>JAIOJX010000004.1:131083222-132357322 GCA_022376925.1 Tragulus kanchil
CATCGGTCCAGCCGCTCCGCGGCACGTGGGATCTTCTCAGGCCAAGGATTGAACCAGCGCCCCTTGCACTGCAAGGCTGTGTCTTTACCCACTGGACCACCAGGGAAGCCCTACCCACTCTTAATAGTTATGATTTTGTTCAGTTTAAGTCCATTCTCCATGCTGAAGCCTTATCAGTCTTTAGAAAGCAAAAGTTTGGTCATGACTTCCTTCCACTAAAGAAAATGATTCCTCATTATTCTTTGGATACAATCTGATATGTTCATAAAAGCTTTAAAGGCCTTTTTTTTAGACTCACTGTAAGTCAGAGAGTACTGTTATCCTTTCTGTTGATTACTGTTTTTGCTCCCAGGAATATGCTTTGCTCTCCCCCAAATTTAATGTTAGAAAAATATTCAACCCTCTAGAGTTTGGTTCAGTATTATTACTCAAAATCACATTCATTAAGAGAACCACACATTAAAATTGAGATTCAGATGTTTCCAGTGTTCTTAAATTGTACAGACATGTCAAGTGTTTTTTACTCATATTTTTTCTAATCATCCAGGATCCTGTTACCTTTCATGCAGTCATATGCAAGATCAGGAGGATTTTCCATCACTGGAAAGATCAAAACTGCACTGATTGAGAACGCAATCTATTATGGCACCTATCTGCTAATTTTTGGAGCATTTTTAATTTATGTAGCTGTAAACCCTCACTTGCACCTAGAATGGTAAGCAGAACCATATTCTTCACATTATTCCTCTGTACATTTGCATTTTTTGAAATTAATTTTTATCTCATATGCAGGTAAACAAACATTTCATTGAGAAACTTACCATTATATGTTTTAGGGATTTCCCCCCAAAGGGTATTATAGTAATCCATATTACTAAGAAGGAGAATATGGAATAAATTTGAATATACATATTAGACAGGGTTCTGATACTTTGTCAAAGAGCAGTGTGTTAAAGTATTAACTCTCATGGTTTTTTTTATAGACTTTCAAATTTTGTGTATGACTAAATACCTGGATTGGTTTTTCATTGTAACTTGTGAATATTTTTTCTTTTGTTCTGATTTTATTTTGAGGTCATGTTTCTCTTTAACTTTAGATTTGTCATCGCAATAAAATTCAAATCTTTATTTTTTATTTTTTTAACATTTATTTAATTTATTTATTTTTGGGGGGTGGGGTGGGGAGGGAGGGGGATGGGCGGGCCATTTCTATTGGTCTTTCATTTCTCTGTTTTCATCCATCTTTGTTCTTTCGCTCCTGTGGGCCTCCCATCGCGGTGGCCTCTGTTGTCACAGAGTACCGCGCTCCAGAGCTCTGGCTCGGTAATTGGACACATCGGTCCAGCCGCTCCGCGGCACGTGGGATCTTCCCAGGCCAGGGATCGAACTGGCGCCCCTTGCACTGCAAGGCGGTGTCCTTACCCACTGGACCACCAGGGAAGCCCTCAAATCTTTATTGCACTTGTGATTTGTTATAATATATATGAGAGTGAGATCTGAAAGATTTAGGAATAGAGTAGCAATGGGTAATCCTTACTGTTGCATTCTTGAGGTTTGTGGGTGTCTGCTTTAAAACGGGTTAAAATTTTTTCAGGCATCTCTTGGTTAATGCTAACTTAAAAAGTGCCAAATGAAAAATCTGTTTTCTTCAGGATAATTTTTGCCATGAATTTTCCTAAGATTCTAATTTTAACTAAAATAGAGGCAGTGTTTGCTGTGTCTATTTCTGCGGTTACACTCCAGCTTTTCATTAGAACACACATTATCTGCTGTTACTGAAAGAGTAGCTGAAGATTTGAAGGTCGAAATTTTTCATATAAAATTGGATCCATCTTGTAGGGAAATTGTTTTCAGGAAAAAACCCTTAATACTAGTTAGTTTCATTTTATATTTTTCTTTGAAATATTTAACACAGCTATCTGCGTATGTTTTCTCTCCCTAAGGAACCAACTTCAGACAATTGGTATAGCTGCTGCAAACACATGGGGTCTGTTTCTTCTTGTATTGTTGTTGGGATATGGCTTGGTAGAAATTCCTCGGTCCTACTGGAATGGCGCAAAAAAAGGTTATCTACTCATGAAGACCTATTTTAAGGCAGCCAAATTGATGACAGAGAAAGCAGATGCAGAAGAAACTTTAGAAGATGTCATGGAGGTAAGCGAGTTTAAACCTTGTAGTCAACAGTCATCAAGTTGTGTGTTTCTCCTTTTGGATATAATGTTGATTTTGTCGTTGTTGATAGCACACTGATGAGCTTTAGACTAAAAAATTGGTGATGTGTGATTCTAAAGAACATCTCATCGATTCAGATGACTTATTGGCAGTTCACCTTTGTAGATACCATCTCTGTCTTCTAACTGACAAGGACACAGGGAGATTATATTCAACAGTGCAGGCTTATGTTTGTTGTCTTGGGCTAACTTTTGAGAGTTAAAAGTCGAGACAGAAAGTTTCTCAAATTAGATGACAAGTTATATAGTTACCAAGACATAGCAGAAATGAAAAAAGCAATGAAAGAACACTGCTTCCTGAAAGTTTGACTGAAAGTAATCTCACCAGGTTTGGAAAACTCTTTAGAGAACAATATTCATTGGAATTTGTATCCCTCAGTTTTGTTTCCTGTCTGTAATCTTAATAAAGCACCTCATTTTACTCACTTGTAAAATGCATATAATTTGAACAACTCTCACAAAGTTGTTGCAAGTATAAATTTCAATAATATACACACAAAACTGCAACAAATTGTAAAATTTTACTATGTAGTAATTTAGTCAATTTTAAAAAAGAACGTAGTCACCTCAGATTTTGCTCTTCTGTGAAAATATGCTATTCCAATAATGCTGTTCTTCAGCTTAAAACCTTGTATCGAAGGCTTTTATTCACATTAGAGTAAACTCCAAGATGTTGCAATGTGGCCTGCCAAAAAATGATTTGGCTCATGTTTAATTCTCCAACCACATCTCAAGCCCCTGTCTTCTTCACACTGGTCAACTTTGGTTCCTCACACTTAATAATAGTGATGATGGTAGTAAAAAAGTATACAGGCAAACAAGTATATAAACTTATACTTGCCTGTGACTTTCTAAGCACTTTGTATGTACATTTAATTGTCCTTGTTTTTATAAATGAAAATGAGACACATCTCAAGGTTAAGAAGATGAAGTTTCCCATGTTCACAGAGCCAGTGAATGACAGAGGCAGGCAGTTTGACTCTAGTTCATGCTTTTACAGGGACTGGCAAATTGTCTATAAATGTCCAGATAGTAAACATTTTAGGCTTTGTGTGTGATATGGTCTCTGTTGCAACTACTGCGTCACTGTAGCATGAAAGCAGCCATAGCCAATATGTCAGTGGAGTGTATGTTTTCAGACGGGACAGGTGGTAGTCGGATTGGACCTGGTTTGCTGACCCTTACGGTAACCATTATGTTCGTTGCCTTTCTGTTTTGTCTTTGAGTGTGCTGTTCCCCAGTTCTTGGAACCCTCTTTTCTCCAGTCTGTTTAGATAATTGTTGCTTCATTTTCAGTTCTCAACACAAGTGAGAATTCTTCAGGGAAACCTTCTGTACTAGTTTCCTCAGGCTGCCATAACAGATACATGAACTGGGTGGTTTAAAGGACAGAAATGTATTGTCTCAGTGCTCTGGGAGCTAAAGTCCAAGATCAGGGTGTCAGCTGGATTGGTTCCTTTAGAGGGCTATAGGGGAATCTGTACACCTCCTGTCTTCTGGTAGTTAACTGACAATCTTTGACCTTGGCGTGTAGATCTCCATCTTCACATTCACATGATATTCTCCCCGTGTGCCTGTCCATGTCCATATACTCTTTTTTTTTTCTTTAAGATTTATTTATTTATTTTTGGGGGGTGGGGTAGGGAGGGAGGGGAGCAGGTGGGCTACTTCTATTGGTCTTTTATTTGTCTATTTTCATCTATCGTTGTTCTTTGGCCCCTGTGGGCTTCCCATCACGGTGGCCTCTGTTGTCGCAGAGCACTAGCTCTGGGCACGTGCGCTCCAGAGCTCCGGCTCGGTAATTGGGCACATCGGTCCAGCCGCTCCGTGGCACGTGGGATCTTCCCAGGCCAGGGATCAAACCGGCGCCCCTTGCACTGCAAGGTGGTGTCCTTACCCACTGGACCACCAGGGAAGCCCCATATACTCTTTTTATAAGGACACCAGTCAGATTAGGGACCCACCCCCTTCCAGTAAGCATTATCTTAATTTTACCAGTTAAATCTGCAACAGCCCTGTTCCCAAATAAGATTACCTTCTGAAATACTGGGTTTTGAGACATCAACATTTTGGAGGGGAACACCATTCAACCCACATCACCTCCCTTGGTTCCCCAGATACTTAGATACTCAGCAGCCACATTTAAGTGAATGAATAAGTGAACAAAAGAATGAATACTGAGGGCTTCCCTGGTGGTCCAGTGGGTAAGGACACCGCCTTGCAGTGCAAGGGGTGCCGGTTCGATCCCTGTCCTGGGAAGATCCCATGTGCTGCGTGGCAGCTGGACCAATGTGTCCAACTACCGAGCTGGAGCTCTGGAGCACATGCGCCCAGAGCTGGTGCTCTGCGACAACAGAGGGCACTGCGATGGGAGGCCCACATGGGCCAAAGAACAAAGATGGATGAAAACAGATGATAAAAGACCAATAAAATTGGCCCACCGTCCCTCCTCCCAATCCCCCACAAAAAATGAATACTGATTTGTGGTTGAAAATTTTTATGTTGACTTTTCAGCATTTATTTATAAAGCATTAAGAACTACCCTTAGGTGCCTGGGAGCTAAAGTCCAAGATCAGGGTGTCAGCTGGATTGGTTCCTTTAGAGGGCTATAGGGGAATCTGTACACCTCCTGTCTTCTGGTAGTTAACTGACAATCTTTGACCTTGGCGTGTAGATCTCCATCTTCACATTCACATGATATTCTCCCCGTGTGCCTGTCCATGTCCATATACTCTTTTTTTTTTCTTTAAGATTTATTTATTTATTTTTGGGGGGTGGGGTAGGGAGGGAGGGGAGCAGGTGGGCTACTTCTATTGGTCTTTTATTTGTCTATTTTCATCTATCGTTGTTCTTTGGCCCCTGTGGGCTTCCCATCACGGTGGCCTCTGTTGTCGCAGAGCACTAGCTCTGGGCACGTGCGCTCCAGAGCTCCGGCTCGGTAATTGGGCACATCGGTCCAGCCGCTCCGTGGCACGTGGGATCTTCCCAGGCCAGGGATCAAACCGGCGCCCCTTGCACTGCAAGGTGGTGTCCTTACCCACTGGACCACCAGGGAAGCCCCATATACTCTTTTTATAAGGACACCAGTCAGATTAGGGACCCACCCCCTTCCAGTAAGCATTATCTTAATTTTACCAGTTAAATCTGCAACAGCCCTGTTCCCAAATAAGATTACCTTCTGAAATACTGGGTTTTGAGACATCAACATTTTGGAGGGGAACACCATTCAACCCACATCACCTCCCTTGGTTCCCCAGATACTTAGATACTCAGCAGCCACATTTAAGTGAATGAATAAGTGAACAAAAGAATGAATACTGAGGGCTTCCCTGGTGGTCCAGTGGGTAAGGACACCGCCTTGCAGTGCAAGGGGTGCCGGTTCGATCCCTGTCCTGGGAAGATCCCATGTGCTGCGTGGCAGCTGGACCAATGTGTCCAACTACCGAGCTGGAGCTCTGGAGCACATGCGCCCAGAGCTGGTGCTCTGCGACAACAGAGGGCACTGCGATGGGAGGCCCACATGGGCCAAAGAACAAAGATGGATGAAAACAGATGATAAAAGACCAATAAAATTGGCCCACCCGTCCCCTCCCTCCCAATCCCCCACAAAAAATGAATACTGATTTGTGGTTGAAAATTTTTATGTTGACTTTTCAGCATTTATTTATAAAGCATTAAGAACTATAGCAGAAGACATTGATTCAAAATGTAGGAGTAATGTAAATATTCTGTTATATTTCCTTAGGCATATGATGGATATTATTATATTTTTCAAAAAAAATTATATTTTGTAATTTTTATATTTGATATCTTTAAAAAATATAATTGAAGATCTGAATTTTTAAAAAATATTTGAAAATTTATATTTGATAATAAAGTAATTAAAAGAAGATCATTTGATAGGGTTCCCCTCAAAAGTTGGTATTAAATTCATTTCTCTCAGATTGAAGGAGTATGGATTTCATGAGTTCATTCAAAATTCCTTGATCAAGTATAAATTAAATGCAGTTTATTATTTTAGATCTGCATTTTGTCAAGAGGAATCTTCTGTATCTGAATAAAGATAGATTTTGTTGCTCTTGTTAAGTAGGAGTCCTGTACTTAAAATAGACTGTGGAAAATTAAGAACTGGAATTGATGTCTTCTTTGCTATTTTGGTATAGGTTTAAGGTGTGAGGGTTTTAAAATTTTTTAGATAAGAGAAAATTTTTCCTTGCAAATAAGAAGCCACTCTTTTTATTGACTATATTTGACTAAAACATTGTATAAATTTAAGGTGTACAAAGTGTTAATTTGATCCAATTTCATATTGTAAGAAACACCCTTTTCTTAATAGATGTTTTGAAAATAGCAGCAAGTCCACATAGCAAAACTTTGGACATTCCCTTCCCCCCTCAAAAAATGCATGATTTATTGGGTATGAATTTCTTTGTCCATGTATCTTAAGGGAATTTGGGATCCTTCCTATTTTCTGAATGTCTGAAAATTTATGAACTTGTGGAAAAAGTTTTTTTCATTATTTAGGAAATACCCAGTATCTTCCCACCATGTGAAGTGCTATGTGGAACTAGCTATTAGGATACTAACTGCTTGAGTAGAAAATCGTGCTGTTCCTCACAGTATATGATAAGTGCAGTATAAATGATACGTGCTCTAGTGTGTTGAAAAGTTTCACTTCAAAGTAATAATCAGGGGAGGAGATGGAATGGAGCATGTGAAGTATGACCTGAATCTTGAAGGCAGGGTAGAATGAATGAATTGCTCAAAATGAATTGATACTGAGAACCTTCTGGAGTACTTTGTTCTTATTCTTCACCCTGGTCCAGCATTACTCAGGCCCTTACTCTCCTTTCCCATTAGTAACCGGACTTCTTCCACTTTCCTGAAACTCCTGTTCTCTTCTGCTTGAAGGCTGGCCCTCTGTCCAAAGTATTCTTGCTCCTTCCTTTGGTTGGCTGAACTCCTTTCCTCAATTTAACTTTTAATCTCAGTTTAAATAATCAGTTCATCTGAAAATTTTCCATGTTAGATTATACAGCAGTTTTCACATCATTTCTGTTTGAATAGTGTCTGTTTTCTTCAATAAGCTAAGCTCTTTGACAGGAGCAGTATAGACAAATGTGTGAAAAAATATAATGTATATGGAAAAAGAATACTATCCTTAATATATGAAGAGTTCTTAAAAGAGAGTGTTACAGGTTATTCATGGGTCTGCATATTTTAAATTTTGATGAACATTGCTAAATTATCTTCCAAGTAGGTTATATCACCTTGTGCATAGGGATGCCTCTCCCTTCACAATGTTACCTCATTATATAATAGCAACTTTTTATAATTTTTGCAAGAAAACTATCCTCATTTTAAAAACTTAGTTTTTTAGTGAGTTTGAATATCTTTTCAGATATTTAATGAGCAGTTGCATTTTCTCCATATCATCCCATTTTTCTATTGATTTTTAAGAACTCTTCATTTTATTTTAGTTTCTAAAAAACTAGCAAAACTTTGGACATTCCTTCCCCTCAAAAATGCATGATTTATTGGGTATGAATTTCTTTGTCCATGTATCTTAAGGGAATTTGGGATCCTTCCTATTTTCTGAATGTCTGAAAATTTATGAACTTGTGGAAAAGTTTTTCATTATTTAGGAAATACCCAGTATCTTCCCACCATGTGAAGTGCTATGTGGAACTAGCTATTAGGATACTAACTGCTTGAGTAGAAAATCGTGCTGTTCCTCACAGTATATGATAAGTGCAGTATAAATGATACGTGCTCTAGTGTGTTGAAAAGTTTCACTTCAAAGTAATAATCAGGGGAGGAGATGGAATGGAGCATGTGAAGTATGACCTGAATCTTGAAGGCAGGGTAGAATGAATGAATTGCTCAAAATGAATTGATACTGAGAACCTTCTGGAGTACTTTGTTCTTATTCTTCACCCTGGTCCAGCATTACTCAGGCCCTTACTCTCCTTTCCCATTAGTAACCGGACTTCTTCCACTTTCCTGAAACTCCTGTTCTCTTCTGCTTGAAGGCTGGCCCTCTGTCCAAAGTATTCTTGCTCCTTCCTTTGGTTGGCTGAACTCCTTTCCTCAATTTAACTTTTAATCTCAGTTTAAATAATCAGTTCATCTGAAAATTTTCCATGTTAGATTATACAGCAGTTTTCACATCATTTCTGTTTGAATAGTGTCTGTTTTCTTCAATAAGCTAAGCTCTTTGACAGGAGCAGTATAGACAAATGTGTGAAAAAATATAATGTATATGGAAAAAGAATACTATCCTTAATATATGAAGAGTTCTTAAAAGAGAGTGTTACAGGTTATTCATGGGTCTGCATATTTTAAATTTTGATGAACATTGCTAAATTATCTTCCAAGTAGGTTATATCACCTTGTGCATAGGGATGCCTCTCCCTTCACAATGTTACCTCATTATATAATAGCAACTTTTTATAATTTTTGCAAGAAAACTATCCTCATTTTAAAAACTTAGTTTTTTAGTGAGTTTGAATATCTTTTCAGATATTTAATGAGCAGTTGCATTTTCTCCATATCATCCCATTTTTCTATTGATTTTTAAGAACTCTTCATTTGTTAAGGATAGTATTTTTTGTCCACGTGTGTTTATATTTTTCACAACTATGCTGTACAGCCTTTGATTTTCCTGCCTCCAGTTTTAAACCCTTAAGGCCATTCTCTACCCTATAATCAGAATGTTCTTTTTAATATCTTGTTGGGTTCCCTCTTGCCACCCAGCTCCTGAACATTCTATTTCTTCTCCCTAGAACAACTTACCAGAAATTTCCCATAGTATTATAGAATATTGTAATGCTTTGAGAACTAGCGGTTCTAAAGATTCCATTCTCTAACCCCTTCATGCCTACCTCCTCTTTAAATTGTTTATTTAATTATCTCATCAGCACACTGTAATCTTAGTGAGAGACTTAGAATACCATGTCTTCCCACTCCACCCTCTGGTATAGATTGTGGTGACCTTAGACCTAGCAGAATGCTGTCATATGATGTACTCTTAGTCTTAAAAATGTGCAATGAATCATCAGTTGTGACTGCTGTCAAGTACTCATTGGAAAGGAGCAGGTGCTTTGTGACGTTTTTAGCCTGTTCTGCTTCCTCTGGTTTCCTTAGAGTATTTCGAATAATGAGGTAATTGAGCTTGAGGAGCAAGGTAGAGAAACATCATCCTGTTCTGTTAGAATTACAAAGTTTGCCTGATCCTTCATGAGTTATAATGTATATTCATCTTTGTGTACTAAGTAAGCAAATGATAAGACAGTAAATTTAGAAACATATGGAAAGTGTGACGGTATAGATAAAATTTGTTCTATAATTTTATGTTTTCTTTGTGTTCTTAAGAACTTCTATTCATAGAATGGAACTTTATTATATGTTGAGTAATTTAGGTTGGAGCTAGACTTGTGAGAATATATGTAGTACCTAGCGCATCCTGATTTGAAGCATCTGAACTATAGAAATAGAACTATTTTTCTCTCTCTTACTGTTTTTACAGGAAGTTCGTAAAGTGAATGAGAGCATCAAGTATAACCACCCACTGAGAAAATGTGTGGACACAATACTTAAAAAGGTAATTATATAGTATTCTCTCTACTTTCTTTTGAAATATGAATTTACAAAATATAATATTATAATAAAAGCATCAGAAAAGTATGCAGTCTATGATTAAAGTCTTCCAACGCTTTCCATTTTTTATTTTTTACTTTTGGCCTCTTTTATTGTTTTTTTTTTTTTTTATTTATATTCATCCATCTTTATTCTTCGGCCTGTGTGGGCCTCCTATTGCAGTGGCCTCTCTCATTGCAGAGCACCGGCTCTGGGCACACGTGCTCCAGAGCACTGGCTCATAATTGGACACACTGGTCCTGCTGCTCTGCAGCATATGGGCCAGGAATCGAACCGGCGCGCCTTGCACTGCAAGGTGGACTCTTTACCAACTGGATCACCAACCCTTTCCATTTTTATGACAATGCGAACAATAAACCAATAGTAGTTTGTACATAACATTTGTTGTTTGATTGTTATAAGTTTAACATTATTTATTGACAGTATTTTCCATTGAAATGTGGCTATAGAGGTTATGTTAGATGCTGTCAAATCCTTGCTGTGACACAGTGATGGAGGTGGACCTTTATAGGTTGTAAAAGTGTCATTAAATGTGGTCACTAAGTGTGTATCTCCTATAAAAAGATGAATTAAGTCCTCAATAAGCACTTTTAATCAGTTTTGTACATGTTATTTTATGTTTCATATTTTATAAAATAAATGACATTATGAAATATTTAATACAGGTATTTAATAAGAAACCATACAATAAAGGTTTCAATGTACTGATATTGAATTGGAGGTATTCATATACTTCCCAAAATGATGACTCCATAAATGAGTTCCCTAGTTCTCTTCTCTGCAACCACAGTGCATGCTGAGTTGCTTCAGTTGTGTCCAACTCTTTGTGACTCGATGGACAGTAGCGCACCAGGCCCTCTGTCCATGGAGATCCTCCAGGCAAGAACATTGGAGTGGCTTGCTGTGCCCTCCTCCAGGAGACTTTCCTGACCCAGGGATGAACCCTGCCTCTTATGCCTCCTGCCTTGGCAGACGAGTTCTTCACCACTAGTGCCACCTGGGAAGCCTCTGGTGGCTCAGTTGGCAACCACAGTACCACTGAACTATTCACTTTCTTGTACTGACTTTATTTTTAAAGACTTGTATATAAGTCTTTTTTTTTTTTTTTGAGGTAACAGTTGATTTATGACATTATGCAAGTTTTCTGTGTATGTTATATTTCTACTTACATATACCCAATACCATCCTCACCACCAATTTTTATTTTCCGTCAGTTACTATGCAGTGGATCACCTTTACCCATTTCACCCTCTCCCCTGCTATTACTCTTTTTTTTTTTTTAATTATTTATTTGGCTGCTCTGGGTCTTTGTTGCGGCATGTGGGATCTAGTTCCCTGACCAGGGCTTGAACCCAGGCCCCATTGTATTGGGAACACAGAGTTTTTGTTTTGTTTTGTTTTCACTTTCATTTTTTTTTTAATTCTTTATTTTAAAGGTTTTACAGAGTTTTGTTGTTCACAGACATGTATGTTCCCAGATCAGTCATATGCATATCCATGGTCCCCACCCTCCCGGTTCCCCCCATACCACCCCTCCAGACCATCGCCCCATGCCATTGTAAGCACTCCTATTCCCTTAGCACAATGACACTAGCTATCTTTTCTACACATGACAGTATAGGTTTCCATGTTACTCCCTCCATGCCTCCCCCTCCCTATTTCTTCCCCACAATGTCCCTGTGTCTATGCTCTGTCTGTTTTTCCATGAGTTCCCTGCGTGTGTTATCAAGACCATCCTACTAGATTCCATATATGTGTGTTAGTATACTGTATTTGTCTTTCTCTTTTTGACTTACTTCACTTTTTATGATAGGTTCTAGAGCCAGCCACTTCATTAGGACTGAGTCTTCTGCATTTCTTTTAACAGCTGAGTAGTATTCCATTGTATACATGTACCAGGGCTTCTGTATCCATTCATTTATCGATGGACATCTAGGTTGCTTCCATGTTCTGGCTATTGTATAGAGAGCTGCAATGAACATTGGGGTACAGGTGCTTTGATTTCATCAGGATAATAAGGGAGTGGGCAGGGTGCATTTTGTTTGAACCCTGCCTCTTATGCCTCCTGCCTTGGCAGACGAGTTCTTCACCACTAGTGCCACCTGGGAAGCCTCTGGTGGCTCAGTTGGCAACCACAGTACCACTGAACTATTCACTTTCTTGTACTGACTTTATTTTTAAAGACTTGTATATAAGTCTTTTTTTTTTTTTTTTGAGGTAACAGTTGATTTATGACATTATGCAAGTTTTCTGTGTATGTTATATTTCTACTTACATATACCCAATACCATCCTCACCACCAATTTTTATTTTCCGTCAGTTACTATGCAGTGGATCACCTTTACCCATTTCACCCTCTCCCCTGCTATTACTCTTTTTTTTTTTTTAATTATTTATTTGGCTGCTCTGGGTCTTTGTTGCGGCATGTGGGATCTAGTTCCCTGACCAGGGCTTGAACCCAGGCCCCATTGTATTGGGAACACAGAGTTTTTGTTTTGTTTTGTTTTCACTTTCATTTTTTTTTTAATTCTTTATTTTAAAGGTTTTACAGAGTTTTGTTGTTCACAGACATGTATGTTCCCAGATCAGTCATATGCATATCCATGGTCCCCACCCTCCCGGTTCCCCCCATACCACCCCTCCAGACCATCGCCCCATGCCATTGTAAGCACTCCTATTCCCTTAGCACAATGACACTAGCTATCTTTTCTACACATGACAGTATAGGTTTCCATGTTACTCCCTCCATGCCTCCCCCTCCCTATTTCTTCCCCACAATGTCCCTGTGTCTATGCTCTGTCTGTTTTTCCATGAGTTCCCTGCGTGTGTTATCAAGACCATCCTACTAGATTCCATATATGTGTGTTAGTATACTGTATTTGTCTTTCTCTTTTTGACTTACTTCACTTTTTATGATAGGTTCTAGAGCCAGCCACTTCATTAGGACTGAGTCTTCTGCATTTCTTTTAACAGCTGAGTAGTATTCCATTGTATACATGTACCAGGGCTTCTGTATCCATTCATTTATCGATGGACATCTAGGTTGCTTCCATGTTCTGGCTATTGTATAGAGAGCTGCAATGAACATTGGGGTACAGGTGCTTTGATTTCATCAGGATATAAGCCTAAGAGTGGGATTGCTGGGTCATAGGGTGCTTCTATTTTTAGTTTTTTAAGGAATCTCCATACTGTCTTCCATAGACGCTGTATCAATTGACATTCCCATCAGCAATGCAAGAGGGTTCCCTTTTCTCCGCACCCTCTCCAGCATTTATTGTCTGCAGATTTTTTGAAGATGGCCATTCTGACGGGTGTGAGGTGATATCTCATTGAAGTTTTAATTTGCATTTCTCTAATAATAAGCGAGGTTGAGCATCGTTTCATGTGCTTTTGGGCCATCTGTATGTCCTCTTTGGAGAGGCGTCTCTTTAGATCTTTTTCCCATTTTTTGATTGGGTTGTTCGTTTTCCCTGTGCTGAGTTGTCGGAGTTGCTTGTAGATTTTGGAGATTAATTCTTTGTCTGTTGTTTCATTTGCTATGATTTTCTCCCACTCTGTGGGGTGTCTGTTGATCTTTTTTGTAATTTCTTTTGCTGTACAAAAGCTTTTAAGTTTCATGAGGTCCCACATGTTCATTTTTCTTTTCAGTTCCACTATTTTAGTAGGTGGGTCAGAGAAGATCTTGCTTTGATTGATGTCCTTGAGGGTTTTGCCTATATTCTCCTCTAAGAGTTTGATGGTTTCTGGTCATACATTTAGGTCTTTAATCCATTTTGAGTTGCTCTTAGTGTATGGTGTCAGGGAATGTTCCAACTTCATTTTTTTGCATGTAGCTGTCCAATTTTCCCAGCACCACTTGTTGAAGAGGCTGTCTTTGTCCCATTTTATAGTTTCTCCTCCTTTGTCAAAAATAAGGTACCCATAGGTGCGTGGGTTGATCTCTGGGTTCTCGATCTTGTTCCATTGGTCTATAGTTCTGTTTATGTGCCAGTACCATGCTGTCTTGATGACTGTTGCTTTGTAGTAGAGTCTGAAGTTAGGGAGGCTGATTCCTCCAGCTCTGTTTTTCTTTCTCAGGATTGCTTTGGCTATTTGAGATCTTTTGTGTTTCCATATGAACTGTGTTATTCTTTGGTCTAGTTCTGGGAACACAGAGTTTTAACCACTGGACCACCAGGAAAGTCTCTGCTATTACTCTTTTCTTTCCAACTGTATATTTCTTTTTATTTGCTTTGGTTTATTCATGTTTTTTATATTCCACATGAATTAAATTATATAATATTTTTCTCTCTCTTTTTTTGGCTTCTTTTATTGATTTTCGTATTTATTTATTTTTATTCATGTTTATTCTTTGGCCTGTGTGGGCCTCCCATTGCAGTGGCCTCTCTCATTGCAGAGCACTGGCTCTGGGTGCGTTCTCTCCAGAGAGCTGGCTCATAATTGGACACACAAGTCCAGCCGCTACAAGGCACATGGGATTGTCCTGGGTTAGGGATCGAACTGGTGCCCCTTGCACTGCAAGGCGAACTCTTCACCCCCTGGATCACCAGGGAAGCCCCAGTGTTTTTCTTTGTCTGACTTAGTTCACTTAGCATTATGCCCTTAAGATCTACCCGTGTTGTTGCAAATGGCAAGATTTTCTTTTTTTTTAAAGCCACTTCTATTGGTCTTTCATTTGTCTGTTTTCATCCATCTTTGTTCTTTGGCCCGTGTGGGCCTCCCATCGCAGTGGCCTCTCTCGCTGCAGAGCACTGGCTCTGGGCCCATGCGCTCCAGTGCTCCGACTCAGTAGTTGGACACATTGGTCCAGCCGCTCTGTGGCACGCGGGATCCTCCCAGGCCAGGGATCGAACCAGCATCCCCTGCACTACAAGTCGGTGTCCTTACCCACTGGACCACCAGGGAAGCCCAGATGGCAAGATTTTTATCTTTTTGATGGCTGAGTAGTATTCCACTATACCTCTGTGTGTGTGTGTGTGTATGTATGTACATATATTACATCTTCTTTACTCATTCATTCATTGATGGGCGCTTAGGTTGTTTCTCTGTCTTGTCTATTGTAAATAATGCTGCAGTGAACGTGGAGGTGGAGATATATTTTAGGATTAGTATTTTCTTATTCTTTGGATAAATACCCAGAGGTGAGATAGCTAGATTATATGGTAGTTCTACTCTTATTTTTTGAGGACTCACCATACTATCTTCCATAGTGGCTGCACCAATTTACATTCTCACCCGTAGTGTATGAGGGTTCCATTTTCTCCACATCTTTGAAACATTGGTTATTTCTTGTCATTTTGATGATATCCATTCTGACAGGTGTGAGATGATAATCTCATTGTGGTTTTGATTTGCATTTCTTTAATAATTAGTGAGGTTGAACATCCTTTCATGTGCTTATTGGCCACCTGTATGTCTTTGGGAAACATCTATTCGACTCCTGTGCCCATTTTTCAGTCAGGTTGTTTGTTCACTGTTGAATTGTATGAGTTCTTTATGTATCTTATACAGTAGCCTCTTACTAGATATATCATTTGCAAATTCTTCTCTCACTTGGTAGGTTGTCTTTTCACTGTATTGATGGTTTCCTTTGCTGTACAAAGCTTTTTAGCCTGATGTAAGCACACGTGTTTCTTTTTCTTCCCTTGCCTGAAGTGGCATATCTAGAAAGATACTTGATAAGAGTGATATCAGAGAGCACCTGCCTGTATTTTCCTCTGTGATTTTTATGATTTCAGGTCTTACATTCAAGTCTTTATTCCATTTTGGGTTGATTTTTATATATGGTGTATGGTGTGCAACTGTGGTCTAACGTTTCTTTTTTTTTTTTTTTGGCATGTTGGCTATTCAGTTCTTTTCCTGTGTTTTAAATCTCTTATGTTAATTATTAGCTGGTGTTTCTTTCGGCTAAGATGACAGTCACGAGAACCAGTTCTCTAATCATTTCTCATATTTTCTACCTTCTGAGACCTATTTAGGGAGGTTAACCAACTTGCTGGATTAAAGAATTAGTAGTAGGGTAGGTGACTCCATATCTGTAAGATATTTGCAAGAAAATCAGATATGTTCAAGAATAAAAGATTGTTAACAACAAAGAAATTCTTACCTTTTTGCATACGTACTTGTTCCTTTTAGTGCCCAGTAGAGTATCAGGAAAAAATGGGCAGGAACATGGATGATTATGAAGATTTTGATGAAAAGCATAATGCCTACCCAAGTGAAAAAAGTCTGGTAAAACTACATAAACAGGTAACTTTATATAGCCTTGTTTTTTTAATTATTGGTAGTTCTACCTTATTTTTGAGGACTCACCATACTATCTTCCATAGTGGCTGCACCAATTTACATTCTCACCCGTAGTGTATGAGGGTTCCATTTTCTCCACATCTTTGAAACATTGGTTATTTCTTGTCATTTTGATGATATCCATTCTGACAGGTGTGAGATGATAATCTCATTGTGGTTTTGATTTGCATTTCTTTAATAATTAGTGAGGTTGAACATCCTTTCATGTGCTTATTGGCCACCTGTATGTCTTTGGGAAACATCTATTCGACTCCTGTGCCCATTTTTCAGTCAGGTTGTTTGTTCACTGTTGAATTGTATGAGTTCTTTATGTATCTTATACAGTAGCCTCTTACTAGATATATCATTTGCAAATTCTTCTCTCACTTGGTAGGTTGTCTTTTCACTGTATTGATGGTTTCCTTTGCTGTACAAAGCTTTTTAGCCTGATGTAAGCACACGTGTTTCTTTTTCTTCCCTTGCCTGAAGTGGCATATCTAGAAAGATACTTGATAAGAGTGATATCAGAGAGCACCTGCCTGTATTTTCCTCTGTGATTTTTATGATTTCAGGTCTTACATTCAAGTCTTTATTCCATTTTGGGTTGATTTTTATATATGGTGTATGGTGTGCAACTGTGGTCTAACGTTTCTTTTTTTTTTTTTTTGGCATGTTGGCTATTCAGTTCTTTTCCTGTGTTTTAAATCTCTTATGTTAATTATTAGCTGGTGTTTCTTTCGGCTAAGATGACAGTCACGAGAACCAGTTCTCTAATCATTTCTCATATTTTCTACCTTCTGAGACCTATTTAGGGAGGTTAACCAACTTGCTGGATTAAAGAATTAGTAGTAGGGTAGGTGACTCCATATCTGTAAGATATTTGCAAGAAAATCAGATATGTTCAAGAATAAAAGATTGTTAACAACAAAGAAATTCTTACCTTTTTGCATACGTACTTGTTCCTTTTAGTGCCCAGTAGAGTATCAGGAAAAAATGGGCAGGAACATGGATGATTATGAAGATTTTGATGAAAAGCATAATGCCTACCCAAGTGAAAAAAGTCTGGTAAAACTACATAAACAGGTAACTTTATATAGCCTTTTTTTTTTTTTTAATTATTGCTTTGAATACCTTACCTTAATTTGGCTGCACTGAGTCTTAGTTGTGGCATGTGGGATCTAGTTCCCTGGCCAGGGATCAAACCTAGGCCCTCTGCATTAGAAGCACAGTCTTAACCTTGGGACCATCAGGGAAGTCCCTATATAGCCTTTTTACTTTCTGATGGTTTTAGTTAGATTTCTGATGCTTCCCACAAAAAGAGTTTTGAGTGAATGTGTATCAGAAACTTCCTTTGATCCTGTCCTTAATTATTCTTTGAAGTGTTTTAACTTCGTGTTTCTTGGCAGAGGTACTGTTAGCATTTGAGGGGGAGAATTATTCACTGAACAAACAACTACAAATATTACAGAATATTAATATCCTCAATCCCAGCCAGTAAATGCTGTTGGCAGTTCCCTGTTGTGACAACAGACCATGCTCCTTAGTGGGGAGCTGAATCACTGTTGGATGAGAACACTGACGGATGCATCCCCTGCTGTCTCTTTTAGGTGATTTATTCAGTTCAGAGACACCGTCGCACTCAAGTACAGTGGCAGATTCTTTTGGAACAAGCATTTTAT
Organism: Tragulus kanchil; assembly: GCA_022376925.1. Lineage (NCBI taxonomy): Eukaryota > Metazoa > Chordata > Mammalia > Artiodactyla > Tragulidae > Tragulus > Tragulus kanchil. The sequence goes on from JAIOJX010000004.1 coordinate 131,101,077, forward strand.
CTAGAAGATGTAGCAAAAAATGAAACTAGTGCTACTTGTCAGTTTGTTCATACTTTTCAATCGCCAGAGCCAGAAAATAGATTTATTCAATATTTTTATAATCCTACAGTTGGTATGTAATTTGATATACATTTCATAGCTTAATGCTGATACTTTTTCTGATGAAAAGTATATGTTTTCACCAATGCAGAATTGAATCATAATTGTGTTTTTTGACGTATGCCAGTTTGAGTTTGGTGTTTCCTCATGATCAGATGCAGGTTCTGCGTTTTGGCAGGAAGGCCTCAGCACATGATACTGTGTTCTTATCAGAGCATAAAGCACATAATATCAGTTTGTGCCATTACTGGTGATCGTTTGTTTAGGATGGTGTCTGCCAGTTTCCACCAGTGTTTTTCTCTTTGCAGTCATGTATTGTGTGTGGAGGTGTTTTGAAACACTGTAAATATGCTGTTACCTCTTTGTGATTTCCCTAATCATCTTTTTCTTTATCCTACAGAGTGGTACTGGGAGTGTCTTTTGCGACCATGGTTCTACCGGGCACTTGCTGTGATGTTGTCCGTCTTCTCTGTGATTGTCGTGTGGTCAGAATGCACGTTCTTTAGCACTAGACCTGTCTTGTCCCTCTTTGCAGTCTTCATACAGCTGGCTGAAAATACATACAATTATATTTATATTGAGGTAAGTTTAGTTTATATGTCATAAACAACTGTCAGTAGTCGTTTAATCCTTAACTGTTGTATCTTTTCTCCATATATTTCCTCTAGTAATAATGAAAGCAGTGAAGCTTCCTACAGTCTTTTATTATTCAGACTTCCAAAAATGAGCTTCATCATTTTACCTAGACTATAAGAACTAAGAACTGTATTTGAGGAGAGATAAAAGATGCAAAATAGTGCAAAATACTTTTGCCCGATATTAATATCCTCAATCCCAGCCAGTAAATGCTGTTGGGAGTTCCCTGTTGTGACAACAGACCATGCTCCTTAGTGGGGAGCTGAATCACTGTTGGATGAGAACACTGACGGATGCATCCCCTGCTGTCTCTTTTAGGTGATTTATTCAGTTCAGAGACACCGTCGCACTCAAGTACAGTGGCAGATTCTTTTGGAACAAGCATTTTATCTAGAAGATGTAGCAAAAAATGAAACTAGTGCTACTTGTCAGTTTGTTCATACTTTTCAATCGCCAGAGCCAGAAAATAGATTTATTCAATATTTTTATAATCCTACAGTTGGTATGTAATTTGATATACATTTCATAGCTTAATGCTGATACTTTTTCTGATGAAAAGTATATGTTTTCACCAATGCAGAATTGAATCATAATTGTGTTTTTTGACGTATGCCAGTTTGAGTTTGGTGTTTCCTCATGATCAGATGCAGGTTCTGCGTTTTGGCAGGAAGGCCTCAGCACATGATACTGTGTTCTTATCAGAGCATAAAGCACATAATATCAGTTTGTGCCATTACTGGTGATCGTTTGTTTAGGATGGTGTCTGCCAGTTTCCACCAGTGTTTTTCTCTTTGCAGTCATGTATTGTGTGTGGAGGTGTTTTGAAACACTGTAAATATGCTGTTACCTCTTTGTGATTTCCCTAATCATCTTTTTCTTTATCCTACAGAGTGGTACTGGGAGTGTCTTTTGCGACCATGGTTCTCCCGGGGCACTTGCTGTGATGTTGTCCGTCTTCTCTGTGATTGTCGTGTGGTCAGAATGCACGTTCTTTAGCACTAGACCTGTCTTGTCCCTCTTTGCAGTCTTCATACAGCTGGCTGAAAATACATACAATTATATTTATATTGAGGTAAGTTTAGTTTATATGTCATAAACAACTGTCAGTAGTCGTTTAATCCTTAACTGTTGTATCTTTTCTCCATATATTTCCTCTAGTAATAATGAAAGCAGTGAAGCTTCCTACAGTCTTTTATTATTCAGACTTCCAAAAATGAGCTTCATCATTTTACCTAGACTATAAGAACTAAGAACTGTATTTGAGGAGAGATAAAAAGATGCAAAATAGTGCAAAATACTTTTATGGAAATATTTTGATACTCTTTATTCCAGTGATGCGACATAAATTATAGTCATCATGTGAAGAGTTGCCAAGGCAATGAGAGAACAAGCTCACTTTGGGAGGGAGATTTGAAACTTATGGATAGGAATGTGGGACTGATTAAGATATAGATTTCTTTTTCATAATTTTGTTTTCCCAGGTGGTTAAAAAGCTGCTATTACTGTATTTAAATTTTAGAATGTCAATAAATATTAGCTGGGATTAAAAGATAATACTTATGATAGTATGTAAAATACTGAAATCTATTAGTCTGAAACTGTTTTTTTTGTTTGTTTGCTTTGTTTTGTAGATTGCTTGCTTCCTTTCCATCTTCTTCCTCAGTATCTGTGTTTATTCTACTGTGTTCAGGATTCGTGTATTTAACTATTATTACCTGGCTTCACATCACCAGACTGATGCGTATAGCCTTCTTTTCAGTGGCATGTAAGTAGACCGTGTTTAGAAACAAGGGAAATTATTCTCATGGATCTCTCTTTTACTTCTTACTGTTTATGGCTCTTTTACTAACATCTGTATTTCTCTGAGCTTAGGTTTAAGTATTAATTAGTTGCTTGTTGATTGCTAGCTAAATCCTGCTCAAAGTTTAGGGTTAAAATAGATATGCTAGATTAGGAAGGAAGAGAAAGGCATAGTGAGCCTGGATTTACCAATTAAGAGAGTCAAAAGGTTAGTAATCATAGAAACATTTGAGAGTTTAGAGATAAGTCTAGAAAGTGTTCTGAGATTCAGAACAATTCAGTGGCCTCACACTGAATTGTGCAGGACTAAGAACACCAGAAGAATAACTTTTGCTAAGAGATTTAGCAGACGCTTAGAGATGGCTGCAGGCTAAAATACATACAATTATATTTATATTGAGGTAAGTTTAGTTTATATGTCATAAACAACTGTCAGTAGTCGTTTAATCCTTAACTGTTGTATCTTTTCTCCATATATTTCCTCTAGTAATAATGAAAGCAGTGAAGCTTCCTACAGTCTTTTATTATTCAGACTTCCAAAATGAGCTTCATCATTTTACCTAGACTATAAGAACTAAGAACTGTATTTGAGGAGAGATAAAAAGATGCAAAATAGTGCAAAATACTTTTATGGAAATATTTTGATACTCTTTATTCCAGTGATGCGACATAAATTATAGTCATCATGTGAAGAGTTGCCAAGGCAATGAGAGAACAAGCTCACTTTGGGAGGGAGATTTGAAACTTATGGATAGGAATGTGGGACTGATTAAGATATAGATTTCTTTTTCATAATTTTGTTTTCCCAGGTGGTTAAAAAGCTGCTATTACTGTATTTAAATTTTAGAATGTCAATAAATATTAGCTGGGATTAAAAGATAATACTTATGATAGTATGTAAAATACTGAAATCTATTAGTCTGAAACTGTTTTTTTTGTTTGTTTGCTTTGTTTTGTAGATTGCTTGCTTCCTTTCCATCTTCTTCCTCAGTATCTGTGTTTATTCTACTGTGTTCAGGATTCGTGTATTTAACTATTATTACCTGGCTTCACATCACCAGACTGATGCGTATAGCCTTCTTTTCAGTGGCATGTAAGTAGACCGTGTTTAGAAACAAGGGAAATTATTCTCATGGATCTCTCTTTTACTTCTTACTGTTTATGGCTCTTTTACTAACATCTGTATTTCTCTGAGCTTAGGTTTAAGTATTAATTAGTTGCTTGTTGATTGCTAGCTAAATCCTGCTCAAAGTTTAGGGTTAAAATAGATATGCTAGATTAGGAAGGAAGAGAAAGGCATAGTGAGCCTGGATTTACCAATTAAGAGAGTCAAAAGGTTAGTAATCATAGAAACATTTGAGAGTTTAGAGATAAGTCTAGAAAGTGTTCTGAGATTCAGAACAATTCAGTGGCCTCACACTGAATTGTGCAGGACTAAGAACACCAGAAGAATAACTTTTGCTAAGAGATTTAGCAGACGCTTAGAGATGGCTGCAGCTTGGGCTAGGTTGCACAATCTATTTGTCCATATTTTTGAATTAGTTGTATTAGGTTTTTAGGGCTCGACTTGAGAACTTCAAGAGGTGTAGATACCTACAGCATCTCTAAGACTTTTTTTAAACCTTTTCTTCCCCAAATAATTATAGATTCAAAGGACGTTGCAAATATAGAACAGAGTCTTGGTAACCTTTCCCCAGCTTCTCCTAGTGGAGATATTTTATACTGCTGTTGTACAATAGCAAAAGCAAGAAATTTACTTAGACACGTAACTGTTAACTAGACTACAGACTTTACTAGTTCTCTTATTTTTTATCCTTTATTCATTTCTGTGGTGTGTGTAGATTGCTATAACCGCCACCACAATCAAGAAACAGATCTATTCTATCACCACCAAAGAACTCTTCATGTTACCTCTTTATATTCATACCCTGTCTTCATTTTCGTCTCCTCCTGTTCTCCAGCTCTTTAGTTTGTAAGGTTCTCTTTTTATCTGATCAAAACTCTCCAGAAAGTAGGCTTAGAAGGAACATACCTCGACCTAGTAAAGGACATACATGACACACCCACAGCAAACATTATCCTCAGTGGTGAACAACTGAAAACGTTTAATTCAGGAACAAGACAAGGGTTTGGAAGTCCTCACCATAACAATCAGAGGAGAAAAAGAAATAAAAGGAATCTGGATTGGAAAAGAAAAAGTAAAACTCTTACTGTTTGCAGATAACATGATTCTGTATATAGAAAACTCCTACTGTTTGCAGATAACATGATTCTCTACATAGAAAACTCTCACTGTTTGCAGATAACATGATTCTCTACATAGAAAACCCTAAAAATGCCACCAGAAAATTACTAGAGCTAATCAATGAATGTAGTAAAGGCAGAAGATATAAAATTAATACACAGAAATCCTTTGATTCTTATGTACTGACAATGAAAAATCAGAGAAAGAAATGAAGGGAACAACCCCATTCACCACTGCAACAGAAAGAATAAAATACTTAGGAACAGATTTACTTATAGAGACAAAAGACCTGTATATAGAAAACTATAAGACATTGATGAAAGAAATCAAAGATGACACTAATAGATGGAGAGATATGCCATGTTCTTGGATTGAAAGAATCACTATAGTGAAAATGACTATACTACCCAAAGGACTCTATCTAGATTCAGTTAAGTCCCTATGAAACTACCAACAGTATTTGTCACAGAACTTCAGCAAATACTTTCACAATTTCTGTGGAACCACAGAAGACCCCAAATAGCCAAAGCAATCTTGAGAAAGAAGAATGGAACTGCAAGAATCAAGTCTCATGACTTCAGACTATACTAAAAAGCTACAGTCATCAAGAGAGTATGGTACTGGCACACAAACAGAAATGTAGACTAATGGAGCAAGATAGAAAGCTCAGAGATAAACCTACGCACTTATGGGCACCTTATTATTGACATAGTAGGCAAAAATATACAATGGAGAAAAGACAGTTGTTTCAAAAAATAGTGTTGGGAAAACTGGTTCACTGCGTGTACAAGAATGAAATTAGAACACCTAACACCACACACAAAAATAAATTCAAAATGAATTAAAGACCTAAGTGTAAGACCAAGAACTATAAAATGTTCAGAGGAAAACATAGGCAGAACGCTCTCTGTCAAACTATAGTAAGATTCTCTATGACCTACCTCCTAGAATAATGGAAACAAAACCAAAAATAAACAAATGGGGCCTAATTAAACTTTAAAACTTTTGCACAGTGAAAGAAACTGTAAGCAAGGTAAAATGACAGCCTTCATAATGGGAGACATTAATAGCAAATGAAACAACTCACAAAAGAATTAATCTCCTAAGTATACAAGCAAGTCATGCAGCTCAATACCAGAAAAACAAGCAACCCAATCAAAAAGTGGATAGAAGACCTAAGCAGATATTTTTCCAAAGAAGACATACAGATGGCTAATAAACACATGAAAAGTAGTCAACTTTGGTCATTATTAGAGAAATGCAAATAAAGACCACAGTGAGGTGTCATCTCACTCCAGTCAGAATGGCCATCATCAAAAAGTCTGCAAATAATAAATGCTGGAGAGGGTGTGGTGAAAAGGGAACCCTCTTACACTGTTGGTGGGAGTGCAAATTGCCATAGCCATATGGAGAACAATATGGTGATTCTTGCCATATGACCCAGCAATCCCGCTACTGGCCGACATTGATGAAAGAAATCAAAGATGACACTAATAGATGGAGAGATATGCCATGTTCTTGGATTGAAAGAATCACTATAGTGAAAATGACTATACTACCCAAAGGACTCTATCTAGATTCAGTTAAGTCCCTATGAAACTACCAACAGTATTTGTCACAGAACTTCAGCAAATACTTTCACAATTTCTGTGGAACCACAGAAGACCCCAAATAGCCAAAGCAATCTTGAGAAAGAAGAATGGAACTGCAAGAATCAAGTCTCATGACTTCAGACTATACTAAAAAGCTACAGTCATCAAGAGAGTATGGTACTGGCACACAAACAGAAATGTAGACTAATGGAGCAAGATAGAAAGCTCAGAGATAAACCTACGCACTTATGGGCACCTTATTATTGACATAGTAGGCAAAAATATACAATGGAGAAAAGACAGTTGTTTCAAAAAATAGTGTTGGGAAAACTGGTTCACTGCGTGTACAAGAATGAAATTAGAACACCTAACACCACACACAAAAATAAATTCAAAATGAATTAAAGACCTAAGTGTAAGACCAAGAACTATAAAATGTTCAGAGGAAAACATAGGCAGAACGCTCTCTGTCAAACTATAGTAAGATTCTCTATGACCTACCTCCTAGAATAATGGAAACAAAACCAAAAATAAACAAATGGGGCCTAATTAAACTTTAAAACTTTTGCACAGTGAAAGAAACTGTAAGCAAGGTAAAATGACAGCCTTCATAATGGGAGACATTAATAGCAAATGAAACAACTCACAAAAGAATTAATCTCCTAAGTATACAAGCAAGTCATGCAGCTCAATACCAGAAAAACAAGCAACCCAATCAAAAAGTGGATAGAAGACCTAAGCAGATATTTTTCCAAAGAAGACATACAGATGGCTAATAAACACATGAAAAGTAGTCAACTTTGGTCATTATTAGAGAAATGCAAATAAAGACCACAGTGAGGTGTCATCTCACTCCAGTCAGAATGGCCATCATCAAAAAGTCTGCAAATAATAAATGCTGGAGAGGGTGTGGTGAAAAGGGAACCCTCTTACACTGTTGGTGGGAGTGCAAATTGCCATAGCCATATGGAGAACAATATGGTGATTCTTGCCATATGACCCAGCAATCCCGCTACTGGCCATACACTCTGGGAAAACCAGAAATGAAAAAGATACATGTACCCCAATATCCACTGAAGCACTATTTTCAATAGCTAGGACATAGAAGCAGGCTAGATGCCCATTGACAGATGAGTGGATAAGGAAGTTGTGGTACATATGCACAATGGAATATTACTCACCTATAAAAAGAAATGCATTTGAGTCCATTCTAATGGGGTGGATGAACCTAGAACCTTTTGTACAGATTGAAGTAAGTCAGAAAGATAGACAAATATATATTAAATATATTTTTTGTATATTATAAATATATATGTATGTATAAATACATATATGTATATAAATATACATGTATATGTAATCTAGAAAGGTGGTACTGAAGATCCTTCTTACAGGGCAGTAAAGGAGGCACAGACATTTTGGACACAGTGGGGAAAGGAGTGCGTGGGATGATATGAGAGGAGCATTGAAAGATATACATGAGCATATGTAAAATGGCTAACAAGTGAGAAGTTGCTGCATAATGCAGGGAGCTCAACCCAGTGCTCTGTGACAACCTAGAGGGGCTGGATGGGGAGGGAGATGGGAAGCGGGTTCAAGAGGGAGGGGACATGTATGCCTAATACCGATTCATGTTGATATATGGCAGAAAACATCATAATATTGTGATCATCCTCTAATTAAAAAATAAAACTAATAAAAAAGAGAAAACTGAGCTCCAGCAGTTATTTATGTCTGTAGTTGTCATGTTTGATGTGCTGTGATATAACTTCAGTTTTTTCATGTACTGAGTACAGTTCGCCTTGAGGCTGTTTCTGTCCTCGTCATGCTGTTGAGACAAACTGCACAGGTGGGTAGGCTTTGGAAGAGGCTCACACAAAGGCAACTTTGGTCATTATTAGAGAAATGCAAATAAAGACCACAGTGAGGTGTCATCTCACTCCAGTCAGAATGGCCATCATCAAAAAGTCTGCAAATAATAAATGCTGGAGAGGGTGTGGTGAAAAGGGAACCCTCTTACACTGTTGGTGGGAGTGCAAATTGCCATAGCCATATGGAGAACAATATGGTGATTCTTGCCATATGACCCAGCAATCCCGCTACTGGCCATACACTCTGGGAAAACCAGAAATGAAAAAGATACATGTACCCCAATATCCACTGAAGCACTATTTTCAATAGCTAGGACATAGAAGCAGGCTAGATGCCCATTGACAGATGAGTGGATAAGGAAGTTGTGGTACATATGCACAATGGAATATTACTCACCTATAAAAAGAAATGCATTTGAGTCCATTCTAATGGGGTGGATGAACCTAGAACCTTTTGTACAGATTGAAGTAAGTCAGAAAGATAGACAAATATATATTAAATATATTTTTTGTATATTATAAATATATATGTATGTATAAATACATATATGTATATAAATATACATGTATATGTAATCTAGAAAGGTGGTACTGAAGATCCTTCTTACAGGGCAGTAAAGGAGGCACAGACATTTTGGACACAGTGGGGAAAGGAGTGCGTGGGATGATATGAGAGGAGCATTGAAAGATATACATGAGCATATGTAAAATGGCTAACAAGTGAGAAGTTGCTGCATAATGCAGGGAGCTCAACCCAGTGCTCTGTGACAACCTAGGGGGGCTGGATGGGGAGGGAGATGGGAAGCGGGTTCAAGAGGGAGGGGACATGTATGCCTAATACCGATTCATGTTGATATATGGCAGAAAACATCATAATATTGTGATCATCCTCTAATTAAAAAATAAAACTAATAAAAAAGAGAAAACTGAGCTCCAGCAGTTATTTATGTCTGTAGTTGTCATGTTTGATGTGCTGTGATATAACTTCAGTTTTTTCATGTACTGAGTACAGTTCGCCTTGAGGCTGTTTCTGTCCTCGTCATGCTGTTGAGACAAACTGCACAGGTGGGTAGGCTTTGGAAGAGGCTCACACAAAGGCACTCTTACAGATTCTTGGGATGAAGCACTGGCAAACATCACCAAAGGAGGCATCCTGAGGCTGGAGTTCTGCTTTGTAGGTGTTGATGTTTTTCAGGAGAATGTGGTTAATAGGACTTTGAGAATATCTTTCAGGTAAGGGCAGTTCATATTAAGAATTCAAAATGCAAATAGATGAGAATAGTAGAATGATCTGAAACATTGTCAGTGTATTTCAAGGTAACATAAAATATGTTGCTGCTTGATTTTTTGTATGTTGTGCTTTATTGAAGGTTATTTTGCCGTTTGACTCCTCCTTTATGTCTTAATTTCTTGGGTTTGACCCATATGGATTCATCCATCTCTCATCAAAATACACAGCCAACTGCTTATACATCTGTAAGTATAGTTAAAAGAGAGTTCTTTAGATTCATTACCTATATGGGATGCTATTATCGTGAAGTTTCTTTTTACTGCTGGCAGAAAAGTGCCATTGCACTTTTACGATCTTAAAGAGTTACTAAAACTTTCTTTTATAGATTGTATGTGTAATTACTAATGACTGAATAAAAGTGATGTTGCTTTTGTTTTTTTTTTTTTTGCTTTTGTTTTATCATAAAGAATTTTTTGGTCCAACTGAGCAGTATCAATAGATCTGACCAGTAATAATATTAACATTTATATTTATGACCTTAATGTATTTGATGATTATACAATATTAATTTCTTAGGTGAAAATCTTAATAAATCAAGCAAATCAAGATATAATAGACATAAAATAATGAGGGCTGGATGGGGAGCTCAACCCAGTGCTCTGTGACAACCTAGAGGGGCTGGATGGGGAGGGAGATGGGAAGCGGGTTCAAGAGGGAGGGGACATGTATGCCTAATACCGATTCATGTTGATATATGGCAGAAAACATCATAATATTGTGATCATCCTCTAATTAAAAAATAAAACTAATAAAAAAGAGAAAACTGAGCTCCAGCAGTTATTTATGTCTGTAGTTGTCATGTTTGATGTGCTGTGATATAACTTCAGTTTTTCATGTACTGAGTACAGTTCGCCTTGAGGCTGTTTCTGTCCTCGTCATGCTGTTGAGACAAACTGCACAGGTGGGTAGGCTTTGGAAGAGGCTCACACAAAGGCACTCTTACAGATTCTTGGGATGAAGCACTGGCAAACATCACCAAAGGAGGCATCCTGAGGCTGGAGTTCTGCTTTGTAGGTGTTGATGTTTTTCAGGAGAATGTGGTTAATAGGACTTTGAGAATATCTTTCAGGTAAGGGCAGTTCATATTAAGAATTCAAAATGCAAATAGATGAGAATAGTAGAATGATCTGAAACATTGTCAGTGTATTTCAAGGTAACATAAAATATGTTGCTGCTTGATTTTTTGTATGTTGTGCTTTATTGAAGGTTATTTTGCCGTTTGACTCCTCCTTTATGTCTTAATTTCTTGGGTTTGACCCATATGGATTCATCCATCTCTCATCAAAATACACAGCCAACTGCTTATACATCTGTAAGTATAGTTAAAAGAGAGTTCTTTAGATTCATTACCTATATGGGATGCTATTATCGTGAAGTTTCTTTTTACTGCTGGCAGAAAAGTGCCATTGCACTTTTACGATCTTAAAGAGTTACTAAAACTTTCTTTTATAGATTGTATGTGTAATTACTAATGACTGAATAAAAGTGATGTTGCTTTTGTTTTTTTTTTTTTTGCTTTTGTTTTATCATAAAGAATTTTTTGGTCCAACTGAGCAGTATCAATAGATCTGACCAGTAATAATATTAACATTTATATTTATGACCTTAATGTATTTGATGATTATACAATATTAATTTCTTAGGTGAAAATCTTAATAAATCAAGCAAATCAAGATATAATAGACATAAAATTATATTAGTTTAAGGGGTACACATAATTAGTATATGTATATATTGTGAAATAATTAGCACAGTGAGTTTAGTTAACATTCATCACCTGACAATCACAGTTTTTTTCCTCTTGTGATAAGAATTTAAAAATCAGTCTCTTTAGTTCTTCATTTCTACTTTTTTTTAAAATCCAAATTTATTGATATAATTAGTTATGGGTGAGTTTTCTAATGAAGAAAAAGAATGAAAAGTAGAAGGTGTACTGATTTAACTAAATTTTTTCTTGCTCCTCAGATTATGGGTTCCATGAAAGTTTTATCCTTTATTGCAGATGGGTTCTATATATATTATCCTATGTTGGTGGTAATTCTCTGCATTGCTACTTATTTTAGGTAAGAAACTTAACATTGCTTAATTTTCCATGTACAATTAACCTGATCTGGATATCTTTTCTCCTTAAAGCGCTTTTAGAGATTAAATTACTGGGTGTTGGTGGTTTGTTTTATTGTGGCTTTGGGAATGCTGGGGATAGTTTAAAGAGATTGCTTGAGTGATTGGGTCAGGTTCTCCCTCCAAAGATATTTTCAAGAAAAGAGTTACTCTATTACAAGTATTTAGTCTACAAAGTGATAGGATTAATAACAGAATGTTAAATCGGAGTCCTGGCCTTTGATGCCGCCAGCCATTGTAGCTTATAAAGCACCTGCTTGCCCAGCTTCTATTTGGAAGCATATATTAGTCTTAGAGCTTTCTACATAATCATATTTATCCAATGAGAAAAATTGGTAGAACTTAGGCAGAGATCAGACTCAAAAGGAGTTAATAGACCAGGTTTCCTTGGCTTCTGGCAACTTGTTTTCCTTACTTGCACATGTCAGGTGTCCTCATCTGGTACTTTGCCTACCTTCTTCACTGCTTCAGTGCTTCATGACATACCAACAAGGTCATTAAAAAAATGTTATTGATAATAAGTTTCATCCAATCACTTTTCATTTAAATCTTTCAGTATAATTATATAGTTATTACAAACAGTGTATATGCTTATACTGATATTCTAACATGTGGTTATTGAGTAAACAGGCAAATACTGTTTGAAATAAATTCTCTATTGAATTTTTCAAAAACATCTATATTTTACTTTCTTATAAGTAAAGAAGCTGAAGGATTTTAATTTAAAACTGTTAATATGAATTGATAAAACAATCTAATATATTCAGGGGTTTTCTTTTTTTCTGTAAGGTGGAAAAGACAAATGATGTATTGAAAGGAAGAAACCAGTCATCCTTTGGATATCCAATACTAAATTTTTATTATGTGCTTATTCATTTAAAAGTTTATAAACTACAAATGGAACGTTAAGAGTTTGTGATGTATCAGTAATACCGCCTCATGTATATTAGTGGTATGTTGGTAAGATTAGCATCTCTGCTTACTAGATTGACATATGCATCAAGGAATAGATGGCTGGGATAGTGCCTTGTTTACTATAAAATCTTAAATAAAGGAATTATGTCTAAAAGTAATCAATTCTGAATTTATAGTAACACTTATTTAAATAGATTGACTGGTTCTCACAATAAAAAAAAAATAGAACATGAAAATCAGTTTGCATAATTAAGACTTTCTAAGCCAGAATATTCTGCACTTATAAATATTAGTTGTGTATGTGTATTAATAGTTGTGTATGTATATTAAAATTGCTGTTTGGATACAAGAAAAGAATAAATTGCTTTTTTGTTATAGCCATTGTTTAGCATCCTGGTATAATAACTTTGTGAAAGTATGCTAGTGGCCTAACTTACTTTGTGTCTGTAAGAAATCTGGCTTTGGTGCATACCCTAGTCAGTGGAGTACTGGGCATATAAGTTTCTTAGAAAGAAAAATAAGTACTTCTTAATGACAAATGTACCTCTGCATAACATGACATGGTAGCTAATAATACAATAGAGGCTTCCAGTTTAAACCTTTACAGTGTGAAATAATGCTTGTCTTTTTGAAAATCTTTTATTAGCTTGGGAACTCGTTGTTTGAATCTACTTGGTTTCCAGCAGTTCATGGGGGATAATGATATGACATCAGACTTAGTTGATGAAGGAAAAGAATTAATCAGACGAGGTAAGATTTGTCCTTTAAATGAAGAGAAAGTGATTAGACTCAAAATGTAAAATTAATGTTTGTATGATTTGAAACTTTTAATCTATCTTAAGAAATTCAAATTAATGTGTTTTAGCTAGAATTCTACAGAAATTCTTCATAGCAAAAATAATTTGAAAACAAAAGTGATTGTTTCATCTGTCTTTAAGAAATTCTGCAACAGAAATTATTAATATGTCTGCAGCTGAATAATGGCTTTGTTTAATATTAGAGTCATTTTCTTGTTTTCTTTGGAATAGATTTGTCAAATTGAATACAATTATAAAACTCATTAATTTAAAGAATCACTGTTTGTTTAATGCTGCATAGGAAATCATTCAAACCTAGGTTGGTTTTTAACATGTGGTGATAGTTAATAGCCTGTTAGAATACACTGTGCTGTACTGGAATCTAATCTCAAAAATGAGTGTATCAAATTTCTTGATGTTCAAACAGTGTGAAAATAGGGAGGAAAAGAAAAATAAAACTTGAGTTTTGGGCCATTGGTTCCTAGGCATTCTTTCTACTTGAGCCTGGGGGTTTTGTGTTCTTATTTAAACATAAGCCTGCATATATTGTGGCTCTAAAATACACTACTGTAGTCTTCACATCCTCTCATAGGAAGATAGTGTCTAGTTAATGCAATAGTTCAACTGCTTTTTGCATTAATTAGACTCCATCTGGAGTATCATATCCAGTCCTGGGCAAGATATTCAAGAGTAAGACTGCTAAGTCAGAAGGAATCTAAAGGACAGGCAGAATGATGAGTCCGTCAGGCATGTCATATGGAAAAAAACACTGCATATATAGCCAGAAGAGAGTAATGGAAAAAAAAAATCTTATGCAGAAAGAATTATGAACTTGATTTAAAAGACAAGACATAAAGAGAAAGAGAAGTGTCTGAGAAACAGATTTCAAGTCATCATAAGGAGGAAGTTCTTCCTCACTGAAACCATTTAGACGGAGCCTAAAAGCAATCTCCAGCAATAGAGAAGGTATTCTCTATGGAGTTAGGTGACCTTTCTGGTTCTTTCCAACAATAACCTATTACCTTTGACTTTGTAGTAATTTAAAGGAAATTGGTCATAGCCTGATACCTTTACTTCAGTTACTCTACATCTAATTAAGCCATATTATACCAAATTTGAGACCACTTTTCTGTCTCTAGAGAAGAGAAAAAGGCAACGGCAAGAAGAAGGTGAAAATCGAAGGAGAGTAAGTATAATACTGATTAAATTGCTATAACCTAAAGGTTAGTGTGACATATCATAAGAATCTAATTGATTTAGCATAATTGGCTAAAAACAATGGGGAAATAACATAGGATATATTTTTACAGAAAGGCAGGTTTAATAGTTTCAGATATACATGCTAGATATTCTTTCAGACTTTCTAAAAACTCCTTAGTGATAAATCACTTCATGTGCCACATCTAGCAGTTTCCTAAGGTAGGGGAAATAAATATTTATTGGATAAGTGAATAAATTCATGCAGTCTTGCCATTAAAGTGATTTTGATTGCTTGAAAAATATGTTGTTTTATAATATGACATTAGTTTTACTCCTCTTTGATTTTTCTTTAGTCCTTTGTTTGCTAAGGCAAACTAACCTTTTAGAGAATTGAAAAGACAAAAAAATGAGACAGGTCTAGTCACAGTCACTACAAATTTCCAGCACTCCACTATGGAGTGTGTCCATACTGGAGCAGTGAAGACGCAGGAGACATGATAATTGTCTCTGCATTTTTTAGTGCATGTCGTGTAAAGGGAGACTTGTTAATTTTTTCAGAAGGCATAACTAGAACCAGAGAGTAGAAGTGGCTGGAACAGAGTTCACCTCTATGTGAAGACTTTCACAGTTTACCTTAATTGCAACAGGATGATCATATATAGAATTTTTCATGTCTTCTAGTAAGAGAGCCCAATAGCATCTGGCATGGCTATTCTAGAGTGACATCCTGCACTGCACAGGAGGTTTAGTTAAGACATCTAAAGTTCCTTTCAATTCTAAGAATTTAATGAGTAGAATCCCAGTTACTGAGGTTTTAGTGCAGTTAAGACATAGCGCCACATGAGTCATTACCTAATTATGTTTGTCTACAACTCTAATTTTGCTATCAGAAATGACTTTTTGAGCTTATTTGGGTTGAAGAAAATTTTATGAGTCATCATAACCCTTACATGGTCAAGGTGACCTTATTGTAGTGGTAACATTAATTTTACATTTTAGATAGAAGAATTCAGTAACTTAATCATAACTAGCAAAAATGCCTGTAAATGTCTTCAAGTTAAGTTTGGTGACTATTAAGATCATTTAGAAATAAAGAAAATTATCTATGATTTCTGAAGGCACTGTATTAATTACACTGATTATCTGAGAAATTCCTGATGATAAAAGTTAGATTATATTATTCTATGTATATAATCTAAACCTGTTATCACTGATGAATTATTTTCTGAGTGTGTTTTCTTATGTTACATATTCATTTATGTTTCCTTTCTAGGAATGGAAAGAGCGTTATGGACACAGTAGAGAAGATTCCACTAGAAACAGAAACGTTCATGTTGACCCAAAAGAATCAAACTTCTCAGAGATGAGTACCAACCGATGTAAGTAGTTTATTGTCTAGTTTTCTTAAGAAATTGTTTCCTTACGCTTGCTTGTGTAGAGACTGAGGATTAGTTACCCATACAGAAATGCCTCTATAGAGCAGTAAATGAGGTTCTGTGGGGACTTTCCTCTTTTCATCCCTCAGTATATACGTGGAAGGGGAAAGTCAGATATGCATTCTGGGAGGAGGAGACATCTGGGACATAGTTGTAATTATACTACTGAAATAATAGTGCTTATCCCAGGCAGATAGCAGTTGCTGTTTGCCTAGATGTTTTTCAGGCTCTTTGGTAGTTTTTATAGTAAATTACTGACTGATTCATGTATATCAGGTACTTACCCAGGAGTACAAAGAAGATAATTTCCATCCTTGGTTTGCCCATAGTTGAGTGAGAAACTGTTATCAGGCAGAAGACATTGGCCAGTGGGTTGGGTCAGGAAGCCTCCCCACGTCCTTGAATTTGCCATATGCTTCTGGGAAGGTGACAAGAGGCCTGGTTCTTTGCAAGATCCACCGCTGACTAGAAGGCAGAGGGAAGATGCTGGGGTGCTGAGCAAGCGTGAGGCTGCAGACGGGATGCTGTGGGAACTCAGTTCAAGGGATGGAGAAAGGATTATTTTACTGGGAAAGGATTTCTGTTAAAGAGAAATACTATTTAGGAATGAGTAGTATTTGGCCAGTTGAAGGGGTCTTAGACAGAAGAAAGAATGCACTCTTGGGGACGTGTAGGTTTTTCTCCATGACTAGAGCCTGAAGTATGAGAAGCCTGATGAGAGACTACAGAGATAGTTGGGAAACAGATATTATCATGCTTAGAAGTTTGGGTTTTATCGCAAAGATAAGATTTCAGAATAGAAATAAGCAGGCTCAGATCTTTGGTTTAAAAAGATGAATTTGACATCTATATAAAGCATTATACTCAGGGAAATGAGACATAGAACCCAGTTTAGTGTCTACTGTAGTAATGCAGTCAAAAAATGATGAGGGGGGCTTCCCTGGTGGTCAAGTGTGTAGGAACAGTGCTTTGCAATGCAGGGGGTGTCGGTTCGATCCCTGGCCTGGGAAGATCCCACGTACTGCGCAGCAGCTGGCCTGACATGTGCAACTACCGAGTTGGAGCTCTGGAGCGCATGCGCCCAGAACCAGTGCTCTGGGAGGAGAGTGGCCACAGCGATGGGAGGCCCACAGAGGCCAAAGAACAAGGATGGAAATGAAAGACCAATAGAAGTGGCCACAAAAAAAGAAGAAAAAAATGATGAGGGCATTATGTATATGATATTTGTTTTATGGCAGAAACCAAGACAACATTGTAAAGCAATTATTTTCCAATTAAAAATAAATATAAAAAGCAAAATGATGGGAGCATAAAATAAGTACACTTGAGATAACCCTGGAGACAAAGAAAAAAGGATGTGTTTGGATGAGATTTAGCATAGAAGAGATAGGAGAAAGATGACATTTCAGTTAAAGCCAGAAGACCGAGAATTCTACAGAGAGATTTGGAAGCTTACCATGGGTTTGGAGTTAACAGCATGCAGAGATCTGGGGTATAGCAGAATGGTTAAGGGGAGACACGAAACCTTAGGATGAAGAGTTAGCACCTGGCATGTGGCAGGCAGCCAGTATTTGCTGAATGAATCAGACAAATGAAGGGAAGAGCCCAAGATGTCAACAATGTAAGACAAGAGAGAATTGGCTTCCTTAAATTTTCAAAAAGAACTATATCACAGTTTTGAAGCTATTGTGCTTTCACACAATATTAATCATACAACATTATTTTCACAAAATACAACATTTGGGATAAGACTGAAAATAAGAATGAGAAAAAAAATGCACTCTTGGGGACGTGTAGGTTTTTCTCCATGACTAGAGCCTGAAGTATGAGAAGCCTGATGAGAGACTACAGAGATAGTTGGGAAACAGATATTATCATGCTTAGAAGTTTGGGTTTTATCGCAAAGATAAGATTTCAGAATAGAAATAAGCAGGCTCAGATCTTTGGTTTAAAAAGATGAATTTGACATCTATATAAAGCATTATACTCAGGGAAATGAGACATAGAACCCAGTTTAGTGTCTACTGTAGTAATGCAGTCAAAAAATGATGAGGGGGGCTTCCCTGGTGGTCAAGTGTGTAGGAACAGTGCTTTGCAATGCAGGGGGTGTCGGTTCGATCCCTGGCCTGGGAAGATCCCACGTACTGCGCAGCAGCTGGCCTGACATGTGCAACTACCGAGTTGGAGCTCTGGAGCGCATGCGCCCAGAACCAGTGCTCTGGGAGGAGAGTGGCCACAGCGATGGGAGGCCCACAGAGGCCAAAGAACAAGGATGGAAATGAAAGACCAATAGAAGTGGCCACAAAAAAAGAAGAAAAAAATGATGAGGGCATTATGTATATGATATTTGTTTTATGGCAGAAACCAAGACAACATTGTAAAGCAATTATTTTCCAATTAAAAATAAATATAAAAAGCAAAATGATGGGAGCATAAAATAAGTACACTTGAGATAACCCTGGAGACAAAGAAAAAAGGATGTGTTTGGATGAGATTTAGCATAGAAGAGATAGGAGAAAGATGACATTTCAGTTAAAGCCAGAAGACCGAGAATTCTACAGAGAGATTTGGAAGCTTACCATGGGTTTGGAGTTAACAGCATGCAGAGATCTGGGGTATAGCAGAATGGTTAAGGGGAGACACGAAACCTTAGGATGAAGAGTTAGCACCTGGCATGTGGCAGGCAGCCAGTATTTGCTGAATGAATCAGACAAATGAAGGGAAGAGCCCAAGATGTCAACAATGTAAGACAAGAGAGAATTGGCTTCCTTAAATTTTCAAAAAGAACTATATCACAGTTTTGAAGCTATTGTGCTTTCACACAATATTAATCATACAACATTATTTTTCACAAAATAACATTGTGAAAATTAAGGTGGTTTATGAAGAAAATGCCATTCACATAGGAAAAGGAGAGTTAGTTCTCTAGATATGTGTTAACCAGAGTGGGAACCATTAGCCACATATGGCTGTTTAGCATTTGCAATGTAGCTGGTGCCCCATATTCAAATGACGTTATTTTGGATATATTGGGTTAAATATGTTAAAATTAATTTTACCTACTTATTTTAACCTTTTAAATGTATTTACTAGTAAAAAGTAAATATAGGGCTTGCAGTTTATTTCTGTTGGACATTGCTACCTCATGGGAAAAAAAGACTCAGGCAGTTCCTGGAGAGTTTGAATTGATAACACCTTAAAATCATAGCCAAGAAATGAAATGTTAACTACCCCTGGATTCACTGTGAAACCAACTGAAACTTGATTGTGAACAGTTTCACTGTCATGATACATACCATGGTTAAATACTAATTCTGATTAATATTAAACAAATCTTTGTATTGTAGCTGCTTCTGAGCTTAGACTGTTTACAAGGGAGAAGTCTTCTTTGTTATTCTCTATCATACTGTTAATCGTCTTCATATAATTTTAAGATAACCATGTAGGTCATATTTTCTTAATATTGCCTTCACAATCAAAATTCAGATCCTTTATAATCTTGACTTTTCTTTCTATGTGTCCATAGACGGTGACCCATAAAGACAATAAAAAGTGGACATTTCTTTCTCCTTTGCAGCAACCTCTAAATATACCAGGGCTAATAACAGGACTGAAAGGGACCGAATAGAACTCCTTCAGGATGCAGAACCTTTGGATTTTAATGCAGAAACATTCACTGATGACCCTCTTGAATCTGAATCAGGAAGGTAAGTTCCACTGGTGTCATTTTTGGCTTCAACCCTCCTCTGAAAATTTGGTGACATTCTGACTTGACAAGATAAACGTAAAGAAAATATTTATCTTTATTGCTTATATAAAGCATATAAGCAACCTTTGATACCTTTTACCACCTTCTAATCTTTTATATTTTAAAAATTATATTATCCAGTGGTATAATTGAAATGAGTATCCTCATAAACTAAGTGGTGTGATAAATAGCAAAGAAGAATTGAAATCATTTGGTAGAATCTTAATGACATTTATCTTCCTATTTATGACAATTCCACTTATCAAATATATCATATTTAGCAGTAACTACATAGGTATGATTGGGTGGCACTGTATTCTAAGCACTTTAACAACAGTAATTGCATTTTATGGTTGTAAGTCCAATTGGATTTGAATCTAGAAAGGCTCAGTAACTTACCCAGGATCACACAGCTTTTAAGTAACAATGTCAGGCATTCAAACCCCAGGACTCTGACTTCCGAGTCTGTGCTTTTAGCCACCATGCCAGGTAGAAACAAACAAAAGCAAAACATCTTGGGCATGAAGGTATTTGCTTATAAATAGCAAAAGGAATATTCTAAAATTTTATTCAGCAATCTAGAATAGCTATTAAATGTAAGTTCCATGATGTGCTTTATATCTCCCTACTCCTTTCTTTTTCATGTCTCTCATCCTGCCATATGTGTTGTGTCATGTAAAACAGTTGTTGGTTGATTTAAAATTAGGTAAATTCTTTTGGGATAATATCCCTGGAGAGTAAGTTTCTGATTTCAGAATCTTCATCATCAATTTAATTCAATTTTAAGATAACCATGTAGGTCATATTTTCTTAATATTGCCTTCACAATCAAAATTCAGATCCTTTATAATCTTGACTTTTCTTTCTATGTGTCCATAGACGGTGACCCATAAAGACAATAAAAAGTGGACATTTCTTTCTCCTTTGCAGCAACCTCTAAATATACCAGGGCTAATAACAGGACTGAAAGGGACCGAATAGAACTCCTTCAGGATGCAGAACCTTTGGATTTTAATGCAGAAACATTCACTGATGACCCTCTTGAATCTGAATCAGGAAGGTAAGTTCCACTGGTGTCATTTTTGGCTTCAACCCTCCTCTGAAAATTTGGTGACATTCTGACTTGACAAGATAAACGTAAAGAAAATATTTATCTTTATTGCTTATATAAAGCATATAAGCAACCTTTGATACCTTTTACCACCTTCTAATCTTTTATATTTTAAAAATTATATTATCCAGTGGTATAATTGAAATGAGTATCCTCATAAACTAAGTGGTGTGATAAATAGCAAAGAAGAATTGAAATCATTTGGTAGAATCTTAATGACATTTATCTTCCTATTTATGACAATTCCACTTATCAAATATATCATATTTAGCAGTAACTACATAGGTATGATTGGGTGGCACTGTATTCTAAGCACTTTAACAACAGTAATTGCATTTTATGGTTGTAAGTCCAATTGGATTTGAATCTAGAAAGGCTCAGTAACTTACCCAGGATCACACAGCTTTTAAGTAACAATGTCAGGCATTCAAACCCCAGGACTCTGACTTCCGAGTCTGTGCTTTTAGCCACCATGCCAGGTAGAAACAAACAAAAGCAAAACATCTTGGGCATGAAGGTATTTGCTTATAAATAGCAAAAGGAATATTCTAAAATTTTATTCAGCAATCTAGAATAGCTATTAAATGTAAGTTCCATGATGTGCTTTATATCTCCCTACTCCTTTCTTTTTCATGTCTCTCATCCTGCCATATGTGTTGTGTCATGTAAAACAGTTGTTGGTTGATTTAAAATTAGGTAAATTCTTTTGGGATAATATCCCTGGAGAGTAAGTTTCTGATTTCAGCTACCAAATAGAGTTTACAATTCTTACAGATTATGTTGCCACTTCCTTTTAATGTGTCCCTGTTTATCTTTCCTCCTTTATTGTTGATGCCTCAGATCATTTCTTTATCCACCTTTCAGGTATCAGCCTGGTGGACGATACCTCTCAATGTCTCGCAGCAGAATATTTGATGATGTTTAAAGTCTGTAGAAATTTTTGGAATAACTAACCAAGACCAACAAACAAGTTCAGTCATTATGAACATCTGTATGCCCTAGAATTTACTACTGAATCCTCAGTGAAAAGTGTCAGGATAAAAAAGGCACTAAAAATTAAGTTATTGTTCAGTAAATATCATCTTTATTTCTAATAGCATTTGTTATGTACCATTCCTAAAGTGTCTGCCTTAGAAGTACAGTTACAGTGGAAGGATTTAATTCATGGTAAAGATCAGTGTATGTTGAAAACAAGTAGTTCAGTTTGTTTCAGATTAATTTTTTCAGCAAAATTGTTCTAAAGGTTCAAGAAAGCCATAATTATAACTGAATATAGTTTTGTTACTATGATTTACACATTTCTCTTTCTGAAAAACATGTTGATGCTTTATTTCCCTAAGAGATGAAGACCTCAGTAATAACCATATTTACAAAACCCATGTCTTAAAACAAGGCTTACTTACCAACATAACTGAATGTAGAAAGCTCTTTTTCAACACTGTACGCAAATTAGTTAGGTTTTTGCATGTATAATTAAGTCAGTACTTCAACTGATGGTGTTTGTATCTTCGGCATGTATACTATAATCAGGTGAAGTATTATTCTTTCAGTCTTTGGTAGTAACTGAAATTGTCTTATGCTTTTGGTACTGCTTTGTAAAAGATTTTCATTTCAGAGAGGAGTGCTCACCTTTACCATTTAGCATATTGATTTAAGTGTTGATCATTCCATTCAAGGAGAGTCATAATTTTCAATGGTAAATAGTAGTGTTTTTTTTTTTAATAGCCAGAGAGTCCCACAAAATTCTTAACTGTTGAAAGGTGCCTGTTTATTCCTTTTGGAAAAGAATATCAGGTTATTCAAAGATGAGAAGTGAGCCCATTTATTGTTGTTAATAACACTTAAATTGTGGTTTACAGAAAACTACTTTAGAATGGGAATAGGTAATAATCTGTTGGTTAAACATGTTACCATTTTAAATTGAATTTTTAAAATTTTGTGTTTATGCCAAAGTTAGATATTACATTTTAAATCATCATTGTTTACTCGTTGAGCACAGCATGTTTGCAGAGAGTTGTTTATGTCCCTGAAATATTTGTAGCGTTAGAGAACCCACGTGGATTCACCCAGTGGTGACTGTTTGAGCCTGCCCACATCCATCTTAGTTTCACCTGTTATCCTGCCTGACTTTTAGCAGTGAAATCATAGGTTTCAAAAAAGTTATTGTTCAGTAAATATCATCTTTATTTCTAATAGCATTTGTTATGTACCATTCCTAAAGTGTCTGCCTTAGAAGTACAGTTACAGTGGAAGGATTTAATTCATGGTAAAGATCAGTGTATGTTGAAAACAAGTAGTTCAGTTTGTTTCAGATTAATTTTTTCAGCAAAATTGTTCTAAAGGTTCAAGAAAGCCATAATTATAACTGAATATAGTTTTGTTACTATGATTTACACATTTTCTCTTTCTGAAAAACATGTTGATGCTTTATTTCCCTAAGAGATGAAGACCTCAGTAATAACCATATTTACAAAACCCATGTCTTAAAACAAGGCTTACTTACCAACATAACTGAATGTAGAAAGCTCTTTTTCAACACTGTACGCAAATTAGTTAGGTTTTTGCATGTATAATTAAGTCAGTACTTCAACTGATGGTGTTTGTATCTTCGGCATGTATACTATAATCAGGTGAAGTATTATTCTTTCAGTCTTTGGTAGTAACTGAAATTGTCTTATGCTTTTGGTACTGCTTTGTAAAAGATTTTCATTTCAGAGAGGAGTGCTCACCTTTACCATTTAGCATATTGATTTAAGTGTTGATCATTCCATTCAAGGAGAGTCATAATTTTCAATGGTAAATAGTAGTGTTTTTTTTTTTAATAGCCAGAGAGTCCCACAAAATTCTTAACTGTTGAAAGGTGCCTGTTTATTCCTTTTGGAAAAGAATATCAGGTTATTCAAAGATGAGAAGTGAGCCCATTTATTGTTGTTAATAACACTTAAATTGTGGTTTACAGAAAACTACTTTAGAATGGGAATAGGTAATAATCTGTTGGTTAAACATGTTACCATTTTAAATTGAATTTTTAAAATTTTGTGTTTATGCCAAAGTTAGATATTACATTTTAAATCATCATTGTTTACTCGTTGAGCACAGCATGTTTGCAGAGAGTTGTTTATGTCCCTGAAATATTTGTAGCGTTAGAGAACCCACGTGGATTCACCCAGTGGTGACTGTTTGAGCCTGCCCACATCCATCTTAGTTTCACCTGTTATCCTGCCTGACTTTTAGCAGTGCCCATTTTCACTCTTAAGTATTTCAGTTTGAAGGTGGATTATTTAGTCACCCTGACAATTTGATTAAATATTTCTTAAAGATAATTTTTCCCTGAATCATAATTTTAAATGTTTCATTTTCCTCTTTTTCTGGTGTCATCATATAAATATGTTAAAAGCCACAGTTTTATGCAGATACGAAAAGGATAGTGTATCATCCTAGTTACCTGATTTTCTTACATTTTTATGATCTTTAAGATTAGAACCCTTTTAAAATAATTATCAGTGGATAGATTTTACTCTCAATCAAAGATTATTATAGACTGCCTATTTAAGAACACACACACACACAGCCTTTTATTGTAAACCGTGGGCAGAGAGCAATAGGCCAGGAGCAGATAAATTTTTTTTTTCTTATTCTTTATTTTAAAGGTTTTACAGAGTTTTGTTGTTCACAGACATGTATGTTCCCAGATCAGTCATATGCATATCCATGGTCCCCACCCCCCCAGTTCCCCCCATCCCACCCCGCAGATAAAATTTAACACTGTAATTTCATGATTGACCATTGAAACCTTGGGCAAATCATGTAACCTTTCAGTGCCTCAGTGTCTTCATTTTCAAAATGAAAAGGATATGTGCTGTATACCTACTGATCTACCTCACAAAGCAATTGTGAGGGTACTGAATTGAAGTTTATATAGTGGCATTTAAAAAGACAAAATAAGTTGTTAGTTGTGCTGGTTTTCCACACAAATGGCATCTGAAGATATTGGATAGGAAAGGATCACCTCAGAAAGGTGTGTCCAGCTTCTTCTTATTACAGAGCAGCCTACAAGTTCCCAGGCAAAAACTTTCTGGAATAAGTAATCAAAAGCCTGTGAAAATAATATTGTTTTATTATTTAGTCTTTGGGTTTACTTTGGAATATGTAACTTCCTTAAGTATAATGTTGTATAATACTTCCTTAAGTATGATGTTGTTTCTCTTAGGTTTTATCATGAAACTCAGATGCTATTGTAGAAGCAGAAAAAGAGAAGAAATGATCCAGTCACTTTTATAATTTATAACACCCTAAGATATATTGATAGAAATATGTAAAGGATGTACTACTTTATTTTATTATTAAACTTTTTTATGATTATAATGATTGGAATATATATAGTACTTCTGTAAAACAGCATAGATCCTCTTTATGACTTTGAGTTATTTCCAAAATAATTTTTGGTTGTTTAAGTGATACAGAGTATTTAGTTGTTGAGGCAGAATTTATTGTACAGGATTCATGTATGATCTCTAGGAAGAGTCCCTGGCTGAGTAATTTTGTCTTTAGAAGTTAATTATTTAACCCCTGAATTATTTAATTATTTAACCCCTGAATTATTTAATTATTTAACCCCTGAGTTTACTGCTGGAGGAACTAAGTTAATATTTGTTAAGCCACTTTGTAAAACACTGTAATATGAACAGAAGTTTTCTATTTTAAGAATCTTATTCAAATATAATGACATCCACTGCAAGACATTGCTACTAAATTCTTACACTTTACATGCAAAGTACATTTATTGAGGAATTACTTCTGAAAATTACTTTTTGAGGTATTTCTTACGTTGTAATAGATACTTAGTTAGATTTTCTAAATGTTTTTCTAAATAACTGTTAGGTAAGGATGTTCAGTAAGCCAGTAGTTCAAAATAACTGTTGCAGAAAATAGCAATAATCTATTAATTTCCTGAATCTATAAGTTGCTATTAAGTTATTACATCAGTAATTTGTTATCATTAGAGCATTTTTTAAAGATCATTATTAAAATGATACTAATAGAATTTGTTTTCTTACCAAATGAACACAGGGACTTTGGAATAATTTCGTTATACTAGAGGCCCTCATTCCACAAAAGTAGTAAGAGTTAAATCAGAACTTTCAAGGGTTCTCAGTTATAAAGAGTAAATCAGAGAATTGGACAATCGAAACTTTAAACTGCTGCCAGTTGATTTGGTTGGGACACTACTATTTGATTAGATTATCGTTTCTTTTTTTTTTTTTTTTTTGACCACTTCTATTGGTCTTTCATTTATCCCCATCTTTATTCTTTGGCCTGTGAGGGCCTCCTGTCACAGTGGCCTCTCTCACTGCAGAGCACTGGCTCTGAGCGCATGTGCTCCAGAGAGCTGGCTCAGTAGTTGGACACATCGATCCAGCTGCTCCGTGGCATGTGGGACCTCCCCAGGCCAGGGATCGAACTGGTGCCCCTTGCAGTGCAAGGCAGTGTCCTTACCCACTGGACCACCAGAGAAGTCCCATATTATTGGTTCTTAAATGCATTTTGGTTGTTTAAGTGATACAGAGTATTTAGTTGTTGAGGCAGAATTTATTGTACAGGATTCATGTATGATCTCTAGGAAGAGTCCCTGGCTGAGTAATTTTGTCTTTAGAAGTTAATTATTTAACCCCTGAATTATTTAATTATTTAACCCCTGAATTATTTAATTATTTAACCCCTGAGTTTACTGCTGGAGGAACTAAGTTAATATTTGTTAAGCCACTTTGTAAAACACTGTAATATGAACAGAAGTTTTCTATTTTAAGAATCTTATTCAAATATAATGACATCCACTGCAAGACATTGCTACTAAATTCTTACACTTTACATGCAAAGTACATTTATTGAGGAATTACTTCTGAAAATTACTTTTTGAGGTATTTCTTACGTTGTAATAGATACTTAGTTAGATTTTCTAAATGTTTTTCTAAATAACTGTTAGGTAAGGATGTTCAGTAAGCCAGTAGTTCAAAATAACTGTTGCAGAAAATAGCAATAATCTATTAATTTCCTGAATCTATAAGTTGCTATTAAGTTATTACATCAGTAATTTGTTATCATTAGAGCATTTTTTAAAGATCATTATTAAAATGATACTAATAGAATTTGTTTTCTTACCAAATGAACACAGGGACTTTGGAATAATTTCGTTATACTAGAGGCCCTCATTCCACAAAAGTAGTAAGAGTTAAATCAGAACTTTCAAGGGTTCTCAGTTATAAAGAGTAAATCAGAGAATTGGACAATCGAAACTTTAAACTGCTGCCAGTTGATTTGGTTGGGACACTACTATTTGATTAGATTATCGTTTCTTTTTTTTTTTTTTTTTTGACCACTTCTATTGGTCTTTCATTTATCCCCATCTTTATTCTTTGGCCTGTGAGGGCCTCCTGTCACAGTGGCCTCTCTCACTGCAGAGCACTGGCTCTGAGCGCATGTGCTCCAGAGAGCTGGCTCAGTAGTTGGACACATCGATCCAGCTGCTCCGTGGCATGTGGGACCTCCCCAGGCCAGGGATCGAACTGGTGCCCCTTGCAGTGCAAGGCAGTGTCCTTACCCACTGGACCACCAGAGAAGTCCCATATTATTGGTTCTTAAATGCATGTTGGTTGTATACCCAAATGAAGTTAAATGTGGATAGGAAAGCAGTGTGTGTGTTTTAAGTATATTTTAGAATATTAAAAGGAATTCATTGCTATACAGTAGCAAACCTCATTTTTGTATGCATTTGGTAGATTTAGATAATGTTCTTGATTTTTGTGTTGATTGCTATTTTAAAGGAAAAATAAACTCTTCATAATTTTAATTCACATAGTTCAGTAATGTATGTCTTATACTTGTGATTTATATGGGCCATGCCTGAAAATCACAAGGATAAATATATTTGCACTAAGAAACAAAATATATCCCTGAAAAATCTTAACATACTTGAATCTCCAAAGTGTAATGGATAGTATTATATTAGATCCTAAATGTTGATAAGTAAATGGATTTAGTGTTTTATTTTTCTTCCTTCCTCCTTTCATTATTTTTATACCTTCCTTCCTCTCTGAAGCCTGTCTTTGCAGTATGGCTTTTAATGTGCTGACATATTTTTCTTCCGTTTGTTTGGTGTATACAGTTATTTTGGATGATTAGTATACTCAAAAAGTAGTAGTTCTGACTCCAATCCCACTACTTGAATAGCAGTATTGCACTTAAAGTAGTACAACAGATTTTGCTGGACAACTTAAGTCACATCTGAATGTAAGTATGAGGAATGCTAGCTCACTGTGTTGTCTGTTTCACCACTAAGTAGGACACTTATTCTCAGTGTAATGTTTTAGCATAAAATTGTATTTCCCAAATCAGGGGGAACAAGCAAAAAACAAGCAAAAAAAACCCCAAACATGAAAAACTTGAGACCACTTTTTATGAAAAGGAGTTTGTAAATAGTATACATCATAGTAAAAGTTTTCATTAGGAGAGATTGAAACAGTATAAGAAGGTTACAGGAAGCCTTGTGAAATATGAATTCCCTTTGTGGGATACTTCTTTCCAATTCAGTGACTTGTCTTTCTACTCATAGACCTGGAAGACTAGGCAGTGTTATCCCCTGTACTAACTCCTGGAGACCAGGTCCTGTGAGCCTCGTCACCATCAGAGCAGCTGTTAGCCCTGCCCCATCCCCAGTCCCACTGCAGTGGGAACATACACACACCCCTAATTCCTTTCATGTTCAGCTTGGTTTTACTAGCATTTTATTTTCATTTTCAAATGATTTATCCATTGTGGTTGATTTCAGCCTTGTTGCAATTTTGAATTTGTTTAATAAAATAAGAATAATGGCATGTTCCTTTTCTCATAGATACCCTGAAAGACTGAAAATTTTTAACACACTCCCTACAGGGAATTAATCTTTTTTCCCATGAAAATCTTTTCTTTTGTGGTTATCCTGATCTCACATCATTTTGCAAAAGGAGATTTTTATTGTACTTACTGCAAAAGAGTAGAAAAAATGGTTTACTGTGGCAGACATATGTAGAATAAAATCATAACTTGTTAATCTGATGTACACCACCATTTTGAGCTGATATTATTGGTACAGATCTTATCAATCTAGTCACTTAGAGCTGCCTTTCTCAAAAGAATGCTGAAGCCTGTCTTTGCAGTATGGCTTTTAATGTGCTGACATATTTTCTTCCGTTGTTTGGTGTATACAGTTATTTTGGATGATTAGTATACTCAAAAAGTAGTAGTTCTGACTCCAATCCCACTACTTGAATAGCAGTATTGCACTTAAAGTAGTACAACAGATTTTGCTGGACAACTTAAGTCACATCTGAATGTAAGTATGAGGAATGCTAGCTCACTGTGTTGTCTGTTTCACCACTAAGTAGGACACTTATTCTCAGTGTAATGTTTTAGCATAAAATTGTATTTCCCAAATCAGGGGGAACAAGCAAAAAACAAGCAAAAAAAACCCCAAACATGAAAAACTTGAGACCACTTTTTATGAAAAGGAGTTTGTAAATAGTATACATCATAGTAAAAGTTTTCATTAGGAGAGATTGAAACAGTATAAGAAGGTTACAGGAAGCCTTGTGAAATATGAATTCCCTTTGTGGGATACTTCTTTCCAATTCAGTGACTTGTCTTTCTACTCATAGACCTGGAAGACTAGGCAGTGTTATCCCCTGTACTAACTCCTGGAGACCAGGTCCTGTGAGCCTCGTCACCATCAGAGCAGCTGTTAGCCCTGCCCCATCCCCAGTCCCACTGCAGTGGGAACATACACACACCCCTAATTCCTTTCATGTTCAGCTTGGTTTTACTAGCATTTTATTTTCATTTTCAAATGATTTATCCATTGTGGTTGATTTCAGCCTTGTTGCAATTTTGAATTTGTTTAATAAAATAAGAATAATGGCATGTTCCTTTTCTCATAGATACCCTGAAAGACTGAAAATTTTTAACACACTCCCTACAGGGAATTAATCTTTTTTCCCATGAAAATCTTTTCTTTTGTGGTTATCCTGATCTCACATCATTTTGCAAAAGGAGATTTTTATTGTACTTACTGCAAAAGAGTAGAAAAAATGGTTTACTGTGGCAGACATATGTAGAATAAAATCATAACTTGTTAATCTGATGTACACCACCATTTTGAGCTGATATTATTGGTACAGATCTTATCAATCTAGTCACTTAGAGCTGCCTTTCTCAAAAGAATGCTGGCTAGCATCTTCCCTACTTAGTACACCAAATTGTAGGGGAGAGACTATGTACTTTTTTTTTTAAAGCAATCCAATGGATTTGTTTTTGTCCATGTTTTATAACAACTTGAAGGATTTTTCCCATTTAGAAGATCGAGAACATGTGGACCTGTCTTTTAAATAATAGTAATCTAATCTATATATTTATAAATTGTAGCATTGAAAAAAGAACTCTAATAATTTTGTTGTTACTTCCTGGTATTTAATTTTTATAAAATGTTTTTGTAAGTAACTAATTGTAGTATTGCTTTAAAGTAGTTTAAAAATCTTTCTCAAATAAGTTCTACCCAGGGCCTATTTCCTTGGGGCAATGTTCTAAAGTTCAGTAGTCTGAGTTTGAAATATTCCTACATCTCTTCAGTATCTTTTTATATATACCAGTACCCAAGCAAAGTATACCAAAAGCCTAAGTTCTGTGTTGCATTAATGAAATATGTGTTATTTATCTAATTCAGTGGTTTGGGTGAAATAGAGGGTAAGTCTTTTCAAATGTGCATCTGATCATAAAATTCAAAATGTTATTACATTCATTTTTGGTGCATGATGCCAAATTTATCTTTAATCAGTTATTGCTACCTGGTTGTTGTTTAGTTGCTATTAATAAGTTGTATCTAACTCTTTTTGTGACCCCATGTATTGTAGCCCACCAGGCTTCTTTCTCCATGGATTTTCCAGGCAGGAATACTACCTGGTATATAATGGCAAATGTTTTACTTTCTGATAAATGGGTTGTAAATATAACTATTTTTCTCTTCAGATTCTCACTAAATATGTATTTGAAAAAAAAACCCTGCAAAGTGCTACCTGTAGATAAGTTAGCATTTTTGGCCTTATCTATGCATAACATTCTTGAAGTTTGGTTTAAACAGACTCATGGACTTGGAATTGCTTTGTAATATTTTAACTTACTGTGATGTAATGAATTTTTTGAAATGTTTATTTGATTAGCTGTTAAAATATAGGAAATTATGTAGCTTTGCATGAAATAAAGTACATTTCTATAAGTTACTAAGAACTTTGCTCATCATTTATGTGTTTTCCTTCTGCCATCTTTGAGATTATATTCTTTTTAGCAGACTAAGGCATTTTCTGTTCCTTTCAAATTTAATGGGTATCATAAAAGAAATGTTTTAAGATAAATAAATACTGTACTTTAGCTTCCACCTTACTTTATCTTGTGTTATAATTAAAATAAGTAATTTGGGCTTCCTGGTGGTCCAGTGGGTGGAGAGTCTGCCTTGCAGTGCAGAAGGCACTGGTTTGATCCCTGGCCCGGGAGGATCCCATGTGCTGCATTGGTATTTAATTTTTATAAAATGTTTTTGTAAGTAACTAATTGTAGTATTGCTTTAAAGTAGTTTAAAAATCTTTCTCAAATAAGTTCTACCCAGGGCCTATTTCCTTGGGGCAATGTTCTAAAGTTCAGTAGTCTGAGTTTGAAATATTCCTACATCTCTTCAGTATCTTTTTATATATACCAGTACCCAAGCAAAGTATACCAAAAGCCTAAGTTCTGTGTTGCATTAATGAAATATGTGTTATTTATCTAATTCAGTGGTTTGGGTGAAATAGAGGGTAAGTCTTTTCAAATGTGCATCTGATCATAAAATTCAAAATGTTATTACATTCATTTTTGGTGCATGATGCCAAATTTATCTTTAATCAGTTATTGCTACCTGGTTGTTGTTTAGTTGCTATTAATAAGTTGTATCTAACTCTTTTTGTGACCCCATGTATTGTAGCCCACCAGGCTTCTTTCTCCATGGATTTTCCAGGCAGGAATACTACCTGGTATATAATGGCAAATGTTTTACTTTCTGATAAATGGGTTGTAAATATAACTATTTTTCTCTTCAGATTCTCACTAAATATGTATTTGAAAAAAAAACCCTGCAAAGTGCTACCTGTAGATAAGTTAGCATTTTTGGCCTTATCTATGCATAACATTCTTGAAGTTTGGTTTAAACAGACTCATGGACTTGGAATTGCTTTGTAATATTTTAACTTACTGTGATGTAATGAATTTTTTGAAATGTTTATTTGATTAGCTGTTAAAATATAGGAAATTATGTAGCTTTGCATGAAATAAAGTACATTTCTATAAGTTACTAAGAACTTTGCTCATCATTTATGTGTTTTCCTTCTGCCATCTTTGAGATTATATTCTTTTTAGCAGACTAAGGCATTTTCTGTTCCTTTCAAATTTAATGGGTATCATAAAAGAAATGTTTTAAGATAAATAAATACTGTACTTTAGCTTCCACCTTACTTTATCTTGTGTTATAATTAAAATAAGTAATTTCGGGGCTTCCCTGGTGGTCCAGTGGGTGGAGAGTCTGCCTTGCAGTGCAGAAGGCACTGGTTTGATCCCTGGCCCGGGAGGATCCCATGTGCTGCAGAGTGGCTGGACCCATGTGTCCAGTTGCGATACAGCTCTCTGGAGTGCATGTGTCCAGAGCCAGCACTCTGCAACGAGAGAGGCCGCTGCAGTGGGAGGTCCATACAGGCCAAAAGAAAGATGGATGAGAAATAAACCAGTAAAAAAAGAGGTCAAGGGGTTTCCCTGGTGGTCCAGTGTGTAAGGACACCGCCTTGCAGTGAAAGGGACACCAGTTTGATCCCTGGTCTGGGAAGATCCCACGTGCTGCAGAGTGGCTGGATTGATGTGTCCAACTACCGAGCCGGAGCTCTGGAGCACATGTGCCCAGAACCGGTGCTCTGCAGCAGGAGAGGCCACTGCAGTGGGAGGCCCACACAAGCCAAAGAACAAGATGGATGAAAATAGAGAAATGAAAGACCAGTAGAAATGGCAAAAAAAAAAGGTCAAAATTCAAAAAAATAAATAATTTCAACAAAGTTGAAAACAGGAAAACAGTAAAGGAAATCAATGAAACCAAATACTGAGTGTTTGAAAAGATCAATAAAATTGATGAAACCCTAGCCAAACTGACAAGGGAACTAGAAAGTTGCTTTCCCACATACCAAAAAAGAACAATGGAAATTTGAAATTAAAAGCACAGCACTGGGGCTTCCCTGGTGGTCCAGTGGGTAAGGACACCACCTTGCAGTTCAGGGGGTGCCAGTTCAATCCCTGGCCTGGGAAGATCCCACGTGCCGCGGCATGGCAACTACTCGCGGAGCTCGTGCTCCGCAACGAGAGAGGCCACTGCAATGGAAGGCCCACACAGGCCAAAGAACAAAGATGGATGAAAATAGATAAGTGAAAGATCAATAGAAGTGGAAAAAAAAAAGCATCATTTACGTCTGTCCTAGTTGATACAATAAGAAGAAAGGGAAATAAAAGATACACAGCTTTGGAAGTAAGAAATAAAACTGTTTGCAGATGATATGATCATCTATATTGGCAATCTAAAAGAACTGACTAACGAAACAGACAAAAAAGGAAACAAACCTGAAATGAATAAATGATTACAGCAAGTCTGCAGGATATACAGATGTGAATGCCTTTTACCAGCAGTGGAAGAGTAGAATCCAAAATTAAAAATACCATTTACATTAGTACCCCCCAAAATGAAATACTTAGGTATAAATTTAATCAAATATGTATGAGATCTATATGAAGAAAACTACAAACCACTGATGAAAGAAATGAAAAGAACAAAGTAAATGGAGAGAGATTCTGTAATGTTCTTGGGTAGGAAGACCCAATATTTCCAGGATGTCAGTTCTTTGCAAACTGATGTATTGATTCAATGCAATCCCAGTTAAAACCCCAATAAATTATTTTATGGATATTGACAAACTGATTCTGAAGTTTATATGGAGACCCAAAAGACCCAGAAGTATCAACAGAATACCAAAGGAGAGCAGAGTTGGAGTACTGATACCACACAACTTCAAGACTTCCAAGAAAGCTGCAGTTTATCAAGACATTGTGAGATTGGTGAAAGAAGAGAGGAGTCGACAGTGGCCCAGGGCAGAGTGCCCAGAATCACTCGCAAATAAAGAGCCAATTGATCCTTGACAAAGGAACGAAGGCCCTTCAGTGGAGAAAGGAGAGTTTTTAATAAGTGATGGTGTAACACTGGATGACCAAATGCCAAAATAGCCTGGACACTTAACTTTACACCTTTCACAAAAATTAATTTAAAATGGTTCAAAAGCAAAGGAAATAAAAGGAAAAACAAGTAAATGGAATCTAACAAACTAAAAGATTTGCATAGCAAAAGAAACCATAAACAAAACAAAAACACAACCTACAATTTGGGAGAAAATATTTGCAAACGATCTTATTTAATACCAACAAGGAATTAATTTCCCAAAGTATAAAAAAAAAAACAAGCCAAACAACCCAAGTAAATAATAGAAGACCCAAATAGACATTTTCTCAAAAATGGTATATAGATGACCAACAGGCACATGAAAATTGTTCAGCATTGCTAATCAACGGGGAAACGCATGTCAAAATTTCAATGAAGGGGTTCCCTCATGGTGCAGTGGGTGAAGAGTCCACCTTGCAGTGCAGGGGGCACGGGTTCGACCCTTGGCACGGGAAGATTCCACATGCCACAGAGCAGCTGGACCAGTGTGTCCAATTACAAGCCAGCACTCTGGAGTGCATGCACCTAGAGCAGGTGCTCGGCAATGAGAGAGGCCACTGCAATGGGAGGCCCGCACAGGCCAGAGAATAAGGATGGATGAAAATAAATAAATGAAGAACCAATAAAAAAGGCCAAAATTAAAAACAAACAAAACAAATTACAATAAGATACCACCTCACACTATCAGAATGGCTATCATGGTAAAGAACACAAATAACAAAAGTGTTGGCAAGGATGTGGCAAAAAGGGAACCCTTACTCACTTTAGTAGGGAAGTAAACTGGTGCAGCCATTGTGGAAAACAGGAATGAAGGGTTACTGAGAAACTAAGACTTGAACTAACATATGACCCAACAGTTCCACTCTTATATACAATAAAAAAATACTGATTTGAGAAAATACACCCCAGTGTTCATAGCAGCATTATTTATAGTTGCTAAGATATGGAAACAACCTAAGGGTCCATCAACAGATGAATAGATAAAGACTTTTGTACAGAATACTACTCAGCCATTAAAAAGAATGAAATTTTGCCATTTGCAACAACATGGATAGTCTTGGAGGGTATTACGACAAGTGAAGTAAGTCAGACAAAGACAAATACTATATGATATCACTTACATTGCAAAAAAAAAACAAGTAAATGGAATCTAACAAACTAAAAGATTTGCATAGCAAAAGAAACCATAAACAAAACAAAAACACAACCTACAATTTGGGAGAAAATATTTGCAAACGATCTTATTTAATACCAACAAGGAATTAATTTCCCAAAGTATAAAAAAAAAAACAAGCCAAACAACCCAAGTAAATAATAGAAGACCCAAATAGACATTTTCTCAAAAATGGTATATAGATGACCAACAGGCACATGAAAATTGTTCAGCATTGCTAATCAACGGGGAAACGCATGTCAAAATTTCAATGAAGGGGTTCCCTCATGGTGCAGTGGGTGAAGAGTCCACCTTGCAGTGCAGGGGGCACGGGTTCGACCCTTGGCACGGGAAGATTCCACATGCCACAGAGCAGCTGGACCAGTGTGTCCAATTACAAGCCAGCACTCTGGAGTGCATGCACCTAGAGCAGGTGCTCGGCAATGAGAGAGGCCACTGCAATGGGAGGCCCGCACAGGCCAGAGAATAAGGATGGATGAAAATAAATAAATGAAGAACCAATAAAAAAGGCCAAAATTAAAAACAAACAAAACAAATTACAATAAGATACCACCTCACACTATCAGAATGGCTATCATGGTAAAGAACACAAATAACAAAAGTGTTGGCAAGGATGTGGCAAAAAGGGAACCCTTACTCACTTTAGTAGGGAAGTAAACTGGTGCAGCCATTGTGGAAAACAGGAATGAAGGGTTACTGAGAAACTAAGACTTGAACTAACATATGACCCAACAGTTCCACTCTTATATACAATAAAAAAAAATACTGATTTGAGAAAATACACCCCAGTGTTCATAGCAGCATTATTTATAGTTGCTAAGATATGGAAACAACCTAAGGGTCCATCAACAGATGAATAGATAAAGACTTTTGTACAGAATACTACTCAGCCATTAAAAAGAATGAAATTTTGCCATTTGCAACAACATGGATAGTCTTGGAGGGTATTACGACAAGTGAAGTAAGTCAGACAAAGACAAATACTATATGATATCACTTACATTTGGAATCTAAAAAAGACAAGAAAGTAGTGAGTATAACAACAACAAAAACTCAGACTCACAAATATAGAGAACAAACAAATGTTTACCAGTGAGGAGAGGAAAAAGGGGAGGGACAGTATAAACGTAAGGGATGAAGATGTGCAAACCATTACGTAGAAAGTAAGCTACCAGGATATATTTTACAATATGGAGAATATAGCCTATATTTGATAATAACTATAAATGGAGTATAACTTTTAAGCATTGTGAATCTCTGTATTTTACACCCATAACATATGCAAAATGTTACATGCATCAGTTGTCTCTCAGTTAAAAAATAATAAATGAGGGCTTTCCTGGTGGTCCAGTGGGTAAAGAGTTCACCTTGCAATGCTACGGATAAGGATGGATGAAAATAAATAAATGAAAAACCAGTTGAACCAGGGCACTGGTTCAGTCCCTGGCCCGGGAAGATCCCACGTGCCACAGAGCAGGGAACCACGTGTGTCCAATTGTGAGCACGTGCTCGAGCTCATGCACCCAGAGCCAGTGCTCTGCTGCAAGGGAGGCCACCACAGTGGGAGGCCTACGCAGGCCAAGGAATAAGGCTGGATGAAAATAAAAAAACAACAGGAGGCCGCAATTTAAAAAAATAATAATATATGAAAAAAGACCACAATGGAAAAATAAGCATTCTTCTCTGATAAAGGATGCATATATACATACATATATATGTATAAATGAATGCACAGCCCCTGGAAATGCCATCCTTTATGCTATCACCTTTACCTTTAAGACTCAGAGAAAGCCAAGGATACCGTGCTATCACACTTATTCAACCTTGTATGTTCTGTAATCATAAGAAGAGAAAAGGCCTAAGAATGAGAAAAGCTTTTATTTACTTTGTTATAATGTATGTGGAAGATCTGAAAATAGATAAAATTATTAGAATTGATAAGAAATGGCATCTCTTAATATGGTGTTTGAGGCCCCTGAAACCTGGTTAAGTCAGAGACCTCTTAGTAAACCCAATTCTCAGGCTCACTGGTTTAAATAAAAGGGCGGGGGATGAGTGAGGATTATGATCAAATAGTGTACTTGGAAGTACCAAGCAAAATGTTACTCCATGGAAGATTCTCAATTAAGAAACACCAAGTATCTGCATGGCTAAGTTGATCCTCTTCTTGAGGCCCTTATTTTGGAAGTCATTTCTGAGAGAAAATCCTTGCTTCATTTCTTCTTCTTAGCACTTAGCACTATCTAACATACTATATGCTATTTCTCACCTCTCTCCTCATAATTAGCTCCAAGAGGAATCATTTTTGCCTGTAGCACCACTTGTGCCTGACTCATAATAGATGCTCAGTAAATTCGTGGTGAATCAGTAGATCAGTTTACTCAGTTACTATTCTACCCTGGTCTGAGCTGCTGCATGATAGCAGGTCCTGGGGACCATTTGCTGGGATACTCCATGGGAGGAGCCTCGTGAAGCCTTGTAAACCTCACCATCTCTTGGGCTTTTCCTTGTGGAGAGTGTGAAGGTTGGAGGTGAGATATATGTGACTCTTAGAATTAGTAAAGAAGGGCAATGGGCCCACCTAAAAGCTGGGAGAGAGGTCCAGAAGAGAGGGCGTGGGGATACCAAAGGCAGACTCCTGGTATTCTGAGCTGGCATTTTGGGCCAGTGCTGCTCAGAGTGTCACTTTCCCACTTTGAAGAGGGACTTGTCATCAATTTGATCTTTGTAGAGACCCCAGCCCTGGATGTCTAGGCAGGATTTCTTAAAACTATCACACATGTTACTTTAAATGTTTTTTTCTTTTTAATTTAATGAAAGTCTTCCAACTGATTTACATGAAATCAATAGTAGCATGCAACAGATTCAGTATACTATTAGACTAACTAAATTGTGTCATAGGGCTTCCCTGGTGGCTCAGAGTTAAAGAATTCTCCTGCAATGCAGGAGACATGGGTTCAATCCCTGGGTAGGGATAATCCCCTGGAGAATAAAATGGCAACCCACTCCAGTATTCTTGCTTGGAAATTCCTGTGGACAGAGGAGCCTAGTGGGCTACAGTCGTGGATCGCAAAGCAATTGAACAACAACACTTTCCTAATACTTAGTTCTTTTGAAACACTTGACATACTTCTTATTGTTTAATCTATTATTTGTAACCATTTGCTCAATATCTCCCAGTCAAACTGCACTCTCCATGAGGTCAAAGGTCCTGTTTGCCTTGCTCACTACCAGTTCACAGAACGTACCATAAGTGTACAGCATGTAGTAGGCAGATGGTAAACAATTGCTGCACTATCTAAAGATCAAGGTTTATAGACATATTAAACCCATGTGTAAATCACATCCTTCTTGACTAGGATTTTGAAGTTAATGAAACCTTTGATATTGTTCCAGATACAATTTGGAAAATTATTCTCATTCAGTCATTGAATTCAAGAAGACTCCTTGCACTGTCTCTTTCTGGCCTTAAGCTAGCTGTCTGCTTTTTTTTTCCCAGTCGAATCAGAAGACCCTCATCAAGCCTACTACAGCCTAACGTGACTATGAATTTGCTTGCATTTATTCTCCCCTTATTCAGTTTAGTTCAGTTGCTCAATCGTGTCCGACTCTTTGTGACCCCATGGACTGCAGCATACCAGGCTTCCCCTGTCCTTCACTACATCCTGGAGTTTGTACAAACTCTCAGCCATTGACTTGATGATGCCATCCAATCATCTCATCCTCTGTCATCCCCTTCTCCTGCCTTCTATTTTTCCCAGCATCAGGGCCTTTTCCAATGAATCATCTCTTCTCATCAGATGGCCAAAGTATTGGAGCTTCAGCTTCAACCTGAGTCCTTCCAATGAATATTCAGGGTTGATTTCCTTTAGGTTTGACTGCTTTGATCTTCTTGCAGCAGTCCAGGCAACTCTCAGGAGTCTCGTCTAGCACCAGAGTTCAAAGGCATCAATTCTTTGGCGCTCAGCTTTCTTTATGGACCAACTCTCACATTCACACATGACTTCTGGAAAAACCATAGCTTTGACTGTATGGACCGTTGTCGACCAACTGATGTCTCGGCTTTTTAATACGTTGCCTAGGTTTGTCATAGCTTTTCTTCTAAGGTGCAAGTGTCTTTTAATTTCATGGCTGCAGTCACAATCCACAGTGATTTTAGAGCCCAAGAAAATAAAGTCTGTCACTGTTTTCACTCTTGGCCCATCTATTTGACATGAAATGATGGGGCCAAATGCCATGATCTTAATTTTTTGAATGTTGATTTTTTTTTTTTTTTTTTTTGGCCACGTCTATTGGTCTTTCATCTATTCATTTTCATCCATCTTTGTTCTTTGACCTTTGTGGGCCTCCCATCGCAGTGGCCTCTCTCACTGTGGAGCACTGGCTCTGGGTGCCTGTGCTCCAGAGCTCTGGCTCAGTAGTTGGACACGTCGGTCCAGCTGCTCTGGGGCACGTGGGATCCTCCCAGGCCAGGGATCGAACCGGCATCCCCTGCACTGCAAGGCGGTGTCCTTACCCACTGGACCACCAGGGAAGCCCAAATGTTGAGTTTTAAGCCAACTTTTTCACTCTCCTTTTTCACCATCATCAACAGGCTCTTTAGTTCCTCCTAACCTCATGCTATTTTGGAAGAAGTCTATACTACTTGTCCCACTACTGAGATGACAAGCCAGTTTCCTCTTACTTGCTCCCAATAATTATCAATAATTTTCATCAAAGAAAGGATTTTCTCACTGCAACGGAAGTTTCAACAACTTTTGTCCCAACATTAGTTCATTCCATCTTCTTGCTCCTGAAATCAATTTTAAATATACTTGAACTATTTAAATACATATGAATGGTGATATACCCTGTGTCCTTACGTATTTAGGGTGCATGCTTTCTCTCTTCTTCCAGAACTGTTACTCTTAACACTGGCTTCATATTAAAATCACCTGAGGAGCTATGAAAGCGTACTTTCAAAGTATGCTCTGGGGTCCCATTGCAGAATGTCTTATGTAAATTATTTATGGGGATGTCTGGGCAAAGATGTATTCATACAGCCCCCAGGAGTTATAGCTCACAAGCTAGAAACTCTCCCCTCACAAGTCACATCTCTGTTTCCCCAGCATCACATACCAGAGCACACAGGTCAGGGTTCTCTCCTGAGGGTTTTGCTCAGGGTTCTCTCCTCAGAAGTGCAGGGCCTTCTCTTTAGCAATAGGAGGTCATCGTTGACTGCTCATCAGTCAGTTTGTCAGTTGACTGCCTGATTCTTGGATTTGAGAAGTAGGAACCTCACTTGTCAGCCAATGGGTCCTGAGATCTTAAGTATAAAGTCCTTTGCGTGGGGAATTTCTCAAATGCTGTATAAACTAGCACCTGTTTAAACATCATTAGAAGAAAATGAGGCCCCAGTAAAACAAAGCAAAACTTCAAGGAAAAGCTGACACAGGATAGTAATCCTCAGCAATTTTCAGAAACTGTATCACAGAGGAGGCCCTTGGGATGAAGAAAGATATAATGAAGTCCTCATTCACTGATCCTTAAACAGGAGTCCCAGACAAACAGTGACTTTCTTTTTGAAGAATGTGCTGCCAGTGGAATGTGAATTTATCTGTTGGCCCAACAGTTGAAAGCAAGACACCAGCCAGGGCTGCTGGCACACAGCTTTTAGAGTGGCTTGTCCAATAAAAAAATGTGGTTCTTTGACTTGTGTTCATGTGATTCTGTCCTCAAGGAAACAAGTCCTGCACACAGGTACTTTAGAGAGCAAAGTTAGCATAGGATTGTAGATACTATCTAGCTTCAGTATTCAACCAGTAGAGAGAGATCAGAGACACCAGCCATGGCTGGCAACGCCTTCAAGTGGAGGAAGAGCCTGAAGTGATGGGAGCCATTCAGATGAGGGGAAGAAGGACAGGAGAAAGCAAGCATATGCAACAGAGAGGACTGTAGCAAAGACCAAAACAGGGAAATGAATAAATGTGGGTTTATTGTTTAAAGAAATTGCTAAATAGTTCTCCACCCTTTGGCCATATGGACATCCTTACCAGCACTGGTGTTTTGGTCATTTTCCTTTTAATTATTCCAGTGAGGGTGAAATAGAACTTCTAGTTTCAATTTTAATTTCCTGTATGTCCAATAATGTGAAAATGTGTTCATATTTTGGTCAGACTCACAAGCTAGAAACTCTCCCTCACAAGTCACATCTCTGTTTCCCCAGCATCACATACCAGAGCACACAGGTCAGGGTTCTCTCCTGAGGGTTTTGCTCAGGGTTCTCTCCTCAGAAGTGCAGGGCCTTCTCTTTAGCAATAGGAGGTCATCGTTGACTGCTCATCAGTCAGTTTGTCAGTTGACTGCCTGATTCTTGGATTTGAGAAGTAGGAACCTCACTTGTCAGCCAATGGGTCCTGAGATCTTAAGTATAAAGTCCTTTGCGTGGGGAATTTCTCAAATGCTGTATAAACTAGCACCTGTTTAAACATCATTAGAAGAAAATGAGGCCCCAGTAAAACAAAGCAAAACTTCAAGGAAAAGCTGACACAGGATAGTAATCCTCAGCAATTTTCAGAAACTGTATCACAGAGGAGGCCCTTGGGATGAAGAAAGATATAATGAAGTCCTCATTCACTGATCCTTAAACAGGAGTCCCAGACAAACAGTGACTTTCTTTTTGAAGAATGTGCTGCCAGTGGAATGTGAATTTATCTGTTGGCCCAACAGTTGAAAGCAAGACACCAGCCAGGGCTGCTGGCACACAGCTTTTAGAGTGGCTTGTCCAATAAAAAAATGTGGTTCTTTGACTTGTGTTCATGTGATTCTGTCCTCAAGGAAACAAGTCCTGCACACAGGTACTTTAGAGAGCAAAGTTAGCATAGGATTGTAGATACTATCTAGCTTCAGTATTCAACCAGTAGAGAGAGATCAGAGACACCAGCCATGGCTGGCAACGCCTTCAAGTGGAGGAAGAGCCTGAAGTGATGGGAGCCATTCAGATGAGGGGAAGAAGGACAGGAGAAAGCAAGCATATGCAACAGAGAGGACTGTAGCAAAGACCAAAACAGGGAAATGAATAAATGTGGGTTTATTGTTTAAAGAAATTGCTAAATAGTTCTCCACCCTTTGGCCATATGGACATCCTTACCAGCACTGGTGTTTTGGTCATTTTCCTTTTAATTATTCCAGTGAGGGTGAAATAGAACTTCTAGTTTCAATTTTAATTTCCTGTATGTCCAATAATGTGAAACACTTTTCCATGTGTTCATAGCTGTGTTCTTATCTTCCTTTTTGAAATGTCTGTTCTTTGTTGCTCTTTTTCTTCTTTATTCATTCATTCATTCATTCATTCATTTACTTATTTTGGAGCCGTCTCGCTCAGATCTTACTCAGATCCTGACACTCAGCTCCAGAAACCTCCATCATAGAGGAGATCAGGTCAGTCTACCTCTTTCCTTCCCCTTTGCTTTATAAAAGCAAAAGAAAGAAACAAAACATAGCCCAAGTTTTAGTTAGATTGTTCCTCTTTTTGTCCTATTAATAGCTTTGTAGAAGTTCTTTATATGTTCTGGATAAAGATCTTCTATGGGTAGCCTGTTTGTTTTCTTACTTGTCTTTGGATGAACAGAAGCATGTATATTTGATGAACCCTAGTTTTTCAGTTTTTTGGCTTGTTTGTTTAAGACTTAAGAAATCTTTGCCATCTCCAGCTCATATGGGTATTTTCCTAAGCTTTCTTTTTCTATAGGTTTTATAGTTTTAGATTTTTACATTGAGGCCATGAACCATCTTGAATTAAAGTTTGTGTATATATGATTTAGAGGACTATAGTTTTTTTGTTTTGTTTTGTTTTTTTAATACAAATACTAGTTCTTTGGCTTCAAAGTAGCTAGCTGGGAGTGTGTGAGCATTCAATTTATAGACCGAGTTTGGGAGAATAGAGATCTTAATTTGTAGCTGTCAGAGTCATTAATTTTGTGCCTCTTTTAAGTTCAGTAATGCTTTGTAGACTGTAGAGGTAATGGACAATTCTTTTGTTGCTAGATTTAATCTTAGGCATGTAAAGTTTTAGGATTTTTTTTTAGATCTTAATTCCAAATGGATTTTGCCGTTAGGAAGAAATACAACTGATTTTTATAGATCGTCCTTGAGGTCTGCAATTGTGATAAATTGACTTAGTCTACTGCGACTTTTTATAGCTCCCATAGTGCTTTCTGTGCACAATGGTGTCTCTGATTAGTATCCGTTTTCTTCTTCCTTTTTGATTATATTATTTAT
The DNA here is from genome assembly GCA_022376925.1 of Tragulus kanchil. Taxonomy (NCBI): domain Eukaryota; kingdom Metazoa; phylum Chordata; class Mammalia; order Artiodactyla; family Tragulidae; genus Tragulus; species Tragulus kanchil. The sequence goes on from JAIOJX010000004.1 coordinate 131,144,729, forward strand.
TTATTTATTTGTTTAGAAGAGGATTAACTGGCTAGAGCCTCTACCATGTTGTTAACTACAAATAGAAAGACCAGGTATTTCTGTTTTGTTCCTGTCTTAGAAGGAAAGAGTTCAGAGTTTCATCATTACATATGATTATAGACCCATATTTTAAAAAATACATCCTTTTGTCACACTGGAAAAAGTACTTTTGGGACTTCCTTGATAGTCCAGTGGCTAGGACTCCACGCACCCAGTGCTGGGGCTGGGGTATCCTGTCTTAGATCCAGGAAAGAGTTCCATGAAATGATCCTACATGCCTCAAGAACGATTGAAGATTGTTCCTCTTTTTGTCCTATTAATAGCTTTGTAGAAGTTCTTTATATGTTCTGGATAAAGATCTTCTATGGGTAGCCTGTTTGTTTTCTTACTTGTCTTTGGATGAACAGAAGCATGTATATTTGATGAACCCTAGTTTTTCAGTTTTTTGGCTTGTTTGTTTAAGACTTAAGAAATCTTTGCCATCTCCAGCTCATATGGGTATTTTCCTAAGCTTTCTTTTTCTATAGGTTTTATAGTTTTAGATTTTTACATTGAGGCCATGAACCATCTTGAATTAAAGTTTGTGTATATATGATTTAGAGGACTATAGTTTTTTTGTTTTGTTTTGTTTTTTTAATACAAATACTAGTTCTTTGGCTTCAAAGTAGCTAGCTGGGAGTGTGTGAGCATTCAATTTATAGACCGAGTTTGGGAGAATAGAGATCTTAATTTGTAGCTGTCAGAGTCATTAATTTTGTGCCTCTTTTAAGTTCAGTAATGCTTTGTAGACTGTAGAGGTAATGGACAATTCTTTTGTTGCTAGATTTAATCTTAGGCATGTAAAGTTTTAGGATTTTTTTTTAGATCTTAATTCCAAATGGATTTTGCCGTTAGGAAGAAATACAACTGATTTTTATAGATCGTCCTTGAGGTCTGCAATTGTGATAAATTGACTTAGTCTACTGCGACTTTTTATAGCTCCCATAGTGCTTTCTGTGCACAATGGTGTCTCTGATTAGTATCCGTTTTCTTCTTCCTTTTTGATTATATTATTTATTTATTTATTTGTTTAGAAGAGGATTAACTGGCTAGAGCCTCTACCATGTTGTTAACTACAAATAGAAAGACCAGGTATTTCTGTTTTGTTCCTGTCTTAGAAGGAAAGAGTTCAGAGTTTCATCATTACATATGATTATAGACCCATATTTTAAAAAATACATCCTTTTGTCACACTGGAAAAAGTACTTTTGGGACTTCCTTGATAGTCCAGTGGCTAGGACTCCACGCACCCAGTGCTGGGGGCCTGGGGTTCAATCCCTGTTCAGAGAGTTAGATCCCACGTGCCACACCTGAGAGCTCACATTACCACAATGAAATGATCCTACATGCCTCAAGAACGATTGAAGATGCCTCGAGCTGTAACTAAGACCTGAAGAAGCTAAATAAATATATTTTAAAAATTATTTTCTATTCCTAGTTATGCTGAGAGTTTCTATAACAAAAGAGTATTGGTTTTTATCAAAGATTTGTTTCTCATCTATTAAACAGATCACATGGGGGCTTCCCTGGTGGTCCAGTGGTAAGGACACCGCCTTGCAGTGCAAGGGGCACCGGTTCGATCCCTGGCCTGGGAAGATCCCATGTGCTGCGGAGCAGCTGGACCGATCTGTCCATGAGCCGGAGCTCTGGAGCGCATGCGCCCAGAGCCGGTGCTCTGACCACAGAGGCCACTGCAATGGGAGGCCCACAAAGGTCAAAGAACAGAGATAGATGAAAATAGATAAATGAAAGACCAATAGAAGTGGCCCACCTGCCCCTCCCTCCCCAACTAGCCCCCCACCAAAAAAAAAATCACATGGTACTTCATTTTTACTCTATTATGTGATGAGTTACAATCATTCATTTTGTTGATGTTTCATTTTCTATGCAAAAGACTGTACATTTTATTAGGTTTATTTTCCTTCTGTTGTCTTTATTTTGGGTGTCAAATCCAAAAAAATCATCACCCAGACCTATGTTAGGGGCCTCACCACCTGTTTTTCATTCTAGGAGTTCTCTGGTTTCAGTCTTATTTGTAGGTCTTTTCTGCCTGTTTCAGAGTTCCACTAAAACCTGTATTGAAGTCAGCCTTGTTTTGAGGATAAAAATGCAAAGATAACTTCTGGGGTTTGCATGACCTATCCTTCACAAGATTAACATTAAAAAAAGGTCTTAGTACCATGTTGTTAACTACAAATAGAAGGACCAGGTATTTCTGTTTTGTTCCTGTCTTAGAAGGAAAGAGTTCAGAGTTTCATCATTACATATGATTATAGACCCATATTTTAAAAAATACATCCTTTTGTCACACTGGAAAAAGTACTTTTGGGACTTCCTTGATAGTCCAGTGGCTAGGACTCCACGCACCCAGTGCTGGGGGCCTGGGGTTCAATCCCTGTTCAGAGAGTTAGATCCCACGTGCCACACCTGAGAGCTCACATTACCACAATGAAATGATCCTACATGCCTCAAGAACGATTGAAGATGCCTCGAGCTGTAACTAAGACCTGAAGAAGCTAAATAAATATATTTTAAAAATTATTTTCTATTCCTAGTTATGCTGAGAGTTTCTATAACAAAAGAGTATTGGTTTTTATCAAAGATTTGTTTCTCATCTATTAAACAGATCACATGGGGGCTTCCCTGGTGGTCCAGTGGTAAGGACACCGCCTTGCAGTGCAAGGGGCACCGGTTCGATCCCTGGCCTGGGAAGATCCCATGTGCTGCGGAGCAGCTGGACCGATCTGTCCATGAGCCGGAGCTCTGGAGCGCATGCGCCCAGAGCCGGTGCTCTGACAACAGAGGCCACTGCAATGGGAGGCCCACAAAGGTCAAAGAACAGAGATAGATGAAAATAGATAAATGAAAGACCAATAGAAGTGGCCCACCTGCCCCCCTCCCTCCCCAACTAGCCCCCCACCAAAAAAAAAATCACATGGTACTTCATTTTTACTCTATTATGTGATGAGTTACAATCATTCATTTTGTTGATGTTTCATTTTCTATGCAAAAGACTGTACATTTTATTAGGTTTATTTTCCTTCTGTTGTCTTTATTTTGGGTGTCAAATCCAAAAAAATCATCACCCAGACCTATGTTAGGGGCCTCACCACCTGTTTTTCATTCTAGGAGTTCTCTGGTTTCAGTCTTATTTGTAGGTCTTTTTCTGCCTGTTTCAGAGTTCCACTAAAAACCTGTATTGAAGTCAGCCTTGTTTTGAGGATAAAAAATGCAAAGATAACTTCTGGGGTTTGCATGACCTATCCTTCACAAGATTAACATTATAAGGCAGCAGAATTACAAGATGACTTCAACTTATACCTAAGAAGACTGTGGAAAGATCTCTAGTCCTCTTTTATGAAGCTCATTTAGAATTAGAGTCTCAGGTTTAGAGGTTCAGTCCCCCAGGTGAAAATGTGGACCTCAGAGGCAGGACCCTACCACTGCTTCATGAACCAAATGTCTCATTAAAAGGCCATCAGAGGTATAATCCTGGAATGATAGATCAAGTTCCCTTGGGGATTTGTTTTAGGGATGTCTTGAGTTTCTCAGGAGGTGCTAGTGGTCAAGAACCTACCTGCTAATGCAGGAAACATAAGCAACTGGGTCAGGAAGAACTGCTGGAGGAGGAAATAGCAACCCATTCCCGTATTCTTGCCTGGAGAGAATCTCATGGACCGAGGGGCTTGGTGGACTACGGTCCATGGGGCTGCCAAGAGTTGGACACAACTAAAGTGACTTAGCACTTAACTCGTCTTGAGTTGGCTATACCAGCAGAGATTTCAAGCAGGCGTAGGGAAGTGGAGCTTGGATATGGCAGTATGAAGTAGTTGGAGCAGTTTGGTGGGGTAGCAAATGTTTGCAGAAGAATCCATAAAGCAAATGGATCCAAGGTACTTGCAGGTGGAGCTGCCATCCCACGCTTTCCAAATGCCCCCTCTGTTCCTGGCTCAGAGGATTTTCCAAGCAGGGAGGGTGCTCCTTCGGCTGGCCAAGTGAGGGAGGCTCAGGACAGACTGTTTATTCACAGAGGGAGGAGGGGCCAAAGGACAAAAGGCAGAAAAACAGAAGGATCCTTCTAATCTCTCACCAATTTCCCAGCCAGCGCCTTTCCTGCCTGTCCCTCAGGTCCCTGGGCAGGGGCACAAGTCTCAGCTCCACAGCTTCTGCAGGAGCCAGGATAGCGGTCAGCAGGCGCTGCTTCCAAAAATCATCACCAGACCTATGTTAGGGCCTCACCACCTGTTTTTCATTCTAGGAGTTCTCTGGTTTCAGTCTTATTTGTAGGTCTTTCTGCCTGTTTCAGAGTTCCACTAAAAACCTGTATTGAAGTCAGCCTTGTTTTGAAGATAAAAAATGCAAAGATAACTCCTGGCGTTTGCATGACCTATCCTTCACAAGATTAACATTATAAGGCAGCAGAATTACAAGATGACTTCAACTTATACCTAAGAAGACTGTGGAAAGATCTCTAGTCCTCTTTTATGAAGCTCATTTAGAATTAGAGTCTCAGGTTTAGAGGTTCAGTCCCCCAGGTGAAAATGTGGACCTCAGAGGCAGGACCCTACCACTGCTTCATGAACCAAATGTCTCATTAAAAGGCCATCAGAGGTATAATCCTGGAATGATAGATCAAGTTCCCTTGGGGATTTGTTTTAGGGATGTCTTGAGTTTCTCAGGAGGTGCTAGTGGTCAAGAACCTACCTGCTAATGCAGGAAACATAAGCAACTGGGTCAGGAAGAACTGCTGGAGGAGGAAATAGCAACCCATTCCCGTATTCTTGCCTGGAGAGAATCTCATGGACCGAGGGGCTTGGTGGACTACGGTCCATGGGGCTGCCAAGAGTTGGACACAACTAAAGTGACTTAGCACTTAACTCGTCTTGAGTTGGCTATACCAGCAGAGATTTCAAGCAGGTACGTAGGGAAGTGGAGCTTGGATATGGCAGTATGAAGTAGTTGGAGCAGTTTGGTGGGGTAGCAAATGTTTGCAGAAGAATCCATAAAGCAAATGGATCCAAGGTACTTGCAGGTGGAGCTGCCATCCCACGCTTTCCAAATGCCCCCTCTGTTCCTGGCTCAGAGGATTTTCCAAGCAGGGAGGGTGCTCCTTCGGCTGGCCAAGTGAGGGAGGCTCAGGACAGACTGTTTATTCACAGAGGGAGGAGGGGCCAAAGGACAAAAGGCAGAAAAACAGAAGGATCCTTCTAATCTCTCACCAATTTCCCAGCCAGCGCCTTTCCTGCCTGTCCCTCAGGTCCCTGGGCAGGGGCACAAGTCTCAGCTCCACAGCTTCTGCAGGAGCCAGGATAGCGGGTCAGCAGGCGCTGCTTCTAGTTGGATTTCTGCTGCCTGGTTTCTGCTCTCAGAGGCCGCCAAAACCATAACTGTGTCCCTGGTGGGTCAGTGCTTGGTTGAAGATCCAGAGACAGGCAAACAGCCCGTGGTGAGAGAGTCATTTGTTTCCTCAGTCTGGTTGAGGTTTGTTTCTCCCGCTGGCTGATGAAGAGGTAGGAACCGTCTGTGTGGTCAGTTGCAGGACTGAGGCTAGAGGTTTGAGATCCAGCCCCATGCAAGAGGCTCCGTGCCCCCTTCTCTAGGGCATGGGCTGGATATTCAGAGCGCATGCCTGCTTAGTTGCTCAGTCATGTCTGACTCTGCCACCTCATGGACTGTAGTCCGCTGGGTCTGTCTATGCGATTCTCCAGGAAAGAAGTACTGGAGTGGGTTGCCATTCCCTTCTCCAGGGGATCTTCCCAACTCAGGGACTGAACCCAGGTCTCCTGCATCGTAGGTGGATTCCTTACAGCCTGAGCCTCCAGGATACTCAGAGGCTCTCCCTAAACATTTGGAGGGCACACAGCAGCTCCCAGTAAGGACTGTGGCTAACTAGTGGTTTGCAGGGAGGCATGGGGAAGGAAAGGGACTCCTGAGGGGAGCAGTAATATTAATCAGTTTCTGAGGCTGCACAGGAACCAGCGTGGAGCAGGGAAGATATTACAATGACAGGAGAGCGGAGTGTTTCACCCCGAGGAATATATCAGGATACAGGGGTAGTCACAGACTTCATTGTAACCCACAGTGGTCTCTCTCAGATCATGGAGAATCTTAGAGCTACAAGGAAACATCAGTCATTTAAGTGAGCTCCCAGTAGGTTTTCCTGAGTCGGAAACTAAGGGTCAGGGAAGTGAGGCTGCTATTGCAAGAGCAAACAGAAACCCTGTAATGGAACATACCAGATATTTACTCAGAATTTCCTGTCCCTGAGACCACCCTCTTCAAGTTTCTACTCTCACACACTTTTCAGTGGGGAGTTTTAAAAAATCACTCTTTGCCTTTATTTGAAATCTTATTTTTTTCTTTACAGAAATTTTATTGTTTATTTCTTTGGGGCTGTGCTGTGTCTTCGTTGCTGTGTGGGCTTTTTTCTTGTTGTGTTCAGGGGCTACTCTCCAGGTGCAGTGGGTGGGCTTCTCATTGTGGTGGCTTCTCTTGTTGTGGAGCACAGGCTCCAGGCACCCAGCTTCAGTAGTTGTAGCACACAGGCTCCGTGGTTGTGGCTCCCAGGCTCAAGAGCACAGGCTCTGTAGCTGCGCACGCCCCTAGTTGCTCCACAGCATGTGGGATCTTCCCAGATCAGAGATCGAGTCCATGCGCAGATTCTTTGCCACTGAGCCACCAGGGAAGCCCCTGAAATCTTTTTTCTTACTGGATTTTTGTAGTGAAAATGCAAGACAGCTTCCTCACCCCTGAGAGGACACTGTGCCCCAGCCACACACTCTGAGAGGAAGCTGGTGTGGTTTGTGAGGGACTGGAAGCTCAGAACACACGGGGGCTCCCCAAGACCCTCCACGAGTGGACACATGTGTGGTTGCCCTTCATCTTGCCCTTTCTGCCTGGTCTTGTGATTAAATGTGGGCAAGAGGTATGGGGGATTTGTACTTTATCATTTCCTGGTATGTCAGACTGTACATGTCTGTGTATAAAACAAATTAAAAAATAGGTGCACACTACTTCTCTAGCACTATGTCCCTCTAACTTCAGCCTCCAAACATTTGCCACTAACTCCTCTCCTGATTGGCTTTCTCTACCACTAAACGATTCAAACAGTGTCCCTGTGTTGGTGCAGATTCTCATAGAAGACCTTAGTGTGATGGAGCTCACACCTCTCCCAAGGATGAAGCTTCTCTTTCCTTAGGATCCCAGAATTGTCCTTGGATGGATGGTGTCTTGCATACGTATAGGGTTCTGCAGGACACCCCATGGTTATCCCACAAGTCCATCCCCAGGTCTTAATGGATGTGAAACATTCAGACCTCAACTGAGAAACTTCCTGCTAATTGTATTTGAATCTCAAGGATTTTCATTCTGATGGCTCTGCTGCAGGTTGTCCGTTCTTCTGCTGCAGTAATTGCTTCCTGGACTCCCATCCAAGCCCCCATATTTCTCACTCCTACGCCAGCATGCATTTCCAAAGAGAAGAATCCCAGAAATAGCTCTGATTGATTATCCATTAGGAACTCTTCGCACTCACGTTCAAAGCGCTGTGTCAACATTTCTACCAGTGCAGCTATTTCTTCAGGATAGGTGTCTGCATCTATTAGCCCCTGACTAAAATGCAGTGTGTACTTCAGGATCAGGAACTCCTTACAACCTAAGGGCTGAGAAGCTTATCACACTGACATGGAGACTGGAGTCACAAGAGGAAATCTCTGATGGCCACTTGTCAAGGAGCTGGGCCAGCAGGCTCGGGGTGGGTAGGCAAGGACAGACCCAGAACAAGACTGACTAATGACACTCATTTCCTTTACTTCCTATCAGCTCTCTGGATTCCCTACCCCTCCTGTCCTGGATTTATCAGCCCATCAAATCGTAGACTCTCTACTCTCATCAGTATAGAAATGAAGTTTTGCTTTGTTCCTAGGTGGAAGCCATTATCTACTGATGAATGAGATCTCTCCGATCCTTCAAGATCATGGTCATAATGTCACCATGCTTCTCCAAAGGAGAGATTTTATGCTACAAGGTACCTTTCCCCCATTAATTCTTTCTTTACCCCACTAATTCTTGATTTCCTGTATTCCGAACAGAAACCAGTAGTGCCTTTTACATAGAAGGGCTTTTCAGATAGTTCCTTTAATTGGATTAAAACAAGGAAAAGGGGGTGTGTGTGTGTGTGTGTGTGTGTGCATGCATGTCTATGTAAGGTGTCAGAAAACTTCTTGGCTCTATTCACCAGGACCCTGTATGGGCTTCCCAGATGGCTTCCTTGGGTTGGGAAGATCTCCTGGAGTAGGGAACAAACAACCTGATCCAGTATTCTTGCCTGGAGAATCCCATAGAATCCTATGGACAGAGGAGTCTGGTGGGCTACAATCTGTAGAGTTCCAAAGACTGGGGCATAACAGAATGATCGGGCATGAACACCAGGACTCCATGCTCTGTGGTCCTATCTTCTCCTCCCTTGTGGTAAGTACCTCCAGTCGTGTGACTCTTTGCAACCCCATGGACTGTAGCCCACTAGACTTCTGTCCAAGGGATTCTCCATGCAAGAATACTGAAGTGAATTGCCATTTTCTACTCCAGCAGATCTTCTTGACCTGGAATTGAACCCACATCTCTCATATCTCCTGCAATGGCAGGTGGGTTCTTTACCACTAGCGCCACCTGAGAAGACCTCTCCTCCCTTATCTGACTTGTGTTGCTCATGGGTGTGGATTCACATGCTGGAATCAGTGTGTGCAATCACAATTGGGTTGTTGATAGAGGCTAAAGAATATTGAGGCGCATGAGAGAAAAAGCCTACATTGCCTCGAACAGACTGTTAGTGGAAATGCAGATTTAAAAATATCTGCTACTGAGGACTGCCTCCTTGCATGCCAGCAGTGGCTGCTTTGTTCTATTCAGATGCAGGCTGTGTCTAAGGAGGCTTCATTCCCATTAAGCGTACACTCTCCTTGGCAAAAGCAGCCTTTGTTCTAGTGGGGACAGCACTGGATGGAGCAAGAAGGTCTGGAGCAGGTCCCTGGTGTGGGCCAGGATGCACTCTGGTGTGGCTGCCGGAAACCAACCAGGTCCCCAAGCATTTTCAGTCTGCTCGTCTGTTTCCTCGGCTTCGTTCCAGGGTGTAAGCAGGTGTGTATGCATACTCTTCATGAGTGAAGTCTTGATTTCTTGCAGCCCTTTGGTAATTCCTGCTGGTTTTCAACCCAGCTAAGAGGATTCATCTTCCTGTGTTGGACTCCAGGATTGGGTTGCCCAATATGTGGCTGGGGTCCCTCACTCTCCAGGGTGGATTTCCAAGACTGTGATATTCCACTCCTTTTCTGTGTCCTTTATTTGGGGCAGTGGGTCTTGACTCCATTGCTTCTCTTTCCTTCCATGTGGCTCCATGTAGTCTTCCCTTACAGCCTTGGTTGCCGAAGAACTTTTCTTCCAGTCTTCAGTTTGCTTTCAGTGAAAATTGCTCCACAAGTAGATGTAACTTTGATGTGTTCATTGGGGGAGGTAAGCTCTGCATCTTCCTCTTCCACCATCTTGATTTCCTTCAAAATCCTCACAGAGAGCTTCTTTAAGATTACACATGTGGCTCATGGATCCCTTCAGCCATGTTGACAGAAGCCACAAATAACAATGAGGTTATTTTGAAAGATCTGTGAAGCAGCCTCTTGTCTAATGGAGTCAATTCCCATGACATAGCCAGGAGATCCACAGAGTACTTGAGATTTTTATACCAGAAGAAACACTACTGGAGCCTACCTTTGGTTCACAGCTGATGCCACCTGTGTCCCATGTTTCAAAGTTCCCTCCTCAAGATCTTCACTTGAATAATGAGGGTCACAGAAACCTAAGTGGAGAAATGGAACATTTCTTCATGTAAGGCTTGGGGGTATCAGGTTCAGAAGCCATGGCCGGCCTAAACCTCTTGATTTAGGAAACATTCCATCTGCCTCTCTGTGTAGCAGAGAACATCTATAAGTGGTCAACCTTTAGAAATGACATTCAGTTTGTAGTAACAGAAGCCAGAAATAGAGCAGCTTAAACACTCTGGAGTTTTAGGGTGTTTCTTCTTTCTTGGACATAACCTGGAGACAGGCTGAGGAGGGCTGGTGTGGTGGCTCATCTTGCTGTCTCTAGCATTTTTTTCAAAAAAATTTTGACCACCTGTCTTATACGGTTCTACCAAGTTGCCTCTCTGTTTTGCTGCTCTTATAAAGGCTTTACTATCCGTGATCATGTCCTCCTATTTGCTTTTGTGTTCTGAAATGGAATTAAATTCCTCCTTAAAGGTTTCAGTGTGCAGTATCCAATAGACTAAAACATGGTGAAGAAATATGAGAAGCATGAGATGGCCCTGGCAACTGAAGTTTGGGGTTGCTTAATTCTGGGTTGTGAAACACATCTTGAAAGTAATTCAAATGAAAACGTGAAGCAGTTACTACAAATGCTCTCTTGCAGAAACAGGAAAAAAGCCCACGCCTGCCAGGGTTGGGATGGGATTTGCCTGTTTGTATGGAGAGTACAGTGCCTGTGGTTCATCCATTTCTGTGAGTTCTCATGATGCAAGGGTGTCCCAACACAGTTTGGAGCATGTTGCATGCAGAAGTGTGTCTGTGCGTCTGTGTGTGTGTGCTTACATGTGTCATAAGGCGTTATTTCTACAATTGTTAGAGCATCTCTTAAACCGGTCTCTGGCATAAGTTCCTTGAGGGACAGACATGCAGCCCTGTCTGTGTTGTCACTGGAATGAATGGCCAGAATTTTATTCCCTTCATGGGCATCAGAAGGATCTTGCAGATATCCCATGACATAGCCAGGAGATCCACAGATTTTTTATACCAGAAGAAACACTACTGGAGCCTACCTTTGGTTCACAGCTGATGCCACCTGTGTCCCATGTTTCAAAGTTCCCTCCTCAAGATCTTCACTTGAATAATGAGGGTCACAGAAACCTAAGTGGAGAAATGGAACATTTCTTCATGTAAGGCTTGGGGTATCAGGTTCAGAAGCCATGGCCGCCTAAACCTCTTGATTTAGGAAACATTCCATCTGCCTCTCTGTGTAGCAGAGAACATCTATAAGTGGTCAACCTTTAGAAATGACATTCAGTTTGTAGTAACAGAAGCCAGAAATAGAGCAGCTTAAACACTCTGGAGTTTTAGGGTGTTTCTTCTTTCTTGGACATAACCTGGAGACAGGCTGAGGAGGGCTGGTGTGGTGGCTCATCTTGCTGTCTCTAGCATTTTTTTCAAAAAAATTTTGACCACCTGTCTTATACGGTTCTACCAAGTTGCCTCTCTGTTTTGCTGCTCTTATAAAGGCTTTACTATCCGTGATCATGTCCTCCTATTTGCTTTTGTGTTCTGAAATGGAATTAAATTCCTCCTTAAAGGTTTCAGTGTGCAGTATCCAATAGACTAAAACATGGTGAAGAAATATGAGAAGCATGAGATGGCCCTGGCAACTGAAGTTTGGGGTTGCTTAATTCTGGGTTGTGAAACACATCTTGAAAGTAATTCAAATGAAAACGTGAAGCAGTTACTACAAATGCTCTCTTGCAGAAACAGGAAAAAAGCCCACGCCTGCCAGGGTTGGGATGGGATTTGCCTGTTTGTATGGAGAGTACAGTGCCTGTGGTTCATCCATTTCTGTGAGTTCTCATGATGCAAGGGTGTCCCAACACAGTTTGGAGCATGTTGCATGCAGAAGTGTGTCTGTGCGTCTGTGTGTGTGTGCTTACATGTGTCATAAGGCGTTATTTCTACAATTGTTAGAGCATCTCTTAAACCGGTCTCTGGCATAAGTTCCTTGAGGGACAGACATGCAGCCCTGTCTGTGTTGTCACTGGAATGAATGGCCAGAATTTTATTCCCTTCATGGGCAACAGAAGGATCTAGGGATGAGGCTCCCTGGCTGGAACTCCCTCTTTCCTGCTCTCATCACAAAGTCCTCCCTGACCGTTAGGGAACTCAGTGAGGCCAACTCTTTCTGATGCTCTCTAGGCTCTGCCCCAGGCCAGGAAATCTGATCAATAGCAGCCAGCGAGCCAGAAAGAGGCCTCCAGCTTGTTCCCTCGAGTGTCCTCAGCAGGGCTGGCTGCCAGCATAGCCTTGATGATGTGGGAATCTGATCTCGTCACTCTCTGATCACAGCCCTTTGTCGGCTCCCATTGCAGGGAATACAAGGCCTCTGTGATATCTCTCTGGTGACTGCTGCAGGCTTATCTTGAAAATTTTGAAATAGACCTGCCAAATATGTTCTGTTGAATTTTTACAAAGGTGCAGAGACAATTCAGTGGAAAAAGAAAAATCTTTCCAGCAAACTGTACTGGAACAATTGTATATATGAATGGGACTTGACCTTTACCTAATACGCGTGTGAAGTTGCTTCAGTCGTATCTGACTCTGTGTGACCCTATGGAACATAGCCTCCCAGGCTTTCCTGTCCATGAGATTTTTCATGCAAGAATACTGGAGTGGGTTTCTCTTTCCTCCTCCAGAGGATCTTCCCCACCCAGGAATTGAACCCAAGTCCCTTAAATCTCCTGCTTGGGCAGGTGGTTCTTTACCACTAGTGCCACCTGAGAAGCCCTTACTTAATATATTCAAAATATATATATATATATATATATATATATATATATATATATATATTCTAATAGATTTGAATTTCTTTTTCATGGCATCTTTTTAAAAAAAGTTTTGGCCTCTTATTGATGTTTTATTTATTTATTTTCATCCATCTTCATTCTTTGGCCTGTGTGGGCCTCCCATTGCAGTGGCCTCCCTCACTGCAAAGCACTGGCTCTGGGCGTATGTGCTTCAGAGCGCTGGCCTGTAATTGGACACACTGGTCCAGCTGCTCTGTGACATGTGGGATCTTCCTGGGCCAGGGATTGAACTGGTGCCCCCTGCATTGCAAGGCGGACTCTTTTTTTCAGTGGGGGGGGTGGGTTGGGGAGGGAGAGGGGCAGTGGGTCACTTCTACTGGTCTTCCATTTATGTATTTTCATCCATCTTTGTTCCTTGGCCCGGTGGGCCTCCCATCGCAGTGGCCTCTGTTGTCGCAGAGCACCGGCTCTGGGCACATGCGCTCCAGAGCTCTGACTCGGTAATTGGACACATCAGTCCAGCCGCTCCGTGGCACGTGGGATCTTTCCAGGCCAGGGATCGAACCAGCGCCCCTTGCACTGCAAGGCAGTGTCCTTACCCACTGGACCACCAGGGAAGCCCTCAAAAGATATTTTTTAAAAAATTATTGAAGTATATTGATTTATAAGGTTGTGTTAATTTCTGCTGTACATCAAAGAGACTCATATATATATATATATATATATATATATATATATACACACATAAATATTTATATATGTTCTTTTCCATAATCTTTTCCATTGTGGTTTATCACAGAATATTGAATATAGTTCCCTGTGCTTTAAGGAGGGCCTTGTTGTTTGTCCATCCTATATATGATAGCCTGCATCTGCTAATCCCAAACACCCAATTCATCCCTCTCCCAACCCTGCTCCCTTTGGCAGCCACAAGTCTGTCCTCTATGTCTATGAGTTGGTTTCTATTTGAGACAGGTTTGTTTGTGTCATATTTTAGATTTTACATATAAGTGATATCTATGGCAGTTTTTTTTTTTTACTGACTTGACTTAGCGTGATAATCTCTAGATTTATCCTTGTTGCTGAAAATAGCATCATTTCATGCTTTTTAATGGCTTAGAAGTATTCCATTGTATATATGCACCACAATTACTTGTTCATTCATCTATCAATGGACATTTAGATTATTTGCATGTCTTGACTATAATGAATAGTGCTACTATGAACATAAGGGTGCATGTATCCCACAAAAGGATATTGACTGGACTTCATATCATACACAAAAATGAACTCAAACTGTATCACAGACATAAACATAAATGCTGAAAGTATAAAAGTTCCAAAAGAAAGTCTTGTAGTTTTAAAAGTTCCAAAAAACAGATAGAGCTTACTGGCTCTGGGCGTATGTGCTTCAGGCTGGCCTGTAATTGGACACACTGGTCCAGCTGCTCTGCGACATGTGGGATCTTCCTGGGCCAGGGATTGAACTGGTGCCCCTTGCACTGCAAGGTGGACTCTTTTTTTCAGTGGGGGGGGTGGGTTGGGGAGGGAGAGGGGCAGTGGGTCACTTCTACTGGTCTTCCATTTATGTATTTTCATCCATCTTTGTTCCTTGGCCCGGTGGGCCTCCCATCGCAGTGGCCTCTGTTGTCGCAGAGCACCGGCTCTGGGCACATGCGCTCCAGAGCTCTGACTCGGTAATTGGACACATCAGTCCAGCCGCTCCGTGGCACGTGGGATCTTTCCAGGCCAGGGATCGAACCAGCGCCCCTTGCACTGCAAGGCAGTGTCCTTACCCACTGGACCACCAGGGAAGCCCTCAAAAGATATTTTTTAAAAAATTATTGAAGTATATTGATTTATAAGGTTGTGTTAATTTCTGCTGTACATCAAAGAGACTCATATATATATATATATATATATATATATATATACACACATAAATATTTATATATGTTCTTTTCCATAATCTTTTCCATTGTGGTTTATCACAGAATATTGAATATAGTTCCCTGTGCTTTAAGGAGGGCCTTGTTGTTTGTCCATCCTATATATGATAGCCTGCATCTGCTAATCCCAAACACCCAATTCATCCCTCTCCCAACCCTGCTCCCTTTGGCAGCCACAAGTCTGTCCTCTATGTCTATGAGTTGGTTTCTATTTGAGACAGGTTTGTTTGTGTCATATTTTAGATTTTACATATAAGTGATATCTATGGCAGTTTTCTTTGTTTTTCTGACTTGACTTAGCGTGATAATCTCTAGATTTATCCTTGTTGCTGAAAATAGCATCATTTCATGCTTTTTAATGGCTTAGAAGTATTCCATTGTATATATGCACCACAATTACTTGTTCATTCATCTATCAATGGACATTTAGATTATTTGCATGTCTTGACTATAATGAATAGTGCTACTATGAACATAAGGGTGCATGTATCCCACAAAAGGATATTGACTGGACTTCATATCATACACAAAAATGAACTCAAACTGTATCACAGACATAAACATAAATGCTGAAAGTATAAAAGTTCCAAAAGAAAGTCTTGTAGTATTAGTCATTGAATTATGATTCTGTTATTCAAAACACTGACAATACCAATAGTTGGCATGGAGATAGAGCTACTGGAATCCATATGTTCCATTGCTGATGGGAACATAAAATCATGCAGCTACTTAGGAAGCTTGCTCTTCAGAAGTTTGCTCTTCCCAAACAATTAAGCATCCACTTACCGTGTGACTGAGACATTTCAGTTGATCTTAGCCAAAGGGCTGAGAAACGATGACTGAGCCATTTCAATTGTAGGTATTTATTTCAGTTAAATGAACACATGTGTCTACCTGAAAACTTGTACACAGATGTTCACAATGGCTTTATTTATAACATCTTCAGTCTAAGGAAAAACAATACCCATAAACGGGTGAACGGACTAACACGTTGTGGTACATCCATAAAATGACTATGGCTCAGCAAAGAACATGTTACTGATGTATGCAACTATACACATGAATTGCAAAATGATCTTGCTGAGCAAAAGAAGCCAGACTCAAAGAAATATGCATCCTTCATGATTCACTTATATAAAATTGAAGAAAATGTAAATCAATCTCTACTGACAAAAGGTAGATTAATGGTTGCACGGGGCTGTGGGCTGTGGGAGGGTGAGCTGTGAGTGCGGTGATGGAAGTGTTTTGTATCTTGATTTCAGTGGTGGCTTTGTAGGTGTGTACATCTATCAAAACTATGTGGATGCTGGTTTTTTGTACACAGAATAGACCTTAAAATTGATTTGAAAATCTTTATGGGTGAGATATATTTTTAACTGTTTTTCTATTTGGGTACCTAAAATTTTGGTATTGGGGAATTATCATTACATTCAAATATATATGCACCACAATTACTTGTTCATTCATCTATCAATGGACATTTAGATTATTTGCATGTCTTGACTATAATGAATAGTGCTACTATGAACATAAGGGTGCATGTATCCCACAAAAGGATATTGACTGGACTTCATATCATACACAAAAATGAACTCAAACTGTATCACAGACATAAACATAAATGCTGAAAGTATAAAAGTTCCAAAAGAAAGTCTTGTAGTATTAGTCATTGAATTATGATTCTGTTATTCAAAACACTGACAATACCAATAGTTGGCATGGAGATAGAGCTACTGGAATCCATATGTTCCATTGCTGATGGGAACATAAAATCATGCAGCTACTTAGGAAGCTTGCTCTTCAGAAGTTTGCTCTTCCCAAACAATTAAGCATCCACTTACCGTGTGACTGAGACATTTCAGTTGATCTTAGCCAAAGGGCTGAGAAACGATGACTGAGCCATTTCAATTGTAGGTATTTATTTCAGTTAAATGAACACATGTGTCTACCTGAAAACTTGTACACAGATGTTCACAATGGCTTTATTTATAACATCTTCAGTCTAAGGAAAAACAATACCCATAAACGGGTGAACGGACTAACACGTTGTGGTACATCCATAAAATGACTATGGCTCAGCAAAGAACATGTTACTGATGTATGCAACTATACACATGAATTGCAAAATGATCTTGCTGAGCAAAAGAAGCCAGACTCAAAGAAATATGCATCCTTCATGATTCACTTATATAAAATTGAAGAAAATGTAAATCAATCTCTACTGACAAAAGGTAGATTAATGGTTGCACGGGGCTGTGGGCTGTGGGAGGGTGAGCTGTGAGTGCGGTGATGGAAGTGTTTTGTATCTTGATTTCAGTGGTGGCTTTGTAGGTGTGTACATCTATCAAAACTATGTGGATGCTGGTTTTTTGTACACAGAATAGACCTTAAAATTGATTTGAAAATCTTTATGGGTGAGATATATTTTTAACTGTTTTTCTATTTGGGTACCTAAAATTTTGGTATTGGGGAATTATCATTACATTCAAATATAACTAAAAATGCAAATATATTTTATTTCCTATTTTTTGGCTTTAAAACATTTTTTGTTAATTTTTATTTTACTTGTGTAGAGTTTTTTTTTTTTTTTTTTTTAAAGATTTATTTATTTATTTTATTTTTGGGCGGGGGTCGGGTTGGGGAGGGAGGGGAGCGGGCGGGCCACTTCTATTGGTCTTTCGTTTCTCTGTTTTCATCCATCTTCGTTCTTTGGCTCCTGTGGGCCTCCCATCACGGTGGCCTCTGTTGTCGCGGAGTGCCAGCTCTGGGCGCATGCGCTCCAGAGCTCTGGCTCGGTAATTGGACACACAGGTCCAGCTGCTCCGCGGCACGTGGGATCTTCCCAGGCCAGGGCTCGAACCGGCGCCCCTTGCACTGCAAGGCGGTGTCCTTATCCACCGGACCACCAGGGGAAGCCCGTTGTGTAGAGTTTTATTGTTTACTGTTATACATAAACCTGAATCAGCCACAGGTATACACATGCCCCTTCCCACTTGAACTTCCCTCCCCTCTCCCTCCCCATCCCACTCCTCCAGGTTGTTACAGAGCCCCTGTGTGAGTTCCCTTAGTCCTACAGCAAATTCACATTGGTTGTCTCTTTTACGTGTGATAATGTAAGTTTCCATGTTTACTGTTTCCATACATCTTGTCCATTCCTCTTTCCACCAATGTCCATAAGTTTGTTCTCTATATCTGTTTCTTCATTGCTGCTCTGCATATGCATTTATCAGTATAATTTCCAAATTTTGAAAAGGGAGGAGATAGGCATGTGCAAGAAGTAGAGCCATTTTTATGGAGAATCAGAGGACTAATTGTAAAAGTCTTGGATTAGGAGTCAAGTTCACATACTCAGACCTAACCCATGTTTATTTTATGAGTGGAGCCTGGGCTCCTCCATAATTATGACATAGAATTACGTATTTGAGAAATTATAAGCAGAGGAAAATAGTTTTTGAGCTTTCATGGGCATTAAACATGACATAAACTAAGGACTTACATATCAGATACCTATTTCTGGAAGTGCCTTTTAAGATTCTGAGGTGAGGTTCAAGATGCCACTTATGTTTCCTTTCATTGCTGTTGTGTTTCTCTGTTTCTCTGTCACTACCAGGCATGATCTCATACTGATTCTTTGTGAACTGATCTACACCAACACTCTGTAGATGTGATTTTTTTCCTCATGTCAACCTTTGGTCATTTTGTTTATCACACCCTAATTTTAGGTTATTGCAAGGTAGTTACGTTATTTATTTAAATGTCAAGCAATTATTCATGTGCAAGGAAGTAAATGAAATGTTTGTGATCTTACACAAACTTCTACTTAGTACAGGACTTAACAACTTCTGAAAAGCAGACTTTGTATTTTAAATATCCTTCATATAAATGCATTTTATGCAGGTCAGAAATTTGATTCAACCAACATTGACATTGACTTCATCTCTGTACAAGGTACCATGCTGAGCATCTTGGAATATGTAAAGATGAGCCAGACTCTTTCCCAGGTTTCCAATGGCTCTCAGTCCACTTCCCATTGTCTTACTGATGAAGTAAAAGGCAGATATATGGATCATTGGTGGTACATCTTATCTGAT
The DNA here is from genome assembly GCA_022376925.1 of Tragulus kanchil. Taxonomy (NCBI): domain Eukaryota; kingdom Metazoa; phylum Chordata; class Mammalia; order Artiodactyla; family Tragulidae; genus Tragulus; species Tragulus kanchil. Next base: position 131,163,439 of record JAIOJX010000004.1, read on the forward strand.
TGCTCCTTGATAGCTTATTAGTTTGGCTTAGTAATTTCATAGTAATTTTACTTTGTTGTGTTTGTCACTCAGTCGTGTCCACCTCTTTGTGGACATGGACTGTAGCCCGCCAGGCTCCTCTGCCCATGGAATTCTCCAGGCAAGAATACTGTAGTGGGTTGCCATGCTCTCCTCCAGGGGATCTTCCCAAACTGGGGATCAAACCTAGGTCTCCTGCACTGCAGACAGATTCCTTACTGTCTGAGCCACCAGGGAAACCCAATTTCACTTACTGAAAGTCAAATGAACCGCTTGATGCCACGAGTTCAGCTGCTTCAAGAAGAGGTATTTTTGAATGAAATGGCTAGTGGTTTGTGGAGAAGACACTAAGTATGATGAGGTGGAGACGGGGAGTCCATCTAGTTCCTATCAATGTCAGCACCAGCTTAGTGCTTGATAAGAGTTGTGGACCACAGGCAGAGGCCTTCAGCATCTAACCTCCAAAGAGAAAAAAGGACTTATTTTTGAACAAATGGCCTTTTTGCCCCTCAATTCATACCCTGTTGGGAACCCCCCTCAACCAAGGCAAACCTTCATTAAAAAACCACAGAGAATATCATCCTCTTGATCTCCAGGGTAATTCTGAGAAATTGACAAGGTAGATATAGAGTCTACTTTAGAGACTGGCTTCCTTGGTCGCTGAGATGGTAAAGAATCCTCTTTCAGTGCAGGAGACCCAGTTTCAATCCCTGGATTGGGAAGATCCCCTGGAGAAGGGAATGGCAACTCACTCCAGTGTTTTCTCCTGGAGAATTCCATGGACCGAGGAGCCTGGTGGGCTATAGTCCATGGGATTACAGAGTCGAGCTAAGCGACTAACACTTTCACTTTGCTTTACTAGAGATTGTAGAAATCAATGACCACAGTTGCCTGAGAATACATATAATGTAAGATGAGAACAGATCTTCATGGCTCTTGTCTTCCATTCTTTGCATCACTTCATGATGGAAGCTAGAGAAGTGGTGGAAATAATGAAGGTAGGAGAGGTGTCATAGATACAGTGAGAGAGAACATGACTTAGGTGTTTTTTTCTAAACAGGGCCACTTCTCATCTGGTAAACTGTTAGGGAATAGTGTAAAAAGAGATGAGAAGTGACCAAAAAAAGGAGAAGAAAGGGAAAAAGAAGACACAGGGATGGAAACAGTGGGAAATGACATCCTCTCAGTGTGTGGCTGTGAGAAGGAGGACGAACGTTGACTCACCTGTAATTATACCTGCTTCCTCTCGTGTGTTGTGATTTTGTCTCACCTGATAATTAGGCACCCTAGCAGCAAGCTGTTTGGAGACAACATAAGGGCAAGACAGATTCGCCTAAAAAAGGAAGAGAATTTGCTGGACATCACCTTGTAAGAACTAGGAAGCAAGTTTTGTGCCCTTCTAGAAACTAAACAATTGCTGATCGACTTCCTGCTGGCTCCTTTCCTGGGTAAACAGCTTGAACTTTGACAGTCACTGCATTTCCTAGGCAACAGAAATGTAAACTTGAGAAGAGGCAGGGCTGAGATCGGGATTGATAATGAGCTGAGCCAATGAGGCTGTACGTTTGTAGCAGTGATTCCAAGAGATCCAATTGGCAGGAAGAGGGCAGACCAGGGGTGAGGATGACAGGAAAGAGGGAGGAGGCAAAGGGGGATGGGAGGGACCAGTCTTCCCAGCTTGCAAGAGAGAGCGTCCATAGTTTCAGGTTGGCAACAGGTTAGCATTGAAGGTAAATCAAAGTTTTTATCTGTTAATGCTATATTGATTTGATCACATGTTTCATTTTAGCTAAAAAGGAAAGAATACAGTAGATGTTGCTTTCTAAAAAGAAAATTAAAATGTTGATGAGAGTTCTTGGCTGTCTGTCTAGGGTGGAGATAGGTTGGTACTGGGAGAGGCTTTAGTCATCTTTGCATAGAGGTGCTCCGATAAAAATGTACAGAAGTCTCTTTCCTTCAGTCAAGGAGAAGGAAGCAACCATTACTGAGCAGCCACTAGGCCCTGGGTCCTTGAGTGTGAAGTGTTTGGGTACATTGGTGCAAAGAGCCTGTATGCCCATTGATAAAACCGAGCTTCAGGAGGGTTAAATATCTCAAAGTCAAAAACAATGAAAAGATTGGGCTTTGGTTTAGATTTTGGTTTGTCTAACATTCTAAGTTGTGTTACTTCTGTAGTACCCTGGCTGCTGAACTGACCGGTTAGAATCAGATAAGAATCAGAATTTTTATTAAACTGACACAGTACATTAAAAATTATATTAGAGAGTTGATTGGATTGATCATGAAGTTGAAAAGGACCTTAGTAAATGGTAATATGATTTATCCAGGTGTCCAATCCTCTGCCCTCCAGTCTGGGGCATAGTTAAACCATACTAAGTAGATAGATTTTTTTCTTGTTTTTAAAGCTATTATTTTGTTTCTTCAAAAATCTTACAACTCCAGAAATATTTTAATTTTGTAATTACAAAATTGTGTATTTTAAGTAATGAGATTTAAATTGTGAACATTCATTGGTATTTATACTTGAATAGTTGTATCTAATCAATAGGAAAGTATTGGGAAAGACAGAAATGTAAACTTGAGAAGAGGCAGGGCTGAGATCGGGATTGATAATGAGCTGAGCCAATGAGGCTGTACGTTTGTAGCAGTGATTCCAAGAGATCCAATTGGCAGGAAGAGGGCAGACCAGGGGTGAGGATGACAGGAAAGAGGGAGGAGGCAAAGGGGGATGGGAGGGACCAGTCTTCCCAGCTTGCAAGAGAGAGCGTCCATAGTTTCAGGTTGGCAACAGGTTAGCATTGAAGGTAAATCAAAGTTTTTATCTGTTAATGCTATATTGATTTGATCACATGTTTCATTTTAGCTAAAAAGGAAAGAATACAGTAGATGTTGCTTTCTAAAAAGAAAATTAAAATGTTGATGAGAGTTCTTGGCTGTCTGTCTAGGGTGGAGATAGGTTGGTACTGGGAGAGGCTTTAGTCATCTTTGCATAGAGGTGCTCCGATAAAAATGTACAGAAGTCTCTTTCCTTCAGTCAAGGAGAAGGAAGCAACCATTACTGAGCAGCCACTAGGCCCTGGGTCCTTGAGTGTGAAGTGTTTGGGTACATTGGTGCAAAGAGCCTGTATGCCCATTGATAAAACCGAGCTTCAGGAGGGTTAAATATCTCAAAGTCAAAAACAATGAAAAGATTGGGCTTTGGTTTAGATTTTGGTTTGTCTAACATTCTAAGTTGTGTTACTTCTGTAGTACCCTGGCTGCTGAACTGACCGGTTAGAATCAGATAAGAATCAGAATTTTTATTAAACTGACACAGTACATTAAAAATTATATTAGAGAGTTGATTGGATTGATCATGAAGTTGAAAAGGACCTTAGTAAATGGTAATATGATTTATCCAGGTGTCCAATCCTCTGCCCTCCAGTCTGGGGCATAGTTAAACCATACTAAGTAGATAGATTTTTTTCTTGTTTTTAAAGCTATTATTTTGTTTCTTCAAAAATCTTACAACTCCAGAAATATTTTAATTTTGTAATTACAAAATTGTGTATTTTAAGTAATGAGATTTAAATTGTGAACATTCATTGGTATTTATACTTGAATAGTTGTTATCTAATAACAATAGCAAAGATGAATTCAAGTGGTGGTCTGATAGTATTCTGTAAGTGTTAATAATATGATGACAGTAGACATAAACCTTGCCTGTAAGGACCTAGTAGGAGAAATAGTCCTGAAAGCAAAGAGCTGTGTCATAATACAATGTAGATGGGCTTTGCGCAGATTATACCAAGGAAGATGCAGGCTGTTATACTCTGGAGAGGGTGGGAGGCTTCACTATAATAATTCCACAAGAAAGCGTAGGACTTCCCTAGACTGACAAGGAAGGGAAAGTGTTCCTAAAAATGGGATTCCATGTACAAAGGCACAGTGGTCCAGAGCACCATGATGTGTCTGTGGAATATGAGTGGGTACAGGTGCAGAATAGATTGTGAAGGGATGGAGATTAGCAGAGAAAAGACTGAAGAGATAGGCAGGGCCAGTGTACACATCATATGCTAAGATGCTTGCTCTTTACCTGTGCTCATTGGGGAGTCACCAAGGGGTCTTAGACCTGAGTATGAAATTCGGATTTCCATGTAATGAAGCTTTCTCTGCCAGTCATCTGGACGATAGATTGAAAAGACCAGATCGAAGGTTGGGAACCAGCTGAGCGTTAATTTCAGTGATGAAAGAGGGAGAGAACCAGGTCCTGGGTTAAGGTGGTATCCATGGCAACAGAGGCAGGGGAAGAAAGAGATTCAGGAGGTGTCAGAATGGTGACATTTGATAGGAATTGGCTGCTAATTCAAGATAGAGGGTGAGAAGGCATCTCAGATAATGTTTAGTTAATGACCTGGAAAATGGTGCTGCCATTTCCTGTGGCAAGGAGTAAGGAAGAAAACATAATGAGTTTGGTTCTGGGACATTAAACTTGAAATGTTTGTAGGTCATTAAAGTGTACCAGGGTAATTCTGAGAAAAGTTGAGATCTGACTCCAGAGCTCAGGAAAGTGAGTGAGTTGGAATAAACATTTGGGATGAACTGGAATAAGCAGTGGATGAGGCTGAGATGGGTAGAGATGTACGAGAGTGAGGCGAGGACAGGCCACTGAATCCTGGGAAATAGCAGTGTTAAAAAAGGCAGGCAGAAGACAGGAGACACCCAACAGATTAGACCTGAGAGGAAGGGAGAGGAAGTTAGCTTCATAAGCAACGAAAGAAGAGTCTCAAGGAAGAATGAAGGATCCGAAGGGTCTTGTAGGGGGAATGAAACAGGGTGGCTGCTGAAGCTGGCGGTCAGGCTGCAGTGACTTCCTGAGAGTATGTCCTCTGGAGTGACAGAGTGGAGACCAGACTGCCGTGTCCTGAAGGGGCACTGGGGCATGAGGAAGTGAAAACAAAGTCTCTTTCAAGGAGTTTGGCTTGGAAGGGTGAGAGCTGAAGGGAGCCTAGGGCTGAGGGACCACTGCAGATTCATGAATGAAAGGGAGGAGTTGGTTACAGAGCTAGAGGAGGGAGAGGAATATAAGAATGGGGAGTGAGAGGTATAGACTATTGGGTGTAAGTTGTGCTGAGCATACTCAGTCACTCAGTCCTGTCTGACTCTTTGGGTCCCCGTGGATGGTAGCCCAGCAGGCTCCTCTGTCCATGGAGTTTTCCTGGCAAGAACACTGAAGTGGGTTGCCATTTCCTTTTCTGGAGAATCTTCCTGACCTAGGGACTGAACTTGCATCTCTTGTATCTCTTGCATTGGCAGGTGGATTCTTTACCACTGGTACCACCTGGGAAAATAGGCCACAGGGATGTACAACATGGGGAATATAGTCAATATTTTTAAATAACATGAATGGAGTGCAATCTTTACAGCTCTATAAAAATAAAATAATAAAGATTTTAAAATATGATGATTATAAAATTCACCTTCAATTCGGTTCAGTCACTCAGTTGTGTCCAACTCTTTGTGACCCCATGGACTGCAGCCAGGCTTTCCTGTCCTTCACCATCTCTCGGAGCCTGCTCAAACTCATGCCCATTGACTCAGAGGTGCCATCCAACCATCTCATCCTCTGTCATCCGCTTCTCCTTTGCTTTCTGTTTTTCCCAATATCAGACTCTTTTCCAATGAGTATCTTCTCATCAGGTGGCCAAAGCATTGGAGTTTCAGGTTCAATCTCATTTCTTCCAATGAATATTCATGCTTGATTTCCTTTACGCCTGACTGGTTTGATCTCCTTGCAGATTGACTGGTTTGATCACCTTAGTACTTAGCTTTTGGGATGACAAGTATCTTCATCCCAGAAAACTGCTGGAGAAGAGGTTCTGATACAAATTCTGGTACCAGTCAGTCTCCTGGCAGGAGATAGACAGCACATTCAAAAAAGTTTAATGAAGAACAGTGTAAATACAAAGATGTGGATGGGCTCAGAGATGTAGATAAGGGATAAGGAAATGCCCTGGGGCTGCCAGAGTGAGGAGGGTGGAGAATGGAGAATCCTCCTTGAACCTAAAAGGGCAGGAAGTGTGAGTGTTGCTCTAGGGAGAGCTGACTTTGGTAGCAGATGGCAGCCACTGACAATTGTGGTTTAGCAGAGAGGAAACCAGGGACAAAATGACTCTACTCTTTCCCTTCTTGCCCCTCGGATCTCCTGGTGCTGCCTCCCATGAGCTGAATTCACCTGGAAGCCTGAAAGGAAAGCAATTTGTTTAATGCAGTTCATAGCAGCCAAACTCCTGTAGCACAGACGTGGATGGAGAATGGGGCAGGGGAAGGGCTGGGGAAACAGACGATTGAGCTCAGCGTCCCTGGTGGTTCAGATGGTAAAGAATTTGCGTGCACTGCAGGAGAGCCAGGTTTGATCTCTGGGTCAGGAAGATCCCCTTGAGGAGCACGTGGTAACTCACTCCAGTATTCTTGCCCGGAGAATCCCATGGACACAGGAATCTGGTGGGCTGTGGTCCTTGAAGTCCCAAGAGTGGGACCAGAATTGAGCAACTAACACATTTTGTGAGGGTAATCCAAAGGCCGAGGAGAATTAGGAAACTGATGGTAGAATTAGGGATCGAGGAAAGCCTGGGTGTCTCTGCATGGGAGGCTCTCTTTGTCGCAAAGGCCACGCCTCACCTCGTAACTTGTGGTTGTGATGGTGCACAGGTGCAAGGAGCAGAGTGTTTATAGTTTCTGGCTTCAACTTTAGCTTTCATCTCTTTTAATTAATACATTCAACAGACTCTACTGAATTTTCTTTACAAATGTTCGCTCTTTGTTCTGGTCTCAGTTTTGTATATTAAAAAAATCAAGGTTCATAGAAATAGTTTTCTATGCTTCAGAAACAAACAAGCTGGCATTTGGGTAAAGATAGTGTTACAGGAACCATTACTGTGGAGCAGAAAGGCCACGGCCGGCTTCACGGGACACCCTAATGTCCACCCGCATGTTCCGACTGCTTATGATATTCGTGCACATCTCTAGCCATAATTCCACGACCACCCAGGATCCTGTTTTTCCTCCAGTGTTTCTACATCTTTTCAAAACTGAAGTCACATAGACTTAAGATTTTTCCAATACTTCAAAGTGTAGCATGCCATTTGTGTGAGCAGGGCAGTCCTAATGGCAGACGCATGTTGTTGTAAGGCAGAAATCAACACAACATTGTAAAACAATTATCCTCCAATTAAAAATGAATATACAATCGCTCTGACTTTCTTTGGAAGTTCTGCTTTGGGTGTATCACCTCTGCTCTTGGCCTTGACCTCAACAAAAGCACTTCACAGAAGAGAAAGGCCACAGCTCTCCAGTAACTTCCAGTGTCAGTCATTCTCACTAAGTGTGCTTTGGCTGCAATACTGCTAATAAGGCTGTCTCAGTTTTTATCTGTGAATGACTTGTGGTGGGTACAGTGGCTCCTTGTTTAATAAAAGGAATATTTTCTGTAACGTTGTGGGTAATTTCAAAAGCCCCCTGGGGAAATGGCAGGCAGGGAAGACCCCACTCATAGCTTTTTCCTAGGGTCAGGAAGACTTGGAGCACGTGGTAACTCACTCCAGTATTCTTGCCCGGAGAATCCCATGGACACAGGAATCTGGTGGGCTGTGGTCCTTGAAGTCCCAAGAGTGGGACCAGAATTGAGCAACTAACACATTTTGTGAGGGTAATCCAAAGGCCGAGGAGAATTAGGAAACTGATGGTAGAATTAGGGATCGAGGAAAGCCTGGGTGTCTCTGCATGGGAGGCTCTCTTTGTCGCAAAGGCCACGCCTCACCTCGTAACTTGTGGTTGTGATGGTGCACAGGTGCAAGGAGCAGAGTGTTTATAGTTTCTGGCTTCAACTTTAGCTTTCATCTCTTTTAATTAATACATTCAACAGACTCTACTGAATTTTCTTTACAAATGTTCGCTCTTTGTTCTGGTCTCAGTTTTGTATATTAAAAAAATCAAGGTTCATAGAAATAGTTTTCTATGCTTCAGAAACAAACAAGCTGGCATTTGGGTAAAGATAGTGTTACAGGAACCATTACTGTGGAGCAGAAAGGCCACGGCCGGCTTCACGGGACACCCTAATGTCCACCCGCATGTTCCGACTGCTTATGATATTCGTGCACATCTCTAGCCATAATTCCACGACCACCCAGGATCCTGTTTTTCCTCCAGTGTTTCTACATCTTTTCAAAACTGAAGTCACATAGACTTAAGATTTTTCCAATACTTCAAAGTGTAGCATGCCATTTGTGTGAGCAGGGCAGTCCTAATGGCAGACGCATGTTGTTGTAAGGCAGAAATCAACACAACATTGTAAAACAATTATCCTCCAATTAAAAATGAATATACAATCGCTCTGACTTTCTTTGGAAGTTCTGCTTTGGGTGTATCACCTCTGCTCTTGGCCTTGACCTCAACAAAAGCACTTCACAGAAGAGAAAGGCCACAGCTCTCCAGTAACTTCCAGTGTCAGTCATTCTCACTAAGTGTGCTTTGGCTGCAATACTGCTAATAAGGCTGTCTCAGTTTTTATCTGTGAATGACTTGTGGTGGGTACAGTGGCTCCTTGTTTAATAAAAGGAATATTTTCTGTAACGTTGTGGGTAATTTCAAAAGCCCCCTGGGGAAATGGCAGGCAGGGAAGACCCCACTCATAGCTTTGGTTCTGCTACTTACGTCTGACCTGGGACAAGCCCTCAATCCCTTTGTACCTGTCTCTTTATTTTGTGAAATAGGGATGTGGGTGCATGCCACCCCCATGGACTGTAGCCTGCCAGGCTCCATGGAATTTTACAGGCAAGAGTATTGGCGTGGATTGATATTTCCTCCCCCAAGAGATCTTCCCAATCCAGGGATCAAACCCGGGTCTCTTTCATTGGCAGGTGGATTATTTACCACCAAGTCACCTGGGAAATCCTATTTCTGTATAGAATCAGATACTAAATAGTTCAGGATTTGTAGACCAGAAAGTCTCTGTGCAACTATTTAACGTGGCAATTGAAAACAGCCACAGGAAACACAGGAGCAAATGCATGTGCCTCTTTTCTCATAAAACCTTGTTTATAAAACTAGGCAGAGGGACAAACGCAGCCTGTGGGCTGTGATTTGATGTCCCTAGGCCTAGTTCATCTTTGGCTATGTTTGCCTAAACTCAGAGTATCCTTGATAACCACCTGTGTTAAGATGATCTTACTTGCTTTGGGAGAACAGAGGCCGAGGAGTGAGAAATCACCAAGGTGCTAACTTCTGCTTCCAGCTCTTGGTTTAAGTCCCTCCACCAGGTTGGTTTTACGGCCCCATCTGACTCCAAAAACCTCAGGCTCCAGGTGATGCTGTGGAATAAGCTGACCTAGAAGTTCTCGCACTGTTATTTTTTGGAAGGACTCTAATTTTTCTGTCAGTTTCTTCTTTGTAAATAGAAGCTGGAGGATGGCTTAATCTCCAGCCTAAAATTAAGTTTCCCAGTTGTTTTAGTTCATTTGAACTGTTTCAACAAAATACTGCAGCTTTGGGTGTATCACCTCTGCTCTTGGCCTTGACCTCAACAAAAGCACTTCACAGAAGAGAAAGGCCACAGCTCTCAGTAACTTCCAGTGTCAGTCATTCTCACTAAGTGTGCTTTGGCTGCAATACTGCTAATAAGGCTGTCTCAGTTTTTATCTGTGAATGACTTGTGGTGGGTACAGTGGCTCCTTGTTTAATAAAAGGAATATTTTCTGTAACGTTGTGGGTAATTTCAAAAGCCCCCTGGGGAAATGGCAGGCAGGGAAGACCCCACTCATAGCTTTGGTTCTGCTACTTACGTCTGACCTGGGACAAGCCCTCAATCCCTTTGTACCTGTCTCTTTATTTTGTGAAATAGGGATGTGGGTGCATGCCACCCCCATGGACTGTAGCCTGCCAGGCTCCATGGAATTTTACAGGCAAGAGTATTGGCGTGGATTGATATTTCCTCCCCCAAGAGATCTTCCCAATCCAGGGATCAAACCCGGGTCTCTTTCATTGGCAGGTGGATTATTTACCACCAAGTCACCTGGGAAATCCTATTTCTGTATAGAATCAGATACTAAATAGTTCAGGATTTGTAGACCAGAAAGTCTCTGTGCAACTATTTAACGTGGCAATTGAAAACAGCCACAGGAAACACAGGAGCAAATGCATGTGCCTCTTTTCTCATAAAACCTTGTTTATAAAACTAGGCAGAGGGACAAACGCAGCCTGTGGGCTGTGATTTGATGTCCCTAGGCCTAGTTCATCTTTGGCTATGTTTGCCTAAACTCAGAGTATCCTTGATAACCACCTGTGTTAAGATGATCTTACTTGCTTTGGGAGAACAGAGGCCGAGGAGTGAGAAATCACCAAGGTGCTAACTTCTGCTTCCAGCTCTTGGTTTAAGTCCCTCCACCAGGTTGGTTTTACGGCCCCATCTGACTCCAAAAACCTCAGGCTCCAGGTGATGCTGTGGAATAAGCTGACCTAGAAGTTCTCGCACTGTTATTTTTTGGAAGGACTCTAATTTTTCTGTCAGTTTCTTCTTTGTAAATAGAAGCTGGAGGATGGCTTAATCTCCAGCCTAAAATTAAGTTTCCCAGTTGTTTTAGTTCATTTGAACTGTTTCAACAAAATACTGCAGACTGGGTATTTTATGAACAACAAAGAGTCATTTCTCACAGTCTTGGAGGCTGGAAAGTCCAAGATCAAGCCACCGGACTGGTCAGGTCAGGGCCCTCTAACTGGTATAGTGATGGCTTCTCATTGTGTCCTCATGCAGTGGAAAGCATGAGGGGTCTCTCTGCAGCTTCTTTTATACTGCACTAATCTACCCTTGGGGCTTCCCTGGTAGCTCAGAAAGTAAAGAATTTCTCTGCAATGCAGGGGACTGGTGTTCGAACCCTGGGTGGGGAAGATCTCTTGGAGGAGGTTATGGCAACCCATTCCAGTATTCTTGCCTAGAAAATTCCATGGACAGGGCTTCCCTGGTGGTCCAGTGGGTAAAAAGTCCACCTTGCAGTGCAAGGGGCACCGGTTTGATCCTTGGCCTGGGAAGATCCCACGTGCCACGGAGCAGCTGGACCAGGGTGTCCAATTACAAGCCAGCGCTCTGGGGCCCATGTGCCCAGAGCTGGTGCTCTGCAACCAGAGAGGCCACTGTGATGGGAAGCCCACACAGGTCAAAGAACAAAGATGGATGAAAATAAATAAATGAAGGACTAATAAAAGAATAATAAATACATTAAAAAAAAATTCCATGGACAGAGGAGCCTGGTGAGCTACAGTCCAGGGGTTCGCAAAGAGTTGGTCATGACTGAACAACTAACATAACGACACAACACGGTTTACCCTCAGAACCTAAGCAGTGCCCAAAGGCCCCAGCTCCTAATACAACCTTCATACGAATTTGTGAGGACAGAAGCACTGAGACCATAGAAGCAGCCCTTTTTTTCAGGAGTGGCCAATGAGATTTAAGTGAAAGGAGTTGAATGGAGGGTTCTGGGAACCGTTTTACACAAGGTGGACTTAGCTGGGAAGTGTGTTCTCCTAGCCCTCACACCTGTCTCTTTTCTGCTGCCTGGAGGGTGGCTGTAATGGCTGGAGCTACTGTATTTATTTTGTAACTTTAGGCAACTTTGAGGAAAAACAATTGATGGTAAAGTAAAAGATAATAGTTTTCCAGACCTTGATGACCTCCTGAAATACCTGCAGACTTCTCTGATAGGAAAGGAAAGTCTACCTTTACCCGTTTTGGAGAAAATCAAGCTGTTTCTGTTGTGAGTAGCTGGACGTAGTCCCTGTACTAATGTTGGCATTCTGACATTGAATTTTTATTCATGGACACTTCTTGGTTTAAGGATCAATTAAGAGCACACAGGGTGCCAATAATTATCTGGATCTCTAAGTGAATATAAAATGAACATTAGGTAGACAAATGATTCCAAAAGGAGCACTTTAAGTGGCTGCAAAATAATTATTAAGTAGGCAATTTTTGGTGGCTTATGTTGCAAAAGGGCAAGTGGTGACCAGAGTTGAGGCTTTCTTTCCATCTTTCCAGTGGAGAAAAATGTACAGCTGATGTTGGTCTTTGCAGTGGGTTTGAAATCACTGAGGCCATGGCCTCATGGCACCTGAAAAATGGGATATTTAGTAGAAGTTACATGGTTGGTTTCATAAAACCAGGGAGGATGAAAGAAAAGTTAATTTGCATTTTGTACACAAATCCAGGTAACACTTTGCTTACCTTTGTGTAGTTTAGGTATTTTTTTAACTCTGCTTGTTTAAGTCTAGCAGCTTTTTGCCTACAGGTCAAAGAACAAAGATGGATGAAAATAAATAAATGAAGGACTAATAAAAGAATAATAAATACATTAAAAAAAAATTCCATGGACAGAGGAGCCTGGTGAGCTACAGTCCAGGGGTTCGCAAAGAGTTGGTCATGACTGAACAACTAACATAACGACACAACACGGTTTACCCTCAGAACCTAAGCAGTGCCCAAAGGCCCCAGCTCCTAATACAACCTTCATACGAATTTGTGAGGACAGAAGCACTGAGACCATAGAAGCAGCCCTTTTTTTCAGGAGTGGCCAATGAGATTTAAGTGAAAGGAGTTGAATGGAGGGTTCTGGGAACCGTTTTACACAAGGTGGACTTAGCTGGGAAGTGTGTTCTCCTAGCCCTCACACCTGTCTCTTTTCTGCTGCCTGGAGGGTGGCTGTAATGGCTGGAGCTACTGTATTTATTTTGTAACTTTAGGCAACTTTGAGGAAAAACAATTGATGGTAAAGTAAAAGATAATAGTTTTCCAGACCTTGATGACCTCCTGAAATACCTGCAGACTTCTCTGATAGGAAAGGAAAGTCTACCTTTACCCGTTTTGGAGAAAATCAAGCTGTTTCTGTTGTGAGTAGCTGGACGTAGTCCCTGTACTAATGTTGGCATTCTGACATTGAATTTTTATTCATGGACACTTCTTGGTTTAAGGATCAATTAAGAGCACACAGGGTGCCAATAATTATCTGGATCTCTAAGTGAATATAAAATGAACATTAGGTAGACAAATGATTCCAAAAGGAGCACTTTAAGTGGCTGCAAAATAATTATTAAGTAGGCAATTTTTGGTGGCTTATGTTGCAAAAGGGCAAGTGGTGACCAGAGTTGAGGCTTTCTTTCCATCTTTCCAGTGGAGAAAAATGTACAGCTGATGTTGGTCTTTGCAGTGGGTTTGAAATCACTGAGGCCATGGCCTCATGGCACCTGAAAAATGGGATATTTAGTAGAAGTTACATGGTTGGTTTCATAAAACCAGGGAGGATGAAAGAAAAGTTAATTTGCATTTTGTACACAAATCCAGGTAACACTTTGCTTACCTTTGTGTAGTTTAGGTATTTTTTTAACTCTGCTTGTTTAAGTCTAGCAGCTTGCCTGACGACACTAGATTACAGGCAATTTGCTGGTAAAAACCCCAGAGACTCAAGGCAGAGCAGAGAGAAAGGGTGAGATGGAGAAGGAGACAGTAGAGTGCTGTAAAGGAGCTCCTGCCTCTGCAGATTCCCAGGGGGTGCTCATTATGACAAAGACCCCAAAACCCTGGTGCCTCTGCCTATCAAACTTGGTCTTGCACTGCATTCTGTTAGTTACATATTGTTGTTCAGTTGCTCAGCGATATCCTAGTCCCCATGGACGGCAGCACAGCAGGCTTCTCTGTCCTTCACTGTCTCCTGGCGTTTGCTCAAACTCATGTCCATTGAGTCGGTGATGCCATCCAACAAGAGGACTCCATGAACAGTCCTTGACGATCATGCTTACCAATTTTCCTTCCTCACTCTCCTTCAGAGCCAAAAATACTGCAAAAGCTGCTAAGTGTTGATGAAATTTATCTGGCAGAAGAATTTTATCTTTTCTCTCAGTTCTCAGAGGAGGCAAGATTCTCCTCCTACTGAATTGCTAGTTATTTTATCCAGGTAAAGGTTGAAATCTAGGGTCAACCCAAACACTGCAGGTATAAGCTTTTGCCAGATATATCAGTTAGGAATACTTCCGACTGCAAGTAATAAAGACCTGACCAACGATGGATTAAGCAAATAGAGGCTCATGCTTCTCACATGACGGGAGGGTGGAATTCAGTAGCTGGCTCTGTCAGTTCTGTAGCTCTGCGATGTCTGGACTCGTGGTTGAAATCTCTGTGGTTCCCTTGGCCTTCTCCTCACCATTACAGAAAGGCTTCCACAGCTTCTGATGTCACTTTCTTGTTTAAGGCAGGAGGAGGCAAAAGAGATGGGAGAGCACTTTTTGGTCAGAGAGACACGGCCACTCAACCGGAAGTAGAATGTAGCAGAGAAAGGAGATTGGAATCAGCAGTTGGTGATTCTGGAAAATCAATTGTAATTCAAACTCAACAAAGTTAAAACTACCCTGAGAAATGTGAACTCCTGGAAGAGACCTTGGTTGTCTCATCCATTGCTGTTAGGCGGCACACAATAGATGTTCAATACATATATATTACTTTCGAGACCAAGACTAGGGTGTGTTGAGGTAGGTCCCTGGGGCAAACTATTTAAAAAGATACTTACTCTCAGCCCTTGGTGAGCTCAGGGTTGATGTTTGTACCGTCCTGAGATTTGAGGGCCTCCTGAAACGTCATTCCCTAGGCATGTACTTTACCCAGCCCTAATCTTAACCCTGATTGTATGATCATAAAATGAAATTTCAAGAATATATGTGAAGTGAACACTTCACAACAATAATATTTATGAAATATTTTTACTAAATTGTGCCATATCATAAATGTTAAAATAAGGCATTAATTCACATTCCAAAGGTCAGTAGAAAGAATAAGAGACTCTGATTTATCAAACATGGGCTTTAGGGAAACCTGTATATGGACAATAATAACCAAAACATTGACTTTTAAACATCTTGAGAAAATGTATTTCTGTGCAGAGAAAATTTGGTAAGATGCCAGACTTAAATGACATCTTATTTCCACAGTGTATGTATATCATTAAAGGACAGATTAAATACTATAATAATTTAAATCTTCCGTGGAGGTTGGCAATCCAAACAAAACCAGACATTTCATATATTTGTACACTACAGAAATAATTTAAAAATTAGACTTCCTCCCGGAAGCAGGCCTGGGCGGCTGTCTCCGGCGCGTCCGTGCAGGGGTTGAGAGCCGCGGTGGCTGCCAGCATGGGGCTGAGCGAGGGGCCCGCGGGCTCTACCCTGAACGGGCGCCTCCTTCGCCCACCAAGCCCGTCACCGGGGGCCCGGCTGTTGCGGCTCCCGGGGAGTGGGGCCGTGCGGGCCGCAAACCCGGAGCGCGGCGGCTGGACCGAGGTACTGCGGGCCCCCGTGGCCGAGCTGTGCGCCGGCTCCGTGGTGGCCGTCCCCACCGACACGCTGTCCGGCCTGGCCTGCTCGGCGAGCTGCTTGGAGGCGCTGGGCACCGTGTGCCGCGTCAAGGGGCGCAGCGAGGCCAAGCCGCTGGCCGTATACCTGGGCCGCGTGGCCGACGGCTACAGGTACTGCCATGTGAGAGTACCTGAGGGGCTCCTGAAGGACCTGGTGCCAGGACCAGTGCCCCTGGTGATGGAGCGCTCGGAGGAGCTCAACAAGGACTGAACCCCTTCCTCTTGTAGGCATCCGGATTCCTGACCGCGCTTTCATGCAGGACTTGGCCCAGGTGTTTGGGGGGCCACTTGCTCTCACCAGTGCCAACCTTAGCTCCCAGTCCGGCTCTCTGAAAGTTGAGAAATACCAGGACCTGGAATTTCCAGGACCTGGCCTCACTTGTCCTTGGTCATTGATGGGAGTCCAGTTGGGGACAGCCAGAGCCCAGAGTGTCGACTAGGCTCAACTGTGGTGGACTTGTCTGTGCCTGGAAAGTTTGGCATCATCCGTGCTGGTTGTGCCCTTGAAGGTACTTCTGCTGCCCTCCAGAAGTATGGGCTGCCCCCTCCCATGGATCCTGCTTGTGAGACTCCTGGGGGAAGGAGGGCCCAGTGGCTGTGCTGGATGCTATGTGTCTGACTGCTGGTGGCTGGCCAGGCCTCATTCGTAGAGGCCGCTGGGGCTACACTGTTATGAGTGACCTTTTAAGGCAGAGTTTCTTTCTGAACCCTATATAAGACTAGGCCTCAGAAGCTGCAGGTTAAGCCTGATGCCTGGTTGGGAAGTTATGTGTATTTATCTATCATTTGCTATATCAGCTAAAAGCTGAATTTAAGTCCATTTTAAGATTTTAAGTCCATTCCTAGGATGGGTTTGTTGGGATAATGGATGAGTTTCTTTTTCTTTTAATTTTTGAAAAGTAAGTCAGTGGTTTGCAGTCAGATGAGAGCCTCTTGTCTGGTGGGTAGTGGCATTTAAGGTCCAAATCAACTCTTGCATCAACTGGTGCATTCTAGGAGTCTCAGGTGACCAAAGGCACTTTGTGTTCCTGACCTTGGAACCTGGTTAGGGTAGAAACCGTGGAGCCATAGGCCAGACACTGCTTCCTCTGAGCCGGGGCTGCCGCTGCGCTGTGATTGCCTGGCAGGGGCATCATCTCGTGGTGGGAAGTCAGTTCAGGGGGTGGAGGGATCCGAAACATTAAAGATACTGGAAAACCTCTGCTGTCCTTTTCAGCCACTCTTTTTTACATTTATTCATAATATAAATTGTAATGAATTATACCTATAATACTTGTATTTAAGTCCTGTGTCTACTCTGTGGCCTTTATTTATATGTATCTGTTGAGTATTAATATAGTTACTGTTGGGCATTTGAACTTTGTTTTTTAATAGAAAAGAATGCTATTAAACATCTTTGTAAATGTTTAAGAAAAAATTAATGTGTGGGGAAAAGGCACCTCACCAGTCACCTTATTAAAATAAACAAACTTAACAAATAACACTGCAGCTCCAGAAGGAAGAGACTGGTACATGAAATTGTTCATCTCCACCAGAAGGAGTTTACACAGAGCCTTTGGCGTTGACACTCTAGTCTTCAGTGCTGTAGTACTGAGAACCCAAGGAGGGACCCGAGGAGGGACCCGGGGGGAGACAGAGGGCTCCTGTTCAGGGCCCGTGAGCATCCTGCTTCTCTGCAGGGGCCCCGCCCTCCTCTGCCGTAACATCCTTCCAGTTTGCCAGGAATCTCTTCCTTGAAGCCTCGCCTCTCACTCATTTCATGGTCCTTCTGGAAATTCCCAGAGCAATCTCTCAGCACTTTGCCGTAACCGTTGAACATGGTGGCTGTGACAGAAGCAGAGATCAGCCTTGACCCCGCCACTGCCTTGTGGCACCTTCTCAGGCAAGGGATTACTCTTCCCTAGAATCCCCCATGGATCAGCAGCGTGCTGATACGTGCGAACCATCGAGCAAGGGCTTGGTCCCTGGCCTGGTTATAATGGTCAGTATCTGTCTTCTGCTCATGCTGGCATCTTATTTATTTATTGTTTTGGCCTCTGAGTCATCGTTTATTTTTCATCCATCCTTTTATTCTTTGGCCTGTGTGGGCCTCCCATCGCAGTGGCCTTTCTCATTGCAGAGCACTGGCTCTGAGCACACGCGCTCGGACACACCGGCCCAGCCATTCCTCGGCACATGGGATCTTCCCGGGCCAGGGATTGAACTGGTGCCCCCTTGCACTGCAAGGTGGACTCTTTACCCACTGGACCACCAGGGAAGCCCTCATGCTGACATCTTAAACTGGACTATGTGATGACCTTCCTTCCAGGCTTTCCCCTCAAGGTCTTGCTCCTGCCACTTGAGGGTGACTTGGTCTCTCACAGGTGAGTGTCTCAAACTTAGGTGTGCGTTAGTAAGACCCCTGGAAATGTGAAGACACAGACACCCAGAACTCACACCTGGAGACGCTGTGTGTTGGGGGGAGAGTGGGCATCTTTATTTTTCAGTGGTGGTCTCAGCATCCCTACTGGCCCCAGGTCTTTCCCTATAGCAGGGCTCCTGAGCACGACTGATGTTTTGGACTGGAGAATTCTTTGTTGTTCAAGGGCTCTTCTGTCATGTTGAGCAGCATCTCTAGCCTGTACTCGCTAGATGCCAGTAGCAACCCTCATCCCTGTTGTGACAACCAAAAATGTCTCCTAATATTGTCAAATGTCCCCGAGGAGACAGGATCACACCTCTTTGGAAACGCAGCTCTGTAGTATCGCCAGCAGAATTAGCACAGTCCCTCACAACGCTTAGGATTCCCTTGTAACTCAGCTGGTAAAGAATCTGCCTGCAGTGAGGGAGACCCGAGTTCAGTCCCTGGGTTGGGAAGGTCTCCTGGAGAAGGGAAACCCTACCCACTTCAGTATTCTTGCCTGGAGAATTCCATGGCTCGTCCATGGATCGCAGAGTCGGACACGACTGAACGACTTCACTTTCACTTTTCAGCTGACTAAAGCTCAGATGGATTGGATGAGGGAACTCTCAGGGTCAATAAAACAGACACACAACTGTCGTGACACCTTTTCTGGGATTTTCCAGTCTCTACTGCAGAAATTACGCCTCTCTTCAAACTGTCTAACTCTTTCATTCCATCTCAGAGCGGGGGCATCCTAACCATCGTCTATGCTACTCTAAGCACTGGGATCTAATGTTTATTCCAGAGAAACAGTTTCTAAAGGGAAACGTCCTGACAAACCACTGTTTTTGTTTTTCTTTTTGTTTTGCCATCTACCACGTAGTAATGACGAGTTTATTGAATGGATTTGGGTCAGCAGAGATGGTTCCATTTTCCCAATTATTGCCTTCAAACGTTCTCTGTTGTATCTAAGCTCCATCTCAGTGTTACTGGTTGTTCCCTGTACATGCAACCCCTGTATGAAAGGGGGAGAGGGGAGGAAAAAGAAAGAGGGAAAGATGGAAAGAGAAAGAGGAAGAGAGGGGGCGAGTGTGAGAGGCTGCAATGCAGCACGTCGACAGGAGAGGGCACCCAAGACAAGCCAATACAGTGCAGCCTTTTAAGTGCGCAAACTTGCCTCTTCCCCAAAGCTTCTGCTTGTTTTTCTCTAAATTCAGCGAGAGAAACTCTATGAATCTCTCGGAGAATTATGAAGAGACAGACCTCCATGCGTGTTCAGCTTTCCACAACCCATTCCGCAGCGGTTCTTGGAATCCGGGCAGAGAGCTCTGTGAGTGGCCGGCAGCTGAGGATCAGGCCGACGGGGTGACGGAGCCTTAACCATCAGGAGGCCTGGTGACCTTGGCCAGAGCCTCGTTTGGCTTTGTTGCTGGCGGCTCCACTCAGCCCGAGCTCCAGCGATTTGCAAGCAAGCCAGAGCTGTGGGTGGGGCCCTGGAACCCGCTCCCTCTGCTGCCAGAGCAGGGGTTACTCTCCATCTCAGATCTCTATCTTCTCCGACCCCACGGCCAATACCTCTTTCCAGGCAGCATGAGCTGGCTGTCACCTGCCCCACCTTCCTGTCCGTTCTCCACACTTTACCCGGCGGGGTCTTCAGCAGTGACTGCCGCTTCCTCTCTTGGAACCCTTTGTGGCCTCCTGCTGCTCTCATGGAGGCAGAAATTGGTCGACAGTATAGGACTCTGAGGCCTCGATTCCATGTTTTCTTTTTTTTCTTCTTCTTCTCCAGTAAGCATCTCATTGTCTGTTCCAATTTCCAGGCGTTCAGAGGAATGCCTCCCTGGTCTGGAAGTCATAAAACATTCAGACCCAGAAGAGGACCCTCATTAGCTGCTGTCCAGTTTATGAAGGAGGAAAACGCCAGGGGGGCTACTAGCTCCTAACCATACATCTGCTCCTCTACGTGATGGCCTGAGGTCTTGAGAAAAGGTCGAGGGCTAGCATAATATCACAGGGTCCAGAAAAACTGAGAAACTGGGGAATCCAAGAAAGTTATCAAATGACAAACTGGGCATTACAACGTTTACACGAATTGGTCAAAAATGACGTATATTTAAGTCACGGGCCAGCCAACAGTGTACCAATCAGTAGTCGTAAAGGTATAAGATTGCTGCGATCCCTGACTTCCGGGGGCTCTTCCGCCCCTCTCAGTGTCTGTGCTGAGGCCTTATATCTCGAGCGTTTAAAATAAACTTTGCCTATTTCGTTGCAGCACGTCGACAGGAGAGGGCACCCAAGACAAGCCAATACAGTGCAGCCTTTTAAGTGCGCAAACTTGCCTCTTCCCCAAAGCTTCTGCTTGTTTTTCTCTAAATTCAGCGAGAGAAACTCTATGAATCTCTCGGAGAATTATGAAGAGACAGACCTCCATGCGTGTTCAGCTTTCCACAACCCATTCCGCAGCGGTTCTTGGAATCCGGGCAGAGAGCTCTGTGAGTGGCCGGCAGCTGAGGATCAGGCCGACGGGGTGACGGAGCCTTAACCATCAGGAGGCCTGGTGACCTTGGCCAGAGCCTCGTTTGGCTTTGTTGCTGGCGGCTCCACTCAGCCCGAGCTCCAGCGATTTGCAAGCAAGCCAGAGCTGTGGGTGGGGCCCTGGAACCCGCTCCCTCTGCTGCCAGAGCAGGGGTTACTCTCCATCTCAGATCTCTATCTTCTCCGACCCCACGGCCAATACCTCTTTCCAGGCAGCATGAGCTGGCTGTCACCTGCCCCACCTTCCTGTCCGTTCTCCACACTTTACCCGGCGGGGTCTTCAGCAGTGACTGCCGCTTCCTCTCTTGGAACCCTTTGTGGCCTCCTGCTGCTCTCATGGAGGCAGAAATTGGTCGACAGTATAGGACTCTGAGGCCTCGATTCCATGTTTTCTTTTTTTTCTTCTTCTTCTCCAGTAAGCATCTCATTGTCTGTTCCAATTTCCAGGCGTTCAGAGGAATGCCTCCCTGGTCTGGAAGTCATAAAACATTCAGACCCAGAAGAGGACCCTCATTAGCTGCTGTCCAGTTTATGAAGGAGGAAAACGCCAGGGGGGCTACTAGCTCCTAACCATACATCTGCTCCTCTACGTGATGGCCTGAGGTCTTGAGAAAAGGTCGAGGGCTAGCATAATATCACAGGGTCCAGAAAAACTGAGAAACTGGGGAATCCAAGAAAGTTATCAAATGACAAACTGGGCATTACAACGTTTACACGAATTGGTCAAAAATGACGTATATTTAAGTCACGGGCCAGCCAACAGTGTACCAATCAGTAGTCGTAAAGGTATAAGATTGCTGCGATCCCTGACTTCCGGGGGCTCTTCCGCCCCTCTCAGTGTCTGTGCTGAGGCCTTATATCTCGAGCGTTTAAAATAAACTTTGCCTGTGTGAGTGTTTGCGCGTTTGTGGAGCACATTCCTCGGCTCCAGGAACAGGATCTGGTTTCTGGTTTATTCAGGACAGAAACCAAACTTACTCCCATGGTGTCTCAGGCTCTAGCGGATCTGATGCATGCTCACCTGCCCAATTTTATCTTCCTCCAAATTTTCTCCCAGCCTCCACGGCTCTATCTCACCCGCTTCCTCTACAGACATCCCTCTTCTTCACTCGCACTAAAATACTTCCGTTTCTCTAGGTATACTCTTTTTCTCTCACTCTGGCCACAAACCTCTTTTTCTGTCACTCTGGCCTGTTTGTGAGTAGTGTCACAAACAGACACTACTCTCTCCCTTTTCTCTTCCCCACAACCCTCGCGTGGGTGACAACAGGCCTCTGGTGGGAAAAAAGCTTAGACATCACCTCCTCTGATAAGTCTTGAGAAAGCCCCACCCCAAGGCTGCTTAGCCGCCGCTCCTGAGTTCCCTGGCTCAGCTGTGGGGTGGCTGGAAGTGCTGTCGGTCTTCCCCCCAACTTTCCCTCCCTCACCTCCAGCCCAGTGCCGCGTTTACTAGAGGTTTGTTGAAGAAATAGAAGGAACTGGCGCCTGACCCAGCAACCTGCACAGACGCAGTGCCAACAGAAGGTGGCGCTGCAGCCACGCGCATCGGAGCGCAGCCTGGCGCAGGCCCGGCTGGAATGGCTCCGAGTTCACCAGGCGAGCTCCTCCTTGCTCCGAGATGAGATGGCCTTCTAGCATCAGGAACGCTTGTTCAGTGCTGTGCTGCCGGTGGCATATGTTTGGGAACAGACTCTTGCCCTGGTGCCTTCATGCAAACTTCAGAAGCTTGAGTGTGGTCTTTCTTCACCAAAACTCTACCCATCCTGCCTTCTAAAAGCCTCAGGTTCTTAGCAAATTTTGTGTTTCCTGCTTTGCTTAACTAGGGAACTTCGGCACTCAAAATTTACAGTTCTAAGCTATTTATTCAAAGACTTGCTTCTCGAAGTAATTTGCTCCAGTGGTGCCTCCCTGGTGGTTCAGAAGGTAAAAACTCTTCAGTGCAGGAGACCCAGGTTCCATCCCTGGGTCAGAAGATCCCTTGGAGGAGGAAATGGCAACCCACTCCAGTATTCTTGCCTGGAAAATTCCACGGACTGAGGAGCCAGACGGGCTATAGTCCATGGGGTCACAAAGCGTCAGACATGACTGACTCAGTTTCACTTTCACTTTTTGAAACTATCATGTGATAAACTAGGCCATTCCATGATTAAAAAGGGTAATTAACACAGGCATTTCAAGTACCATGGTAGGCTGGATGGCTGGAGAGAATGTCGCTTTTGTCCTGCTAGATCAGGCTAGACTCCGGAGGTAACGTCCTGGTGTGGTCTCCGGGTAGGGTCGGTGGCACCGGTGGATCGGGTAGGGTGTTCTCCCAGACTCCGCCCCCTTCTCCTCCTCTGGGGCCCATCAGATTGTGCTCTGAAACGCTTTTGTAGTACTTCACCACAGGTGGGGCTGCACAAAGAGCCCTGTTTGGTCTGAAGCCCTATCACTGTTGGCTAGGACTTGGGGGTGGGAGGAACAGGTTCCTTGGCCAACAAGCTCCAGTTTCCAAGTCGTCAGAGGAAGGGAAGGCAGTGGATGGCCTTGCAGGTTCTGCAGTCCTAAGGGTGGCGACTTTCTGTGAGCCACCATGACCGTGCGAGCTGGGCAAGTCGCCTGACTTTTGTGCTGCTTAATTTCTTTGTCTGCGGAATATGAATCAGAGGAGTAATTAGCTCATACGATTTTTAAAAACTGAGGTGAAATTTACACATGACGAAAACAGTCATTTAAAATTTTATACTCCGAGTTCACCAGGCGAGCTCCTCCTTGCTCCGAGATGAGATGGCCTTCTAGCTTGTTCAGTGCTGCTGCCGGTGGCATATGTTTGGGAACAGACTCTTGCCCTGGTGCCTTCATGCAAACTTCAGAAGCTTGAGTGTGGTCTTTCTTCACCAAAACTCTACCCATCCTGCCTTCTAAAAGCCTCAGGTTCTTAGCAAATTTTGTGTTTCCTGCTTTGCTTAACTAGGGAACTTCGGCACTCAAAATTTACAGTTCTAAGCTATTTATTCAAAGACTTGCTTCTCGAAGTAATTTGCTCCAGTGGTGCCTCCCTGGTGGTTCAGAAGGTAAAAACTCTTCAGTGCAGGAGACCCAGGTTCCATCCCTGGGTCAGAAGATCCCTTGGAGGAGGAAATGGCAACCCACTCCAGTATTCTTGCCTGGAAAATTCCACGGACTGAGGAGCCAGACGGGCTATAGTCCATGGGGTCACAAAGCGTCAGACATGACTGACTCAGTTTCACTTTCACTTTTTGAAACTATCATGTGATAAACTAGGCCATTCCACGATTAAAAAGGGTAATTAACACAGGCATTTCAAGTACCATGGTAGGCTGGATGGCTGGAGAGAATGTCGCTTTTGTCCTGCTAGATCAGGCTAGACTCCGGAGGTAACGTCCTGGTGTGGTCTCCGGGTAGGGTCGGTGGCACCGGTGGATCGGGTAGGGTGTTCTCCCAGACTCCGCCCCCTTCTCCTCCTCTGGGGCCCATCAGATTGTGCTCTGAAACGCTTTTGTAGTACTTCACCACAGGTGGGGCTGCACAAAGAGCCCTGTTTGGTCTGAAGCCCTATCACTGTTGGCTAGGACTTGGGGGTGGGAGGAACAGGTTCCTTGGCCAACAAGCTCCAGTTTCCAAGTCGTCAGAGGAAGGGAAGGCAGTGGATGGCCTTGCAGGTTCTGCAGTCCTAAGGGTGGCGACTTTCTGTGAGCCACCATGACCGTGCGAGCTGGGCAAGTCGCCTGACTTTTGTGCTGCTTAATTTCTTTGTCTGCGGAATATGAATCATAGGAGTAATTAGCTCATACGATTTTTAAAAACTGAGGTGAAATTTACACATGACGAAAACCAGTCATTTAAAAACGTCCAGTTCAGTCACCTGATTGGGCAGCCTGCACCCATATCCGGTGCCAGCACTCTAGAAGGAGAGTCTGTCCCCATGAAACGTCGTGCCTCCCTGCCCTCTCTTCTCAGACCGTGGCAGCAGCCATCTCTGCATGCGCCTCTTCCAGATATTTCATATACAACTAGTCCCCGACACACAGACCTGCAGGCTGAGACCTTTGTGGGGAGACTTTCTGGGTTGTATGGGAGGGAGCAGGTTCAGAGGGTGGGAGGCTTGTCATCGCTGATAAAAGGAGAACGTGCCAACCAACCCTTGGGGGGCCTTTTAGTCAAGGATGGAACCCTGGTAACACCAGCTTTTTCTGCACCATGAATGCTGTTTTTTTGTACATCCATCAAACTCTCATGTTCTTTTTATTCACAACTCACCCTAAAAACCAAATGTCTAGAATTCCCCAATTAGCTGGGTTCAGTGGGCTCATAGGAAGATTGGTGTTTCTCAGAGTAGAGCTGGAATGTAAGGATCATGTAATCTAATGGTGTCATTTAACAGAGGAGGAGGAATTGGAGGCCCTGAGATTCCCTCAAACTTCATCAGGAGCGTGAGGCAGTCCAGCCTAGAACCCGCGTCCCCAGGCTCCCAGCACCGGGGCTTTTCCGCGGCTCTGTGGGTTCTCAATGCCTGGCTGCGGAGTCACTGCAGTTAGCTTGTTGCTCACGGACCTCGCAAAGGGTGGTACTTCCCTGCTGCGGCCTCCTCTCCTCTGTTTCTGAATGTTTAAAACACAAAAGGCAAACTGTAGAAAAAAGATACAGCTATTCTTCAGGAGAGTCTAGGTACCTTTCTCTGTCCTGAGAACCTAGTTAGGTGTTAATGGGCACTAACCAGGCAATCCAAGCACTTGTGTGTGCTTAGTCACTCAGTCATGTCCAACTCTGTGTGACCCCATGGACGGTAGCCCACCAGGCTCCTCTATCCATGGGATGTCCCAGGCAAGAGTATTGGAGTGCGTTGATGTGTCCTCTTCCAGGGGATCTTCCCAACCCGGATATTGAACTTGCACTGTCTGCATTGGCGGGCGGGTTGTTTACCACTGAGCCCACCGGGGAAGTCCAGTTAATCCAGGAAAACATACTCATTACCGTAGGAATCATCCAGGCCCGATACAGAGAATCTCTGTAAAGACAGAAGCATCAACGATTAATCTTTAAACCAAAAAGGAGAACATTAAATCTGGAGTCAAAGGGACTATGAAACATTCCAGATAAAAGAATAAAGCAGGGAAAATTGACTCAAAAAGTATTTTGGAGAAATGAGACGTATTTTTGCATGGTGGGGGGAGAGCTTCTGTACGATGAAAGTGTATCAGGGATGACTGTATGCTTAAAACTATCGTCCAGGCTGCAGCTATCAGATGTTCTCAGCACTAGACAAGCCAAGTGTGCCAGGAGGTCGTTGTTGCAGTGGAAAGCTGGAAATTCTGGGAGGTCTGAGATGATGCTCGGGAAGTGGGTCCGGGAGCATGCCTGAATGTCCTTCTCAGGGAGACCGTGGTCACTCTGCTGAGCCAGAGGCAGGCGGGGAAGTCGGAGCCCTACTAACTGGTGCGGACTCCCTCTCAGATGGCAGGGACTGCACGCCATGACCGAGAGATGGCAATCCAGGCCAAGAAGAAGCTCACCGTGGCCACCGACCCCATCGAGAGGCTCCGTCTGCAGTGCCTGGCCAGGGGCTCTGCGGGCATCAAAGGACTTGGCAGGTAGGACCTCGGCCGTGGACGCTGGGGAGAAGGAGGAGAAAGGCCAAATGTGGCCAGGTGAGGCTGAGGTCACCTTGACCTTGAGCCTTGAGGTAAGGGCTGAATTATCCCAGGAGACTGCGTATAGTTCCCTTTGGTCTACAGTAGAACCTTGTTGCTTATCCATGCTAACTGTGGTAGTTTGCATCTGCTAACCCCAAACTCCCAGTCAGGTGCAGGAGAGAATGAGAAATGGCTTCTGTATGCCCAGAGAAAGAAATGGCTATGCTATGGAAGTATTCACTGAGCTTAGGATCAGAGGTTTGGGGCAAATCAAATTTGAAAGTTTTCTGAAAAGGAGGGGAGCAAATTAGACTAGGAAGGAAGGAATAGGGATTGAGAGGCAAGTGGAGATCTTGTGCCTCCATCACTTCCAGGGGCACCAGAATCGCTGCCCCCCCCTCCCCCCCGGGATTCCCTCAGCTCCACAGAACAGCTCCTGCTCCAGGCTCTCTGATGGTGGGATCAGTCCCCAGGCCTGAGAAACCCAAGTGGAAAGAGACTGTAAGCCTCCCGAGGGTGGGTCTTGAGTGTTACCTCTTTCCAAAGACCGAATCCAGTGTCTGCCGTGCACAGGGCATTGTAATATCTCCTGGGAGAGCAAGGCTTCTCCAGGGTTCATGGAGGACTCATGACCCCGACAGCCACAAGGACGGGCATCCTTCTGGTGTGAACGTTGTGTGTTAGAGACACACAGGATGTCATGCGGGGAACCCCAACCTCCCATCTGGAGGCTGTGAGGCCTCTCTTCCAGCAAGGAACTGAGGGCTGGAATGATGCTACTCCCCCAATTCTCAGACCAGGCCCAGCTCTGCCAGAAGCCCAGGCTGTGGGCACGGCGATCCTGGCAGTCAGGCTCTCACAGCCCAACAGGAAGACCAGCCTGCTTCCCTTCAACACTGTATCAATCCATCCTCCACCTTCTTCATGCCAGAGCCACATCTTTGTCCTCAGTGGAGGCCCCTCCTCATCTCCACCCTCTCACGCATGCCCTGGCCCATTCAGTTGACTCTCTCCTGCCACCAACCCCACCTCCACCCCACACCCCTACTAGCCCTTCCTCTGTGAACCAGTCTATTGTGAACAGACACTGCCTCCTCCTTGGCCTTCTGTGAGAATGTGCCCTCTGCCTCCTTCCCTTTACTGGTTTTGCTCTTTCCTCCTCAAGTGTTGGCTGCCCTTCCTCCTTTGTTATTTTTGTTAGACAAGGATTGTGTTTCTTTGGGGACCACAGAAGTGCTATTCTCATCACACCAGATCAAGGGGTCACCGGGGGGTTTTTTTCCCTTCAGGTGCAGGAGAGAATGAGGCGTATGCCCCGAGAAAGAAATGGCTATGCTATGGAAGTATTCACTGAGCTTAGGATCAGAGGTTTGGGGCAAATCAAATTTGAAAGTTTTCTGAAAAGGAGGGGAGCAAATTAGACTAGGAAGGAAGGAATAGGGATTGAGAGGCAAGTGGAGATCTTGTGCCTCCATCACTTCCAGGGGCACCAGAATCGCTGCCCCCCCCTCCCCCCCGGGATTCCCTCAGCTCCACAGAACAGCTCCTGCTCCAGGCTCTCTGATGGTGGGATCAGTCCCCAGGCCTGAGAAACCCAAGTGGAAAGAGACTGTAAGCCTCCCGAGGTGGGTCTTGAGTGTTACCTCTTTCCAAAGACCGAATCCAGTGTCTGCCGTGCACAGGGCATTGTAATATCTCCTGGGAGAGCAAGGCTTCTCCAGGGTTCATGGAGGACTCATGACCCCGACAGCCACAAGGACGGGCATCCTTCTGGTGTGAACGTTGTGTGTTAGAGACACACAGGATGTCATGCGGGGAACCCCAACCTCCCATCTGGAGGCTGTGAGGCCTCTCTTC
The DNA here is from genome assembly GCA_022376925.1 of Tragulus kanchil. Classification (NCBI taxonomy): domain Eukaryota; kingdom Metazoa; phylum Chordata; class Mammalia; order Artiodactyla; family Tragulidae; genus Tragulus; species Tragulus kanchil. The sequence continues at coordinate 131,191,290 of JAIOJX010000004.1, forward strand.
CAGCAAGGAACTGAGGGCTGGAATGATGCTACTCCCCCAATTCTCAGACCAGGCCCAGCTCTGCCAGAAGCCCAGGCTGTGGGCACGGCGATCCTGGCAGTCAGGCTCTCACAGCCCAACAGGAAGACCAGCCTGCTTCCCTTCAACACTGTATCAATCCATCCTCCACCTTCTTCATGCCAGAGCCACATCTTTGTCCTCAGTGGAGGCCCCTCCTCATCTCCACCCTCTCACGCATGCCCTGGCCCATTCAGTTGACTCTCTCCTGCCACCAACCCCACCTCCACCCCACACCCCTACTAGCCCTTCCTCTGTGAACCAGTCTATTGTGAACAGACACTGCCTCCTCCTTGGCCTTCTGTGAGAATGTGCCCTCTGCCTCCTTCCCTTTACTGGTTTTGCTCTTTCCTCCTCAAGTGTTGGCTGCCCCTTCCTCCTTTGTTATTTTTGTTAGACAAGGATTGTGTTTCTTTGGGGACCACAGAAGTGCTATTCTCATCACACCAGATCAAGGGGGCACCGTCCTATCAGCATGGTGGTAGTGGTGTTGGTTTAGTCGCTAAGCTGTGTCAGGCTCTTGTGACCCCATGGACTGTACAGCGCTCCAGGTGCCTCTGTCCATGGGACTTCCCAGGCAAGAATACTGGAGTGGGTTGCCATTTCCTTCTCTATTGTCAACGTGATTTACCACGATTGGCGTTGACCTTAATCGCCTGGCTGAGACAGTGACCTGACAGATTCTCCAGTGTAAAGTTGCTCTTCTCCCCGCCTTTCCATGTTGGACTCTTTAAAAGGAAGTCTCTATGCAGATCCCCACTCAGGCCATGGGGAGTAGGCTTTCCCCTTCAGGACAGAGTGTGAGCATAATTTATTTGTCACTTGGCAGGAGAAATTTGTCTCTTCTCCCACACTTGTTTATTTAGTCAGTCATTGACTTAAACCAATATTAACTCATGGATTTTATATATATATATATATGTATATATATATATATATATACTTTGAGTTATAATCTAACACTATTTTATGTTCCAACTGTTCTAGTTTGACCTCAAGAGCTCTTTCAGTTGGTTTCTATGCCATTTTGATGTAGGGATTTTTTTTTTTTTTTGAGCATTTCCTTACATTTTGGTATAAGATACTCCAAACTTGGGCTTCCCAGGTGGCACTAGTGGTAAAGAGCCTGACAGCCAATGTAAGAGATGTGGGTTCGACCCCTGAGTCAGGAAGATGCACTGCAGGATGCCATGGCAGCCCGCTGCAGTATTCTTGCCTGGAGAATCTCATGGACAGAGGAGCCTGGCGGGCTGCAGTCCGTTGGGTTGCAAACAGTTGGATACTTCTGAAGTGATTTAGCATGCACACACACACTCCAAGCTTGTCTTGCATATTTTTCTGCCCCAGTTCTAGAATCAGACTTCTCTCCAAGAAGCTCATTTCCTTTTATTGGAGAAATGTATTATAACCTCAGATCTAGACTCTAGATGTGCTTGTTCCTAGCTGACAGAGGAAGGAAGTGTAAGTGTGTAAACTAATCTCTTTCTCTATATACATATCCCTAGATATTTCATATGTATTCATCTGTGTTTATATTTACACTAACCGTAAGTCCCTACTGATGTCTCCAGCTCTGTCCTCTACTACGTGGATCAGATCACTCTAGCTCCCTGCCCTGACTTAACTATAAATCCCCATTCCAGCAGCGAGGGGCCAAGCTCTCACCATCCACTTAATTGCTTAGTCCCAGGGTGCCCGTATAGCAGCATAAACATTATTAACTCATATCTCCATGGGAAATGTCTTTATCAACTAGAGTACAGAGGTTATGTGTGGCTCTTTTTGTCTGTAGTCTTATGAACTCTACTCATTTTCAAAGTTACCTAAATCAGCACCTGCATCTTTCCATCTCCCCTCAGTGAGAGTGTCTCAAACTTTTATAAAACATGTAAATTCTCTTGGCACAGTCTGTATTCCTTCTTGGGGTGCCCTGACTTCCTAAATAATTTTTAAAAATTGTGCACATGAAGGCTCACTATTTGTACACTGAGCTCTATGGACGTTAGCAAATGCATGCCATGTATCCTCCACTATAATATTATACAGCAAAATTCCACTGCCCAGAATCTCCTGGGATTCACCTAATCTCTCTCACCTTTCCTTCATCTTTTTATCACCTTTACAATTTTCCCATTTTTAAAATATCATTTAATGAGAACACACAGAATATTTATAAAGGTTTGTTTCTTTACTGAGAGGCTGAGAAGAGGCTCACCAGAGAAGAACCTATGACTTCTGTCTTTATTTTGAAGAACCTTTTGAAAAACTTTGGTTTTTCATTTTAAGTTTTTATTCTTACACCTCATTCTTTGTGTTTTTTTTTCTTCCCTTTTGTATGCGCGTATTATCTTCAGAGTGTTTAGAATTATGGATGACAATAACAACCGAACCCTTGATTTCAAAGAATTTGTGAAAGGGTTAAATGATTATGCTGTGGTCATGGAAAAGGAGGAGGCAGAAGAGCTTTTCCGGAGGTTTGATAAAGATGGAAATGGAACAATAGACTTTAATGAATTTCTTCTCACATTACGGGTAAGTGCTCCCATGAATCACTGTATCTTCTGGGCTTGGCTTTCACGGGTTTGGACTGGCTATCTTGAGAGTTGGTTCTCAGAAGTTGATAGCACACATGGAGGAGATGGACAGGAGACTGAGAACAGGCTTAAGAATTTTTTTGGAGCAGTCACGATGCACATCATTTAAAGGCACACAAACAGTTGTACAACATTGAGAGGAATAAGGTGTTTTTGGTATCACAGATGATGCAAGGAAAGCTCATGTACTTGTGTGTGTCTATGTATGTGTGTGTGTTTTTTCCCTATGTGTCTAGCCTCCAATGTCCAGAGCCAGAAAAGAAGTGATTATGCAAGCTTTTAGAAAGCTAGACAAGACGGGAGATGGTGTGATAACCATTGAAGACCTTCGAGAGGTGTATAATGCAAAACACCATCCAAAGTACCAGAATGGAGAATGGACAGAGGAACAAGTGTTCCGGAAATTTCTGGATAACTTTGACTCACCCTACGACAAAGATGGAGTGGTGAGTGAAAGAGCTTAATCTAGTGAATTTTCTTTCTGTAATGATGAATGGGAAACAGGCCCAAAATCTTAAAAATAGTTATACCATATTTTTTTTTTAATAAATAAAGGAGAAGTAAAATGTTTCTTTGGTGACTATTTAGAAAGCTTAGAATGAAAATAGGAAAAACACACACATATGTGTGACTGTGTGTGTGGTAGGGAAGCCACATACAGCTAAATACCCTTCATCTGAAGACTGTGGCATTCTGGTTAAATGTTCTATTTCATGGTTGCTGTATTTATCATAGTAAGTCAGCCTAATTCCAGTGAACTTGATGATAATACGTGATAACTTCAAAATGAGACCATAATTCAATTTGGGAGAATGTGATTCACAGGGCATTTCAGGATGCTGTGTGCCTTTATAACACATACTTATGAGCATCATTTGTCATCATGCTTTGGTACATGAAAATGCTGTTTCAGGGAAGCGTTCATTAAGGGAATGCCAGATAACAGAATTCATTCTAATTTAATCTTTGGTGGACTTTGAGATGCGTTTGCATTTCTAAACTCCAGTGGAAAAGGAGGAGGCAGAAGAGCTTTTCCGGAGGTTTGATAAAGATGGAAATGGAACAATAGACTTTAATGAATTTCTTCTCACATTACGGGTAAGTGCTCCCATGAATCACTGTATCTTCTGGGCTTGGCTTTCACGGGTTTGGACTGGCTATCTTGAGAGTTGGTTCTCAAGTTGATAGCACACATGGAGGAGATGGACAGGAGACTGAGAACAGGCATAAGAATTTTTTTGGAGCAGTCACGATGCACATCATTTAAAGGCACACAAACAGTTGTACAACATTGAGAGGAATAAGGTGTTTTTGGTATCACAGATGATGCAAGGAAAGCTCATGTACTTGTGTGTGTCTATGTATGTGTGTGTGTTTTTTCCCTATGTGTCTAGCCTCCAATGTCCAGAGCCAGAAAAGAAGTGATTATGCAAGCTTTTAGAAAGCTAGACAAGACGGGAGATGGTGTGATAACCATTGAAGACCTTCGAGAGGTGTATAATGCAAAACACCATCCAAAGTACCAGAATGGAGAATGGACAGAGGAACAAGTGTTCCGGAAATTTCTGGATAACTTTGACTCACCCTACGACAAAGATGGAGTGGTGAGTGAAAGAGCTTAATCTAGTGAATTTTCTTTCTGTAATGATGAATGGGAAACAGGCCCAAAATCTTAAAAATAGTTATACCATATTTTTTTTTTAATAAATAAAGGAGAAGTAAAATGTTTCTTTGGTGACTATTTAGAAAGCTTAGAATGAAAATAGGAAAAACACACACATATGTGTGACTGTGTGTGTGGTAGGGAAGCCACATACAGCTAAATACCCTTCATCTGAAGACTGTGGCATTCTGGTTAAATGTTCTATTTCATGGTTGCTGTATTTATCATAGTAAGTCAGCCTAATTCCAGTGAACTTGATGATAATACGTGATAACTTCAAAATGAGACCATAATTCAATTTGGGAGAATGTGATTCACAGGGCATTTCAGGATGCTGTGTGCCTTTATAACACATACTTATGAGCATCATTTGTCATCATGCTTTGGTACATGAAAATGCTGTTTCAGGGAAGCGTTCATTAAGGGAATGCCAGATAACAGAATTCATTCTAATTTAATCTTTGGTGGACTTTGAGATGCGTTTGCATTTCTAAACTCCAGTGAACTTAAGGACAAAACCTTAACAACTGGTGTCTTCAAGTTACAAATGTGTCCCTTGGTAGGATAAGGAATTCTGTCTCCGTAACTCTGTCTAAGCTGAGATGGAATGAGAAAAAAAGTGAAAGTGTTACTCGCTCAATTGTGTCCAACTCTTTGGAACCCCGTGGACTGTAGCCTGTTAGGCTCCTCTGTCTGTGGAATTTTCCAGGCAAGAATACTAGAGTAGGTCGTTGTTCCCTTCTCCAGGGGCTCTTCCCAACCCAGGGGTCGAACCCTGCTCTCCTGCATTGCAGGCAGATTCTTCGCCATTTGAGTTACCAGAGAAGCCAGAGATGGAATGTTCTCTTGTCTTTTATCTACAACCAGAAATGAGATTTTTGACTCAGGATTTGCTTGACTCTGAGATGTCCTGAAAGTCAAGGTGATGGGGGAAGGGAGCTCCCTGTGTGCCTGGGAAAGCAGGACCCTGGGGATGTGACTCCTGACCCCTTTGACACAGGAAGGATTTGTGTGACAGTGGGCTGGAAGCAGAGATAATGGAGACAGGGAGAGGAAACAAGTCTTCCTGTTCTGGAGGGAATTTCCCCCTATTTTTTATGTGCGGCTTCCTGATAAGCCCTACGACTAAGGGTTGATGGGGGTAGGAGGGCGGTCTTTCTGTCCTTTCTGCTGACATTTCGCTGCCAGGGGCAGAGAAATACCCTCCATTTTAGCCTGAAGTGATTGCAAGAAGTAGATAAAAAAAAAAGGAGCCTCGATTCTGTCGGGCAGTCAAATGCGTGGGGACAGAAACAGCAGAGCCCAGCATTTTCTTCCCCTCTGGCTGGCCTTTGATCTCTGAGATGGCAGTGGAAAAATAGTCAACTGCCATTTCCCCAAATTAGCCCAACTCAACGCAGGATCCCAGGCTGAAATTTAACCCCCCTCTGCAGGTGGTTCCTCCTCGTTGCCAGGGGAAACCTCAGCTGCCCTTTTCTTTAACCCAAGTCAAAGTAGCCAGTTGTTGTGATTCAGCTGATTTCAAGTTCCCACCCCGTTTCTTCTGACATTTATCTTCACAAGCCACATAAGGTTCTCAAATGCTTGTAAGGGTTACTGGGGTTTTGAGCGGTTACAGCATTTGATGTCACCTGAATTTCACAGACTCTGTGTAAATCCTCATTCTCTGTGTGCTCATCATCCCTGGAATGGACTATTTGTGCATGTTGCTGGCCAGTCTGAAGAACTGTAGAATCTGATTTTTTTTTTTAAAGCAGGGAAGGGGTGGATCTCAAGTCCCAAATGAGTTTTATTCACATTGGTATTTGAGATCTTTGCCTCTCAGAGATTCAGAAGTACCTGATTTAATGACTAAATATATTATGCACATTCTGGAGGAGGAAATGGCAACCCACTCCAGTATTCTTGCTGGGAGAATCTTATGGACAGAGGAGCCTGGTAGGCTACAGTCCATTGGCTCACAAAGAGTCGGACACAACTGAGGTGACTTAGCACACATGCACACACATATTATGCACAGGAACTTGATTTAGCATAATTAAAACTCAGAGTAGTATTTATTGAGCACTTCTTATCTCCCAAACATTATGCCAAGGACTTTCCAGGGATATTCCATTTAATAGATGTAATGAAAATGTTTCTGAAAAGTGATATGTGATTCAGACTTTTCTATGATGAATCCTATTTTAAATGAACAAGGAGCTTTGATATAAAGGAACTCCAGATGGAGCTGAAAGCTGGAAAGCTGGGGAATGCAAAGGAGGCCAGAAATAAAGAAACTCAAGAAAGGAGGACATTAGTGGTACTCTATTTTAGCCTGAAGTGATTGAAGTAGATAAAAAAAGGAGCCTCGATTCTGTCGGGCAGTCAAATGCGTGGGGACAGAAACAGCGGAGCCCCGCATTTTCTTCCCCTCTGGCTAGCCTTTGATCTCTGAGATGGCAGTGGAAAATAGTCAACTGCCATTTCCCCAAATTAGCCCAACTCAACGCAGGATCCCAGGCTGAAATTTAACCCCCCTCTGCAGGTGGTTCCTCCTCGTTGCCAGGGGAAACCTCAGCTGCCCTTTTCTTTAACCCAAGTCAAAGTAGCCAGTTGTTGTGATTCAGCTGATTTCAAGTTCCCACCCCGTTTCTTCTGACATTTATCTTCACAAGCCACATAAGGTTCTCAAATGCTTGTAAGGGTTACTGGGGTTTTGAGCGGTTACAGCATTTGATGTCACCTGAATTTCACAGACTCTGTGTAAATCCTCATTCTCTGTGTGCTCATCATCCCTGGAATGGACTATTTGTGCATGTTGCTGGCCAGTCTGAAGAACTGTAGAATCTGATTTTTTTTTTTAAAGCAGGGAAGGGGTGGATCTCAAGTCCCAAATGAGTTTTATTCACATTGGTATTTGAGATCTTTGCCTCTCAGAGATTCAGAAGTACCTGATTTAATGACTAAATATATTATGCACATTCTGGAGGAGGAAATGGCAACCCACTCCAGTATTCTTGCTGGGAGAATCTTATGGACAGAGGAGCCTGGTAGGCTACAGTCCATTGGCTCACAAAGAGTCGGACACAACTGAGGTGACTTAGCACACATGCACACACATATTATGCACAGGAACTTGATTTAGCATAATTAAAACTCAGAGTAGTATTTATTGAGCACTTCTTATCTCCCAAACATTATGCCAAGGACTTTCCAGGGATATTCCATTTAATAGATGTAATGAAAATGTTTCTGAAAAGTGATATGTGATTCAGACTTTTCTATGATGAATCCTATTTTAAATGAACAAGGAGCTTTGATATAAAGGAACTCCAGATGGAGCTGAAAGCTGGAAAGCTGGGGAATGCAAAGGAGGCCAGAAATAAAGAAACTCAAGAAAGGAGGACATTAGTGGTACTCTATTTTTTTTTTTTTTTACATTTTGGCCACTTTTTATTGTGTTTTTATTTATTTATTTTTCATCCATCTTTATTCTTCAGCCTGTGCAGGCCTCCCATTGCAGTGGCCTCTCTCTTGCAGAGCACCAGCTCCGGGTGCATGTGCTCCAGAGCGCTGGCTCGTAATTGGACATACCAGACCAGCCGCTCCATGGCACGTGGGATCTTCCCAGACCAGAGATTGAACTGGTGCCCCTTGCACTGTAAGGCAGAATCTTTACCCACTGGACCACCAGGAAAGCCCAAGTATTTTAATTTTTAACCAAAGCTTTTGTACATGGATTATATATTTCTAGTTCCAGATGCTGATAAGCACAGCTCAGCTACTAGCTCCATTCAGTGTCTTTCTTCCTACTGTTTTTCAGTCTTTTATACAGTACAGTCAGGTAGCAGAAGAATGGAAGGAGGAACAGAGAGAAGGGGAGGAGAGAAGGATGAATCCTATGACTTGTCTCTGTCCCCTTAAAATTTCAGCACAAAAAGGCAAGTGGGTTGATCAACTCAACGTAATTCTTGGGAAGAGTTAAGAATGTTCCCCAAGACTTGAGGAGAGAGGAGTTTCTGTTAGGGACTAGAAAGGGGTTTTGAATTGTTTATAGATTCTACATTTTGTGATGTTTTCAATCTCTCACAACACTGATATTTGAGGGCTAACTGGAAAACCAATAAATTTCCCAGCCATCAACACTGTGTCTGTGTCCTCCCATAGAAGCAGGTCTAAACTCACTGGGGCTAAGTTGACTGGTCACAGAGATTAAACCAAAGGACAATTATTTCCCTGAGTCAACTAGTTGTGTCAGTTAATATAGTTGAATTAGAGTGCACTTGTCACCTACATGTCTTAAAAAATACATTGGTAACTGTTTTTCTTCTTTCTAAAAGGAAAGGAAAGTAAAATCTTGCCATAAGTAAAATCTTACCATAAGTAAACATATCAGTTGAAACAAGCATGGGAGGCGAGAGAACCTGAGGGGGCGCGAGGCAGGGGGGATCTCTTTTAACTTACTCTGTGCCTGGAATGAGTCATATGCATCTTAAAAATGTGTGAAGCCAAGGAGTGTTTAATAAGAAATCTGTTTCCTTACCTGTAGGACGGAGCTCCATTTTGAAAGGTAAACCATGTCTTCTCTTGACACAAGGACGTGAGGGTGGTATTTCTGACTTGTCACAGAAAGATGATATTCACTGCGGTTAAAGAACTCTTGTTTCTTTTTCGGAGTTTCAGTCTCACTTACCTGAACAGATGGGCTTCGGCTGTTCAAGGAACATGAGACCTGCATCTCACTTTCCATTTAGGTTGGTTTGGAAATTGTTGAGAGTTTCTTCTCTCCCACCTGCTCGTGGCTGTGCTCAACCTCATCTTTTCTCTTTTTTCTAGATCTGTTCCTTGACTGTGTCACTAGAAAGGCTCCTTGACTGGCATTGCTCCCCGTTTACAGGTCCTGCAGGTGCCCCTCCACTGAAATGGTGAAAGCCAAGTTTTGTTTTCGTTTCTGACTTTTCTGCTGCAGGTGACCCCCGAGGAGTTCATGAACTACTATGCTGGGGTGAGCGCCTCCATTGACACCGACGTGTATTTCATCGTCATGATGAGAACCGCCTGGAAACTCTGAATGTATGACCTGGGCGCCAGGGACCTTGAGGGCTGCCATGGGGCACTAAGTGATTAAATATCAGCTCAAACCCAGGATCAGAGCTGGTTTTCTGATCGTATTCATTCCAGGATTTCTTCTGTAGTCACATATGCTGCATTTTCTAGGGCAGAAGAAATAAAGACACTAAGTATCTAACTGTGACTTCTTTGAGGCTGTTCCCTTAGCTCTAAAATGTAAATGAGTTGGAACAGGATCTGTAAGTCTCCTAGGCTTAAAAAAAAAAAAAAGCCAGGCTAAAAAAAATTAGATTTCTTTCTTGGATATTAATAAATATTTGAATATTATAATCCCGCCCAGGCATCTTGAGTGTTTCTCCACCTCCCATGAGATGGTCCATTCCTAGGTGGAAGAATTCATCTATTTTTATGACTGATGGTAAATTCTCAGTCATAAATACAGGGATCAGGAGACCCCACACCAGCCTCTATTTTCATAACTAAATCTGGAGTTCCACTCCTTGTGGTTTCAGGAAGCTTCAGTTTGGTTAATACATTTAAAAGGACATTTTGGGGTCATTTTAAAGGCTGGTGTGAGACTAGATGCCATTTTTTTGAGAAGTACACCCAGGATTGTTCCTATGGTTAAATTCTGAGATTCTGTGTTCTCAAGCTTTATGTCAGACATCTCACCCAGCGAGTGAGATCCCATCAGTGGGCTGGTGAAATGTTCCTTCCTTCCTTCTCTGCTGTGCGCCCATCCCGCTGACATTCCCACCAGTGCAAGGAGACAGAGTGTGGCGACAGGGACCACAGGACCAAGGCAGGGTTTCCATCCTGACACTTTGTGGCTTAAAGCCTCCTCCTCTTAGGTCTAAGCCTTGGCTTCATGTTGTTGATGTGTACGCATCTCCCCAGGAGAGGCTTCTCAGCAAAGGCAATGTCTGCTGGTGGAGAGTAGATGTTGAAGCTACAGCTCGCTCTCTCTCTGTGCTCTGCTCCAGGGCCAGAGATCAACACCCAGAGAGGAGCCCTCTGGCCGTGGTGCTGGAGGGGATGATCTTGTTACTCAGAGACAGTTCTTCTGGTCACTCTGACCCTGGCTGCACTCATCTCCTGGTTTGGGGACAGAGACTGGGGCAATGGTCCCCTTTAAGATCTTATGTATTTCAAGTGACTCTGGATTGAGGGTCAGAACACTGTTGCCATTTTTCATATCAGTTGACTTGTTTACTTTCTCCCTGGCATATTTGCAGCTTGATATCAGGATATACATTTGATTTAAAAATTGTGAAAGCAGATGTTTTTGGACAAGAATTATAGCAATTGTTAAAGAGGACCCCTTGCCTTGTTTATTGTTGAGAAGCTAACCTTGCAGTGACCCTGATGACAGGCTGGAAAAGGGACCTTTTTCTTGATGATGGGAGCATCTCCATATCCTGGGAAGCTAGTTTTTCTTTTTTGTAAATCGATTGCACAAGTCTGGTTTTCTATTAACTTATTATCTAGGCTTACGTAGACAGTGGCAGTCCAAAAGGCACCAAGTATTATGAAGAAATATGTAGACATGGTGAAGAAATTATGAGGAAGTGGACGGAAAAATACGTATGAGAGTGGAAGAATTCATCTATTTTATGACTGATGGTAAATTCTCAGTCATAAATACAGGGATCAGGAGACCCCACACCAGCCTCTATTTTCATAACTAAATCTGGAGTTCCACTCCTTGTGGTTTCAGGAAGCTTCAGTTTGGTTAATACATTTAAAAGGACATTTTGGGGTCATTTTAAAGGCTGGTGTGAGACTAGATGCCATTTTTTTGAGAAGTACACCCAGGATTGTTCCTATGGTTAAATTCTGAGATTCTGTGTTCTCAAGCTTTATGTCAGACATCTCACCCAGCGAGTGAGATCCCATCAGTGGGCTGGTGAAATGTTCCTTCCTTCCTTCTCTGCTGTGCGCCCATCCCGCTGACATTCCCACCAGTGCAAGGAGACAGAGTGTGGCGACAGGGACCACAGGACCAAGGCAGGGTTTCCATCCTGACACTTTGTGGCTTAAAGCCTCCTCCTCTTAGGTCTAAGCCTTGGCTTCATGTTGTTGATGTGTACGCATCTCCCCAGGAGAGGCTTCTCAGCAAAGGCAATGTCTGCTGGTGGAGAGTAGATGTTGAAGCTACAGCTCGCTCTCTCTCTGTGCTCTGCTCCAGGGCCAGAGATCAACACCCAGAGAGGAGCCCTCTGGCCGTGGTGCTGGAGGGGATGATCTTGTTACTCAGAGACAGTTCTTCTGGTCACTCTGACCCTGGCTGCACTCATCTCCTGGTTTGGGGACAGAGACTGGGGCAATGGTCCCCTTTAAGATCTTATGTATTTCAAGTGACTCTGGATTGAGGGTCAGAACACTGTTGCCATTTTTCATATCAGTTGACTTGTTTACTTTCTCCCTGGCATATTTGCAGCTTGATATCAGGATATACATTTGATTTAAAAATTGTGAAAGCAGATGTTTTTGGACAAGAATTATAGCAATTGTTAAAGAGGACCCCTTGCCTTGTTTATTGTTGAGAAGCTAACCTTGCAGTGACCCTGATGACAGGCTGGAAAAGGGACCTTTTTCTTGATGATGGGAGCATCTCCATATCCTGGGAAGCTAGTTTTTCTTTTTTGTAAATCGATTGCACAAGTCTGGTTTTCTATTAACTTATTATCTAGGCTTACGTAGACAGTGGCAGTCCAAAAGGCACCAAGTATTATGAAGAAATATGTAGACATGGTGAAGAAATTATGAGGAAGTGGACGGAAAAATACCCATGTTTTCTGCAGCCTACACCTTGCAGATTGTGGCTAAGGAAAGGTCCTCGGTTACCTGGGGACAATGGGTTTTGAGCCTGCTGCTCTAGATAATTTGTGTCTCTGATTCTGGGAATGACTCATGCGTCTGGTTAATGGAGGCCATAGAATGAGCATGCGGTTCTAGAAGGACTTGGTTGCAACTATCAGCTTTGTCTTCCCCAGTAGTACTTTGCTTCCTGTGTATTGGGGCACAGAGCGCCCCTATCAGATTTCTGATAATCCATGCCTCACAGTGCAGCTGGTCACACTCTGTTACCGCCCTTCTACCCAAGTAGGTTCTGACCAGCAGTGAGGATTCCACCCACACTTGCTCCACCCTACCACCCTCCAGAAATCAGATCTAATACCCTGAGGTCGGGATCACTCCATTCTTGCTCTCAGCCTTAACCTGTGATGGCCTAGGTAGCAATCACTCATTATTTAAATCTATTCCTTCTGGTAGCAGTGGGAGGAACAGAGAAGGGTGATTGAAAATCATTTGCTAGTATTTGTCTGTGTATATTTTCTTTTTGTTTAACTTACACCGTTAAAATGTTACTGCCTTTGCAATTAAAAACATAGGAAAAACTGACCACGTGGGTCAGAAGATAAAGGACGAAAAAATGTCTCCAAAAGAACCCTTGGGAGCACTTCACCTGTTGGGCCTGGACCCCACACAGGAAATTAGACAAACAAGCCAAAAAAGAAGAGGATAGCATTGGCAGCTTTTCATGAAACAAGAACAATGTGTGAAAACACTCTGAGAATCAGGATTGCCAAGAACAGGCCACCAGTGTCAGCTCTGAATCTGGATGTCTAAGTCCTCCCAAGGCAAATTCAGGCAAGTATAGAGGAGACACAGACTCAGCTGCTGTCAAAAACTGGAGTGCGTCCTGCCTGAATTCCAGTTGGAGAGTGAATGAGAAACTCAAGATGCATAAGTTGAATTACAGACTGAGGCAGAACTCTTCCGGCCAGTCAATGGGGCTGATTTTCACTCATTTCAACCTTGATAGGATTTCTTTCCAGGCCCAGATGGTTCTCTAGAGGACAATGTGTGATTCTTCATGGTTTGGTCGCCAAGCATGGAGTCACATTTCATATTGTAATAGCAGTTTTTAAGGCAGAACTGGGCCCTCTCCAAGTGGACTGCCTATATCATGGTTTTAGGATGAAGAGATATCCCATCCACAAGTATTTCTTGAGCCACTGCCAGGTGCCATGTTCTTTTTAAGGCTATGGGGATAAGCAAATTTATTGTTGTTGATCAGCTGCTATGTCATGTCTGATTCTTGGCTATCCCATGGACTGCAGCATACCAGGTTTTCCTGTCTTTCACTGTCTCCTGGAGTTTACTCAGATTCATGTCCACTGAGTCAGTAATGCTATCCAGCTATCTCATCCTCTGTTGTCCCCTTCTCCTCCTGCCTTCAGTCTTTCCTCACATTCAGTGAGTCTTTCCAATGAGACAGTTCTTCACATCAGGTGGCCAGAGTATTGGGGCTCTTTTGAGGGGTGGTGAGGATAGGGAATGTGCTAGAATAAATGCAAGCATAACTTCTGGCTCTCAGACCAATCTAACTGCACAGTCTTTAAGAATTCAGAGAGGAAGGGTAACGTGGGCACTGAAATTCTCCACTCTGTCTTAACTAGCTTCTGAAGCAAGGTGTTTGGGACCTTTCACACTGCGGTGTGTGGGGAATTCCATTATAAATCTGATGGCTGTGGGTAATCAGGGAAAACACCCCTCTATTCTTGGAGGCAGGTCACTGATCCTCTTGGCAGGTGTGGATTGCCTCCCTGAGCTCGAGATTACAAGCGGGTAAAGCTTCCACCCTCATCGGGCCCCCTACAGATGCAAATTTTCTTCTGCTGATGTTTAATCAAGAGTTTACATTAATCAGATGTATTCTTGGATGGTGTGTGGATGTCCTTCTACCCTTTCTTCATGGAGTTCTACTAACACCCTCTGAGGACTATCACTTTGTTGGATTTATGGGTATCTCTTTGGGGCGTAGAATAAACAACTGCACAACTTCCAGTTTTTCAGATTAGTCAGCGAACTTACTTTCCTGGAAATTGTAACCAGTTCTCTTAAATGAAGAGCTTGTTGAAAGACATAACCACGTTCTAAATTTTAGAAATGCTTCAGACTAAAGGGAAATCTAGCCTGCTGAGGGTTTGATAGGCTGTCATATAATGTTCTTTTTATGTAATTGATCCTTTGAAAGCCATGTTTCTAAGCATAGCTTTACTTCTCCAAGTTGCTTATATGAAAAAGACCTAAACCTTGATATAGTTATTTGTTGTAATAAAAGCACACTAGATAAAATCCCTAAAATCATGTGTTCTAAAGCAGACGATGGGTGAAATCTGTTGAAAGACATAGAAACGCATGTTTTCCGGAGCTTTTGAGAACAGTGCGGTGTGAGAAGGAACCTTTTAGTTGTCTCAGTCGGTGTGGTGAGGGGTTGTGGTGAAACAGCTCTTGCTCTCTGAGAGTAGGACCATCTCTTCGTTTCATTCTCTCACCTGCTTCGCCAGAGCCAGTATTTTCCCTTATACAATAGAGTCGAAGGTCCTCCTTGGGAGAAAACGCCCCCTTGAAAGTATGATCAACCAACCAGTAGCTGAGGTTGGACATTGCCACCACCAGAAAGGTATGTGGCACCCGGGAAAGAACGTGTCCAAACATAATGGCCTGTTCCTTAATGGTCTGTCCTAATAGCCATTGAACGCTGTGGACGGATTTTCTGTTTCACCCAAGCTTTTGTGAGCACCATGGCTCTCCAGCTCTGACTTGGCTCCCAACAGTGAACCTGTGACAAGGCTCAGTTGCAGAAAGGGTCGCACCCAGCTTTATATTATGCTGGCTAGGCAACCACCATTTATCTCCAATTTCATTCTGCTCTAGACCTCATAGTCAATTTGCAAAGGAACTGTAACTCAGAGCTCAAGCACATGAAATGTAAATCAAGAGCTGAGCCTGTAGTTTGTCATCCTATTATCAAAGACTTGAGTATCTATTGCTGTTCTTCTGCTGATGTTTAATCAAGAGTTTACATTAATCAGATGTATTCTTGGATGGTGTGTGGATGTCCTTCTACCCTTTCTTCATGGAGTTCTACTAACACCCTCTGAGGACTATCACTTTGTTGGATTTATGGGTATCTCTTTGGGGCGTAGAATAAACAACTGCACAACTTCCAGTTTTTCAGATTAGTCAGCGAACTTACTTTCCTGGAAATTGTAACCAGTTCTCTTAAATGAAGAGCTTGTTGAAAGACATAACCACGTTCTAAATTTTAGAAATGCTTCAGACTAAAGGGAAATCTAGCCTGCTGAGGGTTTGATAGGCTGTCATATAATGTTCTTTTCATGTAATTGATCCTTTGAAAGCCATGTTTCTAAGCATAGCTTTACTTCTCCAAGTTGCTTATATGAAAAAGACCTAAACCTTGATATAGTTATTTGTTGTAATAAAAGCACACTAGATAAAATCCCTAAAATCATGTGTTCTAAAGCAGACGATGGGTGAAATCTGTTGAAAGACATAGAAACGCATGTTTTCCGGAGCTTTTGAGAACAGTGCGGTGTGAGAAGGAACCTTTTAGTTGTCTCAGTCGGTGTGGTGAGGGGTTGTGGTGAAACAGCTCTTCCTCTCTGAGAATAGCACCATCTTTTTGTTTCATTCTCACACCTGCTTCGCCAGAGCCAGTATTTTCCCTTATACAATAGAGTCGAAGGTCCTCCTTGGGAGAAAACGCCCCCTTGAAAGTATGATCAACCAACCAGTAGCTGAGGTTGGACATTGCCACCACCAGAAAGGTATGTGGCACCCGGGAAAGAACGTGTCCAAACATAATGGCCTGTTCCTTAATGGTCTGTCCTAATAGCCATTGAACGCTGTGGACGGATTTTCTGTTTCACCCAAGCTTTTGTGAGCACCATGGCTCTCCAGCTCTGACTTGGCTCCCAACAGTGAACCTGTGACAAGGCTCAGTTGCAGAAAGGGTCGCACCCAGCTTTATATTATGCTGGCTAGGCAACCACCATTTATCTCCAATTTCATTCTGCTCTAGACCTCATAGTCAATTTGCAAAGGAACTGTAACTCAGAGCTCAAGCACATGAAATGTAAATCAAGAGCTGAGCCTGTAGTTTGTCATCCTATTATCAAAGACTTGAGTATCTATTGCTGTTCTTCTCCTTATTGTTATTTTTTATTCTTTTGGCTACTCAGAGTGGCGTAGGGATCTTAGTTCCCTGACCAGGGATGGAACCTCTCATCTCTGGAGTGGAAGCATGGAGTCTTAACCACTGGACCACCAGGGAAGTCCTGGCTGCCTATTTCTTTACTCATCTTAACACTTGGCACTCAGGGAATGGTATTGATTCTGGGACCATCTAGATCTCAAACTTGGAAGGTTTGAGTTGCTGGTATTCTGGGAAAACTCAGCAAAACTGAGGAAGATCAGTGCTCTGAGGGAAACTTAGAGCAGGACAGTGACCTGTAGTTGAGAGAAAGTGAGAGATCCTGAGTGTCCTGCTCTGCCGAGTGCCTCCACCTTGGTGGGATAAAGTGCTGGGTGAATGCGGGGTATTATCAAGCATCAGACATTACCTTGGGAAACCCAGATTGGTCCTTTAGTTTCCAAGGAAACTGGGAAATAAAATATAATTCTACAAATTTCATACTTAGTCATGCCTAAAGTCTCATTTTGTGATATCACTCACCATCCACTTACTTCAGGTTATCTCCGAAGCTACAAAGTGAATATAGTGAATCACTGTTAATTCAGACTCTGATAATTGAGCTCATTTAGCGAGGGTTTCAATTACAATTTACTTATGTTTCATCTGTATTATAACAAGTCGGAGAAGTCAATGATGTCAAGAAGGTTATGAAGGCTGTGTCCACCTCTGTTTGTATATGCATTGCAGATGCTTGGAGATAACTATTCATATTTGCATAGAAATGTAATTATTATGCTAATTAAGAACTATTCCCATATAGAAAACAATCCCAGGCCAACAGTTAGTTGACAATGCTTTAATTGTGTAACTGAAAAATAAGTTATTTTCTAGATTGTAAGATGTTCCTATATGTAAATCCTCTCTCTCTCTTTTTTTTTTTTTTGCCTCTAAGTTATCATTCGTTTATTTTCATTCATCTTTTTTGTTCCTTTGGCATATGTGGGCCTCCCATTGCAGTGACCTCTCTTGCTGCAGAGCACTGGCTCCAGGCACATGTGCTTCAGAGCACTGGCTTCCAATTGGACACAGTGGTCCAGCCGTTCTGCGGCACATGTGATCTTCCTGGGCCAGGGATCAAACCGGTGCCCCTTGCACTGCAAGGCAGACTCTTTACCTACTGGACCACCAGGGAAGTCCTAAATTCTCTCTTGATAGGATTTATTACATAGAAATTGAATAGAAATTGTGTCCCAAAACAGTGTTGTATATAAAGCAGATATACCAAGATATCTATGAAATAACATTTTAAATATTCTGTTTCGAAAACTGTACATGCTTCTGGGACCATCTAGATCTCAAACTTGGAAGGTTTGAGTTGCTGGTATTCTGGGAAAACTCAGCAAAACTGAGGAAGATCAGTGCTCTGAGGGAAACTTAGAGCAGGACAGTGACCTGTAGTTGAGAGAAAGTGAGAGATCCTGAGTGTCCTGCTCTGCCGAGTGCCTCCACCTTGGTGGGATAAAGTGCTGGGTGAATGCGGGGTATTATCAAGCATCAGACATTACCTTGGGAAACCCAGATTGGTCCTTTAGTTTCCAAGGAAACTGGGAAATAAAATATAATTCTACAAATTTCATACTTAGTCATGCCTAAAGTCTCATTTTGTGATATCACTCACCATCCACTTACTTCAGGTTATCTCCGAAGCTACAAAGTGAATATAGTGAATCACTGTTAATTCAGACTCTGATAATTGAGCTCATTTAGCGAGGGTTTCAATTACAATTTACTTATGTTTCATCTGTATTATAACAAGTCGGAGAAGTCAATGATGTCAAGAAGGTTATGAAGGCTGTGTCCACCTCTGTTTGTATATGCATTGCAGATGCTTGGAGATAACTATTCATATTTGCATAGAAATGTAATTATTATGCTAATTAAGAACTATTCCCATATAGAAAACAATCCCAGGCCAACAGTTAGTTGACAATGCTTTAATTGTGTAACTGAAAAATAAGTTATTTTCTAGATTGTAAGATGTTCCTATATGTAAATCCTCTCTCTCTCTCTTTTTTTTTTTTGCCTCTAAGTTATCATTCGTTTATTTTCATTCATCTTTTTTGTTCCTTTGGCATATGTGGGCCTCCCATTGCAGTGACCTCTCTTGCTGCAGAGCACTGGCTCCAGGCACATGTGCTTCAGAGCACTGGCTTCCAATTGGACACAGTGGTCCAGCCGTTCTGCGGCACATGTGATCTTCCTGGGCCAGGGATCAAACCGGTGCCCCTTGCACTGCAAGGCAGACTCTTTACCTACTGGACCACCAGGGAAGTCCTAAATTCTCTCTTGATAGGATTTATTACATAGAAATTGAATAGAAATTGTGTCCCAAAACAGTGTTGTATATAAAGCAGATATACCAAGATATCTATGAAATAACATTTTAAATATTCTGTTTCGAAAACTGTACATGCTTCTAGTGGTAGGCTAGGTAGGCGCTGAAAACAAGAACTTGTCTTTCACGGCAATAGTTAGGATTTCATCTCTAGGGACCAGAGATTGATGCATTTTTTTGGACATTAACTTATAAAACCAACCTTGTCATTTTGTCACATAATCTGGCTGTGCCTTGCTGTTAACAGTTTTCTGCAGTTTTAAGGCCTGAAACATTAACTGTTGTGTAGCTGCTAAGTCATGTCTGACTCTTTATGACCCCATGAACTTTAGCCTACCAGGCTCTTCTGTTCACAGGACTTTTCAAGGCAAAGAATGCGGGAGCGGGTTGTCATTCTTTCTCCAGGGCATTTTCCTGACCCAGGGATTGAACCCCTGTCTCCTTCGTTGGCAGGTGGATTGTTTATCACAGAACCACCAGGGAAGTCCAAACCATTAACTGCTCTTATAATAAAGGAATTCATCTAGCTTTTCTATTTCCATTTTAAAGTGTTTCCAAAATATATTTCTTTTCATTAACAAGCTTGTTACATATTATGCTTCTTTAAGTTTACTTCCCTGATGGTGCTTTCCATTCATTTAAAAATTTACCGATGTTTCAGTTACAGGTGATGAAATTACTTTGAAAGTGACAAGGCCCTGTTCAGATTGTACTGTCTCGTGCTTTGAAAAGAACAAGACTTAATTACCCATAAACACCATTATTTTGACAGTTAAGAATGAGAGTTTGCAAGCATGATGTTAATATTCCTTTTCCTACAGGGTTGAATTACTGTCACCTAATGGGCTGAGCACGTTCGCAGAATGCCTGGACTCTGAGTGAGGCTTCCAAGACTGTAGGGAATATAATTAGTCTCTGGGCTGGTATTAAGGAACAGGGGATGTTGAGGGAGAGAGATGGAACCTAGGGGTTGATTACTGCTCATTATGTCTTTGCTGTTAACTTGATTGCCTGTTACAGGAAGCTCAGAGCCAAGCATGAAACACGGACACGTATCCTGGCCAAACTGAAAAGCTGGATGAGTTTGCTTTTCACAGCTCCCCTGTGGCCAGTCTCCTAGTCCCCTGCACCTGCTCCTGAATCCAAGGCATCATGTACTCTACTCCTGGGTCCTCAAGGATCCTGGAAGGTCCCTCAGTTTTATCCCTACCTATGTGTTTGGTCTAGCCTCTCCCTTACTAAAGAGCTTCATTTACCTATTTATTTGTGCTATAAAGTTCTCTACCCTAGAGTATGAATAACCACCACCGGTATGATCATACAGAGTGAGCTCTAGAGTCACACTGTCCTTAGGCCGTAGCCCTGTGATGATGGTGGAGTCCTATACTGTGTTCTGAGGGGTCAGCCATTAATCACAAGTGACCACTGTGACTGAGGAGCTCAAGTTTTCATTACATTTAATTTCAGTTAATTTAAAACACTACCATTGGCTACTGCATTGGAAAGCACAGCTCTACAAATTTTTATCTTGATGCAAGAAATGATGGCCGTGGTGGAGCTGTAGCTGGCCGGTGGGCAGGATGTCTTTGGTGGCTTTTGCAAGTGCCCCACTTCAGAGTCCGAGGGGAAAAGGCAAGCCAGGCTCCCCCACCTGACTCGCCTGACCTTGGCTGATGGCCAGTTGAAAAGCAAAACTCACAGAAAAGATTTCAGGGAGACCTTAACTACCCTCCAATGATGCACATATTTTGACTTCATTTCCTTCTTTTCCCCTTGCCTTTTCTGTCTCTCACCCTGATTCCACAAAAGATTGTACTGATGAAATTACTTTGAAAGTGACAAGGCCCTGTTCAGATTGTACTGTCTCGTGCTTTGAAAAGAACAAGACTTAATTACCCATAAACACCATTATTTTGACAGTTAAGAATGAGAGTTTGCAAGCATGATGTTAATATTCCTTTTCCTACAGGGTTGAATTACTGTCACCTAATGGGCTGAGCACGTTCGCAGAATGCCTGGACTCTGAGTGAGGCTTCCAAGACTGTAGGGAATATAATTAGTCTCTGGGCTGGTATTAAGGAACAGGGGATGTTGAGGGAGAGAGATGGAACCTAGGGGTTGATTACTGCTCATTATGTCTTTGCTGTTAACTTGATTGCCTGTTACAGGAAGCTCAGAGCCAAGCATGAAACACGGACACGTATCCTGGCCAAACTGAAAAGCTGGATGAGTTTGCTTTTCACAGCTCCCCTGTGGCCAGTCTCCTAGTCCCCTGCACCTGCTCCTGAATCCAAGGCATCATGTACTCTACTCCTGGGTCCTCAAGGATCCTGGAAGGTCCCTCAGTTTTATCCCTACCTATGTGTTTGGTCTAGCCTCTCCCTTACTAAAGAGCTTCATTTACCTATTTATTTGTGCTATAAAGTTCTCTACCCTAGAGTATGAATAACCACCACCGGTATGATCATACAGAGTGAGCTCTAGAGTCACACTGTCCTTAGGCCGTAGCCCTGTGATGATGGTGGAGTCCTATACTGTGTTCTGAGGGGTCAGCCATTAATCACAAGTGACCACTGTGACTGAGGAGCTCAAGTTTTCATTACATTTAATTTCAGTTAATTTAAAACACTACCATTGGCTACTGCATTGGAAAGCACAGCTCTACAAATTTTTATCTTGATGCAAGAAATGATGGCCGTGGTGGAGCTGTAGCTGGCCGGTGGGCAGGATGTCTTTGGTGGCTTTTGCAAGTGCCCCACTTCAGAGTCCGAGGGGAAAAGGCAAGCCAGGCTCCCCCACCTGACTCGCCTGACCTTGGCTGATGGCCAGTTGAAAAGCAAAACTCACAGAAAAGATTTCAGGGAGACCTTAACTACCCTCCAATGATGCACATATTTTGACTTCATTTCCTTCTTTTCCCCTTGCCTTTTCTGTCTCTCAGGTTTCAAAAGAAGACTTTTTGAACTATTATGCTGGTGTTAGTGCTTCTATTGACACCGATGCCTATTTCATTTTAATGATGAGAGAATCCTGGAGACTATGATTTTTCTCTGTTAATTTTTTTGTAAATCAGGGCCTCTCAGAGAATGGAATGAGTTTGAAAGAAGTCCAGTGGTGTAGGTTTTGGTAAACCACAGTTTCTGGGAGATCTGGAAGTTTAAAAGCAATAGCTCTTCAGTCATCTTACTTCTTTACCTGGAACATGTTCATTCCCTTAAGTGCCTGAGGATATATTTTCAAATCCGAAAGAAAGGAAGAAGGAAGAAAGGAAACTTTGAAGTGAGACTGGGAGGAGTTTCTTAGTGAAGTAATGCCCTTGTTATAGTTGCACTTCTTCTAGATATAAATGGAGCCATTTGTCCACACCTTTACTTTATCTGCTGTCTTGGAGTCTGTAGTGGGAGGTGATAGATAATCAAAGAATTGGAGGAACATCCATCTGTGTAAAATTTCCTGAGCTTACTCATATTAATGTTTCTCTTGGTGT
This sequence comes from Tragulus kanchil, assembly GCA_022376925.1. Classification (NCBI taxonomy): domain Eukaryota; kingdom Metazoa; phylum Chordata; class Mammalia; order Artiodactyla; family Tragulidae; genus Tragulus; species Tragulus kanchil. The sequence goes on from JAIOJX010000004.1 coordinate 131,213,547, forward strand.
ATACTTTACAAATAAAATTTATTTTATTCTGAAGTTTAATGACTTTGAGGGGGGGCTTTTTTTTTTTTGTAGTTTAATCCAGGGTTTAAATTCAGCAAATTGCCACACTTGTATGCTCAGGGACACAAGGACCTCTTGTGACCAAAGGAAGATGAGCTGAGTTGGCCCACCTGGCTGAAGGTAGGGTTTCCTGGAGTGATTCACTTCCTGAATCAGCCTGCTAGGGTGACAGAGATGCACAGGGAAAGGGAGGTGCCTGTCAGAAGTTGCGGAGGCTTTCTGGGCCTTTGGGGCAAACTGGGAAGGGAGCCTTGGAAACTGTTTTGGGAATTTGTCTTTTTTGGTTGTTACTGTTAAATTTTATTTATTTGGCCTTGCTGGATTTTAGTTGCAGTATGTGGAGTCATCAACCTTTGTTGCTGCCTGTGGGACCTTTAGTTGTGGCATGCAAACTCTCGGTTGTGGCATGTGGGATCTAATTCCCCGACAAGGGATCGAATCTGCACCCCCAGCCCCTGCATTGGAAACATGGAGTTTTAGCCACTGGACCATCGGGGAAGTTCCTTGGAATTATTCTTTTGAATCCACACTTCCAGGCTGCTCCATCAGGCATGTGATGTCAGATTTTCTGACTCATTTTTCTTCCTCTAGTGATCACTTCTCAGGGAACAAAAATGGCTGGGCATACCGATAGGGCCTTCATCTTGGAAAAGAGGAAGAAGTGAGGGTGGGAGAGAAGATGGAACGCTAAATCAGGCCTTCTCATACTTTAATGAGCACACACATCCCATGGGGATCTTGTTAATAGGCTAGTTTGGATTTAGAAGTATCGGAAGAAGACTGAACATCAGGCTTTCTAACAAGCTTCCCTGTGATGCCGATGCTTCTGGTCTGTGGTAACACTTTGAGTAGTGAGGATTAAAGAGATATCAGCTTGGTTACTTCCAATGCAGTTAGCTTATAATTTGCCCACAATGTTGGCCATGCTAATTTATAGTTTTTGACTGCTGGACCATTCTTTCTTTGTCATTAAAGTTGTGAAAATCAGAAGGAAGTGTCAAAGAAATCATGTGCTTCTCAGATATGTGTAGGAGAGAAATAGCACTTGAGCAGTGGCATTTCAACTGGATAATTTCTCATAGCCCAAGATGGAGTCCTACAGCCTTTCAGCCTCAAAGATCTGAAGGTGCCAGGTCACTGAGTCATCTCTCTTAAGACAGACCTCCACTGAGTAAGCTCATAGCAACTGATACTAAAACTGGAATCCAAACTATTCCTTGACTATGGAGAATGCAATTCTCATGTTTGCTGAGACCAGATCAGAGGACCTCATCTAGGTTTAAGGATGAGAGAATAATAGCTTACTTTAAAGGTTGCTTTCAGCAGTTTGTTCTCAGACCTGACTAAGCGGTGCAAGAGGACACATGTGTGATGTGTTAGGATCATAGCAGCTGCTGTAACAGATAAACCTACATATTTTTGAACGCTCAGATGAACTTATTTACAAGACAGAAATAGAGTCACAGATGTAGAAAACAAACTTACGATGACCAAAGGGGAAATGGGAGGGATAAATTAGGAAATTGGGATTGATATATAGGCACTACTGTATATAAGATAGGTAACTAATAAGGACCTATTATAGTGCTGTAGGAAACTCTACTCAATATTCTATAATGACATATATAGGAAAAGAATTTTAAAAAGAGTGGATATATGTATATGTATAACAGATTCACTTTTCTGAACAGCAGAATCTAACACAACATTGTAAAGCGACTATATTCTAATAAGAATTAATCAAAAATAAAACAGAACAAAACCCCAAAGCTCCAAAACAATAACCATACTTATTTTTCATTCCTTAAGTAGTAGTATGTATCTGCTCTTCATGGTCAGCGACCTGCTCTCCCCCGTCCAGAGATTTGGGATTGCAGGGCTTCTCCATGTTGGGGTTCTGCCGTGCTTCAGGACTTCACTATCAATGACACCCACGTGACTGAAGAGGAGGAGGTACCGAGAAGGCTGTCTGAAAAGCTTTGGTCTGGAAGTGACACACATCTGCTTGATGATAGTCACACAATTACATTTAAATACCCGAGCACCCAAATGAAGAAGACTGAACATCAGGCTTTCTAACAAGCTTCCCTGTGATGCCGATGCTTCTGGTCTGTGGTAACACTTTGAGTAGTGAGGATTAAAGAGATATCAGCTTGGTTACTTCCAATGCAGTTAGCTTATAATTTGCCCACAATGTTGGCCATGCTAATTTATAGTTTTTGACTGCTGGACCATTCTTTCTTTGTCATTAAAGTTGTGAAAATCAGAAGGAAGTGTCAAAGAAATCATGTGCTTCTCAGATATGTGTAGGAGAGAAATAGCACTTGAGCAGTGGCATTTCAACTGGATAATTTCTCATAGCCCAAGATGGAGTCCTACAGCCTTTCAGCCTCAAAGATCTGAAGGTGCCAGGTCACTGAGTCATCTCTCTTAAGACAGACCTCCACTGAGTAAGCTCATAGCAACTGATACTAAAACTGGAATCCAAACTATTCCTTGACTATGGAGAATGCAATTCTCATGTTTGCTGAGACCAGATCAGAGGACCTCATCTAGGTTTAAGGATGAGAGAATAATAGCTTAATTTAAAGGTTGCTTTCAGCAGTTTGTTCTCAGACCTGACTAAGCGGTGCAAGAGGACACATGTGTGATGTGTTAGGATCATAGCAGCTGCTGTAACAGATAAACCTACATATTTTTGAACGCTCAGATGAACTTATTTACAAGACAGAAATAGAGTCACAGATGTAGAAAACAAACTTACGATGACCAAAGGGGAAATGGGAGGGATAAATTAGGAAATTGGGATTGATATATAGGCACTACTGTATATAAGATAGGTAACTAATAAGGACCTATTATAGTGCTGTAGGAAACTCTACTCAATATTCTATAATGACATATATAGGAAAAGAATTTTAAAAAGAGTGGATATATGTATATGTATAACAGATTCACTTTTCTGAACAGCAGAATCTAACACAACATTGTAAAGCGACTATATTCTAATAAGAATTAATCAAAAATAAAACAGAACAAAACCCCAAAGCTCCAAAACAATAACCATACTTATTTTTCATTCCTTAAGTAGTAGTATGTATCTGCTCTTCATGGTCAGCGACCTGCTCTCCCCCGTCCAGAGATTTGGGATTGCAGGGCTTCTCCATGTTGGGGTTCTGCCGTGCTTCAGGACTTCACTATCAATGACACCCACGTGACTGAAGAGGAGGAGGTACCGAGAAGGCTGTCTGAAAAGCTTTGGTCTGGAAGTGACACACATCTGCTTGATGATAGTCACACAATTACATTTAAATACAGAGAAAGCTGGGAAATGTAGTCCCAGGCAGGAAACAGTCCCACTAGTGAAAATCTGTCTGATGGCAGGAGAGTACAAATTCTGGTGGACAACTAGGCTTTTGAGTAACTTTTGAAATAGCAGCCTCATCACCTTTAATTTCCTTAAGAAGGCAGGGATTTGTGGTCTGGGCACCAGCATGGAGTGAGACATCTGCTAGGCTGGAGGTGGAACAGAGGTCACTATCCTTAGCCATAATGGTGATAAAGAAAACAACTTCCAAAACCATATAGGGTGATCATTTTCTAATCAGCAGGTCCTGTCATCTGGACCTCATGGCCCTATTCCAGGTTTTGGCATTCATGGCGTCACAACACTGAGGCGACTCATCCTTTATCTGCCCCTGTGGTACATAGGAATTTTGCATCTCATTTCCCCTACATTATCTATATGGAGGATTTCTGTGGGGAGGCGCAGCTGTGTCCTATCACGTGTACTGGAACCAATGTATTCATGTTGGAAAATGAGAGAAATGTTGCCCTTGAGACAGATCTCTTGTTGGAAACCCAATCACGAAGTTATTTAGTAACTGGAATCAGAACAAAGCATGTGATTAACATATTTAATGAAATTAGACAGCTTATTACATTTGTTTTGCTAGTGAGACTATAATCTTTTCCCAACAGTCCCTGGCCGGGCGGGGAGTAGTGGTGGAGGATGAGGACTAACAAAGATACTCTCTCTGATGTGTCTTTTTTTCGACTCGTCATAGCTGCTAACAGCCTAAAGGAGGGACGTGGACTTCACTTTGGATGTGTCCATTAGACATGTCTATGCAATCACTCAGGATCTGGCCTGCCTTGCCTACTTGCAATTGATGTTTTTCTCTTTAGGATACTTTTATATACCTCTGTTCTAGTTCATTGTGTATAAAATATCACAGTCATTTGATTGTTGCTCTAAGGGCTATTTTTTTTCTGTTATTTGGAGTGTAACAGTGTAGCCCCAGTGAACTGCCAACAGAAATAAGGTACTTTCTTGTATCCTCTTAGAGGGAAAATTTAAGTCAGAAGAGAACAATTTTCTCTGGAGACAATTCATCAAAATAACCAAACAACATGATTCAATACATCACGGTGAGGAGGAGGCACAGGATAAGCACTGAATTTCAGGATGTGGGCTGGTCCCCAGAAAGATTAACTACATAATCAGAGGGTGGAAACTTTGGGGCATCCCAACCTCTGAGGAGGGGAAGTGTTCTGGAGACTGAGTTCAGTTCCATGGGCAGTGATTTGATCAAGCATGCCCACCCAAGGAATCCCAGCACTGAGGCTCGGTAGCACTTCCTGGTTGGTGAACAAATTGAGGTGCTGAGTGATGATATACTTTGGTTCCGGAAGAAGAACAAAGTCCCTCCCTGCATTTCCTGTCAGACTTCACCCTGTGTATTTTCATCTGGCTGGTCTTCCTGATTTGTATCTTTATTAATAAAACTGTAAGTAAAGTGTTTTCCTGAGTTCTGTGAGTCATTCTAGGGAATTACTGAACCTGAGGGTGTTGTAGGAACCTTCCTTTCTTACCAAATGTCTATAAAGTCAAGACTGTAATATGGAAACCCTGCCTGAGTTTCCAACTAGCCTGGTCTGCCCTGCAGAATTCAGACTCAAGATGCAACATCAACTCTTACCTGATGGCAGCCTGTCAGCTTGCCCTACAGGTTTCAGAAGTGCTGGTACCCACGATCATGTAAACCTATTTCTTAAAATAAGTCCCAAGTCCTCTCCACTTACTGCATCTCTCTCTCTTTCTCACTCTCTCTCTCCACACACACACACACACACACACACACTCGGCTCTGTTTTTCTGGAGAATCTTTGACTACAGAAATAGCCCGGGGATTCCTGAAATAAGAAAAGTTCTAAATGAAAAGCATTCTTGTTGAAAATCGTGTCTTTTAATTTACAGGAATTGCCTTACCTCTGGGTAGTTACTGCCAGAAGTGGATTACACTATATCCATTTGGGGTTGCAAGCTAAGTGACAAGCGAAGTCATTATTTTCTAAACTGGCTCATATTTCAAGGTTCAGTACAAAAGTTTAAAGGCTTTATAACGCTTTCCTCAATCTTCTAGCAAGATTGACTTTGTCTTTCAGTTTCTATACCTCTTTGTTGAGGATATATGTATCTTTATATCATAGTCAACTACTCAGACATATAAGAAATATTTTCTCTAAAAGACATAGAAATTACTAGCTCATGGCATCTTGTCCTGTCACTTCGTGGCAAATAGATGAGGAAACAATGGAAAGGGCAACAGACTTTATTTTCTTAGGCTCCAAAATCACTACAGATGGTTACTGCAGCCATAATATTAAAAGATACGTACTCCTTTGAAGAAAAGCTATGACAGACCTAGACAGCATATTAAAAAGAGGAGACATCATTTTGCTGACAAAGGTCCATATAGTCAAAGCTATGGTTTTTCCAGTAGTCATATATGGATGTGAAATTTACACCATAAAGAAGGCTGAGAGCTGAAGAACTGATGCCTTCAAACTGTGGTGCTGGAGAAGACTCTTGAGAGTCCCTTGGACTACTAGGAGATCAAACCAGTCTACCCTAAAGGAAATCAACCCTAAATGTTCATTGGAAGGAATAATGCTGAAGCTGGAGCTCCCATACCTTAGCCACCTGATGAGAAGAGATGACTCATTGGAAAAGACCCTGATGCTGGGAAAAATAGAAGGCAGAAGGAGAAGGAGATGACACAGGACAAGATGGTTGGATGGCATCACAACACAATGCACATGAGTTTGAGTAAGCTCTGGGAGATGATGGAGGACAGGGAAGCCTGGTGTGCTGTAATCTATGGGGCCACAAAGAGTCAGATGTGACTAAACGACTGAACTGAATTTAGCAGACATTTATTCAGAATTGGAGCACTGCCCAATTCAAGCTGGCTGGCAGAAAATGTACCACCAGTCTTTCTTGAAATTCTCACCTAAGGCTGTTTGTTCTATGGTTCTTCAGTCTGGTAAGTGAGGTCTGCTGTTCTCTCTTAAGGGTTTCTTAACACCCACTGAACCTCAGTAGCTTTTCTAACATATTTGGTCAATGACAACTTGCTAAGAATTAATATTTATTGGCATATAGTTACTTTTCATGGAGAAGGAAATGGCAACCCAGTCCAGTATTCTTGCCTGGAGAATCCCACGGACAGAGGAGCCTGGTGGACTACAGTCCCATATTCAAGTTAGTCAAAAGTTAAAACATATTCTAAGCAAGATTGACTTTGTCTTTCAGTTTCTATACCTCTTTGTTGAGGATATATGTATCTTTATATCATAGTCAACTACTCAGACATATAAGAAATATTTTCTCTAAAAGACATAGAAATTACTAGCTCATGGCATCTTGTCCTGTCACTTCGTGGCAAATAGATGAGGAAACAATGGAAAGGGCAACAGACTTTATTTTCTTAGGCTCCAAAATCACTACAGATGGTTACTGCAGCCATAATATTAAAAGATACGTACTCCTTTGAAGAAAAGCTATGACAGACCTAGACAGCATATTAAAAAGAGGAGACATCATTTTGCTGACAAAGGTCCATATAGTCAAAGCTATGGTTTTTCCAGTAGTCATATATGGATGTGAAATTTACACCATAAAGAAGGCTGAGAGCTGAAGAACTGATGCCTTCAAACTGTGGTGCTGGAGAAGACTCTTGAGAGTCCCTTGGACTACTAGGAGATCAAACCAGTCTACCCTAAAGGAAATCAACCCTAAATGTTCATTGGAAGGAATAATGCTGAAGCTGGAGCTCCCATACCTTAGCCACCTGATGAGAAGAGATGACTCATTGGAAAAGACCCTGATGCTGGGAAAAATAGAAGGCAGAAGGAGAAGGAGATGACACAGGACAAGATGGTTGGATGGCATCACAACACAATGCACATGAGTTTGAGTAAGCTCTGGGAGATGATGGAGGACAGGGAAGCCTGGTGTGCTGTAATCTATGGGGCCACAAAGAGTCAGATGTGACTAAACGACTGAACTGAATTTAGCAGACATTTATTCAGAATTGGAGCACTGCCCAATTCAAGCTGGCTGGCAGAAAATGTACCACCAGTCTTTCTTGAAATTCTCACCTAAGGCTGTTTGTTCTATGGTTCTTCAGTCTGGTAAGTGAGGTCTGCTGTTCTCTCTTAAGGGTTTCTTAACACCCACTGAACCTCAGTAGCTTTTCTAACATATTTGGTCAATGACAACTTGCTAAGAATTAATATTTATTGGCATATAGTTACTTTTCATGGAGAAGGAAATGGCAACCCAGTCCAGTATTCTTGCCTGGAGAATCCCACGGACAGAGGAGCCTGGTGGACTACAGTCCGTAGGATTGCAGAGTCGAATGTGACTGAAGTGGCTTGGCATACAGCATGCACAGTTGATGCACAATGTTGTGTTAGTTTCTACTATACAGCAAAGTGAATCAATTATACATATAGTAACACACATACCCACTCTTTTTTAGATTCTTTTCCCATATAGGCCATTACAGAGTATTGAGTAGATGTCTCTGTGCCATAATATGTTCTTACTAGTTATCTGTTTCATCTATACTTAGTAAGTATATGTCAATCCCAATCTCCCAATTTATCCTTCTTCCTCCCTTTCTTCTTAGTAACCATACATTTGTTTTCTACAACTGTGATTCCATATCTGTTTTACAAATAAATGCATTTGTACCATTTTTCAGATTCTACATACAAGCAATATCACATGATACTTTTTTGTCTTTCTTTAATCTGACTTACTTCACTCAAGATGACAATTTCTAGGTCTATCCATGTTGTTGCAGATAGCATTGTGTGTGTATTAGTCACTCAGTTGTGTCTGACTCTTTGCGACCCCATGGACCATAGCCCACCAGGCTCCTCTGTTCAGGAAAGAATACTGGACTGGATAGCTGTCACCTTCTCTAGGGGGTCATCCTGACCCTGGGATGATTGAACCTGGGTCTCCTGCATTGCAGGCAGATTTTTTACCATCTGAGACACCAGGGAAGACCCAAATGGCGTTATTTCATTCTTTTTATGGCTGAGTAATATTCTATTGTATATATGTAACACATCTTCTTTACCCATTCCACTATTGATGGACATTTAGGTGGCCAACTTTGAGAGCTGACAAAGGGGTAAATGAAAAGTTCGCTTTTGAGAAAGCTATAGATACTTAAGGGGAAAATACAACAGGCGTTTGGATAGTCATTTATTCAACCAATAAATACTTACTTAGCAACTACTACTACTTTAGGTGTTGGGAATTTAGCTTTGAACAAAAGAAATATGATATATTTACCTATGAAAGTTCAGTATAGAAGATAATTCTAAAGTTCAAGGTGTAGGTCTGAATGGTTAGGAAAATCCTGAAGGTGAGAGAGTCAATGAATGCAATAAAAAAGGCAAATGGACAGAAAGGATTGGATGACTAAAGCAGCAAGTTCCTGGAGATGAAGGAAAGACAGAGGTAAAGGACATTAATAGGGAGGTTGTCTTCTACTGAGGAAGGGGCAGCTCATCTTTGATTAGGGAAAGGGTTGGTACAGGTTTATGGGGATTTGGGAGTTTGTAGATGGAGATAGTAGATAGAAAGGAAACATGAGTTGTGACTCAGTTTGCTCAAAGTAAATGTGTATTCATGTGCTGAAAATGAGAAGAACTGCAATTCAGTGGAAAGCTTGAAGTGAAGGTGTGTTTAGTTATCTCACTTCTTAATTTATCCTCCCTTCCTCCCTTTCTTCTTAGTAACCATACATTTGTTTTCTACAACTGTGATTCCATATCTGTTTTACAAATAAATGCATTTGTACCATTTTTCAGATTCTACATACAAGCAATATCACATGATACTTTTTTGTCTTTCTTTAATCTGACTTACTTCACTCAAGATGACAATTTCTAGGTCTATCCATGTTGTTGCAGATAGCATTGTGTGTGTATTAGTCACTCAGTTGTGTCTGACTCTTTGCGACCCCATGGACCATAGCCCACCAGGCTCCTCTGTTCAGGAAAGAATACTGGACTGGATAGCTGTCACCTTCTCTAGGGGGTCATCCTGACCCTGGGATGATTGAACCTGGGTCTCCTGCATTGCAGGCAGATTTTTTACCATCTGAGACACCAGGGAAGACCCAAATGGCGTTATTTCATTCTTTTTATGGCTGAGTAATATTCTATTGTATATATGTAACACATCTTCTTTACCCATTCCACTATTGATGGACATTTAGGTGGCCAACTTTGAGAGCTGACAAAGGGGTAAATGAAAAGTTCGCTTTTGAGAAAGCTATAGATACTTAAGGGGAAAATACAACAGGCGTTTGGATAGTCATTTATTCAACCAATAAATACTTACTTAGCAACTACTACTACTTTAGGTGTTGGGAATTTAGCTTTGAACAAAAGAAATATGATATATTTACCTATGAAAGTTCAGTATAGAAGATAATTCTAAAGTTCAAGGTGTAGGTCTGAATGGTTAGGAAAATCCTGAAGGTGAGAGAGTCAATGAATGCAATAAAAAAGGCAAATGGACAGAAAGGATTGGATGACTAAAGCAGCAAGTTCCTGGAGATGAAGGAAAGACAGAGGTAAAGGACATTAATAGGGAGGTTGTCTTCTACTGAGGAAGGGGCAGCTCATCTTTGATTAGGGAAAGGGTTGGTACAGGTTTATGGGGATTTGGGAGTTTGTAGATGGAGATAGTAGATAGAAAGGAAACATGAGTTGTGACTCAGTTTGCTCAAAGTAAATGTGTATTCATGTGCTGAAAATGAGAAGAACTGCAATTCAGTGGAAAGCTTGAAGTGAAGGTGTGTTTAGTGATAGAGTACTTTGGCCCAGGGTATTGCCAAGTACAAGCAAAGAAAAACACAAATTTGAAAGGACTCTATTTGGCAGCACTGTGAAATTTTTTTTTTTCACCTGGACAGTCCAGTAGAGTCAGAGTCATGCCGGCTCTTTTGAACATGTATTTTTCCAAATATTCACAAGAACGGTGTGTATACATGCATAGGTACCTGACGTGGAAGGCTGCACAGCAGTTATTAAACACAAGTATATCTCAGGAGTGGGATTGGCGAGCAAGATATTGTACTTGTTACACAATCTATGCTTATGTTTCTTGAATTCGGGGGAAGAGGTACACATTATTTTAGTAATAAAGTATCAGTAAAGATTTAAGAAGTAACTCAACATGTGCAAATATTATCACCAAAGACCTTCATGAAGCCTTTGTGCCTTTCAATGTTGTTTTAAAATTTCATCCACTTGTGTCTTCAAATATGCCATCATTTTCTCTACTAATAAGGATCCTTTGGTTGCCTCCTGTTTACTGTTTACATTTCTTACTTCTTATCCTTGTCTGCTTGCATTTTCTAGTGTTTCTAGGGCAATGCTAAATGTGATGAAAACGGAATTTCTTTTGCATTATCTCTAATTCTATGGAGCACAACTTTTAATATTTCACTATCGAGCACGATTCTGGTTTATGTGCTATTTTTATTTTACTAAAGCTTTTTTTTTGGGGGGGGTTGGCGAGGGAGGGGGGCTGGGCGGGCCACTTCCACTGGTCTTTCATTTCTCTATTTTCATCCATTTTTGTTCTTTGGCCCGTGTGGGCCTCGCATCACAGTGGCCTCTGTTGTCGCAGAGCACCCACTCTGGGCGCATGCGCTCCAGAGCTCGGGCTCGGTAATTGGACACATCGGTCCAGCCGCTCCACTGGCACGTGGGATCTTCCCAGGCCAGGGATCGAACTGCCACCCCTTGCACTGCAAGGCGGTGTCCTTAACCACTGGACCACCAGGGAAGCTCTAAAGCTTTTTATTTAAAAAAAAATAAGTGCGACTCAAATCTACTGTGGCAATTTCATACTATGATTCATAGAAGTTTATCGATATGTAAAAAAGGGATTCTACAGTGTGTCATATTCATAAGTATCTTGCTAAAGTATCTTACTGAAGCATACATTGAAACTCTAATCAAACTATTTCATAGGATGTTCCCCTGTTACCAGTGTATAGCTGTGTCTTTAACTTCACATAAGATGTTTTCTGGTTATTTTGCATTTTGTCTAAAGACTAGTGCACTAAGTAATTTGTTATAAAAGGAATATTATAACAAATAATTTAACAAATTATAACAGTTACAAAATTATAACAAATAATATATAAGGAAATTTGTTATGAAAATGAAAAGTTGATGAAAAAATCTTTACCCAGAGTAGAAAGGAACTGGCCTTCATGATTTATCATTGAGGAATCCACCAGATTAAAACTTGAGTGTTAAGCATTGAAACTTTATTTTTCAAACTTCAGTGGCTTTGCAAGTTGTTTGCGTCTTGTTTCACCAGTGTCCTGAGCAATGTTAACATGTCTCCAGACTCACCAGGTTTTACACACCACACTTTCTCTGGTCTCATTGCAAGCTGTACACAAATCCTACACAAATGCCACAAGCTATTAAAATTCAGAAGTTGGGTTAGACTTCAAATATGGTCTAAAACACACTAAATAAATGAATAAACATAATGAAATGCAGATATTCACTATAGAAAGGAAGTTTTGGGACATTCTTGCCCACCCTACCCCACCTTCTTGTTTCTCCACTTCTGTGGTTACGGTGGTTAAGAGTGCAGCTGGGGAGGTAACTGTGGATGGAAGAGACAACTGACTCCTTGCACGTGGCTGCCCAGATGGGCTGTTCTCTCAAGGGATGCTGTGCCTTCCTCGGCTTGAGCCTGGTTTTCTTCCATCTCAAATGGTGATGAAGAAGTACCTTGACTAATACAACATCATTCACTAACATATTGATTCATTCAACACGTTTATGATTGACTGTCTTCTAGATTTATGATGGAGTGCCTTTAGATTGTGTTTAGCAGCAGAGATAAAACCAGTATGTGCTAGTCCTCTCTGTCAGAGTACTCAGAAGCATGGAGGGACATCAGACAAATTGTTGCTTAGTTACTCAGTCGTGTCCAACTCTTCTTCAACCCCATAGACTGTGCAAAGCTCCTCTGTCCATGGGACTTTCCAGCAAAAATACTGGAGTGGGTTGCCATTTCCTTCTCCAGGGGATCTTCTGAGCCCAGGGATCCAGCCCACATCTCCTGCATTGGTAGGTAGATTCTTTACCACTGAGTCACAAGGGAAGCCCATCAGATAAATGAGGTAGTTACAAGTCACTGGTGACAATAGGAGTTAGTATAAAGTGCTATAAGTTTCCTTCATAAACCCCAACACACACATGGTATTTATTATGTCAAGCGTCTAGGTAAAATCCTCTCAAGTGCCCTCTTTCCTCATACACTAAATCAGAACATCTTAGACTGGCATGCCAAATGCTAAACCACTGGATCCACCAATTCTGCCAAGTGCTACCTCATCCATCACTCAGCAGACTGCCTGGACTAAGGATGCTCAGCTAGCTAAGTAGATGTTTGTAGATGGTTTCCACTGAACCACCTGCTGAATGAATGGGCATACTGCATTCTCCTTCTGAGTTACATTGGCACCTACATTGGGACTTGCCTGCTGAAAGGTTTTCCTTTTAGGGCCCAACAAGTAAGCTATAAACTCACTCAACTCAGTTGTGTGTGTTCCCAAGTTAATTTAGTCCAGTTGGACTTGTTACTGTAACTACAGGATGCAGGTTGGTTGAATATTCACTATAGAAAGGAAGTTTTGGGACTTCTTGGTTTCTCCACTTCTGTGGTTACGGTGGTTAAGAGTGCAGCTGGGGAGGTAACTGTGGATGGAAGAGACAACTGACTCCTTGCACGTGGCTGCCCAGATGGGCTGTTCTCTCAAGGGATGCTGTGCCTTCCTCGGCTTGAGCCTGGTTTTCTTCCATCTCAAATGGTGATGAAGAAGTACCTTGACTAATACAACATCATTCACTAACATATTGATTCATTCAACACGTTTATGATTGACTGTCTTCTAGATTTATGATGGAGTGCCTTTAGATTGTGTTTAGCAGCAGAGATAAAACCAGTATGTGCTAGTCCTCTCTGTCAGAGTACTCAGAAGCATGGAGGGACATCAGACAAATTGTTGCTTAGTTACTCAGTCGTGTCCAACTCTTCTTCAACCCCATAGACTGTGCAAAGCTCCTCTGTCCATGGGACTTTCCAGCAAAAATACTGGAGTGGGTTGCCATTTCCTTCTCCAGGGGATCTTCTGAGCCCAGGGATCCAGCCCACATCTCCTGCATTGGTAGGTAGATTCTTTACCACTGAGTCACAAGGGAAGCCCATCAGATAAATGAGGTAGTTACAAGTCACTGGTGACAATAGGAGTTAGTATAAAGTGCTATAAGTTTCCTTCATAAACCCCAACACACACATGGTATTTATTATGTCAAGCGTCTAGGTAAAATCCTCTCAAGTGCCCTCTTTCCTCATACACTAAATCAGAACATCTTAGACTGGCATGCCAAATGCTAAACCACTGGATCCACCAATTCTGCCAAGTGCTACCTCATCCATCACTCAGCAGACTGCCTGGACTAAGGATGCTCAGCTAGCTAAGTAGATGTTTGTAGATGGTTTCCACTGAACCACCTGCTGAATGAATGGGCATACTGCATTCTCCTTCTGAGTTACATTGGCACCTACATTGGGACTTGCCTGCTGAAAGGTTTTCCTTTTAGGGCCCAACAAGTAAGCTATAAACTCACTCAACTCAGTTGTGTGTGTTCCCAAGTTAATTTAGTCCAGTTGGACTTGTTACTGTAACTACAGGATGCAGGTTGGTGAAATGTAAGTAGCAAGGAATGACTGCTGTTGATCCAGGAGAACTACCTTCATTGGTTTGAAAAGACTTGCTAGAGGCATGTTGAAGGAATATGGTTAGCAAATAAGGTGGGAAAAGTGATGGTAAAAGACTGGAGAGGGGGATACCTTTAAAAAGCTATTTCCATTTTAAAGAAAGCAAAACTAGGAATAGATGTGATACTGGCATATGTTACCCAAGAAAGGCAATGTGAAACTGCAGCCAATGACCCCATAGAAATAGCCTTAGCCTTATTATAAAAGAGGGTGGAATGAACATACACCCACATGTTTTAAATTCAAATAAGGTGTTCAAGGTAGATATGTATTATTTTTAATGAAAACGTCCTGTGTCTGACTTAATAGCAGTAACCACCGACACCCTACTCTTCCGAACTGAGACCAGTAAGAAGACATTGCCTCTTGTATTTGTAACTCCCCAGATGGTCCAGGTGCTGTCTCAGCTCCATGACTATTTAACAAGCTGTTTCCTCTGCTAAAAAAATGCCCTTTCTCTACTCCAGGCTCTGTTAGCTGACACTCTCCTTACCTACTCTGCACTTGCTTCACCCCACATCTTGGTGCTTCTTCCCTAATGCGTCCTTGATGTCCTTGATCTTTGCTTTCTTCACCCAGCTTCAGAAGTTCCCTCCAATATTTGAGGAATGCCCATCTCTCGGGGGCGGAGTCTGCCTCTTACTGCAGAAGACACAAGAAGAATTTCCTTCCAGACTCCCACTGCCAGTGCCAGAGACAGGGTGAGGCACAGCTGCTTTCAGCCACAGGCTCCAGCTCTGCCTTTAAATCAGAGCCAGCAATGTGGAGAAGCTGCCGGACATTGCTTTTGAGTCTGCTCGGGAGATGGAGGTGGCAGCAAAGGTGGCTGTTTTCCATGCTTAGGGTGCCAGTTGTGGAGACGCCTGCATGCTGTGCCCTTGGTGCTTGTTTTTTGGCCCTCGTTGGGATTGTGGGAGCCCTCTGGTTGTTGTTGTTGATGAGTTGCTCATTTGCATCTGACTCTTTGTGACCCCATGGACTGCAGCACGCCAGGCTTCCTTGTTTTTCACTGTCTCCTGGAGGTTGCTCAAATTCATGTGCTTTGAGTCGGTGATGCCATCCAGCCTTCCCATCCTCTGCTGGCCCTTCTCCTCCTGCCTTCAGTCTTTCCCAACATCAGAGTATTTTCCAATGAGTTGGCTCTTTGAATCAGATGGCCAAAGACTGGAACTTCAGCTTCAAAATCAGTCCTTACAATGACTATTCAGGGTAGATTTCCTTTAGGATTGATTCCCTAAGCTAGTTCCTGGTGCTAGCTAAACTAAGGTTCATGATTGATATTTTGACTCATAGCTTTTTTATTGTTGCTGTGTGTCTGGGCCCTATCATAGAAATAGCCTTAGCCTTATTATAAAAGGGTGGAATGAACATACACCCACATGTTTTAAATTCAAATAAGGTGTTCAAGGTAGATATGTATTATTTTTAATGAAAACGTCCTGTGTCTGACTTAATAGCAGTAACCACCGACACCCTACTCTTCCGAACTGAGACCAGTAAGAAGACATTGCCTCTTGTATTTGTAACTCCCCAGATGGTCCAGGTGCTGTCTCAGCTCCATGACTATTTAACAAGCTGTTTCCTCTGCTAAAAAAATGCCCTTTCTCTACTCCAGGCTCTGTTAGCTGACACTCTCCTTACCTACTCTGCACTTGCTTCACCCCACATCTTGGTGCTTCTTCCCTAATGCGTCCTTGATGTCCTTGATCTTTGCTTTCTTCACCCAGCTTCAGAAGTTCCCTCCAATATTTGAGGAATGCCCATCTCTCGGGGGCGGAGTCTGCCTCTTACTGCAGAAGACACAAGAAGAATTTCCTTCCAGACTCCCACTGCCAGTGCCAGAGACAGGGTGAGGCACAGCTGCTTTCAGCCACAGGCTCCAGCTCTGCCTTTAAATCAGAGCCAGCAATGTGGAGAAGCTGCCGGACATTGCTTTTGAGTCTGCTCGGGAGATGGAGGTGGCAGCAAAGGTGGCTGTTTTCCATGCTTAGGGTGCCAGTTGTGGAGACGCCTGCATGCTGTGCCCTTGGTGCTTGTTTTTTGGCCCTCGTTGGGATTGTGGGAGCCTTCTGGTTGTTGTTGTTGATGAGTTGCTCATTTGCATCTGACTCTTTGTGACCCCATGGACTGCAGCACGCCAGGCTTCCTTGTTTTTCACTGTCTCCTGGAGGTTGCTCAAATTCATGTGCTTTGAGTCGGTGATGCCATCCAGCCTTCCCATCCTCTGCTGGCCCTTCTCCTCCTGCCTTCAGTCTTTCCCAACATCAGAGTATTTTCCAATGAGTTGGCTCTTTGAATCAGATGGCCAAAGACTGGAACTTCAGCTTCAAAATCAGTCCTTACAATGACTATTCAGGGTAGATTTCCTTTAGGATTGATTCCCTAAGCTAGTTCCTGGTGCTAGCTAAACTAAGGTTCATGATTGATATTTTGACTCATAGCTCTGGTATTATATTGTAATTGTTGCTGTGTGTCTGTCCCCTACGTGATTGTGAAACATCCTATCTTCTCTCTGTAACCCCAGTAGGCAGCCTAGGGCAAAGTATGCTGAGCCTCAACAAATTGCTAATTCATTAATTTGCAAATGAATGAGCTAATTGATGACCAAAGTTTCCTCTGAAAATCTCAGCCCATAAAATGACAGCAAATGACACCAGAATAGCTCCAATGACTGAGATGAAGTGTGGCCCATTCTAGGCAGTCTTCTATTCCTATTTCAAGAAGACAAGTGCAGTCACAGAGAGTTTTATAGCATTTAATTAAATATATGATGATAACACACATCGGCACATGTAATATACTTAGCAGCTCTGCAGAATGTTTGTAATGCTGGTGGAAAGTACACAGTCAAATCAGAGACTTTCAGTGTAGTGAACAATTGATATTTAAAGGAACAATCCCAAAGAAAAACCACTGGTCTGGCAGAAATGCCATCAGATGCCCATCATTCTAGCTGTCTGATCACATATGCTCACCACCTTCCTGGCCAAGTCCAAGGCTTATAGTCTCTCTAGAAGTGCTCTGAAAACACAAGTATGCACATCTGAGGGATGCACCCATCCCTGACTTTTCTGGAGCAAATTCCCCTGAAAATCAGAATGAAAGTAAAATTCAGTAGAATAAGCCAGGGTCCTCTAGCTTCAGATATGATTGTTTACTTGACCAAATATTCTGCCTACCTGCTCATCAGTTTTCATTTCGTGCTACAAGAACTAGCAGTTCACATCTCTGACTTATACACTGTCTTTGACCAGGAGTTTCTCTGTCTTGATGACATCTCAAAGGAGTTCGGTCAGAACAAAGTTGTCATCTTACATTGTACATTGTTCTTGAGTATATAATCAAGCATTAGCAGCAGTTATGAGTATAATACATAGATTTACTATTGTCAGTTCACATCTTTTGAAAATTGATTCCTAAGCTAGTTCCTGGTGCTAGCTAAACTAAGGTTCATGATTGATATTTTGACTCATAGCTCTGGTATTATATTGTAATTGTTGCTGTGTGTCTGTCCCCTACGTGATTGTGAAACATCCTATCTTCTCTCTGTAACCCCAGTAGGCAGCCTAGGGCAAAGTATGCTGAGCCTCAACAAATTGCTAATTCATTAATTTGCAAATGAATGAGCTAATTGATGACCAAAGTTTCCTCTGAAAATCTCAGCCCATAAAATGACAGCAAATGACACCAGAATAGCTCCAATGACTGAGATGAAGTGTGGCCCATTCTAGGCAGTCTTCTATTCCTATTTCAAGAAGACAAGTGCAGTCACAGAGAGTTTTATAGCATTTAATTAAATATATGATGATAACACACATCGGCACATGTAATATACTTAGCAGCTCTGCAGAATGTTTGTAATGCTGGTGGAAAGTACACAGTCAAATCAGAGACTTTCAGTGTAGTGAACAATTGATATTTAAAGGAACAATCCCAAAGAAAAACCACTGGTCTGGCAGAAATGCCATCAGATGCCCATCATTCTAGCTGTCTGATCACATATGCTCACCACCTTCCTGGCCAAGTCCAAGGCTTATAGTCTCTCTAGAAGTGCTCTGAAAACACAAGTATGCACATCTGAGGGATGCACCCATCCCTGACTTTTCTGGAGCAAATTCCCCTGAAAATCAGAATGAAAGTAAAATTCAGTAGAATAAGCCAGGGTCCTCTAGCTTCAGATATGATTGTTTACTTGACCAAATATTCTGCCTACCTGCTCATCAGTTTTCATTTCGTGCTACAAGAACTAGCAGTTCACATCTCTGACTTATACACTGTCTTTGACCAGGAGTTTCTCTGTCTTGATGACATCTCAAAGGAGTTCGGTCAGAACAAAGTTGTCATCTTACATTGTACATTGTTCTTGAGTATATAATCAAGCATTAGCAGCAGTTATGAGTATAATACATAGATTTTTACATACCTCTTGTAACAGACATTCACATACTGAATTCAAATGATAATCTGTGCCAAACAACATTGAAACAGGATTTTAAAGCTGAAGGGACCTTGATCTTCCTTGAGACCTATCCCCCTCTTTCTTTGAGAGATTATTTATTTACATGAGGGATACCAAGCTACACCTTCCAGTCCTGACTTAACATGTAAAGTAGAGGAACTTCCCTGTCTTGCCTGTGTCCCTGTTTTCACATAAGGCAAAGATAATAATATTCAGTCTTTCATAGGACCTCTGTGGCTAAGATGCAGGAGAACTAGGTAGGGTGTGAGGTTTCCTGTGATAACCTTTTCCTTGAGACTTGGTTCACCTTTCTCCAGAAGGGAAAGACCCTACATCCACCTGGTGGAAAATGTCTCCTGCTCACATGCCCGGCTGAGTCTGTTTTTCCTCCATGAAAATGGATACCTCTCTTGGGGCCTTTTCCCTGACTGTCTTCCAAGACAGCACTTTACACATGTCTCCATGACAGCATTTTGTGTTATGATAACCACTCGTTCATAAAGCTACCTTTTATTAGATTTTTCACTTTATAAGGGCAGGATCCCTATAAAGGATCAGACTCTCAGACTACCACTGTGGTTGGCACAGAGCAAGCTTTTCCGAAATACATATCAAGAGAAATAAATGGATAATGCTTATGGAAGGGCTTTGAAAAATCACAAAAGCACTGAGCAAATCTAAGGGATTGTGGGACTATAGTCACTACCAGTAGTGAGTTCTGATTCAGAGAAAAGGCCTTTGCAGATATAAGTCTGGACTGATCTGATTATCATGAGGCCTCTAAGCCAAAGATAAGGTCTATTAGTCCACTATCTAAAACTCCCTTCAGAGACATCACAAAATAAAACCAACATGAAAGTTTTAAAAAATTAAAAACACTAGGTCTCCCACCCAAATAAACTAAAAACAGAACACAGAAAAAAAAAAATCAAAATGTAAACAACAACAACAGGGACCAACTCCCAAATGAGATTGGTCTTGGATTGGTTTCCTTTGTGGTTTCCGTACATCCAGAGTCAGAGTGGGGTTGGGGGTACCCTGGGGGCACCTAAGGAGAGGGATCAGCTGTACTCCCCCGAGCTGAGACTGCTCTGCTGTCTTGACTTACCTTGAGACAGCCTCTAAGTATTTATATAAACCAAGAAAACAAGGTGATACATGTCAGACGTTCTCTATACCTTGAAGAACATGGCCATAGTCGGGTGACTTGCCACATGGGCTTGTAATTTCTTCTTCCTGAAGTTTATGACAGCATTCATGCTGGTAGAAACTGGGGACAATGGATGTGCTTGACTTGAGGAGTCTCTACACATAGAAGAGTTATTTCCTGGTTCACTGCTCAAATGCACCAGTACCTTGAGTCAGAAAGAAGTTCTTCCATCATCAAGGGAGCCCACTGGGTAAGAGGGGCAAGAAGGTCCTGACAGCAAGTAACAATAGAAATCAGTTGACTCTCTTTTAAGCACTTGCTCAGAAAAATGGACTAAAATGGGCTTTGTGGCTGTCTTGCCTTCTCCACTTTTTGTAGACATGGATTCATACATCGTGAGACCATTCCTCCCTTCCATCTTCCTTGCAGCGTTTTTTTTTTTTGTTCCAGTGACCATAGGTCCCCATTTGCCTGGGACATTTCCATTTACACCTACTGTCCTAGAGTGATAATTTATAACTTTCCTTTTCCACTTGCAAAACGGACCCAGTTTAGACAATGCATTATCCCCAAACCTCCAGAATCTAATGCCTGATGATCTGAGGTGGAGTTGATATAATAAAAACAGAAATAAAGTGCACAATAAATGCAATGCACTCGAATCATTCCCATCCTGACCCCCGCCCCCGTCCCCACCTTGGAAAATCTGTCTTCCATGAAACAGGTCCCTGGTGCCAAAAATGTTGGGTACCACTGCATTATAGAACGTTCTGGTTCTAGGTGAGGTTTGGCACTGGAGAGTGGGACAGTCCCTGGCTGAGTAAGGGATGTGACTTGGAGGAGACTGCAGTTACAGTCCTGGGCAGCAAATCCTGATTCCACTTCTTGTTGAGTGGGTGACAGGAACAGGTTAATTTAAGCCACAGTTTGGTCATCTGTAGCATGGGGAATGATACTAGTTGTGCCCACCCCCAGACGATGGTGAGGATGCAGTGGGACAAGACACGCCCAGCACTGTGTACATACTGAGTCCTGATCAGGGTATCCAACATCCTGTTCTCCTTTCCCTCCTTCTCCTTTAGGCCCCTTCCTGCCCTCCCCAACCCTCTGTCATTTCCTTCATTCTTTTTTTTCACTCTTTCCTTTCTGAAATAAATGAATCATTGCATTGCCTGAAATAGAATGTCCCATCTCCTGCCTCCTGCTACAGAAGCAGGGAGGTGTGATGGATGCACTGCTTCAGGATCCCGTGGACCAGGTAGGGGGGCCATGTCTTTGTGCTGTGGGAGAGAGTGGGACTCAGTCATCTTTGTCCATCATGATGGTTCTGGTCTTGGGTTTCTTACAATTCACTGGTTTTGGTAGAAGCTGGACATGGTGACGTAGGCTTCCTCTGGATTTGATCTCAAGGAAGTGAGGATGGGCTGCCCCTGGGCCACAGGGTTCAACGTTGGGATTCCAGGTTGGAATGGAAACAGAGGTGGCAGGGTGTTGTTTGCAGTTCCAGGTCCAAGCAGCAGGTCCTGGTATACAGGAGGTGTGTTCTTGCCACCTTCCTGCCATCTGGAGACCTGGAGAAGGGGAGCCCAGGGGCATCGCACACATTGGCGTTCCCAGCCAGGCATCTGAATGGTGATTCTCCTGTGAAAGTTTTTGGGGTAATGCCTGCTTGCTCGGAGGGCCAACTGGGGCTCTGCAGACCTCCTCTGAGCTTCTGCTTCTCAGATTCCTCTGGCTGTGGAGGAAGAGGGTCTTGCAGAAAGCCTTCTGCTTCGTCTCTAGCTTGAATGCCGTCAACCTTATGAATCTGGCAGTCCAGGAAACTTTCAGGATTGAAACTCACATTCAAATTCTGTGTTGGGAAAAAAAAGAGAATGAATTAAGACTCCACCAAACAGTTACATCACCAAATGTTCTGTTCTGTGAAAGAGCAAAAGAACTTTCTGAGAGGCGTTTGCAGGGAATGTCAGAGAATGATCCTAGCTGACTCTTTGCCTCTGGAGGTGCTATGATATTTCAGGGTTGGAAGTGAACACTTGCCATGCCCTCCACCCCTGGGGGAGCCTGGGAGATTCTGAGACTTGTATATCATTCTAGTTTCCTGCTTCCAGGAGCCTGCCTCTGGCATCACCGAGGGTCCTTAGTCATGTGATGCACAAAGACCAGCACTTGAGGTTCAGCCTGTCCTCAGCCTGCAGTATCATTCATTGGATGCCTTGCCGGGTCCCCTCACCGAGGGCCCCATAAATGCATCATTGCATTGCCTGAAATAGAATGTCCCATCTCCTGCCTCCTGCTACAGAAGCAGGGAGGTGTGATGGATGCACTGCTTCAGGATCCCGTGGACCAGGTAGGGGGGCCATGTCTTTGTGCTGTGGGAGAGAGTGGGACTCAGTCATCTTTGTCCATCATGATGGTTCTGGTCTTGGGTTTCTTACAATTCACTGGTTTTGGTAGAAGCTGGACATGGTGACGTAGGCTTCCTCTGGATTTGATCTCAAGGAAGTGAGGATGGGCTGCCCCTGGGCCACAGGGTTCAACGTTGGGATTCCAGGTTGGAATGGAAACAGAGGTGGCAGGGTGTTGTTTGCAGTTCCAGGTCCAAGCAGCAGGTCCTGGTATACAGGAGGTGTGTTCTTGCCACCTTCCCTGCCATCTGGAGACCTGGAGAAGGGGAGCCCAGGGGCATCGCACACATTGGCGTTCCCAGCCAGGCATCTGAATGGTGATTCTCCTGTGAAAGTTTTTGGGGTAATGCCTGCTTGCTCGGAGGGCCAACTGGGGCTCTGCAGACCTCCTCTGAGCTTCTGCTTCTCAGATTCCTCTGGCTGTGGAGGAAGAGGGTCTTGCAGAAAGCCTTCTGCTTCGTCTCTAGCTTGAATGCCGTCAACCTTATGAATCTGGCAGTCCAGGAAACTTTCAGGATTGAAACTCACATTCAAATTCTGTGTTGGGAAAAAAAAGAGAATGAATTAAGACTCCACCAAACAGTTACATCACCAAATGTTCTGTTCTGTGAAAGAGCAAAAGAACTTTCTGAGAGGCGTTTGCAGGGAATGTCAGAGAATGATCCTAGCTGACTCTTTGCCTCTGGAGGTGCTATGATATTTCAGGGTTGGAAGTGAACACTTGCCATGCCCTCCACCCCTGGGGGAGCCTGGGAGATTCTGAGACTTGTATATCATTCTAGTTTCCTGCTTCCAGGAGCCTGCCTCTGGCATCACCGAGGGTCCTTAGTCATGTGATGCACAAAAGACCAGCACTTGAGGTTCAGCCTGTCCTCAGCCTGCAGTATCATTCTTGGGTATTGGGATGCCTCTCAAATAGTGATAGAAGCACCAGAAGTGCTCACCTTTTTTGGCTTCTTGCACAGTTGTTCCAGAGTCTTCTTATGATCAGGGAGACTAGGCCACAGGACAGGCTTAATTCTGAAATGAAAGGACACGGGCGATGACATGAAGGAGGAGGGAACAGGCACACAAATTTGCCTACTTATTCTGGGCTAGCAGTCAGAGAGCAGATTTCTGGCCTTGGCTCTGCCACCACTCAGTGGATGTCCTTGAAAAAGTGACCTGCTTTCTCTGGGCCTCAGGGTCCCATGAGACCATGGAGAGGTTGAAGCAGAGACCACGGTCAGTGGTCTATCCTGTGAACAAGACAGCAATGATGCCCCTCTGGGAAGCAGCCCTAGAGGAAAGGGACAGTGAGGCTTGGCAATGGTGTAGCTAAGGAAGGGAAACCTGATCTGCTCATCTGCTCCCCAGAATAGGTGTTGTCGTGCCACTCTTCATTGGTGGAAACTCCTCTGTGCTGATTCTGTGGAAGTGAGACATGTTTTCTAAATTACCCAGGAAAATTGCTAGAGTTTGGTACTTTCCAAACTAGAGTATCTTGGGAGTGTGTGCTGAGGGCATTTTCCTAAAACATTAATAACCTCACTAATCATGTCTAAATGAGGAAACCAGCATGGTCCTCTCACAGGGTAAACTGCACACGGGTCTTGAATTTTTGTGAAAGTTACAATGACTTCAAAATCATCTGTAGTTCCCAGGGTGCCTTCTGTTGCTCAGGCATTTTGGACACGATGGTTCTTACTCCCTTAGGACATTCTGTGAAAGAGCAAAAGAACTTTCTGAGAGGCGTTTGCAGGGAATGTCAGAGAATGATCCTAGCTGACTCTTTGCCTCTGGAGGTGCTATGATATTTCAGGGTTGGAAGTGAACACTTGCCATGCCCTCCACCCCTGGGGGAGCCTGGGAGATTCTGAGACTTGTATATCATTCTAGTTTCCTGCTTCCAGGAGCCTGCCTCTGGCATCACCGAGGGTCCTTAGTCATGTGATGCACAAAGACCAGCACTTGAGGTTCAGCCTGTCCTCAGCCTGCAGTATCATTCTTGGGTATTGGGATGCCTCTCAAATAGTGATAGAAGCACCAGAAGTGCTCACCTTTTTTGGCTTCTTGCACAGTTGTTCCAGAGTCTTCTTATGATCAGGGAGACTAGGCCACAGGACAGGCTTAATTCTGAAATGAAAGGACACGGGCGATGACATGAAGGAGGAGGGAACAGGCACACAAATTTGCCTACTTATTCTGGGCTAGCAGTCAGAGAGCAGATTTCTGGCCTTGGCTCTGCCACCACTCAGTGGATGTCCTTGAAAAAGTGACCTGCTTTCTCTGGGCCTCAGGGTCCCATGAGACCATGGAGAGGTTGAAGCAGAGACCACGGTCAGTGGTCTATCCTGTGAACAAGACAGCAATGATGCCCCTCTGGGAAGCAGCCCTAGAGGAAAGGGACAGTGAGGCTTGGCAATGGTGTAGCTAAGGAAGGGAAACCTGATCTGCTCATCTGCTCCCCAGAATAGGTGTTGTCGTGCCACTCTTCATTGGTGGAAACTCCTCTGTGCTGATTCTGTGGAAGTGAGACATGTTTTCTAAATTACCCAGGAAAATTGCTAGAGTTTGGTACTTTCCAAACTAGAGTATCTTGGGAGTGTGTGCTGAGGGCATTTTCCTAAAACATTAATAACCTCACTAATCATGTCTAAATGAGGAAACCAGCATGGTCCTCTCACAGGGTAAACTGCACACGGGTCTTGAATTTTTGTGAAAGTTACAATGACTTCAAAATCATCTGTAGTTCCCAGGGTGCCTTCTGTTGCTCAGGCATTTTGGACACGATGGTTCTTACTCCCTTAGGACATTTTGGAGGAAAAGTTTTGTGAGAGAGCTTGCTCTGTGTTCAGTTTATATATTTTTACCTCTTGTGAAATTGCCTATGGAAATTCAGCAGTGTCTGAGGATGAGGATGGGCACTGTAAACTCCCGAAATACCTTATTCCCTTTTGTAGCTTTCTGATCCATAAATAGGATTAGAGCGCTGTCTGGAACCTCACACAATTGGAATGACTCTCTTGATTAGTAAAAGACATTCACCTTTTTTTCCACAACACACAGACCAGAATAACCATGAGAGCCACAGAGAAGAAGCTCAGAATGCTGATCATGAGTAACACAGGCTCCATCTCCCCTGGAAAGAAAGGATAGATCTTGGTTAGCAGTCATTAAGCTGGTGGTGGGGGAGGCTTTCAGGATGCTTTGAGTTTACTGAATAACTTGAGCCCATTTAATATTTTTTGAAAGTTGCTTTTCAGCAAACAGAATGGTGTACTCACTTTTAGGGGGGAATTTTGACTTTAGTAAGTGGCACTGTTGCCAAAACTCAGCCTCAGGTGCTGAATAGAAATACCAAGGTACAGTTCTGACTGAATTAGAAAAGAGTAGTTTTTATGGTTTTGCCAGCCAAAGGGAGCCGTGGTAGGATAATGCCCTTAAGACGATGTGACCCGCTCTGGACAGGGGAGTGACGGGTCTTATAGTATTCAAAGAGCAGGGCACCATCAGCTGTGGACATTCTTCTTTTTGGGGGAAGCAGCCCTAGAGGAAAGGGACAGTGAGGCTTGGCAATGGTGTAGCTAAGGAAGGGAAACCTGATCTGCTCATCTGCTCCCCAGAATAGGTGTTGTCGTGCCACTCTTCATTGGTGGAAACTCCTCTGTGCTGATTCTGTGGAAGTGAGACATGTTTTCTAAATTACCCAGGAAAATTGCTAGAGTTTGGTACTTTCCAAACTAGAGTATCTTGGGAGTGTGTGCTGAGGGCATTTTCCTAAAACATTAATAACCTCACTAATCATGTCTAAATGAGGAAACCAGCATGGTCCTCTCACAGGGTAAACTGCACACGGGTCTTGAATTTTTGTGAAAGTTACAATGACTTCAAAATCATCTGTAGTTCCCAGGGTGCCTTCTGTTGCTCAGGCATTTTGGACACGATGGTTCTTACTCCCTTAGGACATTTTGGAGGAAAAGTTTTGTGAGAGAGCTTGCTCTGTGTTCAGTTTATATATTTTTACCTCTTGTGAAATTGCCTATGGAAATTCAGCAGTGTCTGAGGATGAGGATGGGCACTGTAAACTCCCGAAATACCTTATTCCCTTTTGTAGCTTTCTGATCCATAAATAGGATTAGAGCGCTGTCTGGAACCTCACACAATTGGAATGACTCTCTTGATTAGTAAAAGACATTCACCTTTTTTTCCACAACACACAGACCAGAATAACCATGAGAGCCACAGAGAAGAAGCTCAGAATGCTGATCATGAGTAACACAGGCTCCATCTCCTGGAAAGAAAGGATAGATCTTGGTTAGCAGTCATTAAGCTGGTGGTGGGGGAGGCTTTCAGGATGCTTTGAGTTTACTGAATAACTTGAGCCCATTTAATATTTTTTGAAAGTTGCTTTTCAGCAAACAGAATGGTGTACTCACTTTTAGGGGGGAATTTTGACTTTAGTAAGTGGCACTGTTGCCAAAACTCAGCCTCAGGTGCTGAATAGAAATACCAAGGTACAGTTCTGACTGAATTAGAAAAGAGTAGTTTTTATGGTTTTGCCAGCCAAAGGGAGCCGTGGTAGGATAATGCCCTTAAGACGATGTGACCCGCTCTGGACAGGGGAGTGACGGGTCTTATAGTATTCAAAGAGCAGGGCACCATCAGCTGTGGACATTCTTCTTATGGGTTGGTAATGAGGTAATGGGGAGTCAGCCTTGTCACCCTTCTGATTCCAATTACTCTAGGGTCTCTGCTGTTGTAGTTGGCAGTTTTCATCTGGTGGGGGCCTAATTCCTGTTAAAAACAGTTTGGGTATGCGTGTCAGGCCTTTATCTGTATCCTTCAGGGAACTGAGAGTTGGTAATTCTGCTATGCGGTGGATTTGTAATCTAAACTGTTACCAGTTCCCCAGCCCAACAGCTTCCCAGGTGGTTCAGTGGTAAAGAGTCTGTCTGCCAATGTAGGAGACGTAGGTTCAATTCTTGGGTCGGGAAGATCCCCTGGAGGAAGAAATGGCAACTCACTTCTGTATTCTTCCCTGGAGACTCCCATGGACAGAGGAGCCTGGCAGGCCACAGTCCATGGGTTTGCAAAGAGTGAGACCCTGAGCATGCATGCACACCCCAGTCCAACAACTATTCTTTGTCTCTACATCCTCACATGTACCAATCGTTCACTCTTTTTTCCCCCACAATGACAAGTTTTCATTTTGCTTTTCTTATTTTACAGAGTTTTGTTGTTTACAGATATGGATAATTCCAGATTAGTCATATGTATATCCCACTCCCCCCACCCCCAGCCCCTCTAGGCTGTCACATAGCCCCCATGTTTGTTCACTCCTGAGTCTGCCTTTTTCTTCAAAAGACAAGGACACAGGGGCTTGTACACAGTTTCAGCACTGACTTGGGTGACCAGATCCAGTATACCTGTCACTTGAAATTGAAAAGGGACACAGCATTAAAGATAGCAGCACCCCGTGCCTGACTCCCACCAAGAGAAAGAAGCTGCCCAGGGGATAATGAGAGGCTGCTTGTCTCTATAGGGGCCTCAGCAACGCCCAGGGTGAGGGGAGGAGGCTGGTACGGCAGAGTGGCTCCACTCATCCCTCAAAGGGAAGGAATAGGGGGTGTTTTGGGTCCTCAGTGGCCTGTCTGAGCTGTGTTCTTTGGATCTTCTGGATGGTCTCAGTTCCTAGATCCCCGGGATATCTTCTTTATTGTAGAAGAGGAAGCAAGGGAAAGCCACATCAGGCTATCCATCTGCCATCTGCAAAGGTATTCCTTCAAGGGACCTTAGAGGGACGGGGCATTGGGATCCCAGTCTGAACTGGTAAGCGAGAGGTAGTGAGTGGTTCAGGCAGTAGTATTTTGTTCAGAATTAAAGGCTCCCAGGAGCTCTTAAGACAGTAGAGTCAAGACAGCCTATATCAGCTGATCAGCGACTAAGAGCCCTAACTTTTGTCTGTGGTCTTCACAAAGGCACAAAGATGACAGGTCATTTTTCAGAAAGCATAAGAATGCCTTCAGGGAGTTCTAACTTACAGGTTCATTTCCTGTCTCTGGCTCCCACCATCACTCACACACTGATACACAAAGTGCTGGGGGAAACAGATTCCAGTCACTCCTCACCTGCGCCATTGGTCTCCGGAGTTCTAAAAAGGCAACTTGGACTCCATTCACTCCAGAAGCCTTCAAAATAGCTGGCGTAAGGGATGGATCGAACTTTAATCTCATACATGGCATTGGGTTGTAACTTTCTCTGTAGGAGCATCAGCTTTGTACTGGTTAAATTCATGCGCTGAGGAGCAAAAAGGACACTATATTTTTAGGATGGAAAAAGAGGGGCTGCCTAGGTTTCCCAAATCATTTCAAGCTAAGTGTCTTTCGTCATGTGGACCCTTCCTCGAGGCTCTCTCATATTGGTTAGACAAAGGGGCTCTGATGAGGAGGATTTGGCAGCAGAATTGGGGCAGAGCATGTAAGTTCACCAATGATGCCGCAGGTAGTCAAGGAGGGCAGTGAGACAATGGGTCTTTATTCAAGTGAATTGGGCTACCCCTTGGGGAGGGTATAAATCACTCTTAGGCTCCCACCTTTCTTTCCACACTCCAGTATCTTCTTGTTCTTTCTACCCCCTTTCACATTCCAAAGAGTGATGAAAGGAAATGGTAAGGTTAGAGACCAAGAATCATTTTCTTCTGGAGAGAGATGATTTTACATCAGGAACAAGCAATTCAAGGACACAGTCTTTCCAACACTGCCTGTCATCCTTAAGAGGAAAAAGTCCTCTATCAATGTGATAGGTACAAAGTAATATCCATTGTTATTACATGCATATTTATTTGATTATTAGTTTTCTGTATTGATTGAAATGATATATTTCCTATTTCATGACATTTCCAACTTTCTTCTAATTTTTTATCATCTTATTTGTCCTTTTCTTAATGTTTTATAAAGACCTCTTTGTATTTTAAGAATATTAACGATCTGTCAGTTGCGTGTGTAAAAATTTAAACCTACTTTCAAATTTGCCTTATAATTTTGAATAGTGTGTGTGCTGACATCCATAAACCTCTATGTTTCCATCTTTTGCTTTCTTATATTACTTTTATGCTTAGAATGTTCTGCTACATTTCAAGACTGTAAACACTTATCTGTACATTTTTAAGCCTGTTTGGAGTTTCACTTTTACATAATTTCCTTAAATCATCTTCTATAAGCTTTTGTTATGTGAGGCAAGTTAAGCATTAAACTTAATTTTTTAAGTTAACTGATTTCCTCATACCATTTATTCAGAATTATCCCTTTCTCTGCTCTCCCATTGGTGCAGTTTTCAGATAACGATAGGAAGAGGACAGACTCAAGGGCACCTACAGTGTGTGTGTGTGTGTGTGTGTGTGTGTGTAGAGACCAAAGGAGGGAGAAGAAGGACTGGAGTGGGCATTACACTTAGGTAGGCAGTATATGGCAACAAACTGTAAACACATAAGACTGACTACAGACTGAGGAAAAAAAAATAGTATGAATAAGTAGGATGTCTTTTCCCCTGAGAAAGCAACTGTTTTCTGTCTTCTGTGCTTGTAAGCCAGTGGCTTCAAAGGATCCTGAAGCTCTGGGGCATTCTAATTCTCTCCCACCTTCTCCTCAAAACAGATTGTGGGGCCTGTCAGACGATTCCAACCTCAGGACTCATGGAGTCTAAAAAGCCCTCCAGGTTATGAGGGTGAAAATGAAGTTGGTATTTCAAGGATTTAAAAACTCAGACTTTAAAAAAATGAAGAAAAAGATTGAACCTCCTCTTCTACTTCAATCTGTTCCTGTAACTCTAGCAAACCAGACTGTGGCTACAGCTTTGTGACTCTTCCCTTGTCTTTGCGTGATTTGCCTGTGAGAGTTGTGCTAAATGTGATTCTTTTTCAGGCCCCCAGATAAAGAAAACAGATTTAATCTCAGTCTGTAATGGTTAATCTGTGTCATTTAGAAACATTATAAAGAGGAAAAATAGGGCATAAAGAAAATGAGAGCTAGGACAAGAGCAGGCCAGAGAAGATCCAGATTTTATGGAGCCTAAACTTTTTACACTTTGGGGAGAGCCTCTTTTAGAAAAGAGGCATTTTGAACACAAAATTGCTAGGGACCTTCTCCAGTAAGTACACCTCTGATACTATAGAATATGTAGCATTAAGAAGTTTCTATTTTATAGTTTTATATATTTATATATTTTAATCTATACATATAACTTGCTTAGTAGGATACTTTTATATATATCTGCCTAAATTTTAGAATGCATAAATGTAGTTGACCTACATACCATCCAGTTATTTTCAATTTTTTCCCGACGGTAGGCTACCTCATGTATTAATTCTTTCACATACTTCTTTTGCAAATGTGATGTATTAAATGTCACCACAAAGTCATTTGCTTCCTCACGATAGACGACTCTGATGTCAAAAGGAGCCTCAGGTTTAACTGAAAAGAAAAAAGAAATGAGGTCATTTATAGTGTTGTCAAGGAAGCAATTCACATTCCTTTCCTGGGTCAATAAAAACCATTTCTTGTTCGCCCTGGCTCAAAACCTGACTACATTTCCCAGTTTCCCTTGCCGTTGGGTGTGGTCTTGTGAAGGATAGGAGCAGAAGTGATGGGCCGGGCTTCCCCTGGTGGCGCAGTGGGTAAGGACACCGCCTTGCAGTGCAAGGGGCGCCGGTTCGATCCCTGGCCTGGGAAGATCCCATGTGCCGCGGAGCGGCTGGACCGATGTGTCCAATTACAGAGCCGGAGCGCTGGAGCGCATGCGCCCAGAGCCGGCGCTCTGCGACGACAGACGCCACCGCGATGGGAGGCCCACAGGAGCCGAAGAACAAAGATGGATGAAAAATAGAGAAATGAAAGACCAGTGGAAGTGGCCCGCCCTCTCCCCTCCCTCCCCAATACGACTCCTGCCCAAAATAAATAAATAAATCTTTAAAAAAAAAAAAAAAAAAGAAGTGATGGGCCATCTCCCATCTTGACCCAGAAACCCCACACGGGTGACTCCCTTCTGCTACTTGCATCGTATGTTGCACAGAGTGGAGCCACAGGGTGGAGGATTCCTTGGAGGAGCACCGCGAATGGATTAGGAACACTCATTTGGGCTCTTTACATCACAGGAAACAAACTTACAATGTTGGAGAAATATGTTTTAGGGCTTATTGAGTATAGTTGCTGGTGGTAATTTTACATGTAAACACATTCTTTTCTCTTTTTGAGTACTAGAGAACTTGTTAGTAACTACCCCAAAGTGGGAACATTTTAACTTTGAATCTTCATTATCACAATAAAACTGGGGCCTTACACCTAATCTCAGCTACATGGAAGCTGTGGGCCTGCATTCCCGCTTTCTTCTGTGTATTATTTTATCTATACATATAACTTGCTTAGGCTTTAAATTTGTTTAGAATGCATAAATGTAGTTGACCTACATACCATCCAGTTATTTTCAATTTTCCCGACGGTAGGCTACCTCATGTATTAATTCTTTCACATACTTCTTTTGCAAATGTGATGTATTAAATGTCACCACAAAGTCATTTGCTTCCTCACGATAGACGACTCTGATGTCAAAAGGAGCCTCAGGTTTAACTGAAAAGAAAAAAGAAATGAGGTCATTTATAGTGTTGTCAAGGAAGCAATTCACATTCCTTTCCTGGGTCAATAAAAACCATTTCTTGTTCGCCCTGGCTCAAAACCTGACTACATTTCCCAGTTTCCCTTGCCGTTGGGTGTGGTCTTGTGAAGGATAGGAGCAGAAGTGATGGGCCGGGCTTCCCCTGGTGGCGCAGTGGGTAAGGACACCGCCTTGCAGTGCAAGGGGCGCCGGTTCGATCCCTGGCCTGGGAAGATCCCATGTGCCGCGGAGCGGCTGGACCGATGTGTCCAATTACAGAGCCGGAGCGCTGGAGCGCATGCGCCCAGAGCCGGCGCTCTGCGACGACAGACGCCACCGCGATGGGAGGCCCACAGGAGCCGAAGAACAAAGATGGATGAAAAATAGAGAAATGAAAGACCAGTGGAAGTGGCCCGCCCTCTCCCCTCCCTCCCCAATACGACTCCTGCCCAAAATAAATAAATAAATCTTTAAAAAAAAAAAAAAAAAAAAAAAAAGAAGTGATGGGCCATCTCCCATCTTGACCCAGAAACCCCACACGGGTGACTCCCTTCTGCTACTTGCATCGTATGTTGCACAGAGTGGAGCCACAGGGTGGAGGATTCCTTGGAGGAGCACCGCGAATGGATTAGGAACACTCATTTGGGCTCTTTACATCACAGGAAACAAACTTACAATGTTGGAGAAATATGTTTTAGGGCTTATTGAGTATAGTTGCTGGTGGTAATTTTACATGTAAACACATTCTTTTCTCTTTTTGAGTACTAGAGAACTTGTTAGTAACTACCCCAAAGTGGGAACATTTTAACTTTGAATCTTCATTATCACAATAAAACTGGGGCCTTACACCTAATCTCAGCTACATGGAAGCTGTGGGCCTGCATCCTGGCCCTGCCTTGTAACTTCCAATGTGATGCAGGCTGCCCTCTTCTTCAGTCTTTTTTTTTTTTTTATGATTTTTTTTCCCCCATCATGCCTCTTTTATTTATATTTATTTTCATCAATCTTTTTATTCGTTGGCACGTGTGGGCCTCCCATTGTGGCAGTCTCTCTCACTGCAGAGCAGCAGCTCTGGGCGCATGAGCTCCAGAGTGCTGGCTGACTTGTAATTGGACACACCAGTCCAGTGACTCTGCAGCACGTAGGGACTTCCCAGGTCAGGGATCAAACTGGTGTCCCTTGCACTGCAAGGCATACTCTTTACCCACTGGACCATCAGGAAAGCCTTCTCCTTCATTCTTGCTTGCGTTAGCTCTTAGCGCCTCTCTGGCTTCTTCCCTCTGACTACCTGCCCAGTATCACAGGCATCATATATGAAATGCTATTGGAGGAAGAGATACTATTTCAGGCAGAACAAACCCTGAGAAAGGTATCGAAATCCTAGGAGTGCATGTGTGTCAGGTCACCTCCCACCCTTGACTTGGGGCTTCCCCGTGGTGACCTCTTTGCTGCTTTTTCACAAATGCCTGGAAAGTTCGTTGTCTAGGGATGGGGAAGCCACTTATTTGCATGACTAATTTCAGGCAGAGCTTGGGGGAAGCATAAGTTAAAATCTAAACCTATTGTTGATAAGAGAGTGTGTGTTCATCACAATTTCACTCAGTAGACTGCTTGGGATTCCAGGCCATAAGAACTGGGCTTTATGACTGACTTGCCAACCCTTTAAATGAGCTCACGTGGTGAAGTTTAGCCCCCTTGTTGTAATTACTTGCTTGTAGCCGTGGCTGCCTAAGTGTTTCCAGTCTTAATTTCTCCAGAGGCATTGAAAAAGAGGAAGTGGTTCTTTCTATACCCTTGGATGTCTTTGCAAGGGGAAATTTACCCTTGTTTACCCTCAGAGGCACTATGAAAAGGGACGATATCCCAAAGGGAAACTGGAGGAAAAGTAGTAGGTATAGAGAAACAGACTGCCAGTGCTTTGACCCCAGCCAGGCCAATTCCTACTCGCCATTCAAGGCAACAATGAAGATTCACATTCTCAATAAAACCTCTGACATTGAATTCCTTGCCCTATTTCCATCTCCCAAGGTTGCTCAAGAATTAAGGGAAGAACAGAACAATGTTAATTATACATCTGCTCAGTGCCAAACGTTTTACTTATACTATCTTGCATAAACAATCACTGAAAGCCGCTATCCTGAGTCCAAGAGGTTAATAAGCTATGTTCAGGCCCCAGTGAGATGAGCTGAAAGAAAGTGTGAGTCACTCAGTCATACTGGATTCTTTGTTGCCCCACGGACTGTAGCCCACCAGGCCCCTCTGTCCATGGGGATTCTCCAGGCAAGAATACTGGAGTGGGTTGCCATGCCCTCCTACTGGGGATCTTCCCAACCCAGGGATTGAACCCAGGAGTCCTAGGATATAAATCCAATTCTGTTTGATTCTGCATCTCACTCTCCTTTATTCATTTATTTTTTAAAAAATTATTTATCCATTCATCTGTCCTATTTACAGCAGGCCTTGTTGGTTTTCTACTTTAAATACAGCAGTGTGTACATGTCAGTCCCAATCTTTTTCTCCTCCTCACACTTCTCTCCTGGGAACCATAAAGCTATTCTCTAAGTTTGTTCTGTGAATCTCTTTCAGTTTTGCAAACAAGCTTGTTTGTGTGGAGAACAGTATGGAGGCTCCCTAAAAAACTAAAAATAGAGCTACCATTTGAGCAAGCAATCCAATTCCTGAGCCTATATCCATGCATGCATGATTCAAAGCTTGATTCAAAGGCATGCATACACCCGTATTCACTGTAGCACTGCAATAGCCAAGACATGGAAGCAACCTAGATGTCCATTGACAGATGAATGGATAAAGTAGATGTGGTACATATGTACAAAGGAATATTACTTAGCCATAAAAAAGAATAAAATAATGCCATTTGAAACAACATGGATGGACCTGGAGATGATCATACTAAGTGAAGTAAGTCAGACAAAGACAAACACGTGATAACACACATATGCAGAATACAAAAAGTGGTACAAATGAACTCTCTCCTTCATTTAGCTTTCTTCTTTGTGCCTCTCTCACTCCTACCAGCTTTTTCAGGCTCTTCCCATACAGATCTGCCTCTAACTTCAAAGGCCTGCTTGAGCAAAAAGGTGTGCAATCCTCGGGCATCATTTTAAAAAGCAAATTTATTATTGGCACAAGCAGAACTATTCTATCAATGTACTCTGACAAGAAAAGGGGGAAGACAGGAAGCTGCCCCTCCAGATTCACTGGGGCTCATACCTAAAGAAGGGGGAGGAAGCAAGGGGGCCGCTGGCTACTGGGGAACTGGGCTTTGAGGACGAATCAGAAGCACCTGGCTTCAATTTAGTTAAATGACAGTTCTAGGAATGAGAGGTCACATTAGGAGCCAGAAAACATGCTACTGGGAGACACGTCTCCCCTGCTCATCCTTGCCCAGCTGTGCTCTCTGAACCCCGAGGTGCTCACAGCCACCCCTTCCCAGACACGCGCTAGCAGCGGGTGCATCTCACTCTCCTTTATTCATTTATTTTTTAAAAAATTATTTATCCATTCATCTGTCCTATTTACAGCAGGCCTTGTTGGTTTTCTACTTTAAATACAGCAGTGTGTACATGTCAGTCCCAATCTTTTTCTCCTCCTCACACTTCTCTCCTGGGAACCATAAAGCTATTCTCTAAGTTTGTTCTGTGAATCTCTTTCAGTTTTGCAAACAAGCTTGTTTGTGTGGAGAACAGTATGGAGGCTCCCTAAAAAACTAAAAATAGAGCTACCATTTGAGCAAGCAATCCAATTCCTGAGCCTATATCCATGCATGCATGATTCAAAGCTTGATTCAAAGGCATGCATACACCCGTATTCACTGTAGCACTGCAATAGCCAAGACATGGAAGCAACCTAGATGTCCATTGACAGATGAATGGATAAAGTAGATGTGGTACATATGTACAAAGGAATATTACTTAGCCATAAAAAAGAATAAAATAATGCCATTTGAAACAACATGGATGGACCTGGAGATGATCATACTAAGTGAAGTAAGTCAGACAAAGACAAACACGTGATAACACACATATGCAGAATACAAAAAGTGGTACAAATGAACTCTCTCCTTCATTTAGCTTTCTTCTTTGTGCCTCTCTCACTCCTACCAGCTTTTTCAGGCTCTTCCCATACAGATCTGCCTCTAACTTCAAAGGCCTGCTTGAGCAAAAAGGTGTGCAATCCTCGGGCATCATTTTAAAAAGCAAATTTATTATTGGCACAAGCAGAACTATTCTATCAATGTACTCTGACAAGAAAAGGGGGAAGACAGGAAGCTGCCCCTCCAGATTCACTGGGGCTCATACCTAAAGAAGGGGGAGGAAGCAAGGGGGCCGCTGGCTACTGGGGAACTGGGCTTTGAGGACGAATCAGAAGCACCTGGCTTCAATTTAGTTAAATGACAGTTCTAGGAATGAGAGGTCACATTAGGAGCCAGAAAACATGCTACTGGGAGACACGTCTCCCCTGCTCATCCTTGCCCAGCTGTGCTCTCTGAACCCCGAGGTGCTCACAGCCACCCCTTCCCAGACACGCGCTAGCAGCGGGGGGCGCGCCCTGTCTCTGCCCCAGCCCCTCACAGGAGGCGGCCATCAGGTCTCCTGTCTGCTGGGTGGTATGGAATGTGCACTTCTAAAAGCGCAGGCATAAGATCTTGGGAGTTCCCAGGGGGCGGAGTGCCACCGGGGAGCCTGGGCGTGTGCCCTGAGTGTTCACGGGCCACGATCTCAGAGGCATGCGGGTCCCGTGTGCTGGGTGGGATTCTGTAGGAAGGGACTCTCTTCTGGGGTTCCAGGATTCTTGCACGGGACAGTCTCTGTCTGCTCTCTGGAATGGATATGGATTTGCGGTGTCAATGGCGAATCTAGTTACAGTGCCGCACGCACAAACCGAACATCCATCCGCAGCAGCCGAGCCTCCAAATGACCAAAACGCCGCTTGCTTGTGCCCCGTACTCAGAGACACCCCGTCGTACCCCCACCCCAGGCACTCACACTGGTTGTGTCTCCTGCCTCTTTTCTACGCCCCTCTCTGCTTTCTTCACCAGACAATTGTTCTCAGGGGCAACTTCTGCTTTACCCTGCACCATCCTAGTGGTGCAAAGCTGAGACCAGATGCTAAGTTTCTCTTGGTCGTCTCCAATGAGTATTACTCTCTTTCCTTCAATTTTCTTTTAGGAGAGTGAAAGGATGGGTTGAGAATAGGGAGCGACAGAGCCATTGTATTTAAAACCAGCCAAAAAATGCACCTCTTTGATCACTTTGCGTGGTTTTCCTTACGTGTGTTGTTTCCGGTATAAATCTCCATAGGTAGAATGAATAGAAGTTGAGTTTATTATTGGCACAAGCAGAACTATTCTATCAATGTACTCTGACAAGAAAAGGGGGAAGACAGGAAGCTGCCCCTCCAGATTCACTGGGGCTCATACCTAAAGAAGGGGGAGGAAGCAAGGGGGCCGCTGGCTACTGGGGAACTGGGCTTTGAGGACGAATCAGAAGCACCTGGCTTCAATTTAGTTAAATGACAGTTCTAGGAATGAGAGGTCACATTAGGAGCCAGAAAACATGCTACTGGGAGACACGTCTCCCCTGCTCATCCTTGCCCAGCTGTGCTCTCTGAACCCCGAGGTGCTCACAGCCACCCCTTCCCAGACACGCGCTAGCAGCGGGGTGCGCGCCCTGTCTCTGCCCCAGCCCCTCACAGGAGGCGGCCATCAGGTCTCCTGTCTGCTGGGTGGTATGGAATGTGCACTTCTAAAAGCGCAGGCATAAGATCTTGGGAGTTCCCAGGGGGCGGAGTGCCACCGGGGAGCCTGGGCGTGTGCCCTGAGTGTTCACGGGCCACGATCTCAGAGGCATGCGGGTCCCGTGTGCTGGGTGGGATTCTGTAGGAAGGGACTCTCTTCTGGGGTTCCAGGATTCTTGCACGGGACAGTCTCTGTCTGCTCTCTGGAATGGATATGGATTTGCGGTGTCAATGGCGAATCTAGTTACAGTGCCGCACGCACAAACCGAACATCCATCCGCAGCAGCCGAGCCTCCAAATGACCAAAACGCCGCTTGCTTGTGCCCCGTACTCAGAGACACCCCGTCGTACCCCACCCCAGGCACTCACACTGGTTGTGTCTCCTGCCTCTTTTCTACGCCCCTCTCTGCTTTCTTCACCAGACAATTGTTCTCAGGGGCAACTTCTGCTTTACCCTGCACCATCCTAGTGGTGCAAAGCTGAGACCAGATGCTAAGTTTCTCTTGGTCGTCTCCAATGAGTATTACTCTCTTTCCTTCAATTTTCTTTTAGGAGAGTGAAAGGATGGGTTGAGAATAGGGAGCGACAGAGCCATTGTATTTAAAACCAGCCAAAAAATGCACCTCTTTGATCACTTTGAGCGGTTTTCCCCTTACGTGTGTTGTTTCCGGTATAAATCTCCATAGGTAGAATGAATAGAAGTTAGGACTCCTCTCCAGTATTCTAACTGGCTTAGACATTCCCCTCCACCAGGGTATCTCTGAAGTTTTCAAAAAGAACCTCAGTCACGTCAGTGTCATAAATCCGTAAATCATGGGGAAAAAATCTCTTTGTGTCTATATTCCCAATCTATAGGATTGATTTGTTTGCTGGGCAACTGAATGGTGAATTGGTAATTAATATTGACATAACTGGCTTCCAGGTGGCTT
Source organism: Tragulus kanchil (assembly GCA_022376925.1). Classification (NCBI taxonomy): domain Eukaryota; kingdom Metazoa; phylum Chordata; class Mammalia; order Artiodactyla; family Tragulidae; genus Tragulus; species Tragulus kanchil. Next base: position 131,252,128 of record JAIOJX010000004.1, read on the forward strand.
AGTGGCAAAGACTCTCCTGCTAATGAAGGAGACGTGGGTTCAGGGTCTGGGCCGGGGAGGTCCCCTGGAGAAGGAAATGGCGCTCTGTCCGTGGGATTTCTCAAACCCGCGTCTCCAGCCTGGCAGGCAGACTCTTTACTACTGAGCCACCTGGGAAGCCCCTTTAAGGATATGACTAACATTTAAATCAGTAGACTTTGAGTAAAACAGATGATACTCTAACATGTGGTAGGCCTTACTGAATCAGATGGAAGGCCTTAAAAGCAAAGCCTGAGATTCCCTGGAGAAGAAGCAATTCTGTTATAAGAATGCAACATAGAAACACTGCTTGAGTTTCAAGACTACCTAGCCTGCCCTCTGGAGGTTTGACTCTTACCTGAATTTCTGACCTTCTAGGTCACCCTACAGAGTTAATTCCTTCAAATAAATTTCTCTCTTGTCTATCTGTCATCTATTTATCTAAATATCTATGTATCTACCCACCTAAATATCTATCCTATTGTTTCAGTTTCTTCTGGAAAACTCTAATACAAAAGGCATATTTATTCAGCTGTTCACCTGAAACTATGACAGCATTCTTAATTGACTGTACTTCAGTACAAAATAAAACGTTTATTTTAAATGGCATATTTGCTTCTAAAAATAACTTGATAATTTAACTAAACACACTCAAATTATGGTGTGAATGTGGCGAGAAGATGACAGGGGATTCAGAAAAGGTAAGGGGAGGAAGGAAAGACATGAGAGGGTGAAGTGCAGGAGGCCCAGCTGCAGCTGGATCCTTCACACAGATGAACGCTTCCTGTGGTCTGGAAGTGCCAGTCACTCTTTTTCACAACTGAGTTTGAAGACCGTCAGAGTTCTCTCACAGTAAGAATTAATAATGTCAGCTTCAAACTTCCGTTACTCTTAAAAAATTATGTGCGTTAGATAATTCAATCTTTTGTATTATAAACAGTCTTCATGGCTTGTCCATTTTTAACATCCAGAACCTTTAGACACAGATGTCTGTTTTCATATATCAGAAAAATGACAACTTATCCCCATATTCAGCTTCTTACCTATCTTGACTATGTTCATTTTTCTGCAAGTCACGCTCTTTTTTCCAAGCTTCGCACATATTTTACTGTCTCCAATCAGTAAGAATTTCTTTGTCTTGATGAAATACTTCTCATGCAGTTTGTTAAAATTCAGGCAAGTTACCTCTAAAAGTGCCCCACTGTAGAAACAAAAAAGGAACTTGTCTTAATTCAAGTAGGTGTTATGGTGCAGAATGGTACACTGTCACATCTACATTTCAGTTGTGTGGCTTTCAGTTTGTCCATAGGGTAGATGTCTGTTTAAGAGAGAGAGAATTAAAACAGCTTTTTGCTGCCATTCTCATGTGTTGAGATTACATTAGGCATTAGATATAAGTAAACCGGAAATAGCCGATGCCCGTTCATGAAAATAATGACAAATTCTTAATATTTGGGCTTTATTATTAGAAGATAAATACTTGGCTTAGGTGGGAAGCTGATTTCTTTTTTATGATGTCCTGCAGAAATATATTGAAAAATAAAAAGCCTGTAAAGATATAGTGACAAAAAGTTTAAAAGAAATAATAAATTTACCTAAAGGATTATAGATATAAAACCATATACACTACAGAGTTTTCCCTGGTGGTCCAGTGGTTTATTGAGTCTGCCTTCCAGCGCAGGGGATGCAGATTCAGTTCCTGGCTGGGGAACTATTAACAGGATCCCACATGCCACGAGGCAGCTGGACCTGAGTGCCACAACTCCCGAGCCTGCACACCACAACTAAGACCGAGCGTTGTCAAAAAATAAAATGTGTGTGTGTTAAGTTCCTTCAGTCATGTCTGACTCCTTGAGGTGCCATGGACTGTAGCCTGCCAGGCTCCTCTGTCCATGGAATTCTCCAGGCAAGAACACTGGAGTGGGTGGCCATGCCTTCCTCCAGGGGATCTTCCCGACCCAGGGATCGAAGCCAGGTCTCCCACATTGCAGGCAGATTCTTCATTGTCTGAGCCACCACACTGCCCCAACTCCCCCAATAAATAAATAAATATTAAAAATACACTGATAGGTAATTTGTAAAAATTTATAGGTAATTTTGGCTGAGTTTCATTTTTAATTGATCAACAGATTTTAAAATCAGCTCTCCTCCCCATGTTCCTTAGATTAAATGCACTAGTAATTGAATCCTGTCACTTCTGTGACCTCCCTTTCCCTGTTAAGGTCAGACTTTTGGGAAGCAGAAGAAAAGAGAATATTGCCTACAATGTAGCTACATTAAAAGCTCCAAATTGTACTCTTTCAAAAAATTCCTCTAGGTATTGAACGTGCATTTTCTGTGTCTCCTATATTGCAGGCAAAAGCTTTACCACCGAGCCATCAGGGAGACCCACATGTACACACTGCTGTATTTAAAATGAATAACCAACAAGGCCCTACAGTGTAGAACAGGGAACTCTGCTCCATGTTATGCGGCAGCCTGGATGGGAGTTTGGGCAAAATGGATACACGTGTCTGTATGACTGAATCCCTTTGCTGTTCATCTGAAACTATTACGACATTGTTTGTTAATCAGCTATATCCCAATAAAAAGGTGCTTTTTATTTATTTATTTTTTAAAAGTATGTATCAGTTCCAGTAATGGCAGAGTAGCTTGTATCATGCGAACCTTCAACATATAGCTACAATAAACTTGGAACAAGATCTTTTTGAAAATGCTATTTAAGAGCATTGGAAAATAACCAAAAGCAGATGAATACTAAGGGGAATTTAATTGTTTGAAAAAGAGTGTATTAGATCCTTCTTTCTATGTTGTTTGTTTTGTTTTGTCTGAGGACACTTTTTAGATCACATTGTGATGTACATTTAGAATCTAATAGAAGGCCAGTTCTACTGCCTTAAGTTAGAAGACAGAATTTTGATTGGCCTGAGTGACTAGGTATTTTTAGGGGGGAAAGGACTAGAAATGAGGAAGCTTTACAGATAGAGGACACCAAGTCTATATGTAAATCCTACTCAGAGTAGAGTTTAACATTATTTAATTAGAGAAGAGTTTAAATTACTTAATTGTGCCAATTTGGAGGAAGATCTAAGGAAATCATGCCAATAGCTAGATGGCTCTAGAAAGAACTAAAAGGATATTTTTGATGTTGCCTCAAAAGAAGAATTTGGAGATTAATCTAGCCAAGTCAACTGAGTGACAGAATTAAAATTAATGCTTGCCAGAGGAAGTTATCAGAATCCAATAAATAAACCAACCACCCTATTATCAATAACGTTCTTCCTACATTCAAAAGATGTTACAAAAGAGCAGAAAAAGGAAAATAAGACACATAGTCAAGACAAAAGACAGTCAATGGAAACTAACCCTAAGATGACTTGGATGTTGAATCAGCAGAAAAGAACTTCTCAACAGAGAAAACAGAGAAAAGAACTTCTTAAACATATTTGTATATATGTTTAAGGTCTAACCAAAACATGCGATTATAATTATTGAATGAATGTATAACTCTAGAAGAGAAGCGGAAACTAGAAAAGAGAACAAAATGAAAATACTCTAACTGACAAGTGCAAATTTAAAGTTTTTAAAAATGCAGTGGATATATGGAATAGACTTAATAGCAGATAGAAGATGGCAGAAGGAAAGGTTGGTGAAGTTGAAGATAGGTCAATAGAAATAATTCAGTCAAAAATAATAGAAAATCTTATTGACCTGTGGACAGTATCAAGGGGATACATAATTATGCAATTAGAGTTTCAGAACAAAAAGAGAGAAAGAATTTGGCTGAAAGATGTTTAAGAAATAATAGTTCTAAATTTCCCAAATGTAGAAAAACATATCAACTTTGGGGCTTAAAAAACTCAGTCAATCCAAGCAGAATAAATGCAAAGGAAACCACACCTAGGCACATCATGGTGAAATGGTTGAAACAGCAAAAGAAAACAAATCTTGAAAGTGTGCAGAGAAGTATATCACTTCTCATCAGTAATTACATGAACCAGAAGACATTGGAATAATATATTTAAAACTCTGGAAGGGGAAAAATTGTCCACTTTAAATCCTTAAAGTATAAAATATTCTTCAACAAAGAAGGTAAAATAAGGATATTTCCAGCTATATAAAAATGGAGATAATTTGTTTTAGGAAGTTCTTTAGACCACAGAGAAATAATACAAGGTGGAATTTCCAGATCTATAGGAAGCAATTAGGTGTACCAGAAAAAATATAAAAGACACCACATATTTTCGTGTCATAAATTCTTTAGAGGTAAAGATTGTTTAGGACTTCCTTGGTGGTCTAGTGGTCAAGACTCTGTGCTCCCAGTGTCAAGGGCATGGGTCCAATCCTGGTCAGGGAACTAAGATCTTGCATGCTGCATAGCATGGCCAAAAATAAATAAATAAATAAATAATAATAAAGGACTGTTTAAAGCAAATAATGTAATATTATTGTGGCATTAACAATATATGTAGATATAAAATATATGACAGGGCTTCCCTGGTGGTCTAGTGGGTAAAGGGTCTGCCTTGCACTCCAGGGGCACTGGTTCAATTTCTGGCCTGGGAAGATCCCATGTGCCAAGGGGCGGCTGGACTGGTGTGTCCAATTACGAGTCAGCATTCTGGAGCACATATGCCAAGAGCCGGTGCTCTGCTCGGAAACTAGAAAAGGAAAAAATGAATTCAGTCAAAAAGTTTTTAAAAATGCAGTGGATATATGGAATAGACTTAATAGCAGATAGAAGATGGCAGAAGGAAAGGTTGGTGAAGTTGAAGATAGGTCAATAGAAATAATTCAGTCAAAAATAATAGAAAATCTTATTGACCTGTGGACAGTATCAAGGGGATACATAATTATGCAATTAGAGTTTCAGAACAAAAAGAGAGAAAGAATTTGGCTGAAAGATGTTTAAGAAATAATAGTTCTAAATTTCCCAAATGTAGAAAAACATATCAACTTTGGGGCTTAAAAAACTCAGTCAATCCAAGCAGAATAAATGCAAAGGAAACCACACCTAGGCACATCATGGTGAAATGGTTGAAACAGCAAAAGAAAACAAATCTTGAAAGTGTGCAGAGAAGTATATCACTTCTCATCAGTAATTACATGAACCAGAAGACATTGGAATAATATATTTAAAACTCTGGAAGGGGAAAAATTGTCCACTTTAAATCCTTAAAGTATAAAATATTCTTCAACAAAGAAGGTAAAATAAGGATATTTCCAGCTATATAAAAATGGAGATAATTTGTTTTAGGAAGTTCTTTAGACCACAGAGAAATAATACAAGGTGGAATTTCCAGATCTATAGGAAGCAATTAGGTGTACCAGAAAAAATATAAAAGACACCACATATTTTCGTGTCATAAATTCTTTAGAGGTAAAGATTGTTTAGGACTTCCTTGGTGGTCTAGTGGTCAAGACTCTGTGCTCCCAGTGTCAAGGGCATGGGTCCAATCCCTGGTCAGGGAACTAAGATCTTGCATGCTGCATAGCATGGCCAAAAATAAATAAATAAATAAATAATAATAAAGGACTGTTTAAAGCAAATAATGTAATATTATTGTGGCATTAACAATATATGTAGATATAAAATATATGACAGGGCTTCCCTGGTGGTCTAGTGGGTAAAGGGTCTGCCTTGCACTCCAGGGGCACTGGTTCAATTTCTGGCCTGGGAAGATCCCATGTGCCAAGGGGCGGCTGGACTGGTGTGTCCAATTACGAGTCAGCATTCTGGAGCACATATGCCAAGAGCCGGTGCTCTGCTACAGGAGAGGCCACTGCAGTGGGAGGCCCATGCAAGCCAAAGAATAAAGATGGATGAACATAAATAAATAAAAGACCAATAAAAAGTGGGCAAAAATTAAAAAAAAAATATGAGAGTAGTACAGAGGCTAGAATGTCTTAAGTATAGTTATATTGTTCGAAGTTCCTTATATTTTATATGAAATAGTACACTCTAAGTAAACTCTGATAGGAAATGATTGAATATTGAAACAATGAATCTAAAAAGAGATAGTGCTCAAAAGTGAAAATAAGGAAGACATTTTGAATGTTTCAATAGTTTCATCTCTTTCAAAGAATTTAAACTGATTACTAGTAAGCTTTCCCACAAGGAAAACTTTATGCTCAAATAAAACTGGTGAGTTCTATCATATATATATGAGATGGGGTCAATCTTATACAAATTATTTCAGAAAATTGAGTAGAAATGAGCCTTTTCCAACTTATTTGGTGAAGTTAGCTCAATTCTGGTACCAAAATATGGCAAAAATATTATGAAAAGAAATTTACAAATTAATGTTCCTTAAGAAAATGTTAATATATTGATACTAACACATAATGACAAAGTAGGATGCATTGCAGGAAATCAAGGTAAGTTCAACAGTCAAAGATCAATCAGTACAATTTACCACATGAACAGAATAAAAGACATAAATAATCTGATCCTCTTAATTGATGTAAAAATAGCATAGGACAAAATTCAATATCTATTTATGATAAAACTCTCAGTAGATATTTGCTTAACCTGATAAAGGGCATTCACAAAAGGTCTATAGTTAAATATACACTCAGTGAGAAACTAGTGAACAGTTGTCTTCTAAGAAAAGATCAAGGCAGGAATACCTATTTTTACCACTTTTATTCAACAGTGTATTGGAGGTTCTAACCAGTGCAAAAGGCAAGAGAAACAAATAAAAGTCATGTTTAGAGAGAAGGGAAATGAGATTCTCTTTGCTTGCAGACATGTTTGTTCACATGGAAAACTATAAAGATACTCCAACACAGTTAAAGGACTAATCTAGTGATTTCATTATGTTCAGTATACAAAAGTCAATTTTATTTCTACAGACTATTGTCCAAAAATTAGAAAATAAATAAAAAATAACAGTTCCATTTGTAATAGCAATAAAAACATAAGATTCTTAGAGATAAAATTAATAAAAGATGTTTAAGGCCTTTGCAAAGGAAATTACAAAACATTCCTAAGAGCTATTAAAGGAAATCTAAATAGAGAGCTACATTCATAGATCAGCAGATTGAGTACTAAAAAGATGGAAATTTCCCCAGATTGTTTCATATATATATATATGTATGAAACATACATATATATATATATATAAATTCTAACCAAAATCTCAGCAGGATTTTTAGAAAAATTGACAAGCTGATTTTAAAATTTATGTGGAAACACAAAGAATTTGGAATACCCAAACAATACTAAAATAGTAGAACAAATATGGAGAACTCAGAAGCTTAATTTCAAACTTGCTATAAAGTTATGACCATCAAGACAGTTTAGCACTGGCACAAAGATAAAAATATTAATCAATGGAAAATACAAGTGTTCTGAAATAGACTTATATATGTAAGGTTAATTGATTTTAAATACATACATCCAGTGAATTCAGTGGAAATAAATTTCTTCAGGAAATTGTCTTGGAACAACGGAGCAAATGTGTAGACAATATGAACCTCATTCTCACAAAAACTAACTGGGTATGGAGTATATTTCTAAACATAGAGGCTTTAGCTATGAACTGTTTAAAAGAAAACATAAGAAAATATCTTCTTAACTTTGAGGGCAGACCCAAAAAGCAGTAAATATAAAAGAGAAAAATGAAATAGATTGGGATGCATCGAAATGAAAATCTTCTGTTTATTAAAACAGTCCAGGGCTTCCCTGGTAGCTCAGTGGTAAAGAGTTCACCTGCCAGTGCAGGAGACACGGGTTTGATTCCTGATCCGGGAAGATCCCACATGCTGCGGAACAACTAAGCCTGTGAGTCACAACTATGGAGCCTGTGCTCTGGAGCCTCAGAACTACAACTATGGGGCCCATGCGCCGCAACTACTGAAGCCCATGCGTCCTAGAGCCCGAGTTCCACAAGAGAAGTCACTGCAACAAGAAGCCTGCTCACCTCAACTAGAGAGTAGCCCCCACTCCCTGCAACTAGAGAAGAGCCTGTGTCAGCAGTAAAAACCCAGAAGAGCCCAAAATAAATAAATAAACAAAAATTTAAAAATTAGCCATTAATACAATGAAACGACAAGCTACAGACTAACAGAAAATAGTTGTAGCACATATATCTAACATCAGAATTTTATACAGAGTATATGATGAATTCATATGTGTTAATAATAAAATGACAAATCAATGAAAAAAAGGCAAAAGTCTTTGACAGATATTTGCCAAAAGAAGACATCCAAATGGACAACAGTATGTGAATGGTAAACACTGTGATTTTTGTGAAAAAAAACAAATTAAATCTAGAAATATGGAGAACTCAGAAGCTTAATTTCAAACTTGCTATAAAGTTATGACCATCAAGACAGTTTAGCACTGGCACAAAGATAAAAATATTAATCAATGGAAAATACAAGTGTTCTGAAATAGACTTATATATGTAAGGTTAATTGATTTTAAATACATACATCCAGTGAATTCAGTGGAAATAAATTTCTTCAGGAAATTGTCTTGGAACAACGGAGCAAATGTGTAGACAATATGAACCTCATTCTCACAAAAACTAACTGGGTATGGAGTATATTTCTAAACATAGAGGCTTTAGCTATGAACTGTTTAAAAGAAAACATAAGAAAATATCTTCTTAACTTTGAGGGCAGACCCAAAAGCAGTAAATATAAAAGAGAAAAATGAAATAGATTGGGATGCATCGAAATGAAAATCTTCTGTTTATTAAAACAGTCCAGGGCTTCCCTGGTAGCTCAGTGGTAAAGAGTTCACCTGCCAGTGCAGGAGACACGGGTTTGATTCCTGATCCGGGAAGATCCCACATGCTGCGGAACAACTAAGCCTGTGAGTCACAACTATGGAGCCTGTGCTCTGGAGCCTCAGAACTACAACTATGGGGCCCATGCGCCGCAACTACTGAAGCCCATGCGTCCTAGAGCCCGAGTTCCACAAGAGAAGTCACTGCAACAAGAAGCCTGCTCACCTCAACTAGAGAGTAGCCCCCACTCCCTGCAACTAGAGAAGAGCCTGTGTCAGCAGTAAAAACCCAGAAGAGCCCAAAATAAATAAATAAACAAAAATTTAAAAATTAGCCATTAATACAATGAAACGACAAGCTACAGACTAACAGAAAATAGTTGTAGCACATATATCTAACATCAGAATTTTATACAGAGTATATGATGAATTCATATGTGTTAATAATAAAATGACAAATCAATGAAAAAAAGGCAAAAGTCTTTGACAGATATTTGCCAAAAGAAGACATCCAAATGGACAACAGTATGTGAATGGTAAACACTGTGATTTTTGTGAAACATAAGTAAAATCATAAAATACTATTTCAAAGTTAAATCTTAGAAATGATGTGTAGTTCCCATCCATTGACAGTAGGAGGGTAGAATGATATAACCACTTTGGAAAACTTGTTGATCAGTTTCTTATAAAGTTAAATATGCACCTACACTGTGATATAGTAACTCTACTCTGTGGTTTTTACTGCGAAGAAGTAAAAATTTATATTAATCTGATTTGTAGAAGAGTGTTAATTAAAACTTTTAAAGAGAATAGTCTCAAACTCGAGAAAACACAAATGTACATCAAGAAACAAAAGGATTAAAATTTTGTGATATATTTGTTGAGGTATAGGTGATTAACAATGTTGTGTTGGTTTCAGGTGTACAGCAAAGTGATTCAGCTATTCATATACATAGATCTAAGGCTTTCCAGTTGGCTCAGCAATAAAGAATCTGCCTGCCAGTGCAAGAGAGGATTGTTCAATCCCTGGGTTGGGAAGATCCTTTGGAAGAGGAAATGCAACCCACTCCAGTATTTTTGCTTGAGAAATCCCATGGACAGAGGAGCCTGGTGGGCTACAGTGCATGGGATCACAGAGTCAGTCGGGACTTAGTCACTAAACAACAGCAACAACATATATGTATCTATTCTTTTTCAAATTCTTTTCCCATGTAGATTGTTAAATAGTACTGAGCATAGTTCCCTGTGCTGTACATTAGGTCTTTGTTGGTTATCCCAAACTTCCTAAAGATCCCTCTCCTCCACCCTTCCCTCAACTGTTTTTAGAGAGATATTTTCTTAACTTGTATAGGTTAAAGAAAGAATAATTTCACCAACACTGATGAATAATTTGTAAAGATGGATGAGGACAAGAGTAAATACTTAAGTTCCATATGTGGTATATTTGAACAGTGGAATTAATATCAGAAATTGGAAAGATGAGCTATGAGATAAACATGGATAAATTTAAGAAACATTGTGTTATGTGAAAAGTCAGACAGGAGTGAGCAGTGAATTATTTCATTTAGAAGTACTACCAGAAACCAGCAAAACCAAATGGTGATAGTATTCAAAACTGTGATTTCTCACAGGCGATGAGGAGAGACTGAAAGGGAACATGAGGTATCCTGCTGGCGTGAAAGACACACTCTGCATCTCAACTGAGGTGATGGCAACATATCATATGTGTTTTTCAAAACTCATGTAGTATCTGTACATTTTACCATAGGTAAACTTTATCCCCCAAATGACCTGAAATCAAAAAAAGAAAGTAAAATTAAGTTAATAAGCCACATAAAAATCAATGAAGTAAAGCAGAGTATCTATTCTCACTATAAAAGTGAACAATGCAGAGTAAAAGGAAAATTACTCATTTCTCTTTTTTGTTTCAACCCTTACTTTAAAAAAGCCTTTTTTTCTTTCCGCAATTATGCCTCTTTTTTATTTATATTATTTTCATCCATCTTTTTATTCTTTGGCATGTGTGGGCCTCCCATTGCAGCGGCCTCTCTGAGCGCATGCGCTCCAGAGCTCTGGCTTGTAAGTAATTGGACACACCTGTCCAGCCGCTCCGCGGCACATGGGATCTTCCCGGGCAGGGATCGAACCAGTGCCCCTTGCACTGCAAGGAGGACACCTTACCTACCGGACCAGCAGGGAAGTCACTCAACCCTCAATTTAATTCAGATCTCTTGTAATAACCATAGCTATACCAGTTTGTTTTTCCGACATGCTGTTTAAATCTAGCCACGTCGTCCCAGAAAAGAGGTATAACTGGGTCAAATTGGAAGAGAGGATTGTGAAAGAAATAGATTTGCTTCTATGAAGAGAATTATCATTAATCAGATTTTTAAAAAATACTGGGAGTATATTCTGAAAAGGCCATTTGCTACCTGTGACCTAGAATGTGTGTTGGTTTTATGTGGTGAAATTGGATGTGTGTACAGTTTTTTCTGCATGTACACACACGTGACCCCTTTCCAGAATCATTGCTGAACTCTGAGCAGATATGTGTGGAATGTTCAGTTGCAGGTACTTAGCAGGTAAGAATGTTTCAGCACTGTTGGACATTTGAGAAGAATCTGAAATGATATTCTCAATTAATTTTTGCTTTTCAGGGAAAGAGAGTAATGACCACCAGCAATAAAGTATCAATGCACGGCTGTCTTATGAGGCTAGGCACCCTTAAGGGCTCTGAGTTCTACAAGCTGTTCTGCGTGGAGTGGAAGCCATGCTAGGAGACTAAGAGACAACCGTGGTCTAGAACAGATGGCCTTGCTTTGTGCCGCTGACCCTGGCTTCAGTCGATCAGGGGAAACTCAGTGTCTCCCATGAGTGGCTCAACTCAATTCTATCCAATTCATTTCAATTCACTTAATTAAATGAAGTTGTTTTAATTTAATTCTGTGTACTGCCAGGATTAGGAATTTTCTAGACTACACTGCCCAACCAAATGGCCATAGCCTCATGTGTGGATATTGAACCCTTGAAATATGGCTTGGCTAAATTGAGATGTTTTTTTGAACTTTGCCTCAATTGTCTTTTTTTTTTTTTTTTTGGCATGTGTGGGCCTCCCATCGCAGCGGCCTCTCTGAGCGCATGCGCCCAGAGCTCTGGCTTGTAAGTAATTGGACACACCTGTCCAGCCGCTCCAGCACATGGGATCTTCCCGGCAGGGATCGAACCAGTGCCCCTTGCACTGCAAGGAGGACACCTTACCTACCGGACCAGCAGGGAAGTCACTCAACCCTCAATTTAATTCAGATCTCTTGTAATAACCATAGCTATACCAGTTTGTTTTTCCGACATGCTGTTTAAATCTAGCCACGTCGTCCCAGAAAAGAGGTATAACTGGGTCAAATTGGAAGAGAGGATTGTGAAAGAAATAGATTTGCTTCTATGAAGAGAATTATCATTAATCAGATTTTTAAAAAATACTGGGAGTATATTCTGAAAAGGCCATTTGCTACCTGTGACCTAGAATGTGTGTTGGTTTTATGTGGTGAAATTGGATGTGTGTACAGTTTTTTCTGCATGTACACACACGTGACCCCTTTCCAGAATCATTGCTGAACTCTGAGCAGATATGTGTGGAATGTTCAGTTGCAGGTACTTAGCAGGTAAGAATGTTTCAGCACTGTTGGACATTTGAGAAGAATCTGAAATGATATTCTCAATTAATTTTTGCTTTTCAGGGAAAGAGAGTAATGACCACCAGCAATAAAGTATCAATGCACGGCTGTCTTATGAGGCTAGGCACCCTTAAGGGCTCTGAGTTCTACAAGCTGTTCTGCGTGGAGTGGAAGCCATGCTAGGAGACTAAGAGACAACCGTGGTCTAGAACAGATGGCCTTGCTTTGTGCCGCTGACCCTGGCTTCAGTCGATCAGGGGAAACTCAGTGTCTCCCATGAGTGGCTCAACTCAATTCTATCCAATTCATTTCAATTCACTTAATTAAATGAAGTTGTTTTAATTTAATTCTGTGTACTGCCAGGATTAGGAATTTTCTAGACTACAATGCCCAACCAAATGGCCATAGCCTCATGTGTGGATATTGAACCCTTGAAATATGGCTTGGCTAAATTGAGATGTGCTCTAAATATCAAATACCAGATTTTGATGATGTAGATATTCAAAAGATCTCATGAAGGTTTTGTTCATACAATGACAGGTTGAAATGATAATATTTTGGCAATATTACATTAACTAAAATATTATTAAAAGTCATTTTCACCTATTTCTTTTTAAAATGTGGCTACTAGGCAAGTTTAAATTACATATATTATTCCCATATTTGTGGATCCTATTGTATTTATGTTGGATAGAGCTGTTTTAGGGTATTTTGGTGAGGAGAAAAGATTGCTGCAGGTACCCAACTAGAATTATAGGCTAGCACATTTGACTTTGTGGAGGACATCAGCCCTAAGCCACTTACACAAATTCCCTTGCTCTGAAAATAGAGACTGCTGGGACTACAGGATTCTTCACCCCAACACAACCTTCCTCAATCTCCTACAAATTTGTGTACTTTAGTGTGATAAACACATTTCTCTTGTTGGTGGAAACAGGTATTTATATGGAAATACTAAAAACAAACCTTAGAGGTTATTCCTCATTTGGTCCTAAAAGACAGACTCTTCTCAAAAGTTAGTATGGTTCAGAAAGGACTAGATTAGCAACATTTGACAGACACTGCTAGTTACGTCAGGAACATGAAGTAGCCAGGGCAGGATGCAGCCTGTGATGTTGGTGGTAATTGATGACAATTTTAAAAAAGAGACATTTTTGAAGTGGTATCTGTAGGCGGCACATGGGAGTGACTGCAGTGCCCCCACGAATGTGGAAGTAAAGGAAATACAATTACCTTCTGAGAGCTCCCTGTGAAGATCATGCAAACACTTAAAAGCAGTGTCCCAAATTTACATGCCTGTGGTGTTCACATGAGTAATAAGAATGAGAACAGTGGGCTAACTTCAGAACTGAGATTTAATTCTCCACCTATAGACACCATCAGAATTCTGCTCAGTTAATTTTTGCTTTCTGGATCCAGTATTACCAAATCTGATTTTCAAAGAGATACCAAGATTTTTAAAGGTGGCATCCAAATTAAAAAAAAAAAATTAACAACTTTGAGATTGAAATCAAACAACTCTGGTTTTATTAATAAAATCAGCAGACTTCCTTTGTTCTGCTTCTATATTTCCTGAACCTTTCTTTCATTTTTCATGAAAATTCCATATTACAGACAGGATTAAGTACCATGTACAGGCACCAACTTTAAGCCAGACACTAATCCTTCTATCCCAGTGTCAGCAGTTGTTACAGTCAACGTTTAAATGACTCTTGGGTCACAAGCTAGTGTGACCTCCCTACCTGTTTCTGGAGCCTCTGCTTTGTCATTCCCGATATCTGGGAGTTAGTTAGGGTGTTTGCGAACAAAAACATTTCTAGGTCCCCAGTGAGAGTGGATTTATGTTGATGTACCTACTGGCTCTCTCTGTTCTTCTTCCTCTCAAACACCTGAGCACGGAATGAATATTTGGGTCACTATGATAGTTGCATCTGTCTCTGTGAAGGCATCACCTGGCGTGCTGGTCACCCATCTCTGTGATTTTGGTTAATCCAAGTCCATCCCCAAGAGATGGATCTGCATGTTGAACACTAAATTATATGTTTCTAAGCCTGGGTGTCTGGCGGCCAGATCAGGCGGGTGGTAAATGTTTGTTGGAAAATGTCCCTGGTGAGGCTTCTGGGAAACAACACCTGGTTTCTGTCAACAGTCCCACCATGTAAAGACTTCAGCGGATGCACAGTTTACAGTGATTTCCAATTTCTTTCTCTATAAATTTAGATTCGCACACACACATGAAGTTCACATCAAGCAATTTTGTGGAAAAGAAGTCCAAACTTATCAACAAATTCAAGGTGTGGATACTTTTGTGTAAATGACTGCTCTTCCGGAAGCACCTCAGCCTACTAAGGGCTTCTGACTTAATTTTTCACACTCAAAGCATGTCTTAAAACAATCCCTTTCCAATGGAAATATCTGAATCCAACTGAACAACCCAAACAGAGGCTACCGACAGGTTAAAATATGACAGAAGAAATCGAGAGACTCATGAAAGGAAGCAGAGAAATTTGTTCAAGTAGCCAAGGAAGTGGTCAGATACTGTTATGAATGAAAGTGGACAGAAGGTCAACTTCCGTCTACCCAAGGAAAACCACTGCCATTTACCACCCGGCTGGCTGCAGAAGCAAAATAGACCTCTGTGTCAGAGGGGATTTTGCCCACAGAAATGATGCTCGTCTTTCAAATGAGCTTTAGTAGAGGTCTAATTGTTGCACAGACTCTGGACATTGTAGCTTCTTCTTCTCTAGACATAGGTTATTCCTGGAAAGCATGTGCTGGAAGTGAACCAACAGAGGCAGACTGAGAACACACTATGGAGTTCAAGTCCAAGGTCATATTTATCCAAAGATCTTAGCAGGAGACACTGCATATACAGAGGCAAGGAATTAACATAAGACATGGGATTCAGAGCTTGTCAAGACCATATAGTGTGGGAGATTGGCTAATCTATGGAATTTCAGAAACCCTCTTTTACTACCAGTAGCTCTTGATTCACTTTCCTTAATAGGCAACTAACTAAAATTAGGTCATCTGATATGAATTAGGAAATAGCCACAAGGCAGAATTTCACGATAGAGTATTTTTTTCAAGTCATCAGTGATAGTAACTCTTGGCAACAAGAGATGATTTGCGGAAGAAGGAAAAGATAAAGTTCTCTGAGCTCTTTACGAAACTTTCAGACCTGATAGAGGCTTTCTGCTTCTTTTTACCTCTCTTGGTGGCTCCGTGAAACCAAGAGCCAATTTCTTCCTGTGGACTTTTACAAAATTGGTATTGGCAACTGGCTGGGTGACAGTTGGGTCTAGATTCACAGACTGTTGACTTCATGCCTCTTTTTCACTACTTGTTACATACTGGATGTGTCTTCTAATTAAATAATTGAAATATTAAATTATTTAATTGTCACATCTCCCTATAAGTTGGTATTCAACAGGTGAAGAAACAAAGGCATAGATAAGTTACACAACTTACTCTAGGTTAAAAAGCTAGTTAAGTGCTCCTATTAGAATCAGAAGACAGACACCTGCCCTGGGGAGCACTTGAGGACATCAGGATTTAAATTCTGCCATGAAGTTAGGAGGGATGTGGGATCTCCAACATCCACACCAATGTTTGGCTGTAGCAGTGAGGACCTGGAAGATGAACTCCTGAGTATTTCTTTGCCTGAGCCTCTTGGTGAAGGACAAGGCGTTCCAGGAATTTTTTGAAATT
This sequence comes from Tragulus kanchil, assembly GCA_022376925.1. Taxonomy (NCBI): domain Eukaryota; kingdom Metazoa; phylum Chordata; class Mammalia; order Artiodactyla; family Tragulidae; genus Tragulus; species Tragulus kanchil. The sequence continues at coordinate 131,268,265 of JAIOJX010000004.1, forward strand.
TATTCAATTTTAATATCTGATGATTAGCCCCCACATTTTCTCCTCTGCAGCTGTTGCTATGCAGCATACAAAAGCGAGAAGGAGGATTTCTAAGCACCCTTTGAATGCACCATTCCTCACCATATTTCAAATTCCAGATGGGTGCTGTTGATGTCTGGGTCATCAAATGTGCAGGTCAGCAAGTGCTGGGCTCCGTCCACTTCCAGCTGACTATAGCACGAGAATGAGTAGTCATCCAATTCTGCATCGTCAAATTCTCCTGAAAGAACAAACCTACAGATGTCAATGAAGCCAATACATGCCCCCTGGGGCAATCTGGACTGACCTTAAGGAAATGGCAACCTTGAAGGTTGATGATTTTTTATTGAGTGAAGGAAAGCCCAGGGGCAAAGACAAGAAATAGGACTAAAATAAAAATAAAAGCAAACAGAAAAATAAAACTCAAAGCGTAATGAGCACAGGTATTTTTTTTTTTTCTAATAGAAAAAAGTCATCACAAGTAATAGTTTCCAAAGATTCAGAAATATCTCTGGCATTGGGTAAGCAGATTGGAGATCTAGAATGAGACTAAATACATACTTTCTTTTGTATAATGGGGATTTCTTCTGTTAGTTTATACATTTCAATAGGAAATATTTGATTATTCATGTGCTACCTCATCTAGCCTTGGGCTTTACTACTAATCTTCCTTTATCACCTCCCAAGAATTTTTTTTTTTGAATGAAACAAGACGATAACTATCTTGCAGTCAGAAGTTCACTTTCTAAAGTAGCAACTTTCCCTTACCTAAAGACGCTTCCCAGTTAAAAATCCCATTGATTTCTCCCAAAATTGTTGATAAGTTACACACTTACTCTAGGTTAAAAGCTAGTTAAGTGCTCCTATTAGAATCAGAAGACAGACACCTGCCCTGGGGAGCACTTGAGGACATCAGGATTTAAATTCTGCCATGAAGTTAGGAGGGATGTGGGATCTCCAACATCCACACCAATGTTTGGCTGTAGCAGTGAGGACCTGGAAGATGAACTCCTGAGTATTTCTTTGCCTGAGCCTCTTGGTGAAGGACAAGGCGTTCCAGGAATTTTTTGAAATTTATTCAATTTTAATATCTGATGATTAGCCCCCACATTTTCTCCTCTGCAGCTGTTGCTATGCAGCATACAAAAGCGAGAAGGAGGATTTCTAAGCACCCTTTGAATGCACCATTCCTCACCATATTTCAAATTCCAGATGGGTGCTGTTGATGTCTGGGTCATCAAATGTGCAGGTCAGCAAGTGCTGGGCTCCGTCCACTTCCAGCTGACTATAGCACGAGAATGAGTAGTCATCCAATTCTGCATCGTCAAATTCTCCTGAAAGAACAAACCTACAGATGTCAATGAAGCCAATACATGCCCCCTGGGGCAATCTGGACTGACCTTAAGGAAATGGCAACCTTGAAGGTTGATGATTTTTTATTGAGTGAAGGAAAGCCCAGGGGCAAAGACAAGAAATAGGACTAAAATAAAAATAAAAGCAAACAGAAAAATAAAACTCAAAGCGTAATGAGCACAGGTATTTTTTTTTTTTCTAATAGAAAAAAGTCATCACAAGTAATAGTTTCCAAAGATTCAGAAATATCTCTGGCATTGGGTAAGCAGATTGGAGATCTAGAATGAGACTAAATACATACTTTCTTTTGTATAATGGGGATTTCTTCTGTTAGTTTATACATTTCAATAGGAAATATTTGATTATTCATGTGCTACCTCATCTAGCCTTGGGCTTTACTACTAATCTTCCTTTATCACCTCCCAAGAATTTTTTTTTTTTGAATGAAACAAGACGATAACTATCTTGCAGTCAGAAGTTCACTTTCTAAAGTAGCAACTTTCCCTTACCTAAAGACGCTTCCCAGTTAAAAATCCCATTGATTTCTCCCATTGTGTGAATATTTATTTAAGGCCGCTTGTCTTAAGCTACTAAGGCAAACATAATCAGAAAAAATTATAGAACTGAACTCAAATCTGGTGGAGGTACCCATGAATCTTACAGATACTACTTCTGTGCTTATAGATCTTCCTCTTACAGATACCGTGTTTTATAGACAGGAGCAAAATTCTAGAAGTATGTGGGGAACCAGAATTATCATGTCATTGCCTTTGGAAAGTCTTTTAAAGATAATATTTGATTTCTTAAGCAGAGTTGAGGCCTCTAAGATTAAATAGATGTTTTGTCTGTATATTTTATTACATTTAATAAAGAAAAATATGTCAGCAAAGATACTTCACTGGGATCTGTGAAAATTCAGAGTGACCAAAGCTGTTCTCGGAGAGACTGAGTGTGAGTTATGACTGCTTCAAGGTTATTGATGCTGAAATTACTTTGACCACTGATATTAGAAAATTGAAGCCCTAGAGCTTTAAATAGGTTAGAGAATATACTGACAGTTAAACCCCAATTGAATATGCTGAAAGGCATGGGATTACAAGCAGCACCCTTTTTACTTCAACTACCCAGTAGTTCTATGGGAAAGTTAGTAAAGCTGGTTGTGCGTGGACCAAACAGTTGAGAGAAAGGTCAATTCAGTCAAAGTGACAAATCTCAAAAAGTCACACTGAGGGAAGAGCTGTGGGCACCACTATTTCTCACTATATGCAGAATTCATCGAGCTCACAATTCTGCCACCAGCAAAGACTCCTTATGTAACTTCAGCAGGGTCTGACCATCCTTTTAGAAGCAGTTTTAAATAATGAGGGGAAGTCCACTCTTTGGGCTTCCCATTTCAAAATTTATTCATTCCTAATCTTATAGATTGAGATCTAGTTCCCTAATTACTGACAACTTTCTTGATAGAATGGCTCCGAGTGGCTTTAGCCTGCCTTTATATGGCAGCACTTGTGTACTCTTAATATTTTCTCTTCTTTAGAACTTCCACCAATCTGGTCCAGCAGAACCTATGCTACTATTTGGATTCAGACATCCGTGGATCAGCTTTGTCTTCCAAAATTCTTTAATATACAATTTAATCCAGAGAGAGTAGACTTTAGTAGATTACGGCTATCAACAGAACAAAGCATTCTTTCTACCCCTAATCATCTAATCTGGCAAAGTGAGTTTGTTGTATATTCTTATACATTATATAGAGTAGTGAACACTTAAAATAGCCAAGACATGGAAGCAACCTAAATGTCCATTGACAGTTGAATTGATAAAGAACATGTAGTGTATATCTACCTATCTATATAATGTAATGGAATATTACTTAGTCATAAAAAAGAATGAAACACCATTTGCAGCAACATGGATGGACATAGAGATTATCATATTAAGTAAATCAGACAGAGAAAAACAAATATGGTATTGCTCATATGTAGAACCTAAAAGATGCTACAAATGAATTTATTTACAAAATAAAAATAGATTCACAGACATAGAAAGCAAACTTGCCAAATTTGCCAAAGGAAACAGTGGAAGGCAGGGGAGGGGAGATAAATTGGGAGTTTGGTGTTAACATATACATACTACCATATATAAAATAGGTACGTAATAAAACCCTACATATAGCATAGGGAACTATACTCAATATCTTATACTAATCTACAATGGAAGAGAACCTGAAAAAGAATGTATAGACAGACATGTGTGTGTGTATACCTATCTGTATATGCATAACAATAACTTCAATGTATACTTTGAAGTGACCACAGTATTTTAAATTATCTATATTTCCATAAAAGAGAAAAAAGTAGTGGTCATACAATTAAAATGGCCATGCTTTGAGAAACAACTCATTGGTTCCTTAGCAGGTGTGACTCAACCAAAGCTACAATGTAAACAAATAAAATTCCCCTCAATAACCTGCAGAATTACATAGCATTTGACAAAGAGAATGTTATACCTGCTCTCAGCTTAGTTAAGAGTCATACACACAGTGGTTAAGACCTCTAGCACAAGAGCTGGACAGATGTGGGTTTAAATCCTGGCTATCCAGTCCTCTCTAAGCTTCATTGAAAGTTTTGTGTTTCTGGGTAAAACCCACTCGCAGAACCTATGCTACTATTTGGATTCAGACATCCGTGGATCAGCTTTGTCTTCCAAAATTCTTTAATATACAATTTAATCCAGAGAGAGTAGACTTTAGTAGATTACGGCTATCAACAGAACAAAGCATTCTTTCTACCCCTAATCATCTAATCTGGCAAAGTGAGTTTGTTGTATATTCTTATACATTATATAGAGTAGTGAACACTTAAAATAGCCAAGACATGGAAGCAACCTAAATGTCCATTGACAGTTGAATTGATAAAGAACATGTAGTGTATATCTACCTATCTATATAATGTAATGGAATATTACTTAGTCATAAAAAAGAATGAAACACCATTTGCAGCAACATGGATGGACATAGAGATTATCATATTAAGTAAATCAGACAGAGAAAAACAAATATGGTATTGCTCATATGTAGAACCTAAAAGATGCTACAAATGAATTTATTTACAAAATAAAAATAGATTCACAGACATAGAAAGCAAACTTGCCAAATTTGCCAAAGGAAACAGTGGAAGGCAGGGGAGGGGAGATAAATTGGGAGTTTGGTGTTAACATATACATACTACCATATATAAAATAGGTACGTAATAAAACCCTACATATAGCATAGGGAACTATACTCAATATCTTATACTAATCTACAATGGAAGAGAACCTGAAAAAGAATGTATAGACAGACATGTGTGTGTGTATACCTATCTGTATATGCATAACAATAACTTCAATGTATACTTTGAAGTGACCACAGTATTTTAAATTATCTATATTTCCATAAAAGAGAAAAAAGTAGTGGTCATACAATTAAAATGGCCATGCTTTGAGAAACAACTCATTGGTTCCTTAGCAGGTGTGACTCAACCAAAGCTACAATGTAAACAAATAAAATTCCCCTCAATAACCTGCAGAATTACATAGCATTTGACAAAGAGAATGTTATACCTGCTCTCAGCTTAGTTAAGAGTCATACACACAGTGGTTAAGACCTCTAGCACAAGAGCTGGACAGATGTGGGTTTAAATCCTGGCTATCCAGTCCTCTCTAAGCTTCAGGGTTCTGATATTTAAATTTGTGTTCTTACGAGGAACCATTGAATACAAAGATCTTACTTAGAACATAGAAAGCACTCAACAAGGACTAGCTAGGACTACTATCACGTTTCTGTTTTTTTGAGAAATAAGTAAACAAAAGGTTAAAAAATAATTCTAATTCTGAGGATATACATGGGGGATTCTTTTGAAAACCTTTGGGGATTCTTTTGAAAAAGAGCTTTTTTGTCAAAGGTATTATTATGACTATGGCTTTGAATTACATAGACGTTTTGAACAGTGAGTCTTTTTAAATGCTCACTATAAAAGATTTTTTTGAAATGTGTATTATAGACAAGGCAAAGTGGTTTAGAAGTCTTCCTACTGGAGGGGCTTAGTTGATGAGAAGTATAAATGGTTTGGATTTTTAAAAAGTATCCTCTTCCCTTGACCACTCTTATGATTGTCAGAGAACTAACTTATCTTTAACAAACAGCAGTGGATTCTTTTGAATTTCGGGCACCTCAAACCGAGAAGTATTTTGATGTAATCATGTAGTTGCATGGTTACAGATCTCCTAAAAAGCACCTTGGAATGTAAAAAATTGAAGTGAAAACTCAGCCTTCAGTTAGAATCTTTAATTTGTTTGTAAAATGGGAATACCACTGGGGGAAATAAAAGAGATATATTATACCCCCAAGAGTAAGATTTGTGTGTTACTTGCCAATTGTCTATCTGTACAGACACAAGACAACATTGCCCACAAAACAGTCATCAACTCCCACAAAGTGATTCATTCATAGTCACACTATGAAAAATGTCAACCCTCTGACAATCCCATTAATGCAAATATTGTAGGATTTCCATCCTTAGCCAATATATGACTTAAGCTATCTAAGCTGTGTCACTAGGCTGATATGTTTGAAATCTTCGATAGGCAAATACTTGTTTAAGTCTCAAAGTGAAAGCGCTTAATTTTCAAGAAAAATGGTGGTCCAGCTTTCCAGGTGGTTGCTCTGGGCAACTTCATCTTTGTGTACAGTTTAGGTGTAATTACGAAGAAAATGGTTAAGACCTCTAGCACAAGAGCTGGACAGATGTGGGTTTAAATCCTGGCTATCCAGTCCTCTCTAAGCTTCAGGGTTCTGATATTTAAATTTGTGTTCTTACGAGGAACCATTGAATACAAAGATCTTACTTAGAACATAGAAAGCACTCAACAAGGACTAGCTAGGACTACTATCACGTTTCTGTTTTTTTGAGAAATAAGTAAACAAAAGGTTAAAAAATAATTCTAATTCTGAGGATATACATGGGGGATTCTTTTGAAAACCTTTGGGGATTCTTTTGAAAAAGAGCTTTTTTGTCAAAGGTATTATTATGACTATGGCTTTGAATTACATAGACGTTTTGAACAGTGAGTCTTTTTAAATGCTCACTATAAAAGATTGAAATGTGTATTATAGACAAGGCAAAGTGGTTTAGAAGTCTTCCTACTGGAGGGGCTTAGTTGATGAGAAGTATAAATGGTTTGGATTTTTAAAAAGTATCCTCTTCCCTTGACCACTCTTATGATTGTCAGAGAACTAACTTATCTTTAACAAACAGCAGTGGATTCTTTTGAATTTCGGGCACCTCAAACCGAGAAGTATTTTGATGTAATCATGTAGTTGCATGGTTACAGATCTCCTAAAAAGCACCTTGGAATGTAAAAAATTGAAGTGAAAACTCAGCCTTCAGTTAGAATCTTTAATTTGTTTGTAAAATGGGAATACCACTGGGGGAAATAAAAGAGATATATTATACCCCCAAGAGTAAGATTTGTGTGTTACTTGCCAATTGTCTATCTGTACAGACACAAGACAACATTGCCCACAAAACAGTCATCAACTCCCACAAAGTGATTCATTCATAGTCACACTATGAAAAATGTCAACCCTCTGACAATCCCATTAATGCAAATATTGTAGGGATTTCCATCCTTAGCCAATATATGACTTAAGCTATCTAAGCTGTGTCACTAGGCTGATATGTTTGAAATCTTCGATAGGCAAATACTTGTTTAAGTCTCAAAGTGAAAGCGCTTAATTTTCAAGAAAAATGGTGGTCCAGCTTTCCAGGTGGTTGCTCTGGGCAACTTCATCTTTGTGTACAGTTTAGGTGTAATTACAATAGACTTACAAGATAGACAGAATCTGCCACTAGGTGCTAAGTATTTTAAGGATCCCAAGGAGAATTATTGTATGATGATAAATTTGTGGACATTGATGCAGTTAAATGTATCTCAATGAGAACTCATTCAGATCTTAACCCTATTTAGTTACTTACTAAGAATACCATATGACTGTGCCACAACTAGAGTACTTCTTCAAATATGAACTATTTACTATATTCTAGAAGCTGGAGGACGTGCTGAGAAGATAGCAAAGGTAAGTACAAAGTGGCTGTTTCTGGATATTATTTTATCTTGAAAGTGTTGTTTTTTAGAGCCTTCTGAAAAGCTAAGACAAAACAAAGTGAGCTTCATTCCTTGACAAGGTAAAGTTACCTTGAAGGTTCTCCAACGAGCATAAGCACTGTGTCTCTATGGGCATTCTTTTCGTAAGATCAGAGGCATCGACAAATATTTAAGAGCCACACTGGGAGAGTCAAATGTATCCCTTGACAATTCTAGGTCTTTACAGACCACTCACAGTGTTGGTCCCAGGCCCCCTGTCCTGGTGAACAGGCGAAATGATTCTAAGCCCTCAAACTTCCTTCTAACTTAGTGCCCCACTATTAGGAATCTGAGCAACTGAAATAGGTGCTAGAGATCATTTGAAATCCTGAAGAAAAATTAGAAATGACTCACCATTCTCTGCATAGCCACTTTCTCCAGAAACGGCTTGAAGTAAATAGAAAACTATACCCAAAATGGTACTTAGAACTGTCATTCTGAGAGAAAAAGAGAGGAGAGAGCAAGTCTGTGAGCCTACGTGTAGAAATGAATGAGAGAGTGAGAGAGAGCGAGCAACTTAAATCTATAGTTTTAGGACTTTATACTTGTCTAACCACAGAGGGGAAGCATGGGGGAAGTCTAAATAGCAGAAAAGAAGGCAAGAGCCAGAAACAGGAAGTGTGAGTAAAAGGACTGCTGTCTTAAGCAGCAGCGGAGGAAGGGAAGAAATAGAGGCCTTTTGATTGGCCCATCCTGGCCTTGTTTCAGATGGAGGTGATGGACTCAAATCTAGGCTCAAACGATCTTAGACCCACTCCAGGTGGTTGCTCTGGGCAACTTCACTATTTAGTTACTGTACTAAGAATACCATATTTAAGGATCCCAAGGAGAATTATTGTATGATGATAAATTTGTGGACATTGATGCAGTTAAATGTATCTCAATGAGAACTCATTCAGATCTTAACCCTATTTAGTTACTTACTAAGAATACCATATGACTGTGCCACAACTAGAGTACTTCTTCAAATATGAACTATTTACTATATTCTAGAAGCTGGAGGACGTGCTGAGAAGATAGCAAAGGTAAGTACAAAGTGGCTGTTTCTGGATATTATTTTATCTTGAAAGTGTTGTTTTTTAGAGCCTTCTGAAAAGCTAAGACAAAACAAAGTGAGCTTCATTCCTTGACAAGGTAAAGTTACCTTGAAGGTTCTCCAACGAGCATAAGCACTGTGTCTCTATGGGCATTCTTTTCGTAAGATCAGAGGCATCGACAAATATTTAAGAGCCACACTGGGAGAGTCAAATGTATCCCTTGACAATTCTAGGTCTTTACAGACCACTCACAGTGTTGGTCCCAGGCCCCCTGTCCTGGTGAACAGGCGAAATGATTCTAAGCCCTCAAACTTCCTTCTAACTTAGTGCCCCACTATTAGGAATCTGAGCAACTGAAATAGGTGCTAGAGATCATTTGAAATCCTGAAGAAAAATTAGAAATGACTCACCATTCTCTGCATAGCCACTTTCTCCAGAAACGGCTTGAAGTAAATAGAAAACTATACCCAAAATGGTACTTAGAACTGTCATTCTGAGAGAAAAAGAGAGGAGAGAGCAAGTCTGTGAGCCTACGTGTAGAAATGAATGAGAGAGTGAGAGAGAGCGAGCAACTTAAATCTATAGTTTTAGGACTTTATACTTGTCTAACCACAGAGGGGAAGCATGGGGGAAGTCTAAATAGCAGAAAAGAAGGCAAGAGCCAGAAACAGGAAGTGTGAGTAAAAGGACTGCTGTCTTAAGCAGAAGCGGAGGAAGGGAAGAAATGGAGACTTCCAGATGCTGGTCCCTTTTTAGCATTCCTGGCCACCCCCAAATATCCTGGCCTTGTTTCAGATGGAGGTGATGGACTCAAATCTAGGCTCAAACGATCTTAGACCCACTTTAAAAGAATCACAAGCGAAAATCTAAACAAAGCTTATCAATTGCTTGTCAGGGGTGAGTTTTGTTGTAAAGGAAGATTGTGCACTTAATGAAGTCGTTTATTGCAGGTATAATTTATTTTATTTTTTTTAGCACTTCTACAAAAAGCTTATTCTGAAATAACTCGAAGCTTTAGGCAGCAACTCTTAGTGGGTTTTGCTATAAGTACTATGGTATAATTCATTCATATTTGTGAAAAGTTTACTAAACTTCACCCTAGTACTTCCATATTGATTTTAGTTCTAGGTATATGAGTTTATTTTACTTTCTAGAATTAACTAATTAAAACATTCCCTTTAACTTTTTTTTTTTAATTTTGGCCTCTTTTACTGGTCCTTCATTTATGTGTTTTCATCTATCTTAATTCTTTGGCCTGTATGGGCCTCCCATCACAGTGGCCTCTCTCCTCTCAGAGGACCGGCTTTGGGCGCACGTGCTCCAGAGTGCTGGCTTGTAATTGGACACGCTGGTACAGCCGCTCCGCAGCATGTGTGATCTTCGCATGCCAGGGATCGAACTGGTGCTCCTTGCACTGTAAGGTGGACTCTTTACCCAATGGACCACCAGGGAAGCCCCTCTCTTTAATTTTTGATTTAATTTTTCTTCTATATTGGACTGTAGTTGATTTACGATGTTGCGTTAGTTTAATGCAGGTGTATTTTAAATTGTCTACCTCCCATCTCTGAACATACACACTAGAGTTCCACAAGCACAATCATTTTCCCATTGTGTGCTTTGTGTAACTCTGGTGGCTACTTATGCTTCACTCGTCACTGTAGGCACTCGAGAATTACTTGTTTAACAAACGAGTTTGCAGACTTATGGCCTAGGGGCCAAATTTGGCCCATCAACTTGTTTTTCTAATGGGTTTCCCTGGGTGGCTCAGTCGGTAAAGGACCTACCTGCAATGCAGGAAACCTGGATTTAAACCCTGGGTTGGAAGATCCCTTGGAGAAGCAAACAGCAACCTGCTTCAGTATTCTTGCCCGGAGAATTCCATGGACAGAGGAACCTAGCGGGCTACTGTCCATGGGGTTGCAAAGAGTCAGATAGAACTGAGTGACTAATGCACATGCACATTTTGTTCTTGTAAGTAAGACTGTGTTGAAGCATGGCTGTTTTGGGGCTGCAACAACATAGCAAGATTGCTGAGACAGAAGCTGTACATCACACACAATGTAAAATCTTCACCATCTGGGTCTTTACAGGAATAGTTTGCTGATCCCTTGTTTAATGGATTAAATAGCTTTCTCTAGGTATTTAAAACAGGACTCCACTTGTGAAAATCTGATTGTCACATAGCTTTACAGGAACATACAGTACATACAAACCACTCTGGTACCTTTGTATAGAGAACAGAAGTCTGAGACAATAACAGAGGTCATTCAGGCTCTCCCTAAACTAGTTTGTCCTTCCCAACATGGCCTCATGGTTAATACAGTGATGTCAAGGCTGACTGACTTCTTACAATTGTTTGATGTTTGCCTGCTTCATTTGTGTTCAAAGGTATAGGTAGATAGCAATTTGGTAATCAGCACACTTCTGCGCATGTCTCCTTGCAGATAATCTAGCCAGAGCCCGGCCACGAAACACCACTGTCTTGATTCACCATTTTTTAGAAAGAAGCCACAAGACTGCAGTTATAGGGTGACAGGTACAAAGATGCTGGGTGGACTGTGACATATGCGTGTCTGTTCAGCTCACTGTTAGTGGGTAGCGTTGGTCCTATGAGCCTGTAAGAATGGTTGTGGGAGTGTTAGTAGCTCAACTGTGTCTGACTCTCTGTGATCTCACGGATTATACCTCACCAGACTCCTCTCTTTATGGGATTTTCCAGCCAAGAATACTGGAATAGGTTGTCATTTCCTCTCCAGAGGATCTTCCCAACCCAGCGATTGAACTCTGGGCCTCCCGCATGATAGGCATATTCTTTACAGTCTGAGCCACCAGGGAAGCCCCAGGAATGGCTGTAGTAACCAAGAAGAACAACATCTACCCGAGTGTAAGACAGAGTCTTTGCAAACCACACAAGTTAGCTTGTCCTATTGTTACAGGTCCTATGACACTGTCATAAGATGAGAAAAGACGAGACGGGCTTTGTACTAGTCTCTGGAAGCCCCTCTTTAGAGTTGAGGCAGATCCAGTGTCAGACATAAGAGGCCCCATTTATAATGTCACACTCTGGACTATAAACTCCAGGAATATTTCAGAGCAAGAAGGCAGCTGGACTGGCCATAGTCAACCTCTTCCATCTGCTGATTTGGCTTTTACACATCTTCCGTAAAGAGTGACAGTTTTGTGCATCAGAAGATAGTTTGCTGATCCCTTGTTTAATGGATTAAATAGCTTTCTCTAGGTATTTAAAACAGGACTCCACTTGTGAAAATCTGATTGTCACATAGCTTTACAGGAACATACAGTACATACAAACCACTCTGGTACCTTTGTATAGAGAACAGAAGTCTGAGACAATAACAGAGGTCATTCAGGCTCTCCCTAAACTAGTTTGTCCTTCCCAACATGGCCTCATGGTTAATACAGTGATGTCAAGGCTGACTGACTTCTTACAATTGTTTGATGTTTGCCTGCTTCATTTGTGTTCAAAGGTATAGGTAGATAGCAATTTGGTAATCAGCACACTTCTGCGCATGTCTCCTTGCAGATAATCTAGCCAGAGCCCGGCCACGAAACACCACTGTCTTGATTCACCATTTTTTAGAAAGAAGCCACAAGACTGCAGTTATAGGGTGACAGGTACAAAGATGCTGGGTGGACTGTGACATATGCGTGTCTGTTCAGCTCACTGTTAGTGGGTAGCGTTGGTCCTATGAGCCTGTAAGAATGGTTGTGGGAGTGTTAGTAGCTCAACTGTGTCTGACTCTCTGTGATCTCACGGATTATACCTCACCAGACTCCTCTCTTTATGGGATTTTCCAGCCAAGAATACTGGAATAGGTTGTCATTTCCTCTCCAGAGGATCTTCCCAACCCAGCAATTGAACTCTGGGCCTCCCGCATGATAGGCATATTCTTTACAGTCTGAGCCACCAGGGAAGCCCCAGGAATGGCTGTAGTAACCAAGAAGAACAACATCTACCCGAGTGTAAGACAGAGTCTTTGCAAACCACACAAGTTAGCTTGTCCTATTGTTACAGGTCCTATGACACTGTCATAAGATGAGAAAAGACGAGACGGGCTTTGTACTAGTCTCTGGAAGCCCCTCTTTAGAGTTGAGGCAGATCCAGTGTCAGACATAAGAGGCCCCATTTATAATGTCACACTCTGGACTATAAACTCCAGGAATATTTCAGAGCAAGAAGGCAGCTGGACTGGCCATAGTCAACCTCTTCCATCTGCTGAGGCCTTCTTTTTGGCATTTTTCACACATCTTCCGTAAAGAGTGACAGTTTTGTGCATCAGAAGATAATTTGTGCTCTCACTTCTGATTTTTCTTTGAATGCTTGGTTAGACAACCATAAGCCTGATTCACAAAAATTGGTGCGATTTGCACCAATTGAGCTGAACATCCTTTCAAGAAAGCTACAGTTATACATTTCCATGAACTAGATATGTGTTCAGAGAGAAATCAATACTCATAGCCATCCACCAGCCCAAACCTCATGAACTGCTCACAGACTGTCACTCCACCGGTAAGTAATTGGGTCCTGTCACTTTAAATTCTCTTGTTTATCATTTAAGTGGACTATCATTTTGATTGTATCTCCTTCCCTTAGTTGTGAAGATGTAAAAGAACAAAGCCAAGACACAATATTTTGGTACAGCATGTGCTAGTTTGCTCAGGGGATTTCCACGGCTATACTTGCACTCTTCGGGTGGGGCAGGAGATGCTGAAGGACCTCAGAGAGAAACCTCGATTAAGTGTGGGGAGCTCAAAGAAAGGAGGAACCTCACTCATCCTTCTAGAGATTCTTGGGGAACCATAGTGCCTTCTCTACTTTCTTTACCCAGATCTTGCTACTTCTTTGGAAACTTAGAAAAGTTGAGGAAGCATCCCCTTGCTCTGCCTACCACTCAAATGGAGACATTTATTCTTTTTTTTTTTTTTTTGGCATTATTGGCTCTGGGAGAAGTAGAGAGATGAGAACAGCAGACGTGGAAAGATGCTCAAGGCACCAGAGTCTCCCACTGATGAATGAGGATTTGAGCCTTCAAGCAGTACTTTGATGGGGCAGCTTAGTTGGAGCTGACGTTTTCTCCTTCTCTTCTCTCATCATTTCTTCTCATTGCTACCTTTCTCTTTTTTCTTATGTTTTCTTCTTTTAGCTTCTAGCATTCCCTATGATGTGGCGTATCATAGCAAAGATGTTTTATATATTCTTAAATATAAGCAGAAGAGAGTGACTTTGTAAGATTCCTAGAACCAGTTGATCCTGTCTCTCCTTTTTCCTTCTTCTTCTTTTTTTTTTTTTTTTTGTGATCATTCAGACCATTAGTTAAACTGACTGTGCACACAAAGAAGATTTTCTTATATTTTGATACTGTAGTAAGTTACATGCCCTTTGTGTGTAACTGGTTAGAATCCTAAAGAGCTCAGAGAATTGACCTTCTAACAAGATTTGAAATTCATGTTCCAGTTGGAGGAGTGTGTATACTCTTAAATGGTTTGTTATTTGTTTACTTCATAAAAGTTATTGTTAATCTTATTGTTAATCTGCACTATCTTAATTTTTTAGGAACAGACATTATATTTCCATCCTTGTTAGAAATTATAAAGTTAGTGGGACAGACATCAATGCATTGCCTCTTTCAACACTTTTGGGAAACAACTGTTTCAAGATCAAATGTATTTCTCTGAGTCAGTTTTTAGATGACGCTTATAAAATAACCCCTTAAGCATTTAGTAAATTTTCCCAAATGAGAAAGATGTAAAAGTCATTCACCTTGAGACTGAATATTAACAGACAGTAAAAAATCACATCAAGAATAGTAATAATAGATAGTATGTTGCAATAAGAATATACTAGATGAAATCTGATATTGAAAAATACTTAAAAAGTCCCAAAAGGCAATCTTTGAAATCTGTATTAACCTTCCCTCTGCACCCTCCACCTCCACCCATGGTCACTTACCTTCTTTAATTAATGATTAGATTTTATCCATAAGGTAGAAAACAACCATGGGCCCTGCCTTCTTTTGGAAAGAGACAGCTCAGTGGAGTGACTGGGGACCCCCGTGTGCTGTGAGAAAGGAGAAATGAAAATACCCAAGAGTGTCAAGTAGGTGAAGATGGCTGTGGGGAAGTCTCATTCTGCTCTCATCCTGAGTGAATGGTCTTTAGCACTTATCAGCGTGTGCTGAGTCAGGCCTCAGGCTTCTAAGGGGGAGTCCCAGCACTGTAAAGTTTCATTTCCAGGAGCAAAATATTTTCCTTGTTGTGGCTCTTCTTTCATTTCCCTTTCCTCCTTACCCTACATGTTCAGCCTCATGCCTCTCTGTCTCTTGTGTTCTTTCTAGGCAGAGATGGCGTACCAGAGCTGTTGTGTCTTTATGAGATTTTAGTCTCTGTCTTTGGAAGCAACAAAAAGGGAATCTTACAGTGTCAGCTGGTCAGCCTTTGCTAAAGACATTTATGCCAGAAAATGAGTGCTTTATGGCAGGAGGTGTCCAAATTTTGATAAAACCGTGAATAAGAGTGTTGAAAAGTGGGACACTGTCTGGCTATGGCTGTAGACTCCAGAGCTTCCATGGGCAGCTGCCCATATAGCCTGTGGTTTTTCCCAGGCCCTTCCTGAGATGGTCCCTGGCAGGCTTCTGCTCACAACTGGCAGACACAGTTACCCTCACTGTGTTTTGGAGAAAAATATGGATTGACACCATCCTAGGCTGTGACCCATGACCCTGCACAGATATCTTTGCCTTGGGGTGAACTCCTACTGCCTCCATTTTTGGAAGGATTGCCATGCTGATGGCCACACCTGCGTAAAAACCTAAGAGGATTAGCAGGAGTCCTCAACTCTATATCTCATGCTTCCCCTGTTCTCTTGGATCCAGGAACAGCGTTGGCATCCTCTAATGACCCTGGTGGAGTAGGCAAAGTCCACATGAAAAGTGACCCTGATTGATCCTGTTTAGGAATTGCTATGGAAAGGCAGCATGGTTCCTAGAATATCTGACCGTGGGCCAGGTGTTTTAGAAATGGTCACTTCCAGAAGCTTTTGAGAAAGTATTTCCTACTGTGCTTTACCCACATGTGAGCCTTCATGCCTTTACTTGTCAGCCTCAGAAGACTTTGGAGAAAGGGTGTTTTTAGTGACTGGGGACCCCCGTGTGCTGTGAGAAAGGAGAAATGAAAATACCCAAGAGTGTCAAGTAGGTGAAGATGGCTGTGGGGAAGTCTCATTCTGCTCTCATCCTGAGTGAATGGTCTTTAGCACTTATCAGCGTGTGCTGAGTCAGGCCTCAGGCTTCTAAGGGGGAGTCCCAGCACTGTAAAGTTTCATTTCCAGGAGCAAAATATTTTCCTTGTTGTGGCTCTTCTTTCATTTCCCTTTCCTCCTTACCCTACATGTTCAGCCTCATGCCTCTCTGTCTCTTGTGTTCTTTCTAGGCAGAGATGGCGTACCAGAGCTGTTGTGTCTTTATGAGATTTTAGTCTCTGTCTTTGGAAGCAACAAAAAGGGAATCTTACAGTGTCAGCTGGTCAGCCTTTGCTAAAGACATTTATGCCAGAAAATGAGTGCTTTATGGCAGGAGGTGTCCAAATTTTGATAAAACCGTGAATAAGAGTGTTGAAAAGTGGGACACTGTCTGGCTATGGCTGTAGACTCCAGAGCTTCCATGGGCAGCTGCCCATATAGCCTGTGGTTTTTCCCAGGCCCTTCCTGAGATGGTCCCTGGCAGGCTTCTGCTCACAACTGGCAGACACAGTTACCCTCACTGTGTTTTGGAGAAAAATATGGATTGACACCATCCTAGGCTGTGACCCATGACCCTGCACAGATATCTTTGCCTTGGGGTGAACTCCTACTGCCTCCATTTTTGGAAGGATTGCCATGCTGATGGCCACACCTGCGTAAAAACCTAAGAGGATTAGCAGGAGTCCTCAACTCTATATCTCATGTTTCCCCCTGTTCTCTTGGATCCAGGAACAGCGTTGGCATCCTCTAATGACCCTGGTGGAGTAGGCAAAGTCCACATGAAAAGTGACCCTGATTGATCCTGTTTAGGAATTGCTATGGAAAGGCAGCATGGTTCCTAGAATATCTGACCGTGGGCCAGGTGTTTTAGAGAAAATGGTCACTTCCAGAAGCTTTTCGAGAAAGTATTTCCTACTGTGCTTTACCCACATGTGAGCCTTCATGCCTTTACTTGTCAGCCTCAGAAGACTTTGGAAGAATAGGGTGTTTTTGTGGTTTTTGTACGTATGACTTGGGCTATGTTGCTGAAGCAAGGATACCCTGAAGTACAGTGGCTCTAACACAGATGAACATGTATTACTCTCTCAGAGAAGACACTCCATGGTGGTATGTAGCTCCATGAGTTCATTAGGTAAGAACTCAGCCTATTCTTTCACTTTCTGGGATGTCACTCATGTCTACAGATTTGAGGCTATCTTACTAGCACCACGATCCCACTTCCCGATGGGAAGTAGATAGACAAGTAAGTGAAGAGAAATAGTTTCCCTTTTAAGGACATGATCTGAAGGTTGTGCTTGTCTCTTCTCTTGTTGGCCATAAAATATTAATAGGCACCATCGTTAGCTACAAGAGAAAAGGGAAAATGTATTCTACAAAGAGGTAACTATGTCCTTGAGTAAAACTGGAGATTCTGTTAGCAAATCAAAGAGGGAGAGAATGAATGTCGAGGAGGACAAGTAGTCTGTGCAAGAGCGGTCCATGTAGTAGTTTTGCAAAATTATGCTCCAGGAAGAACGCACGCAGTAGTATCTCTCCACCTGACAGAGGAGGGTAGGCATTCCATCTTGGGATTAAAACATCCCAAATGACCTATCAGGTGAGTGGACTTAGACCCAAGCAAGACAAAGCTTGCATTTGGCCCCTGGGGAAATAATACTTTTAAGGCTTATATCAGGGCCATTTTCTCCAGTTTTCAGTCTCTGATCCCAGATAAGGGGTGGTAGGTTCAACACAGCAACTCATGCATTGAGCATGTGTGCTGGGCCTAGCTTCCCTGCTAAAGAGCAGGTGGCAGAAGGCAGTCCTTTCTTACCCCAGCACCGTGATTGGAGGGAGGTTGGCCTTGCTCCTGGGGGTGCTTTTCACCATTTTCTTCTTTGTAAAAGTTGCCCGAGCCTTTTCTAAAGCAACTGACTTCCTTTCTACGAGCTACATAAACTATTCCCCAACTCTGCTCACGTCCTATGCTTTCTTAGCTAAACTCTCTCCTCCAGAAGCTTTTCGAGAAAGTATTTCCTACTGTGCTTTACCCACATGTGAGCCTTCATGCCTTTACTTGTCAGCCTCAGAAGACTTTGGAAGAATAGGGTGTTTTTGTGGTTTTTGTACGTATGACTTGGGCTATGTTGCTGAAGCAAGGATACCCTGAAGTACAGTGGCTCTAACACAGATGAACATGTATTACTCTCTCAGAGAAGACACTCCATGGTGGTATGTAGCTCCATGAGTTCATTAGGTAAGAACTCAGCCTATTCTTTCACTTTCTGGGATGTCACTCATGTCTACAGATTTGAGGCTATCTTACTAGCACCACGATCCCACTTCCCGATGGGAAGTAGATAGACAAGTAAGTGAAGAGAAATAGTTTCCCTTTTAAGGACATGATCTGAAGGTTGTGCTTGTCTCTTCTCTTGTTGGCCATAAAATATTAATAGGCACCATCGTTAGCTACAAGAGAAAAGGGAAAATGTATTCTACAAAGAGGTAACTATGTCCTTGAGTAAAACTGGAGATTCTGTTAGCAAATCAAAGAGGGAGAGAATGAATGTCGAGGAGGACAAGTAGTCTGTGCAAGAGCGGTCCATGTAGTAGTTTTGCAAAATTATGCTCCAGGAAGAACGCACGCAGTAGTATCTCTCTCCACCTGACAGAGGAGGGTAGGCATTCCATCTTGGGATTAAAACATCCCAAATGACCTATCAGGTGAGTGGACTTAGACCCAAGCAAGACAAAGCTTGCATTTGGCCCCTGGGGAAATAATACTTTTAAGGCTTATATCAGGGCCATTTTCTCCAGTTTTCAGTCTCTGATCCCAGATAAGGGGTGGTAGGTTCAACACAGCAACTCATGCATTGAGCATGTGTGCTGGGCCTAGCTTCCCTGCTAAAGAGCAGGTGGCAGAAGGCAGTCCTTTCTTACCCCAGCACCGTGATTGGAGGGAGGTTGGCCTTGCTCCTGGGGGTGCTTTTCACCATTTTCTTCTTTGTAAAAGTTGCCCGAGCCTTTTCTAAAGCAACTGACTTCCTTTCTACGAGCTACATAAACTATTCCCCAACTCTGCTCACGTCCTATGCTTTCTTAGCTAAACTCTCTCCTCCTGTCGGAAGCAGAGAGGAGGGGATTCCTTTCTGCCAAATGTGAAATAATAAAGGGGAGGGGCAAGCAGGGAACTTCAGCTCTTATACTAGCATACATTTGTACTGTTTCTTTTTTCTCAAAGGACTCTTAGCCTTTCCAAGTCCTTGTGAATATCTGAATTTTTGCCTGTACTGATCATTTTAGAAAAGAGTCTATTTTAAGCAATATGCCAGGTCATTATGGGCAGTGTTTTGTGCCCACTTTTCCAGGATATCCTTCCAAAAGGACTCAGGAACCCTTAGAGGATGTGGGCGAGAAGGAGAGAAGGTTGAACTGGCATGCTGTGGGTCTAGATCCAGTCTGCTGGTGTTTGAGAAATATTAATCACATTCCATCCCTGCCCCTGCCCATGGGGTTTTCCTTCCTTTTTCTGTCCTCTTATTCCCCACTTCTCATGCAAGAGCCAGGCATTCTGAATTCTTGACTTGGGGAGGATAGATGCCAGTTGAAAGCACTGATGAGAAAAATCTCTTCCAGGTTTTTGAATTTCAAAATCCTGAGACTTGTAGGTAATTAAAGAGAAGACTGACACAAATAGGGTCACAAAAGAAAGGATTATCAACTCCTGTGCTCCCTAAAACCATTCCATCTCTCAGACTAGGAAATGATTCATGCTGGGGAGGAGTGAATGGAGAGGGGATGAGAAAAGAGGGAAAATTCCTGGACCAAGAGGAAGAATCTACAGTAGATCAGATGGGAAGTGATAGAGCCTAGGGCTGCAAAACATTCACCAGTATCTAGGGTCTCCTTACAAGGTGGGCTAGAGCTCCATCTCTCTGCACTGTACCGGTTTCTGCACACCATATACCTCAGAACTCCGCCATATGTCATTCCCATGAGACCAACAAAGATTTCACTTCAACACCAGCTGATAATTTCCCTTCCAACTTCTCAACAAAGACAAGGCTCTAAGATGGTTTGGCTTTTCTCTCAACAAAGTTTCATGTAATTGCAAAGTCCCATGAAGAAGGAAAATACAAACTTGGACATCAAGAAAAGGCTGGAGATAGAGAAGAGAGAATCCCCCTCTAGAAAAGGGAACCCTCTTACACTGCTAGTGGGAATATAAGTGGATAAAGCCACTATGGAGAACAGTATGGAGGTTCCATAAAAAACTGAAAATAGAACAACCATATGATCCAGCTTTCAGTCTCTGAAACTACTCCTAGGCATATTGCAGAGAAAACCATAATTCAAAAAGATATATGAACCCCAGTGTTCACTGCAGCATTATTTATAATAGGACTTGGAAGCAACCTAAATATCCATCAACAGAGGAATGGATAAATGAGATAATGTTACATATATACAATGGAATATTACTCATCCATAAAAAGGAATGAAATTGTGCCATTTGTAGAGATGTGGGTGGACCTAGAGACTGTCATACAGAGTGAAATAAGTCCAAAAGGGAAAAACAAATATCAATATTAATACATTTATGTGGAATCTAGAAAAACTTACTTGCAAAGCAAAAATAGAGACACAGACATAGAGAACAAACATATAGATAGCAAGGAGGAAAGAGGGGTGGGACATTATTATGTATAAAATAGGTAACTAGCAAGATCCTACTGTAGAGGAACTCCAGCCAATGCTCTGAGGTGACCTACATGGGAGGAAAATCCAAAAAAAGAAGGAACATATATACACATATAACTGATTCTCTTTGCTGTAAGCAGAAACTAATAGAGCATTGTAATATAACTATTCTACAATTTAAAAAAAAAGAAAGAAAATCTCCCTCTCTTATCCTCACCATGGACCCATACTTGAAGGGCTGACAAAGATAACATCAGATGCTCTGAGACAGAATGGTAACTTTCCTCCTGCACAAAAACCTGTTTTAGAGTATAGTTCTCTATGAAGGATCTTTTTGATGAATAAAGCAGTTCTACTGCTTAAGCTTTTAAAATCTCTGAGCTCTGAGGGCTCAGAATCACACTTGAGTTCTGATTCTGGCCCTGGCAGTCCCACCTACCTGTACCTGCCTAATCTGCAAAATGGGTCCACTGCACCTGATTCTGAGGGTTACTCTGCCATTGGAGTGCATGGTGCCCTGCCTGTCATGCATGTTATTCCATGCATGTAAGTTTTTTCTACCATCTGCTTTGATCAAGAGGGTAACAAATGTGACAAATGATACTGTAACATGTTAAACCATGTGCCTTTTACTCCACTAACTTTAAAAAAAACTTTCTAGTTTATAGTGGAGTATAGGTGATTAACAATATTATGATAGTTTCAGGTGGACAGCAAAGGGACTCTGTCATACATATACATGTATCCATCTTCCCACAAATTCCCCTTTTATCCAGGCTGCCACATAACACTGAGCAGAGTTCTCTGTGCCACACATGAGTAGGATCTTGTTATTTATCCATTTAAAATACATCAGTGTGTACATGTCGACCCAGCTCCCTAACTATCTTATCCCCCCATCCTTCCCCTGGCAGCCCTAAGTGTGTTCTCTAAGTCTGTGAGTCTGTTTCTGTTTTGTAGATAATTTAATTTGTGTCATTACTTTTAGATTCCACATATAAGGGATGTCGTACGCTATTTCTCCTCCTTTGTCTGACTTACTTCACTTAGTATGACAATTTCTAGGTCCACCCATGTTGCTGCAAATGACATTATTTCATTCTTTTTAATGGTTGTGCAATATTCCATAGTATATATGTACCGCAACTTCTTTGTCCATTCATCTGTTGATGGACATTTAGACTGGTTTCATGTCTGGGTTATTGTAAATAGTGCTGCAATGAACACTCCTTCTGTTACCTTTTAGCCCTTCCTCCAGCAGGTCTCCATTGCTCCAAGTGAAAACTGTGATACTATAAAACAGAGACTTTAAATTTCTGGTTTGCCATTTCAAAAGCCACAGTCGAGACAGGAAAGATTTGCAACAGTTGTTTGTCAGGAAAGACCCTTCTCCCTCGCCACTACCCTCATTCTAAGCCAATCCACTGCTCTTTCTCTCTCTCAACAAAATAGAGTCTAACTGAAAGAGGGGAGGATAAAAGATTGGAAAAGGAGAGGAAAAAAGGCTGGAATACGGAGCACTGTGTGCTGATGAGCACTTTTAAGAAAGATCCTAGAAGTCCAACACATCCTTTCCCTGGGTTATAAGTCCAAGGAGAAGGAGAAGCTCCCCGCACAGCCTTGGGGGATGCAAGAGTCCCGGGAAGCTATGCTCCATTTCTCGCTTGCAAGCTGGAAGGTGTCCAACTCCACAGGTTTCCCTAAACCATCAGGGCACTGGGGAAGAGAGTGGAGTGGCTGCCACGGGTGTCAATGCAGAGAGGCCTGAGCTTGTCTCAGAGTGCCCGTGTGTCCCAAGGCCCCAGGGAACAGCCTGAGATTTCTCTCAGCATTTCTGACAGCTAGCTGTGTGGATAGGACACAGAGATGCTCTGGGGTGAGGGACTGCTGTCAACAGATCTCATAAGCATGGCAATGCTGTGGGCTGGGCAGGATCTGAGACACCTCAGCAGTTGCCTCTGGGAGAGATAACATGCATGATGTCTGGGTAAAAGGACACATTGCAGAAGATGCCAGAAAGGGGAAAAATGCTTTTGGAGGACCATGGGCTCAAGGGCCTTATGACATGACATCACGAAACTATCAATGTCAAACCCCAGACAAAACTAAAAGTCAACCATAGAAGAACAGGGAAAGGAGAAATCACAAATGAACTAGTGGAGCTGAATGGTAGAATTTCAAAACAAGAAGTGGGGCACTGTATGTTTAGGAGACTGTTTACATGGAGAATGAAGTAAAGCAAGTCCAAGTTTAAATGCCCGTCTAAAGAATTCGTTTCTGAGTCAATTTTATAAAAAAAAAATTACATTTTTTAATTGGCATTTTAATTATAGGTGGAAAGCATTCAGTCTTGCATCATTAAACATGACTTTAACTATGGCTTTTTCATAAATAACCTTTATCAGTTTGAGTAATTTTCTTCTGATTCCTACTTTGTTTAGTATTTTAATCATGAAAGCAAGTTGTGTTTTGTTAAATGCTTTTTAAAAAATTTGTTAAGGTGATTATGTGTTTTGTCTTTTATTTTGCTAATATGATATATTACTTGCATTGATTTTCAGATGTTAAACCAAATTTGCAGTCCTTGATCATGACCTAATTATGTTGCTGAATTCAAGTTTACTAGTATTTTGCTGAGGACTTTTGCATATATATTCATATAAAACAGTGTTTGTAATTTTCTTGCAATGTCTTTGTTTTGTTTTGGTATAGGGTAATACTGGCATCATAGAATAAATTGAAAGTCTTCCATCTTCTGTTGGGGGGGAATAATTTGCAAAGAGTTAGCATTAAATCTTTAAGTGTTTGGTGGAATTTATCAGTGAAGCCATTTAGCCTGGGCTTTTCATTGTGGGAGGTTTTAAAATTACTAATTGAATCTCTTGTTCAGAGTTATTCAGATCTTCTATTTCTTCTTGAGTCAGTTTCAATAGTTTGCATCTTTCTAGGAATTTGTCCATCATCTGGACTATCTAATTTATCAACAGATGATTGTTTAAAGCGTTCCCCTTATAATATTTTTTGTAGTTGTAAGATCAATAGTGATGTCTCCAATTTCATTCCTCAGTTTTAGTAATTTGAATTTTCTTGGTCTAATTAAAGTCTGTGTAAATTTCTTTGATCCTGTCAAATGCCTTTCTAATTTACCCTAAGTATATAATATTTTAAGAGAATCGTTGAGAAAAGAGGGCAACATTTCAGTGAGGATATCCTGTAAATTTCCATTCTGGTATCTGACTAGGTAAAGTATTACTAACCAGAGAGTCATAGTTTAATATTCTAGTCTGATTAGCCAGAATCACAGCACAAGTACAGGAAGAGATGAGTCATAGTTAAGATGATGTGATCTGAAGAATTATATATTGTTCATGGGACACCAGCGACATTGACTGAAAATCTCTCTTTCCAGATTAAGTGATAAAGCTCACATATGTGCACAGGGAATGGGGGTCTCTTTGAAACTGCATTTTATGTCATGGTAGAGAGAAGCATGGTGGAAAGCATACTGGCCTGATAGGACCCTGAGGTGTTCTCTTTGGGTCTGAGAAACTGGACACAGTTAGTGTGTGGTTGAGGACTGGTGACTGGCTCTCTAGATTTTTGGTTTTGTTAAATGCTTTTTAAACAATTTGTTAAGGTGATTATGTGTTTTGTCTTTTATTTTGCTAATATGATATATTACTTGCATTGATTTTCAGATGTTAAACCAAATTTGCAGTCCTTGATCATGACCTAATTATGTTGCTGAATTCAAGTTTACTAGTATTTTGCTGAGGACTTTTGCATATATATTCATATAAAACAGTGTTTGTAATTTTCTTGCAATGTCTTTGTTTTGTTTTGGTATAGGGTAATACTGGCATCATAGAATAAATTGAAAGTCTTCCATCTTCTGTTGGGGGGGAATAATTTGCAAAGAGTTAGCATTAAATCTTTAAGTGTTTGGTGGAATTTATCAGTGAAGCCATTTAGCCTGGGCTTTTCATTGTGGGAGGTTTTAAAATTACTAATTGAATCTCTTGTTCAGAGTTATTCAGATCTTCTATTTCTTCTTGAGTCAGTTTCAATAGTTTGCATCTTTCTAGGAATTTGTCCATCATCTGGACTATCTAATTTATCAACAGATGATTGTTTAAAGCGTTCCCCTTATAATATTTTTTGTAGTTGTAAGATCAATAGTGATGTCTCCAATTTCATTCCTCAGTTTTAGTAATTTGAATTTTTCTTGGTCTAATTAAAGTCTGTGTAAATTTCTTTGATCCTGTCAAATGCCTTTCTAATTTACCCTAAGTATATAATATTTTAAGAGAATCGTTGAGAAAAGAGGGCAACATTTCAGTGAGGATATCCTGTAAATTTCCATTCTGGTATCTGACTAGGTAAAGTATTACTAACCAGAGAGTCATAGTTTAATATTCTAGTCTGATTAGCCAGAATCACAGCACAAGTACAGGAAGAGATGAGTCATAGTTAAGATGATGTGATCTGAAGAATTATATATTGTTCATGGGACACCAGCGACATTGACTGAAAATCTCTCTTTCCAGATTAAGTGATAAAGCTCACATATGTGCACAGGGAATGGGGGTCTCTTTGAAACTGCATTTTATGTCATGGTAGAGAGAAGCATGGTGGAAAGCATACTGGCCTGATAGGACCCTGAGGTGTTCTCTTTGGGTCTGAGAAACTGGACACAGTTAGTGTGTGGTTGAGGACTGGTGACTGGCTCTCTAGAGGCTTGGCCAGAGGCATGGTGATCACATGTGGCAGAGAACCAGGTCTCAGTATTGATGGACAGCTGGCTTGCTGTTTTCCTTAAGATGATAAATGGTTGGGGTGTGTGTGTGTGCACGTGTGTGTGTGTGTGTGTGTGTGTGTGTGTGTACACAAGGGCGTGGATGTGGAGAACTTGAATAGCTCAAGAGAAGGGGATGAAGGACAGAGACACACTGAGCTGATACGACAACTACCATATGGCACAGACTTCTGGATTAATTTAAAGTCTTAGGCTATGCTATAGTGTTTTGTAGCATTGAATCACTATGCTCTGAATTCCCAATAAATCTGCAATAAATTTTATTTTTTTCTATTCTTTTTCAAATTCTTTTCTCATTTAGATTATTACAGAACATTGAGCAGAGTTCCCTGTGCAAGACAGTGGATCCTTGTTGGTTATCTATTTTAAGTATAGCAAGGTGTACATGTCAATCTCAAAGCCCCAGTCTAGGTCTCCCCTGACCTTCCTCTGCCTTGCAACTCTAAGTTCATTCTCTAAGTCTATGAGTCTGTTTCTGCTTCATAGATAAGTTCATTTGTATCACTTTAAAAATATTCTGCATATGAATTATGCCATATGATATCTTTCATATGATTTGTCTTTCTCTGACTTACTTCACTTAACATGATTATCTTTGGGTCCATCCATGTCTGCAGTGAAATTCATATTGGTTATCAATGCTTTACTGTGGTACATGAGTATGTGTGTGTGTGTGTGTGTGTATGCTCGCAATGTGACTAGGTTTAGACTGACTGACACGAACAAATAAGTTATGAAGGTGTTCAATGGCCTTCACAGAGCTCTAGGTCTCTGTGAAAGTCCCCATGAGATATAGGAAGAGTGTGGCACCTGCTTCTATAATTAGTGTAGGTCCCCTATTCATTTTTTCATATGCAGCAACCTCTCTTACAATTTGAAAAGTTTCCTTCTTAAGGACTTTTTAAAGAAAATTTTTCCCTCTTTTATTGGTTTATTTATTTATTTATTTTCATCTATCTCTATTCTTTGGCTTGTGTGGGCGTCCAATTGCAGTGGCCTCTCTTGTTGCAGAGCACCAGCCCTGGGCACATGCACTCCACAGCTGGTTCATAATTGGACACACCGGTCCAGCCACTCCGTGGCACGTGGGACATACCCGGGCC
This sequence comes from Tragulus kanchil, assembly GCA_022376925.1. Lineage (NCBI taxonomy): Eukaryota > Metazoa > Chordata > Mammalia > Artiodactyla > Tragulidae > Tragulus > Tragulus kanchil. The sequence continues at coordinate 131,294,716 of JAIOJX010000004.1, forward strand.
AGGGATCGAACCGGTGCCCCTTTCACTGCAAGGTAGACTCTTTACCCACTGGACCACCAGGGAAACCCTCTTAAGAACTTTTGACTGAAAAACGGGAATGATTTCCAAAGTCATTTCTGGAAAGTTACAGGAGAAATATCCATATGTTAAAGAAGAAAATAAGCAGATACATCTGAGCTTTTGAATTTTCTAGCATTTTTATTATTAGCAACAGATGGGGGCAGTGAACTCTTAAGACTTGAGACAGTTTAAAGTCTGAAAGAGGCAAAATTTACTTCTGCAACCTGTTTATCCTGCCCCTCCAATCTTTGGACTCTCTTCTTGTCTAATTGAAGCTTTGGCACTGCCTGTTTTTTCCCATTTGACTCCCTTTGCATCTCGTTATTCAGCATGAAACTCGAGAGGCACAGCAGTATCGGCAACCTGATAAATTGATCCAAGAAGGTAAGACTAAGCTGTCGCCTCTTCTTTTGACTAGAATGTCTCATACATTCTGTTCTAGGCTGTGTGCAAAGACAGGGAACATGCAGTAACAAGCTTGTATAACAGACACTTCCCATACCTGACTCTTCAGACTAACCAGCGTTCCTTGTAAACACATACTATAAGCACGCACATTTAAACGCATACACTCTTCTGGAAACACATACTTAGGGCACACTGACCACCCCAGACATGTGGCTCTGATCAGTGGAGCTGTTTATTTACAGAAGATAATTGTATTTGCTACCCCATTTGTGCCTGATGTACTTGTTATAATTACACAGGTTAGTTAGAACACTACATAAACTGATGACCTATGAATGCAAGATACAAATAGTTAATTCTAGGAAGACACATTTGAATTATTTGAAAAAGAAGTTGATTCATCCATTGCATTGAAATAGTTTGGTCAAATTAGGTGTGAGACAACTGATAATGAATGGAAGGAAAATTCATAAGCTTTTAACTACATTCTTCACTCAGTTTCACAATTAAAATTAGCTCACTAGTCCATTTGAAAGAAATATAAACTGGAAATGACTGGAGGAAGCCTTGGGTGTGTATGTGGAAAATGACACCGAACTCCAATAATGAAAGTGAACAACTCAGATTGGGACTTGAACCCACTGTCTTTACATTGAGGTCATGCACCTGGTCTCAGGACTTAATGAAGTTCAAGTTCTTTATGTCTCATCACATAAAGAATTCAGTGAGTGATAATGTGAAAGGTAATGATTTATTTAGAGAGATACACATTCTACAGAGAGAATGCAGTCCATTTCAAAAGGTGAGACAGCCTTGGAAGAAACACAGTCCACAGGCATAGTGGGAAGCGAGAGGCTTCAAAATATGGGGTGGTTGCTTTTTATGGGGTGGATAATTTCATAAGCTAATGAGTGGGAGGATTATTCCAACTGTCTTGGAGAAGGGGTGAGGATGTCCATAAACTGGGCCACCACCCACTTTTTGGCCTTTCATAGTTAGCCTTGGAATTGTCATGGCTGTGGTGGTGGTGGGGTGTTGTCGTTTAGCATGGGAAAGTATTATAATGAGTGTATAACGAGGCTCAGAGTCCCCCAGAAGTCAGATCTCCTGCAATCTTGGACCCAACCAGTTGGTTCTAACCAGTTTATCTTGTATCCTCAATGGGTGTGGCATACTTTTAAAGGTTGTACCCTGTCCTCTTTCCTCCTGATCCAGTAAGAGGACATATATATACAAAAGAAAAAAGAAAAAGAAGAAAGGGCCCTTAGGGGTGTCAACTACAAATCGGCATTTACTAATTACATTGCCAATGACTGAACAAGGTATTTGCCATCTGTCTCTGTGGAGATGGCATCCATGTTGTGACAGATGCTGACCTTCAACACCCTCTGAGGTTGTTCAGGGCTGGGTAGAAGCACTCTGTGCTCCAGGGAACCTGGTGGGGCAGGTCTTTAATAGGTGGATGCTTTTGAGAACAGATTTTATGATTTTAATCCTTGCATCTCCTCATATTTAGAAGAACACTAAATCTCATGGTGACATCAGATCCTCCTAACTAACCGAAAACCCTTTGTAAAATGACTTTTTAATGATATTGAACTCCCCGCTCACCCAAATCCTTAAATATTGATCTTCCCCCCACTGCCTCTTTGGAGCAGTCTCTCAAAGCTATCTGGGGTGCTGCTTCCAGAGTTGCAGTCCTAATTATGCTCCAAATAAAGCTTAACTCACAACTCTCAAGTTGTTCATCTTTTTTAAGTTGATAGTGTTAAATGAATATATTGGTAAGTGAATACATATTAACTTATTTTATGTAAATAAAGTTTAGATTATGGGTTTTAAGTGATTCTACTCTTTATTATTTTTGAAACTGAGTAGGACCCTGGGGAGACCTCCTGCATGCAAATCCTTTCTTTGTCTCATTTCTTATTTGTAGGAAACAGGCTTCTTTCAGCCTCTGAGGCCTTTCCCTGAGTTCCAAAGGTCAGATTCAAACAGTTTCTAATTAGGATAGTGAGGGGGCACAGGAAAAAAGGAGGGGAAGTCAAGGCCAAAAAAAAAAAAAAAAGGAAAGTCCTTCACAGTCACAAATGAACAATGAGAAAGGATCCAAAAGTATATTTCACTATGCTTAAAGTTATAGTTATTTGGAAATGTTAAATTTCTTCACTTGGAAAATTTAGTCAAAAATGTTATTAGTAAAAAAGAGTGTTGGAAGTACATACGTAACACAAATCACTAACTCCAGGCAAACACTTCATCAACTTGAAGAGTCTCATTTCTTCAAAAGGTTAGTCATAAGGCATCACTTTCAGTCTTTTTCTGATTAACAATGAAAAAAGAAACCTGTAGCACCACTCCTTTCCCTCAACTTTCTAGGTAGATGTTTTGCAATTACAAGAAATGTTTGTTTACGAAGTATTTAAGGGGTTGACTGTGATGCAAAGTAAGAATCCTTTATGAATGCCGGCAGACAGAATTCACTAAGACCAGAATCGAAAGCGGAGAATCACAAAGACTTTTATCAAAAGAAAAGTCTGAAAGTTCTGAAACTGAGTGGAAAGAACCCCAGGCAGGAGAAAGAAACGCAGCACATAGCAGGAAAGCAGTTCAGTGAAAGAGCAGTTCCCTGAATGGCTGTACGGCAGGCTTACAATTAGCAACTGAGAGCCGAAAGAGCCTCTGTCTATGCACCAGGCTCACTTCCCTATAGCACTGTCATTGTCTTCACCATCATCATTGTTAATAGGTGCTAAGCACCTTGTTTTAGCTCATTTAATTATTACAACTGTATTTAGCAGGGGACTGAGACTTTGAGATAACCTCCCAGGATCACAACGTGAGTTCAAGGAGAATGCAAATCTGTATGATTCCAAACTCATTCTCTTTTTATACTAATCTGTTCCAAAGAACACATTTAGGGGGTGATGTATACCTTGGAATGTGCCAGACTCTCAAAATGAGTTTGGACCTAGAAAGACTCTCGAATCATTCCAGTAAGAGAAAATTGAATTTTATCTCAGAGAAAGACTCCATGAGCTACTTTGACTCCAACAGAAGATGGTCCTTTTGAAACTAAACAGGAACACCCCTTAGTTGTCTCTCTGCTGCACTCCCATTGCCTCCTAAATGCTTATGGTAATAGGGAGTCATGACCCGTTTATTGGCCAGTGTCCTTCCCTAAGTGAGAATTTTCTGAGGAAAAAAAAAGCTTGATGCATGTCTATATCCATAGCATTGTCATAGTACCATCGATACTGTCATAGTATCATTTGAATTGAGAAAGCAAATGCATCGATGAAAATATGTCGTTTTTATTATGAAGTAAGAGTCACAGAATTGTATCCATATGGAACTTCATTAGACTTCTTCTAGTTTAACTTCTCATGAAAAGTTCCCTGAGTAAAGAAAGCTTGAGAATTAAGCTGCTTCCTTCATGCAGCAGTTTAGACTCATTTTCTTTTGTTGAGGTCAGTAAACATCAAGAATTGCTACTCACTGGTTTTCACAGGAACCTTCTGACAAGTCATCAGAAAAAAGGTTACGAAAGAAATCGAACCGGCAGACAGAATTCACTAAGACCAGAATCGAAAGCGGAGAATCACAAAGACTTTTATCAAAAGAAAAGTCTGAAAGTTCTGAAACTGAGTGGAAAGAACCCCAGGCAGGAGAAAGAAACGCAGCACATAGCAGGAAAGCAGTTCAGTGAAAGAGCAGTTCCCTGAATGGCTGTACGGCAGGCTTACAATTAGCAACTGAGAGCCGAAAGAGCCTCTGTCTATGCACCAGGCTCACTTCCCTATAGCACTGTCATTGTCTTCACCATCATCATTGTTAATAGGTGCTAAGCACCTTGTTTTAGCTCATTTAATTATTACAACTGTATTTAGCAGGGGACTGAGACTTTGAGATAACCTCCCAGGATCACAACGTGAGTTCAAGGAGAATGCAAATCTGTATGATTCCAAACTCATTCTCTTTTTATACTAATCTGTTCCAAAGAACACATTTAGGGGGTGATGTATACCTTGGAATGTGCCAGACTCTCAAAATGAGTTTGGACCTAGAAAGACTCTCGAATCATTCCAGTAAGAGAAAATTGAATTTTATCTCAGAGAAAGACTCCATGAGCTACTTTGACTCCAACAGAAGATGGTCCTTTTGAAACTAAACAGGAACACCCCTTAGTTGTCTCTCTGCTGCACTCCCATTGCCTCCTAAATGCTTATGGTAATAGGGAGTCATGACCCGTTTATTGGCCAGTGTCCTTCCCTAAGTGAGAATTTTCTGAGGAAAAAAAAAGCTTGATGCATGTCTATATCCATAGCATTGTCATAGTACCATCGATACTGTCATAGTATCATTTGAATTGAGAAAGCAAATGCATCGATGAAAATATGTCGTTTTTATTATGAAGTAAGAGTCACAGAATTGTATCCATATGGAACTTCATTAGACTTCTTCTAGTTTAACTTCTCATGAAAAGTTCCCTGAGTAAAGAAAGCTTGAGAATTAAGCTGCTTCCTTCATGCAGCAGTTTAGACTCATTTTCTTTTGTTGAGGTCAGTAAACATCAAGAATTGCTACTCACTGGTTTTCACAGGAACCTTCACATACATGAAGAACATAAGTCAATTATGTGCAAATCTTAAATCATTTATTTTCTGTTTTTAATTTTTGGCCTCTTTCATTGCTATTTTATTTATTTATTTTTCATCCATCTTTATTCTTTGGCCTGTGTGGGCCTCCCATTGCAGTCGCCTCTCTTGTTGCAGAGCACTGGCTCTGGGCGCATGCTCTCCAGAGTGCTGGCTCATAATTGGGCACACCAGCCCAGCGGTTCCTCGGCTTGTGGAATCTTCCCTGGTCAGGGATAGAACTGGTGCCCCTTGCACTGTAAGGCAGACTCTTTATCCACCGGGCCACCAGGGAGGCCCCTCATTTATGTTTTTATTGCTGTGTCATCTGCATTACGCCTTCCCAAGTGGCTTAGTGGTAAAGAATCTGCCCGCCAATGCAGGAGCCACAGGAGATGCAGGCTTGATCCCTGGTTGGGAAGATCTCTTGGAGGAGGAAATGGCAATCCACTCCAATATTCTTGTCTGGAAAATCCCATGGGCAGTGGGGCCTGGCCGGCTATAGTCCATGGGGTCATAAACAGTCAGACACGAGTGACTCACTGAGCACATGCACAAACGCCTATCTCCATTAGCTCTCTGAATGGTTTTCCAATGCCTCTCCAAATTCTACTGCCTAGATTAAGAGCACAGAATGGGATTTGAAATGTCAGCAAATGCCCATCAGCACTGACTCTCTTGAGAGTCCTACTGCATTTGCTTTAATCTAGAAAAACACTCCTGTACCTTCTATGAGGGCAAACGTATGTGTTGATATCATTTCAATGAAATAAATAGAAAAGAACAATTTTTCAGTTTTTTTTAAGGATAAGGTAGCTTTTTTATATAAAAATGTTAAAGACAATAAATTGATTGACTTAGAGTTTAAAAAGAAACTTGTTAATCAACCAGGTTTTATGCCCTCTCATTGTTATTTCAATCAATGAAAGCAAGCCATAGTCTTTTTTTTTTTTTTTAAGATTTTATTTATTTATTTATTTATTGGAGGGGACGGGTTGGGGAGGGAGGGGGCAGGCGAGTCACTTCTCTTGGTCTTTCATTTATCTAGTTTTCATCCATCTTTGTTCTTTGGCCAGTGTGGGCCTCCCATCGCAGTGGCCTCTGTTGTCGCAGAGCACCAGCTCTGGGTGCATGTGCTCCAGAGTCCCGGCTCGGTAATTGGACACATCGGTCCAGCCACTCCATGGCAGATGGGATCTTCCCAGGCCAGGGATCGAACCAGCGCCCCTTGCACTGCAAGGTGGTGTCCTTATCCACTGGATCACCACGGAAGCCCCCAAGCCATAGTCTTAAACGTGTTTTTGCTCCTCTTTCTTTCTCTTTGCCCTCTGTCTCTCTCTCTTTTTTTTTTTTTTTTTTGCAAATGGCACACAATTGGCTCAGGTCTGATTGGCTACAACTATTCCTGTCTTGTTATCTTGCTATGATTGCTATGAGTTATCATGTAAGTTATTACATCAAAGAAGCAAAATCGCAACCACTGCAGGCAGCATCTTGATTTACCAACATGATTTCTGAACAACAACAGAAGGTGTTCAGGTAGGAAACTTTAGAGACATTAGGTTTTCCTGTTTACATAATTTAGACAACAGCTCTATCTTGACACATCGTCTTTTATTTTTGTTATGTACCAGCAGTTGATTTGGGCCGAGCCACTTTGAAGTAGTGGCATACTGTGAGCCTGAGTTCAAATGTGTGGATTTGATCGTGTTTAACGAGAATGAAAACAATAAAAATCGTGAGCCAATTTTGAATTGAAAGGAAAGTGATTCTCCACACTTCTCGTCTGCTTGGTTTTTGAAGCCCAGTTAGCCCCAAACCATTTATTTCTTAAGACCTGTTACCTTTTCAGCTGTTAACCAGCATCTGTTTTAAGTCAGCACTTTGGGCCAGAACCACGTTGATATCAAGTTTTGCTTACGGATACAAATTGTTCTTGAACAAACTGCGGGAGCAAAGAGTGTGTTTAATCTGACACTCGGCTTGTGGTTTATAGGTGTTAGAAACATTTTCTCCAATAAGGAAACACCCAAAATACAGGCAATTAGCACTTTGGTAGTTATATAAGAAAAATGAATGAATGGATGATTTATCTGGGTAATTTTAGAACTTAAAAACACTGGACCCTTCAAGAGATTAATCTAGTACCATTTTGAGTTATAGTTCCAAGTGTCCTAAATAGATAATATTTTATGTGCAGAAGTGTTCAGGATCAAAAAAAAATTGATATTCAGACAACATCTGACATAATACTAAAAAACAATCTGTGAGATAATTTGATCAAGTCCTGAAAGCAGCTTTTTAATTCTGGGATTAAATACATTCACTCTTCTATGACTCATCCTTCTAGCAAAATGAATTAAACTGGTTAGTTAAGAGGAGGTCAGAGTTGGCTATAGAAGCAATTTGGTTCCTAAGGATAATTCTCAATGAATCATTAAGAACACGCAAGAAGGGAAAAAGAGAAAAACACAGAAAAGATGCTGACATCTGAGTTGCAGAGTAGAATAGGCTTTGACAGCAGCATTTTCTGTCATTTTGCTTCTGTCGGATTGAAGAGGCAATTCTATAATGATTTTAATTCATGTGTCCTGTCGTTCAGAGAAGCCTTATATAATTGGAAAGAGGTCAGCCGGCATTGATAAGTGACTTGCAATCGTACCACCTACTCTCATCAAAGTAGGTCAGGCCAGTGTCCTATTGAGCACAATGCTACTTGTATAAGAAGGAGCTCAGTCCTCACAATAAAAATCTATGTAATTTTTGAAAACAAGGATTAATAAAGTTAGGGTCTTGTAGCTCTCCTTCCACAGTGATGCAGCATAAGCTGTAGTCCAGTCATTGAAATTGCGAGAATGATCTGGCCAGTAAGTCTTCAAGCCAAGACAGAGATAGACAACAATAGAAACAGTGAAAAATTACCTTTAAAGGAAGTGTCTTAGTGTCACAACAAATGCTTAGGTAAGCCAAGCTAAGGTCACTTAAGTAAGCTAGAAGGATGTTTAATGAGGTGTTATCAATAAGTAAAATATTTCCTAGGTTAATATATTAAAAGAAACAAAATCCCGACATGATATAATTAAGAGAACAAAGAAAAATTTCTGATTTTTTCTCAATAAGGAAACACCCAAAATACAGGCAATTAGCACTTTGGTAGTTATATAAGAAAAATGAATGAATGGATGATTTATCTGGGTAATTTTAGAACTTAAAAACACTGGACCCTTCAAGAGATTAATCTAGTACCATTTTGAGTTATAGTTCCAAGTGTCCTAAATAGATAATATTTTATGTGCAGAAGTGTTCAGGATCAAAAAAAAATTGATATTCAGACAACATCTGACATAATACTAAAAAACAATCTGTGAGATAATTTGATCAAGTCCTGAAAGCAGCTTTTTAATTCTGGGATTAAATACATTCACTCTTCTATGACTCATCCTTCTAGCAAAATGAATTAAACTGGTTAGTTAAGAGGAGGTCAGAGTTGGCTATAGAAGCAATTTGGTTCCTAAGGATAATTCTCAATGAATCATTAAGAACACGCAAGAAGGGAAAAAGAGAAAAACACAGAAAAGATGCTGACATCTGAGTTGCAGAGTAGAATAGGCTTTGACAGCAGCATTTTCTGTCATTTTGCTTCTGTCGGATTGAAGAGGCAATTCTATAATGATTTTAATTCATGTGTCCTGTCGTTCAGAGAAGCCTTATATAATTGGAAAGAGGTCAGCCGGCATTGATAAGTGACTTGCAATCGTACCACCTACTCTCATCAAAGTAGGTCAGGCCAGTGTCCTATTGAGCACAATGCTACTTGTATAAGAAGGAGCTCAGTCCTCACAATAAAAATCTATGTAATTTTTGAAAACAAGGATTAATAAAGTTAGGGTCTTGTAGCTCTCCTTCCACAGTGATGCAGCATAAGCTGTAGTCCAGTCATTGAAATTGCGTAGAATGATCTGGCCAGTAAGTCTTCAAGCCAAGACAGAGATAGACAACAATAGAAACAGTGAAAAATTACCTTTAAAGGAAGTGTCTTAGTGTCACAACAAATGCTTAGGTAAGCCAAGCTAAGGTCACTTAAGTAAGCTAGAAGGATGTTTAATGAGGTGTTATCAATAAGTAAAATATTTCCTAGGTTAATATATTAAAAGAAACAAAAATCCCGACATGATATAATTAAGAGAACAACTTATTTTACAAGGATCTATAATTACTTTAGAATTAAAAACATTCTGATGTGAATTTGATATTATTTATTGCAATTCACCAAATCTAGCTGACATTAATTTTAAAGTTCATACCAATTTCATGGATGTTGATTCGTGGGAGGAAAGTTAATCTTATGAAAACCTTCCTTTGATCAGGAAGCACTTTTGTCACCCTAGTCCCTGTACATGTTGGTCTTTAATATTTGTAACCAATAGAATGCTACTGCTTGAAGAGTATCCTATGTCTTACTCTTGTCCTTGCTTGGTTGGGAAAAGGTGGCCCTGGATACTTACTGCATGGGGGCGGTTCAATATCTGGCTGGAAGGGAAAGTTAAGACAGGTCCAAGGCTATGGTTCTTCTGATTGTCCTGGTGATGGTCCCGTTGTCTAATTCAGATGGGCTTGGAGACTGTCTATTTGTGTTTCCGATGGAAGCAGGGAGGGAGACTAAGTTATTTTCCAAGGAAGACTAAACGTTTACAGCTGGTAGGCATCTGAAGACCTCCAAACATCAACTATTATAGACTCGCCTTGTGTGTGTTAATCGCTTAGCCATGTCCGACTCTTTATGACGGGATGGGCTGTAGCCTGCTAGGCTCCTCTGTCCATGGAATTCTCCAGGTGAGAATACTGAAGTGGGTGGTCATCCCCTTCTCCAGGGGATCTTACCAACCTAGCGATCGAACTCTGGTCTCCTGCATTGCAGGCAGATTCTCCACCATCTGAGCCACTAGGGAAGCCTTAACAAGTCATAAGTAAACAGTATGCTACTCACCAACACTGTTGTGAGAAAAGTTAATGCAAGTGATAAGAAAAATGAGACAAAGAATATTATCTTTGTCCTAATCTTTGACTAGGACTTTCCTTCATGAAGGAAATGTCTCAGAAAAATAAAGAAGCATATAGCAGATGTCTTAGATGCCTGACTGTGTAGGATATCTTAGTATTTTTCAGTATCTTAGTATTTTGGGGGGCTAATAACTGAATGTATTAGATTGCATATCTGTTTAGGTCTAATAGTTTTGTCACTAAAGCCAAATTAAAATATGTTTTGGGGCTTCCCTGGTGGTCCAGTGGGTAAAGAATTTTCCTTGCAGTGCAAGGGACACCGGTTTGATCCCTGGCTGGGGAAGATCCCACATGCTGAGAAACCGCTGGACCGATGTGTCCAATTATGAGCCAGCACTCTGGAGAGCCTGTGCCCAGAGCCGGTGCTCTGCAATGAGAGAGGCCACTGCAATGGGAGGCCCACACAGGCTGAAGAATAAAGGTGGATGAAAATAAATAAATAAATAAATAAATAAATAAAAACAATAAGAGAGGCTAAAATTAAAAAATACATGTTTTGCATTTTGGAAGGATAAAAGGACTAGAAATATACATGTTGCTCCATTTCTGAAATGGTTAAAGCATTGCCCTGGATTCTAAAACCAGGACTGTGGCTTGGAAACAATCTTTGATATTATCTGAACATCTTCAAAACAAAATGCAACTGTGGCCGTATTTTTTTTTTCTCTAGCTGATCTGCCAAATGAGTATTTTAGGTGTCTGTCTGATTGCACTCAGATGTGGGTAAGTGGTGAGGAGGAAAAAATAATGTTTCTTAACTCAGAGGATAAAAAGACTTGAAATTAGGTGCACCTCACATACTTGGGTAATCTGCCCCACATTTTGAACTGTGATGTGGGATAGATATTGCTAATTCGGTGTTTATTTCTTTGGGGGGAAACAAGCTTTGAAAAGTGCACTGTTATAGGTAGGTGACAACTTCTGCACTCTATGAAGAGAATCTAGTGATACTGATTCAGTGAAGGCTGAATGGGGATTTAATCAGATACGGAGCCTACCCTTTTCAGCAATTGATTTTGGGAATCCCAAATCATTTAGATATCAGCCCTCATTATCATTTTTTTTTTTTCCCTGCTGGAAGCAACCAAACTGGAAAGTCCCATGTAAGCATCAGTGAGCTAAGAGAATCTTCTCAAACATTCAAATGAGTCATTGTAAGGTAATTAAGATGGGAAGACCATGTTCTAAATATATCACAGTCTCCTATTTTATAATTTTTCCTTCTAGGTTAAAGCCTCAGAGTGAAATTACTGGATTGAAGACTTCCAATATTTTTAATTTGAATATATGTTGGCAGACCACTTTTCAAACAGCAAGTACTAACTCATATTTCTGCCAGGATGGATTAGTCAATATAATGTTCTAATACTTGCTATTCAATGTGTGTTTCAAGGACCCACAGCCTTGGGTGTCATCCCAGAGCTCGTTGGAAGTGCAGAATCTTAGCCTACTCAAGACTGACTCAATCAGAATCTGTATTTTAATAAGGTCCCTGGATGATTCATATATACTTTACCATTTTGTTTTAAATCACCTGCAATCTGTGTTAAATTGTCAGGGGCTGTATTGGTCAAATACCTTCTCTGGCACAATAATTAAGACATTAGTAATGGTAGTTGATTCTTGAGTGGAGCATTGAGACTGGCAGAGAGAAGGGAGATGGAAACTGGCTTATCATCGTACAGTCTCATAAGCTTTGAAATTTTCCATGTGCATGTAGTATCTAATTAAAGAATATCTAAGAACAGCTTCTTGCAAAATAGTGATTACTTTCCACCCTCAAATCTCCAGGGAGATGGCCGCCCAGGGCTTCCACGTGTTGTCCTCACACACGCCTACTTACTTTGTCACGTCAGTGGATCTGGTTTAACAGCATAGTGGAAAAGGCAAATTTTCCAAGCCACACAACTTGGGTTTTGAGGATCTGAAAATGCAATGATGTCATTGGGGGTTTATCTGGCAAGGGAACCCTCCACAGGGCAGACAGAGTGAGTCAGTGTTGGGGGGTTACTTTGAACTTTTCCCATAACATGCCCATACTCTCAGCAGGGATCATCACCCCAGTGCTCATGTCGCAAGAATAAACAATTTCCCCACAAGAGAAACTTGCATATAAAGTGCTATGACTGATTCAGCTTCTTGAAAAACAAGAGTTCCTGGGTTTCTTGTAAATCAGAGAAATGGCAAGACAGTTTGGAACATCTCAATTTCAGAATCCAAACTGGATCTGCTGATGCCAAGATGGAGGCAGGTTTCAAGGAGAAAAGGAGGCAGCTTTGCCTTGGGTGGTTAGAAATGGAGCGATCCCACTGCCCTCTTGGTTAAAGCCTCAGAGTGAAATTACTGGATTGAAGACTTCCAATATTTTTAATTTGAATATATGTTGGCAGACCACTTTTCAAACAGCAAGTACTAACTCATATTTCTGCCAGGATGGATTAGTCAATATAATGTTCTAATACTTGCTATTCAATGTGTGTTTCAAGGACCCACAGCCTTGGGTGTCATCCCAGAGCTCGTTGGAAGTGCAGAATCTTAGCCTACTCAAGACTGACTCAATCAGAATCTGTATTTTAATAAGGTCCCTGGATGATTCATATATACTTTACCATTTTGTTTTAAATCACCTGCAATCTGTGTTAAATTGTCAGGGGCTGTATTGGTCAAATACCTTCTCTGGCACAATAATTAAGACATTAGTAATGGTAGTTGATTCTTGAGTGGAGCATTGAGACTGGCAGAGAGAAGGGAGATGGAAACTGGCTTATCATCGTACAGTCTCATAAGCTTTGAAATTTTCCATGTGCATGTAGTATCTAATTAAAGAATATCTAAGAACAGCTTCTTGCAAAATAGTGATTACTTTCCACCCTCAAATCTCCAGGAGATGGCCGCCCAGGGCTTCCACGTGTTGTCCTCACACACGCCTACTTACTTTGTCACGTCAGTGGATCTGGTTTAACAGCATAGTGGAAAAGGCAAATTTTCCAAGCCACACAACTTGGGTTTTGAGGATCTGAAAATGCAATGATGTCATTGGGGGTTTATCTGGCAAGGGAACCCTCCACAGGGCAGACAGAGTGAGTCAGTGTTGGGGGGTTACTTTGAACTTTTCCCATAACATGCCCATACTCTCAGCAGGGATCATCACCCCAGTGCTCATGTCGCAAGAATAAACAATTTCCCCACAAGAGAAACTTGCATATAAAGTGCTATGACTGATTCAGCTTCTTGAAAAACAAGAGTTCCTGGGTTTCTTGTAAATCAGAGAAATGGCAAGACAGTTTGGAACATCTCAATTTCAGAATCCAAACTGGATCTGCTGATGCCAAGATGGAGGCAGGTTTCAAGGAGAAAAGGAGGCAGCTTTGCCTTGGGTGGTTAGAAATGGAGCGATCCCACTGCCCTCTTGGTTCCCAGAAATCTTTGGGACCAGAATGGCCTTCTTCCTAAATGATCCATTATATATATGACAACTTACTCTTAGGAAACATTTCATACAGGCTAAATCAAAAATATATGGAAATTTTAATTGGACTCTGAAGGCTAAAGTACATGAATCTTTTAAATCTAATTTCTTCAGATATCGCCACCTTGTGGGCCTAACTGGGCTGATAACAAGAATGATAATTTGAAGTTCTCTGTCCTCAATTCACCTACTTTTCCTAGATCACCGGGCCCCTAAAAATGTTGCCTAAGTATTCTGGGGAATCTTTAGTGGGTGGACATGGTTTTCACGTGCTCACAAACGAGGAGACCCACCGCAAATCTGCCCTTTCTTAATTTTCACTGACTTTGGCTCCTTCCTCTGAGTATGACCACTCCTGTCAGGAATTTCTTTTTCTTTCTTTTCTTTTTCTGCAGAGCACAGGGAGGCCCCTACATATCCACAAGTTCCATTGTGACAGTGCATGTGTAAGGCCAATTTGATTCTAAGTTCAACAAAATTAGCCTGGCTACCCAACGAACACAATTGGCTCTGTAGTTCTGTACCGTAATGGGTTAGCAATACTTTTCAAACAGATACTACATACATGGAAAATAAGCACCAAAAATAAAGACAACATTTTTAATCTTACAGTACAGTACCTGGAAAAGTACAGTCACACAGTACAATGGCTCGCATGCAGGGACTGGCACGCACAGTCACGTCTTTGAGAGTTCACAGCTTGAAGCTTTGCAGGCAGGGGACTTACAGTCTCTCCTTTCTCCTAGTGAGCATCTGTCTCCAGACGCCTCTGGGAGAGGGGAGCCCTGGTGATACTCAGGGGTCTAGGCTGCAGGGCTCTTTTCAGGATGGAGGCAAAGAACTTAATTTTTTGGTGTCATTCCTTCTTAGAGTCACCATGTCCCAGAGTTCATGTGAAACAGTCTTTTTAGCATTTCCTTAGAGTCTCCCTTTCATGTCCCAGAGTTTTAGTCAGTGTCAAATGGAAAGGCAGGTTTGGAACAAAGAATCCAAACTGGATCTGCTGATGCCAAGATGGAGGCAGGTTTCAAGGAGAAAAGGAGGCAGCTTTGCCTTGGGTGGTTAGAAATGGAGCGATCCCACTGCCCTCTTGGTTCCCAGAAATCTTTGGGACCAGAATGGCCTTCTTCCTAAATGATCCATTATATATATGACAACTTACTCTTAGGAAACATTTCATACAGGCTAAATCAAAAATATATGGAAATTTTAATTGGACTCTGAAGGCTAAAGTACATGAATCTTTTAAATCTAATTTCTTCAGATATCGCCACCTTGTGGGCCTAACTGGGCTGATAACAAGAATGATAATTTGAAGTTCTCTGTCCTCAATTCACCTACTTTTCCTAGATCACCGGGCCCCTAAAAATGTTGCCTAAGTATTCTGGGGAATCTTTAGTGGGTGGACATGGTTTTCACGTGCTCACAAACGAGGAGACCCACCGCAAATCTGCCCTTTCTTAATTTTCACTGACTTTGGCTCCTTCCTCTGAGTATGACCACTCCTGTCAGGAATTTCTTTTTCTTTCTTTTCTTTTTCTGCAGAGCACAGGGAGGCCCCTACATATCCACAAGTTCCATTGTGACAGTGCATGTGTAAGGCCAATTTGATTCTAAGTTCAACAAAATTAGCCTGGCTACCCAACGAACACAATTGGCTCTGTAGTTCTGTACCGTAATGGGTTAGCAATACTTTTCAAACAGATACTACATACATGGAAAATAAGCACCAAAAATAAAGACAACATTTTTAATCTTACAGTACAGTACCTGGAAAAGTACAGTCACACAGTACAATGGCTCGCATGCAGGGACTGGCACGCACAGTCACGCCCTTTGAGAGTTCACAGCTTGAAGCTTTGCAGGCAGGGGACTTACAGTCTCTCCTTTCTCCTAGTGAGCATCTGTCTCCAGACGCCTCTGGGAGAGGGGAGCCCTGGTGATACTCAGGGGTCTAGGCTGCAGGGCTCTTTTCAGGATGGAGGCAAAGAACTTAATTTTTTGGTGTCATTCCTTCTTAGAGTCACCATGTCCCAGAGTTCATGTGAAACAGTCTTTTTAGCATTTCCTTAGAGTCTCCCTCTTTGTAAGGCACCCCCTTCTTTTTGCAGAAGGAGGTTCATGACCCCTTCATGGCCATTTCACTGTTATTGAGTCTAGCTGCTCTAGCTCTTGCTGGGCTCCAGGTACATTTCGCCCCAGGATTTTATCTTCTGCCAATGGGCTTCTGTGTCCCATAAACTCCAAGTTTATGTAGGCTTCCGGCTACATCCTCAGGGGAAATTCTGGGCTCAAGAGAAATGATGGAACCTAAATAAGAGGGTTCCGTGGCCCAGCAGACAGCACTTACTCAATTCTTGAAGAGATTCCCAAGGCAGAGGCCATCCAGCGGTTCAGTTACGGACTCCATGGGAAGACCAGTCCTTCCTACAATTCAAGTCACTTCTCTTGCCCCTCTAGTGTGGAAATGGAGATGTTCCATCCTGAGAGAACAGCCTCACTGCCTCACAGGGGAGCTAAGGAGAGAAGATCGCTCTCCATCCTCAGGGCCCACCCTGTCTCAGAGTTGCTGCCGGTGTGTAGCTCAGCAGCGGGGATGTTTGCTGTCAGTGGGTGGGTACGTGGGTGCTGGGACAGTGGTGAGGAACCAGAGGATGAGCGGAGAATGGGGGAGTGCCTTTGCCCACAGCAGCCCTAGAATTCATAACAAGCTTTTCAAAGGATATGTTTTATTTTCATACAGTATTATTTTATTTCTCCAAAGAGTGACAGTGGTGGTGATGAAGGGGACAGGGAGACACGGCCGGCATGGAGCATGCATCTCCTGATTGTGCTCTGCTGTCCCTGGGAATTCCTGCGAAAAGAAGGGGGTGTCTTACAAAGTGAGGTTGCAGCCTGTCTGGGGAGAGACCCACCAGCTGTGGTTTTCGGAACAACAGTATGAGCACAACTGATACCTGCGTTGTTAGTAATCACCACTTCAGTGGCCTTGCTTGTTCCTACTCATAGGGGAAGGGGTGGGACAGGAAGCAGTGCTGGTTCTTCCATTGAGATTCAGTCTTGCAGGTGAAATTGAGGGTTAGGCAAGAGGGACATGACAAAACCACCCCCTAGTCAAAGGAACACGTGGGCAAATGCCTGGGCCGATGACCGGAGGCTTTGCATGCTCCTTCTCAGACCAGTGCTACTTCACCACCTCCAGGCTTTAAGGCTCAGCTTCAGTCTCACATGTCTCTTCCACCTGCTCTAGCTCTTGCTGGGCTCCAGGTACATTTCGCCCCAGGATTTTATCTTCTGCCAATGGGCTTCTGTGTCCCATAAACTCCAAGTTTATGTAGGCTTCCGGCTACATCCTCAGGGGAAATTCTGGGCTCAAGAGAAATGATGGAACCTAAATAAGAGGGTTCCGTGGCCCAGCAGACAGCACTTACTCAATTCTTGAAGAGATTCCCAAGGCAGAGGCCATCCAGCGGTTCAGTTACGGACTCCATGGGAAGACCAGTCCTTCCTACAATTCAAGTCACTTCTCTTGCTCTCTCTAGTGTGGAAATGGAGATGTTCCATCCTGAGAGAACAGCCTCACTGCCTCACAGGGGGAGCTAAGGGAGAGAAGATCGCTCTCCATCCTCAGGGCCCACCCTGTCTCAGAGTTGCTGCCGGGTGTGTAGCTCAGCAGCGGGGATGTTTGCTGTCAGTGGGTGGGTACGTGGGTGCTGGGACAGTGGTGAGGAACCAGAGGATGAGCGGAGAATGGGGGAGTGCCTTTGCCCACAGCAGCCCTAGAATTCATAACAAGCTTTTCAAAGGATATGTTTTATTTTCATACAGTATTATTTTATTTCTCCAAAGAGTGACAGTGGTGGTGATGAAGGGGACAGGGAGACACGGCCGGCATGGAGCATGCATCTCCTGATTGTGCTCTGCTGTCCCTGGGAATTCCTGCGAAAAGAAGGGGGTGTCTTACAAAGTGAGGTTGCAGCCTGTCTGGGGAGAGACCCACCAGCTGTGGTTTTCGGAACAACAGTATGAGCACAACTGATACCTGCGTTGTTAGTAATCACCACTTCAGTGGCCTTGCTTGTTCCTACTCATAGGGGAAGGGGTGGGACAGGAAGCAGTGCTGGTTCTTCCATTGAGATTCAGTCTTGCAGGTGAAATTGAGGGTTAGGCAAGAGGGACATGACAAAACCACCCCCTAGTCAAAGGAACACGTGGGCAAATGCCTGGGCCGATGACCGGAGGCTTTGCATGCTCCTTCTCAGACCAGTGCTACTTCACCACCTCCAGGCTTTAAGGCTCAGCTTCATCTGTCTCACACATGTCTCTCTTCCACCTTTCCATGTCTAGCGTGGGTGGGAGAGGCAGGCGACAAGAAGATGGGCTGCAGAGAAAGTTATACCCCTGATCTTGGTCTAGTTGCACACTCCTAGCCACCCCGGGGATTGAATGTCTGGCAGTCTAGGATTTGCAGAAGGACTAACTGGAAAACCCAGGCCATTTATGGTCGTCCTTCTTCAGATAATTTTATCTTTTCAACCACATGGTTGAAGTGTCCAGGAGTGGTGGATGGGATCACATCAAGGCTGCTATGTATGACTGGGCAGTCTGTGTGCCGTGAAATGCAGCCAGCTGAGAGGAGAGTGGGGACTGTGCCCTATTAACCTAAATGAGGCCTGCCATGGAGCTGTCTCAGGCTGCAGGAAGGAATGTCTCCCAGACGGTGCCCGGTGGAGGCTCAGATGAGGTGCTGTAACGAGCCAGTGGTGGCCCTGGGCTCAGGGTTTAATGGAAACTGTGAAGTGCTGAGTTCAGCAGCAACCTCCACTCTTGCTGCCACAACCAGCCCTCTGATGTGCTTGAGATGACCACCCCTGGGGAACCTGACCATGGAAAACTGAGGCCACGGGCCACACACAAAGGGCCCATGAGCGTAATCATCCAGCTTTTACAGAGTTGGTCTACATGAGATTTTAAACGATTTAATTGTCAATATTTATAGTGTAAGATATTTTGCATGAGGCTCAGAATTCCTGCTTTCCCATGTGACGTTGGGCACAGCCAATTAGTGTGTGACAGTCTTCACACATTGTGCCCTGTGGCCTCACCAGCACCGAGGATGCGGCTGAATTGCTGTTTATCATACTGCTTGTGGTCTGTTGTCTTGTAGTAGAAATAGGGAAAAGTGCAATTTGTCTTGCGCTATGTTTGAAAAGTGGGGACAGTAAAAAGGAAAAGTTTTTTAATTCCAAGCCCTTGCTCCTGTCTCGGGGGGAGCAGGCGACAAAGAAGAACACGTGGGCAAATGCCTGGGCCGATGACCGGAGGCTTTGCATGCTCCTTCTCAGACCAGTGCTACTTCACCACCTCCAGGCTTTAAGGCTCAGCTTCATCTGTCTCACACATGTCTCTCTTCCACCTTTCCATGTCTAGCGTGGGTGGGAGAGGCAGGCGACAAGAAGATGGGCTGCAGAGAAAGTTATACCCCTGATCTTGGTCTAGTTGCACACTCCTAGCCACCCCGGGGATTGAATGTCTGGCAGTCTAGGATTTGCAGAAGGACTAACTGGAAAACCCAGGCCATTTATGGTCGTCCTTCTTCAGATAATTTTATCTTTTCAACCACATGGTTGAAGTGTCCAGGAGTGGTGGATGGGATCACATCAAGGCTGCTATGTATGACTGGGCAGTCTGTGTGCCGTGAAATGCAGCCAGCTGAGAGGAGAGTGGGGACTGTGCCCTATTAACCTAAATGAGGCCTGCCATGGAGCTGTCTCAGGCTGCAGGAAGGAATGTCTCCCAGACGGTGCCCGGTGGAGGCTCAGATGAGGTGCTGTAACGAGCCAGTGGTGGCCCTGGGCTCAGGGTTTAATGGAAACTGTGAAGTGCTGAGTTCAGCAGCAACCTCCACTCTTGCTGCCACAACCAGCCCTCTGATGTGCTTGAGATGACCACCCCTGGGGAACCTGACCATGGAAAACTGAGGCCACGGGCCACACACAAAGGGCCCATGAGCGTAATCATCCAGCTTTTACAGAGTTGGTCTACATGAGATTTTAAACGATTTAATTGTCAATATTTATAGTGTAAGATATTTTGCATGAGGCTCAGAATTCCTGCTTTCCCATGTGACGTTGGGCACAGCCAATTAGTGTGTGACAGTCTTCACACATTGTGCCCTGTGGCCTCACCAGCACCGAGGATGCGGCTGAATTGCTGTTTATCATACTGCTTGTGGTCTGTTGTCTTGTAGTAGAAATAGGGAAAAGTGCAATTTGTCTTGCGCTATGTTTGAAAAGTGGGGACAGTAAAAGATAGACTAAGAAGTCATTAAAAAAAAAATTCTTGCCAATGTATTTTTTAAATACCTCCAAGCCCCTTTAGTATTTGTGTTTGCAGCCTGCACTGTCATGTGAAATTGTCTCATAAACACATAGTAGAAAAAATTGGAGAGGTTCCCTTAAAGCTCATGCTCCTTCGTTTGGAGGTTATATTATGCGGCTAGGCTGACAGAAGAAGCCCGGCTTATCACGACTCCTCTGCAGTGGAGGGCTTAGCTTGGGAGATGTGTTCAGATGATTTATCTGTTCCTCTGCCCTCAGTCTAAAGTGTTTGTCAGGACAGAGGGTTTACATTCTTCTTGTTGAGCTGGGAGGCTGATAAGCGGACCACATGAGGCCAGGTCAGGAATCAGGTAGAAAGATACTGTGATTAGACATATGGAATCTAAATGGTGGGGTGGGGAAGGACAGAGAAATGGTGAACACAGGCAAGACAAGCCAGGTGGCCTCAAAAATGTCAGGTATGTGGTTCAATGGTGTCAGATTTCATAAGCCAAAGAACTTCATGGAACAGTTATGTCTGTTGGGAGGTGATTCTCAAAGGGCAGAGGGTTGAAGAGCCCAGTCCTTAGCTGAGGAAATACCTGGGGATTTATATCTGTGTTCATACCTTGTGGTGCCTCTACCTGACCCCCACATGATAGAGGCAAAGACAATGGATAATAGGCAAAGATCCTGGAAACAGATTCCTTCCCGCCCACGTAGGAGTCCTAGCCTCTTGCTAGCTGTGTGAGTTAGGTGAGCTCCTTCGTTCACGTCTTAGCTTCATCTGCCTAATGATGAGGTTAGGTACATACCTACCTTATAAGGTTGCCTATAGATAAGAAGTGAATTCATTCTTAGAAAGTGCTTAGAAGAGTGACTGGCACACGTCAAATACCCAAAAAGTATTTATTACTACCGGCTTTCTGTCTCTCCCACCTCTCTTACTGCAGTATTTAGAAATGTGGTTATCAGCTTGGAAGAAGTGGCCTTCTAAAAGCAATTAGAGCAGTGAGTTTTTAGTCACTCCATTCAGAGAGAAGTTGTGAAGTTCTCCTGCAGTATGAGAAGCTAAGAAATGTCTTCCAATTCAGGACACTCTTCCTGCAGACACTTGTGCAAGGCTCATAGTGGCAAAGCTTCTCCTTGATTTATAGGAGCTTTACCATGAAAGGGGCTCAAATGGTGGCAACATGGGTGGGAGAAGACCCACGCCTCACCCTTGGGAGGGAATGGTGTGGTCTGTTCTATGCAGAGTGTAAGGATGTTGTGGTTTCAGCCTGGTTTGTGGGGGCACAGCCAGGTGAGGCTGCTTCAGACAGTGCTCAGCGTCACTGTCTCCCTGCGGTTAGCATGAAGTGAGCAAAGACACAACAGTGTTGCTTGGAGCTCAAGTGCTTGGGGTGCTGCTTTGAGCCCTGTGTGGCCCTTTTGGGGCTTTGAACTGTGGCCACAAGACGCTGGTGGCATCTCTTTCCAGATTTGTTTTGACACTCACTTGAAAATAGAATTTCACTCTGTCTTTCTGCCAAGAATCTGACAGAGAGTGTGCTTGTAGATTTGTTTAACTTGTGCTCGACAGAATCTCTGATGATGCCTTGAGTAATGGAGGATGCCCTTAATCTGTGCAGAGAAAACTTTGGAGGCAGAAGGAACTGTTGCAACAGGCGACATGAATTTGTTGCCAAGTCAAGTTAGCCAGCAAAGTAGAAGAGGAGACAGAACAAACTGCAAAAGGTCTTGGAGGCAGATTTAGGGACCTTTTGTTTAGAGAAAAAAATGAGTAGGAATAGGGTAGGGGCCTGAAGGAGCCCAGAGATGGCTAGGGGTGGGGGAGGGGCTGGGAGGACTGGGGTTGCTGGTTTGCTGATATGCTCAAGATTAGACTCAGCTCCCAGTGCTTAAAGGAGCTGATTATAATAGAAGTCCTGGTTCTCATTAGCTTCCTGAGTCATTCAGCCTCTAGCAGATTTACCCTGATATCATGCAGTCTCTCTCCTCCAGAGCTTCAGGGGGCCACTTGAGAGAGAGGAAAGTGATCCTCCTTTCACACACACACACACACACACACACACACACACAACACTAAAATGATCAAATTGGTTTTCTCCATAGATCTAGAATAAGGAACATATAAGGTTATAGGAGGGCTTCCTAGGTAGCACAGTGGTAAAAAAATTTGCCTGCCAATGTACAAGAGATCCCTGGGTTGGGGAGATCACCTGGAGAAGGAAATGGCAACCCACTCCAGTATTTCTGCCTGAAAAATTTTATGGACGGAGAAGCCTAGTGGGTTATAGTCCATGGGGTCTGAAAGAGTCATACACACATTATAGGAATATCTTTACTGTAAAAGTTATTTTCCTGCTAGAATTTCTGTTAAAAGGAGAACATTCCTTTTTAGCTAAAATTCATAGCGTGCTGCTAGCGTCACTGTCTCCCTGCGGTTAGCATGAAGTGAGCAAAGACACAACAGTGTTGCTTGGAGCTCAAGTGCTTGGGGTGCTGCTTTGAGCCCTGTGTGGCCCTTTTGGGGCTTTGAACTGTGGCCACAAGACGCTGGTGGCATCTCTTTCCAGATTTGTTTTGACACTCACTTGAAAATAGAATTTCACTCTGTCTTTCTGCCAAGAATCTGACAGAGAGTGTGCTTGTAGATTTGTTTAACTTGTGCTCGACAGAATCTCTGATGATGCCTTGAGTAATGGAGGATGCCCTTAATCTGTGCAGAGAAAACTTTGGAGGCAGAAGGAACTGTTGCAACAGGCGACATGAATTTGTTGCCAAGTCAAGTTAGCCAGCAAAGTAGAAGAGGAGACAGAACAAACTGCAAAAGGTCTTGGAGGCAGATTTAGGGACCTTTTGTTTAGAGAAAAAAATGAGTAGGAATAGGGTAGGGGCCTGAAGGAGCCCAGAGATGGCTAGGGGTGGGGGAGGGGCTGGGAGGACTGGGGGTTGCTGGTTTGCTGATATGCTCAAGATTAGACTCAGCTCCCAGTGCTTAAAGGAGCTGATTATAATAGAAGTCCTGGTTCTCATTAGCTTCCTGAGTCATTCAGCCTCTAGCAGATTTACCCTGATATCATGCAGTCTCTCTCCTCCAGAGCTTCAGGGGGCCACTTGAGAGAGAGGAAAGTGATCCTCCTTTCACACACACACACACACACACACACACACACACAACACTAAAATGATCAAATTGGTTTTCTCCATAGATCTAGAATAAGGAACATATAAGGTTATAGGAGGGCTTCCTAGGTAGCACAGTGGTAAAAAAATTTGCCTGCCAATGTACAAGAGATCCCTGGGTTGGGGAGATCACCTGGAGAAGGAAATGGCAACCCACTCCAGTATTTCTGCCTGAAAAATTTTATGGACGGAGAAGCCTAGTGGGTTATAGTCCATGGGGTCTGAAAGAGTCATACACACATTATAGGAATATCTTTACTGTAAAAAGTTACTCTCTACCTGCTAGAATTTCTGTTAAAAGGAGACATTCCTTTTCATTCATTAATCCATTTCATATTTATTGAGTAGCTAATATTTATTAGTATCTCATACTAATAAATATGAGAAGCTATGTTGAGGGAAGCTGGTAAAGTTGAGAGTGAGGAAAAGATGATAAACATAGAGACAGAATCAGATTCTAAATGACACCCTAAGATATGTGGAGTTTATTTGATAGTAAGGAGTCAGAGGGAAGGTTTTTAAGCAAAATGAGACATACTTAAGTAAAGATTCAGAAAAGTTGTTTGGGGAATAATGTAGAGGCTGGATTGGGGTAGAGAAATGGAGCTTTATGGAGAAGATCTTAAAGTAGGGGGTCAAATGAGGGCTATTGCCAGAGTCTAGAAGAAGAATTTGGAGGGATTTTGAAATAGGACAGTGAGTGGGCACTGAAAAGAAAGAAGAGATGTGAGAGACCTTTGTAAGAAGTGATCTGTAAGGTTGGATGTGAAGGGGGGAAGAATGAGAAGCCAAGGATGGAGCCCCAGTTCTGAGAATGGGAGATGAGAGCCACAGGTGCTGCCCTGAGCGTAGACTAGGCGGTTGGGAGGCGGAGCTCTTCCAGGAGAACCTCAGAGATGGGCAGGGTACAGAGTCATCCGATCAAGGGCTGGTCCACTGTCCGTATCCTCTCTGCTCCTATTTAATCCTCCTCTAAAGAGCGCCACGCTGGCCTGGGCAGGTTAAGTGGCTGGAGTGTGGTGCTGGATGCCATAGGGAGGAATTCTAGGGCAAAGAAACAGGAGAGCTCAAAGAGTGGGATGAGCCTTGTCAAAGTGGTTTAGGGACAGGTGAGATTGACACATGGGGAAGACCATGCTGAGAGAGCCCTTTGGGGAGAGGAAAGTTGGGGGTAACAGAGCTGAGCCGCTGATTCAGTAGAGGTGGAACTGCAGTCAGGGCAGGTCAGAGAGGTTCCTGTCATAGCTGCCACCTTCCCTCTGCGTGGTACCCTTCGTCTCTCAACACTTCTTATAACAGGGAGCTCGTAGTTTCTCCTGGTCATTTAAAATCTGCTAGGCTGCAACATTCACCGCTAGTATTGGTTCATCCCTGAGGCCCACGGAACAGCTGCTTTATCTAGACAGTTTTTCTTTTTTTTCAATTTTTTAAAATTAATTAATTAATTAATTAATTATTTTTTTTACATGTATGTTCCCAGATCATTCATATGCATATCCTTGGACCCTCCCCCCACCCAGTTCCCCCCCTCCCATCCCTCCAGACCATCGCTCCAAGTGGTTGTAGGTACTCCTATTCCCCTAGCACAATGACAATAGCTATCTTTTCCACACATGACAGTATAGGCTTCCATGTTACTCCCTCCATGCCTCCCTCCCACTGTTCGGTCTCCACAATGTCTTTATGTCTATTCTCTGTTATCTAGACAGTTTTTCTAATAGTTGGAGATGGTTCCTTTGTCCCTTACATTGGAAGCTTCTCTACTCAAGGCTAAGGCTATAAGGCTTTGAGTTTCCTCTCTTCTGAGTCTATGTATGAGTTCCTCTGCATATATAAGTGGTGCATATACTCAAGTGTGTAGCTGCAAACTGAACATGGAATTGCAGGTGAGGTCTAACCAGCTCTGATCAGAGGAAAATCAGCATCTCCCCTTCTACCTCAGATGCTCTGCAGACACCAGATTCTTCAGGGACTCATCACACAACAAATTAGATTCAATTTACTTTGACTAAAAACATTCTGTTTTTATTTTTAAAAACTGTTTTTAGTGTTCCAACCTGGGCTTGTGCAATTAGTTATTTGTACTCAAGTTGAGCAAACTAGGTAAGACAATGACTTTGGGGGCTCATATTGGGTTCCTCATCTATGTCTTCCTGTACTTCCAGATGTACAAGCTGAATTTAGAAAAGGCAGAGGAACCAGAGATCAAAGTGCCAACATCCACTGGATCATAGGAATAGCAAGAGAATTCCAGAAAAACATCTACATCTGCTTTATTAAACTATGTTAAAGCCTTTGATTGTGTAGATCACAACAAACTGTGGAAAATTCTGAAAGAGATGGGAATACAAGATCACCTTACCTGTCTTCTGAGAAACCTGTATGTAGATCAAGAAACAACAGAATTGGACATGGAACAACAGACTGATTCCAAATGGGGAAAGGAATATGTCAAGGCTGTATATTGTCACCCTGCTTATTTAACTTATATACAGTGTATATTATGTGAAATGCTGGTCTGGATGAAGCACAAGCTGGAATCAAGATTGCCAGGAGAAAATAAGAAAAACAAAAATAAAAGCAAAAAAAAAAAAAAAAAGATTGCCAGGAGAAATATGAACAACCTTAGATATGCAGATGACACCACCCTCATGGCAGAAAGTAAAGAGGAATTAAAGAGCCTCTTGATGAAGGTGAAAGAGCAGAGTGACAAAGCTGGCTTAAAACTCAACATTCAAAAAACTAAGATCATGGCATCCAGTCCCGTCACTTCATGGAAAATAGATGGGCAAACAATGGAAATAGAGACAGGCTTTATTTTCTTGGACTCCAGAATCAGATGGTGACTGCAACCATGAAATTAAAAGACGCTTGCTCCTTGGAAGAAAAGCTATGACAAACCTAGACAGTGTATTAAAAAACAGAGACATTGCTTTGCAAACAAAGTCCATATAGCCAAAGCTATGTTTTTTCCAGTAGTCATGTAGGAGAGTTGTACCTTAAAGAAGGCTGAGTGCCAAAGGATTGATTCTTTCAAAATGTGTTGTTGGAGACTCCTGGGGGTCCCTTGGACTTCAGAAAGATCAAACCAGTCAATCCTAAAGAAAATCAACTCTGCATATTCATTGGAAGGACTGATGCTGAAGCTGAAGCTCCAATACTTTGACCACCTAGCGTGAAGAGCCAGCTTATTGGAAAATACCCTGATGCTGGGAAAGGATGACAGAGGACGAGATGGTTGGATGACATCACCTAATCAGTGGAGATGAGTTTGCAGAAGCTCCAAGAGATGATGAAAGACAGGGAATCCTGGCATGCTGCAGTTCATGGGACCACAAGAGAAGGACACGACTGAGTGACCAAATCACAACAGTCTATATCTATAATTTACCAACTGTGTAACTCTGAGCAAGTTACAGGTTCTCTCTAGTTGTCATTTTCATTATATCTATATGTGGCCATCTTAGGAATGCTTACTTCACAGTTATGAGACTAAATGAGATAATGCCTTTAACCACTCATCACAGTGCCTGATTCACAGAAGACCTTCAATAATATTAGATATTATTACCGATTGTTACCATTATTAATCTCCTAGCCTTGTTACTGTTTCCTCTTTTTTTTATTAAGCATAATTGAACTCAAGTTTCTTCCAACATTGTGCCAACCACAATTATAATTTATATAGATTCTATCTCTCTTTTTGAATTTCTTTGTTGATGTTTTGTATCACAAAAGTGAGTATGAAGGACATGGTTGGTTTCTGCTATAAGATAACAGTCCATGGAGGGAGAAGGAAAATGAAGAACTCATCTCATGACTCTTCTATGTTTGCTAAACTCACACCACCAGTTACATAGTCTCTCATCATTTAGTCCTTATTTGGTTACTTTGTTCCCAAGGGTATCATGAAGATACCCTAAATAGCCCTGTAAAATGCCACATTGATATCCAGAGGGGAGCAAACAGGATAAAATTCAGATCCATCTCATAGAAACGAGAGATGGAGGACAGAGTGTTTTAGTGCCGAAAAAGAGGAGATGGTACAAATATATGGAGATACTGAAGAGGGTGACAGTCTGGTGGGTTGGATGAGGATGGAGAGAGGGAGGGCATGGGTAGCATAAGCATCCAATGAGGCCAATCGTACATTGGCAGATGATTCTGGAAGTAGCTCTTTCAAGCAGTCCGTTGCAGATACCTCCTTGACCTATGGTTGTAAAGAAATGGTGGCCCCCCTTCAGGATTTTCCCATAAATGTATCTAAACTACCAAGCTTTGTTAAAGAGGAAGAAATAGATCTTTGAAATAAGTGGATATGGACAGCCAGACATGAAGGAGGAAGCTATATAATCAGGAGAAGAAAGAAGAGAAATTATGGTAAAATTGTGGACCTCTCCAGCTTTGCTGCGCCATCATTCATGTTAGATGTGCAGAAACCAATGGAAGTGGTGAAGGAGGCACTTTTGGCTTGTTCCTTAGGTTAACAGACATTCTATTTCCTTTACTATCTTTTACCCAGGTGATCTCTTCATCGAGACATCACTAGTGCTATGTTTATTTTAGAAGAAAGCAGCTTCCGCTTCCCTTTCTTTTTGTTTGAAATGCTATAACATTATCTTCAACTGTTTTAAAATGAGTTCTGGCTGATCCCTGAATCTTGCCATCTAACATACTGCAAAAGTGCAGTGATGTATATCAGAACCGTTGTATAGTAGAAAAGTTGGCTCAGCTGCCCTTCATGTGACATGATGGATGACCTCTTTGGGCCTGGATTTTCAAGATTAGTGTTTGGGTTGAATGTCCAGAGTTCTGAAATAGATGGCTTCTTTTGGGAGATTTAAAATCAGCTGAAATCTTTAGTTTGGAATTACATGAGAACTTGCAGGGGAGCACAGGCGGTACCACAAGAGAGAGTAGACGAAGCTCCAGGGTTCCCAGGAGGGAAAACAAAGAGCCCTCCTCTTCCCTCAAAGGCCCTGAAATGGACAACACACTTGCACTTGACAGTGGAACTCAAAGGGTCCTTATTTGGTTACTTTGTTCCCAAGGGTATCATGAAGATACCCTAAATAGCCCTGTAAAATGCCACATTGATATCCAGAGGGGAGCAAACAGGATAAAATTCAGATCCATCTCTTAGAAACGAGAGATGGGGGACAGAGTGTTTTAGTGCCGATAAAGAGGAGATGGTACAAATATATGGAGATACTGAAGAGGGTGACAGTCTGGTGGGTTGGATGAGGATGGAGAGAGGGAGGGCATGGGTAGCATAAGCATCCAATGAGGCCAATCGTACATTGGCAGATGATTCTGGAAGTAGCTCTTTCAAGCAGTCCGTTGCAGATACCTCCTTGACCTATGGTTGTAAAGAAATGGTGGCCCCCCTTCAGGATTTTCCCATAAATGTATCTAAACTACCAAGCTTTGTTAAAGAGGAAGAAATAGATCTTTGAAATAAGTGGATATGGACAGCCAGACATGAAGGAGGAAGCTATATAATCAGGAGAAGAAAGAAGAGAAATTATGGTAAAATTGTGGACCTCTCCAGCTTTGCTGCGCCATCATTCATGTTAGATGTGCAGAAACCAATGGAAGTGGTGAAGGAGGCACTTTTGGCTTGTTCCTTAGGTTAACAGACATTCTATTTCCTTTACTATCTTTTACCCAGGTGATCTCTTCATCGAGACATCACTAGTGCTATGTTTATTTTAGAAGAAAGCAGCTTCCGCTTCCTTTCTTTTTGTTTGAAATGCTATAACATTATCTTCAACTGTTTTAAAATGAGTTCTGGCTGATCCCTGAATCTTGCCATCTAACATACTGCAAAAGTGCAGTGATGTATATCAGAACCGTTGTATAGTAGAAAAGTTGGCTCAGCTGCCCTTCATGTGACATGATGGATGACCTCTTTGGGCCTGGATTTTCAAGATTAGTGTTTGGGTTGAATGTCCAGAGTTCTGAAATAGATGGCTTCTTTTGGGAGATTTAAAATCAGCTGAAATCTTTAGTTTGGAATTACATGAGAACTTGCAGGGGAGCACAGGCGGTACCACAAGAGAGAGTAGACGAAGCTCCAGGGGTTCCCCAGGAGGGAAAACAAAGAGCCCTCCTCTTCCAGGGCCCTGAGACCAGAATGCATATGCCACCATGAAAGTGGACAACACACTTGCACTTGACAGTGGAATTAGATTGTAAACTGTCGTCTAACACCATGACAGCAGAATACAAGGACATATGTTAGAGAGGAATTAAACAGGGCTATGTACTTTTTTTTTTTCTAACGTGGCCTCGGTTCAGATAGGTGAAAAGATGGTTGAACTAAAACACATGAAACAAAGGCTTATAAATTTTAGTCATCTGTAAGTGTAATATAAATAAGTCATCATTTTCTTTTGGTCATCACAGAATCCTGGTGTGTGTGTGTGTGTGCGTGCATGCGTGTGCACATGCATATGTGTGTATACCCATACACAATGGCTTTGACATCCAGGAATTCATTAAGACAGATGCCTTTATGTATCCAGAAGAGAACAACCAAGATCAGAGACTTCAGAACAATCTCACAAAAGCAATAGCTGCAAGACATGGTAACATGGAGGGCAAAAGCAGCACCAGAATGATTTGAAGATGGCTGGGCACCCACTAGAACTATGAGACCTGAAAGGCCCTTTGGGAAATGAACTCCTAGGACATTCTTTCTGTCTCTGGGAGAATCCTATGCAGCCTCTGGTTTCCGTGTGAAGTTCTGCCCTTTCCTGCACCAGAACTTGCATGAGGCGAGAGCTCCGTGTACATCTCTGGGTCATGTTCCACCACCAGATCTACTCAGTCCTGATGATGATCAGAGACTCACATGGTGGCAAATGCCCATCTGGGAGACTTCTGGGAGGGTTGTTCTCCCACCATTTAGATGAGACCATGGGCCTCAGGAGGGGAATTCTGCCATTTCTTTCCCTTTACAGCAAGAAATGATAAGGAAGTCAGAACTCAGAGCCATTTTCAGCTGCCCTTCATGTGACATGATGGATGACCTCTTTGGGCCTGGATTTTCAAGATTAGTGTTTGGGTTGAATGTCCAGAGTTCTGAAATAGATGGCTTTTAGTTTCAGGAATTTAAACATGAGAACTTGCAGGGGAGCACAGGCGGTACCACAAGAGAGAGTAGACGAAGCTCCAGGGGTTCCCCAGGAGGGAAAACAAAGAGCCCTCCTCTTCCAGGGCCCTGAGACCAGAATGCATATGCCACCATGAAAGTGGACAACACACTTGCACTTGACAGTGGAATTAGATTGTAAACTGTCGTCTAACACCATGACAGCAGAATACAAGGACATATGTTAGAGAGGAATTAAACAGGGCTATGTACTTTTTTTTTTTCTAACGTGGCCTCGGTTCAGATAGGTGAAAAGATGGTTGAACTAAAACACATGAAACAAAGGCTTATAAATTTTAGTCATCTGTAAGTGTAATATAAATAAGTCATCATTTTCTTTTGGTCATCACAGAATCCTGGTGTGTGTGTGTGTGTGCGTGCATGCGTGTGCACATGCATATGTGTGTATACCCATACACAATGGCTTTGACATCCAGGAATTCATTAAGACAGATGCCTTTATGTATCCAGAAAAGAACAACCAAGATCAGAGACTTCAGAACAATCTCACAAAAGCAATAGCTGCAAGACATGGTAACATGGAGGGCAAAAGCAGCACCAGAATGATTTGAAGATGGCTGGGCACCCACTAGAACTATGAGACCTGAAAGGCCCTTTGGGAAATGAACTCCTAGGACATTCTTTCTGTCTCTGGGAGAATCCTATGCAGCCTCTGGTTTCCGTGTGAAGTTCTGCCCTTTCCTGCACCAGAACTTGCATGAGGCGAGAGCTCCGTGTACATCTCTGGGTCATGTTCCACCACCAGATCTACTCAGTCCTGATGATGATCAGAGACTCACATGGTGGCAAATGCCCATCTGGGAGACTTCTGGGAGGGTTGTTCTCCCACCATTTAGATGAGACCATGGGCCTCAGGAGGGGAATTCTGCCATTTCTTTCTTTACATAGTGCAAGAATATTATTACAGCAAGAAATGATAAGGAAGTACAAGGAATTCCTCAGAGCCATTTTCTCGACTTTTCATTCTTTTTTGCAACATAACGTTGCTTTGTCTTGTTCAATCTTTAATAAAATGTATGTTAGTTGACTGCCCGTGTTCTTATCATGATATGTTATTTATTTGAGTTCCATTTTCAGATACTCTTCCACTTCCTTTTCTAGAATAACTAGAACTGCATTTGAATCAGCCAACTTGAAATTTCGACATCTCTCTCTGGGTTTCCGCTCCACTTCCCAATGACTGTGTCACTGTCCTCCATCCTCTCAAAGGCCAGAGTTCTGGGAATGGAACCCACAAGAAGCAGATGTAGGCCACATGTCACTCTTGAGAAATAGAATATCAGTCTCACTGATGATTGAAATTGTCTTTGAATGGCTCATTGTCTTTGGTTTTAATGACCAACCAAGACATGATCTTCCTATAGATTTTGCACAAATGTATTATAATGCAACTTAAAGTTGGCTATGTTTTTAGTCTTAGGTTCAGGAGTATAGCAATAAAGAAAATTCATAAAATCCCTTATTTCATGGAACTTACAACTTAGGGAACATTAGACAAACAAGAGTAGATATGCAGTTTGTCAGATATTGATAAATTCAATGGAAAAAATTAAAGTGTGGGTGCTAGGTTATTTCTATTGTGTATCATGTGTTATGAAAAGGTTACAAAGGAAAACCTGAGAAGTTAGAAACAAGCCATGCAGATGCTTATGAAAATTCATAAAAATACAGGTTGCCCACCCCTAGAACTCTGAAAGGCCCTTTGGGAAATGAACTCCTAGGACATTCTTTCTGTCTCTGGGAGAATCCTATGCAGCCTCTGGTTTCCGTGTGAAGTTCTGCCCTTTCCTGCACCAGAACTTGCATGAGGCGAGAGCTCCGTGTACATCTCTGGGTCATGTTCCACCACCAGATCTACTCAGTCCTGATGATGATCAGAGACTCACATGGTGGCAAATGCCCATCTGGGAGACTTCTGGGAGGGTTGTTCTCCCACCATTTAGATGAGACCATGGGCCTCAGGAGGGGAATTCTGCCATTTCTTTCTTTACATAGTGCAAGAATATTATTACAGCAAGAAATGATAAGGAAGTACAAGGAATTCCTCAGAGCCATTTTCTCGACTTTTCATTCTTTTTTGCAACATAACGTTGCTTTGTCTTGTTCAATCTTTAATAAAATGTATGTTAGTTGACTGCCCGTGTTCTTATCATGATATGTTATTTATTTGAGTTCCATTTTCAGATACTCTTCCACTTCCTTTTCTAGAATAACTAGAACTGCATTTGAATCAGCCAACTTGAAATTTCGACATCTCTCTCTGGGTTTCCGCTCCACTTCCCAATGACTGTGTCACTGTCCTCCATCCTCTCAAAGGCCAGAGTTCTGGGAATGGAACCCACAAGAAGCAGATGTAGGCCACATGTCACTCTTGAGAAATAGAATATCAGTCTCACTGATGATTGAAATTGTCTTTGAATGGCTCATTGTCTTTGGTTTTAATGACCAACCAAGACATGATCTTCCTATAGATTTTGCACAAATGTATTATAATGCAACTTAAAGTTGGCTATGTTTTTAGTCTTAGGTTCAGGAGTATAGCAATAAAGAAAATTCATAAAATCCCTTATTTCATGGAACTTACAACTTAGGGGAACATTAGACAAACAAGAGTAGATATGCAGTTTGTCAGATATTGATAAATTCAATGGAAAAAAATTAAAGTGTGGGTGCTAGGTTATTTCTATTGTGTATCATGTGTTATGAAAAGGCCTTACTGATAAAGTGTTACCTGGACAAAGGCCTGAGGGAAGTTAGAAACAAGCCATGCAGATGCTTATGAGAAAAATCATTCCAGGTGGAGAGAAAAGAAAGTGTGAAGGCCCCCAGGTGGGTGTGTGTCCACCAAGTTCTATGATAAACAAGGTATACTTGTTGCTTACGAAGAGTGAGTCAGGGAGCAGGGGCAAAGACCAGGAAATGAGATCAGAGGGGCAGCGAGGGGTAAGATCCAGATGAGGATGAGCCTCTCTACATGACATGGAACTCCAGTAGAGGGTGAGAGCAGAGGGGTTATCTGAAGGCTCCCTCTCTTTGGCTTGGCTATGTTGACTCTGTGATGATGATAAGCCATCCATGTAGTAATCAAGCCCACAGTATGAGAGAAACTTAAATTTAAGGGAAAGAAAATGGGAACAGAAATTTCAACTTTGGCTTCATAAAGTCATGGAAAGTGACGAGTCTTCAGGAATTGACTGTGGATAGAGAAGGCTGAGTGCTGGGGCCCCCAACTCTTAGTGACTGAATAGAAGAGATTCTCAGAAGTAGCCGGCAAGGGGGTTGAAAAGGGTTTCTCAGAGGCACAGCCATGAAAATAACATTGCTGCTCACTTCGCAGCAACATGGATGGACGTAGAGAATGTTATACTCAGTGAAGTAAGTCAAACAGAGGAGGAGACAGATCATATGACATCCCTTATATGCAGAATTGAAAAAGAAATGATACAAACTTATTTATGAAACAGAAACAGACTCAGACTTAGAAAACGAACTTATGGTTGCTGGAGCAGGAGAAATAGCGAGTTTGGGGTGAACACATTGCTCTGTTTAAAATGGATAACCAACTTGGTCCTACTGTACAAAGAGTGCTATATTGGATGAAAAGACATGATCTTCCTATAGTTTTTGCACAAATGTATTATAATGCAACTTAAAGTTGGCTATGTTTTTAGTCTTAGGTTCAGGAGTATAGCAATAAAGAAAATTCATAAAATCCCTTATTTCATGGAACTTACAACTTAGGGAACATTAGACAAACAAGAGTAGATATGCAGTTTGTCAGATATTGATAAATTCAAGGGAAAAAAAATTAAAGTGTGGGTGCTAGGTTATTTCTATTGTGTATCATGTGTTATGAAAAGGCCTTACTGATAAAGTGTTACCTGGACAAAGGCCTGAGGGAAGTTAGAAACAAGCCATGCAGATGCTTATGAGAAAAATCATTCCAGGTGGAGAGAAAAGAAAGTGTGAAGGCCCCCAGGTGGGTGTGTGTCCACCAAGTTCTATGATAAACAAGGTATACTTGTTGCTTACGAAGAGTGAGTCAGGGAGCAGGGGCAAAGACCAGGAAATGAGATCAGAGGGGCAGCGAGGGGTAAGATCCAGATGAGGATGAGCCTCTCTACATGACATGGAACTCCAGTAGAGGGTGAGAGCAGAGGGGTTATCTGAAGGCTCCCTCTCTTTGGCTTGGCTATGTTGACTCTGTGATGATGATAAGCCATCCATGTAGTAATCAAGCCCACAGTATGAGAGAAACTTAAATTTAAGGGAAAGAAAATGGGAACAGAAATTTCAACTTTGGCTTCATAAAGTCATGGAAAGTGACGAGTCTTCAGGAATTGACTGTGGATAGAGAAGGCTGAGTGCTGGGGCCCCCAACTCTTAGTGACTGAATAGAAGAGATTCTCAGAAGTAGCCGGCAAGGGGGTTGAAAAGGGTTTCTCAGAGGCACAGCCATGAAAATAACATTGCTGCTCACTTCGCAGCAACATGGATGGACGTAGAGAATGTTATACTCAGTGAAGTAAGTCAAACAGAGGAGGAGACAGATCATATGACATCCCTTATATGCAGAATTGAAAAAGAAATGATACAAACTTATTTATGAAACAGAAACAGACTCAGACTTAGAAAACGAACTTATGGTTGCTGGAGCAGGGAGAAATAGCGAGTTTGGGGTGAACACATTGCTCTGTTTAAAATGGATAACCAACTTGGTCCTACTGTATGGCATGGGAAACTCTGCTCAAGGTTTGTGGCAGCCTGGATGGGTGGGGAGTTTGAAGGAGAATGGATACATAGATGTGTATGGCTGAGTCCCTTTGCTGTATCCACCTGAAATGATCACCACATTGTTAATGGCTATATATTAATAAAGCAAACAGTTAAAAAATATAACAAAAACAAAATAACTTTCTTGAGATAAGCATCACTGAATTAAATTCACTGTTTTACACAAGTAAAGAGCTATCACTGTACATCTGCTCAAAACACATATTATATTAATAAAGAATTAGGAATAGATAACAGGATCATGACTATACCAGTAGCTGATAACATAGTCTTCTCCTTGACTGGTGAGTCACTTTGGGATTTTATGGAGCAAGAACTAGTCATACAAATTGTGTGTAGCTCCTGATGTGGAGCTTTGGGGGAATTTTCATTGTATTTGTCTAATACAGATACTTCTCATGGGAACATTTCATGACTTACATGTATGCTTATTTTTGAACATATTGTTCTAGTGCCTTCTATTTTCAGAATCACTTTAAAATGCATTCC
The DNA here is from genome assembly GCA_022376925.1 of Tragulus kanchil. Lineage (NCBI taxonomy): Eukaryota > Metazoa > Chordata > Mammalia > Artiodactyla > Tragulidae > Tragulus > Tragulus kanchil. The sequence goes on from JAIOJX010000004.1 coordinate 131,330,320, forward strand.
TCCATACTTTGGATTTTAACTCAGAAGCTTAAGGTTTATTTTAGAATATTCTTGGAGTTAAGGAAGGAAGACTCCCTTTACAGTGCCCCTCGGGGTCTAGGAAGGGTCATTTCTACGCTTTCAATGACACTGTATACAACAAACACCATTTTACACGGGGTGTTTAGAAGATTAGCAACCCTTTTATCTCGAGTCTTCAGGAATCTTGATAGGTGACTGGGGCCCCAACTCTTAGTGACTGAATAGAAGAGATTCTCAGAAGTAGCCGGCAAGGGGTTGAAAAGGGTTTCTCAGAGGCACAGCCATGAAAATAACATTGCTGCTCACTGCAGCAACATGGATGGACGGAGAATGTTATACTCAGTGAAGTAAGTCAAACAGAGGAGGAGACAGATCATATGACATCCCTTATATGCAGAATTGAAAAAGAAATGATACAAACTTATTTATGAAACAGAAACAGACTCAGACTTAGAAAACGAACTTATGGTTGCTGGAGCAGGGAGAAATAGCGAGTTTGGGGTGAACACATTGCTCTGTTTAAAATGGATAACCAACTTGGTCCTACTGTATGGCATGGGAAACTCTGCTCAAGGTTTGTGGCAGCCTGGATGGGTGGGGAGTTTGAAGGAGAATGGATACATAGATGTGTATGGCTGAGTCCCTTTGCTGTATCCACCTGAAATGATCACCACATTGTTAATGGCTATATATTAATAAAGCAAACAGTTAAAAAATATAACAAAAACAAAATAACTTTCTTGAGATAAGCATCACTGAATTAAATTCACTGTTTTACACAAGTAAAGAGCTATCACTGTACATCTGCTCAAAACACATATTATATTAATAAAGAATTAGGAATAGATAACAGGATCATGACTATACCAGTAGCTGATAACATAGTCTTCTCCTTGACTGGTGAGTCACTTTGGGATTTTATGGAGCAAGAACTAGTCATACAAATTGTGTGTAGCTCCTGATGTGGAGCTTTGGGGGAATTTTCATTGTATTTGTCTAATACAGATACTTCTCATGGGAACATTTCATGACTTACATGTATGCTTATTTTTGAACATATTGTTCTAGTGCCTTCTATTTTCAGAATCACTTTAAAATGCATTCCTCCATACTTTGGATTTTAACTCAGAAGCTTAAGGTTTATTTTAGAATATTCTTGGAGTTAAGGAAGGAAGACTCCCTTTACAGTGCCCCTCGGGGTCTAGGAAGGGTCATTTCTACGCTTTCAATGACACTGTATACAACAAACACCATTTTTACACGGGGTGTTTAGAAGATTCATTGGCACTCTCCTGTCTTCATTTCTTTTCCTCTGTAAATCTCAGAGGAGACCTCTCTTCGTCACTTCTTTGTACATGCTCACTCCTCTGGAGGATCATCTTAAAATCCTAAGAGAAGAGATTCCAAGAGAAGTTACAACTATTAATAAATGGGTTAGAGATAACAATCACCTATTAATACTACATGGCAGTGATTAAACAGTGAGCTGTTATTATTTTTCCTTTGAGAAAATTTTTCTCTACTTAGCTTGAGTAGAGAACAACTGCCTTGAAATTTATTAGTTTTGCCACTGGAAAGATATCCAAGATCTTGGAGACTTCATTTCCCCATCTAATAGATCTAATAACAGAGTTGTCATATTAGATCAATTAAATGACCTTTGTAAAAGCAATTACACAGTTGTTGTTTAGTCACTCAGTTGTGTCTGTCTTTTGCAACATCATGGACTTTAGCCTGCCAGGTTCTTCTGTCCATGAGATTTCCCAGGCAAGATTACTGGAGTGAGTTGCCATTTCCTTCTCCAGCAATTACACAGAGTTTCAAAAAGGGCAAGGCAAAACATTATTTCCCTGTCAATCAGTAAAAAGCAATATTAACCTTCTATTAAAGGAAAATTCAAATGAATCATTTTTATAGACTTCTAGAATTTTAGAACAGTAGATTATTTTGTGGGGGATTATCTTTTTTCTATTTTTAAAAAATATTAGGAATAGAAGAATCTGCTTTTTGTCCACTTAAAATATCCATGTATGCTGCATTTTATATCACAGATGTCTATAAAATAAATTTAAGACATCATCACAATGTATTAATAGAAGGGGTAACAGTACACAGGGAAAATGTAGAATTATATTTATGTAGCTTCCAAGTTTTTTTTTTTTTAAGTAGGGAAACACTTGAAGAATATAAGTTTCTCTTCTTCTTCTTCTCTTCTTCAAAAGTTTCTATTTGACTGTAGTCATTTTGCTCATGAAAGCATGAGCTAGTTCAGCATGTGAATAGAGCCCTGCTGAGTGACACCCACATCTCTGCCAGGAATCACAGTGAATCATATTCATGAGGGAACTTGTTCTTTGAAAATATAGATCTCCGGCAGTTGAAGGGCAATCTTGGGTGAGTTAAGTGAAGGAAGAATAGCTGCTTGCCATTGACCTTTCTGGTCTTACCCTCCACAGTTCTTACTAACAGGTCTTCTTTGCAAAGTGTATTATTTGTAACAGCTAATGCTGACTGTTAATTTGGGGATTAAGGAATGAGCTGGCCTGTTATTATTTGATACTCCATAGCATTGGGGAAATTATAAACTCTAGATAGTTCAATCCTTGGCTAGACTTATAGCTGAAATCATGGGCCATAATTTTAAGTAACTGTTAGTGGAGAAAAACCTGAGAGAGTCTAGAAATGTTTGGTATAGGTGCCTTGAAAGCATAAAGTGCCAAAGCAGCCAATGTATTTTGTTATAAAGGAGACGGTTGAAGTGTATCTTAACTCAGATACCTTGAAGACTATGTCCCTTCCAGTTACATTTATAGTTATAGGTATTTTGCCCTCCTGTAATTGGGTCTTGACTCATTTGTTTCTAAGAAATTCTCCTGTGATATTCTAATTTTAACACTGGAAGATTTATTTTTATCTCAGTGAATGGAACCTTTTTTTTTTTTTTAAAGATTTATTTATTTATTTATTTTGGGTGGGGGTCGGGTTGGGGAGAGGGGGGAGCAGGCAGGCCACTTCTATTGATCTTTCATTTCTCTATTTTCATTCGTCTTTGTTCTTTGGCTCCTGTGGGCCTCCCATCACGGTGGCGTCTGTCGTTGCAGAGCACCGGCTCTGGGCGCATGCACTCCAGAGCTCTGGCTCGGTAGTTGGACACATGGGTCCAGCCGCTCCGCGGCACGTGGGATCTTCCCAGGCCAGGGATCGAACTGGCGCCCCTTGCACTGCAAGGTGGTGTCCTTACCCACTGGACCACCAGGGGAAGCCCTGAATGGAACCTTTAATTTTCAGGCTATATGCTGGACGTACAGGCTTGTTAAAAGAAACTCACATTTGTGGACATCACAAGAAGCTACACTTGCTGAGCTGGTGCAGAAAATCCAATGTCCACTTATACTTGTAAATCTACTTATTGAAGGAAATGGACTTTCCTCACTAACCACCTCACTAATCCTGTTACATTTAACCAAAGTCCTTTCTTAAGAATTTAGAAACATTCCTTGAAAATAACCTCTCTGTATACAAATCTATGACAGTAGGTTATTTACGTGAGTTTGAGTTGAATAATTATAAAATCCAACACAAAATGTACATCTTCTGAGTTGGAATTGACCACACGTGTATCCCTGGGACTTTTGTTCGGATCCCCTGTCATCATAGCATTTGCCAGTGAGTCTCCTTTCTTTCTGGAGGGCAGGCACTGAATTCAGCAGATGAAAGTTTTTTAGTTCATCCGTGTATAATTGTGCACGGCTCAGAAATATTTCCTATGCACTGCATTCACCAACAGACCAGCAGTAACAATAATAGTAATAATAATTGCTCTGTAGTGAGTGCTTTCTACCTACCAAACACAGAGTTAAGCACTTTGTATAGGTTAAATCATCACTACAAGGACCGTGGGAGGTATGTTTGAGAATTAACCCAATTTTACATATAAGGAACTCAACACACCATGGGTCACTTGCCAGGGGTCACTTGCCCAGGGTCACCCAAATTAGTAGCAATGAACCCAAACACTGTGGTTCCTGGGTCTTCTCTCCTAGCCACAAAGCCAGATCACCTCCTAGCAGGAGCAAAAAATTAAACATATCAAAATAATAACCCATTCTGGCTTTTTAAAAAATTTGTATTTTACAATGTTTGCTGTTTCCAAACACAAATCTTGTAAACACAGAGCTGTTGGGCGACAACCTTTACTTCCCACTGTTTATAACAGCAAACAACATTTTAACCCGAAAAACCACACTCTAGTTTTTGCTTTACTTATCTTGAAAGATCTTCAAACAACATCACTGTGGTTAAAGTTCATTTTAAAAATGTGATCTATTTACTTGTACATGGATATCTGGAGCAAAAAAACTGATGACAGGATGAGAGTGTTAGTAACTGAGTCTTCAGAGATTTTTTTTTTCTTTTCCTTCCTTTCTTTTTTTTTTGTTTGCTTAGTGAAAATGAGAATAGACCATCTTACTGGAAAGGGAACCTCTTTCCTTTTCAAACATCACATTTAGATTTTTCAGGTCAAAGACTCAACTGTCCTCAGGCCACAATCATACAATGGCACCGTGATGAGATTCTAGCGGGTGGTCCATTGTCCTTTCCTCAGCTTCCAGGGTGGAGGGCTAGGGAGGAGGGTCATGAAGGACCAGGACGGAGGAAGGTTGAAGAAGCTGACTCAGAGAAGCACTCTGGCAATGAAAGAACGAATCACTGGACAGCTAGACAAGCTTTTTCTATGATTCGGGTGTTGAGTGACATCCAGACTGTAAAGCTAGAGGTCAATGTCATTTTGGTCACCAATGTATCAAGGTGCTCCTGGAATATAGTGGGCAGCAGTCCAAAATGCCAGACCTCCTGCCATGCCAGAGTTAGTCCTGTGCTGTTCAAAACACCAGAGTGTTTCAGCTGGGGTGCATGCTGGTAGAACTCCTTTCAAAATGAGAGAAATACACAAACTAACAAGAGCCCTGCTGACTCCAGCTCTCCCTGAGGGTCAGAATCCATCTTCAGGTGATTGACCTTCAAAGGCAGTCAGTCATCTGTTGGTGGGTTTCTTTCTTCATAAAGATGCCAGATAGAATCTTCTCTGCAAGGCAGTAATAGGCAGACATTCTGTTCACAGTAAAAATGTTCCTCCAATTGTCCTGGCTTTGCAGGGAAATCTTCTCCCACAATAGGAGGAAATTAGTGTTCCCACTAATTCCAGGGTCACACTGATTTGTACCCCCTCATCCTAAGTGAGGAAGAAAGCTGGTCCTTATGAGTGAAAGTAGGAGTGTAAGATACTGACAAAGGGCCTGGGGTGTATCGGCTTCAATGTGAAGAGTGAATGTTTGTTTGATGTATGAGCACAATTACTTAGAACATTACCAACTACATTTCCAAATATTCTGGGCCTGTTTAAATAAAGAGATATAGCCCCAAAGCACAAGAAACAATGCTCAACCTCGCTTATCATTAGAGAAATGCAAATTAAAATCACAATGAGATACCACCTCACACTCGTCAGAATGGCCATCATCAACAAATCGACAGACAACAAATGCTGGAGAGGGTGCAGAGAAGAGGGAACCCTCTTGCATTGCTGGTGGGAATGTAAACTGATACAACCCCTATGGAAGACAGTATGGAGATTCCTTAACAAACTAAAAATAGAACCACCCTATGACCCAGCAATCCCACTATTAGGCCTATATCCTGATGAAATCAAAAATGAAAGAGGCACCTGTACCCCAATGTTCATTGCAGCTCTCTATACAATAGCCAGAACATGGAAGCAACCTAGATGTCCATCGACAAACCAGGACGGAGGAAGGTTGAAGAAGCTGACTCAGAGAAGCACTCTGGCAATGAAAGAACGAATCACTGGACAGCTAGACAAGCTTTTTCTATGATTCGGTGTTGAGTGACATCCAGACTGTAAAGCTAGAGGTCAATGTCATTTTGGTCACCAATGTATCAAGGTGCTCCTGGAATATAGTGGGCAGCAGTCCAAAATGCCAGACCTCCTGCCATGCCAGAGTTAGTCCTGTGCTGTTCAAAACACCAGAGTGTTTCAGCTGGGGTGCATGCTGGTAGAACTCCTTTCAAAATGAGAGAAATACACAAACTAACAAGAGCCCTGCTGACTCCAGCTCTCCCTGAGGGTCAGAATCCATCTTCAGGTGATTGACCTTCAAAGGCAGTCAGTCATCTGTTGGTGGGTTTCTTTCTTCATAAAGATGCCAGATAGAATCTTCTCTGCAAGGCAGTAATAGGCAGACATTCTGTTCACAGTAAAAATGTTCCTCCAATTGTCCTGGCTTTGCAGGGAAATCTTCTCCCACAATAGGAGGAAATTAGTGTTCCCACTAATTCCAGGGTCACACTGATTTGTACCCCCTCATCCTAAGTGAGGAAGAAAGCTGGTCCTTATGAGTGAAAGTAGGAGTGTAAGATACTGACAAAGGGCCTGGGGTGTATCGGCTTCAATGTGAAGAGTGAATGTTTGTTTGATGTATGAGCACAATTACTTAGAACATTACCAACTACATTTCCAAATATTCTGGGCCTGTTTAAATAAAGAGATATAGCCCCAAAGCACAAGAAACAATGCTCAACCTCGCTTATCATTAGAGAAATGCAAATTAAAATCACAATGAGATACCACCTCACACTCGTCAGAATGGCCATCATCAACAAATCGACAGACAACAAATGCTGGAGAGGGTGCAGAGAAGAGGGAACCCTCTTGCATTGCTGGTGGGAATGTAAACTGATACAACCCCTATGGAAGACAGTATGGAGATTCCTTAACAAACTAAAAATAGAACCACCCTATGACCCAGCAATCCCACTATTAGGCCTATATCCTGATGAAATCAAAAATGAAAGAGGCACCTGTACCCCAATGTTCATTGCAGCTCTCTACAATAGCCAGAACATGGAAGCAACCTAGATGTCCATCGACAAATGAATGGATACAGAAGCTCTGGTACATATATACAATGGAATACTACTCAGCTATTAAAAGAAATGCAGAAGACTCAGTCCTAATGAGGTGGCTAACTCTAGAACCTATCATAAAAAGTGAAGTAAGTCAAAAAGAGAAAGACAAGTACAGTATACTAACTCATATATATGGGATCTAGTAAGATGGTCATGATAACACACGCAGTGAACTCATGGAAAAACAGAGAATAGACATAAGGACATTGTAGAGACTGAACAGTGGGAGGGAGGCATGGAGGGAGTAACATGGAAACCTATACTGTCATGTGTGGAAAAGATAGCTACTGTCATTGTGCTAAGGGAATAGGAGTACCTACAATCACTTGGGGCGATGGTCTGGAGGGGTGGGAGGGGACCCAGCTCTTCCTCTCTTCCTTCCTTTATTCTGCTGACTTGGTCTAGCCTCTTTGGGTTTGGTCCTCAATGTTCCCAGCCTGGACAGTTTCTCTGATGGAACCCTCACCCGTTCTTTCAGAAGCACTGTCGCTACATGAGCTACGGTGACAATGTGTTCATAATTAGAGTCTGGTGAATAGATCAGCACTTGACTGGGCATGGTGACCTCCTTAGTTCTCTTGAGCAGGGGGATTCTATTCTCCATACTGATCAATCACAGGCCAGGGTCATTCGATGGCTAGAATAATGCAGAACTTGAATATAGCCACCCATTCAGCTTTCACTGTCATCTGCCTCCAGCCTTCAGTGGTAGACTCGAGATCTCAGAGTCTTGATGGGGCAGTTCCATGGTATTATCCCTAGTACTGCTAGTCCTATTCATGGTACATTCATATTATTTATTTTTCCTGGAGAGGGTGCAGAGAAGAGGGAACCCTCTTGCATTGCTGGTGGGAATGTAAACTGATACAACCCCTATGGAAGACAGTATGGAGATTCCTTAACAAACTAAAAATAGAACCACCCTATGACCCAGCAATCCCACTATTAGGCCTATATCCTGATGAAATCAAAAATGAAAGAGGCACCTGTACCCCAATGTTCATTGCAGCTCTCTACAATAGCCAGAACATGGAAGCAACCTAGATGTCCATCGACAAATGAATGGATACAGAAGCTCTGGTACATATATACAATGGAATACTACTCAGCTATTAAAAGAAATGCAGAAGACTCAGTCCTAATGAGGTGGCTAACTCTAGAACCTATCATAAAAAGTGAAGTAAGTCAAAAAGAGAAAGACAAGTACAGTATACTAACTCATATATATGGGATCTAGTAAGATGGTCATGATAACACACGCAGTGAACTCATGGAAAAACAGAGAATAGACATAAGGACATTGTAGAGACTGAACAGTGGGAGGGAGGCATGGAGGGAGTAACATGGAAACCTATACTGTCATGTGTGGAAAAGATAGCTACTGTCATTGTGCTAAGGGAATAGGAGTACCTACAATCACTTGGGGCGATGGTCTGGAGGGGTGGGAGGGGACCCAGCTCTTCCTCTCTTCCTTCCTTTATTCTGCTGACTTGGTCTAGCCTCTTTGGGTTTGGTCCTCAATGTTCCCAGCCTGGACAGTTTCTCTGATGGAACCCTCACCCGTTCTTTCAGAAGCACTGTCGCTACATGAGCTACGGTGACAATGTGTTCATAATTAGAGTCTGGTGAATAGATCAGCACTTGACTGGGCATGGTGACCTCCTTAGTTCTCTTGAGCAGGGGGATTCTATTCTCCATACTGATCAATCACAGGCCAGGGTCATTCGATGGCTAGAATAATGCAGAACTTGAATATAGCCACCCATTCAGCTTTCACTGTCATCTGCCTCCAGCCTTCAGTGGTAGACTCGAGATCTCAGAGTCTTGATGGGGCAGTTCCATGGTATTATCCCTAGTACTGCTAGTCCTATTCATGGTACATTCATATTATTTATATACTGATAGTGCTATCTATCATGATGCCTATGATAGTCACCTCTACTCTCTGCCTGAAATTGCTGCCCTCGAGGTATTGACGGCTGGCCTTTCTGACCTTATGCTGTTACCAGTTTAGCTTCTCCAGACCCTGGTCTAGCCTAATCCTGCTCTTCTCTCCTGCTCCTCTGTGTTTGTGATATCCCACCAAGCCCTGCACCTGAACTCAATCACACTGTGACAATCTAGAAAAACATCACCGATGAACCTATTTACTGGGGAGAAATGGGGACACAGATGTAGAGAATGGACTCGTGGACACAGTGGGAGAAGCAGAGGGTAGGACAAAATTAAGAAAGAGGCACCGACAGATACACACCATCATGCATAAAACAGATACCTAGTGGGAAGCTACTGTGTACCGCAGAGAGCCCAGTCTGGTGCTATGTGACAGCCTAGGAGGGAGGGATGGGGGAAAGGGAGGCATACGAGGAGGGGATATGGCTGATTCACATTGTGGTATGGCAGAAAACAACACATCATCGTAAAGCCATTGTCTTCTAATAAAAAATAAAATTATAATGAAAATTTTAAAAATGACAGTGTTAGAACCTTTGGGTAATACTCACAGGGATTTTATAGTTTGGATAACTTGAAATCAGATCTTGAATGAAAGGATGCTTCAGAAGAACAGCAACTTCAATTGGCTCAAGGTTCTTGGAACCTAGGTCCTGAAATACCTTTATGAAGTTCTTAAAAAGAAAAAAGAATCAGTTCATTAGCTCTACAATCCTTATGATGTTTACAATGATTTTATTTACTAAAGGAATCATCAGAATTTCTATACCATGAGACATGCCAAGAGAAATTCTATGAACATACACTCAGAATTGATGGAAACTTTTCTTGGGTATGAGTAGCCCCTTTTATGAAAGAATCAAACCAACCTCTAAATAAATGGTCTCTATCTTTTGGTGGCTGGCAAATCTGTTCGCGTCCTGTGCTTCATTTCCTCCACGGAACACTTGGAGCAGTGTTTCCATGGAAATCTTTTCCGTGTTAGCATTTTCAGGGATTTCTTCTCCTTTTGCCTCCCCTTCCTCTCGCAATTCCTTTTTCTCCCTTATAAAATTGTCCTCGAGTTCAGGGTATTCCTCAATGGGACTCATATCAGTAAAGGAGGAGGTCTGTGCAATTAAATAAAGAGAACATGAAGTCTTTCCAGTAATAGAGATATTTACAAAGCTGGCCTTTCTTTAGCTGTTACCAGTTTAGCTTCTCCAGACCCTGGTCTAGCCTAATCCTGCTCTTCTCTCCTGCTCCTCTGTGTTTGTGATATCCCACCAAGCCCTGCACCTGAACTCAATCACACTGTGACAATCTAGAAAAACATCACCGATGAACCTATTTACTGGGGAGAAATGGGGACACAGATGTAGAGAATGGACTCGTGGACACAGTGGGAGAAGCAGAGGGTAGGACAAAATTAAGAAAGAGGCACCGACAGATACACACCATCATGCATAAAACAGATACCTAGTGGGAAGCTACTGTGTACCGCAGAGAGCCCAGTCTGGTGCTATGTGACAGCCTAGGAGGGAGGGATGGGGGAAAGGGAGGCATACGAGGAGGGGATATGGCTGATTCACATTGTGGTATGGCAGAAAACAACACATCATCGTAAAGCCATTGTCTTCTAATAAAAAATAAAATTATAATGAAAATTTTAAAAATGACAGTGTTAGAACCTTTGGGTAATACTCACAGGGATTTTATAGTTTGGATAACTTGAAATCAGATCTTGAATGAAAGGATGCTTCAGAAGAACAGCAACTTCAATTGGCTCAAGGTTCTTGGAACCTAGGTCCTGAAATACCTTTATGAAGTTCTTAAAAAGAAAAAAGAATCAGTTCATTAGCTCTACAATCCTTATGATGTTTACAATGATTTTATTTACTAAAGGAATCATCAGAATTTCTATACCATGAGACATGCCAAGAGAAATTCTATGAACATACACTCAGAATTGATGGAAACTTTTCTTGGGTATGAGTAGCCCCTTTTATGAAAGAATCAAACCAACCTCTAAATAAATGGTCTCTATCTTTTGGTGGCTGGCAAATCTGTTCGCGTCCTGTGCTTCATTTCCTCCACGGAACACTTGGAGCAGTGTTTCCATGGAAATCTTTTCCGTGTTAGCATTTTCAGGGATTTCTTCTCCTTTTGCCTCCCCTTCCTCTCGCAATTCCTTTTTCTCCCTTATAAAATTGTCCTCGAGTTCAGGGTATTCCTCAATGGGACTCATATCAGTAAAGGAGGAGGTCTGTGCAATTAAATAAAGAGAACATGAAGTCTTTCCAGTAATAGAGATATTTACAAAACACCAATTTTGTCTGCACGTTTTGTGCCCTGAGAGGATACTGCCTACTGGCATGCTGCAGTCACACAGAGTTGTGTGGGGTCACACAGAGTTGGACATGACTTAACGACTGAACAGCCACCACAGACTAGCTAAACAGAGCCTAAAGACAGAATATACTAGACGGTAAGACACGTCTTTCTTCCTTATCCAACTCAGAACCAACATTAAGAGACAAAAGTGGTTGCCAAAGGGGAAGGGTGGGAAAGGAATACATTAGGAATTTGTGATTAAAAATATACATGTGAATATACACATAATAGATAGCCAACAAGGTCCTACTCCATAGCACAGAGAACTATAGTCAATACTTTTTAATAACCTACCATTACCTATTTATTAAGGGAAATAAATCTGAAAAAACGCATATGTTTGTATAACGGAATCACTTTGCTGTGCACCGGAAACTAACACAGCATGTAAATTAATTATATTTCAATAAAACATAAAACATTAAAAGAATTAAAAAAAAGAAATAGACAGAATATGCTGGCTTCACTGGGGATCATGTTAAAGTCCTAGACAAATTTTGCTGGTACTTGACAAAGGACTCAGTTTTATTTATCCTTATATATGCTTCTGCTCATGACTCTGCCAGATACATTGTATGAACATACACTCAGAATTGATGGAAACTTTTCTTGGGTATGAGTAGCCCCTTTTATGAAAGAATCAAACCAACCTCTAAATAAATGGTCTCTATCTTTTGGTGGCTGGCAAATCTGTTCGCGTCCTGTGCTTCATTTCCTCCACGGAACACTTGGAGCAGTGTTTCCATGGAAATCTTTTCCGTGTTAGCATTTTCAGGGATTTCTTCTCCTTTTGCCTCCCCTTCCTCTCGCAATTCCTTTTTCTCCCTTATAAAATTGTCCTCGAGTTCAGGGTATTCCTCAATGGGACTCATATCAGTAAAGGAGGAGGTCTGTGCAATTAAATAAAGAGAACATGAAGTCTTTCCAGTAATAGAGATATTTACAAAACACCAATTTTGTCTGCACGTTTTGTGCCCTGAGAGGATACTGCCTACTGGCATGCTGCAGTCACACAGAGTTGTGTGGGGTCACACAGAGTTGGACATGACTTAACGACTGAACAGCCACCACAGACTAGCTAAACAGAGCCTAAAGACAGAATATACTAGACGGTAAGACACGTCTTTCTTCCTTATCCAACTCAGAACCAACATTAAGAGACAAAAGTGGTTGCCAAAGGGGAAGGGTGGGAAAGGAATACATTAGGAATTTGTGATTAAAAATATACATGTGAATATACACATAATAGATAGCCAACAAGGTCCTACTCCATAGCACAGAGAACTATAGTCAATACTTTTTAATAACCTACCATTACCTATTTATTAAGGGAAATAAATCTGAAAAAACTCATATGTTTGTATAACGGAATCACTTTGCTGTGCACCGGAAACTAACACAGCATGTAAATTAATTATATTTCAATAAAACATAAAACATTAAAAGAATTAAAAAAAAGAAATAGACAGAATATGCTGGCTTCACTGGGGATCATGTTAAAGTCCTAGACAAATTTTGCTGGTACTTGACAAAGGACTCAGTTTTATTTATCCTTATATATGCTTCTGCTCATGACTCTGCCAGATACATTGTATGTATGCAAGCTAAGATGCTTTAGTTGTGTCCAACTCTTGGCGACCGTATGGACTATAGCTTGCCAACCTCCTCTGTCCACGGGATTCTCCCAGCAAGAATCCTGGAGTGGGTTGCCATGCCCTCTAGGGGATCTTCCCAAACCAGGGATCGAACTGGCATCTCTTATGTCTCCTGCATTGACAGGGGGTTCTTCACCACCAGCACCACCTGGGAAGCCCCTAATACATTGTATTTCTCAATAAAAGAACACCAGAATGACTTCTGCAACTGCTGTCAGACTTTTACATGAACCTAGATTTTTGATGGGATTTGCTTGGAAATTGCCTGCAGTCTAGAGGCTATGGCAAGTTAACTTCTCCAGTTTAACAGATTCAAAGAAGCCTTAAGAGCCTTGTTTTGGATACAAGGTTAAACCTGATGAAGCATTCAGAAGGTAAAATAGAAAACAAATTGAATACAGACAGGTTGGGATTCATATGGCTGCTCTTTGAAACTTGGCCAAGAGCCATGAACTCAGACATTGGCGTTCTGAACATGGGACAGAGTAAACTGTTTTTGATGTAATTTCTTATGTATCAAAACCCTAAAAAATATGCCTACTCTTTGACCCAGTAATTATTGATCTAGGAATTGATTCTAAAAAAAATTCATGTGCATCAAGACTTTTGTATATAAATGTTTATTCTGTGTTACTAGCAGCAAAACCAGAAAACCTATGATTTTAAAAATACGGAATGCTGACATCAATGGTAGTGTCGGTTGGTGATAGAATATTATGCTGCCATGAACAATTTTTTCAGAAGGATACCGAGCAACGATGAGAAAACACTCATGGAATAATTGCACAAAAACCCCAAAGCACAGATAATAAATGCACTAGGATGCTCATTTCCTTCTATACCTAATAGTTATTAATGAAGAAAAAAGAGAAACCAATAAAATTTACAATAGCTACCTCTGGTCAAATAGGTGATTTATTATTCACTTTATTTTGTACTTTCCAAATTCTCTCCATTAGATTTGTATTTACAATATTTACTGAAATAAATGTGTGTGTGCATTTCTGATGGTGGAGTAATAGATATTCAATGGCTTGCCATAGAACAATGGGCATTTTCAGGATGATAACTGGCCTGACACCAGACAATACCTGAGAACTGATTCCCCTTTATTTTGAGGAGGGAAAATTGCTAATTTAGGCTTAAAATTAGAGAAGGGCTACAATGCCTATAAATACCTAATTCAGTAGGAGCATTAAGCTCATAGATTGTACAAGTTCTTTCCAAATAGCCACGTAAGTCCCATGTATGAACAGACTATACCATTACACAGAATTCAGCCTCTGGTCGTCGTAGGCCCCTCTGAAAGAGCTGTAGGAGCAGGAAGGGTGCAGTGGTGAGAGGCTGCATTTGCCTTAGTTCCGCATGGTCACCTTGCTTTAGCTGAGTTTCTATATTCTCTGGTAAATCGAAAATTTAGTCTACTCTTGGAGGTTTCAGAATTGAGTATCTCTATCTCTCTGTCTGTCTGTCTGTCTGTCTGTCTATCTATCTATCTATCTACCCAGCTAGCCTCTTCTCTATTTCAAACAATTGTAGTAGTGCATTGCCTGGCAGAAACGTGAAACTAGCTTTTCTTTGTCTCCACCTGGGAAGCTTGGGCATCATCACACTGGCTTCCCACCAGTAATCCTCCAGAGAAACAGAATACTGGTTACGGTGACACAAGCACACTTGAGACTTAGAATGCCTTGTCGATTGAATGGAGGACGAACGACTTTCTATTCAGACAAAACCTGTGGGTTAGCACATGGTGAGTTGGGCTGGGTGAGCAGGTGATGCCAGAATTAAAGAGAAAGAACCTGGTATCTCCGCACCATTTCCAAAACGAGAGAGGGCCCAAGGTCCCAAAGACTTGATATTATCATCATGGGATAAATGGATGTTTTATTTTAGCCCCCAAATAGCAATTTAAACATTTTAGTGAAGAATCTTTAGCTTACTAAATCAGAGGATACTTTACACACATTCTCCCAAGGGGGTTGGGACAGAATAGACTTAGCAGTGGGAGGGAGGGATGGAGGGAGGCTGAGAGGAGGACCCGAGGAGGCGGTCAGATGCACTTTATTTTGTACTTTCCAAATTCTCTCCATTAGATTTGTATTTACAATATTTACTGAAATAAATGTGTGTGTGCATTTCTGATGGTGGAGTAATAGATATTCAATGGCTTGCCATAGAACAATGGGCATTTTCAGGATGATAACTGGCCTGACACCAGACAATACCTGAGAACTGATTCCCCTTTATTTTGAGGAGGGAAAATTGCTAATTTAGGCTTAAAATTAGAGAAGGGCTACAATGCCTATAAATACCTAATTCAGTAGGAGCATTAAGCTCATAGATTGTACAAGTTCTTTCCAAATAGCCACGTAAGTCCCATGTATGAACAGACTATACCATTACACAGAATTCAGCCTCTGGTCGTCGTAGGCCCCTCTGAAAGAGCTGTAGGAGCAGGAAGGGTGCAGTGGTGAGAGGCTGCATTTGCCTTAGTTCCGCATGGTCACCTTGCTTTAGCTGAGTTTCTATATTCTCTGGTAAATCGAAAATTTAGTCTACTCTTGGAGGTTTCAGAATTGAGTATCTCTATCTCTCTGTCTGTCTGTCTGTCTGTCTGTCTATCTATCTATCTATCTACCCAGCTAGCCTCTTCTCTATTTCAAACAATTGTAGTAGTGCATTGCCTGGCAGAAACGTGAAACTAGCTTTTCTTTGTCTCCACCTGGGAAGCTTGGGCATCATCACACTGGCTTCCCACCAGTAATCCTCCAGAGAAACAGAATACTGGTTACGGTGACACAAGCACACTTGAGACTTAGAATGCCTTGTCGATTGAATGGAGGACGAACGACTTTCTATTCAGACAAAACCTGTGGGTTAGCACATGGTGAGTTGGGCTGGGTGAGCAGGTGATGCCAGAATTAAAGAGAAAGAACCTGGTATCTCCGCACCATTTCCAAAACGAGAGAGGGCCCAAGGTCCCAAAGACTTGATATTATCATCATGGGATAAATGGATGTTTTATTTTAGCCCCCAAATAGCAATTTAAACATTTTAGTGAAGAATCTTTAGCTTACTAAATCAGAGGATACTTTACACACATTCTCCCAAGGGGGTTGGGACAGAATAGACTTAGAGGTTCAGTGGGAGGGGAGGGGATGGAGGGAGGCTGAGAGGAGGACCCGAGGAGGCGGCTCAGCATCCTGGCAGGATGGCACGGTGTGCTGGGGAGCGGGTGCGCTCCAACAGAATGTTCTGAAACTGGACGACTGCGAATGCATGAACAAAGCCAGGCATGCCGGTTTGGAGAAAAGCCAGGGCTTCTGAATAAGCAATTATTAGTGGCATCAAGACTCTGTGTGAGCCACATTATCTTCTAAGCAGCGCGCAGACTGTGGGGTTGGCGAGCACTCTGTCCCCGTCTCAGAGGCAGCCCTTGAGGACTCCCAGCAGCATGCCCCCAGGATGGTGCCCGAGCGTGCCTTTCTACTATTCAGTCTCAGGAGTCAGAACAGAAGACGAGTCCTCGGGGCTAATGTGAACAAAGCATCATAGAGCAGAATGGGAGAAACATTTAGGTTTTTTGAACCCCAAGGCCTCAAACCACCTCGGTCAAGATGCTTTAACTAGACTCTGAAAACATGGGCAGTTCAAACTCATAATTAATGAAATTCCAGTATCATAACCCCGAACCCCACAGGCCAGGATGAACCAGTTTCTCTAACATCAACTTATTTGATATTTCACGATGACTAAGGAGTGTTCACGAGTGCTTGGCTCTTGAACATCTTTTAAATTACCCAAGAAGCTGTGGATTTAAACAGGAGGTCTGTGCCACAGTGTATAAAACAGCGTTTAAGGAAGAAGAGCGTGAGGAAGAATGAAACATCAGGGAGGTTTCCAGTTGTTTATTTGGAGAGCAAAGGCCGAGATCTGATTCAGTGTCTTGGGAGTGAATACAGACCTGCGAGAGGTGTTATTTTCGAGCAGGCTCATTTTGACTTCCTGAGAGCAGGTTGCCTGGGAAACTAGAACACTGGAAGGGGTGCACGATAATTGGAGGCAGGATGCTGAGAAGTAGGAGGGGGCAAGAATGGGCGGCTCTGAGGCTTCACTCCCAGCCAGGAGCAAGCTCGAGTGTGAATGAGACACTCCATCCCCCGCCCCCAGCCTGGTTTCACCTCTGCTGCGCAGTGCTTGTGGGAGAGATCTTGGCCTCGGCCTTTCAAAGAGCTCTTGAAAGAAGTAACTCAGGGAGCTGCTTTCTAGCTCAGGGGTCAGGCCAGAAGGGATGCAGCTTCTTCCTGCGCTAGCTGCCCCAGCTGTTACCCACCCAGACAGCTGTCTGTTGCTATGGCAACCCTTCTAGCACAAGCTGCCTTTCCCTTTTTTTTTTTTTGTTGTTGTTGTTTGTTTTTTTTTTTTTTTCTGGCAGCTCAGGGCAGCCTCCAAACCTGCCATTGCCTCTCCATTTGGAACGTCTGCTCTCCTCTATCTCTTGGAGATGGGAGTCCGTCCCTTCCTTCTCTCTCCCTCTCTTTCTTCCCTTCTTTCCTGGCCATGGTCACCAACACCCACGGAGCACGTGCATGTGCATTACTGAGCACTGGTTACTTTAAAGGACACAAAGATGGGTAACAAGTCATCCTCAAGGGACATTGGAAACAACAGCGTAGGATTCAAAAGATAAACCGCCCCTGCCTGATGACTAGCTCTCCTGTGTTCCCTACAGGCTATATTCTATATGGACGTACATTTTAAATGAAATGACCCGCTCCAATGCCTTCTCATCTCATCCCTCAGCACAGCCAAAGCCAAGGTCCCTCTAGGGCTCTCAGAGCCCTCCCCTCACCCTTTCCTACTGCCCTCCCTCAGCTCTGTGCTCTGCAACGCCAGTGGCCGGCTTGCGGTTCTTTGAGATACACCAGGCATGGCCCCGCATGAGGCCTCTTGCATTCACTGCTGTTTTTCACGTATAAGCTCTTCCTCCAGAGGTCTATCTGCAAGGCTCTCCCCTACCTCTCTCAGCCTCTGTTTATGTATCTTTATGCAGACATCTGTGTGATCCTTTTTAACACTGCAACTCCTACCCAGACTCCTGCCTTTTCCCCTATATTCTTTTTCTCCTGTGGCATTTGCCATTTAATTTAGTCTTCACTTTACTTGCTTTATCTCCAGGTCAAGGTAGTTGCCAGCTCACGAAGGTGCTGGATAAATAATTAGGGGGTGCCAGCTGCCAGAGAGGATCTGGATACAAAGAGACACTCCATCCCCCGCCCCCAGCCTGGTTTCACCTCTGCTGCGCAGTGCTTGTGGGAGAGATCTTGGCCTCGGCCTTTCAAAGAGCTCTTGAAAGAAGTAACTCAGGGAGCTGCTTTCTAGCTCAGGGGTCAGGCCAGAAGGGATGCAGCTTCTTCCTGCGCTAGCTGCCCCAGCTGTTACCCACCCAGACAGCTGTCTGTTGCTATGGCAACCCTTCTAGCACAAGCTGCCTTTCCCTTTTTTTTTTTTTGTTGTTGTTGTTTGTTTTTTTTTTTTTTTCTGGCAGCTCAGGGCAGCCTCCAAACCTGCCATTGCCTCTCCATTTGGAACGTCTGCTCTCCTCTATCTCTTGGAGATGGGAGTCCGTCCCTTCCTTCTCTCTCCCTCTCTTTCTTCCCTTCTTTCCTGGCCATGGTCACCAACACCCACGGAGCACGTGCATGTGCATTACTGAGCACTGGTTACTTTAAAGGACACAAAGATGGGTAACAAGTCATCCTCAAGGGACATTGGAAACAACAGCGTAGGATTCAAAAAATAAACCGCCCCTGCCTGATGACTAGCTCTCCTGTGTTCCCTACAGGCTATATTCTATATGGACGTACATTTTAAATGAAATGACCCGCTCCAATGCCTTCTCATCTCATCCCTCAGCACAGCCAAAGCCAAGGTCCCTCTAGGGCTCTCAGAGCCCTCCCCTCACCCTTTCCTACTGCCCTCCCTCAGCTCTGTGCTCTGCAACGCCAGTGGCCGGCTTGCGGTTCTTTGAGATACACCAGGCATGGCCCCCGCATGAGGCCTCTTGCATTCACTGCTGTTTTTCACGTATAAGCTCTTCCTCCAGAGGTCTATCTGCAAGGCTCTCCCCTACCTCTCTCAGCCTCTGTTTATGTATCTTTATGCAGACATCTGTGTGATCCTTTTTAACACTGCAACTCCTACCCAGACTCCTGCCTTTTCCCCTATATTCTTTTTCTCCTGTGGCATTTGCCATTTAATTTAGTCTTCACTTTACTTGCTTTATCTCCAGGTCAAGGATAGTTGCCAGCTCACGAAGGTGCTGGATAAATAATTGTTGAGTAAATGCCTGTGTGGGGGGGATGGTTTTCTCAGTCATGCCAGAGAGGATCTGGATACAAATGGAGCCCACTCAAGAAAGCGCTCAGTGTGGGAATGAGCTGGTATTTGAACTAAGCTTAGGATATCAGGGATTTCCCTGGTGGCTCAGATAGATGGTAAAGAATCTGTCTCAGGTAGGAGACCTGGGTTTGATTCCTTGGTTGGGAAGATCTCCTGGAGAGGAAATGGCAACCCACTCCAGTATTCTTGTCTAGGAAATCCCACGGACAGAGGAGCCTGGTGGACTACAGTCCATGGGGTCGCAAAGAGTCGGACACAACTGAGTGACTCACTTTATCACTTTGGATACTGGATAGACCTTGAACCTTGAGATGAGCTGATAGGTACTCCAGGGGGAGGGAAGAGCAAGGCAAAAGACACAAGTGGCAAAGAAGAAGGCAGACGTGTCTCTTTGGCTCAATAAATCTGCTTGTTAATCTTTTATTCCATGTTCCCTCTGTATTTGGGCCCTCATTCTCCGATTTGTTCCTGTATGGACAGGGGCAACTGGATGGCAGGCCCTCAGGAGGGTCAACTGTGCTTCTTTTGTATCCCTTACAGATCACAGGACTACACAAACGGCATAATTTACAAAGCTAATGATGAGTTCATTGACTGTTCCACTCAATGAAATGTTTACTGAGTTCTGTAGCAGTCATTCAGCTTCAGAAAAGGCAGGACTGTGCATGCAGAATAAGACAGCTGGCCCTTCCCTACCCAGAGGGGGCCAAGACTGCAGAAAGAAAGCTCGGCCAGTAGAAGCAGTTCTCTGTAAGGGGTATGGTGAAGGCGGAAGTGTGGAGTGTAATGGGAACACAGGCAGGGTTGCTGCTGCCACCACAGGTCTCCCAGAGGACAAATGTTTCCTGGAGACCTCAAGACAGGTCCTGATCCATGCCGCATCTGGGTGAAGGAGGCCCAATGCATACAGAATGCAGAACTCCCCTGGGAAGGTGCCAAATGCAATCCCAAGTGAAGGTAGACCACATCTGGGAAAATGTCAGCAGTCTTCCTATGGTTTAGAAAGACAGCATTCTAGAGTGGGAGTAATGAGAACTCCTCGCTGAACTTTCTGTTGTTGGGATAGTGTTAATGCGGCGTCGACAGCGGGTAAAGAGTCCTGAGCTGTCAGCTTCTTAGATGCCAGTCCGGCTTAGCCTTGGCCCTGACAGAAGGGGTAGAACATCCTCCTAGCCATCTGCGCAGGGCCGAAATTTGGAGGTAAGAGGGTCTATGTCTTTCGGGATGTGAGAGTTATCACAAGAACTTCCCTTTTTTTTCCCCCCAGAGAACTGAGCATACTTTATGTAGGAAGGGAAAATAACTGCGGGTGGGACATCTGAGGAATCTGCAAGCGGTGTTCCTTTGTCCTCTGTGTCCACAAAGAAGAGAGAAAAGCATTCCGTCATGAGGGCCACAGCTCACCTCACAAGGTCTTTGCAGACTAAAAAGTCAGGCCAAGGGGCATGTTATAGGTGTATTAGTTAGAACCCTATTCTGAGACTTTTCTACCCTTCCAAAAGCCAGGGAATGACAACCTTTTAGAAATCTACAGTGGGATGTGAGGTTTTATTGAACATCAAGATTTTCTGTCCCTGGAGGCAGGTGACATAAAATGCCTGTGCATCCTAGGTGGCCAAGTTTGGGCTCGTAACACCATTACATGTTACACATCTGTGGGACATAGTCCAAAGCTTGAACTTGTTTTTTTTTTTTTTTTTTTAAATTATTTATTTTTGGCTATTCTGGGTTTTTACCACTGCTGTAGGCTCTTCTCTAGTTGCGGGGAGTGGGGGCTACTCTCTAGTTGAGGTGAGCAGGCTTCTTGTTGTGGTGACTTCTCTTGTGGAACTTGGGCTCTAGGGCACATGGGCTTCAGTAGTTGCGGCTCTGAGGTTCTAGAGCACAGGCTCCAAAGTTGTGGTTCACGGGCTTAGGTGCTCCACAGGATGTGGGGTCTTTCTGGATCAGGGATTGAACCCATGTCTCCTGCATTGGCAGGCAAACTCTTTACCACTGAGATACCAGGGAAGCCTCTTGAACTTATTTTATATAGAATTTCCACACAGTGTGACAAAAAGCCTCAACTGATACCCAGTTCTTTCTCATTGATCAGGATTAGCACTTCATACAAAACAAAGACTGTCTCTTACAAAGCAAATTTGGGTTCCACAGAGAAACTTTAAGCAAATTCGGATTTTACTACCAAAGCTTTTTTTTTTTTTTGGATAGTTGGCCCCTATTTATTTATTTATTTATTTAAAAAAATTTGGCCTCTTTTATTGTTTTTTTCTTTTTAAATTTATTTCTTTTCATCCATCTTTATTCTTTGGCCTGTGTGGGCTTCCCATTGCAGTGGCCTCTCTTGTTGCAGAGCACTGGCTCTGGGAGCATGCACCCAGAGCACTGGCTCGTAATTGGACACACTGGTCCAGCTGCTCCATGGCACATGGGATTCTCCCAGGCCAGGGATCGAACCAGTGCCCTTGCACTGCAAGGCAGACTCTTTACCCACTGGACCACCAGGGAAGCCCTGGCTCCTATTTCTTAACCCAATTGAGTTCATTCAAGTCCATCAAAGACATAGTAAAGCATTGTGTGAAGAAACTGGGAAAATCTAGAGACTGGAAAAAGACCATTCTTTGCTCTTAGAAGTTTGGAATTTTCTGGAATCTTTTGCATGTAGACCCCAATGCCAGTCCATTGCTAGAACACAGTTACCTTGTCTGCAATAGGAGATAGTGCTTTAGTTGGCTGGAAGACATGAGTCCCAGTGGCCACGCTGAGGGCCCTGTAGACTCCTTCTCTACTGTCTGGATGGCAAGCAAAATAAAGTAGCATCTGTTTGTAGTCAAGCTGAGGTGGATCCTTTTTGCAGTCAGCAAACAATCTAAAGAAAAACTGTCACACAAAGAAAATTTCAGCCAGAGAAAATGTGGACACCTGAGTAGACAATAGATGGATGGACAATGAAGAATTTCTCCAGGAGTTTTGGAATAAGGTCACTTTCTGAGGACTGAATTACTAAAACTAATATGTAATGAATGGTGTTAACTGAAGAGTAGTCTAAGTATAAAAAAAAACACATAAAAATAGGGCTCTAAAATTCTGATGTTCGAATGAGGTGGATGCACCTCGAGCCTATTATACAGAGTGAAGTAAGTCAGAAAGAGAAAGACAAATATCATATATTAATGTACACATGGAATCTAGAAAGAGAACTGATGATCCTATGTGCAGGCTAAGTCACTTCAGTTGTGTCCGACTCTTTGTGACCATGGACTGTAGCCCACTATGCTCCTCTGTCCGTGGAATTTTCCATACAAAGATACTGGAGTGGGTTCCTATTTCCTCCTCTAGGAGATCTTCCTGATGCAGGTAGGGATCGAACCTGTGTCTCTTATGTTTCCTGCATTGGCAGGTGGGTTCTTTACCACTAGTGCCATCTGGGAAACTTGATGATCCTATATGCAGGGCAGCACAGAAGATGCAGATGTAAAGAACAGACTTCTGGATGTAGTGTGGGAGGCAGGAGGGTGGGCGATTTGAAAGAACAGCATTGAGCATACACATTTCCATATGTAAAATAGATATCCAATGGGCATTTGCTGTGTGATGCAGGAAACCCAGGGCTGGTGCTCTGTGACAACCTAGAGGGTGGGAGGGGAGAGAGGTGGGAGGGGAGTATGAGAGGGAGGTGACATATGTATGTCTGCGGCTGTTTCATGGTGACGTACGGCAAAGACCATCACAATATTGTAAAGTAATCATACTACAATTAAAGAAAAAGGTTGCAGAAAGGAAAAACGTCTTAGACTGTCTAAGAAATGCTATACAAATTCATTCTGAAGAAATAAATATAATACCAAAAAATTCTGATGTTAAAGAAAATTGTATGCTCATCGCTGGTACCAACATACTTAGGAATGAATGCACTAATGAAAGTGGAGCTAATTAATGTGAGTAGGAAAAGAGAGCAAGGACCATTCTTTCTGTCCTTAGCTCCATCCTGACACACTGGGCCCTGACCCCTAACCATGAAGTTTCTAGTACATTCTTCTCTGTAAGGAATGGGAAGAGGGGAGGGCACAATGCCCAAAGTCACTGGGACTGAATTACTAAAACTAATATGTAATGAGTGTTAACTGAAGTAGTCTAAGTATAAAAACAATAAAAATAGGGCTCTAAAATTCTGATGTTCGAATGAGGTGGATGCACCTCGAGCCTATTATACAGAGTGAAGTAAGTCAGAAAGAGAAAGACAAATATCATATATTAATGTACACATGGAATCTAGAAAGAGAACTGATGATCCTATGTGCAGGCTAAGTCACTTCAGTTGTGTCCGACTCTTTGTGACCATGGACTGTAGCCCACTATGCTCCTCTGTCCGTGGAATTTTCCATACAAAGATACTGGAGTGGGTTCCTATTTCCTCCTCTAGGAGATCTTCCTGATGCAGGTAGGGATCGAACCTGTGTCTCTTATGTTTCCTGCATTGGCAGGTGGGTTCTTTACCACTAGTGCCATCTGGGAAACTTGATGATCCTATATGCAGGGCAGCACAGAAGATGCAGATGTAAAGAACAGACTTCTGGATGTAGTGTGGGAGGCAGGAGGGTGGGCGATTTGAAAGAACAGCATTGAGCATACACATTTCCATATGTAAAATAGATATCCAATGGGCATTTGCTGTGTGATGCAGGAAACCCAGGGCTGGTGCTCTGTGACAACCTAGAGGGTGGGAGGGGAGAGAGGTGGGAGGGGAGTATGAGAGGGAGGTGACATATGTATGTCTGCGGCTGTTTCATGGTGACGTACGGCAAAGACCATCACAATATTGTAAAGTAATCATACTACAATTAAAGAAAAAGGTTGCAGAAAGGAAAAAAAGTCTTAGACTGTCTAAGAAATGCTATACAAATTCATTCTGAAGAAATAAATATAATACCAAAAAATTCTGATGTTAAAGAAAATTGTATGCTCATCGCTGGTACCAACATACTTAGGAATGAATGCACTAATGAAAGTGGAGCTAATTAATGCGAGTAGGAAAAGAGAGCAAGGACCATTCTTTCTGTCCTTAGCTCCATCCTGACACACTGGGCCCTGACCCCTAACCATGAAGTTTCTAGTACATTCTTCTCTGTAAGGAATGGGAAGAGGGGAGGGCACAATGCCCAAAGTCACTGGGACTCGAGTCATTAGCCTCCTTAAACCAGTGCACTTGGCTCTGATCTCCCTAATCTGTTGACGGTAATGTGACTTGTTCCAGTGTGGACTTGCACACTCGTTACTGGATACCAGCTTTTTTGACAAGTCTCTATCACATCCTGAATGCATGTATTTCCAGTCAGCTCTAGATACATTGTCTTGTGCATCTGACAGATGGAGGAGTTAGTGCTTGGGTATCTAATATCCTCTAGGGCCCTGCAAAACCTAGGTCAAACCCAGGGACACACAGGCCAGACTGAAACACCCAGATGTCTGTTTGGAGAGGCGACCAGCTTTTCTCAAACATGTACCTTAGTGACCTGGAGAATCTTTTAAAATGTAGATAATAATTAAATAGATGGTTCTGGAGCAGCCTAAGCTTCTGCATGTTTAGCAAGCTCCTTGGTGATTCCAAAACCCAGCTGGTTCTGACCTGCATTTTGAGAAGCAAGTGTCTAGATCTAGAGATAGCATGCCATTCTTTTTTTAAAATTTTTCAATTATTTATTTATTTATTTATTTTCTTAATTATTTTTATTTTTGGGTGGGGGTCGGGTTGGGGAGGGAGGGGAGCGGGCGGGCCACTTCTATTGGTCTTTCATTTCTCTATTTTCATCAGTCTTTGTTCTTTGGCTCCTGTGGGCCTCCCATTGCAGTGGAGTCTGTCATTGCAGAGCGCCGGCTCTGGGCGCATGTGCTCCAGACTCCGGCTTGGTGATTGGACACATCGGTCTAGCCACTCTGCGGCACGTGGGATCTTCCCAGGCCAGGGATCGAACTGGCGCCCCTTGCACTGCAAGGCGGTGTCCTTACCCACTGGACCACCAGGGGGAGGCCCTATTTTTCAATTTTTTAAATTGGAGTGTAGTTGCTTTGTAATGCTGTGTTAGCTTCTGCTGTACAACAATGCAAGTCAGCTATAACATATATGACCTCTCTCTTGAGCCTCCGTCCCAACCCGCACATCACCACGGGCAGGCCCTATTTTGACGGTGCCCTAACCATGAAGTTTCTAGTACATTCTTCTCTGTAAGGAATGGGAAGAGGGGAGGGCACAATGCCCAAAGTCACTGGGACTCGAGTCATTAGCCTCCTTAAACCAGTGCACTTGGCTCTGATCTCCCTAATCTGTTGACGGTAATGTGACTTGTTCCAGTGTGGACTTGCACACTCGTTACTGGATACCAGCTTTTTTGACAAGTCTCTATCACATCCTGAATGCATGTATTTCCAGTCAGCTCTAGATACATTGTCTTGTGCATCTGACAGATGGAGGAGTTAGTGCTTGGGTATCTAATATCCTCTAGGGCCCTGCAAAACCTAGGCCAAACCCAGGGACACACAGGCCAGACTGAAACACCCAGATGTCTGTTTGGAGAGGCGACCAGCTTTTCTCAAACATGTACCTTAGTGACCTGGAGAATCTTTTTAAATGTAGATAATAATTAAATAGATGGTTCTGGAGCAGCCTAAGCTTCTGCATGTTTAGCAAGCTCCTTGGTGATTCCAAAACCCAGCTGGTTCTGACCTGCATTTTGAGAAGCAAGTGTCTAGATCTAGAGATAGCATGCCATTCTTTTTTTAAAATTTTTCAATTATTTATTTATTTATTTATTTTCTTAATTATTTTTATTTTTGGGTGGGGGTCGGGTTGGGGAGGGAGGGGAGCGGGCGGGCCACTTCTATTGGTCTTTCATTTCTCTATTTTCATCCGTCTTTGTTCTTTGGCTCCTGTGGGCCTCCCATTGCAGTGGAGTCTGTCGTTGCAGAGTGCCGGCTCCGGGCGCATGTGCTCCAGACTCCGGCTTGGTGATTGGACACATCGGTCTAGCCACTCTGCGGCACGTGGGATCTTCCCAGGCCAGGGATCGAACTGGCGCCCCTTGCACTGCAAGGCGGTGTCCTTACCCACTGGACCACCACGGGGAGGCCCTATTTTTCAATTTTTTAAATTGGAGTGTAGTTGCTTTGTAATGCTGTGTTAGCTTCTGCTGTACAACAATGCAAGTCAGCTATAACATATATGACCTCTCTCTTGAGCCTCCGTCCCAACCAGCCATCCCACCCCTCTAGGTCATCACAGAGCACTTCCCTGGCCTCGGAAGATCCCACGTGCCGCGGAGCAGCTGGACTGATGTGTCCAATTATGGAGCCGGAGCTCTGGAGCGCATGCGCCCAGAGCCGGTGCTCTGGGACAACAGAGGCCACAGCAATGGGAGGCCCACACGGGCCAAAGAACAAAGGTGGATGAAAATGGACAAGTGAAAGACCAATAGAAGTGGCCCGCCTGCTCCGCTCCCTCCCCACCCCACCCTCACCAAAATAAATAAATAAATAAATAAATAAATAAAACTAATTATACAAGAAACTTATCGATGCTATGGTACTATATACATTTTTAAAGAAGATCTCAGTAATTACCTTTATCAGATGCTCCTGCCTATTGAATGGCAGAGGTTCAACAGGATTTTCAGGAATTTTCATATCTTCATCTCCCATAAACCATAGACCAGCCTATACACATACACACAATGAGAATCATTAAAGTTATGGTGACATGTAATTGTTTCTCTCAAAGTCATACCAGTTTTCTCTAAACTTGAATCTTGTCATGTCAGCCTCTGCTCAAAACCATTTCCTCTTCTTGCTCTTTTGTTCACGTCATTCCTCCTACTTGAGGTGATTTACCTGTCCACCAATGTCAACCTACTCATTTCTCCCGACACTGCTTAGATTATACATCCCCAGGGAGGCTTTCTTTGATTTCTCCTCTAAACTCCAAAGTGACTTTTTTATATCACACATTTGACATTCAGTCCACTCCTTTTGGGTGTCCTCATTCGTATCTGGTACTAAACATCAGGTGTTAATTCCTTGGGCTCAAAGAATGTGTCTTGCCAAGGTTAACCTTTACATGCAGCAAGTCCTTCATTTTATTCCTAGGTCATACTCCTTACCATCTTTCACAGTGACAACCTACCCTTGGAACTGCCTACTGCCAAGAACCACTGGTGGGCCTAACCTGACTTGGTCCTATGCTCTGTGCCTTCTTTCCTCCTGAGAATCATCTGTGCTTTGGGAGAAGGCTGGAGTGGTGCAAGTCAGCTATAACATATATGACCTCTCTCTTGAGCCTCCGTCCCAACCCGCCATCCCACCCCTAGGTCATCACAGAGCACTTCCCTGGCCTCGGAAGATCCCACGTGCCGCGGAGCAGCTGGACCGATGTGTCCAATTATGGAGCTGGAGCTCTGGAGCGCATGCGCCCAGAGCCGGTGCTCTGGGACAACAGAGGCCACAGCAATGGGAGGCCCACACGGGCCAAAGAACAAAGGTGGATGAAAATGGACAAGTGAAAGACCAATAGAAGTGGCCCGCCTGCTCCACTCCCTCCCCACCCCACCCTCACCAAAATAAATAAATAAATAAATAAATAAATAAAACTAATTATACAAGAAACTTATCGATGCTATGGTACTATATACATTTTTAAAGAAGATCTCAGTAATTACCTTTATCAGATGCTCCTGCCTATTGAATGGCAGAGGTTCAACAGGATTTTCAGGAATTTTCATATCTTCGTCTCCCATAAACCATAGACCAGCCTATACACATACACACAATGAGAATCATTAAAGTTATGGTGACATGTAATTGTTTCTCTCAAAGTCATACCAGTTTTCTCTAAACTTGAATCTTGTCATGTCAGCCTCTGCTCAAAACCATTTCCTCTTCTTGCTCTTTTGTTCACGTCATTCCTCCTACTTGAGGTGATTTACCTGTCCACCAATGTCAACCTACTCATTTCTCCCGACACTGCTTAGATTATACATCCCCAGGGAGGCTTTCTTTGATTTCTCCTCTAAACTCCAAAGTGACTTTTTTATATCACACATTTGACATTCAGTCCACTCCTTTTGGGTGTCCTCATTCGTATCTGGTACTAAACATCAGGTGTTAATTCCTTGGGCTCAAAGAATGTGTCTTGCCAAGGTTAACCTTTACATGCAGCAAGTCCTTCATTTTATTCCTAGGTCATACTCCTTACCATCTTTCACAGTGACAACCTACCCTTGGAACTGCCTACTGCCAAGAACCACTGGTGGGCCTAACCTGACTTGGTCCTATGCTCTGTGCCTTCTTTCCTCCTGAGAATAATCTGTGCTTTGGGGAGAAGGCTGGAGTGGTGCTGGGTAGCTGCAAGGGCATGCAGCCTCCAGAGGTGAAGACTGGGCTTTCTTTTCATTTGGAACAGAAGAGTGCTTGGTAGTTGATGATGGTTGTGCAGAAGCATGTGAGGGAGAAGACCCAGAAGAAGTGAAAGTCCAGCATGGGTTCAGGTTTTGAATGTAAGTTCTTTGCACTGGCCAGGAAGAGTCCTCTCCCACAGAGGCTAATCTGTTGATAGTAAAGTACCACTCCATGGCAAATAGAGAGATGAGTAGCATAGGTAAGGTTTATGCTTTGGCACATCATGGAGCAACACAGCTCAGAATTACCCTCCTTCTTTAAACTATAACAAAATTCTCTCTCTCTCTCATACACACACATGTACGCACACAGTGATTCCTCAGATAAGAATAATGAAATTCGTTCAGTCATGTCTGACTCTGTGATCCCATGTACAAGCCATGGGATTCTCCAGGCAAGAATATGGGAGTGGGTAGCTGTTCTCTTCTCCAGGAGATCTTCCCAACTCAGGGATTGAATCCAGGTCTCCCACATTGCAGGTGAATTCTTTACCATCTCAGCCACCAGGAAAGCCCAAGAATACTGGAGTGGGAAGCCTCTCCCTTCCCCAGGGCATTTTCCTGACCCAGGAACCAAATGGGGTCTCTTGCACTGCAGGCAGATTCTTTACCGGCTGGGCTACCAGGGAAGTGGAGCCCAATTATGGCTCAGGCTACAGTGCCAGGAGAGGCATCTGAATAGAGCTGGGATGTCCTGTGGGTTGAGAACATAGATTTGTATTTGGGGGAAGCTGTAATGACTATTACAATTTTCAGGGCAAAACTCTAGAGAAAGAGATGGCGAGCCCTAGAAATCTGTAGAAAGGTCTCCTCAAGTCTTGGCGGAAAGCAAACTTCTGGAGATGTGTATGGAAAATGTCAGAAGGTAGAGCTATCTGTGCTTTGGGAGAACCACTTTTGGAGTGGGAACTGCCTACTGCCAAGAACCACTGGTGGGCCTAACCTGACTTGGTCCTATGCTCTGTGCCTTCTTTCCTCCTGAGAATAATCTGTGCTTTGGGGAGAAGGCTGGAGTGGTGCTGGGTAGCTGCAAGGGCATGCAGCCTCCAGAGGTGAAGACTGGGCTTTCTTTTCATTTGGAACAGAAGAGTGCTTGGTAGTTGATGATGGTTGTGCAGAAGCATGTGAGGGAGAAGACCCAGAAGAAGCGAAGGTCCAGCATGGGTTCAGGTTTTGAATGTAAGTTCTTTGCACTGGCCAGGAAGAGTCCTCTCCCACAGAGGCTAATCTGTTGATAGTAAAGTACCACTCCATGGCAAATAGAGAGATGAGTAGCATAGGTAAGGTTTATGCTTTGGCACATCATGGAGCAACACAGCTCAGAATTACCCTCCTTCTTTAAACTATAACAAAATTCTCTCTCTCTCTCACACACACACATGTACACACACAGTGATTCCTCAGATAAGAATAATGAAATTCGTTCAGTCATGTCTGACTCTTTGTGATCCCATGTACAAGCCATGGGATTCTCCAGGCAAGAATATGGGAGTGGGTAGCTGTTCTCTTCTCCAGGAGATCTTCCCAACTCAGGGATTGAATCCAGGTCTCCCACATTGCAGGTGAATTCTTTACCATCTCAGCCACCAGGAAAGCCCAAGAATACTGGAGTGGGAAGCCTCTCCCTTCCCCAGGGCATTTTCCTGACCCAGGAACCAAATGGGGTCTCTTGTACTGCAGGCAGATTCTTCACCGGCTGGGCTACCAGGGAAGTGGAGCCCAATTATGGCTCAGGCTACAGTGCCAGGAGAGGCATCTGAATAGAGCTGGGATGTCCTGTGGGTTGAGAACATAGATTTGTATTTGGGGGAAGCTGTAATGACTATTACAATTTTCAGGGCAAAACTCTAGAGA
Organism: Tragulus kanchil; assembly: GCA_022376925.1. Classification (NCBI taxonomy): domain Eukaryota; kingdom Metazoa; phylum Chordata; class Mammalia; order Artiodactyla; family Tragulidae; genus Tragulus; species Tragulus kanchil. The sequence continues at coordinate 131,361,011 of JAIOJX010000004.1, forward strand.
AAGAGATGGTGAGCCCTAGAAATCTGTAGAAAGGTCTCCTCAAGTCTTGGCAGAAAGCAAACTTCTGGAGATGTGTATGGAAAATGTCAGAAGGTAGAGAAAGAACTATGGGAAAGGAGCAAACTTAACAGTTCCTGAAACTCACACAGGGCGGGGGCCATGTTATCGCTAGAGAAAATGTGACCGTCAGGCAGGAAAGGACCTTCTGAAGCAGAAAGTATTGGGTAATGTCTCCAGGATGATATTGCCATAGTAGTGGGGCCAGATTGTTGTTGTTTAAGTTGCTAAATCATGTCTGACTCTTTTACAGCCCCATGGACAAAGCTAGATAGCATATTGAAAAGCAGAGACATCGCTCTGCCAACAAAGTTTCATATAGCTAAAGGTATGGTTTTTCAAGCAGCCATGTATGGATGTGAGAGTTGGACCATAAAGAAGGCTGATCACTCAGGAACTGATGCTTTTGAACTATGATGTTGGAGAAGACTCTTGAGAGTCCTTCAGACAGTAAGGAGATTAAAGCAGTCAACCTAAAAGCGAATTTGCCCTGAATATAGATTGGACTGGCTGATGTTGAAGCTGAAGCTCCAATATTTTGCCCACCTGATGGGAAGAGCTGACTCACTGGAAAATACACTGGAAAAGATCTAGTGCTGGGGAAGACTGAGGGCAAGAAAAGAAGAGGACGGCAAAGGATGAGATGGTTGGATGGTACCACTGATTCAATGGACACAAGTTTGAGCAAACTCTGGGAGATAGTGAAAGACAGGGAAGGCTGGCATGCTGCAGTCCTCAGGAGTCAGAAAGAGTTGGACAAGGCTTAGTGACTGAACAACAACAACAGCAAAATTGGACACCCAGCAATATTAAATGTATAACATATGGCATTCCATACAAAGGGATTCAAAAAGCCAGAAAATATATCCCAGAGTCAGAAGAAACATCAATCAATAGGAACAAACACACAAATACATAGATGATAGAATGAAGAGAGAAGGATATTCATTTAGCTGTAGTAAATACATTTCATTTGTTCAAAGAAATAGAGGAAAAATGCATATAATGAAGAGAGAAATGAAGGATATATATATAAAAAGATCCAGCTTAAACTTCAAGAGATCAAAATATATTTCAATTAAAAGCACACTAGAGGGCTTCCCTGCTGGTCCAGTGGGTAAGGACACCGCCTTGCAGTGCAAGGGGCGCTGGTTCGATCCCTGGCCTCGGAAGATCCCACGTGCCACGGAGCGGCTGGACCGATGTGTCCAATTACTGGGCCCGAGTTCTGGGGCACATGTGCCCAGAGCCGGTGCTCTGCGACAGCAGAAGTCACCACGATGGGAGGCCCACATGGGCCAAAGAACAAAGCTGAATGAAAATAGATAAATGAAAAGACCAAGAGAAGTGGCCCGCCCACCCCCCTCCCTCCACAACCCTCTAGTCATATTGAAAAAATGTGAACAAAGTTTCATATAGTTAAGGTATGGTTTCAAGCAGTCATGTATGGATGTGAGAGTTGGACCATAAAGAAGGCTGATCACTTAGGAACTGATGCTTTTGAACTATGATGTTGGAGAAGACTCTTGAGAGTCCTTCAGACAGTAAGGAGATTAAAGCAGTCAACCCAAAAGCAAATTTGCCCTGAATATAGATTGGACTGGCTGATGTTGAAGCTGAAGCTCCAATATTTTGCCCACCTGATGGGAAGAGCTGACTCACTAGAAAATACACTGGAAAAGATCTAGTGCTGGGGAAGACTGAGGGCAAGAAAAGAAGAAGACGGCAGAGGATGAGATGGTTGGATGGCACCACTGATTCAATGGACACAAGTTTGAGCAAACTCTGGGAGATAGTGAAAGACAGGGAAGGCTGGCATGCTGCAGTCCTCAGGAGTCAGAAAGAGTTGGACAAGGCTTAGTGACTGAACAACAACAACAGCAAAATTGGACACCCAGCAATATTAAATGTATAACATATGGCATTCCATACAAAGGGATTCAAAAAGCCAGAAAATACATCCCAGAGTCAGAAGAAACATCAATCAATAGGAACAAACACACAAATACATAGATGATAGAATGAAGAGAGAAGGATATTCATTTAGCTGTAGTAAATACATTTCATTTGTTCAAAGAAGTAGAAGAAAAATGCATATAAGGATATATATAAAAAAAGATCCAGCTTAAACTTCAAGAGATCAAAATATATTTCAATTAAAAGCACACTGGAGGGCTTCCCTGTTGGTCCAGTGGGTAAGGACACCGCCTTGCAGTGCAAGGGGCGCTGGTTCGATCCCTGGCCTCGGAAGATCCCACGTGCCACGGAGCGGCTGGACCGATGTGTCCAATTACTGGGCCCGAGTTCTGGGGCACATGTGCCCAGAGCCGGTGCTCTGCGACAGCAGAAGTCACCACGATGGGAGGCCCACATGGGCCAAAGAACAAAGCTGAATGAAAATAGATAAATGAAAAGACCAAGAGAAGTGGCCCGCCCACCCCCCTCCCTCCACAACCCTCTCCCCCTGCCAAAAAAAAAAAAAAAAATAGTAAAAGCACAGTGGATTGTATTAATAACAGATTTGGTGCTGCAAAAGACATGGTCAGTGAAGTGGAGAAATGAAGACATAGAAATGAATACAAGATAAAGTCAGATGGAAAAAAATTGGGAAAAAATAAATCAATGATCAGCAACTATGGGACACACATGTGACTGGATTTTGAAAATGGTGGAGAAAGAGGATATGTAAGAAAATTTCTGAAAAATTTCCAAATTTGAAAAAAACTATAAACCCACTAATTCAAGTGGCTCAGTGAACCTCAAGCAAAATAAATGCGAAGAAAACCATCCTTAGTAGCACAGTAATTAAATTGCTGAAAACCAGCAATAAAGAGGAAATAATAAAATAAGGATTCATCTTCAACCCTGATTTCTCAACCATCAATTCCATATCCAGTTGTTTCCACACACAGAAATTTCCCCTGATTCTTAAAACCAAGAATTCACTATTACTTAAAAAGTATGCTAGAGTCATCGTTTGGGACAGTCAGGGACTTAACTGTCTTGTCGACTTAGCAACTAAACAAACAAAAAAAGTATTACTAGATGGTATTTTATAGATTTAGGAAAGTGTTTCACATAACAAGGGGGCCACATAAGAAAGAAGAAATTACCAAATTAGAGAACAACTTATGTTTTCTAAAGAGTCACCCAGGAAAATTTTGCCGTGTGAAATGTTTACACATGAACTGTGGGTTGGGTTTAAATTGATCAAGCAAGGTTCAGTCAACCACATCCTGCCATGCTGGATAATCAGGTGATTTCTCCTTTAAATGTGGAAATGTCCTTTGTACTCTCCAGTGGGTAAGGACACCGCCTTGCAGTGCAAGGGGCGCTGGTTCGATCCCTGGCCTCGGAAGATCCCACGTGCCACGGAGCGGCTGGACCGATGTGTCCAATTACTGGGCCCGAGTTCTGGGGCACATGTGCCCAGAGCCGGTGCTCTGCGACAACAGAAGCCACCACGATGGGAGGCCCACATGGGCCAAAGAACAAAGCTGAATGAAAATAGATAAATGAAAAGACCAAGAGAAGTGGCCCGCCCACCCCCCTCCCTCCACAACCCTCTCCCCCTGCCAAAAAAAAAAAAAAAAATAGTAAAAGCACAGTGAATTGTATTAATAACAGATTTGGTGCTGCAAAAGACATGGTCAGTGAAGTGGAGAAATGAAGACATAGAAATGAATACAAGATAAAGTCAGATGGAAAAAAATTGGGAAAAAATAAATCAATGATCAGCAACTATGGGACACACATGTGACTGGATTTTGAAAATGGTGGAGAAAGAGGATATGTAAGAAAATTTCTGAAAAATTTCCAAATTTGAAAAAAACTATAAACCCACTAATTCAAGTGGCTCAGTGAACCTCAAGCAAAATAAATGCAAAGAAAACCATCCTTAGTAGCACAGTAATTAAATTGCTGAAAACCAGCAATAAAGAGGAAATAATAAAATAAGGATTCATCTTCAACCCTGATTTCTCAACCATCAATTCCATATCCAGTTGTTTCCACACACAGAAATTTCCCCTGATTCTTAAAACCAAGAATTCACTATTACTTAAAAAGTATGCTAGAGTCATCGTTTGGGACAGTCAGGGACTTAGCTGTCTTGTCGACTTAGCAACTAAACAAACAAAAAAAGTATTACTAGATGGTATTTTATAGATTTAGGAAAGTGTTTCACATAACAAGGGGGCCACATAAGAAAGAAGAAATTACCAAATTAGAGAACAACTTATGTTTTCTAAAGAGTCACCCAGGAAAATTTTGCCGTGTGAAATGTTTACACATGAACTGTGGGTTGGGTTTAAATTGATCAAGCAAGGTTCAGTCAACCACATCCTGCCATGCTGGATAATCAGGTGATTTCTCCTTTAAATGTGGAAATGTCCTTTGTACTCTCTTGCTAAAATATGGCAAAGGAATTTGAGATTTACTTTTCCTTAGAGAATAAGTGCCGTGCTGTCTGGATCCTAAGAACATTTGAGTCATTAAGCCTGGGATAACATGCCTTCTCATGAACAGAAGGTGAGTTGAGAGACTTCACCATCAAAGAATTGTGCGTGTGACTAGACATCCACACGTGACAGAGGCCAGCCTATCACACCTTCCGGAGGACTGGGGGCAGAGGCAGACTCACTTTCGTGCTCCTGTGGCTCTGTGCAGGTACATAGCCTAAGCAGCTTCACACACCCTGTGTCTTATTCCATTTTAGAAGCCGGGGAAATCAACATACTCTTAGGTGGTGGTTGCGGTAAACTTGCAATTAGTCAAGAAAATAATTTTTTAAAAAAGGCAAAATAAAGAGCAGAGTGGAGAGCTTCTCTTTTTTTCTCCCCAGAGAACTATATTTCAGCAATGCGTTTGTACTCTTTGGCTATTCTAAGATGACATTTTCCACAAATCATAAAATATTGCCAAAGGAGTCATTTTGACATTCCCATAAAAGAGGTCTGTGTGTGGTGTGACCTGGCAAGTGCTAGGAATCTGTGAGTCATGCGGGGAGGTCAAGTGGGCCTCTCCAATGGCCTCCTAGTCCTGGGTTTCCTGAGGAGTGGGCATGGGGTGGGCCAGGGGAGAGGGCAGAGCTCAGAGATCAACTGCTCCCCCCATGTTGTTTCCACACACAGAAATTTCCCCTGATTCTTAAAACCAAGAATTCACTATTACTTAAAAAGTATGCTAGAGTCATCGTTTGGGACAGTCAGGGACTTAGCTGTCTTGTCGACTTAGCAACTAAACAAACAAAAAAAGTATTACTAGATGGTATTTTATAGATTTAGGAAAGTGTTTCACATAACAAGGGGGCCACATAAGAAAGAAGAAATTACCAAATTAGAGAACAACTTATGTTTTCTAAAGAGTCACCCAGGAAAATTTTGCCGTGTGAAATGTTTACACATGAACTGTGGGTTGGGTTTAAATTGATCAAGCAAGGTTCAGTCAACCACATCCTGCCATGCTGGATAATCAGGTGATTTCTCCTTTAAATGTGGAAATGTCCTTTGTACTCTCTTGCTAAAATATGGCAAAGGAATTTGAGATTTACTTTTCCTTAGAGAATAAGTGCCGTGCTGTCTGGATCCTAAGAACATTTGAGTCATTAAGCCTGGGATAACATGCCTTCTCATGAACAGAAGGTGAGTTGAGAGACTTCACCATCAAAGAATTGTGCGTGTGACTAGACATCCACACGTGACAGAGGCCAGCCTATCACACCTTCCGGAGGACTGGGGGCAGAGGCAGACTCACTTTCGTGCTCCTGTGGCTCTGTGCAGGTACATAGCCTAAGCAGCTTCACACACCCTGTGTCTTATTCCATTTTAGAAGCCGGGGAAATCAACATACTCTTAGGTGGTGGTTGCGGTAAACTTGCAATTAGTCAAGAAAATAATTTTTTAAAAAAGGCAAAATAAAGAGCAGAGTGGAGAGCTTCTCTTTTTTTCTCCCCAGAGAACTATATTTCAGCAATGCGTTTGTACTCTTTGGCTATTCTAAGATGACATTTTCCACAAATCATAAAATATTGCCAAAGGAGTCATTTTGACATTCCCATAAAAGAGGTCTGTGTGTGGTGTGACCTGGCAAGTGCTAGGAATCTGTGAGTCATGCGGGGAGGTCAAGTGGGCCTCTCCAATGGCCTCCTAGTCCTGGGTTTCCTGAGGAGTGGGCATGGGGTGGGCCAGGGGAGAGGGCAGAGCTCAGAGATCAACTGCTCCCAAAACCCACTGGTTTCTGATAAGTATATTTGAGTTTCTGTTTCATGCAGCAGCCAACTTTCTCTAAGAAATTCACACCTTTGGTGAGGGAGCTTTCTGGGTTTGCCTCAGCACTTTGGTACAAATTACCAACACCTATGCTCGTCTTGTGTTTGTGCAAAAAGATGTTTAAACTGATATCCTGTGTTCATTGGCACATATTGCGAAGAGTGAAGGTTGGTACTTTTGCAAGTGCACCCTTTTTAAAATCTTAAGCCAGCAAGTTTTGCTCTGTTGTTTATGTTTTCACACACAAAATTGTCTTTACAAATTTTAAGTCCAGGTCCAGGACAGTGAAATCGCAAACTACGCTCCTTGGGAAGTACATCAGGCCAGTCAGCCTTGTGCCGTTCTTGATCAGCCCTGAAGAACCTCCTCAGTGTGTCAGTGTTATTTCCTCTGGCTCATCTGTCTGAGCGTGGGAACATTAGGGTTGTCTATGAGCACATCTTCCATTAATTGAGGAAGAAAGAAGAAGCAGGAAGAGGTGTGATCTTTCAATGGTGAAGCATACAGGAGATACAGGCACCTAGGGAGTATCACCCTGATTCAACACTGGCACCTTACAAACCTCTTGTGTCTACCAGCAATGTGAAGTGGTGGGCACGGGGATAAATTCCACTGTTTAGTTGCTCAGGTGTGTTCTATTCTCTTGCAACCCCAGGAACTGTAGCCTGCCAGGCTCCTCTGTTGATGGGGTTTTCCAGGCAAGAATACTGGAGCAGGTTGTCCTTTCCTTCTCCAGGGGATCTTTCCAACCCAGGGGTTGAACCTGTGTCTCCTGCATTGGCAGAAGGATTCTCTACCACTGAGCCACCAGGGAAGTCCTGCATTCCATTAGTAGACACAAAATAAGGCATTTAGACCCTTCTTAGTTATGGTATTTCATTCTAATTCACTCCCTCCTTACTCAAACTTCTCAAGAAATGAATCGACTGTCTTATCTTCACTTAATTCATAAATAAAGAACTATTTATTCCATCAATCCTCTGCAATCTAGATTCTGTACTCTCCCCAAATTGTTCTGGTGAAGGTCATAGTTACATCCTGTCTGCAAATCCACTGAGCAGGTACTATGTTATGGATTATCCATCACTTTACACACTTCCCTGGGGTGATCTTGTCCATTCATGACTTCAGCCTCTGCTTAGGTGATAGTGACTAGCTTCTGTATCTGCCATATCAGGTGGAACATTTCTGCGTCTATTTCCCACAGACATTTCAAATTCATACTGTCAAAATCCATCTTATCATTCACCATGCTTGTGACCAAAAGGAAAAATTACCTGTCCTTTCCCTGTCTGTGTTCATTGTAACTGTTGTTGCTACTCCCAGAGTACTGGCTCTGCAGGTGTTTCTATTGTAGATCCAAGGTGAAGAACTGGGTAGGAGGACAATGATGCTTTCTATGATTTCTTTCAGAACCCTCCACTCTCTAAGCAGTTCTGACTTTCTCAGACCTTCGTTTGCCCAGGGCTGGAAGCAGACTTCTGCCTGGGACTTTGGCAGTACCTGTGCTGTCTCTGGGAACCTAGTCATGGACCAAGAGACCTGGTATGGTGAGATCATGGAGTAACACACTTCTTAGGTCAAAAGTACTCTGGTAGGATTGGTGCTGCCGATGGCTGGTAGCTACCTGCATATACTGTTCGTAAGTGATGGTGCCCAGCTGCACTGCATCCACGGCCTTGAACCTCTGCAGAGTCTCCAGGAGATCCTCCTCCAAGGGGATGGGCCAAGGCAGAGCGGCTGCTAACAAAAACTTCCTCCAGTCCACGGACTCCGAGTTTGTTACTAACAAAGATGTTAATTCCTGCAACTAGAAGAAAATAGGAAATGTCCTTAGAGTATCTGCATGTTTCTCTTGTGACATTCCACCTTGCTTGCATTTTGTAGAAAGAGATTTTGGCAAAGGAACTAAGATTTTTAGCTTGGCCCATACTGTCAGGACTGATAACTCCCTTAGGTTCTACCAAGCAATCCATGCCAAACAGAACCTAGAGAGTGTTTCCATTTTTTGCTTCCTTGACATTTGTGGATTTTGCTTAATATTACATAAGGAATTAGGGTTTCTCTGGTAGCTCAAACAGTAAAGAATCTGCCCTCAATACAGGAAACCCAGGTGTGATCCCTGGGTTGGGAAGATCCCCTGGAAGAGGGCATGGCGACCCACTCCAGTGTTTTTACCTGGACAATCCCATGGACAGAGGAGCCCAGCATGCTACAGTCCATAGGGTTGCAAAGAGTCGGACACCACTGACGGGACTTAGCACGTCCACAAGGAATTAACACTTGTGACCATAGTACACTTTGTACCTTTCCAACAGAGGAGGAATAAAGAGGATATGAGTGTGGGAGGGCTCAACAGTTTGTAGAGGAATACTCTTTAACCATCCTGTTTTCTTAAGGATCAGAATATGGTGAAAGCAAGCCTGAATCATCTACTGTTACTCATTAGAATCAGTACATCTGGTCGTGATAGACACAGACTCATCGGCTGATCCTCATGGTCTCTGTAAGATTTCACTGTCAGCATCATCACTTATTTTCAAATACTGAGCATGAATGTACGATGAGTCTGGACTTGAAGTTCATTCATTTGTTCATTCAGATCTATTGGCTGCCTGGTAAATGTCAGATATCATGCAGGTACTGGTTATTTTAAAACTATGGAGCTATTGATTAAAGAAGAGAATTCTCAAGGGTTGAAACCCAAACAAAATTGGAGCTTACTTCAGGTTGAGTGAGGTGCATCCAGCTACTAGGAAAGTTGTTTGTTCCAAGGTTCAGGGTTACCAAATCCAGAAGAATGTCCAACTTTAAGTTGATGGTGCCTAGCTGCACTGCATCCACGGCGTTGAACCTCTGCAGAGTCTCCAGGAGATCCTCCTCCAAGGGGATGGGCCAAGGCAGAGCGGCTGCTAACAAAAACTTCCTCCAGTCCACGGACTCCGAGTTTGTTACTAACAAAGATGTTAATTCCTGCAACTAGAAGAAAATAGGAAATGTCCTTAGAGTATCTGCAAGTTTCTCTTGTGACATTCCACCTTGCTTGCATTTTGTAGAAAGAGATTTTGGCAAAGGGACTAAGATTTTTAGCTTGGCCCATACTGTCAGGACTGATAACTCCCTTAGGTTCTACCAAGCAATCCATGCCAAACAGAACCTAGAGAGTGTTTCCATTTTTTGCTTCCTTGACATTTGTGGATTTTCCTTAATATTACATAAGGAATTAGGGTTTCTCTGGTAGCTCAAACAGTAAAGAATCTGCCCTCAATACAGGAAACCCAGGTGTGATCCCTGGGTTGGGAAGATCCCCTGGAAGAGGGCATGGCGACCCACTCCAGTGTTTTTACCTGGACAATCCCATGGACAGAGGAGCCCAGCATGCTACAGTCCATAGGGTTGCAAAGAGTCGGACACCACTGACGGGACTTAGCACGTCCACAAGGAATTAACACTTGTGACCATAGTACACTTTGTACCTTTCCAACAGAGGAGGAATAAAGAGGATATGAGTGTGGGAGGGCTCAACAGTTTGTAGAGGAATACTCTTTAACCATCCTGTTTTCTTAAGGATCAGAATATGGTGAAAGCAAGCCTGAATCATCTACTGTTACTCATTAGAATCAGTTCATCTGGTCGTGATAGACACAGACTCATCGGCTGATCCTCATGGTCTCTGTAAGATTTCACTGTCAGCATCATCACTTATTTTCAAATACTGAGCATGAATGTACGATGAGTCTGGACTTGAAGTTCATTCATTTGTTCATTCAGATCTATTGGCTGCCTGGTAAATGTCAGATATCATGCAGGTACTGGTTATTTTAAAACTATGGAGCTATTGATTAAAGAAGAGAATTCTCAAGGGTTGAAACCCAAACAAAATTGGAGCTTACTTCAGGTTGAGTGAGGTGCATCCAGCTACTAGGAAAGTTGTTTGTTCCAAGGTTCAGGGTTACCAAATCCAGAAGAATGTCAGCAAATGCTTTATTTCCTATTATGCCTACAATACACAATGGGAAATATTTTTGGTGTTAATATATGATTTGTTTCTTTTGCTAAAAGTGGAATAAATAATGGATATTTGCATAATCAATTTAATGATTTTATTTAAAATGGCAACCTTTAGAGAAACTTTAGAAATTTTGAAAATACAAAAATACTAATCAATTTCCTGATTCTTTTTCATGATTGTTTCTCATCTAAATCAACATGTCTTTTTTGGTTGAGTAATAACTCATTCCAGACTGGGTAAAATACTGAGACTTTATATTTTGATTTGATGTCTTAGATCTTTTACTTAAAATAGGTTGAATTAAAAGAATACTCCATTATTCCTATTATTATTATTATTCATATTATTGATATGAATATTATTATTATTATGTTAATATTATTATTTATAATAATATTCCTATTATTCATTGGGGCACTAGAGTAAAACATTTTGGTAAATATGAGATAAAGGTGTTTCAAATGCATGCACATCACCACTGTGATCAAGACGACACATTTATCCTCATTTTGTTTTTTTAGGTCAGAATATATCTATTTGGGTTAAAAGTAGCGATATTTGAATTGTTAAATTACTGAATTGGAAATGCTAATTTAGTTATCAAATTGGCTTGCATATTTTGATATATTTTTATAAAAGATCACTAACTGTTTAAAGGCTTTTTCTCTTAAACACAAGCTTACTTTGAGATGTTTGCTTAGTCTGTTGCTCATTTCAAATCACATGCACATGCATCAAAAAAGAAAGAAGAAAGCAAAAATAAATGTCTCTGCTTAAAAATGTCTAACTCCCATAGCAGAGGTACCGTCTAGAGCCAGGAGACATTCTTACATGTATTCAGGCAGCTTTCAGGTCCAGAGTATATAGCTATTCTTCTTTATTTAGGAATAAAAAGAGTGAAACAGGTGTAGAATCTCAAATTTTCTTCCTACATCTAAATCTTTAGCATTTCTAAAGTCCATCATGAACTTTATTATTTCTTCTAACCTTTTAAGAAAATGTAATAAAGTAATCCTTTTAAAATTTCAGTGTTTCCAATAAAATACACAAGGTTCAGATTTGGAAGGTAACTCTCCATGTAGACAGAGCAGAATATTTCTTTCTTTGATGTGATCAGACATCCAACAAATTGTTCAGAAACAAATTCTCTATCCTTTTTGTTTTTTTAAACATTTATTTATTTATTTATTTTGGGGGTCGGGTTGGGGAGAGAGGGGGTGAGCGGGCTACTTCTATTGGTCTTTCATTTCTCTATTTTCATCTGTCTTTGTCCTTTGGCTCTTGTGGGCCTCCCATCGTGGTGGCCTCTGTTGTCACAGAGCACCGGCTCTGGGTGCATGTGCTCCAGAGCTCCAGCTCAGTAATTGGACATATCAGTCCAGCCGCTCCGCGGCACATGGGATCTTCCCAGGCCAGGGATCGAACCGGTGCCCCTTGCACTGCAAGGCTGTGTCCTTACCCACTGGACCACCAGGGAAACCCTCTATCCTTTTTGATTAAAACTGAACATTCAATTCAGTTTTATAGAAACGAGAAGAACCTTCCCAGGTAGTGGAATTTCCAGAAAAAATGATCTTTATATGATACTCTATTGACTTTCATATAAGTTAGAAATAAATCATTCATGTTCCTTTAGATGAAACCATAAATAAACTCAATTGTAATCATGAAGAGGCTCAAAGTACTTAAAAATTCTGGTAAATTTGTAAAATAATCCCACTGTCTCTAATAGCCAAGGCAAAAGCAAAGTATTGTAAGAAACTATCTTCAGTTCACATAGGGGTTGTCTATCTGGGGACTTCGGTGTGAAATGTGATATTTGACCTCGTTTCTTAAATGACCAAGGCATGTAATAATATGACCTTTGCCTATAATATAGTAATGGAAACCAATAAGCTTACAAATTTTGTTTACAGATCAAAAAGAAAAAAAAAACTTCTTTTCCCATTTGGCCCTAAGTTAGTTATCTAATGCAGTCATCACTTAGAATTATCCAGGAAGAACAGTTAATTGTAAGCCAGGCCTAAAGCAACTCAGATCATAATTGTAGTCTGGTTACACCTAGTAATAACTCTCAGAAGGATGACGTCAAAAGAGTACCACTGCTTAGAAGTATACACTTTACCCAAAGACTGTGAAAAAAATGTGTGAATACAGAACTAGAATTAGAAACTTATAGGAAAAGCAATCTTTGGAATTTTGCTTTGTATGATGAGATGGTGCCAAATGTCTTTTTTGTTTCATGTGAAGACTGGTGACTTTTAAATTTCAGGTTCTTGAAAATGGTTCTTTTTGTTATGATGAGGTTAACATTTGTCACATTACTAATCACTTTCATCAAGGCTTCCTGAGTTTGATGAGCAATCCGAGTCATCGGGGTCATCGGTTGAAGATCGTGTTCTTGTATTCCATAAATGAATGGCTTTCCTAGGGTCAAAGTTATTAATGTCTGGAGAATTCAACTGAATTATCAGGAGATCCGTCTTATTGCTGATGCGACTAGTACCAACATGACTGAGGAATGCCTTGCACTTCAAGGCGGTGTCCCCACCCACTGGACCACCAGGGAAACCCTCTATCCTTTTTGATTAAAACTGAACATTCAATTCAGTTTTATAGAAACGAGAAGAACCTTCCCAGGTAGTGGAATTTCCAGAAAAAATGATCTTTATATGATACTCTATTGACTTTCATATAAGTTAGAAATAAATCATTCATGTTCCTTTAGATGAAACCATAAATAAACTCAATTGTAATCATGAAGAGGCTCAAAGTACTTAAAAATTCTGGTAAATTTGTAAAATAATCCCACTGTCTCTAATAGCCAAGGCAAAAGCAAAGTATTGTAAGAAACTATCTTCAGTTCACATAGGGGTTGTCTATCTGGGGACTTCGGTGTGAAATGTGATATTTGACCTCGTTTCTTAAATGACCAAGGCATGTAATAATATGACCTTTGCCTATAATATAGTAATGGAAACTAATAAGCTTACAAATTTTGTTTACAGATCAAAAAGAAAAAAAAAAACTTCTTTTCCCATTTGGCCCTAAGTTAGTTATCTAATGCAGTCATCACTTAGAATTATCCAGGAAGAACAGTTAATTGTAAGCCAGGCCTAAAGCAACTCAGATCATAATTGTAGTCTGGTTACACCTAGTAATAACTCTCAGAAGGATGACGTCAAAAGAGTACCACTGCTTAGAAGTATACACTTTACCCAAAGACTGTGAAAAAAATGTGTGAATACAGAACTAGAATTAGAAACTTATAGGAAAAGCAATCTTTGGAATTTTGCTTTGTATGATGAGATGGTGCCAAATGTCTTTTTTGTTTCATGTGAAGACTGGTGACTTTTAAATTTCAGGTTCTTGAAAATGGTTCTTTTTGTTATGATGAGGTTAACATTTGTCACATTACTAATCACTTTCATCAAGGCTTCCTGAGTTTGATGAGCAATCCGAGTCATCGGGGTCATCGGTTGAAGATCGTGTTCTTGTATTCCATAAATGAATGGCTTTCCTAGGGTCAAAGTTATTAATGTCTGGAGAATTCAACTGAATTATCAGGAGATCCGTCATGCTGTCAGCTTTGAACTTGGCATGCATTTGTGACCTGGTGCGCTTCATCTGGCTAAAGCCGCGTCCCGCCTCAGCTGAACTTGCAGGCAGGCTCAGCACTAGGTCCATGAGAGTTAGGACATTCGGATACTTGTGTAAATAAACAGAATTCACAAAATCCCAGGTCAGTTTGCGGATGTTCTGAAATCTAAGAGGAAGAATGAAAAATTTGAAAGAGGAAGACTCTTCAGCTTTACCCCAATATTGATCATTATCTACTAGTTTACTTATGGTCACCTAGCGTAGATCTCCAGTTTCAGCATGCTCCATTCAGTGTCTACTTGGTCAATTTTCACCTTGGCAGCCTCCAACACTGGTTCATAATGTGCAGTCAGGATGGAAACCTCTTTTTCTCCAAATTCTGCAATTGATACGCCAGAGAAAAAGTCATGAATCTGAAAGGCATCAGTACAGACAAGCAAAGAACAGCAGAGTCAGGGCCAGCACTCCTGGGTTACCTTGATTTATTTTTGCTGGCCACAGTTTAAAGCTTCCAATTGTGGTTGCCTTCACCACATCTTGGTTGGCATCTCTGAAACAGCCATGCAGCCTCTTGATAAGATGTGTTAAAACCATGTTTCTCACATTAGAAATATTTCCCTTTCCTCTGAGGCAGTTACCATGAAAGTGTGTGACTGAATCCATCCTGCGTTCTTTTGGCCCTGGTCTGGGAGGGAAAAGAAAATCCCCCCAAGAGATATTTGCATGTAAAAAGTCTCTGACCAACGGGTTCCCAAGTCCAGCTGTCTAGTTTGATCACCCTGAGCTTCTCACCTTGTCTGATAAATTCTGAGCATTTCCAGTGTTGACTCTAAGGTGGAAAATATATCAGCAATGGAGGAATTTCTGTTCTGACTGACGCGGGACAGAATGCTGAGGATGGTAATCATGTCCACCAAGAAGTGGACAAATTTGACAACATCTGCCTGGAGGAGGGACTCCAGGAGCTCTTTGGCTTTCTGATGACTGCTGTCGCTTCCACTTTCTTCTGACTGCAGCACAGTCTGGGAATAAAATAGTGGTTTATCTTTCTCAAAATTATTTGAAATTGCTTAATAAACTTTTTTTTTTTAATTCTCAAAAACTGTAATGGTACTAGTTTTCAAAATTACTTACTGAATGCAGCTGCAGGACAATTGCAGGATATCCCTTGAGAAAGTTCTGCAGGGTGCCCTGTAATCCCTGAAGCCATCTCCGGCCCCCGATTTGAGAGGGCATGGTGGGTGGAAGGTGGAGGCCCTTGAAAGCAGTTACCAGAGAACTCCTGTGAGCAGGAGAATCTTGATAGAAGTGGTAAATGCTGTGAAGAAGGCCTCTCACCTTGTTGTACAGGGGAACGCTCTGAAACACTGCCTCATAAGATAGTTCGAGATGATGTGCAAAACAGTAGACTGTTAGCACACGTGGCTGGATTTTCCTTAAGAGCAGGGCCACACCGCTGCCATTTTCTCTCTCTGAGTCAGGGGCGCCATCACTCCCGAAACCGACTAGTTTCTTTGCCCAGTCTTGATTCGATAGTCGAAGTTGAAGATTTCTCTCTAGAGTTTTCTCAATGGCATGCTTTATCGCCAGGGGCTCCCTCTTCCCACCATCTGTTCCCCAACGATTTGGCAGTGCACTTTCCCTGCACGTGCAAACTGCACGTACACTAGTTCGGCTTCCTCCACTGAACTGTCTGCGATCCCATCACTGAGGATGGAGAAGAACTGACTTTTTTCTAACCTCTCTCTTAGAGTTCTCCGTTCTACTTCAGCAATGAAGTAGGTAAAAGTTCTGGCCGATTTACTGGTTCTGAACACCGGGCCAATATCGACGCCCTTCATGTCATCCAGCAGGCACATCCAGGTGAAGTCTTTGAGGGGCCGTCCAGTCTTGGCGATGGCGTGACAGGACCGGAACAAGTTCTCCACCCGCCCGAGGGTCACCTTGCTCATGGTCCTCACCATCAGCTTCGTGGTCGCTCTGCTCCCTGGAGAACCACTCGTGGCTTCCATGAGGGACGCCTTGGTGTGAGCCTCGCTGAGATGATGGGCGTTGAGGAATTCAGTCCTGAAGTGGTCGGTGCCATAAAAAACTTGCCTGATTTCCTTTGATTTCACCGTGTTTACGACACAGGCCACAGAACATAAGATTTAGTATCTCATCATACACAAGCCAAGGGATTTCTTAAGCCAAATTTTCAAAACTGATTGTTCCTCTTTGGGAGGTGGAATTTTTTGCCCTTGAGATAGAGTTCTGCAGGGTGCCCTGTAATCCCTGAAGCCATCTCCGGCCCCCGATTTGAGAGGGCATGGTGGGTGGAAGGTGGAGGCCCTTGAAAGCAGTTACCAGAGAACTCCTGTGAGCAGGAGAATCTTGATAGAAGTGGTAAATGCTGTGAAGAAGGCCTCTCACCTTGTTGTACAGGGGAACGCTCTGAAACACTGCCTCATAAGATAGTTCGAGATGATGTGCAAAACAGTAGACTGTTAGCACACGTGGCTGGATTTTCCTTAAGAGCAGGGCCACACCGCTGCCATTTTCTCTCTCTGAGTCAGGGGCGCCATCACTCCCGAAACCGACTAGTTTCTTTGCCCAGTCTTGATTCGATAGTCGAAGTTGAAGATTTCTCTCTAGAGTTTTCTCAATGGCATGCTTTATCGCCAGGGGCTCCCTCTTTTCCACCGTCTGTACCCCAACGATTTGGCAGTGCACTTTCCCTGCACGTGCAAACTGCACGTACACTAGTTCGGCTTCCTCCACTGAACTGTCTGCGATCCCATCACTGAGGATGGAGAAGAACTGACTTTTTTCTAACCTCTCTCTTAGAGTTCTCCGTTCTACTTCAGCAATGAAGTAGGTAAAAGTTCTGGCCGATTTACTGGTTCTGAACACCGGGCCAATATCGACGCCCTTCATGTCATCCAGCAGGCACATCCAGGTGAAGTCTTTGAGGGGCCGTCCAGTCTTGGCGATGGCGTGACAGGACCGGAACAAGTTCTCCACCCGCCCGAGGGTCACCTTGCTCATGGTCCTCACCATCAGCTTCGTGGTCGCTCTGCTCCCTGGAGAACCACTCGTGGCTTCCATGAGGGACGCCTTGGTGTGAGCCTCGCTGAGATGATGGGCGTTGAGAAATTCAGTCCTGAAGTTGTCGGTGCCATAAAAAAAACTTGCCTGATTTCCCTTTGATTTCACCCCGTGTTTACGACACAGGCCACAGAACATAAGATTTAGTATCTCATCATACACAAGCCAAGGGTATTTCTTAAGCCAAATTTTCAAAAACTGATTGTTCC
Organism: Tragulus kanchil; assembly: GCA_022376925.1. Lineage (NCBI taxonomy): Eukaryota > Metazoa > Chordata > Mammalia > Artiodactyla > Tragulidae > Tragulus > Tragulus kanchil. Next base: position 131,378,245 of record JAIOJX010000004.1, read on the forward strand.
TCTTTGGGAGGTAATGGTCAAGCTTCCGAAGCCTTTTCTGCTTCTCTATGACTGGACTCACAGCATCTGGAGGATTCCCACCTTTAAAACAACTCCATGCTGTTATTTTAAGTAACAGTGCCTACTCACAGTTTTAATTCCTGTCCCCCTCCCCATACTTATTATTTCTGAAACAATCTTAGTGGCTGCTTACTACTTAGGAGGCATTTTGGCCAGTGCTCCAAGTACTTTGTAACAATTAATTGTCATCACCCAGTATTCCTATTTTATAGTTAAGAAAGTGGGTCAGTTACTAGTATTGATCGCCAGTTTGTGTATTAAAAAACCTAGGGTACAGAGAGGTTCATTAATTTGCCCGATGTCATGATGGCCATCCATGGTAGAGTTGGGGGTTTGCTAGCAGGTGGTCTTCCTTAGCCTCCCACAGTTACTTTACATTACAGGCTTCTCCTGTGGGCAAAGGGTGCTACAGTCACATTCTCCCTAGACTCTGTTTTTCCAGACAGGAGAGGGGCATGGATTTTTGTTGTTATTTCCTTCTCCAGATGAAAAATAAAACTCACAGGACATGCAGGACCGTGAGTCTGCAAGATTTGCTTTGGACACCTCTCTTCCCTCCCGCCTCAGCCCCACATTCTCTGGCAGTGGCTGGCCTGCCTTGCTACAAAAAGGGTGTCATAATGGGAAGCTGTTGCATAGTACAGGGCACTCAGCTTGGTGCTCTGTCGTGACCTAGAGTGGTGGGTTGGAGGAGGATGGGGAGGGAAGGAGACTCAAGAGGGAGGCGATATATGTATATTTATAGCTGATTCACCTTGTTGGACAGCAGAAGCCAACACAACACTGTAAAGCCTTTATCCTCCAGTTAAAACTAAATTTAAAAAATTTACTGATACTAAAAAAATAAAAGTTACATAGTTTAGGTTTTACATTTGGATCCATTAAAAAAGGGGGAGAACATTTTTCTCACATTGTTTTGTAAATAAGCTGTGCCTCATGCCTCATCTCTTCCCTTTTCCTACAGGTCTAATTTATCAGAAATCAGACCTTTAGGGAAATACATGAACAGGTGCATAAAGGAGTGTACTTGTTTATCTGTGCATTTTTCAGTCAGAGAGAAGAATATGTACTTACCTGGACAGAAGGACAAAATAATTAAAATTATACAAAATTCTTAAAATCCGAGTTTCTCCCTGAAGGCAGAGAGCCTAGACCAACCATTTCTCTCTCCTTCTACAACTTCTGTGAGGCTCCTGGTCATGAGATTATATTCTCCTGTTTCACAGCACAGTGAAACCTGAACACGTGTTTGTGTGACAGGACATTACAATGACTCACGACACACACATTTTGTGTTTGGTTTCAATTCAAGGCTTTAGGGTTCCAGGCTTTCACTCCTCCACTGGATTTTAAGTTCTTCTGACAGAACCACCTTTATTCTGTGTTCTGTCATATGCCAGATGATTGCTGAGCACTAGGGAGATGTCCAAGAAAATAAATCTCCTTCCCTAATTGATCTTTTGGATCTTGTACCTCTTAATGTCCTTAAACTGAAAACCTTTGCATGTATCAATTTGCTTCTGCCTTTTACTTTAATGGCTTCTAACTTATATTTTGTTTTTTAAACAGTCCTTTTGTAGTTGTTGTTGAAACAAATCCTTGTTTTCTTTCAAATCCCAAACATTCTGGTTTTCATTAAAATTGAGTCTCTTTACAACTGGTACCTACTGCCTCTGCTATCTTACCTGCAGGTTGGGTAACTTCCAAGCCTGCCACACTAGACCTTCAGCAGCACCATGCCAGGTGACTCTAGACACCCTAGACTCCATAGACTCTGTGAGAGTTGGTGAATACGTGAACAGGTGCATAAAAAAAGCAGACTCTGGTTGCTAAAGGAAAGAACTTTAACTTTCACTACTAATTGAGCTAGCTTTTATGGGTTTAGTTTTCTGGATAGATTTTCCAGAAAATACTATCTCGAATTCTGAACACACACTTTTTCACTTGCCTCATGTAAATTCTCTGGCTTCATGAGATTACACGTCCCCCCGAAAAGATACCTGAAACTGTGCCCACAGACAGTTCTATCAGGTCCAAAGGCTTCTAGACTTACTACTGCATTTCCGTGCTGTGAATCTGAGCATGCAGAAGGAGTTTAGGGACTGAGGGAACCATTGGGCACTTGAGCACCACAATTCTTTCTGCTGTGATTCCTTATATTTTGCCACCTGGTAAGACATTCCTGTTAATAACATTCATCCTTTGTTATACGTTTTCTAAGAAATCTTTCTGTATCTGTTGATTTGACTAAAAGTCAGACTAATTTAATTACTTTTCAGATTAAAATAGGGAGCTTATTTACCTGCAAATGTAGAGTATCATAGTTCTAGAATTTTCCCAGAGACACTAGGCCTAGGAAAACACACAGAAATTTCCAGTTACTCCTTTCAGGGAACTACCAGGAGCCCCTAGTCCTTCCTCTAGGTTAGCTGAGGTTTTCTGGGGAGACAGTAGTTTCTGCTGCTCTCAGATAGTCTTATCTTCCCTCTGTTCCAATCTCCACATCCTTTGGCTCTAAATGTCTTGATAATTCTCTCCAGTGTGGCCTTTGGGGGTCACTTGAGACTTCATGTGGGCTTCTCATGTGGCACAGTGGTAAAGAATCTGCCTGCCAGTTCAAAAGATGTGGGTTTGATCCTGGGCTGGGAAGATCCCCTGAATTAGGAAATGGCAACCCGCCCTAATATTCTTGGCTGGGAAATACCACGGACAGGGAAGCCTGGCAGGCTACAGTCCATGGGGTTGCAAAGAATAGGACATGACTGAGCGACTAAGCACGCAGTCTTGAGATTTTGCAACTTGACCACAAGCTCTATGTAGCCTCATTTCCTGCCTCTGGCCCTGGCTATCTGTTGCCCATTCCCTAAATAGGTCATGCAACTTCAAAATCTCAGTGTTGACTCCATTTTGCCTGAGGCCTGGAACCTGACCTTCCCAGAAGCCCTGGCTACACCCTTTACTGTTGCCCATTCCCTAAATAGCTTTTATGGGTTTAGTTTTCTGGATAGATTTTCCAGAAAATACTATCTCGAATTCTGAACACACACTTTTTCACTTGCCTCATGTAAATTCTCTGGCTTCATGAGATTACACGTCCCCCCGAAAAGATACCTGAAACTGTGCCCACAGACAGTTCTATCAGGTCCAAAGGCTTCTAGACTTACTACTGCATTTCCGTGCTGTGAATCTGAGCATGCAGAAGGAGTTTAGGGACTGAGGGAACCATTGGGCACTTGAGCACCACAATTCTTTCTGCTGTGATTCCTTATATTTTGCCACCTGGTAAGACATTCCTGTTAATAACATTCATCCTTTGTTATACGTTTTCTAAGAAATCTTTCTGTATCTGTTGATTTGACTAAAAGTCAGACTAATTTAATTACTTTTCAGATTAAAATAGGGAGCTTATTTACCTGCAAATGTAGAGTATCATAGTTCTAGAATTTTCCCAGAGACACTAGGCCTAGGAAAACACACAGAAATTTCCAGTTACTCCTTTCAGGGAACTACCAGGAGCCCCTAGTCCTTCCTCTAGGTTAGCTGAGGTTTTCTGGGGAGACAGTAGTTTCTGCTGCTCTCAGATAGTCTTATCTTCCCTCTGTTCCAATCTCCACATCCTTTGGCTCTAAATGTCTTGATAATTCTCCAGTGTGGCCTTTGGGGGTCACTTGAGACTTCATGTGGGCTTCTCATGTGGCACAGTGGTAAAGAATCTGCCTGCCAGTTCAAAAGATGTGGGTTTGATCCTGGGCTGGGAAGATCCCCTGAATTAGGAAATGGCAACCCGCCCTAATATTCTTGGCTGGGAAATACCACGGACAGGGAAGCCTGGCAGGCTACAGTCCATGGGGTTGCAAAGAATAGGACATGACTGAGCGACTAAGCACGCAGTCTTGAGATTTTGCAACTTGACCACAAGCTCTATGTAGCCTCATTTCCTGCCTCTGGCCCTGGCTATCTGTTGCCCATTCCCTAAATAGGTCATGCAACTTCAAAATCTCAGTGTTGACTCCATTTTGCCTGATGCCTGGAAGACTCTGCCTCCATTTCTCTTCCTAGAAGCCTCTGTCCAAGTTTCCCACGAACTACACCCTTTACTGACCCCCCACAAGAGGCCATAACTACTTCCTCCTTGAATTCCTGTAAAAACCACTGATCTGGGTGACCTAGCTTGGACACTACAGCCTAGACTTCCTGAATTTGTGCCCGGTCTGTGAGATCTGTCACTGATTTGAAGGGTCTCCAAGAGAGGTGAAAGAGGCACCTTTTTCAGTTTTTAGAACAAAGTTTCAGGCCTTAAGCACTAACTGCTGCCTCTCTTGAAGAAAGAGTGAGGGTACAGAATTTGCTGGACTCTGTTTTCTCCGGATAGCCTCTTAGCAGAAGCCAAAATAACTGTGAATCGAATCTCTGCAGACATTACATCGAGTACTGACAGACTTACAAAGAAAAGGAGTCCTTATGGTTTAAGTGGGGCACATTGGAACACTGCTAAAATGTTCTAGCTTCAACAGACTCTGAATTGCTTGCATTGGAGAAAGACTGTCTTCCTCATGTGCTTGGCACTTGATGTTTGGACAGGATGTACCTACCCAGAGCTGACTCTGTACACAAGCTGAGCGTTTTCAGTTTGAATGTTTACAGTCCCCAGGGAGCTACATACCGCATGGTTCAGTTCCGCTTGGTGTTGTGATCTATTTTAGCCTGGACTTGTTCTAGGATAACACTGCAGGGGCCTACTAGGGCTTGTGGACCTTCAGGATACTGAGCTCACATTTCAGATCATAATCAGTATTGTTCATATCATATTGCATAATGTTGTATATACTATACAAATATAGTGATTTGGTCACTAAGTCGTATCCAACTCTTGGCTCCCTCATGGTCTGTATGTAGTCTGCCAGGCTCCTCTGTCCATGGGATTTTTCACCCAAGAATACTGGAGTGGGTTGCCATTTCCTTCTCCAGGGGATCTTCCTGACCCAAGGATTGAACCTGGATCTTCTGCATTGCAGAAGGATTCTTTACTGATTGAGCTACCAGGGAAACCTCTGGTATATCAAGCTGAGCTCACATTTTGGATAACAATAAACATAGTTCTATCCACATTGCATAATGTTGTATATTACATAAAAATATAACATTACTCTAACTATATAATTAACTGATGATGGCCTATATCATACTTGAATTGCACATTTGATGTGCCAGACACTTTTAAAGCACTTCACAAGCATTACATGAATGCTTATAACAGCTGAATACCTCATTTTTTCAGATGAGGAAAGTGTGACAAAAAAGGTTAACTAATTTGTTCAGGGTCATACGACTGCCCTTTGACAAGACAGGGGTTGGGAAAGAGCTCTCTGACTCTTCTCACCCATGGATAGGTCTTCTTTCCCATCCGGCCATGGGTAAGAAGTGAATTAGCACAGAGATGGGGCTGACACACAGGGCTTGACACCATGCCACTACTGCCACTACTGGCTATTGTCATAATTCAGAAAATACCCAGTAAATCCATTCAGCGCTGGAGTATGCTCATGGGAGTGAGTCCCGGGACGGTTAGTGGAAAGAGGGTCCTGATGGCTCAGGCTCTTTCTCCCCGACTTAAGCTGGTCCTAAAATTCTAAAAGATAGCTCTTTGTTGGGTGGCAAGAAAAATGCTAGCATGACAAATCATTTAATTCCATTTTGCATAATATCTTGTATGATTATCATGCAGGAGATCACTTTTCTGGCATATCTGTGACAGTCAACAAATGATATTTTATGTCTAATTACTGCCTTTATCAAAGGAGATTTAGAATCCTTACACATGCAGAATTTGATGAGGATAGAAAAGTTGAATAAAAGCATGACAGACAGGACACACTTTCCATTTTCCATTATCTTCAGTAAGCATCGTCTTCATGAAGACCTAATTTTCATGTGGATAACCAGTACTCAGTGACAGCTCGTTCTTTCTATTAATATCTTGATACTAGTTACTCACAAGTATTTATTCTGTCATTTGTTTTAATGAAACATTACCCATTTCCCTCAGTAATTTTATTTATATAGCATAATTAAAAGTGATGAAGTAAAATTTAATGACATTGATAATCCTTATAAATTTTCTGAAATTTATTAATATTTATTAAATATTTATTCATTAATATTCATTAAATATTCCTATGGGCCTAGTAACATGATTGTTATATGCAAATATGTATTTTTCCTAGAAAAGATCCATCTATTCATCATATTTTAATATATTTTAGTGAGCCTGAAGTTTGCATCTTAGGTTACATTGGTCTAAGTGAAACAGTGTAAGAAAATATTCACATTTCTTAGAAATAATAGCTATCCTTAAGTTCAGGCAGAAAGTTTTGTAGAATTCTACATTTATAAAGGTGCCCTTTTCAATCAATTGCTCTATATTTTCAAAATGGTTATCACTTCAACTAAGATTGTCTTTTGAAATTATAGATTTTTAGGGTAAATACCATGGGAGGTATCCTAAAAGATTATTGTCTAATTCTTGGAAGTAAAATGACAAAAACTTCATAAAAAAGACAGATTAAAGGTGTGTGTCCTTTAAAAAAGTCACAAAAATGAAGAGAAAGACAAGTCAGAGGATGCTTTGGGGGCCACAGAAACTGGGAGAAGGGGTGAGTGGCAACTATTGGACTTCCTTCAGAAAGGGGCAACATTTCCTGCCTGACTTCTAAGAGTCATCAGAGAACCTCTAACTCTGACTCTGGGGTACAGAAAATGGGATGATCACTATTTTGCCTTCCCTTCATACATGAGCAAAATGGCAACAATGAATATTGTTTCTATTGATAGACCACTCAATACTGTACTGAGTATTTCATGTGAACTTAAAAAGTACTATATGCAACATATATATTTTTTTCAAATAGTATAACTGAGCTAATAACAAAGAAAGGGTTTAAGTTCTTTGCTTACAGACTGTAACTCACTTTGAACTATCGAGATCTCCCAGTCCTACAGTACTGTATAGCTTTGTTAATTCTGGGTCAATTACAACACTTATTCTTAAATCTGGATAATTATGCAACTTGGGTGGGTGTAGGTGGTTCCCCCAGAAAGTTGATCTCTGCATCCATTTTCTTGTAATTCACACAACTGGGGAAAGAGGAGCATAGAAGTCCCTGACCTTTCCATGAACATCCATACTCAAGCTTCATACTTACATGTTTTCTGATTGCTATTCCTCCAACTTTAAATATCCTCTGTACCCTTGCTATCTAGTCACTCTTTAGTTCTTTTGATTCCTCCCTCTGAGGTGTTTCCCTGATCAACCTCTTTGCACATTAATTATCCTTGGTCTTTGCATCCTTGAGTCCTTTTTTTTTTTCATCAAGTATAGATTCTGTTCTGGAAAGACTCTAAATAGAAGTTTATATTTTCTTCCTCTTTGTGCCATTTCAAATTACAGTCCAAGTCCCTAGGGCAAGTGGTTTTCCTTTTAGATCTACTTATATATATATATATATATATATTATATACAACTATCTCCCTCCTCCTATATCTCCCCTTCTTTCCTCTTCCTTCCTCTTCTTACCATACTTTGAGAGCTACCATATGTGGAAAATAGAAAGATGTATCAGTTGATATCTTTTAGTCCTAACGGTTTCTAGAGTTAATCTTCCAAGAGGCACACATGTCAAGTTATAACTGATATATGTAATTTATTTACTTATTTATCTTTACTTTTTGGCCACACCATGCAGCATGCAGGATCTTAGTTTCTGGACCAGGGATTGAACCAGCATTCCCTGTAGTGGAAACATGGAAGTTTAGCCATTGGACTGCTAGGGAAGTTCTTGTAATTTATTTTAGTTGAAATTCAAACTCTGATTTTTGAAGTTGTATCCAAGAATGTATTATGGTTATTGTCATTAATATAAGATCTCTTCTGAATTGGTTGATAATTCCCCGCCTACTCAAATGTCCCCAGAAACTTTAAATTCTGACCTGGTTCTAGTCACTCTCATTTAGGTTTAAAGCAAATTATGTTTCATAAATTTTTATGCCTCTATCCTCTTATTTTATATGTAAACACTAATATATGAATAAAATTAAAAGCAAAAGCAACTCTGAAGAAGGAACTATGTAATAAAAAGACATTGATTGCCCACATACTAGGAAAGAGGCTGGAATCTCCCTGACTGAAGGACTGAGAAAATTTCATATGCTGGCTTTATAAAATTGGGATTTTTTTTTTCTTTACCTGCTGACAGGCATATTTTTGGACCTTAGCTTCCTTCCCAAATGCTGTCAGCCTCAGTTTCTGTCCTTTCACTGCTGTGGTCTTATATCCTGGGTGTAGACCCACCCAAGCTGATTCGATGAGACTTGCCAGGGTAAGGGTCTACCTGGAGACGCCATGGTTACACCTATTTCCCCCACTGGGCTCAGCAAGGAAGTCTTCAGGCTTAAAGTAAAGCAATATACTCTCTTGGCTAATGAGATCTCATGTGATTTTCTGGGAATACTGAACTTTCAGAAAAATAAGTGATGCACAACCATTATGAAAATGAAATTGTGTTAGTAATGGACAAATGTCGGCTGAATATTCACTAGGGAAGGGTAAGTAGGGAAGAGTAATGATTTTCCAGTAAGTAAGAAATGTTGGAAGATAAACCTCTTTATGAGAGGCAACTTAGTTCAGTGAGAAAGGGAAAGACCTTTGAACTTGAAGAGTCCTGAGTGATATGTGACCCACAGGCAAGTTCTCAACTGCCTGTGACTCAGTATCCTGACCTATAAAATGGGGCTGATGATCATCCATGTTCTGTCCACATTACATGTGGGGTCAATTGATGGAATTCACTGATAGATATCTGTAAGTAGAAACATCCAAAACTTTTTTAAAAAGCCCATGTAGATGGCTGGGCACACTCTGGGAGATGGTGTGGGACATAGAGGCCTGACGTGAGGTTGGGAAGAGTTGAACATGACTGAGAAACTGAACAACAAAAAAGACGCTACAGAGGCATAATAATAAAATTGGAAGGAAATCAAGAATTTGTGTGCATAAAATAATGTGTACACTTTACATGTGAACAGATTAGCTAATCATTCAATTAAGCAAATATGTATTAACAAAGGTTCTGCTCTTGATCTATGAAACACTGAAGGAAAAGGCAAACATAAATGGGAAACTCTCTACTCCCTTGTTTCCCTCCTCAAAGTACTGGGGGTACGGGGAGACCGAAACACAAATTCATGATCCCAGTACAAACCTTAAATTGATGCATGAAGACATCTGTCAACTGCCGGGTGGAGTAATGTTCAAATTTACCAACTGACCAGCCTAGGGGCCGGGAAGAGTAGGAGAGGGGAATTATCGGAGATGAGGGTCGCCTTGCCACCAAAGTGTTAGAGACTGTTTTGCTCTCTTTAATTCAGATCTGTGTTGTACGAAGCAAATATGAAGTAAAGTAGAATGAGGTGAAGGCTCATTTTAATGCCACACAACTCCAGAGGGTGGTTCTACTTGTTGACACATGATTGCCATCCTGGTTATCTTAACTTTTTTGGTCCTCTTTTTATAGTCATCACTTTTCCTACCTTTGGGCGCTATTTCTAAGAACTGACCCCGGAGGTTGTCAAGCTGCTCGATGGTCAGGGTGCCATTCTCCTCCTTCTCCACAGGGAAGGCGTACTGGACAGGCGGATCCGGAAAGACTTTGATATCACCGTTAATGAAGAAGTCTTCTTGGTCTAAGTAAAGTTCATTCTGGATTTTGGTTGATGTTTCAATGTGATAGCGAGCTACCACAGTTAATTTTTCCACACTGAAAGTGGAAGCACGAATAGAGTTATCCACATTGAAAATACTATCCCATTAATAGTGTTTTCTTCTTAGACATTCACGAAGAGTTAGCACATTGGAAAATTTAGCTAAGTTAGAAAATTCAATCTGCATGTTTAAACACTGTAATTTCTCCTCAGGTCCATTTGTACAAAGGCAGGGTATATATAAATAAATGTAGATTAGAAGTAAAATACATGCTCATTACAGGGCTAATAGTCACACATTTTATATAAAGCTGAACAAAAAAGGGTTCACTAAAATGATTTTATTAATATTAGGACATATTTTAGTGTATAAGCAAGATTATTTCAAGAGATATTTTCATTCTAAGTATGGGCTAGAATAAGATTGTATGACAGAAAGGTCTGTAAATATGATTATTAGTATAACACATTTATTTGGGATCAGAACAAATTGTGTGTAAAGTGAATCAAATTTGATAATGAATTTCAAGAAAAATGACTTTTCTCCAGACAATTTAGATAACTAATGGGAAATTCAAATTGTAACCAACTGACCAGCCTAAGGGAAGACATCTGTCAACTGCGGGTGGAGTAATGTTCAAATTTACCAACTGACCAGCCTAGGGGCGGGAAGAGTAGGAGAGAATTATCGGAGATGAGGGTCGCCTTGCCACCAAAGTGTTAGAGACTGTTTTGCTCTCTTTAATTCAGATCTGTGTTGTACGAAGCAAATATGAAGTAAAGTAGAATGAGGTGAAGGCTCATTTTAATGCCACACAACTCCAGAGGGTGGTTCTACTTGTTGACACATGATTGCCATCCTGGTTATCTTAACTTTTTTGGTCCTCTTTTTATAGTCATCACTTTTCCTACCTTTGGGCGCTATTTCTAAGAACTGACCCCGGAGGTTGTCAAGCTGCTCGATGGTCAGGGTGCCATTCTCCTCCTTCTCCACAGGGGAAGGGCGTACTGGACGAGGCGGATCCGGAAAGACTTTGATATCACCGTTAATGAAGAAGTCTTCTTGGTCTAAGTAAAGTTCATTCTGGATTTTGGTTGATGTTTCAATGTGATAGCGAGCTACCACAGTTAATTTTTCCACACTGAAAGTGGAAGCACGAATAGAGTTATCCACATTGAAAATACTATCCCATTAATAGTGTTTTCTTCTTAGACATTCACAAAGAGTTAGCACATTGGAAAATTTAGCTAAGTTAGAAAATTCAATCTGCATGTTTAAACACTGTAATTTCTCCTCAGGTCCATTTGTACAAAGGCAGGGTATATATAAATAAATGTAGATTAGAAGTAAAATACATGCTCATTACAGGGCTAATAGTCACACATTTTATATAAAGCTGAACAAAAAAGGGTTCACTAAAATGATTTTATTAATATTAGGACATATTTTAGTGTATAAGCAAGATTATTTCAAGAGATATTTTCATTCTAAGTATGGGCTAGAATAAGATTGTATGACAGAAAGGTCTGTAAATATGATTATTAGTATAACACATTTATTTGGGATCAGAACAAATTGTGTGTAAAGTGAATCAAATTTGATAATGAATTTCAAGAAAAATGACTTTTCTCCAACTTTAGATCAAGGAGTTTGGTGTTTCAGACATACCTAACAGAATGGACTCTGAGATAACCCACTAAAATTGTTTTCCTGTGATCATGGAGAATAACATTGTTGGTGGTGGTATTGTTAAGTTGCTAAATCTTGTCCGACTCTTTTGCGACCCCATGGACTGTAGCCCGCCAGGCTCCTCTGTCCACGGGGTTTTCCAGACAAGAATACTGGAGTGGGTTACCATTTCCTCCTCCAGGGCATCTTTCTGACCCGTCGACTGAACCTACGTCTCCTATATTGGCAGGGTTATTCTTTGCCACTGAACCAGCAGGGAAGCCTGGTGAATAACAATTCCCAGCTAAATTGACTGGGTGCACGCTGCTACAGTTCAGAGCCACGGTGGTGCAGTGGAAGTGCCCTGGAAGCTGCATCTGTGGCCTGGGTCTGTAGATGCAGACTGTCTCCAGCCGTGGGTCCCCGAGTTAGGTAGGCACTCAAGATCTCTGGTTTCGGGCTTCCCTGGTGGTCCAATGGGTAAGGACACCGCCTTGCAGGGCAAGGGGCGCCGGTTCGATCCCTGGCCTGGGAAGATCTCACATGCCACGGAGCGGCTGGACTGATGTGTCCAATTACCGAGCCGGAGCTCCGGAGCGCATGCGCCCACAGCCGGTGCTCTGCGACAACAGATGCCACTGCGGTGGAGGCCCATACGGGCCAAAGAACAAAGATGGATGAAAATAGACAAATGAAAGACCAATAGAAGTGGCCCCCCGACCCCCCTCCTTCCCCATGCCCCCCCAAATAAATAAATAAAGAAATAAATGTAAAAGATCTCTGGTTTCTTCATATTTGAGAGGGACTCCAAAACACAAAACTCCAAACCTTATAGTTACTAATATGAGAGCACATTAGGCTTTCCTAGGGATTATTGTTATGGCTGTAATTATAGGCTACTTTAAAGGCCAGAGAAGTTTCACCCACTAGGTAGAACATCGCTGTATTACAGAAAGAATCTGATTTATATTTCTGTAAAAAATGATTAATTAAGTATAACACATTTATTTGGGATCAGAACAAATTGTGTGTAAAGTGAATCAAATTTGATAATGAATTTCAAGAAAAATGACTTTTCTCCAACTTTAGATCAAGGAGTTTGGTGTTTCAGACATACCTAACAGAATGGACTCTGAGATAACCCACTAAAATTGTTTTCCTGTGGTCATGGAGAATAACATTGTTGGTGGTGGTATTGTTAAGTTGCTAAATCCTGTCCGACTCTTTTGCGACCCCATGGACTGTAGCCCGCCAGGCTCCTCTGTCCACGGGGTTTTCCAGGCAAGAATACTGGAGTGGGTTACCATTTCCTCCTCCAGGGCATCTTTCTGACCCGTCGACTGAACCTACGTCTCCTATATTGGCAGGGTTATTCTTTGCCACTGAACCAGCAGGGAAGCCTGGTGAATAACAATTCCCAGCTAAATTGACTGGGTGCACGCTGCTACAGTTCAGAGCCACGGTGGTGCAGTGGAAGTGCCCTGGAAGCTGCATCTGTGGCCTGGGTCTGTAGATGCAGACTGTCTCCAGCCGTGGGTCCCCGAGTTAGGTAGGCACTCAAGATCTCTGGTTTCGGGCTTCCCTGGTGGTCCAATGGGTAAGGACACCGCCTTGCAGGGCAAGGGGCGCCGGTTCGATCCCTGGCCTGGGAAGATCTCACATGCCACGGAGCGGCTGGACTGATGTGTCCAATTACCGAGCCGGAGCTCCGGAGCGCATGCGCCCACAGCCGGTGCTCTGCGACAACAGATGCCACTGCGGTGGAGGCCCATACGGGCCAAAGAACAAAGATGGATGAAAATAGACAAATGAAAGACCAATAGAAGTGGCCCCCCGACCCCCCTCCTTCCCCATGCCCCCCCCAAATAAATAAATAAAGAAATAAATGTAAAAGATCTCTGGTTTCTTCATATTTGAGAGGGACTCCAAAACACATAACTCCAAACCTTATAGTTACTAATATGAGAGCACATTAGGCTTTCCTAGGGATTATTGTTATGGCTGTAATTATAGGCTACTTTAAAGGCCAGAGAAGTTTCACCCACTAGGTAGAACATCGCTGTATTACAGAAAGAATCTGATTTATATCTTGCAATAAAGATTGACCATGACAGAAAAGTGCATATTTACCTTGCTTTTGTATAACTCGAGAACACCAAAATATTCGTATACTAAACAACAACAACAACAAAATGTATTAGTCACTTTCTTTCAAAAGACGATCTTGAATTTAATTCCGGCATACTGTATTTGTGAGTGTCCATATAGGATGTATTATCTAGGTACTTTCCTTGCTGGGGCAGAGGAGAAGGACACTGGAGAGTTCCAGGGCTTACAACCCTGAGGGAGGAGAGACGCCAGGTTCCAGAGAGCCAGCCAGAATCAGGATATTAGTCAAAAGAAGTGCGCCATCTAGTGGAAGATTACAAAGAGGGACCTCAAAAGCGGGATGGGGTGGGAGAAATGCCAGAAGAATGAAAAGGGATGGATTTGAAGTTCAAAGAGATCTGGTGGGTCTCCCTATTCATTTTTTCTTATCACTGGAGAATTTCTGCATGAACCAAAACACAGAGGCTAGCTCAATGGTCCTAGGTTTTCACTTCTTGTGGTCATAGCCAGATATAGAGAGAGACATACACAAACAATCTGAGAAATATGTGTCCATGTGATAAAAATAAGAAGCATCTACACATAGTGGCCATAAGGATGGGCCCTGTGAACCCTAAGAATGAAGAAGACATGCTTTCATTTGCAAGTGGCAGGCAGAAGCAGAACTGTATATCACTGCTCTACAATGCTGATGAGTAACTGACAAATTAAGCATTTACAGCAGTGAGGTGGCCAGGCTGAGGGGTATGTGTGTCCATGTGATGCGTGTGTGTGTGTGTGTGTGTGTGTGTGTGTGTGTGTGTTAGAGAAACAGATACAAACAACTTAACTGAGGATTTTACAACAGAACTTTCATTATGAGGCAAGAGCTGGAGAAAACAAACCATAACGTCTTCTAGTTGCCCCTTGTTGCTTCTAAGAACACTTGCCGTGTGTATTCTATGTATGCTGTGACTTTCAACTTATCAGTAAATGTTTATTGAAAACTGTAGTGTGACCCAGAATGTAGATCTAGTAGAAACCTCTAGAAGAGCCTGGTTGGAGTGTTTTCTTTAGCGGAAGAGGCCCGTGAGCCTGGAAGTGATTCGGGGTGCTGCTATTTGAGGATCTGGAAAGATACTGTAATTTGACGATCTGGACAACTCTCAGTAGAAATGAGCTTCTGGAACGCAACTGAAAAGTACACTGGCTGTCACAAGGGTATTGGCCAAACAGGAGAAACATTCCCATGAATGACTTTTCCATCTCCCATTCCCTCGCCCTGATTAACAAGAAGTCTGGCATTAGAAACATGTGAAACATTATGCTAAGTCTGAAGAATAGTTTTAAATTGCTTATAATCTTACCTTATACTCTAGGGTCCTCATGGAGCAGTGTGAAAGCCAGATTATCATAAATACTGTGCCATAGCGCCCTTTGATACATAACTTAACTGTTGTTAAAAAGAAGCAACAGAAATGCCTAGGTGGTTTCCTAAAAGGTCAAAATTCCATTTGCAAATGTCATTCACATTTGTAAACACCTTAAAAAGTCTTTTGTCAATTTGGTCTTCAGGAATTAGCAGAGTAATTATTTTAAAATACTTAAAAAGTCATGCAGTGCTTTACCTGGCCATTTCATTCAAGTACCTCTCACCCAGCCATTTTTCCATGAGTCTGTATCCGTCAACCGCCTTTGTTACTAACTCTTCCAGGAAAGCCAATGCCTTTACCTTGATCAGTTCAAGTCGGAACTGTGTAGCTCTTTCTGTTTAAAAAGAGAATCAAAAATGTATTTTAATGTATTATACAGCATGCATTTTCTGATGAACCAAATTCAATTTTAAACCAGTTGTGCTTTAGTTTGTGGAACTCTACCGGCAGCTTTGATATCCCAGTGTAGATCATTAATACCTTGTCCATCTCAGAAACAACGCCACACATGGTGTTGCCATTTGACAGTTTATTTAGACCAACATGGTAATTCAATTTTACATATAATGGCACTTTACTGTAATGTACTCCTTGATAAATTGGAATGGGAAAATACAAATAGATATTTTTGAATTTCAAAAAAGTAGGAGGGTGCTAAGTCTGCTGATCTTCGGAGAACCTTGGGAAGGTTCTAAGAACACCATCGTCCTTCTCAGCACAGGCGAGAGGAGACTGCAGCCCGTGATCCCAGGGTCCATGATATTACGGGTGCACTGTGAGGTCTGTGATCTCCCTCTAGAATATCTGTCCAGTCGTCTTTGTTTTTTCTGTCACCACATTTGGGCACTGATTTCGGTCTGCCTCCACTACCACCTCCATCCTGCTTTTTCTGCGTTCCCTTCCCCACCTCAAATCCAAACCCACCCACCCCAGAGTGACCGGTCTCACTTGCAAATGTGCTTATGGGCACTTTCTGCCCAGAAATCCTCACTAGTTACATAAGGGAAATGTAACCTTCTAGGCAGGGCACATGGGACCCTCCATCTCCCAGATCCTTTTTTGCCATAATGTGCCTCAGACTCCATAGCTACATCCCACCCTCATCCTTGTCCCCATCATCCCCTGCACACATTTCTTACATTCTTCTAGTTCAGCTCAAGCATGAATTCAAGGGCTTGGAAGTTGTCTTTGACTTCCAACTTGCATCCTTTGTCCTGTCTGCTGAGCTCCGGTAGCACACTGTAAGTGCTTGTTCACATTTCCTTCCTCTAGTTGTTTTTTCTTTCTTCTGTGTTTTTTTTTTTTTTTTGGCTGTTTTGTGGACTTGGCACATAGCAGAAACTCAGAAAACTCTGCTACGTAAAGGAATGAATTCAGCCACACTAGGACCACATATGGAAGGAACTTAAGGATGATGTATACTTAGCTACTGAAAGCAGATGTAGGGACAGGCAACAGGACAAGCACGTGTCCTGACTTCCTGTGTTCAACATCCTCCAAATTTTACTCTTGGAATTACGAAAGCAGGTGGTAGGAGGATGGAGAGGAGAAAAGGACAGAAGCAAGGGATGCAAAGCATCTTTAGTAGTTAATCATCACTGAGTAGTTAATCATCACTGAGTAGTTAATGGGTTCCAACTTACCCAATGTTGCATTTTTATGATTTTCACATCTAGTATATTGGACTTCCCTGGTATCTCATCTTGTAAAGAATCTGCCTACATTGCAGGAGACCCCAGTTCAATTCTGGGTCAGGAAGATCACCTGGAAAAGGGCTAGGGTACCCCCTCCAGTATTCTTGCCTTGAGAATTCCATGACTCGTCCATTGTGTCCCAAAGAGGTGGGTATGACTTGAGTGGCTTTCACTTTCACGTATTGACCATGGCTTCTTTCCAATTAAGATACTTTGGTTAAATTTCTTTTCAAATTCCAGTTTGAATTGTATTATATAAGATAATTGGAAGAGCCAGAAGAATACTACGTCTTATAAAGTTGTTGGTCTCTATAGAGAAGGAGGCCCTTGAACATTATCAATTGATCACTAACTCTTCCATTGTCTCTGCTCCTGGGAGCTCACTTTCAGGACTCATTAGCCTTTAGTCATGTTTTATTTTCCTAATGAGAGCCCTAAATTATTCTTATTATATTATAGAAGCATCTCCTTAGGTGGCCCTAAGCCTTTTTCTTTTCAGCCTATAAGATCATACCAACTCTAAAGTATTGCTTTTGTTTTCTTTACTTTGAGATTTTAATTACTGTTGATGCTCTCCTAACCTTTTTACAAATTCCTTTTTTGGAGATGTCAGCAAACAACCATAAAACAGTCAGATTTAGTCTTCATATGGGTCACATGAAAACAGCCAGTTGCCTTCAGTTGATTTGCTTTGTGTCCTCATAGACAAAAAGCCACCTGTGAACTATTTTCCTACTGGTCTATTTTCTAGTCAAAAGTATCATTTTCTTTCTAATTTCTACCTTCAAATTGCAGGGCAGCAAGATGCTCTTCCTTTATTCTGAACTTCAGTTCGTTTTTTGCTTCCACTTCATCCGTCTCCTCTGTGGAGACTACTACAGGAGCAGCTTCTGCCGTAGGTGGGGATTTACCTGAAAGGGCAATGAAAATGCTGAGTAACCTGCCAACGTGCAAGTGTACATGCAGGGCTTGGATAAATGCATCCCAAGTGGCGTGTGTACAGCTATACACGGCTAGTGATTTGGGCAGGAGAGACCCTGAGCCAGACAGTGTGAGTCATGAAACGCTGATGTTTTCTTGAGAATTTTCCATGTGGTATCTGTCTGGACAGATATAATAACATCCCCTTCATCCAGCACTGTGGAAAAATGAGATTTGCGACAGACATAGTTACAGACTCCAAAGAGCGTGAGATTTAGAGTTTGGAGACAGAAACGATCAAACCCCAACATAGCGCTGGATACTTGCAGAAGTACCAGTTCTCCAGGGATACTTGCACTGGCCAGTGCTCCCCAGGGCCTCATCAAAAGAAGACCAGAGAACACCCTCAAGCACACACGGTGGAAATGTAGCTTACAGTCAAGAATCTGTGATCTACTTCATTGTTTTTTAAACTAGCAATTAACTGCAAGTCCTTCATAGATTGTCTACAAGAATTGGAAAATAAGAATTTGTCCATGTTTGTCTGTGCCCATAAGAAACGGCAGTGTGATTCCAGTCACAAGCCCAGCTCATACAATTCTTCTTAGCTCAATAAATCTTTCTTGAAGGTCTGATCTCAAAGGGTTTAAATCTGGGGAAGAAGACAGATGCTAATAAGGAAAGTGTAATAAGCTGTGTTCATTGTGATAGTGAATACAATATAAATTACAGATGACAGAGCCCTTAATTTCTCTGAGTTTCTGTATTAAAATCTCTAACCAACTATTTCATTAAAGTAAATTGAAGCATTTCCTTCAAATGCTTTGTTTCCTTGATGTTCCTTAGAGACCCAGGCTTCTGTGAGCCCAAATGTTAGTTAGCAAACATTCTCCATACCAGCCCCTTCTAAGTTGTTTATCCCAATAACCAGCTGTATCCAGGGTGAAATAAATCTCAAAGATAGTTTTAAACACGTGAAAAGAACGCCAAGGTGACACTGTGTGATCTGAAAAGTGTGTGCAAGGAGGCTGACCGAGGCTGAGATAGACCAAGGGCACAAGCTCTCTATTGTGCTGCTCTCGCGTTGCCTCCAGGGGCCGTCAGCTCACGCCGCACGCATCCTCAGGGCTTGTCTTAATTCCCACTCTAGCTGCCCGAAAGGGCAATGAAAATGCTGAGTAACCTGCCAACGTGCAAGTGTACATGCAGGGCTTGGATAAATGCATCCCAAGTGGCGTGTGTACAGCTATACGGCTAGTGATTTGGGCAGGAGAGACCCTGAGCCAGACAGTGTGAGTCATGAAACGCTGATGTTTTCTTGAGAATTTTCCATGTGGTATCTGTCTGGACAGATATAATAACATCCCCTTCATCCAGCACTGTGGAAAAATGAGATTTGCGACAGACATAGTTACAGACTCCAAAGAGCGTGAGATTTAGAGTTTGGAGACAGAAAGCGATCAAACCCCAACATAGCGCTGGATACTTGCAGAAGTACCAGTTCTCCAGGGATACTTGCACTGGCCAGTGCTCCCCAGGGCCTCATCAAAAGAAGACCAGAGAACACCCTCAAGCACACACGGTGGAAATGTAGCTTACAGTCAAGAATCTGTGATCTACTTCATTGTTTTTTAAACTAGCAATTAACTGCAAGTCCTTCATAGATTGTCTACAAGAATTGGAAAATAAGAATTTGTCCGTGTTTGTCTGTGCCCATAAGAAACGGCAGTGTGATTCCAGTCACAAGCCCAGCTCATACAATTCTTCTTAGCTCAATAAATCTTTCTTGAAGGTCTGATCTCAAAGGGTTTAAATCTGGGGAAGAAGACAGATGCTAATAAGGAAAGTGTAATAAGCTGTGTTCATTGTGATAGTGAATACAATATAAATTACAGATGACAGAGCCCTTAATTTCTCTGAGTTTCTGTATTAAAATCTCTAACCAACTATTTCATTAAAGTAAATTGAAGCATTTCCTTCAAATGCTTTGTTTCCTTGATGTTCCTTAGAGACCCAGGCTTCTGTGAGCCCAAATGTTAGTTAGCAAACATTCTCCATACCAGCCCCTTCTAAGTTGTTTATCCCAATAACCAGCTGTATCCAGGGTGAAATAAATCTCAAAGATAGTTTTAAACACGTGAAAAGAACGCCAAGGTGACACTGTGTGATCTGAAAAGTGTGTGCAAGGAGGCTGACCGAGGCTGAGATAGACCAAGGGCACAAGCTCTCTATTGTGCTGCTCTCGCGTTGCCTCCAGGGGCCGTCAGCTCACGCCGCACGCATCCTCAGGGCTTGTCTTAATTCCCACTCTAGCTGCCCACGTGGACTCCTCCCTAGGAAGCATTTCCTCAGCTGGAGTGAGATGAGGGAGCTCTCCAGGGGCCTGAACCTCCCCCTTAAGGAACAATTCTTGGTCACACGTTTATCTCTGGCCTAGACTCCAGTTTTGTCAAGTCAGAGACCACATTCCTGATTTTTTTGAATTCACCATTGTGTGGTGCATGGTGGGGACCTAATAAGCCCAGCAGGAGCGACTGATCAGCGGAGGGACTTCTGTTTCCCTCTCTTCTTCTCTTGCCTCAAGTCACTTCAGAAACATACAAGTGGAAACCTTCAGAGGGCAGGGTTTGTTTGTGTTGGAGCTCATCCCCATGGGTAATTGGAGGTCTCTTCCAACTTGAATTTTCTTTCCTCTATGCTCTATCCTGCAGAGTTTCAGGCAGGATGCATCCAGGAGATTAAATGAAACCTGAGACCTGAATTAAAGCTTATGAAATTAAGCCTGAAATTTATACACATAGAATTTGGTATTAACCCTCTCTCTCTCTCTTTTTTTTTATTCTTTATTTTAAAGGTTTTACAGAGTTTTGTTGTTTACAGACATGTATGTTCCCAGATCAGTCATATGCATATCCATGGTCCCCACCCCCCCCAGTTCCCCCAATCCCACCCCTCCAGACCTTCGCCCTCTTGATTAAGGCTGGCTTCCTGGGTGGAGCTAAAGGTAAAGAGCCTGCCTGCCAATGCAGGAGACACAAGAGACTTTAATTCGATCGCTGGGTGGGAAGCTTCCTTGGAGAAGGGCATGGCAACCCGCTCCGGTATTCTTGCCTGGAGCATCCCCACGGACAGAGGAGCCTGGGGGCTATGGGACATGGTTCCAAAGAGCTGGACGTGACCGAAGCGATATAGCATGCGTGAATGAATAAGGCAGCCTCGGTCAGCCTCCTTGCACACACTTTTCAGATCACACAGTGTCACCTTGCAGTTCTTTTCATGTGTTTAAAACTGTCTTTGAGATTTATTTCACCCTGGATGCAGTTGGTTATTCAGATAAACAGCTTAGAAGGGGCTGCTATGGAGAATGTTTGCTAACTAACATTTGGGCTCACAGAAGCCTGGGTCTCTAAGGAAAACCTAACAAACAGCATTCTAGTAGCTCAGAGACTCATGTGCCTGGTTAAGTGCTTAGTTACCACCAAGGAGAGGTGAAGCATCCAGGCTTCTGGATGCTAAAGCCATGCCTACCTCTTCCTTTTTTGTCCTCTTTTTTTCTCTTGGGTGGTGGTGGTGGTGGCGGAGGCGGCTCCTTTTTCACTTTTTTATTGGCAGCTACCTGAGGAGATTTTTCTTTTGAATCTGCTGGCTGGTTTTCTTTCTCTTCTTCCGCAAGCCTCTGATGAATTTCAGCAGCCACCTGGTTATATGAGAGCAAGGCTTCGGTTAGTGCCACATTTATGCAAGGTGATAGCTATTTGGATTTAGGCACCACTGCATTTCACTGAAACCTCATTTTACTACAGACAACCATGCCATGTCCTCAGTCTTTTAAGAACACACTTTGAGGTTTTACTTAACTGCCCCTGTCCCTGTCCCAAGACATGGCTTCCTGAGGCCATCTGTAGGGAGATCACTCACTTTCTCAAGACCTGCCTGCTGAGTGTTTTTCTGTTTCCTCATTGCTGCCCTCAAACCTGGATAGCTCTTAGGTAGGCAAGTATTTCTTTCTTTTACATCTCAGAGCTATGGATTGAACATCCACTAGTCTTCCAAGTTCCTGTTATCTCTTGTCCTTCAATCTGGGGCATGCCCTTAGGTCAGTGTTTCTCAACTTCTGTGTCTCTCAATCAGTCTCCTAATCACAATCCCCTCCATGAAATTTTCATACTGCAGAAGTGTCTCTAGCCTGTGTATTTTACGTATGTTGCTTCATATGTAAAATTAGTGAGATTTTGTCTTGTCCTCCAGTTGTTTTGGGAGCCCATTCCCCGTGTTAACTGGGCTTGCGAATATTTGAATCCTGGGTTTCCACTGTTGTCTCACGCTAGGCTAGACGTCACTCCAGGAAGGTGCAGAATTCATGAGGACGACCTGTCCCATAGCTAACCGCGTGGCTGGTTCTTGATTTCCTCTCCCTGGGAACTCTGAGCTTCTCTTCATATCAGCACCCTCCTCCTTTCACTCTCATGGATTTCCTGGTACAAGAGATTGCCTGTGTGGTCACAACACGACACACAGCTGATGAATGGGGTCAGGTGAACTGCTGCTGGGACCCTCTCCATCTTTCCTGCTCTGTGGCCTCAGGAAACCCTGGGGCTTGTACAGCTGGTGCCATGCCTGCAGTTAGGAAGACTGGACCTTTCAAACCATGTTATCTTCTGGATATATGCCTGGAATTCAGAATGAATTTGGAAAAGAATATGTTTGTTAGTATTTCAGTTATATCCAACCCTTTGCAACCTCACAGACTGTAGCTCGCTAGGCTTCTCCCTCTCTGGGATTCTCCAGGCAAGAATACTGGGATGGCTGCCATCCCCTTCTCCAGGGGATCTTCCTGACTCAAGGATCGAACCTGGGTCTCCTGCATTGCAGGCAGATTCTTTACCATGTCAGCCACCAGGGAATCCTTTGGAAAAGAAGCGATACATATATATGTATAACTGAATCACTTTGCTGCACACTTGGAACTAACACAACAGTGTTAATCAACTATGCTCCAATGTAAAAAATTAAAAATAAATAAATTAATTGAAAGAATAAAGACTGGAGCTACTAAAATTCGTCCAACTACTCCTGGGAAGGTGAAGGGCATTTATGGGTGTAAGTCTGAGAACTGAGAACTGAGACAAAACTCCCAAGAGGAAGAAAGAAAAGCCACGCACACCATGGGGACAGTAGTAACAAATTGCTGAAAACTTAAAATCTTAGTAAGGTGACTGGTGAGGAAATGGAAGTCCGTAGGGGTTTATTTATTTATTAAAGTGCTTACTATTTCCAAGCCTGATGTTATTTCTAGAGAGAAATGGGTGAAGGGCCCAGAGGAGAAAGAGGAAGTTGGATAGAGGTGAACAGAATGATGAAAAAGGCACAATTTAATGTCTACCCTCTGGCCAATTCCTGTCCTCTCTAGAGTCCTAGCGTGCTTCACACCCACTGCTCAGCATGTATCTGTCCTCAACTGTTCTTTGAGCGTGAAAGCGCATCTCCAGTCTCCAAATGGGCTGAGCGCTCCCTAGAGCCAGGCCAGTCCTGTGGCTTAGTTTTCTCCATAGCTTTTAGAATGTGTGTTACGCTCATAGAAGGTGCCCAGGAAAGGCTTTCTGATTAACAGGATTCTTTTAAAATCACCATATGCTACAGAATATGCTTACAACTTCTGGTGCAGTGGTCAAGAGTTCACCCGCCAATGCAGGAGCCACAAAAGACACGGGTTTGATCTCTGTGTTGGGAATATTACCTGGAGTAGGAAAGAGCAACTCACTCCAGTATTCCTGCCTAGAAAATTTTATAGACAGAGAAGACCGGTGGGGTCACAAAAAGTTGGTCACAACTGAGTGCCTGAGTGCGCGTGCGCACACACACATGTACCTACAGTTCCTTCAGTATTAGCAGCACCTGAGAGGGATGCAGAAAGGCTAAAAAGAGCAAGGCAGTTTTTTCTGGTGTATGTGTATCTGTTTTTTTAATCAGATGCTCTTTTGATAAAAATGGATTTCATGATATATACTGTACTTTCAAATTCTTGGTAAAACTGAAAGCAGACTTGTTAACATTCTCCCCTAAATTGCAAGCAATTCATTTTTGAATCGGTTCTTGCAAGGCACAATAAGTTAACAATTTCCCTTAAAATTGGATTTTTCTCCTCTGTAAACAACCTCGTGATGATGAGGATGATTACCATCATCTGCATTTTTCTAGTCCATTTCCCTCAAACACCTCTGGGTCTCTTTCAAAAATTAACATAATTCACAGTACACCTAGCAATCTAGCTTGTAAGGCTGAAGAAATTCTAGAAATAATGCTTGGACCTAGTGGGCGTTAAACATGACTGGTTTCTTTGAAATCATTGCCTGCTAATTAGAAGAAAGTTCTGCTAAAAATTAACATAATATACTAAGTGGATAGCTCTTGCTAAAACTACTGTGTAGAGAAAAAGCCTGTGTTAAAGTGCCTAATTTGAGTTGCTCTCATCTCAGTTGGTCATGTTCTCTCTGTAACATTTCACTGAATCAAGCCTGTCTTATTTGAAACCCAAAAGTTCTTTTCTGTGTTAGTCACTCAGTCATGACTGACTCGTTGCAACCCCATGAACTAGAACTGGCCAGGCTCCTCTGTCCATGGAATGCTCTCGGCAAAGATACTGGAGTGGGTTGCCACTCCCTTCTCCAGGGAATTTGCCTGACCCTGGGATTGAACCTAGGTCTTCTGTATTACAGGCAGATTCCTTATCATCCTGAGCCAGTGGGGACAATTCTCTCAAGGTCATTTAATGTCAAAGTCTACTAGAAACATAAAATCAAGATTCAAATGTAATTATTGGGAATATTAATTACTGAACAATCTTTCCCTCTATGCTTTCTTTGCGTTTTCAAAAGTCTACAAGCAAAGTGGTACAGGTTTTTTTTTTTTTTTTAAATGTTATTGTTGTAGCTCATACACTCTGGTCTTTGATCTATTTTAGTTAATTTTTTTTTAACTTTTATTTATTTATTATTTTGGGCTGTGCTGGGTCTTTGTTGATGTGTAGGTTTAGCTGCTCTGCGGTATGTGGGATCTTCCCGGATTAGGGATCGAACCTGTGCCTCCTGCATTGGCAGACAGGTTCTTATCCACTGAGCCACAAGGGAAGCCCACGGTACAGTTTTGAATAAATTTCTTAGCATAATGATCTATTATATTTAGTTTCTTAAAAAACTTTCATACACATTATTTCATTGGATCTTTTCAACCATTCAAGAAAGGCCAAGTAAAAGGTCTGCCATGTTACAGACAAGGAACCAAAGACTCAGAGAGGTTAAGTGATTTTCCAGAGACCACACAGCTTAATAGGCATATACAGAGCTCTTGGTATATACACAGTATCTCTCTCTAATAATCTAATATTTAAAATATTATTTTCCTAGGTTATCTTTTTCTTATTAATTTTTTTGGGGGGAGCACTTCTATTGGTCTTTCATTTATCTATTTTCATCCATCTTTGTTCTTTGGCCCATGTGGGCCTCCCATCACAGTGGCCTCTCTCGTCGCAGAGCACTGGCTCTTGGTGCATGTGCTCCAGAGCTCCAGATCAGTAGTTGGACACATTGGTCCAGCTGCTCCATGGCACATGGGATCTTCCCAGGCCAGGGATTGAACTGGTGCCCCTTGCACTGCATGGTGGTGTTCTTACCCACTGGACCACCAGGGAAGCCCTTTCTTAGATAATCTTAATGGGATGTGTAAGACTTATAAATTATGTTTATGTTCAATTAAAAGTAAGAATAATAATTCATCAACGTTTTTTGGGAAACGTCTGGATCTGGTTTCCTACTCTCTGGTGCTTTGCAGACTACAGCCATTTCCACCACCATCATCATCTATATGAGCATCAGTGTTACTGTCAGAGCAGCAGGAGCATCTCAAGAACGTCCTGAGTATACACAAGACTGATCTGGGATTATACATATTTGGAAACCACAAAACTCTGCAAAAGCAATAAAGCCAAAAGAAAAAAATGGCAAAAAAAAGAGAATGTACTGAGGACTCAGTATTGTGTTAGGTGTCAGCATTATGCTACGTGTAGTGTAGCGTAGTGTAGTGGATATAAAATGTATTAGAATCATTAAGTATTCAGCAAAACATTAATGAGATATAAGGTACAAACAATAAACTAGATATTAAAAGCCAAGTGTAGGAGAGCAGTAGTTATTACTACTATAAGGATTGGAAGAGCATATGATCTAAGAAGGCTTGGACTTCAGGAAACAGACAACCAACTCATGGGGAATGAAGGTAGGAACTAAGACCAAAGGAAATATAAGTTAAATTTCTGACTTTACAACTAAGAAGTCTGGCCCCACTGGGGCCCACTCTTAACCAGCAAAGTTGGCCAGGCATCTCTCTGGATGGGAGAGTTGCTTCTGCTTGGCCACAGTCCCACCCCTCCCTATTGCCTTATATTTGATGCACCTCATAGACATTTCCTGCTTACCCTGGTAGACCTCTGCACTTGGAGCCCTGAGTCAGCAGAGAATAGAATCTAAATGTTGGTTAATTCCTTTCTTGACCTCATGTATTTGCTGATTGAACTGTTTCACTTCTTATTTCCTTTAGAAAGAAAAACTTACAGCAGGCATAGATGTATATTGTGAACATTATGTACATTTTCTATTGATAGTATATTGCAAACTTTGGAATTCAATGAATGGGTATTATTAAAAGGAAATATAATAACCAGCACTGCTTACCATCTGAGATATTGCTAAGGAAGCCTGTTGCCATGTGTCTGTCACCATCTTCTCATCAGCCTCAAAGTTTAACTCTACACCTTCCAGTGAGTAATCAATCTTCTCTTTCAGTATGGTCTTTGTTTTGGATTTGGATACAGTTGACTCTGGAGAAATGGATCTTAGAGGAACCAGGGGAATTCTTGGGAAAACCAATGAGAAAGAAATATAAAGACTTTAACAGAATTCTATTTGTGTGGTTATGTTACTTGGTAAATTTCATTGTCTTGTTCTTAGAAGAACTCTTTCAATGGAGGAAAGACGATGAGAGACTATTCAAACTTTTATGGCCCAGAAAGTCTTACTAAAAGAGGAAACTAGAAATAAGCAATGCTAAAACATAATCTTTAGGCCTAATTCTTAGTAACTATGAGGAAGGGGATGAAACAATGGCAATTTATGAAGAAATGCAAGTTTGGAATTTATCTGGGATATAAATTCCCAACAAGGAATAAGTAAGTTATGAAAAAAAGCAAACCAAATAGATTTGTGCACCACTTCTTTGAGATTACTAGCACTTGGCTTCTGGAAGTAAGTAGTTAAAAAGCATGATATATGATAGTAGATGTGAGGTCTGCAAGAGGGTGTCCCACTGAGGTTTGAGAGCTCCGGTAGCCCTCCCCAAACCTTGAGAATGGGTGAGAAAGGCTGTCTGTGCTTTGTAAAGTACTGTGAGAACATAGAGTTAAGTTCTCCCCCTGCTCTCAACCATATTGCTGCTCCTGTGTAGAGATTTCAGAGATGCCCCTAGGAATGCCCCATCCTTGAAGAATCCCAGGATCTCAAAGGCTAACTGCAGGGAGTGATGCATGGAGCAGAATGCTTACTGTGACTTCCGCCTGCCTCACTGCTAGATCATAGGAAGGGCTTGCAGCTCCAGCAGAGAGGAGTTCCTAGGATGCCTTTGCTAAAGCTTGAGAAGATCAAGCATTAGGCTTGGCAGACCCAAGTTGTTGGGGAATGGGACAGTGATGAGGAAAGCTGGCTGTGAGCTCCAGAAAACCATTGGTCTGGACTTGTTTTGAAGCATCAGATGAGGTTTTCTTAAGTTAGCTCTGATTACCACAATGCTTGGAATTCGGACAGTGCACTGTGCCTATAAAGGAAATGTGTTGAGGATCTACGACTCAGCATCTGTCCACTCACAAGGCCAGCTGACATCTTAATAAGCAAGTAATGCTCAATCTTGGTCACTGAGACTCATGAGATTCACTTTTAAACAGGTAAGATAAGGTCTGTGTTTTTTGAGGATATAAAGACTTTAACAGAATTCTATTTGTGTGGTTATGTTACTTGGTAAATTTCATTGTCTTGTTCTTAGAAGAACTCTTTCAATGGAGGAAAGACGATGAGAGACTATTCAAACTTTTATGGCCCAGAAAGTCTTACTAAAAGAGGAAACTAGAAATAAGCAATGCTAAAACATAATCTTTAGGCCTAATTCTCAGTAACTATGAGGAAGGGGATGAAACAATGGCAATTTTATGAAGAAATGCAAGTTTGGAATTTATCTGGGATATAAACTCCCAACAAGGAATAAGTAAGTTATGAAAAAAAGCAAACCAAATAGATTTGTGCACCACTTCTTTGAGATTACTAGCACTTGGCTTCTGGAAGTAAGTAGTTAAAAAGCATGATATATGATAGTAGATGTGAGGTCTGCAAGAGGGTGTCCCACTGAGGTTTGAGAGCTCCGGTAGCCCTCCCCAAACCTTGAGAATGGGTGAGAAAGGCTGTCTGTGCTTTGTAAAGTGCTGTGAGAACATAGAGTTAAGTTCTCCCCCTGCTCTCAACCATATTGCTGCTCCTGTGTAGAGATTTCAGAGATGCCCCTAGGAATGCCCCATCCTTGAAGAATCCCAGGATCTCAAAGGCTAACTGCAGGGAGTGATGCATGGAGCAGAATGCTTATTGTGACTTCCCCCTGCCTCACTGCTAGATCATAGGAAGGGCTTGCAGCTCCAGCAGAGAGGAGTTCCTAGGATGCCTTTGCTAAAGCTTGAGAAGATCAAGCATTAGGCTTGGCA
This sequence comes from Tragulus kanchil, assembly GCA_022376925.1. NCBI lineage: Eukaryota > Metazoa > Chordata > Mammalia > Artiodactyla > Tragulidae > Tragulus > Tragulus kanchil. Next base: position 131,406,658 of record JAIOJX010000004.1, read on the forward strand.
GACCCAAGTTGTTGGGGAATGGGACAGTGATGAGGAAAGCTGGCTGTGAGCTCCAGAAAACCATTGGTCTGGACTTGTTTTGAAGCATCAGATGAGGTTTTCTTAAGTTAGCTCTGATTACCACAATGCTTGGAATTCGGACAGTGCACTGTGCCTATAAAGGAAATGTGTTGAGGATCTACGACTCAGCATCTGTCCACTCACAAGGCCAGCTGACATCTTAATAAACAAGTAATGCTCAATCTTGGTCACTGAGACTCATGAGATTCATGCGTTTAATCAGGTAAGATAAGGTCTGTGTGATCATCTCTAAATCTTTTAGATAGGACAACAGGCATCTCCCAGGACCTTGCTTTGGAGGACAGCAGTGATATCATTTAGAAAAGGAATCTGGGTTTAGAATTCATCTACTGAGAATAATTCTGGTCTAGCTGGTTCTCTTACAATCAGTAGATATTTCAGTAGATATGCACTGGGGCATGTCACTTGACTTTCTGAAGCTTCCTTCCTCTTGGATTAATACAAATATGATAATATTATTACTATTATTGGTTATCAGTTAACACCATTCTAATTGCTGTTAGGTTGCTGGGGGAATAAAATAGACAAGTTTTGTGAAAGTGCTTAACATTGTGCTCGTTTTCCTACACATGTCAAAGAGCCCGGTTGACGCTCACTGGTAGGTTGAAGCATTGATTGGTTGAGAGTTAGATGAGATACTTCCAGCAGTGACTTGAGGTTGAGATTGGTGCAGAGTTGTTTTGAGGAAAACAAGAACTGGCCGTTTTTTGGTCCATCTCATTCTACTCACCAACATTAACAGCTTCCCCATTATGCCTGACTTGCCATTTCTGTGCTAAGAACAGAACGCACTGCTACTGTAGACACTGAAACCTAGCCTCTTCTGATGACTCTGATGGTTCCTGTCACTTCGGAATTTTTTAAATTGTTTTTAATTTCAAAGTTTTCTTTCAGTATCTTTCTGAGTTAAACATTCCTCTTGTATTTGTGTCAAAAAATAGCGTACAGACTTTCCCTTTCGTGTTTTCTTGCTTATACGTGGTCCTGACAGAGACATGATGGGACCAGATGGAAAATACCTACAGAGAAACAAACCTCTGATCACTGTGGAATGAATCCCATTGTGCTCAGGCCATTTCAAATCCTTTTTTTTTTTCGCCTGTGTGTGATTTTTTAAAAAAATTTTATTTTACTTTTTACTCTTACAGAGTTTTGTTGTTGACTCTTTGTGACCCCATGGACTGCGACATGCCTGGTTTCCCTGTCCTTCACCATCTCCCGGAGCTTGCTCAAACTGATGTCCATTGACACAGTGATGCCATCCAGCCACTCATGCAATGAGACTCATGAGATTCATGCGTTTAATCAGGTAAGATAAGGTCTGTGTGATCATCTCTAAATCTTTTAGATAGGACAATAGGCATCTCCCAGGACCTTGTTTTGGAGGACAGCAGTGATATCATTTAGAATAGGAATCTAGGTTTAGAATTCATCTACTGAGAATAATTCTGGTCTAGCTGGCTCTCTTACAATCAGTAGATATTTCAGTAGATATGCACTGGGGCATGTCACTTGGCTTTCTGAAGCTCCCTTCCTCTTGGATTAATACAAATATGATAATATTATTACTATTATTGGTTATCAGTTAACACCATTCTAATTGCTGTTAGGTTGCTGGGGGAATAAAATAGACAAGTTTTGTGAAAGTGCTTAACATTGTGCTCGTTTTCCTACACATGTCAAAGAGCCCGGTTGACGCTCACTGGTAGGTTGAAGCATTGATTGGTTGAGAGTTAGATGAGATACTTCCAGCAGTGACTTGAGGTTGAGATTGGTGCAGAGTTGTTTTGAGGAAAACAAGAACTGGCCGTTTTTTGGTCCATCTCATTCTACTCACCAACATTAACAGCTTCCCCATTATGCCTGACTTGCCATTTCTGTGCTAAGAACAGAACGCACTGCTACTGTAGACACTGAAACCTAGCCTCTTCTGATGACTCTGATGGTTCCTGTCACTTCGGAATTTTTTAAATTGTTTTTAATTTCAAAGTTTTCTTTCAGTATCTTTCTGAGTTAAACATTCCTCTTGTATTTGTGTCAAAAAATAGGGTACAGACTTTCCCTTTTGTGTTTTCTTGCTTATACGTGGTCCTGACGGGGACATGATGGGACCAGATGGAAAATACCTACAGAGGAACAAACCTCTGATCACTGTGGAATGAATCCCATTGTGCTCAGGCCATTTCAAATCCTTTTTTTTTTTTTCACCTGTGTGTGATTTTTTAAAAAAATTTTATTTTACTTTTTACTCTTACAGAGTTTTGTTGTTGACTCTTTGTGACCCCATGGACTGCGACATGCCTGGTTTCCCTGTCCTTCACCATCTCCCGGAGCTTGCTCAAACTGATGTCCATTGACACAGTGATGCCATCCAGCCATTTCATCTTCTGTCATCCCCTTCTCCTTTTGCCTTCTATTTTTCTCCAGCATTAGGGCCTTTTCCAATGAGTTGTCTCTTTGCATCAGGTGGCCAAAGGATTGGAGCTTCAGTATTATTCCTTCCAGTGAATATTCAGGGTTGATTTCCTGTAGCATCGACTGGTTTGATCTCCTCTCAGTCCAAGGAATTCTCAAGAGTCTTCTCCAACACCACAGCTCAAAGGCATTAATTCTGCACTCAGCCTTTTTTATGGTTCAACTCTCACATCCATACATGACTACTTGGAAAACCATAGCTTTGATTATATGAACTTTTGTCGATTAAGTCATGCCTCTGCTTTTTTGACATAAGGGAAGGTAAAATAAGCAAAGTAAGAATATGTGATACAATTAAAATAGGGCATGTGAGGAAGGATAGGTCATTGTCATATTATGCAATAAAGGTAATAGTTAACATTTATTGGGAATCGCTGGGGACTAGGTCTCAAGTCTTCTGATTCCCAGACATGGTGCTACATGTTCTGAGGATTTCATTTTCTGTTGTCTTCACGACAACCCTACCTTACAGATAAGGAAACCAAAGCTTGAGAGTTTGGTTGACTTTCCCAAATAAATTGTTTTAACTTACTTACATGTAACTAGTAACTGGTTAAAAATGTAATTTTCTCCCACTCTTACCACCAATGTTATTTTCAGAGCGGTGGGAATCTGATGCTAGACTACTAATAAGTTTCAGTCTCACAAAGTCATAACCACATATGACTGAGTCTTTACTGTTTCTGAATTTCCTATACTGTAAAGGAAGACTCATAACACCTTCCAGTTTCATTTACATATGTCACACACAACCACACCCAGACATACAGAAGAGCGTGGGATCTTTCATAAAAGTGGTAGAAAGTCATGATCCCTTACCAGAAAGTCTTGTGGTCTAAAGTGTTTCAGAATTCAGAATTTATTTATACAATATTGGCTTTCCAGACGGTGGCAGTGGTAAAAAAAAAAAACTTGTTTGCCAATGCAGGAGGCATAAAAGATGTGGGTTCGATCCCTGGATCAGGAAGATCCCCTGGAGAAGGGCATGGCAACCCACTCCAGTTTTCTTGCCTAGAGAATCCCATGGACAGAGGAGCCAGGTGGGCTACAGTCCATGGGGTCGCAAAGACTTGGACAAGTGAAGTTACTTGGCATGTATGCAGGCACATATACTGTATATTTTATAGTATCCCTCTCAATCTGTTGGAAACACTCGATAACCAAACACACTATAACTCTGCAGCAAAAAGTGAGTAATCAATCAGTATTTAAATCGAGTAAATAATGCATATCAATAATCTTAGTCAAAGTTAGAAAAAAATTTCAGTTTTCAGAGCTTTTTTTGGCGGGCGGGTGGTTCAGATTAGCAGATACAGGATTGTGGTTTTATAATGGTATTCTATTTTGAATCACAAAGCTTTATGTTCAGACTAATTACAGTGCAATGTGAGAATCCACCTTACCTAAGCTGGCTTTCCAAAATGTCTTTACTATCCAGTTGGACCAATGGGATTCGAGTGAATCTCTTGTCATCTGTTGGAATTTTGCATTCCATTCCCCTGTAATAATCTTGAAGGAATTTCTTTGTATCTTGGAAACGGTTCAGTTCTGCCTTTAATAGAAAACATGAGTGTTAATACCCAAGACAAAACAAGATAATCTGTACCTATTTTCTATATATGCTCTGTAAACACTATTTTAAAACAGTTCGAAATCAGTTTTCTGGAAACTAAGAGAACTGGTTTCAAATGTATATCTAAAGTTTCATAAAAATTAAAGAAAACTGGTGATTTTGCATTCTCTGTACTTACTGAGTATGATTCCACTAAACAAGAGGATGTTTCCACACCTCTTAATAATGTTACAAAAGACTGGATGATGTCTGAAGTAATACATATGAGTCATTATTTTGACATTAGGAATTCTTTGTGTCCTATATTCAATCTTAATCAGTACATTAGTAAACACTTGAGTGTTTTCTGTCATATGTAGCATATTAGTTGATTTGGAAAATACTAAAAATACTTTATACTGATACTGTTGCAAAGATCTGACTCACTGGAAAAGACCCTGATGCTGGGAAAGATGGAAAGCAAGAGGAGAAGAGGGTGACAGAGAAAGAGATGGCTGAATGGCATCACTGACTCAATGGACACCTGTCTGAGGAAACTCAGGGAGATAGTGATGGGCAGAGAGGCCTGGTGTGCTGCAGTTCATCGGGCTGTGAACAGCTGGACACGACTTAGCAACTGAACAACAACAAAAACAACAAAAATATTATACATACAGAAGTGGGTTATACATACATCCTTTCTCCAGGGGATCTTCCCAACCCAGAGACTGAACCGGGGCCTTCTGCACTGCAGGCAGATTGCCTACTGTCTATATCACCAGGGAAGCGCATACATACCAGTATATAATATAAGTACAGATACTGCTACAAAAGAACTGAAATACAAAATGGGATTAAGTTTTGGCCCTGTAGGACTACGAAATGTAGTTGTGGAGAACACCAAATGGTGACGGGATGTGATAATGAATTATTTTTTCTGCAGTTTCCATTCTTGCTCAACATGAACGGAAGGATGATCACTCCTCCAAGCTCACAACGAAACCCCTCGGCTGACTTTGCCGGTAGGCTTCTTGAGGGACAGGAAATGGAGAAGCACAGAGGAGCATCAGTTACTCACGAGTGACTCCCTCCCAGCCAGGTCATTTCAGTTGGTGGCAATCATGACGGGCATGCTCAGTGAGACCCTGCACAGTGTCAATTACACAGACAGACCATGAGCTTTCCCACCTGCTGTCCCATTAGATGTCAGACCAGTTGGCATATCTGTGCTTCTCTGGTGGTATAACCATGGCCTCCATTCTTTGCTTTTGTTAGTGCGGCTACTTAAACCAGTACCTGAGGGTTTAAAGGTGGAAGTTCTTATGCAGATGTATTCCATGACAGTTAGTTTCTAAAAAAGGGAACTGACCTAGTGTTCAAAGTCCTCTGCTGATCCTTACTCAGAACATTTATAGAGGTTTCTCTGGTGGCACAGATGATATGAAACCTGCCTGCAATGTGGGAGACCCCGGTTTGATCCCTGGGACGGAAAGATCCCACAAAGAAGGGAATGGCTACCCACGCTACTATTCTTGCCTGGAGAATCCCATGGACAGAGGAGCATGGTGGGATATTTATAAAGGGGGTCTCTATATTTAGCAAGGAAGCCATATTGCCATTTATGCAATAAAATATCAAGGAATAGGCTTGTACTGGCATATTTACTGTTTGGAACAAATAAATGTCTGCTTTGCACTGTAGTCTACAACAAAAGACAAGGACAGCTTCAATAGGTTTGTTTTTGATACAGAAAAAGATAAACCAAATTGCTCCTGAAAAAGTGTTCTCTGTATTATAAAACTTTTCTAGCTAAATAACTGAAACAGAAAGAAATTCATTTGGTTAATTTGAATCTACATTGTAAATAAAATCACAATTCACATATTTTCATAAATTACAGATCAGGTTTTAAATATTCCATCTGGATTTTAAAACATAGATATACATTTAAGTAGCTTTTTCAAAGTAATATTTTGAAATATTTAGGAAAACTAAATATTTTTTCTCTTTTCCTGCAGAGAAATCAAATGGAGACTTTAAATACTCATATATGAAACAGTCTCACAGTTTGACAATAAACGTTTATACCTTTTGTGCTTAGATTTGATAAAACAGTAAATAGAAAATAATTCTTATAAACTACACTCAAGAGGATCTGCACAATACCACATTCACAATGAGTGACACACAAATGCACTGATAAATCCAATTTGTACAAAGTAGATACTGACAAATAACTCTGAGGAATTGAACTACTGTGACACTATAAAAAATTTTTAGTTATTAAACCATAACATTCCACTATTTGGTAGATATATTTGGAAATCAGAGAATTATTTCCTCCTTAACTTAGAGAACTGAACTGTTTAATTATGATTAAGATTAGTAGGTCCTATTTTACATAATTGGTATTTGAGACAGTGCTGGTATCCATGCCTCAGACTAACTCTATCATATTATTTTATATAAAATATTAATTTATTTTAGGGGGACATAATTTGACTCATTATACAGCTAACTATGAATAAGATGCCATGCATATCCAGAATTGCCATATAAACAGAACTGATTCCTTTCACACTTGTGATAACTAGTAAATAATGCTCTCTCATTGTTTCTCTCATCACAGAATCTCAGTTTTGAAAGAAATCTTAGAAATCAACTATCAGAGATAAAAATTTTCTAAAATTTGCTTTGTACAAACCTTGTCTTATTGGCTGCCTAATAAGCACCACATTTGGGATAAAACCAAGAAAACCTTTGCAATATCAGTTTCAGGAATGCTGGGTTAGTACACCAAGAGTTCCTTTTTTGCAGGGCATCTGCATATCTTAATATGTCAATATGCTTGTTAATATCCCAGGAAGAGGGAGGGATAGAGTACATAGCCCTTCTGAAAGTCTTTTGTATCAAGTCCTCAGCTTTGTGAAATGTCTTGTAAGATCAGTGTTATACGGAACCCACTCTGGGAAACAGTTATCTAGCCACAAACTATATTCTGTGTTTCAGGGAGAGTCTGAAAGGTAGATATTATGCGGTGTAAGAGTTACACCATTTCCACAAGAGGCACATATTGCTTGGAATTCTGGAAATGGTTTCCAAAAATTCTCTAATCCCTTAACCTTCACTATTGGATTTTTTAAATAAAACAAACCCAAACTCAAAAATTTGAAACAGTCTCACAGTTTGACAATAAACGTTTATACCTTTTGTGCTTAGATTTGATAAAACAGTAAATAGAAAATAATTCTTATAAACTACACTCAAGAGGATCTGCACAATACCACATTCACAATGAGTGACACACAAATGCACTGATAAATCCAATTTGTACAAAGTAGATACTGACAAATAACTCTGAGGAATTGAACTACTGTGAGACTATAAAAATTGTTAGTTATTAAACCATAACATTCCACTATTTGGTAGATATATTTGGAAATCAGAGAATTATTTCCTCCTTAACTTAGAGAACTGAACTGTTTAATTATGATTAAGATTAGTAGGTCCTATTTTACATAATTGGTATTTGAGACAGTGCTGGTATCCATGCCTCAGACTAACTCTATCATATTATTTTATATAAAATATTAATTTATTTTAGGGGGACATAATTTGACTCATTATACAGCTAACTATGAATAAGATGCCATGCATATCCAGAATTGCCATATAAACAGAACTGATTCCTTTCACACTTGTGATAACTAGTAAATAATGCTCTCTCATTGTTTCTCTCATCACAGAATCTCAGTTTTGAAAGAAATCTTAGAAATCAACTATCAGAGATAAAAATTTTCTAAAATTTGCTTTGTACAAACCTTGTCTTATTGGCTGCCTAATAAGCACCACATTTGGGATAAAACCAAGAAAACCTTTGCAATATCAGTTTCAGGAATGCTGGGTTAGTACACCAAGAGTTCCTTTTTTGCAGGGCATCTGCATATCTTAATATGTCAATATGCTTGTTAATATCCCAGGAAGAGGGAGGGATAGAGTACATAGCCCTTCTGAAAGTCTTTTGTATCAAGTCCTCAGCTTTGTGAAATGTCTTGTAAGATCAGTGTTATACGGAACCCACTCTGGGAAACAGTTATCTAGCCACAAACTATATTCTGTGTTTCAGGGAGAGTCTGAAAGGTAGATATTATGCGGTGTAAGAGTTACACCATTTCCACAAGAGGCACATATTGCTTGGAATTCTGGAAATGGTTTCCAAAAATTCTCTAATCCCTTAACCTTCACTATTGGATTTCAGTTATGCTCCCCTAAGCTGTTCTTTTTAGAAAATAATTTATTAGCTTCTGTAATTAAATCCATGTAGATAAGACCTTACATGTTTAATACAGTGCGTTACCCCTGTTCAAATGGAAAAAATTATGCTTAACGTTTCTAGACTAATATGGCTGTTAATTTCTGTACAATGCCAACCCAACACAGTACAATTGGGATACTTTTTCCAAAGCTGACCGCACAGTTAAAGTTTCCAAAAATTCAAATTTTATATTTATATTATTTATATAAAAAAGACCAATAGCAGTATGTTATGCATCAATTGCAGCAATAGCTTTTCTAAGTTCTGCAATCATCTGTACAAAATTATAGAGACATCCAGCACACTCCATTAAAAAAAAAAGGTAAAAAATAAAACCTCAGAAAAAAGAGCAAAGTTCTGTTACTGTTGTGGTATTGGCACCAGTTTCTTTTCTTTTCTTTTCTTTTTTTATTATTAGCTTCTAAATCATCATTTGGAAAGAAAACATTCTAGAATAACATCATTAAAAAAAGATCTGATAAAGCACGGTCACTACTACATGTCATAATGCAGGTACATGGTATTTTACATTCACAGAGGCATGATACAGTACTGTCCTAATAGTAACACTAGAGGATATAATCAAAAAGGCATTATTTGAAACTTGATTCTACCTTCCCAGCAGAGGGCCCAAAGGATGGTTATGACATAGCTCTGGTACAGAAATGCACCTTCTTAGACAGGATTTCCTTTCTTTAGTGGCACAGTTCTAGACACCTATTCCAACATTCCATCTGTTTACTCAAAGTGGTGCCCCAGGGGTGTTATCCCTGCCTGCAGTTTTAGACTGCTGGAGGTCTCACCTCTATCCTCAGCACAACCCATGCCTTGCGGCTCTCACCTGGATCCCAGAGCTGGCAATTGGGGAGGGCTCCCACCTCTCGGGCTGCTGCCTCGGGTGGTCTGGGCTGTCCCTGAACCATGGTGTCCCCTGGGGTGCTGCAAATACTCGCATTCACTGTCATTTGTTGAACAATGGTTTCTGAACACATTCTATGCACAGCTCTGGAGATCCTCAGCTAACTATCCTCATTTCCTGCAGTAACTCCTTTATGCGAATAAGTTCAAGACCTGAAAGGTACCCTTTTCCATTGTATCCTCACTGCTATTTTCTTAGGAAAGAATACTCCTATAGACACAACTTGATGGAGACTATACACAGGTGTCTTCCTAACTCCAGGCTCCTGATGTCCTCTTTCTTAGAGTATTTACTTTAGGAAACCTGTCTTTGTAAACCCCTTCTTTGTCCCTTTGAGATGTAAGTCTTTCCAAATCTTTCTACTGGTTCTAAGACCCAGAACTGTCTCATATCAAGGACCTGGGAATCATCTCTTTGAGATGTAAGCATATGAATGAAAGCAGCTCCCTTAGATCTCTGTCCTCTGGGAGAAGAGGAGCCTGACTAAGGAAGACAGCTTGCTCCGAGCTGTAAAGCTACTTGCGTAAGAAGAGAGGAGAATGTTTACTTTTCCTTTAGGTGAGGCCAGTCAAGAAACACAGGCTGCCCATGACAGCCCACCTTGTTCCAGCTCTTAGGTATCCCCACGTGGTCTGTGCTCTCTCCCCTATTGTTGATGAATTTCTTGGGATAGCATCCACATCTGTCCCTTTTTACTTGTCTAGTGAGATTCAGTAATTTAACAGGCTGAGAAAGTAAGTTAATCAGATTGGTCTGACGAATGTTCTGTTTTTGCCAGTCTGGATGAAGACTTTTTTTTTCAGGAATCAAGGCCTGCTGAGACTGATCTAGCCTGTGCTCTGTGGCAAGGCCACGGGTGTCCACTGGCAGAGGCTGGTGGGGTCGTGGCCCAGGACAGACACCATCTCTGCCGTCCCCTCCGCAGCTCCAGGCCTCCTGGAAATAGCTACTGAGGGGCCAACTGAGCTGCTCCCAGTTCTGACGCTAGTTTGGCCAGGGCTGAAATGGTTTATTTCAGCTGACTTCCTTGGCAAGCTGAGGCTCAAGGCTGGGCAGGGTGCTTCGAGTAAAATGAGCCCTTACATTCCTAGAAGAGTGGTTACAAGAGGGTTGTGGCCAGAGGGCAGAGTCTGTGTGTCATCCTGACCAGTCACTCTCACCTGCATCAGTGAGAAGAAATGGTTCATGGCGATGCCCATAGAGTCCTGCAACCAGCTCTCATTAATGATGTCCAGACGCTCCTGCTCTGCTTCTTCCTTGCGGGCATCGCAGATGTCCCACAGGCGGTCCCGTAAATCCTGGACACAGAGAAGCACCGCTGTCAGCCCGGATGACCTCTGCACAATAAAACTAAAATCCTTTGCCTTTCAAAATGTGCCTGAAGAAGATTTAGACCTAATGCACTCACGTATTTTCTCTCTTAACAAATACCTATCTTGTTTCTACTCTGTCAGACTCTCACTTTCTAAGACCCCCCTCGGCATAACCCTGTGCCCACTTCCACCACAAACTCACTGCAGTTCGCCTTCTTCATGGGGTGCTGTGTTTCTGTCTTTTAATCCTCTCAAGACTTGTTTGATTGAAAAAGACCTTTCAGGGAAGTTTGGAGGAAACGGTATATAGTTTTGGTGGAAGAAATCTGCATCTCTATGGAATCCAAGGGCATAGGTAGGCTTGTTAAAGAATCACGAGTGGGACATACCATTCTCCAAGACATGGTGTCTGAGCTTAATGGGACAGTCTGAAAATAAGCTTTGTACTACAGAGTTGGCAGTAAAAACAATCTTTTAAAGATCCAGCTCTGACACTTACCAGATCCTGAGCAACAATGATGAAAGTACCTTTCTATATGTGTCACGGCATCAGAATAAAAGTCAGTGTATTTATATTGACTCATTGAATGCCTCCCAACAAAACTGGGTACTCTTCCTCTTGCACATGAGGATACTGAGTCAGCCACAAAGAGGTTATTTTCCTAATACCTACTAGCAGGGGCGTGCCAGGTTTGCCCTCCGCAGCTCCAGGCCTCCTGGAAATAGCTACTGAGGGGCCAACTGAGCTGCTCCCAGTTCTGACGCTAGTTTGGCCAGGGCTGAAATGGTTTATTTCAGCTGACTTCCTTGGCAAGCTGAGGCTCAAGGCTGGGCAGGGTGCTTCGAGTAAAATGAGCCCTTACATTCCTAGAAGAGTGGTTACAAGAGGGTTGTGGCCAGAGGGCAGAGTCTGTGTGTCATCCTGACCAGTCACTCTCACCTGCATCAGTGAGAAGAAATGGTTCATGGCGATGCCCATAGAGTCCTGCAACCAGCTCTCATTAATGATGTCCAGACGCTCCTGCTCTGCTTCTTCCTTGCGGGCATCGCAGATGTCCCACAGGCGGTCCCGTAAATCCTGGACACAGAGAAGCACCGCTGTCAGCCCGGATGACCTCTGCACAATAAAACTAAAATCCTTTGCCTTTCAAAATGTGCCTGAAGAAGATTTAGACCTAATGCACTCACGTATTTTCTCTCTTAACAAATACCTATCTTGTTTCTACTCTGTCAGACTCTCACTTTCTAAGACCCCCCTCGGCATAACCCTGTGCCCACTTCCACCACAAACTCACTGCAGTTCGCCTTCTTCATGGGGTGCTGTGTTTCTGTCTTTTAATCCTCTCAAGACTTGTTTGATTGAAAAAGACCTTTCAGGGAAGTTTGGAGGAAACGGTATATAGTTTTGGTGGAAGAAATCTGCATCTCTATGGAATCCAAGGGCATAGGTAGGCTTGTTAAAGAATCACGAGTGGGACATACCATTCTCCAAGACATGGTGTCTGAGCTTAATGGGACAGTCTGAAAATAAGCTTTGTACTACAGAGTTGGCAGTAAAAACAATCTTTTAAAGATCCAGCTCTGACACTTACCAGATCCTGAGCAACAATGATGAAAGTACCTTTCTATATGTGTCACGGCATCAGAATAAAAGTCAGTGTATTTATATTGACTCATTGAATGCCTCCCAACAAAACTGGGTACTCTTCCTCTTGCACATGAGGATACTGAGTCAGCCACAAAGAGGTTATTTTCCTAAAATCACCCTATGAGCAAGCGATGGAGTCAGGATATGAGCCTGTGGGCTTGAATAAGAGGTACCACTAGTGTAGGGCTTACTGCCTTGACCTGTGAACTGGGGATATTATTGATCCTTTGGATATACTATAGTCAGCCTAAGCCTATAAAGCACTTCAGTCCCTGAGTGAGGAAGATCTCCGGGAGAAGTGCATGGCAACCCACTCCAGTATTCTTGCTTGGAGAATCCCATGGACAGAGGAGCCTGACAGGCTACAGTCCATATGGTCTCAAAGCATCAGACACAACTGAAATGATTTAGCACACATGAAATACTTAGTACACATAAAGGACTTGGCACATATTCTGCACATAATAATTCCTTGATTATAAAAACTCATAATCTTATTCATAGCAATAAAATATCTGTTCAGTAAAAATGCCATTAAGAAAATATGTATAGTCCCATAAAAGTTGACAGCTTTCACAATCATAATAATTTACTGAATATTTACTGTTAATTGGAGTTTGTATTTAGTGCCTGACATTGATCACCTCACCAATCCCCACAGTAACCAAGAGAGAAGTTCCTGATGAGAAACTGGATAAGAGTGGTTAAGTCACTTGCCTATGCTTTCAGCTTGGTGAAGTCAGGAATTCAAGAGTAAGCACTGTTATTCCAGTGTCTACAGTGGATTTTAGTTCTACGATGCTGTGTTCATGGAGCACTTAGCATTTTGGTTTGGTATCTTGCTGGGGCTTCAATGTCATTGTTATAGCTATGTGCTAATAGCAGAACAGTACACTATTATTTTAGAACTGATCTTGATGTCTCCAAGGTTTTTCTACAAATGCTGTATCAGACATTCAGTGAGGATTGGTTTTTAATCATCATACATTTATACATTTTTATAGACAGCAGAGGAAGTAGGGCCATTGTTTCTAGTTGTCTTTCTGCTCCCGACTCACTGGGAGGCCTTAGCAAGTACCAGTGTCTCGTGACTTGGTTTTCTAAGGTAAGATGAGCCTCCCAACAAAACTGGGTACTCTTCCTCTTGCACATGAGGATACTGAGTCAGCCACAAAGAGGTTATTTTCCTAAAATCACCCTATGAGCAAGCGATGGAGTCAGGATATGAGCCTGTGGGCTTGAATAAGAGGTACCACTAGTGTAGGGCTTACTGCCTTGACCTGTGAACTGGGGATATTATTGATCCTTTGGATATACTATAGTCAGCCTAAGCCTATAAAGCACTTCAGTCCCTGAGTGAGGAAGATCTCCGGGAGAAGTGCATGGCAACCCACTCCAGTATTCTTGCTTGGAGAATCCCATGGACAGAGGAGCCTGACAGGCTACAGTCCATATGGTCTCAAAGCATCAGACACAACTGAAATGATTTAGCACACATGAAATACTTAGTACACATAAAGGACTTGGCACATATTCTGCACATAATAATTCCTTGATTATAAAAACTCATAATCTTATTCATAGCAATAAAATATCTGTTCAGTAAAAATGCCATTAAGAAAATATGTATAGTCCCATAAAAGTTGACAGCTTTCACAATCATAATAATTTACTGAATATTTACTGTTAATTGGAGTTTGTATTTAGTGCCTGACATTGATCACCTCACCAATCCCCACAGTAACCAAGAGAGAAGTTCCTGATGAGAAACTGGATAAGAGTGGTTAAGTCACTTGCCTATGCTTTCAGCTTGGTGAAGTCAGGAATTCAAGAGTAAGCACTGTTATTCCAGTGTCTACAGTGGATTTTAGTTCTACGATGCTGTGTTCATGGAGCACTTAGCATTTTGGTTTGGTATCTTGCTGGGGCTTCAATGTCATTGTTATAGCTATGTGCTAATAGCAGAACAGTACACTATTATTTTAGAACTGATCTTGATGTCTCCAAGGTTTTTCTACAAATGCTGTATCAGACATTCAGTGAGGATTGGTTTTTAATCATCATACATTTATACATTTTTATAGACAGCAGAGGAAGTAGGGCCATTGTTTCTAGTTGTCTTTCTGCTCCCGACTCACTGGGAGGCCTTAGCAAGTACCAGTGTCTCGTGACTTGGTTTTCTAAGGTAAGATGAGGACAAGACAATAGTAGAACCTCATCATTAATGTCTTAGGATGGGAATGAAATAAGTCAAGAACAAAGATTATTACCAGGAGCAAAGAGATTAACTATGGGCAAATAGCATTAAGCATTTGTCATTTAAAATTTTTGCTTCTTTTAAATATCTACCTTATGTACAATAAACACATGGCACTTCTGGAATTAGAAGAAAAATCCTCATCAGATATTTTACATGTAAAAACGTCCTCATTCTACCAGCAATCACCTGATTGATCTGGGGAATGAGTTGTCAGGAGGGCCAGCATTGTGAACAAGTAAGAGACAGGAAAGGTAGACATGGTTTAGGATTACAGTTTGAGGAATACCTAAGACTAGGTAAAATAGTTTAGTCTGCTGGGACATTCGTTAATTCAATACCTTCTAGATTGAACCTACCAGCACCGTGCTCATTCAAGTTACCGTCACGCCTTCACTTAGTCTCAATAGCTTGCCCGTTGGTTTCCCAACACCTCTCAGACACACTAAGCATCCTCCTTCTTTAATGCCTTTTCTTTTCTCTCTGCCTCATACCCTCTTCCTCCCCAAATCTGGCTGGCTCATTCATTCTCTCCTGTCCTGAGTTTGCTCAAATACCACCTTCTCAGGGAGCCTTTCCACAACCATGGGATACTAAATAGTGCATCAGTGGTTTTTCCTCCCTGCCCTTTGTCCTTCACATAGGTCTTATTACCAATGACATACTCACTGTACATTTATGTATTTATTGCCTATCATTACATTCTGGCCCCTAGAACACAAACATTCTGAGGTCACAGGATGTGTGACCTGTTCACTGTTCAGTCCCCAGCCCATGGAACAGTACCAGGATCCTGGGAGATGTTCAGGAAATAGTTACAGAGCAGATGAATGGGTCATGGGGTAGAGCTCAGCAATTTTTTTTTGTTGTTAGATAAATATTGAGGCTATAATCAGGTTTGACCACTAAGTAACCTATAGTTAGGGCTTCTGGTGGCCAAACTAGTGAGACTGGGGCTTCATGCATGTACATGTCAAGGTACACTATTATTTTAGAACTGATCTTGATGTCTCCAAGGTTTTTCTACAAATGCTGTATCAGACATTCAGTGAGGATTGGTTTTTAATCATCATACATTTATACATTTTTATAGACAGCAGAGGAAGTAGGGCCATTGTTTCTAGTTGTCTTTCTGCTCCCGACTCACTGGGAGGCCTTAGCAAGTACCAGTGTCTCGTGACTTGGTTTTCTAAGGTAAGATGAGGACAAGACAATAGTAGAACCTCATCATTAATGTCTTAGGATGGGAATGAAATAAGTCAAGAACAAAGATTATTACCAGGAGCAAAGAGATTAACTATGGGCAAATAGCATTAAGCATTTGTCATTTAAAATTTTTGCTTCTTTTAAATATCTACCTTATGTACAATAAACACATGGCACTTCTGGAATTAGAAGAAAAATCCTCATCAGATATTTTACATGTAAAAACGTCCTCATTCTACCAGCAATCACCTGATTGATCTGGGGAATGAGTTGTCAGGAGGGCCAGCATTGTGAACAAGTAAGAGACAGGAAAGGTAGACATGGTTTAGGATTACAGTTTGAGGAATACCTAAGACTAGGTAAAATAGTTTAGTCTGCTGGGACATTCGTTAATTCAATACCTTCTAGATTGAACCTACCAGCACCGTGCTCATTCAAGTTACCGTCACGCCTTCACTTAGTCTCAATAGCTTGCCCGTTGGTTTCCCAACACCTCTCAGACACACTAAGCATCCTCCTTCTTTAATGCCTTTTCTTTTCTCTCTGCCTCATACCCTCTTCCTCCCCAAATCTGGCTGGCTCATTCATTCTCTCCTGTCCTGAGTTTGCTCAAATACCACCTTCTCAGGGAGCCTTTCCACAACCATGGGATACTAAATAGTGCATCAGTGGTTTTTCCTCCCTGCCCTTTGTCCTTCACATAGGTCTTATTACCAATGACATACTCACTGTACATTTATGTATTTATTGCCTATCATTACATTCTGGCCCCTAGAACACAAACATTCTGAGGTCACAGGATGTGTGACCTGTTCACTGTTCAGTCCCCAGCCCATGGAACAGTACCAGGATCCTGGGAGATGTTCAGGAAATAGTTACAGAGCAGATGAATGGGTCATGGGGTAGAGCTCAGCAATTTTTTTTTGTTGTTAGATAAATATTGAGGCTATAATCAGGTTTGACCACTAAGTAACCTATAGTTAGGGCTTCCCTGGTGGCTCAGACAGTAAAAAGTCTGCTTGAGATGCAGAAGACCTTGGTTTGATCCCTGGGTTGGGAAGATCCCCTGGAGAAGAAAATGGCAACTCACTCTGGTATTCTTGCCTGGGAAATTCCATGGACAGAGGAGTCTGGTGGGCTATAGTCCACAGAGTTGTGGTAAGGGAAATTATTCCATTAATAGGAAAAGGGGCTCTGTAAACCTACAAAATGGTAAGAGGTCAAACACAAGTAGTAAGAGGTCAAAATCAGGTTTCTTATACATCAAAGGACCTCTTCTAAAGCATCATATATTACACCATTTATGAATTTATGATAATCTGCCTGTCGATAGAGTGGCAGGCACCGTGCTTGCTGGAGATACAAAGGTGTATAAGATTTGGTAGCTTCCCTCAAGGGATCCTATTCCATAGAAACAATACTTCAGGCTTTCTGGAATGTTCCCTCACTCCCCTTCTCATTGACATCAACCAACCATTTAACCGCATCCAAGACAGGCATGCACTTTATACCAAGCTTGCACATGCTTACAGGACCTAACAAAGTGGTTAGGAGGCTGGAATGCTCTTACACTGCTGGCCTCAGCTTCTCCTCGCAGAAGCATGGGCCACCGGATTCTTACTCTGAACTCAGAGCACTGAAGAGCCATTGCTCTCAAATGTCAGCAGGTCGGTGTTCTAACCACTTCCCTCCTCACCCTCACACCTCATGAGAATAACACGGGGATGAAGGAGGCTCTTGCAGGAGGAGGCTTGAGCTTGTGGAGGCCCAGGCCCCACAGGTCACTAATTCCCTTACGTTCACTCTTTGGTGTAGCTCAGCCTTTATTTCCTCATCATCCCACAGGTCGTCAGGAAGCGAGTTGAAATCCGCCTGCCACTGAGATACGAAATCTTGCTTGTGGTCTGGACGCCTCAGAAACTGCTGGAAACCTGTTCTGTAAAGCATTGGGGCAATGAGATGAAGCATACGTGTCTTACCCGTAAATACATGATTGTAACTGTGGGAACTTTACATACCTCGTATCATATAAGTAAGTAAGCATGGTATGCTGGCCTTCTCTCAGCTCCCTCAGTACTGTTTTGATGGAATTTATATAGGAATTTTCTATCAGTTTCCAGTAGGGTACTAAAAATGATGGTATTTCCTGTTAAATGGTAAAGCAAAAAAAAAAAAAAAAAAAAGTCATAATTTCAAAGGGAAAATTCTTCTGCATAAGTGAGGCAAAGGGCATTACAAAGTGGGAGATCAAGATGTGACTGAGCTGGAACTTCCTCGGTGGTCCAGTGGCTGTGACTCCATGCTCCCCATGCAGGGGGCCTGAGTTTGATCTCTGGTAGATCTTTAGGGAACTAGATCCTACCAGCAGCAACTAAAAGATCCAGCATGTGGCAATTGAGAGCCAGCACAGCCAAATAAAGAAATAAACATAGTTTAAAAAGATGCAACTGTCTCTATTTAAGGTATCTCTGTGCAACTTCTGGCCCCTCCTTCCCCCTTCTTCTCCAGCTAATTCCTATTTCAAGTCATTCTTTGTGTCTCAGCTCAGACATATTTTCTTCCAGAAAACCTTCCCTGATGCAACAAGTGTATACGGTCTCCTCTGAAGTTCTGCTGTCCCTCCTTACACCCTGTATTCCTCCCATTAGAGCACTGATGACATGACTTATAACTGCTTATGCATTTGTCTATCTTCACCTCTAGAATGACCGTCTCATAAAACCAGGAAAAATGGCTACCTTCTTCACCACTCAACAGCTTTTCCTATAATTAGCACAGCATCTGGGGCATAGTAGGTGCTCAAGCAATATTTATTCAATGGATGAACTGAATGATACAGATGTCCTCTCTTGCCTGAGTTGGAGAATACTTAGGGCTCAGGTCAGGGTGAGGATGAGTTATTTCTCTGAATTCCACCTTGAGGCTTCACCTTGGTAAAGTGCACCATGAAATTCAGTTTCTTTTATGTTATCTTTAATGATGCACATGAACCATCATAAACAAGAAATAAAGAAGATATGTATTACATTTAATACGAACTTGCCTTTGTTTCCTTATTGCTGCACTTATTGGTCACCATGTTGAAGGGGGAAAAAGGGCATACGTGTCTTACCCGTAAATACTGAGTAACTGTGGAACAACCTGTATCATATAAGTAAGTAAGCATGGTATGCTGGCCTTCTCTCAGCTCCCTCAGTACTGTTTTGATGGAATTTATATAGGAATTTTCTTTCAGTTTCCAGTAGGTACTAAAATGATGGTATTTCCTGTTAAATGGTAAAGCAAAAAAAAAAAAAAAAAAGTCATAATTTCAAAGGGAAAATTCTTCTGCATAAGTGAGGCAAAGGGCATTACAAAGTGGGAGATCAAGATGTGACTGAGCTGGAACTTCCTCGGTGGTCCAGTGGCTGTGACTCCATGCTCCCCATGCAGGGGGCCTGAGTTTGATCTCTGGTAGATCTTTAGGGAACTAGATCCTACCAGCAGCAACTAAAAGATCCAGCATGTGGCAATTGAGAGCCAGCACAGCCAAATAAAGAAATAAACATAGTTTAAAAAGATGCAACTGTCTCTATTTAAGGTATCTCTGTGCAACTTCTGGCCCCTCCTTCCCCCTTCTTCTCCAGCTAATTCCTATTTCAAGTCATTCTTTGTGTCTCAGCTCAGACATATTTTCTTCCAGAAAACCTTCCCTGATGCAACAAGTGTATACGGTCTCCTCTGAAGTTCTGCTGTCCCTCCTTACACCCTGTATTCCTCCCATTAGAGCACTGATGACATGACTTATAACTGCTTATGCATTTGTCTATCTTCACCTCTAGAATGACCGTCTCATAAAACCAGGAAAAATGGCTACCTTCTTCACCACTCAACAGCTTTTCCTATAATTAGCACAGCATCTGGGGCATAGTAGGTGCTCAAGCAATATTTATTCAATGGATGAACTGAATGATACAGATGTCCTCTCTTGCCTGAGTTGGAGAATACTTAGGGCTCAGGTCAGGGTGAGGATGAGTTATTTCTCTGAATTCCACCTTGAGGCTTCACCTTGGTAAAGTGCACCATGAAATTCAGTTTCTTTTATGTTATCTTTAATGATGCACATGAACCATCATAAACAAGAAATAAAGAAGATATGTATTACATTTAATACGAACTTGCCATTGTAGTTATTCCCTTATTGGCTGCACATTTATTAGTCCGGGAACACACATAGGGACCTAGCAAGTCATTTAGGCTAATTTCCTCTCTGAGAAATGACTAAGAGACTCAGGGATAGATTAACTAGTCTTCCTGCGGATCTCGTTGATTTCAAGGCAACTCCCCTCCAGGGTCACACAACTTGTGGTAGTGGAAAATTCTTCCTGTGTCGAGCAGAAGTTTGCCTTCCTGTAGTTTCTACTTATAAGTCCTAGCTGTGTTCTTCAGAGGGCAGGATACATTCGTATTGTCTTCCCTGTCACAGCCTGGTAAATATTTGAAGACGTTAGTGAGGAGATGTAGGCTGGCATTCAGGATGAAACTTGCTTATTTTTGTATTCCCGGCATCTATCAGAACATTTGCAACAACAAGTACTCAGCAAACGTTAATATTGGCATAAGTAGACTCAAGTAAACCCAATTTATCACCAGTTTGATTTTTAGGAGACTGGATGGCTCAATCTAGTTCGATTTAATTTTATTAATATTTTATTGGCGTATAGTTGATTTATAATGTTGTGCTAGTGTCATGCATATAGCAAAGTGATTCAGTTATGTGTATACATATATTCATTCTTTTTTATAATCTTTTTCCATATAGGTTATCACAGAATACTGAGTAGAGTTCCCTGTGCTCCACAGTAGGTCCCTGTCAGTTATTTATCTTCTACATAATAATGTATATCATCTCAAGTCTCTGGTTTATCCCTTCCCACCGTGTATGATTCTATGTTCAACCATACTTTAATATTCACTTATAAACATTTACTGTTCTTTCAAGACTCCTCTCAAATCATTTTAATACCTTTTCCCTACCTAGATTCCCCTCTGCTTTCCAGTTCTCTTTTCATGATCTCTCTTAAAAGATGTAGTATTCAGAGTGGTGCTTAAGACCATTTTACATAAGACCACTACTAAACCTCAGAATTCCCAGGTGGCTCAGTGGTAAAGAATCCTACCAACACAGGAGACCTGGGTTCTGTCCCTGGGTCGGGAAGACCCATTCTGGAGGAGGAAATGGCAACCCACTCCAGTAGTCTTGCCTGGAGAATCCCAAGGACAGAGGAGCCCGGCAGGCTACAATCCATGGGGCCACAGAAGAGTAGGACACGGCTAAGCACATGTGCATGCATGCACACACTAAACCTCCTTCCTGGTGACTTCAAGCCATTAATTAACACTCTGTGATAGAGAGTTACCACCCAGGAATGGACCTAATTGAACTAACATCCTGCTCACTGCTCTCCTTCATCTATAAAGACTTCATGAGAAATTGTCAAATACAATTTTGAATTCAAAATATACTACATTTATGGTACTTCCCTGGCCCACCAACCCAACCTTGCTATCAAAGAAAAGGAAGGGGCCTGTTCAGCAGGACTCAGTCTTGATGAACCTGTCTCAGCTTTGGGTGATGATTTTGTATGTTACAAGTGCTCAGAAGGCACATGTTTAATCATTTTCTTTCAAATTTTCTCAGGGATTAACCTGTGGATCATTGATCTTGGACTTTCCTTGTGGCTCAGATGCTGAAAAATCTGCCTACAATGTAGGAAGACATGCTGTTAAATCTCATCCATCTTTAATTTAATATTTAGGCCTTTGCCCATATGTGGTCTTCCAGATTCTACTATATCTTCTGTGATTTCATTGAGTTATTGATAATGTCTACTTGTAGTTTCTTTAATTCGCTGGGATGAGATTTTTCTGGGTCTAGGAACTTGAGGTTTTATGTGACACGACTGGATGCTAAGACTCATCTTTTCTAGTTAAATAGTCTTCATTGACTGAAGCAGAATAGGAAATTGGGTAGCCAAGACAAGGATCCTCCAAAGTGGAGCAAAGGCCTCTCGCTCCACTGCCTCCTCTGTTCTCTCTTCACCCTACTTATGGTTGGCAAATGGAGAAGGACCTAGGTTCCCCCTGAACTTGGTTGCTGCCTTCACCAGTGAGATCCAAATATAGAAACAATCTCACTCTCTATTTCTCTATGTATATCCTTCCCCATGCCTATTGAGGTACATCTGGAGGAGAAATCCCCTTAGCCTGGAGAATCCCAAGGACAGAGGAGCCCGGCAGGCTACAATCCATGGGGCCACAGAAGAGTAGGACACGGCTAAGCACATGTGCATGCATGCACACACTAAACCTCCTTCCTGGTGACTTCAAGCCATTAATTAACACTCTGTGATAGAGAGTTACCACCCAGGAATGGACCTAATTGAACTAACATCCTGCTCACTGCTCTCCTTCATCTATAAAGACTTCATGAGAAATTGTCAAATACAATTTTGAATTCAAAATATACTACATTTATGGTATTTCCCCTGGCCCACCAACCCAACCTTGCTATCAAAGAAAAGGAAGGGGCCTGTTCAGCAGGACTCAGTCTTGATGAACCTGTCTCAGCTTTGGGTGATGATTTTGTATGTTACAAGTGCTCAGAAGGCACATGTTTAATCATTTTCTTTCAAATTTTCTCAGGGATTAACCTGTGGATCATTGATCTTGGACTTTCCTTGTGGCTCAGATGCTGAAAAATCTGCCTACAATGTAGGAAGACATGCTGTTAAATCTCATCCATCTTTAATTTAATATTTAGGCCTTTGCCCATATGTGGTCTTCCAGATTCTACTATATCTTCTGTGATTTCATTGAGTTATTGATAATGTCTACTTGTAGTTTCTTTAATTCGCTGGGATGAGATTTTTCTGGGTCTAGGAACTTGAGGTTTTATGTGACACGACTGGATGCTAAGACTCATCTTTTCTAGTTAAATAGTCTTCATTGACTGAAGCAGAATAGGAAATTGGGTAGCCAAGACAAGGATCCTCCAAAGTGGAGCAAAGGCCTCTCGCTCCACTGCCTCCTCTGTTCTCTCTTCACCCTACTTATGGTTGGCAAATGGAGAAGGACCTAGGTTCCCCCTGAACTTGGTTGCTGCCTTCACCAGTGAGATCCAAATATAGAAACAATCTCACTCTCTATTTCTCTATGTATATCCTTCCCCATGCCTATTGAGGTACATCTGGGGTCCCTGGAAGGCCTGGAACAAGGCTTACTTTATAAAGTATAGGATGCCTATATGTATTTCATTGAAATATCTGAAAATCTAATTTATTAGATTTGGCATCAGTACACTCTGCAGCTCATATGTTAGAAGCTGAGAGTAGAAAAAGAGTAGAGTAGAGCATGTGACCTGCTTTGTTTCCAGGTTCTAGGCTACTTCTGGCTGTAGCGAAGGAGTACTCTCTATGGTTTCACTTAGGTAACTGGAGATCTGGGCCGTATATTCATCCAATAGTCCCTCCAGACCAGCTACTCATCCTTCTCGCTCCACCCTGCTTGGTGCCCTGGGAGTCTGAGTCACGTGAACTACTTCAGAAATTCCCTTGCCTTCCACCTTCTGGGCAAGGGATGAGAGAGTGGGAAAGACATGAGGTCTGGTTATGTGTTTCCCTGCTCCTCTCCACTGCTCATAGTGAGTGACTGCATCCTCTGGGAAGGCCACAGCCCCTGGTAGGTGGCCTTGTACATGCACTGGTCTTCTTGAGGTCTTCACATGTGTTTCCTGTCCCCACCTTCTCAGATCCAGGGGCCTTAACAGCTCCCAGCTATCTCTTGTTTGGGGAAACAATCTAATGCTTGTACATTTCCTTATTTATTGGCTATATATGTGTGCTGTGATTAGTTGCTCAATCATGTTCAACTCTTTGTGACCCCATGGACTGTAGCCCACCAGGCTCCTCTGTCAATGGGATTCTATAGACAAGAATACTGGAATGGACTGCTATGCCTTCCTCCAGGGGACCCTCCCAATCCAGGGATCCAACCCATGTCTCCATATTGTAGGTAGATTCTTTACCGTCTGTGCCACCAGGGAAGCCTAAGAGAGGATATCTTGTATTTCCCTCCCCTCCTCTATGAATTTATTTATCTCAAGGGTATCAAGGTTATGAATTAGGTTTCAATATATTTGTCTCTCAACTCTTCAACTCCTTTCAAAGAATAGGTTGCAAGGGGCCTTTCCCCACCCAGTGAGATCCAAATATAGAAACAATCTCACTCTCTATTTCTCTATGTATATCCTTCCCCATGCCTATTGAGGTACATCTGGGGTCCCTGGAAGGCCTGGAACAAGGCTTACTTTATAAAGTATAGGATGCCTATATGTATTTCATTGAAATATCTGAAAATCTAATTTATTAGATTTGGCATCAGTACACTCTGCAGCTCATATGTTAGAAGCTGAGAGTAGAAAAAGAGTAGAGTAGAGCATGTGACCTGCTTTGTTTCCAGGTTCTAGGCTACTTCTGGCTGTAGCGAAAGGAGTACTCTCTATGGTTTCACTTAGGTAACTGGAGATCTGGGCCGTATATTCATCCAATAGTCCCTCCAGACCAGCTACTCATCCTTCTCGCTCCACCCTGCTTGGTGCCCTGGGAGTCTGAGTCACGTGAACTACTTCAGAAAATTCCCTTGCCTTCCACCTTCTGGGCAAGGGATGAGAGAGTGGGAAAGACATGAGGTCTGGTTATGTGTTTCCCTGCTCCTCTCCACTGCTCATAGTGAGTGACTGCATCCTCTGGGAAGGCCACAGCCCCTGGTAGGTGGCCTTGTACATGCACTGGTCTTCTTGAGGTCTTCACATGTGTTTCCTGTCCCCACCTTCTCAGATCCAGGGGCCTTAACAGCTCCCAGCTATCTCTTGTTTGGGGAAACAATCTAATGCTTGTACATTTCCTTATTTATTGGCTATATATGTGTGCTGTGATTAGTTGCTCAATCATGTTCAACTCTTTGTGACCCCATGGACTGTAGCCCACCAGGCTCCTCTGTCAATGGGATTCTATAGACAAGAATACTGGAATGGACTGCTATGCCTTCCTCCAGGGGACCCTCCCAATCCAGGGATCCAACCCATGTCTCCATATTGTAGGTAGATTCTTTACCGTCTGTGCCACCAGGGAAGCCTAAGAGAGGATATCTTGTATTTCCCTCCCCTCCTCTATGAATTTATTTATCTCAAGGGTATCAAGGTTATGAATTAGGTTTCAATATATTTGTCTCTCAACTCTTCAACTCCTTTCAAAGAATATCCCTTTAATCTTATTTCCTTCCCAGCAACCAATTTGATATCCCACCTCTGTGATAGTTTTTGAATATATTTCTCAAAGTAGTTACTATTTGGCTGAGTGATATTCATTGCACACATCTGCAATTATATCACAATGCTTTCATCTTTGAATATTTTCTGTTCTAATTTCTCCATCAGTGCTAATTAATTAATTCTTAGAGCCTTATCTCTAGCATACTCTTCATGCTATATTTGACTCTGTATTGGATACAGTGAATTATTTTATGTCTCCCTACCCTCCTCTATAGAGTTTATTTTTTAAATGGGGAAATAAGGAAGACATGTCCCTAGGAATGCTAAATAATAATTGCAATTCATGACGAGGTCATGGCATAAGATGATCAGGGCTAAGAGTTCATAAGAGAAGCAAACCACTGAGGACTGAAATTAAGAAGACAGGGAGTGAGTCTTTTAAAAAGTCCTTAAAGAAAGGCCATTCTGTGTGATTTTCCCAAGATGACTTATCTCTTAAAGCAGCCTGTCTATTCAGTGTTCTAGCTCATCTAGTCAGTGTTCTGTGGTGACCCAAATGGGAAGGCAATCCAAAAATGAGGCGATATATGTAAACACCTTGCTATAATTCACTTTGCTATACAGCAGAAATGAATTCAACATCGTAAAGCAACTATACTCCAATAAAAATGAATAATAATTCTGAAAGCAGCCCAATTTGCCAAGGTGACAGTTGTGGCTATCCCCACCTTCTCAGATCCAGGGGCCTTAACAGCTCCCAGCTATCTCTTGTTTGGGGAAACAATCTAATGCTTGTACATTTCCTTATTTATTGGCTATATATGTGTGCTGTGATTAGTTGCTCAATCATGTTCAACTCTTTGTGACCCCATGGACTGTAGCCCACCAGGCTCCTCTGTCAATGGGATTCTATAGACAAGAATACTGGAATGGACTGCTATGCCTTCCTCCAGGGGACCCTCCCAATCCAGGGATCCAACCCATGTCTCCATATTGTAGGTAGATTCTTTACCGTCTGTGCCACCAGGGAAGCCTAAGAGAGGATATCTTGTATTTCCCTCCCCTCCTCTATGAATTTATTTATCTCAAGGGTATCAAGGTTATGAATTAGGTTTCAATATATTTGTCTCTCAACTCTTCAACTCCTTTCAAAGAATATCCCTTTAATCTTATTTCCTTCCCAGCAACCAATTTGATATCCCACCTCTGTGATAGTTTTTGAATATATTTCTCAAAGTAGTTACTATTTGGCTGAGTGATATTCATTGCACACATCTGCAATTATATCACAATGCTTTCATCTTTGAATATTTTCTGTTCTAATTTCTCCATCAGTGCTAATTAATTAATTCTTAGAGCCTTATCTCTAGCATACTCTTCATGCTATATTTGACTCTGTATTGGATACAGTGAATTATTTTATGTCTCCCTACCCTCCTCTATAGAGTTTATTTTTTAAATGGGGAAATAAGGAAGACATGTCCCTAGGAATGCTAAATAATAATTGCAATTCATGACGAGGTCATGGCATAAGATGATCAGGGCTAAGAGTTCATAAGAGAAGCAAACCACTGAGGACTGAAATTAAGAAGACAGGGAGTGAGTCTTTTAAAAAGTCCTTAAAGAAAGGCCATTCTGTGTGATTTTCCCAAGATGACTTATCTCTTAAAGCAGCCTGTCTATTCAGTGTTCTAGCTCATCTAGTCAGTGTTCTGTGGTGACCCAAATGGGAAGGCAATCCAAAAATGAGGCGATATATGTAAACACCTTGCTATAATTCACTTTGCTATACAGCAGAAATGAATTCAACATCGTAAAGCAACTATACTCCAATAAAAATGAATAATAATTCTGAAAGCAGCCCAATTTGCCAAGGTGACAGTTGGGCTTTGCAGTTGTCAGAGAACAAAGAAATGACTGGAACTTCAGGGCTCAGCTGGGCACCCCCTTGCTTGACCGTAGGGTAACCATTTAAAGAGGTCAGGCCAGGTAGCTCCCTGCTCTTTTATTAGTTGTGTTAGTTTCAAAATTATCCTTCTATTTCTAAAAATCAGGGGTTAGACTTCATTTGAGAGATTACGTGGGCATGAGAGCTGGGTTAGAGGGCTCTAGC
Source organism: Tragulus kanchil (assembly GCA_022376925.1). Classification (NCBI taxonomy): domain Eukaryota; kingdom Metazoa; phylum Chordata; class Mammalia; order Artiodactyla; family Tragulidae; genus Tragulus; species Tragulus kanchil. The sequence continues at coordinate 131,433,847 of JAIOJX010000004.1, forward strand.
TGTCTGGGTTTGTGTTCTGGGGAAGCTATCCTTCCAGGAAACTGCATCTCTTCTTGTCCTGGGAGAGAAAATTGGTCCTCATGGAACCCATTTGCTCTCCTGATTGCAGTGCTCATCAGCCGCTCAAAGCATGACTCAGAAACTCGAGGGCTCAGAGGAAAACATGGGACCTGGTTCACTGAGTATTCTCAAGATTGTCTCTACTTTTTGGTAAATACATATATCAAGGTCTTTGGATGGTGCCGCTGATGACGTGAATCTCACTCTAAAGAGGAGAAAGGAGAGATTGGACTAGCTCCAGTCTAAAGCGCCCTACCTCAGGAATTGGTTCATTCACATACACCCATTCTTCTGATCCGGGCTTCGGGGACACCACTGGGACCGGCAACATGTCTGTAGAGTCAGCAGGTGATTTCTTGACTGGAACTTTTCCTCCTAGCGATTTTCCTCTGGGAGAACCTTCAACATGCATATTAATAAATAAATCATGCCATTACAAGGAGATGAATAGGAAATGATTCTGGTGGAGGAATAAACCTATGATTGCCATGGAGTCTGGCTTCCCTAGTGACTCAGAGGGTAAAGAATCCGCCTGCAATGTGGGAGACCTGGGTTTGATCCCTGGGTTGGGAAGATCCCTTGGAGAAGAGAAGGCTACCCACTCCAGTATTCTTGCCCAGAGAATTCCATGGATAGTAGAGTCTGGCAGGCTACAGTCCATGGGATCGCAAAGAGTCTCATATGGGGTCGCAAAGACTTGGATATGACTGAACAATTCACTAATTACTCTTTAAACTACTATTCACTAATGACTCTTTCATTCAGTGGCTTTATCAAATAAAAAATAAACGACCTCATTCTCTACCACCCCTAAATGAACCAATAATACTAACAGCAGTTTTTTTTTTTTTTAATTAGTACTATACTTCTCTTGTCTAAGTACGGAAAGCAACTTGCTACTTTATTTTCATCTCTGTCCTTGCTTCTACAACGAACACATTTTTCCCCCTACAAAGTTTAGACTCCAGAGAAAAGTATATTTATTCCCTATTGCAAAAGAACTGATGAATTAGACTCTCTTAAATGAGAAAGAGGGCAGCTACAACAGGAACAGTGTCTCTTGGTGTCTACTGAAACCCAGGGGAAACTGCAGGGTGAAAGAATGCTACTGTAAGAAAGACAGCCAGAGTCAGTAAGGGATGTAGGGGAGGAGGAGGGATATTGTAGCACTGAATATTTTCATATTCCCTGGATCAGACAGAGGGTTTCTGAGCAGGAAAATCATACTTCTTGCTACAGTTAGGGTATATGGATGAAGACAACCTCTGTACCAAAAGCCTGGCTGATTTAAGGTAGGAGGAGGGGAGAGAAGAGAAGAGGGAATGAGTGAGAAGGGAAAGAGAGGGAAGAGGGAGATGGAGGAAGACAAGGAGGTGAAGCAGGAAGAACAGAAAGAGGCCTCATCTCAGCTCAGAATCCAGAAAAGGCACGGGCTCCACTCTCTCTGGGAACATCAAGGGGGAAATTCAGGGCAGTGAAGTGCTACGCTTGTGGCCTGAAAGATTTTGTGTCTGATTATTAACTACTTTAACTCAGAAAGCATCAGTATTTCTTTAAAAGATGAAAATTATAGTTTAAAGAAATTCATCTAGTTTAAATTCCACTTACTTTCAGATTTGTTATTAAGACTTTAGACGCAGTTTATTGCTGTGGTTCAGAAAAAGAAAAACAAACAAACAAAAACAACGTTTTGTTGTTAACAGATAGTGCTAATGCCTGTCTGGTCTGCACATTTCAGTGGTAACTGAAAGGGAGACTCAGGATGTCCTGGATAAATGACAATTTTAGCTCAGAAGCAAAGTGGCCAAGAAGAGAAGAGGGTGAATGTTAGGTAAGGAGCCAGAGATGGAACATGTACCAACTTATCCTCTAAATAGCTACTGAGAAGTTATTTTGGAAAAGTTTTCTCTCCTTGGTGTCCTGGAAGCCATGCTGTTACTCTGTGTGGAGTTGGAGATGTGGAATGTGGACCACTATAAAGTAATGAGGGCTTCCCAGGTAGCACTGGTGATAAAGAACCTACCTGCCAATGTGGGAGGCATAAGAGACATGGGTGTCTCTTAAAGACACATGTGTCTTAAAGAGATGGGAGTATCAGACCACCTTACCTGTCTCCTGAGAAACCTATCTGCAGGTCAAGAAGCAACAGTTAGAACTGGACATGGAACAACAGATTGGTTCAAAATTAAGAAAGCAGTATGTCAAAGCTGTATATTGTCACCCTGCTTGTTTAACTTATATGAAGAGTACATCATGTGAAATGCCAAACTGGATGAATCACAAGCTGGAATCAAGACTGACAGGAGGAATATCAACAACCTCAAGTATACAGATGATACCACTCTAATGGCAGAAAGCAAAGAGGAACTAAAGAACCTCTTAATGAGGGTGAAAGAAGAGAGCAAAAAATCTGACTTAAAACTCTAATTCAGGAAACTAAGATCAAGGCATCCAGTCCCATCACTTCATGACAAACAGAAAGAGAGAAAGTGAAAATGATGACAGATTTCCTTTTCTTGGGTTCCAAAAGTCACTGCAGACAGTGACTGCAGCCATGAAATTAAAAGACCCTTGCTCTTTGGAAGGAAAGCTGTGACAAACCTAGACAGCATATTAAGAAGCAGATATTGCATTACCAACAAGGGTCCATATAGGCAAAGCTATGGTTTTTCTAGTAGTCATGAATGGATATTAGAGTTGGACATAAAGAAGGCTGAGTGCTGAAGAGTTGATGCGTTCAAATTGTGGTGCTGGAGAAGGCTCTTGAGAGTTCCTTGGACTTCAAGTCCCTTGAATCTCCCTTGGTGGTAAAATCAGTCGATTCTAAAGGAAATCAACCCTGAATATTCATTGGAAGGACTGATGCCAAAGCTGAAGCTCCAATACGTTGGCCACCTGATGTAAAGAGCTAACTCATTGGAAAAGACTCTGATTCTGGGAAATATTGAAGGCAAGAGGAGAAGAGGTCACAGAGGATGAGATGGTTGGATAGTTGCCCGACTCAGTGGACATGAGCTTGAAACTCTGATAATGAAATACAGGGAAGCCTGGCATGCTGCAGTCTATGAGGTCACAAGGAGTTAGAGATGACTCAGGGACTAAGCAACAACAATCCGCAAGTATATTTAATGCCTATTTTGATGATTCTATGCAGATCCTTCATTAGCTTTTGCTGATCACAGTAAAAAGCAAGGAATCCTTTTAGTGATCCATAAAAGCAAGGGATCTTATGTAAATGTGAACCAACAGATTGGTTCAAAATTAGGAAAACAGTAAGACAAGGCTGTATATTGTCATTCTGCTTACTTGACTTATCTGCAGAGTAGATCATGTGAAATGCCAAACTGGATGAATCACAAGCTGGAATCAAGACTGACAGGAGGAATATCAACAACCTCAAGTATACAGATGATACCACTCTAATGGCAGAAAGCAAAGAGGAACTAAAGAACCTCTTAATGAGGGTGAAAGAAGAGAGCAAAAAATCTGACTTAAAACTCTAATTCAGGAAACTAAGATCAAGGCATCCAGTCCCATCACTTCATGACAAACAGAAAGAGAGAAAGTGAAAATGATGACAGATTTCCTTTTCTTGGGTTCCAAAAGTCACTGCAGACAGTGACTGCAGCCATGAAATTAAAAGACCCTTGCTCTTTGGAAGGAAAGCTGTGACAAACCTAGACAGCATATTAAGAAGCAGATATTGCATTACCAACAAGGGTCCATATAGGCAAAGCTATGGTTTTTCTAGTAGTCATGAATGGATATTAGAGTTGGACATAAAGAAGGCTGAGTGCTGAAGAGTTGATGCGTTCAAATTGTGGTGCTGGAGAAGGCTCTTGAGAGTTCCTTGGACTTCAAGTCCCTTGAATCTCCCTTGGTGGTAAAATCAGTCGATTCTAAAGGAAATCAACCCTGAATATTCATTGGAAGGACTGATGCCAAAGCTGAAGCTCCAATACGTTGGCCACCTGATGTAAAGAGCTAACTCATTGGAAAAGACTCTGATTCTGGGAAATATTGAAGGCAAGAGGAGAAGGGGGTCACAGAGGATGAGATGGTTGGATAGTTGCCCGACTCAGTGGACATGAGCTTGAAACTCTGATAATGAAATACAGGGAAGCCTGGCATGCTGCAGTCTATGAGGTCACAAGGAGTTAGAGATGACTCAGGGACTAAGCAACAACAATCCGCAAGTATATTTAATGCCTATTTTTGATGATTCTATGCAGATCCTTCATTAGCTTTTGCTGATCACAGTAAAAAAGCAAGGGAATCCTTATGTAAATGTGAATATCCTATTTGTAAACAGGCAAGAGAGAGCAAAGCATAAACTATAGCCAAAATTCCAGTTAAATTTTTCATCTCAATGTTAACTCCCAATTGACTTGTTATATATGCATATCAGGTCATATAAACAGAGAAGGGAGAGATTCTTTGAGAATCATGGTTATGCATCTCTGAATTCCAAAATAAAGATACTTTTAAGCCCATCATTCTGTGAACATTGCACACTCTAGGGCTGCTATTGCATTGGTAATTTGTAATGAAAAATTAAACAATGCTACACTCTATACAACCCTCTTAGTATGTACTCTGCACCCTGTATGTGTCCATAACTGCATTTCAATCTTCAAGTCAGACACAACTCAGCAACTGAGTAAGCACATAGGTAGCAACTTCAACATTGTGGTTGTTTAGTCACTAAGTCTTGATCGACTCTTTTGTAACTCCATGGACTCTAGACCACCAAGCTCTTCTGTCCATGGGATTTCCCAGGCAAGAATAATGGAGTTGGTTGCCATTTCTTTCTCCAGGGCATCTTCCCAACCCAGGGATCAAACTCACATCTCGTTCTTTGGCAGTAGGATTCTTTACTACTGAACCATCTGGGAAGTGCTTCAACATACAATCTAACTTTGCTTTTTAGAGCCAGGTATTTTCTTCTACCAACTATCAATTATTTACAAAATTTTATTCTCCTTATTTCACAGAAACTGTTATGACAGAAAAAAAAAAAAAAGAAATTAGGGTCAGGAAAAATACAACTTAAATTAGAAGGTCAAAACCAGGAGAGGAATTAGAAAGTGGACTCCAGGATCTAGGTCCTTGCTAAATCAAAATAAGTCAATAAAATAAAATAAACCTAAATACTAAAATCTTAGACACTAATTTAGTTCTGAACTTCTAGATAGCCAACATAGAAAAAGCAGTACTATCATTTAGAGGTGTTCATTATCTAGACATGCAGAGGAAGAAAAATTTTCCGGTTCCTTTTTACTGAATGAAATTACCTACCTAGAGTTTCACATAGGGGCCACTAATGATGTAATCGGCATAAAGTCCTTCAGAAAATAAAATACTATGTTATCACTGGTATAACGAATGAAGTTTCGCCTCCACTGCTGTGTGTTGAGGACTTTATACCAAAGAGCTTTTCAGCGAAAGCAATCCCATGGAAGCATTCCAAAAAAAAAAAAATTATGGTCGAGTATGTAGTTTACTTATGGCACAGCTTAGGCCAGGGTTAACACCTATGATGTCTATGATGAGTGAATATTTTGTATCTTAGATATTCTCTAAATTATTCCTCACAAGCATCACTTTTCTCAGCAGGGCCTTTGCTAAGAGCCAGGCTACAGAAAGCCTGAGGTTCTTTTTTTAGTTTTTTATGACTTACAAATGCCTGAGAGAAGTACTCACTGTACACTACTACATAAATATAGCTATTTTCACTGAGAGGTATAAAATGCAGAATTATATTTAATCATATCTATCTTAATCTGTACCTTTTCTTTTGAGTGAAATTTCACTTTTCTTTCCTTTTCCTTCCTGAGGAGATTCTCGATTACCATGCGGGGGTTCTAAACAAAATTCAACACATAAATATCATTGATGATTTTTTCCAGTAGCCTGGGTTATGATTTGTAAGCAATCAAATATGATTTCTCAAAAACAGCTATATTTGTGAACTGCCTAAACTGGCTCAGGCCATTTCTGTGAGTTAAAACTAATCTGGGGACAGAGTAAGGATTGTAACTTCTTGAATGCCAACCCTGTTAAGTCTATCTATTTTGTGCCATTGCACAACACTCCTGTCCTAAGTTTAACATTAGCATTTGGTAGCGAATTTGATGCAGGCTCTTTAAAGCAACATACATGCAGTTTGAAGTTAGTCACAAGTCCATTTGAAGCCACTGGCTCTATTGGCGTTTGGATATAGTTCACTGGCATGATCCTTAGATAATACAACTGGTTCTATAATCAGCACGACACCAAACACTCTGCAGGAGAGTTAAGTAACCATATTGTTTTGGTACGGCACATCCTTGAACTTCTCTTGACCCCGTGCTTTGACCCCTTGTGGCTTCTACATTCCATTTTGCATTGACTTTTACCTTGTAATCTGAAGGGTGGTTGGGAACATATATATATATGTTGGATTCCCTGGCATCTAATTTAAACAATATATCAGAAAGGGGCAAATGGGAAACTGATGACCTGAAGGTCAGTAAGATGTCCCAAATGACAATTAGCTCTTTGAAAAAGGTCACTACATTCCATGCAATTCACCAAACAAGTTCAGTCATCTCTCTCATTTTTTCCTGGGTTACATGTGAGTCAGTTTGAATGCCTGTGATGGAGAGATCGTCTGACCTATTTTTTTTTTTTAATTTCGAAGTAATAGTTATATGAATGTGTAAATGCATAACTCATATCACTTATGTTTAAACATCTCATCTCCAAAGACCAAGATTCCATAGAAATAAGACAAATGAAGGGAAAAAGGAGCAACCTGGAAACTTTGTTTACTTCTATAAAAGGACTTTTAAACATCCAAATAGTTAAACATCAAACTCATTCACAAATAAATAAATCCAAACACTTAAATTAGTTGCCTTTCTAGTAGCAAAGTTAATAATAATAAAAAAAAGTTTAGATAAGCTCTTAGTCCCTTAGTAACAACACTCTGGGCAACTAACTATTTAGCTCTAAACTTGAGCAGAAGGCAACAGAAAAGAAGGTAAAAATAGAGACACCCAAGACACTAACTTATAAAGGACTGAGAGCAAGTCTAATTTCTGCTGGGAGCAGCATGCAGTCTGCCTATTTTAAAAATTATTTCCAAACTATTCTGAAATTTACAGCTATATTTGTGAACTGCCTAAACTCCAGGCCATTTCTGTGAGTTAAAACTAATCTGGGGACAGAGTAAGGATTGTAACTTCTTGAATGCCAACCCTGTTAAGTCTATCTATTTTGTGCCATTGCACAACACTCCTGTCCTAAGTTTAACATTAGCATTTGGTAGCGAATTTGATGCAGGCTCTTTAAAGCAACATACATGCAGTTTGAAGTTAGTCACAAGTCCATTTGAAGCCACTGGCTCTATTGGCGTTTGGATATAGTTCACTGGCATGATCCTTAGATAATACAACTGGTTCTATAATCAGCACGACACCAAACACTCTGCAGGAGAGTTAAGTAACCATATTGTTTTGGTACGGCACATCCTTGAACTTCTCTTGACCCCGTGCTTTGACCCCTTGTGGCTTCTACATTCCATTTTGCATTGACTTTTACCTTGTAATCTGAAGGGTGGTTGGGAACATATATATATATGTTGGATTTCCTGGCATCTAATTTAAACAATATATCAGAAAGGGGCAAATGGGAAACTGATGACCTGAAGGTCAGTAAGATGTCCCAAATGACAATTAGCTCTTTGAAAAAGGTCACTACATTCCATGCAATTCACCAAACAAGTTCAGTCATCTCTCTCATTTTTTCCTGGGTTACATGTGAGTCAGTTTGAATGCCTGTGATGGAGAGATCGTCTGACCTATTTTTTTTAATTTCGAAGTAATAGTTATATGAATGTGTAAATGCATAACTCATATCACTTATGTTTAAACATCTCATCTCCAAAGACCAAGATTCCATAGAAATAAGACAAATGAAGGGAAAAAGGAGCAACCTGGAAACTTTGTTTACTTCTATAAAAGGACTTTTAAACATCCAAATAGTTAAACATCAAACTCATTCACAAATAAATAAATCCAAACACTTAAATTAGTTGCCTTTCTAGTAGCAAAGTTAATAATAATAAAAAAAAGTTTAGATAAGCTCTTAGTCCCTTAGTAACAACACTCTGGGCAACTAACTATTTAGCTCTAAACTTGAGCAGAAGGCAACAGAAAAGAAGGTAAAAATAGAGACACCCAAGACACTAACTTATAAAGGACTGAGAGCAAGTCTAATTTCTGCTGGGAGCAGCATGCAGTCTGCCTATTTTAAAAATTATTTCCAAACTATTCTGAAATCTCAAAATATATTCTTAGCAGCATGGGTAGCACTACCATATCTGGTCACATTCAGAACTTTAGTTTTCAATTAAATTCTAGCATTTGATAGTGGACTTGGTAATAAACCCTTTAATAGAACATAACTGTGAAGTTTTAAAATTTTAATCTCAAGTGCATTTGATGCAGACATAAAATACAATATGGCAAAATTAATAAACAGAAACCACAATTAACTAGAGTTGAGAAACCAGAAGGGGGAGCCCTCGAGCCCTAAGAGGACAGCACTACCAACAGAAGGAAGAAAGGCTCTTCCTTGGCATGGATTTCGCTCAGGAAAAGGAATGGACTCACTGGGTACTAATGGGCTTTCCAACTCCCCTTTCTTTTGAAGCATTCTCCTTCCCTTATCATACAAGGACTAATACAGGGCTCGTCATGGTTGCAGACCCTGAATTATAATTCCCTGCTAATTCTGAGTAAACCCATCTTTCTTGGAGAAATATCTGTCTATTCGTTTTAGGTCAACAGACCCGTGTACAATGCAGAACTGTGTTTGGACAAAATGACTATTAGTGCCCTATGCTTCCTTCTTTACCCCATTTCCACCTTGGGTTTTTTTTTTTTAATTATTTATTTATGTATTATTGGCTGTGCTGAATCTTCATTGATGTGTGGGTTTAGTTGCTCTGTGGCATGTGGGATCTTCCCGGATCAGGGATTGAACCCGTGTCTCCTGCATTGGCAGATGGGTTCTTATCCACTTAGCCATTAGGGAAGCCTTTTTTTTTTTTTTTTGTAGTAAATCATTTACCTTTTCTTCTCAACTTTTAAAGATGATAGTAATTGGATGTTTGCTTTGGGTTTGTTCAGAAGCCTCAGGCTTTTGGTTCTGAAAATGTGTTCTTCTGAAAAACATTGTAAATTATGTGGATAAAAACAAAAAAACCTGCTGGGAATTTCACTCCCTGAAATTGCTTATCCCAGCTTCCCTGAGCCGTAAGGGCAGCGGTAGCCTCTGCTACAGCCCCATCGGCATTTACTAGCACTGAGCTCTTCTTCCTATCATGCCTTGTGGTGGGAAAGCAGTAATTAGGCCTCTGGGGAGTAACTCTTCTGTATATTTTAAAGGCTCAGGCCCTAGCCCTGCCCTTCATGGAAGAAAGAGACCGATACAACCACTCTTTGAAGCAACAATAGTTTTATTACTCCTCCAAAGCACAGTATTCAAGTATACAATTTTAAATTCACAAGCACACTTGAGATACTTAAAAGACTGAACCATGCTATAGGCTGAAATGCTAGAGAATGGTTCCAACACGTAGATACTCCTGCCTGTGAGAATGAGAAGAAATGGAGGGGAGGCCACTGTCATGGGCTAGAGGCCTGAGCGGACAGCTCCAGGCTCCCTGGAGCCTTTGTGAAGCTTCTTCCCTAGTTAAACAGCATGTTTAAGGTTTCCATTTGTCCTCCAGACCTCTGCTTTGATTTTTTAAAAAGGGAAATGTATGTTTAATTAATTGCTTTGTGTTTTAGTGTTCATATAGTAAAACCTTTTTTTTTTTTTTTTAACAATGTGTGCATTTTGTCTTTAGTTAAGCTCCATTCTGTGGAATATAATGGTCTTTAGTAATAGATGTTCTTAAAATTTTCAAATTTGTTTAATATAAATGAATTTAATTTTAAAAATCAGACTCATTTCTAATCTCCATGAAGAAGAATGATGATAGAGTTTAGAAATAATCATGACACAATAACCAGAATACCTAGGTGGACTTGTCTAAGTGCACAGTCAGTCACTCACAAAGCCTGACACGACAACCACATTTGTTTCATATACACAGCACTAAACTGGTCCTGGCATGCTCCGTGTACCATGCACTTCAACAGTGGAGCATTTTACTTTTGTCATTATATATTCTACCACTTCAGGGTCCATAGTGGTTAAGGATCTAGAAAGAACTTTAGCTAAAAAAATTATTCTTTATATAAAGTCTATCCACATATGTTATATATGATAAAGATACAGGTTTACTGACATGTTGGGAGCCTGTTTCTAGCCTTTGATAATTGCTTAGCACTGTAGAGTAACAGTTGTATATATATTCCAGGCTCTACATTTTTTTTGGGGGGGGGGTCTGGTTGGGGAGGGAGCGGGGCGGGCCGGCCACTTCTATTGGTCTTTCATTTATCTATTTTTCATCCATCTTTGTTCTTTGGCTCCTGTGGGCCTCCCATCGCAGTGGCCTCTCTTGTCGCAGAGCACCGGCTCTGGGCACATGAGCTCCCGAGCTCTGGCTAGGTAATCGGACACATGGGTCCAGCTGCTCTGTGGCACGTGGGATTGTCCCAGGCCAGGGATGGAACCGGTGCCCCTTGCACTGCAAGGCGGTGTCCTTACCCACTGGACCACCAGGGAAGCCCTATTCCAGGCTCTAATGGATGCTGTTGAATTGTTCTGTTATTCTTGCGGAGAACTGGTTATGTTCTTGTTTTCATAAGGTGGTCTCACTCTTTATGTAAACTCAGCTCTTCCCCTCAGCAAACAGACGTCTGTCCTCTGGATTGGCTCTACACTCCTTCTGGCTGTTCTCGGTGCCTTCCCTCCTCTCACCTGTGGTCTTACTCTAATTAGTATATGTGGGCATGAGGACTCCATGTTCCCCGCCCCACAAGGTTGAGTACCCGCGCTTTGGGACCGCCCTGCTCTCAGCTACTGCTGCCTCTCCGCCTCAGCTGAGCAGACAGTCTCCTTTCATATGAATCAAGTTGTTCAAAGCCCGAGTCTATTGATAGATACATGGATTGGTACTATAACTTACAATGCCTTTCTAACTGGAAATGAGAAACTGGCAGACAGGGAAGAAAGCATTCTGTCAATCACCTGATGCTGGCTTTCCTTTTGCAGCATGAGTTTTGGAACGCTCACGTGGAGGAGGGTGGGCTTCCTTTTCTTTCTCTGGTTCGGGAGGCGGAGGGGGAGGGGGTGAAGGTGATGTCATCTCAGTCAAGGAAACTTCTTTTTTCTCACCTTCCTTTTCTTCTAATTTTTTTCTCACTTCAAAAAAGGATGAAATGAATGGATCTTTATTAGCAACTCCAGACATCTACTATTACACATGAACTAAAATAAACAAATGAATATAAAATTGCTCTTACTGAAGTAAGGCTAAATTTCATGTTTTAGATCATCAAGTCCTTAAAGCTGACATTTGAAGTCTTCTTTGCTTGGTTAGAAATACCATTTCTCCTGCATTTGACGAAGATAATGACAACGATGGGGTGTGCATGTGTGTGTGTATGTCTGTAGCAGGTAGAGGAGGTAGCTTTCTGAGGAGGGTGCTGACTGTAAAACTAACAATCTAGAATTAGCTAATGTACTGGAAAAGAAGGAGTTATGTCAAATTTTCCAGTGGATAAATGAGGTGAGAAAAAAAAGCATACCGAGAAGGTGAAGAGCAATGGGACAGAAGAGGGGAGGCTGAGGAGGACGTGGAAGGAAAAAGAAATGTGTGGTACCAACTTCTAGGGGTAAATACACATAAAGCATTTAGAATGCTGCTCTGTACTCCGCTAAGTCTTAGCAAAATCCATTCATTCAGCTAGTTATTCCATGTGAGTTGTGCCATGAAGGAAAGGAAGCATTATAACAATAATGTTAGAGTGTTAGAACACTAAGGCAAAATGAGGCCAACACTGTGGGCTTCCCAGGTGGTGCTGATGGTAAAGAACCCACCTGCCAATGTGGGGACATGAGGGATGTGGGTTTGATGCCTGGGCAAGAGCCCCTGGAGCAGGGCATGGTCACCCACTCTGGTCTTCTTGCCTGGAGAACCCCATGGACATGGGAGCCTTTTGCAGGCTACAGTTCATAGCGTTGCAAAGAGTCAGACCTGACTGAAGCAACTTAGTACTCACTCACTGGGATAGGTAAGTATTATGTGAATGACAAAATATTTTCTACTGAACAGATTTGAAAGCAACTCTTAAATAAGTGGCAGAGGACTGTTTGTGTAATAAGTGAGTGGAATATAAAATCTTTAGGAGAATGTTAAAATGAATCCGAAAGCTGGCAAAAACATGGATTCTAATCTGCAGATGTTTGAAGCTACAGACTAGATTCAATTTGTTTTTGTCTCCTAATCAAGAGTCTAGAGGTTTCCTTCCTCCTCTCAGCCTAATTTCTGTCTGTCAAAATAACATGTTAAGCCTCTTATATATTTGTTTTGTCTGAAAGCTTCACATGGGTGTTTTGGGGAGTAGACATTTAGATGTGGAAGCTTATCTTTCTAAGTGTGGACTCCTGAGTCCCCAAGGTGATTGTGGCTTATATTTACACACTATTTTGGTGTCAGTTCACTGATTATAAACCTAGGGATGGGAGAAAGCATACTACCGATGCAGTTTAGAATCTTTGCGATAGTGTTAATTTGACTGACAAAAGGGGAGGATTCATTTCTGAAGTCATTTCTGAAAGGTAAAATATCCACTGAAATCTAGCATTGGCAGTATATGAGCCCAAGATCCCTTTCAATAATAAATGCCAATGATACTATAGAACATTAATGACAATTATTATTGCTTGAATGAAGGAGGAAGGAGGTCAGGATGGTGTGATGCATGTGAGTTGGACTCAGAAGCAGGTGTATAAATAAGCAGTTAACAGTAAATTCATACCAAAACAAGAAGATTTGGGGAAAATAATCTGGTGTTTTCATCCTAAAAGGATAATTCACTCCCTGTTTTCTTATAATGCTGAGGTCAACAAATTAAAACATCCTTCCTTTTAACTCTGCTATTTTTTTCCCCATAAAAACAAACTTTTAGCAAGATGACCTCTTCCTACTACATAAAATTAAAATGAAGAGAGAAATATCTCTTACTGAGAAACATTTGCAGTAGAAAGCTAAAATCAGAGGTAGAAGACACTGTAGATGATATCATCCAAAGAAAAGACAAAAATTTGCAGTCATACTTTCATCTCCTCCTAAGCTCATCAAAACCACACATTTTTGTTACATATACTCAGAATTATAAAAGAATTGCAATTACCTTTATTTTCTTTCTTCAGTATTTTAAACCTTTATAATCAATGTTAAAATGAATCCAAAGGCTGTTTGTGTAATAAGTGAGTGGAATATAAAATCTTTAGGAGAATGTTAAAATGAATCAAGCTGGCAAAACATGGATTCTAATCTGCAGATGTTTGAAGCTACAGACTAGATTCAATTTGTTTTTGTCTCCTAATCAAGAGTCTAGAGGTTTCCTTCCTCCTCTCAGCCTAATTTCTGTCTGTCAAAATAACATGTTAAGCCTCTTATATATTTGTTTTGTCTGAAAGCTTCACATGGGTGTTTTGGGGAGTAGACATTTAGATGTGGAAGCTTATCTTTCTAAGTGTGGACTCCTGAGTCCCCAAGGTGATTGTGGCTTATATTTACACACTATTTTGGTGTCAGTTCACTGATTATAAACCTAGGGATGGGAGAAAGCATACTACCGATGCAGTTTAGAATCTTTGCGATAGTGTTAATTTGACTGACAAAAGGGGAGGATTCATTTCTGAAGTCATTTCTGAAAGGTAAAATATCCACTGAAATCTAGCATTGGCAGTATATGAGCCCAAGATCCCTTTCAATAATAAATGCCAATGATACTATAGAACATTAATGACAATTATTATTGCTTGAATGAAGGAGGAAGGAGGTCAGGATGGTGTGATGCATGTGAGTTGGACTCAGAAGCAGGTGTATAAATAAGCAGTTAACAGTAAATTCATACCAAAACAAGAAGATTTGGGGAAAATAATCTGGTGTTTTCATCCTAAAAGGATAATTCACTCCCTGTTTTCTTATAATGCTGAGGTCAACAAATTAAAACATCCTTCCTTTTAACTCTGCTATTTTTTCCACATAAAAACAAACTTTTAGCAAGATGACCTCTTCCTACTACATAAAATTAAAATGAAGAGAGAAATATCTCTTACTGAGAAACATTTGCAGTAGAAAGCTAAAATCAGAGGTAGAAGACACTGTAGATGATATCATCCAAAGAAAAGACAAAAATTTGCAGTCATACTTTCATCTCCTCCTAAGCTCATCAAAACCACACATTTTTGTTACATATACTCAGAATTATAAAAGAATTGCAATTACCTTTATTTTCTTTCTTCAGTATTTCTGTCATAAACATTTCCTTTACTTTTTGGCACAAAGACTCTTTATCTACTTCAGCATTGATTTTTATCAAAATGCTCTCTGGCTCTGTATACCACTGCTCCAATAAAGGCCAATTGTCCAAGAAGCCTACAATTCTGCAAAACCCAAATATTATATGAACATCACATACTGATTATGATGCCAGCTAACATTCAGCATCATTCATCTGATGTACATGATTAAAAAAGTCAGCTGTCAAGGAATCTGAAGAAAGCAACTTTTAAGAAATCTACAGGTAATGAAGTACATCCACTTTCAAGAAGAAATCATTTAATGCCAATTAGCCATATGTTTTGAGATATATGAAAGAGTAAAAGAAGATTTGGAAATTCTACCATTTCAGGAAACCTTTGCTGTGGGTTCAGTTTTTTAAATGAAAGATCTTCATTTAGGAAGCATTACCTGTACTCAGAGTAGACTAATTCTGAGCACCCTTCTGCTCGTAGCTACAGCTGGGGACATTTTCACAGAGAGAGAAGTTCAAGAGATCCTTGAGTAAGTGTAGAGGTGGTGGTCATCTAGTTTCTATGTCATGTCCAGTGACCTCATGGACTATTGCCTCCAGGCTCCTCTGTCCATTCCCTTTACTCAAACATACTCTTGGAATGAGTTTTTTCTTCTAACAGTAGACACGCTCGAGGTAGTTCAAATTCCTCCCCCCTGGCTCAATTCATGTTTTTGGAGTTTTCAAGGATTCAAACAATTGTTTAGTTTTGTCTAATTTTTCTTTTCCAGGAGCAAATTGCATGCAATCAAGAGTGCTTATTAAGCATAACTACATTTTAGTTTTAGAACTGCACTCTAATCTGATGCCTATACCTTTGAAATTCCACAATCTTCACTAGCAATTGCTGAAAAAGAGCTGAATTAGGATTCTGTATAATGAACTTGTAAGTTCTTGTAGTCATAAAGGGGATTGTTGCCTGATTTAATTATTTTTTCCCAGACTATGATGACTTATGCTCTGAGTATAAATATTTCACTCAAAATCAAAGCTACTTAGTTTTATTTTACCTTTAAAACACTGAATGCTGGGAAATAGATTTTATTCCCTAGATCTTATGATTCTAAAGTGACTAGTTGTCAGTCTGTTCAAGCGGCAAGATACAAGAAGATACTGAGTTTTAAACTAACCTGTGTTGTATTTGATCTCTTAAATTCTGGTTCTCATCCATATCTTGAGTTTTATCAGCAACACGTTGACTGATATCTTTATGAGGAATTTCACTTGCAAACTCTTCAGCTGTGATATGGAAATTACTTAATTAGACAATCTGTTAAATCAAAGTTGCAGTAGCACTGTCAAAATGTACCCATACAGGAAAGCTAAATGAAACGGTCCACTCTTTGGTTCAATATTCATTAACATGTTTAACAAAACTTTGAAAAAAATATAGTTTTGGAATCAGAATTCATATTTCCCTTAGAAATTGGGATAAGGGGGCAAAACACAACATTAAAGAGGAGCTCTAGTTCAAAGTAGAGCATTTGGGATAAACCGTGAAGAGAAGGGACTAAAAAGTGATGATTTGTCATAAATAACAAACTGGGAAACAATTAGAAAATCAACACCACGATGTAAAAATTAAGAATGAAATAACAGGGCAGCTGTAAAGTCAAATATGCAAATTATTTGTGAATGTTGTACTATAATACAATTAAGTAATTTATCTTTCTTGCTAGACTTTATGATTTTTCCCTGTAGAAGAGACAGAAAGGAATATACCATGAGAGACCAAAACCAAGCACAATTTCAACTCCTCTCATTGAGTCCTAGTCAGGATTAAGGTATGAAATCCAGACTACTTATGAACTCAGAATAAATGGAAAATCATAAAGAGGAAAAGAAAGCCCTGAACTAGATGAAAGGGAATTAGATCATTCAGTCAATGCAAGAGAACACTGAATTAATAGCAATGAAGGACCCTCATAGGATACAGTAATCAATTGTTCTCCATCTATATTCATGATAGAAGAAGAGGAAACTAGTCCGAATAAAGAATATGCTATTAGACTATTTAGAAAACCCAAAGATATGGATAGCCAAGAGTGATGGAAGAAGACTGTGGGAGCTAGCATGCACCATCCCATGGTCTCCACCATCCCGTAGTCACTAGCTCAGTTTTGTTAAAAACTTCACTGACTCTCTGGCTCAAAAATCAACTGAAATCTTTCACAGAAGTGCACCCTTTCCTAAAAAAGAGAGGGAGGGAGAGAGAAAGAGATAGACGAGAAGGAGAGAGAGAAATAATCTTTTGTTCATTGCAGTCTCCCACTATTTTTCCTAACGTATTTCCTGATGTCTTGTCACTCTTGTTCCTGATGCATGTACCAGATTCTAGATTAAGTGATTAACATTCATCTCATTTAATATACATGAGACAATAAGAAATATATATTTGGTCTTTGTCTCTGGCTCCTGACACAGAGCCCTGAAAACTTGTAATTTCCTGAGATAGCAGTAAGAGGAAGACTTTTATTATTATTATTATTCATAATAAGCCTCTTTCAACCTTATCTGAGCTTATGTCAAAGAGGTGACTCTTGGGAGGGTGAAGCTCTTTCTTCTGACTGTAGCAACCAAGTTACTACAGAGCTAGATCGTTCAGTCCTACCAAGTCTCTAGGGACAGGAAGGGACTAGACACTGACCACCAATGCTCAAGGATTTAGTTAATCATGCCTATGTAATGGAAGCCCCATAAAAACGGTCAAGAAGGGGTTCAGAAAGTTTGTGGGTTGGTAAATGCATCCATGTGCCAGGAGTGTGCTACACACCAGATTCCATGGTGACAGAAGGTCCTGAGCCTAGGATTCTTGTAGACTGCACTTTGTACCCACTTATCTGGCTGTTCATTTGTATCTACTATGGCAGTCTTTATAATAAAACAGTAAGTCAAGTGTTTCCCTGAGTTCTGTGAGTAGAGACAATTATAGATAATTTATCAAATTTGAGGAGGGGTTATGGAAATGCCCAATTTTTAGTTAAGTCACTTTCAGTTAAGTGTGGGTAACCTGGAAATTCACTACATTGAGACAGACATCTGAAAAGGGGGGCAGTCTTTTGGGATTGAACCTTCCATGGTGAAAACCTGTAATAACTCTGAGAAGTTAATGTCAGGATTGAATTAAATTGTAGGATACCCACTTGGTGTTTTTCAAGAACTGAAGAACTGATGGTGTGGAAAACACATGCACCTTTTGTGTCATAAGTATTGTGAGTAAAGAAACAGTTTTCCTTTAACATCCAATAATAATTCAAGGAGCCATTCTATTATATAGATTGTGAGATGGAAGTTTAGAAGAAAGAAGTCGCTTTCCCAAGGTCAAATGCCTAATAACTCGCAAGGCCAGGGTTCAAGACTATGTGCTTTTACTCATAAATACTTAATTTGTGGAATAAAGTGATAATTTTCATTTTAACCATGAAAAGTACATAAGCCATGAATCTTGGCAAGACTATCTGATCCCATGATGCAAGGACTTCAGTCAACTTATAACTGATCCCCAGTTAACACACAATCCATGGGAAGGATGTTAGCGATCCTTGCTTGTAGCCTCAATGTGGTTCATAAACTTCACTAGGGTAACACATCAAGATGTACTCGATAGGGGACTTCCCTGGTGGTCCAGTGCTTAAGAATCTGCCTTCCAATCCAGGGAATGCAGGTTCGATCCCTGGTCAGGGAACTATGATCCCACATACCACAAGCTAACTAAGTTTGCATGCCTCAACTAAGACTCTGTGCAGCCAAATAAATATTAAAAAAAAAAAAAGATGTACTAGATAGCCACAAGAAGCTCCTTCATTCAGGCAAGCCTCGTGTCAGGGCCAGCAGAGGTGCTAAGTTGATGGAAGGATTGAGTAAGATGCTTGTGTTCACTATGGAAGTCTCTACTAGCCCTGAGTTTGGGCTAGAATGTTGAACACAGACAGAGCAGGAGGCAACCAAGCTGAGCTAGGTAAGTCTTTGGAAGTCTGAAATGGATTCTTTATTACCCAGTTACAACAGCAAATTGGAATATTCACCATTTCAGTCAAAGAAAAATAAACAAACAACTTCTAATTGTATAAAAGAATATTTTTGAAAAAGGGGTCCAGCTTACCCATGATGTCATTCATGCGATTCAGTGAGGAATTATCTGAAATATCTAATAACATGACAAAATCAAAAACAGAAGGGGGAAGAGGCACTTCTTTGGAAGTTGTAGGGTCAACAGCCAACGTGGATATTTGAGATTTCTTTTCCTCCAGATCGCTCTGGTTTCTGTTGTACTCTGTCAGTGCTTCCTCCAGAAGCTTCGCTTGGTTTAATGTCATTGGAAAGCCATCCAAGACCCAGCCTTTATGTATAGGTATCTGACTAAATTAGGAAAGGACAAATCATTAACAGTTTGATAGTCACAAATCCCTTTAGAAATAATTACACAGTGAATTTTGCCTTTTATCTTTCTTTAATTCCCACAGTACCCTTTTTCTGCCTGAATTTTACTTCTTTACAGTCAAAACTGGGCAACCTGAGTGGTGTTGGTGGTAAAGAACTCGCCTGCCAATGCAAGAGACACAGGAGACTTGGGTTCAATCCCTCGGTCAGGAAGATGCCTTGGAGGAGAGCATGCCAACCCACTTCAGTATTCCTGCCTGCAGAATCCCATGGACAGAGGAGCCTGGTGGGCTACTGTCCAAAGGGTCACAAAGAGTTGTACGTTACTGAAGCAATTCAGCATGCATGCACACACAGCCAAAATTAGGTTTCTTATAGTACCAGAATCGCTCCCTTGCTCAAAATCCTTCTGTGGATCCTACTGCCCTCCACATCTACTCCAGAAGCCACACATGGTATGTAAAACAAACTGGTGACAACCTACTCCATTATAACTTCTCTCTCACAATTTCAAACCATTCATTTGAACACACCAATTTCCACACTGTTAAGTGAATATATAGTGTACTTTCTAGCTGCATTCATAGGGCATCTCTCTTTAGAATCTCAGTTTCCCCATCTTGTATGTCCTTTTGTATGCAGGGTAATGTAACATACATCACAGGATGCTGGTGAGGATGAACTGAAACGACGCATTTTAAGAACCCAGCACAGAGTTAAGCATATGGTGAAACTCTTAAAACCAACTTCGAAGGTTCTTCCTACTCCATCCAGTTTAACGTGGAGTCATAACCGCCTGATCTGAACTCCTCTGGACTCTCATTCACTTCAGGTTAATTCTTACATTTCTTGACTTAGAAAAATTCAAGTGAGTCTTCTTTATCTCAGTTAGCTTAAAAGTTGCTGAAAAGTAAGGACCATTTCTTCGGTTTTTGTCCTCGGTCTTGCATCCTCTACAGAGAATAGGAGCTCCAAGAACTATCATTTTAGTTCTTTAGATTGGAAAACAACTTCAACTCTACTCTTCCAAAACCCTTAAGGTATATAAAATTAAGACTTTGATTTTTGCATGAAAAGTTACAGTGTCATTTCTTTCTCCACTAAAACTCTTAAACACTTAGAATTCCCTTTTCAATGGTTTGAAGTCTGCTTTGGTGCCTGTGCATGATCCTTCTGAAATGTGGCAGACTTGGGTTCAATTCCCACAGTACCCTTTTCTGCCTGAATTTCCCTTTACAGTCAAAACTGGGCAACCTGAGTGGTGTTGGTGGTAAAGAACTCGCCTGCCAATGCAAGAGACACAGGAGACTTGGGTTCAATCCCTCGGTCAGGAAGATGCCTTGGAGGAGAGCATGCCAACCCACTTCAGTATTCCTGCCTGCAGAATCCCATGGACAGAGGAGCCTGGTGGGCTACTGTCCAAAGGGTCACAAAGAGTTGTACGTTACTGAAGCAATTCAGCATGCATGCACACACAGCCAAAATTAGGTTTCTTATAGTACCAGAATCGCTCCCTTGCTCAAAATCCTTCTGTGGATCCTACTGCCCTCCACATCTACTCCAGAAGCCACACATGGTATGTAAAACAAACTGGTGACAACCTACTCCATTATAACTTCTCTCTCACAATTTCAAACCATTCATTTGAACACACCAATTTCCACACTGTTAAGTGAATATATAGTGTACTTTCTAGCTGCATTCATAGGGCATCTCTCTTTAGAATCTCAGTTTCCCCATCTTGTATGTCCTTTTGTATGCAGGGTAATGTAACATACATCACAGGATGCTGGTGAGGATGAACTGAAACGACGCATTTTAAGAACCCAGCACAGAGTTAAGCATATGGTGAAACTCTTAAAACCAACTTCGAAGGTTCTTCCTACTCCATCCAGTTTAACGTGGAGTCATAACCGCCTGATCTGAACTCCTCTGGACTCTCATTCACTTCAGGTTAATTCTTACATTTCTTGACTTAGAAAAATTCAAGTGAGTCTTCTTTATCTCAGTTAGCTTAAAAGTTGCTGAAAAGTAAGGACCATTTCTTCGGTTTTTGTCCTCGGTCTTGCATCCTCTACAGAGAATAGGAGCTCCAAGAACTATCATTTTAGTTCTTTAGATTGGAAAACAACTTCAACTCTACTCTTCCAAAACCCTTAAGGTATATAAAATTAAGACTTTGATTTTTGCATGAAAAGTTACAGTGTCATTTCTTTCTCCACTAAAACTCTTAAACACTTAGAATTCCCTTTTCAATGGTTTGGAAGTCTGCTTTGGTGCCTGTGCATGATCCTTCTGACAGTGTGGCAAGGAAGGAGAGGCAAAACTGTACTTCAGAGAGGTTTTTTACTTGTTGTTCAAAGTCACAAACTGCGTGACTCCAAAATCCAGGGACCATTCCACAGTATCATCCTGCCTTCGGGTCATTGCTTCTATGACCCCTATTAGGCTATGAAGGGCAAGGAAAGCCTGCGTTTTGCTTTTATGGCTTGTCCAGAGCATGGTAAGCTTTTTGCATAGGATGGGAATGTTGATCCATTGGCCTCAGATGGAGAAGAAACTTCTTGAGCACTTTACCAGCTCTGAGGAAACTCTCCTCCCACCTCTAGTCTCAGGAGCTACGTCAGGGGAAGGAGGTGGCCAAGGCCATGCTTGCCAGGCTGTAGTGTGAGGACACCAGACAACAGGAAGTGAGGAGACGTGGGCTTTGGCTGTTTCACTAATTAGACATTTGACTGGACTGTCTAATTGAACTGCCACGTACTTCCCTTTCCTCACAGGAGAAGGATGCACTCGGACTAAATGAAAGGCTGTCAGGCTGATGGCCATTCTGTAAACACGCCTCAGGGGCAGTGGGGATGGTGGTCGTGGGAGAGTAGTGGAGTTCTGAGGGTGGGGTGTAGACACTCCCACTCCATGGAAACCAAAGTGAAGACCTGTTTTAGAGCGGATGCTGTTCATATTCAATTTTCTTTGAACAATGGATCCCATGGCTAAAACATACTTTATTCCAGTCCTGTAATGTTGCAACTATTTAAATGAGATTCCTTCCGGCTTTGAGAATAGCATGCTGGTGGCCCAGTTTCTTCAAAAAGCAATCCGTCCAAGATGTATCAACACCGAGAGGCGACTTAACCCTTTAAACAGGTCTCTTAAGAAAGCTTGAAAGGGGGAGTCCATTCCAGATGCCCAGGAACAAATTCTGCAAAACCTCCTGTTCTCACTTCTCTTGGTCATAACGTTTCCATGTCGCATAGCTGCGCATTCCTCTCACCCACTCGAGTCAATTTAACGTATTGGAAAACAAAACTGGTATTTTTCAGAGTAGTGTTTTCTACTTTCACTTGTTCCCCAATGGTTTGAAGTCTGCTTTGGTGCCTGTGCATGATCCTTCTGACAGTGTGGCAAGGAAGGAGAGGCAAAACTGTACTTCAGAGAGGTTTTTTACTTGTTGTTCAAAGTCACAAACTGCGTGACTCCAAAATCCAGGGACCATTCCACAGTATCATCCTGCCTTCGGGTCATTGCTTCTATGACCCCTATTAGGCTATGAAGGGCAAGGAAAGCCTGCGTTTTGCTTTTATGGCTTGTCCAGAGCATGGTAAGCTTTTTGCATAGGATGGGAATGTTGATCCATTGGCCTCAGATGGAGAAGAAACTTCTTGAGCACTTTACCAGCTCTGAGGAAACTCTCCTCCCACCTCTAGTCTCAGGAGCTACGTCAGGGGAAGGAGGTGGCCAAGGCCATGCTTGCCAGGCTGTAGTGTGAGGACACCAGACAACAGGAAGTGAGGAGACGTGGGCTTTGGCTGTTTCACTAATTAGACATTTGACTGGACTGTCTAATTGAACTGCCACGTACTTCCCTTTCCTCACAGGAGAAGGATGCACTCGGACTAAATGAAAGGCTGTCAGGCTGATGGCCATTCTGTAAACACGCCTCAGGGGCAGTGGGGATGGTGGTCGTGGGAGAGTAGTGGAGTTCTGAGGGTGGGGTGTAGACACTCCCACTCCATGGAAACCAAAGTGAAGACCTGTTTTAGAGCGGATGCTGTTCATATTCAATTTTCTTTGAACAATGGATCCCATGGCTAAAACATACTTTATTCCAGTCCTGTAATGTTGCAACTATTTAAATGAGATTCCTTCCGGCTTTGAGAATAGCATGCTGGTGGCCCAGTTTCTTCAAAAAGCAATCCGTCCAAGATGTATCAACACCGAGAGGCGACTTAACCCTTTAAACAGGTCTCTTAAGAAAGCTTGAAAGGGGGAGTCCATTCCAGATGCCCAGGAACAAATTCTGCAAAACCTCCTGTTCTCACTTCTCTTGGTCATAACGTTTTCCATGTCGCATAGCTGCGCATTCCTCTCACCCACTCGATGCTCTGGAAAGTCTTTCACAAGAGCTTTTTTGATTCCTTTTTCCATCTTATTCATCCTCATTTCTTTATTTCATGAATCAACCAAGCCCCTATGGCTTTTAAAAATTTCTCTCTTTTCTGTATTGTAAAGGAGGGCTGACGAGAATCCTCATTCCTTAGAAAGGAGGAATTGCAATATTATACCCTATTTAAATTTTTTCTTTATCCTAGCATACATCACTTCTGTGCTATGAATATGTTATTCATTGCCTGTGCAAACTCTACTTTTCCTTGCCTTCCTACCCCACGCTGCCCAGCCTTTGGATCACTCTCTTCTTTGGAAACACAAAATGAGGAAGCACTTTGGCACAAGACCATATAAGGCAGGGTCTCTCCTCCAAATCTGTCCTTTGGTCTTTCCAAGTATCTAATTTCTCCTTGAATTCCCCATACAGAATAGAATTTGGGACTTCCTTGGTTGTCCAGTGGTTAAGAATCTGCTTTTCAATGCATGAGTTGTGGGATCCATCTCTTGTCAGGGAACTAAGATCTCACATGAGGTGGGACAACTAAGCCCATGTGACACAACTGTGGAATTGCAAGGAAGACCCAGCACAGCCAAAAAAGAGCATAGAACATACTCTGAATTCACATCTGGGTGAATGATCAAGTCAAGGTTGATAAAGGGAGGAAAGTGAAATACGAGCATGAAAATCACACAGTATAACTTTATCTTGCTGTATATATTCATCCAACATTAAAAATTGAAATGACTTCTGTATTATTCTTTCTAAAGCTCTGATAGGCCATTAAATAGATACAAGAAAGAAAGTGTGATACATACTTAATAGCATTCACCATGATGCTGACCAGCAACATGTCTGATATGCTCTTCCCTTTCTTCAGCAACATTTCCGATTTTGCACCAAGCTGAGCACGCACAGTGAGCTATGAAAATAAACAAGGGATGGTAGGGAAGAGCTCATTTAAAAGTCAGATTCCAAATATTTGGAGGGTAAAAACCTAAATGGTCGTGTTCTCCAGTGAAGACACTGATTATTCAGCATAGTTCTGGAATCCACCAGGCAGTTAAGGAAAATGTAAATGCAGATTTGAGAGTTCCTCCCCTGGCTCCCTCCTCTCCAAGATCTTCCTTTTTAATTTTCAGCTGCTCTGGAGTCCTCAGACTTCATCCTTAAATCAAAGAGATTGGGACTTTCTCAAGTTCTAGTCACTCATGTCATGAAGATGAAGCATGCCTCCTGGGGTAACCTGTATAAGCCTGGGCTTTGCCCCCTGACATCCTCTTTTATCCGTGGTCAAATCTGATATATTTTCTGCTTGTTTTTTTCTTTTCCATTATCGTTTATGATAAGATATTAAATATCATTCTCTATGTTCCCCAATAAATCCCTGTTGTTTATTTTATATATAGTAGCATGCATCTGTTAATCCCATATTCCCAATTAATCCCTCACCCACCTTCCCTCCTGGTAACCATAACTTTGTTTTCTATGTCTGTCAGTTGTATGTGTTTTATAAATGAGTTCATATGATAGCATATAATGTTTGTTTTTCTCTGACTTACTTCACCTAGTATAGGACTCTTTGGGTCTATCCATGTTGCTGCAGATGGCATGATTTCATTCTTTTCTATGGCTGAATAATACTATTTAGTTTTTGGATGCCTGATTTTGGCCCTCAGATAATTAGCTTTATACTTTTTCCCCCAGCATTTATATTGCTATATGAACCTGGTAGCTCAGCTGGTAAAGAATCCGCCTACAAGGACGGAGACCCCAGTTCAATTCATGGGTCAGGAAGATCCCCTGACTTGGCTTCCCTGGTGGATCAGACAGTAAAGAATTCACCTGCAATGCGAGAGACCTGGGTTTGATTCCTGGGCTGGGAAAATCCCCTGGAGAAGGGATACACTACCAACTCCAGTATGCTTGTCTGGAGAATTCCATGACTCATCCATGGGATTGCAAGGAGTTGAACACGACTGAGCAACTTGACTTTGATGAACAGAGCATCCATGGAATCTATTCTGAATTCAGCTGGCTGAATTCAGAATAGATTCTATGGGATTTCCTGGTCAAGGATATCATGGGCCATTTCCTACTAACAGAGACCTAAATGGTGTTCTCCAGTGAAGACACTGATTATTCAGCATAGTTCTGGAATCCACCAGGCAGTTAAGGAAAATGTAAATGCAGATTTGAGAGTTCCTCCCCTGGCTCCCTCCTCTCCAAGATCTTCCTTTTTAATTTTCAGCTGCTCTGGAGTCCTCAGACTTCATCCTTAAATCAAAGAGATTGGGACTTTCTCAAGTTCTAGTCACTCATGTCATGAAGATGAAGCATGCCTCCTGGGGTAACCTGTATAAGCCTGGGCTTTGCCCCCTGACATCCTCTTTTATCCGTGGTCAAATCTGATATATTTTCTGCTTGTTTTTTTCTTTTCCATTATCGTTTATGATAAGATATTAAATATCATTCTCTATGTTCCCCAATAAATCCCTGTTGTTTATTTTATATATAGTAGCATGCATCTGTTAATCCCATATTCCCAATTAATCCCTCACCCACCTTCCCTCCTGGTAACCATAACTTTGTTTTCTATGTCTGTCAGTTGTATGTGTTTTATAAATGAGTTCATATGATAGCATATAATGTTTGTTTTTCTCTGACTTACTTCACCTAGTATAGGACTCTTTGGGTCTATCCATGTTGCTGCAGATGGCATGATTTCATTCTTTTCTATGGCTGAATAATACTATTTAGTTTTTGGATGCCTGATTTTGGCCCTCAGATAATTAGCTTTATACTTTTTCCCCCAGCATTTATATTGCTATATGAACCTGGTAGCTCAGCTGGTAAAGAATCCGCCTACAAGGACGGAGACCCCAGTTCAATTCATGGGTCAGGAAGATCCCCTGACTTGGCTTCCCTGGTGGATCAGACAGTAAAGAATTCACCTGCAATGCGAGAGACCTGGGTTTGATTCCTGGGCTGGGAAAATCCCCTGGAGAAGGGATACACTACCAACTCCAGTATGCTTGTCTGGAGAATTCCATGACTCATCCATGGGATTGCAAGGAGTTGAACACGACTGAGCAACTTGACTTTGATGAACAGAGCATCCATGGAATCTATTCTGAATTCAGCTGGCTGAATTCAGAATAGATTCTATGGGATTTCCTGGTCAAGGATATCAGAGTGAGTTGCCATTTCCTACTACAGAGACCTAGAGATTGAACTCGTGTCTCTTGTGTCTCCTACATGGCAGATGGATGCTTTACCCACTGAGCCATTGGGGAAGTCTCACTGAAACTCTGCAAAGGCTCCCCTTTACTTTCAATGTCTTCATCATTGCCTGCATGGCCCTGGCTGACCTGGTTCTTCTCCCTTCCCGCTTCTCTCTCTAACCTCCTCCCTTCTCTTCCCCCACCTTCTGGCCAACCACCTTTCTGCCTCAAGGCCACCATCCATCTATTCTGGCCATCTGAAATGGTTCCCCTGAACCAGTGGTTGATTCTGTTAATCTTCTTTCAATCCGTTTAAATTTCACTCTCCCAAGGTCATGTCCCTTACTCTACTTTTTCTCTTCAGATGACATCATCACCATCTGTTGATTCATATAATTCATTTACATATGTGTTTATGGTCTCTCTCTTTTAGAATGAAAGCTCCATGAAACTCAGGAGCCCCTATACACTTCCCCCCTCAAACTGGCTCAAATGGTAAAGAATCTGCCAGGAATGCAGAAGATCCAGGTTCAATCTCTGGGCCAGGAAGATCACCTGGAGAAGAACATGGCAACGCACTGCAGTATTCTTGCCTGGAGAATTCCATGGGCAGAGGAGCCTGGTGGGCAACAGTTCATGGGGCCACAAAGAGCTGGACATGACTGAGCGACTAACACTCAAATTACAAAAATGAATGGAAAAACTGTGCCCTTTGAATTGAATTGAATATGGAGTTTGGGAGATACGTTACTCAGTAAATGTAAACATAAGAATACACTGAGCTTGCATGCTCATTTGTATTTCAAATACACAGAGTAAAAATTATAAGTCTGTTTTGATCATTTTCTCTAAACTCATTCCTCTCCCTATAGGTCATCATGTTTATAGCTTAGTGTATATTTTTCCAAAATTTTTTCTATCTTTAAGCAGTTCTAAATCTAAAATACTACAAAATCAATTTCCTTGGGGAAAAACATAATGAATCAAACAAATATACTTTTATTTATTTACTTTATTTAATAAAATCTTATTTGACTAATCTGACCATTGCATTTGATGATCAAAAATGTTTCCATATACAGTAAAGCAATCCTATACACGGAAACATTAGTTTCCACTAAAAGCAATAGTTGTAAATTGTTGTAAACATTTTTTTTCAGAGGTTTATGAAAAATTCTGCAGAGTCACCAATAGGTCTAAGGATGTATCCCAGAGAAAAAAGGTAAAGAGATTGTAAAAGGAAACAAAAATCATAAATTAAGTGGTAAAATAAAGCACATCAATATAAACTTGGTATAAGTCTAAAATTTTTAAAAGCATGTTTTGACTTTCTCACCTGACAAAACTGAAAGCAATTTCCATGCTTTAGATACAAAGTATATTGAAGGTATAAAAAATATCAAATAAACTCAAGTTTAAATAATATTTCATCATCAGATTTATTTTAAACCAAAGAGGAGCACACTGCTATTTCATTTCATTTGAAGGTGAAAATGCTATGAATCATAACAGTTTTCAATATACTAGTAGCCAAAATTAGATTCTAGTACTTACTTTGGAGAAACTATCACTTGCTACGACTTCTTCAGCTTTTGGTGTTTTCTACCATCAGTACCTAGCTACTCTGGTATTGTCAACTAACAGGAAGATCACCTGGAGAAGAACATGGCAACGCACTGCAGTATTCTTGCCTGGAGAATTCCATGGGCAGAGGAGCCTGGTGGGCAACAGTTCATGGGGCCACAAAGAGCTGGACATGACTGAGCGACTAACACTCAAATTACAAAAATGAATGGAAAAACTGTGCCCTTTGAATTGAATTGAATATGGAGTTTGGGAGATACGTTACTCAGTAAATGTAAACATAAGAATACACTGAGCTTGCATGCTCATTTGTATTTCAAATACACAGAGTAAAAATTATAAGTCTGTTTTGATCATTTTCTCTAAACTCATTCCTCTCCCTATAGGTCATCATGTTTATAGCTTAGTGTATATTTTTCCAAAATTTTTTCTATCTTTAAGCAGTTCTAAATCTAAAATACTACAAAATCAATTTCCTTGGGGAAAAACATAATGAATCAAACAAATATACTTTTATTTATTTACTTTATTTAATAAAATCTTATTTGACTAATCTGACCATTGCATTTGATGATCAAAAATGTTTCCATATACAGTAAAGCAATCCTATACACGGAAACATTAGTTTCCACTAAAAGCAATAGTTGTAAATTGTTGTAAACATTTTTTTTCAGAGGTTTATGAAAAATTCTGCAGAGTCACCAATAGGTCTAAGGATGTATCCCAGAGAAAAAAGGTAAAGAGATTGTAAAAGGAAACAAAAATCATAAATTAAGTGGTAAAATAAAGCACATCAATATAAACTTGGTATAAGTCTAAAATTTTTAAAAGCATGTTTTGACTTTCTCACCTGACAAAACTGAAAGCAATTTCCATGCTTTAGATACAAAGTATATTGAAGGTATAAAAAATATCAAATAAACTCAAGTTTAAATAATATTTCATCATCAGATTTATTTTAAACCAAAGAGGAGCACACTGCTATTTCATTTCATTTGAAGGTGAAAATGCTATGAATCATAACAGTTTTCAATATACTAGTAGCCAAAATTAGATTCTAGTACTTACTTTGGAGAAACTATCACTTGCTACGACTTCTTCAGCTTTTGGTGTTTTTCTACCATCAGTACCTAGCAATGGAAAAAGTGATGAGATCCTACTCTGGTATTGTCAACTAACAGCCATGTTAGTATTTGACCAGCTGTGGTTCTGGACATGTGGGTTCTTTGATTCAGCTGTGTCTGAGATACTTGGAGGAAGGCAGTAAAACATCAGCCCAATGGCGTTTTCCTTCATTTCACAACATTAAGTCCTGGCCACTGCGTGGCTCAGTGTTTTCCACGTGCTTTCTTCCAGTGTGGCTCACTCGTAACAATATCATTAGAATTCAGTACTGTTTGGATTTTCTTCTCAGAAAACATGCCAAGATCTCAAGAGAAGTGATTAAGATGTTAATTAATTACATTTTCACTTTCCTGGGTTATCGCATTATAGGTAATAAATAAGCCTGAAGGTGGAAAACTCTAGAAATCAGAGAGTGTTTTGGTTCACTTCTATGAAAAGATAAGTTTTCAGAGTCTGTTTATAATTTACTGGACTTTCGTAATTGAATATGCCACAAAATATGATAATTAAAAAAATCAATTAAAATTACCTTGCAAGAAACAAGTTAACTGAAACAAGGGACAGCTTATAATCTTTTAAAAGACAGGAAACTTGCCCTCCTGGGCAGTTGCCTGCTCATAACAAATGTGTACCTTGTCCAAGGGTGATGGCAATTATGGTGAGGGGACAGGAGGAACTGAATTTTATGCAATGATTAAATATGGCAAAGCCTTACCACCACAAACAAAAAACATATTTAAGACGTATCACTGTTTTCCTTCAATGGTTTTGCCAAGGATCTGAAGGACGGAAGCTCAGATCCCAAGGCAGATAACGTTTTGTTGGGTTTGAGAGGCTAGGTTCTATTTGCTTGGTGCAAGACTGAGAATCAATGTAACGTTTATAATGTCTATGGAACCCATGCCACGTTGGGTGGGAGACAAGAGCCACAGCCTCGCCCACCACAGGGAACAAAGCAGCCCTGTGCAGACAGCACCGCGGCACTCCCTCCAAGCAGCACAGATGAGAAGAAACCCTAATGACTGTCTCCCTCCAAAGCAGGAAGAGTGATGATGATTTAGCCTGGCTGCTTTCAAAACCACAACAAAACTGAGCAGCTTGAAGGGGTGTGAGAAAATTCCTTTGAAACTGTCGTCTCTTTATCCCCAGTGGCAGACGGTGGTTAGGGACCTCTGGGTTTCTAGTGCTGTCTCCGTCACAGGACCATGTAGACACCCATGAAAGCTTCCCTATCTCCCCTTTCTTTCTCTGAAAACTGGTTTGTGCTCACATCCCTGTGCACCTACTGTTCCTCTCTCTGCCTCTCTTAGATAAATGATGGATGATGTGTTTCGATATCTTACTTACCAGGTGTGGCTTTATCTTCTGTTTCTGGTAGCACTTTAGTTAAAGACACAGATTGCAGGACCTTTGTGGAGGAAGCATATGCCAACAGACACCAGGAGAGGTTTTAACATTGTCATATTTTAATAACATTCTTAAGTTTATTTCTATAAGTAAGGGGTAAAAACATAGATTTGCTTATCTAAAACATTAAGGAGATACTGAGGAGAACTGGATGGGCTCTGGAAACAAACAAAATGTGATAATTGTACTGAAAGAAACACATAGTCACCCATAGGGTAATTTCAAATGGCCTTCAAATTCTACGTAAGAGACACAACAGCCATTTTCAAAGTATCACAGTAGCTGAGAAAGAGGCAGAGTTTGTGGAAAGCCACCTTAGAAAGATCAGTCCTAAAGGGGTCAGTCACAGCCATCGAGGAATAAAGAAAAAAAAAGTACCTTATCTATCATCTATCAATTAGGATACAGAGTACGACAAACCAGAAGAGATCATCACAACAAAGAAAAGTTATTTTCAAAATCATGGTTAAACGGTCTTTACCTTGCAGCTCATGACCTAGATTAGATTCTCTGTTAATGTATTACATTTCAGAGACAGCATAAGATAGAGACCAGTGTGCTGGATTTAGAATATGGGATTCCAATCAAAGCTTAACCATCAACCAGCCTCTGATGCCAAGAAAATCCATTTATGCTTAAGCTCTCTACCGTTTCCCTTTAGAAGAGCAGGCAGACTACGTCTGGTTCTGAATGGTCTTGAGAGTCCCTTGGACAGCAAAGAGATCAAACCAGTCACTCCTAAAGGAAATCAAGCCTGAATATTCATTGGAAGGAATGAAGCTGAAGTTGAAGCTGAAGCTCCAATAGTTTGGCCACCCAATGCGAAGACCTGACTTATTGGAAAAGATTCTGATGCTGGGAAAGACTGAAGGCAGGAAGAGAAGGGGGAGGTAGAGGATGATATGGTTAAATTGCATCACCTACTCAATGGACATTAATTTGAGCGAACTCTGAGAGATAGTGAGGACAGGGAAGCCTGGAATGCTGCAGTCCCTGGGGTCGCAAAGAGTGAGTCACAACTTAGTGAATGAACAACAAGACCACGTCATGATTCTCAAGGTGGGGCCACATTCTCCGACTTTCTGCACTAGACTCTTTTATGTAATAACATAGCAAGATGCAACACTGATGCAAACAGTAATGCAAACAAGCCATAAGGAGATTTTCCCTACCATCCACCCCTCAAAACTGAGATCTACTAGCCTAGATAAGAGGTCTGCAAACTACAGTCCCTGGAACAAAAGTGGCTGGCTGTTTGTGCACGGTCCATTAGTATCACTCCACGGATAGCATTACAAGGCATCCCTTTCTGAAGCATCCCGGCTCACCCTCTGCTCCTCTCTAGCACCTTCACTGGCTGCTGCCCAGGACTGGCACTGGGCTGAAGCTACATTTTGATGGGGACTTGCATGTTGAAAAGTCCCCCCCCTCAGTCACAGCCATCGAGGAATAAAGAAAAAAAAAGTACCTTATCTATCATCTATCAATTAGGATACAGAGTACGACAAACCAGAAGAGATCATCACAACAAAGAAAAGTTATTTTCAAAATCATGGTTAAACGGTCTTTACCTTGCAGCTCATGACCTAGATTAGATTCTCTGTTAATGTATTACATTTCAGAGACAGCATAAGATAGAGACCAGTGTGCTGGATTTAGAATATGGGATTCCAATCAAAGCTTAACCATCAACCAGCCTCTGATGCCAAGAAAATCCATTTATGCTTAAGCTCTCTACCGTTTCCCTTTAGAAGAGCAGGCAGACTACGTCTGGTTCTGAATGGTCTTGAGAGTCCCTTGGACAGCAAAGAGATCAAACCAGTCACTCCTAAAGGAAATCAAGCCTGAATATTCATTGGAAGGAATGAAGCTGAAGTTGAAGCTGAAGCTCCAATAGTTTGGCCACCCAATGCGAAGACCTGACTTATTGGAAAAGATTCTGATGCTGGGAAAGACTGAAGGCAGGAAGAGAAGGGGGAGGTAGAGGATGATATGGTTAAATTGCATCACCTACTCAATGGACATTAATTTGAGCGAACTCTGAGAGATAGTGAGGACAGGGAAGCCTGGAATGCTGCAGTCCCTGGGGTCGCAAAGAGTGAGTCACAACTTAGTGAATGAACAACAAGACCACGTCATGATTCTCAAGGTGGGGCCACATTCTCCGACTTTCTGCACTAGACTCTTTTATGTAATAACATAGCAAGATGCAACACTGATGCAAACAGTAATGCAAACAAGCCATAAGGAGATTTTCCCTACCATCCACCCCTCAAAACTGAGATCTACTAGCCTAGATAAGAGGTCTGCAAACTACAGTCCCTGGAACAAAAGTGGCTGGCTGTTTGTGCACGGTCCATTAGTATCACTCCACGGATAGCATTACAAGGCATCCCTTTCTGAAGCATCCCGGCTCACCCTCTGCTCCTCTCTAGCACCTTCACTGGCTGCTGCCCAGGACTGGCACTGGGCTGAAGCTACATGATGGGGACTTGCTGTTGGTCCCTGCCAGGATCTCACTAGTGGAATTCGACTCTGAGAGCTGATGACTTGGTAAACTTTCCCAAAATGTTCATACCTCACCCCTCCCCAAAACCTTGCAATGGAGCCCCTCCACCCCTCACTTTACAAATGGACATGAATTTGAGCAAACTCTAGGAGACAGTGGAGGACAGAGGAACCTGGTGTCTTGCAGCCCATGGGGTCACAGAGAGTCAGACACAACTTAGCAGCTGAATGAACAAATGGACCCCTCTGCCAGCTTCACCAACCACGGACTCTTTCTTCAGGAGAATGTCTCCAGCTGAAGGTAACTGAGCACAAGGCCAGCCCACTAGACTGGATGGCTCACCTAGGTAAACAACGTGTGTGTGTGTTCATGTACACGTGTGTGTGTGTGTGTGTGTGTGTGTGTGTGTGTGTGTAGGGAGCAGATAGGGGAGTTGAAATTTTCTCCCTTCTTGTGTAAGTACCCACATAATATATCCTTGACATTGTCCCTGGGCCCACAAAATTTGAGATATTTACTCTCTGTGTCTTTACAGAAAACTCTGCCAATCCCCTGATCTAGAGGATCTCTTAGATGTCATCCCGCTGGAAATCTCCAATGTACGAGGCTCAGAAAAGAAAACCAAAGACATACTTGCCTCATTTACTTTACTGCCTTCTTGCCTAACTGGTAAAGCCTTTTCTTCAGCTGCTTCCTCAAGTCCTTGGGCTCCAGAGACATTTTCATTGTCATGAAATGCGATTCTCAAGGTGGGGCCACATTCTCCGACTTTCTGCACTAGACTCTTTTATGTAATAACATAGCAAGATGCAACACTGATGCAAACAGTAATGCAAACAAGCCATAAGGAGATTTTCCCTACCATCCACCCCTCAAAACTGAGATCTACTAGCCTAGATAAGAGGTCTGCAAACTACAGTCCCTGGAACAAAAGTGGCTGGCTGTTTGTGCACGGTCCATTAGTATCACTCCACGGATAGCATTACAAGGCATCCCTTTCTGAAGCATCCCGGCTCACCCTCTGCTCCTCTCTAGCACCTTCACTGGCTGCTGCCCAGGACTGGCACTGGGCTGAAGCTACATGATGGGGACTTGCTGTTGGTCCCTGCCAGGATCTCACTAGTGGAATTCGACTCTGAGAGCTGATGACTTGGTAAACTTTCCCAAAATGTTCATACCTCACCCCTCCCCAAAACCTTGCAATGGAGCCCCTCCACCCCTCACTTTACAAATGGACATGAATTTGAGCAAACTCTAGGAGACAGTGGAGGACAGAGGAACCTGGTGTCTTGCAGCCCATGGGGTCACAGAGAGTCAGACACAACTTAGCAGCTGAATGAACAAATGGACCCCTCTGCCAGCTTCACCAACCACGGACTCTTTCTTCAGGAGAATGTCTCCAGCTGAAGGTAACTGAGCACAAGGCCAGCCCACTAGACTGGATGGCTCACCTAGGTAAACAACGTGTGTGTGTGTTCATGTACACGTGTGTGTGTGTGTGTGTGTGTGTGTGTGTGTGTGTGTAGGGAGCAGATAGGGGAGTTGAAATTTTCTCCCTTCTTGTGTAAGTACCCACATAATATATCCTTGACATTGTCCCTGGGCCCACAAAATTTGAGATATTTACTCTCTGTGTCTTTACAGAAAACTCTGCCAATCCCCTGATCTAGAGGATCTCTTAGATGTCATCCCGCTGGAAATCTCCAATGTACGAGGCTCAGAAAAGAAAACCAAAGACATACTTGCCTCATTTACTTTACTGCCTTCTTGCCTAACTGGTAAAGCCTTTTCTTCAGCTGCTTCCTCAAGTCCTTGGGCTCCAGAGACATTTTCATTGTCATGAAATGCTTGGATGGCTTCTTGAACAAGAGTGTCAATAGAAAGCACCTGAATAGGAAAGCCTAAAATACAAAAGATGATTTTATTAATAGCTTTTCATTTAGGAAATTGATGTTGTTCTTCAGTGCTGCTTTGACCTTAGAACACTCTCTTTAGGGTCTCCTAGAAATGCTTTTTGGGGTCAAAAAGTTTTTTTTTTTTTTTAATATTGTGGTAAAATTCACACAGGGCTTCTTTGGTGGCTCAGTGGTAAAGAATCCATCTGTCAATGCAGGAGACACCGGTGTGATCCCTGGGTCAGAAAGATTCCTTGGGGAAGGAAATGGCCATCCAGTCCAGTATTCTTGCCTGGAAAATCCCACAGAGGAGCCCGGCGGCCTACAGTCCATGGGATCACAAAAGAGTTGGACAAAACTTGGCAACTAAACAACAACAACAAAAATTTGCATGATGCAAAATGACCCAATTGTAACCATTGTAAAAGATATAATCCAATATTTAGGTCATTCACAATGTTGTCCAATCAATAACCACTATTTTTTCCCAGAAAATTTTCATTATCCAAAAGGAAACCCTTTCAAGGGTTTTCTTTAAAAGGGTTAAAGGAAATCATATGATTAAGCAGTCACTTCCTATCTCTAATTCCTATCCTTGCCTCCAAGAAAAACTAATTTGCTTTCTGTCTAGGGATTTGCCTATTCTAGATGCTTCATATCCATAGAATCATACACTATGTGGCCTTTTATGTCTGACTTCTTTCACTTAGTATAAATGAAGCACATAAGAGTTTATAAGCACACAAGAGTGTAAGCTGTAGCACTCCTTTTATGACTGAGTAATATTCCATTGTATGGATATATCACATTTTGTTATCGATTCACTGGAATGAGCATTTGGGTTGTTTCCATGTTTTGTCTATTATTAACAGTGCTGCTATGAATATTCCTGTACATTTTTTTAAAAAAACACCAGTTTTCAGTTTTTTTGAGTATGTACTAGTGGTTGCTGGTGTCATATGGTATTCCTCATTTAAATTATTGAGGAATCACCAATTGCTTTGCACAGTGGCTACAGCATTTTATGTTCTCACCAGCAATGTACAAGAGTTCCAGTTTCTCTATATCCTCACCAACACTTATTTTCTACTTCTTAAAAAATTATACCCATCCTAGTGGGTGTAGAGCGATACCTCATTGAGCTATTGGTAGTCTGCCCTTTAAAACGTATCTATTTAATATATCAGCAATGACCTACCATTCTCAAGACAGACTGGTCTTAGTGAAAATTTTGAGTTTTCTTATAAAAACAGTTATAGCTAAGTATTACCAAAGAAAAACTAAGTAAGTAGATGGACATCTATGATTTCACTTCTACCTGAAAAAACTTCTAGAGAAAAAGCCAAAGGTTCATTAAAGAGAAAGAACTCAATCAATGTGAAGAATGAAATCATTTACCATTTTAAGTGTACATCTTTTCTATTTATGACAAGCTGTTACTTTCCTACTTCATCTATGGTAAAGTAAGTAAACTCTGTGATGAAAAGTTCATGACTCTTGATTTTATGCATCATGATTATGTAGATCCAGTTTTCCCTGGCACAGTTCTAATTTATGACTTTATATTCCTAAAAGTACCTTGGGCAATAAATTATGTGATCACATTATTACAAAATTCTCAATGGCAGACCTACCCAATATATTAGCAGATTTTTATGTATGTCTTCTACAGATCTAGCCATTTGCAGCTACACAAATAGATTCTCATTGTAAATAGAATCCAATAAAGGGGAAAAAAAAGAGAAATTTTACTTTTCTCTAGAGCCTTTAGAGCAGTAGTTTTTCCACTAAATGTTTTCCCCAACAAGCATCCTTTTATAGCAAATGAGGGTAACTCAGGTACTGTTGATTCAACTTGAGGAGGAAGAGAACTTTCAACCAGTCTGTGGATCACATGGCCCAAGATGGAATTGTTGGAAGGTGGTACATTTTCAGCCATTTCTTCCGGTAAGGCCCATTCTCCAGTCATGTTCTATAAAAATAACAATGAAACACATAAAACAGAAATATTCTTAAAAGTCAAATTTAAGCACATAGGAAACTGAAAATAAATACAAATTATAGCAAACAAAAGTGAGTCAATACTTTAATTACATTACATAAATGAATAAGAACATAAATAATACTTTCATACTAGAGAGTGAAAATAAGCTTCCGTATTATAAAAAAAAAACT
Source organism: Tragulus kanchil (assembly GCA_022376925.1). Lineage (NCBI taxonomy): Eukaryota > Metazoa > Chordata > Mammalia > Artiodactyla > Tragulidae > Tragulus > Tragulus kanchil. Next base: position 131,471,118 of record JAIOJX010000004.1, read on the forward strand.
AAAATACTTAACAGCTTATTAAAGTAGACATACTGAGTTGAGACAAATTATAATGCAAGTTGAGTATTAAGACACTTACATTGATGTTATCAGTAGCTGGAGTTGAGCAAAAAGCAAAGTACTTTAGTGAAAATTTTGAGTTTTCTTATAAAACAGTTATAGCTAAGTATTACCAAAGAAAAACTAAGTAAGTAGATGGACATCTATGATTTCACTTCTACCTGAAAAAACTTCTAGAGAAAAAGCCAAAGGTTCATTAAAGAGAAAGAACTCAATCAATGTGAAGAATGAAATCATTTACCATTTTAAGTGTACATCTTTTCTATTTGTGACAAGCTGTTACTTTCCTACTTCATCTATGGTAAAGTAAGTAAACTCTGTGATGAAAAGTTCATGACTCTTGATTTTATGCATCATGATTATGTAGATCCAGTTTTCCCTGGCACAGTTCTAATTTATGACTTTATATTCCTAAAAGTACCTTGGGCAATAAATTATGTGATCACATTATTACAAAATTCTCAATGGCAGACCTACCCAATATATTAGCAGATTTTTATGTATGTCTTCTACAGATCTAGCCATTTGCAGCTACACAAATAGATTCTCATTGTAAATAGAATCCAATAAAGGGGAAAAAAAAGAGAAATTTTACTTTTCTCTAGAGCCTTTAGAGCAGTAGTTTTTCCACTAAATGTTTTCCCCAACAAGCATCCTTTTATAGCAAATGAGGGTAACTCAGGTACTGTTGATTCAACTTGAGGAGGAAGAGAACTTTCAACCAGTCTGTGGATCACATGGCCCAAGATGGAATTGTTGGAAGGTGGTACATTTTCAGCCATTTCTTCCGGTAAGGCCCATTCTCCAGTCATGTTCTATAAAAATAACAATGAAACACATAAAACAGAAATATTCTTAAAAGTCAAATTTAAGCACATAGGAAACTGAAAATAAATACAAATTATAGCAAACAAAAGTGAGTCAATACTTTAATTACATTACATAAATGAATAAGAACATAAATAATACTTTCATACTAGAGAGTGAAAATAAGCTTCCGTATTATAAAAAAAAAACTGAAATACTTAACAGCTTATTAAAGTAGACATACTGAGTTGAGACAAATTATAATGCAAGTTGAGTATTAAGACACTTACATTGATGTTATCAGTAGCTAGATAAAAGGCAGTAAAAAGTATTCAGCTACTGCATGCAAATACTAAGCTTATTTTTAAGTACTTTAAAGTAAAATAGATTAAAGATAATTTTCATGTCCAATATGTTTTCCTTTAAGTTTCCTATAGTTGACTTTCAGTTTTTTCAATTTTCGGGCTTAAATGATCAAATAGTCAGAGGGAAAGTGAAACAAGAACAAAAATTAAACAGTTCACATTCTCTGACTTCTATGTAAAATTAGAAATTGATTTAATTTTAATTTAAAATATTAAACAGCCTTTTTGAATTTTTCTTAAAGAATAAATTAAAAGTATAAATGTCTGTGAACAACAGGTTAAGAAAAAAACATTTAAAATAGCAGAATAGATTTATTTTAAAATCTATTTAAAAATAGATTAATTTGAAAATCTGAGATGAGGGGCTTCCCTAGTGATCCAGTGGGTAAAGAACACCTTGCAGTGCAAAGGGCACCAGTTTGACCAATGGCCCAGGAAGATCCCACGTGCCACTGAGTGGCTGGGCTGGTGTATCCAATTACGAGTTGGCGCTCTGAAGTGCATACACTCGGAGCCAGTGCTCTGCAATGAGAGAGGCCGCTGCAATGGGAGGCCCACATAGGCCAAAGAATAAAGATGAATTAAAATAAATAAATAATAAAAACAAATGTTTTAAAAAATTCTGAGATGATATCAAACTGTACTCAGAGGAAAAGTCCTCTCTTAACCTAAAATGTTTTGATCTAAAATAAAAATAACAATGAAACACATAAAACAGAAATATTCTTAAAAGTCAAATTTAAGCACATAGGAAACTGAAAATAAATACAAATTATAGCAAACAAAAGTGAGTCAATACTTTAATTACATTACATAAATGAATAAGAACATAAATAATACTTTCATACTAGAGAGTGAAAATAAGCTTCCGTATTATAAAAAAAAAACTAAAATACTTAACAGCTTATTAAAGTAGACATACTGAGTTGAGACAAATTATAATGCAAGTTGAGTATTAAGACACTTACATTGATGTTATCAGTAGCTAGATAAAAGGCAGTAAAAAGTATTCAGCTACTGCATGCAAATACTAAGCTTATTTTTAAGTACTTTAAAGTAAAATAGATTAAAGATAATTTTCATGTCCAATATGTTTTCCTTTAAGTTTCCTATAGTTGACTTTCAGTTTTTTCAATTTTCGGGCTTAAATGATCAAATAGTCAGAGGGAAAGTGAAACAAGAACAAAAATTAAACAGTTCACATTCTCTGACTTCTATGTAAAATTAGAAATTGATTTAATTTTAATTTAAAATATTAAACAGCCTTTTTGAATTTTTCTTAAAGAATAAATTAAAAGTATAAATGTCTGTGAACAACAGGTTAAGAAAAAAACATTTAAAATAGCAGAATAGATTTATTTTAAAATCTATTTAAAAATAGATTAATTTGAAAATCTGAGATGAGGGGCTTCCCTAGTGATCCAGTGGGTAAAGAACACCTTGCAGTGCAAAGGGCACCAGTTTGACCAATGGCCCAGGAAGATCCCACGTGCCACTGAGTGGCTGGGCTGGTGTATCCAATTACGAGTTGGCGCTCTGAAGTGCATACACTCGGAGCCAGTGCTCTGCAATGAGAGAGGCCGCTGCAATGGGAGGCCCACATAGGCCAAAGAATAAAGATGAATTAAAATAAATAAATAATAAAAACAAATGTTTTAAAAAATTCTGAGATGATATCAAACTGTACTCAGAGGAAAAGTCCTCTCTTAACCTAAAATGTTTTGATCTAAAATAAAAAAAAAAAGGAAAATAAATCAACTAAGCTTAAAAATAGGAAAAAACTTCAAAAGTAACAAAAAAGGACAAAAAGGAGGAAGAAACTTATAAATGCAGATTGACAAATTAGAGAGCAAACTACTGAGACACTTTTTATTGATATAGTTCTAGAACTTATTCCTACTAATTATGATGAAATTGCTACAAGTTCTGCACAAAGGTGCAGAGCAAGTATCAATTTTGTAATATAGAAAAGGAGGTAACAACAGATTTTTAAGGAGACTTAAACATCCTTAAGAAAATATTAGGGAAGACTCTACTACAATAAATTTAAATTTATAAATGTATGGTAAAAATGATATTTTTAGAAAGTATAAATGATTACAGTGAATTCAAATGGAATATCTGTAAGGATGAAAGGCATGAAAGAAATGAAAACATCACCAAAGAACTATATGAATGAAACTTGACATTGACGGTTATCAGAAAAAAAACCAAACAAATAACTTTTCATTTCTTAATTAGACAGAAACTTAAAGGTTAATTAAAGTCTTCAGACATATGGAAGATAGCTCTCCAGTTCAAACTTGGCAAGACTAACATAATACTGGTAGCAAGAAGATGTCAAAGATAATTGACAAAAACAGCATCCAAAAAAGAAAATAGAAAGTCAATTTCACTTGGAAATATATTGCAAGAATCATGCACACAATATTAACAAAAATCGGTCTATATGAAGATAAAATAATTACATTATTAACATTTATTACACATTCAGTATATACCATATACTGTTGTTTTCATGAATAATTTCAGATGATTCTCATGTAATTCTTACATAAGTATTATTATCTTGCCAATTCTGCAGAAGAAAACCCTGAGAATAAGAGACCAAGTTACTTGTCCATGGCCACAATAAACAGTAATGGCAGAGCCCAAAGAAGGCCCAGGCAGGCAGATTGCAGAATATGTGCTCATAACCTCTATATTATATTGAGGTTGTCTCCTCATAACTGAATAAGTGTTACTTCATGAATGCAAGAAAAGTTAAAAATAAGAAAATCTACTACTATATCACATTAATAAGCTAAAATAAAAATACAAACATGTTATCATTTAGACCAGGAAGCCTCTGGTAAATTCAGAATTGATTTCTGATAAGAAAAGCATTTAAGCAAACCAGAACAAATCTCTTAGTATGCTACGAATCAAAGATGACTTGCCTAACATTTTTACCTAACTTACCCATAGGTAATGGTGAGCCAAAAATGAACAACACATTATTCCTTTAAAGGCAGGAATAAGAAAAAGATGTTCATCACTTATATTAATAGTCATATTATTCTGGAAGCTCGAACCAGTGCAAAGAAGATAAGGAAAGAAGTAGCAAATTAACCTATGTACAAAACAGATTCACAGACATTGAGAACAGACTTGTTGTTGCCAAGGGGAAGGGGGTGGAGGAGGGAAGGACTGGGAGTTTAAGGTTAGCAGAAGCAAACTAGTACATGCAGGATAAATAAACAGTAAGGTCCTATTGCATAGCACGGGCAACTATTCAGTATCCTGTGATAAACCATCATGGAAAAGAATATGTACCATCATGGAAAAGGATGCATATTTATGTACAATTGAATCACTCTGCTGGACAGCAGCAATTAACACACTATTGTAAATCAACAAAATTAAAAAAAAAAAAAAAGAAAAGAAAAGAGGGAAGAAAAAAGAAGAAAAAGTAGCAGCGTTCCTAGAATTAGCAGTTGAGTTTCTGGTGCAGAGGGAGCTGCTGCAGCCTGAATTTCTAGTGCTCTGCGGCAGTGACAGTTTTCTCATCAGATCTGACTCTGATGGCTCTGATCATTTTCCTTGGACGTTTAACCCTGAGCCTGGTTCTCGAATCAGATCTGACTCTTTTTTTTACTCAGCGCACTTTTTTGAATTCTTACATAAGTATTATTATCTTGCCAATTCTGCAGAAGAAAACCCTGAGAATAAGAGACCAAGTTACTTGTCCATGGCCACAATAAACAGTAATGGCAGAGCCCAAAGAAGGCCCAGGCAGGCAGATTGCAGAATATGTGCTCATAACCTCTATATTATATTGAGGTTGTCTCCTCATAACTGAATAAGTGTTACTTCATGAATGCAAGAAAAGTTAAAAATAAGAAAATCTACTACTATATCACATTAATAAGCTAAAATAAAAATACAAACATGTTATCATTTAGACCAGGAAGCCTCTGGTAAATTCAGAATTGATTTCTGATAAGAAAAGCATTTAAGCAAACCAGAACAAATCTCTTAGTATGCTACGAATCAAAGATGACTTGCCTAACATTTTTACCTAACTTACCCATAGGTAATGGTGAGCCAAAAATGAACAACACATTATTCCTTTAAAGGCAGGAATAAGAAAAAGATGTTCATCACTTATATTAATAGTCATATTATTCTGGAAGCTCGAACCAGTGCAAAGAAGATAAGGAAAGAAGTAGCAAATTAACCTATGTACAAAACAGATTCACAGACATTGAGAACAGACTTGTTGTTGCCAAGGGGAAGGGGGTGGAGGAGGGAAGGACTGGGAGTTTAAGGTTAGCAGAAGCAAACTAGTACATGCAGGATAAATAAACAGTAAGGTCCTATTGCATAGCACGGGCAACTATTCAGTATCCTGTGATAAACCATCATGGAAAAGAATATGTACCATCATGGAAAAGGATGCATATTTATGTACAATTGAATCACTCTGCTGGACAGCAGCAATTAACACACTATTGTAAATCAACAAAATTAAAAAAAAAAAAAAAGAAAAGAAAAGAGGGAAGAAAAAAGAAGAAAAAGTAGCAGCGTTCCTAGAATTAGCAGTTGAGTTTCTGGTGCAGAGGGAGCTGCTGCAGCCTGAATTTCTAGTGCTCTGCGGCAGTGACAGTTTTCTCATCAGATCTGACTCTGATGGCTCTGATCATTTTCCTTGGACGTTTAACCCTGAGCCTGGTTCTCGAACTTACCTACTGAGTCACTGAACTACCCAACATATTTTGAGTATTTTTTTTAGCTTACTCAGCACAAGTCAACTTTTTTGGGGATTGCATTAGAAACCTGGACAAAAATCAGTGGAACTGACAAGAAATGTATAACCTAAACAGCCCCATATTTCTGCGGAGAAGTGTAAGAAAAATGACTTGAATAAAGGGAAAAACAAAAAGGTCCAAAACTATAAGCCACTTAATTATTCTCCAAATTAATCTGATTTAATATAATGACATCAAAGTGCTAGCGTCACTTTTTTCTTCCCTTCAGGATATCACAAATGGTTCTAAAGTTGAAGCATAAAAGAACTGAACAGATAAAAACATTCACTTGGAAAGGAATGTAAGTGTTGCCTAACCAGACATTAGAACATTTATCAAGAACACAGTTACGGGCTTTCCTGGTGGTCCAGTGGATAGAGTCTGCCTCGCAGTGCAAGGTTGGATCCCTGGCCCAGGAAGATCCCACATGCCGCGGAGCGGTTGGACCATTGGGTCCAATTACTGAGCCAGCGCTCTGGAGCGCATGCGCCCAGAGCCGGCACTCTGCAACGAGAGAGGCCACTGCGATGGGAGGTCCACACAGGTCAAAGAATAAAGATGGATGAAAATAAGTGAACAGAAGACCAATAAAAGAGGCCAAAATTAAAAAAAAAAAAAAGAAAAAGAAAAAGAGCACAGTCATGATGAAAAAGAGTTGCAGAAACAGCATTCAGTGCACAAAAATGTAAACTCTAGAAACAGATCTAAGTAGGTTTAAAAATTTATTAACTAATGAGGCTTATATGTTACACTAGCAGACAAAAAATAGATTATTTTACAACTGGTATTGCTGATTTGATGCCTAAGCTTCTGATAGGAAAATACAAGAGATAAAGCAATATTTTTTGAAACAGAAACAAAAACATATTCACAATAGGCTTTTCTTTTAAATTAGTAGAATTTATTGGTATATACATATAATTATATTTGTTATTTCTATACAAACAACCCTTTATTTGCAAAATTTGTTTTAATTTAATGCCTTTGATTTTTCTAACAACTCTATACATAATAATTTACATGCATAGATCAAAATTAGGCAAATATTGAACTGATTTGCATAGTTATTGAATAATAATTGTAATTATTTGTTTTTGCTGTCATTTACTGGAATTGCTTAAACCTCTAACTAAACAAGTGATAAAAATTTTATATATAATGTGACCAGTCAGAAAATAACTAAATAAAAAAATGGAAACCAGAGAAATTGTGCTATTTCAAGATTAAAAAGGCTATAATTCCAAGGCCAAGTTTAAGTAGAAAATTTCCAATGTTCTGATGATTTTGTGCTGTGGAGTCATTTAATCCATTCAGAAAGAAACAGGTTAGGACTTAAATCAGATTACTGGGTTCCCATAATAGTTCTACCTATAGCTTTGGGTCTACCCAGTTGGTGCTAATGTTAAAGAATCCACCTGCCAATGCAGGAGACCCAGAGACATGGGTTCAATCCCTGGCTTGGGAAGATCCCCTGGAGAAGGGCATGGCAACTCACTCCAGTATACTGTCTGGAGAATCCCATAAACAGGAGCTTGGTGGGTGACAGCCACAGTATCACAAAGAGTCTCAATTGAAGCGACTAAACACACACTTATTGCTTCGTGAAAGTGAAAGGTGCTCATTCCCGTCCGACTCTTTGTGACCCATGGAATACTCTGAGCAAGAATACTGGAGTGGGTAGCCTTTTCCTTCTCCAGGAGATCTTCCCAAGCCAGGGTTCAAACCCAGGTCTCCACATTGCAGGCAGATTCTTTACCACCTAAGCCACCAGGGAAACTCAAGAATACTGGAGTGGGTAGCCTATCCCTTCTCTAGGAGATCTTCCCAACCCAGGAATAGAACTGGTGTCTCATGTTTTGCAGATTCTTTACCAGCTGAGCTACAAGGGAAGCCCTATTGCTTCATCTATGTATGATAAGATCTATTTCACAGGGTTGTTGTAAAGACTGAGTGAAAGGGTTGTGTGACCACTGACTTCACATTTCTAACTGGACAGTGATCTTGGGTCTCATATACTACACTGACTCAAGGGCATACCACGTGTCTGCCAGATAATAATAATAATAATAAAAAGCTATATAAATTCCAGCTCTGTTCATGGCAATTGCCTAGGACTTCCTTACTTAACTTCCACACCTTTGAGTCCTGGCCTGTGCCAGTATTGCCTAGCTTCCAACCTGCTAGCTTCATTTCCATTTTCTAGTCTGGTTCTTAACCTCACCTTTGATCGCTGGCTTGATCCTGCCTTTGCCTCTTCCTGTTTCTGGCTATTTCAGGCAAATTATCTTGACCACCTTTGTTCCAGTACTAAGAATTTAACCCCTGGCACTAGTTCTCATGGCTGACCTTCTGTTCAGGTCTGTCCTGTCTCCTACCAGAGGGAATCAGATATCATATAAGTACGTCTATTACTTTGGCAAGATGGAAAGTCTAGTGGGTGCATTTCAGTTACTGTGCTTGGGAGATCTGGCACTCAGGAAAACACCAAACTCTACAGGGAAATACTTTGGTACAACTTGGTAGCTTTCGGAGCCTCTGCACTTTGCCTTCCTTATCCAGGCTCTTTATCCTTCAATCATCCCAAACTCTGAATAAATCTGGAGGAACTGCTTAAATTTGTAATTCAGATTTTTTTGACCACTTGTTAATGGTTTTATTTATTTATTTATTTTCATCCGTCTTTATTCTTTGACCTGTGTGGGCCTTCCATTGCAGTGGCCTCTCTTGTTGCAGAGCACTAGCTCTGGGCGCATGTGCTCCAGAGCGCTGACTCAGGAATTGGACACACTGGGTCCAGCTGCTCCATGAAACGTGGGATCTTCCCAGGCCAGGAATTGAGCTGGTTTGAACGGGTGCTCTTTGCATGCAAGGTGGACTCTTTACCTACTGGACCACCAGGGAAGCCTCTGTAATTCAGATTTTAAGGTTCCTTACATGGCTCTCAGGAGAAGAAGAAAGGGTGGTTGGGTATTCCACTGTATGGGGAGTTCCACTCATGTAGCCTGGAAGCCCTATGGGGCTTGACTACTATGTGGGACCCATTTGAGAGGCAGGTTTCTATCAAAGATGGGAAAGATTGGTGGAAAGAGGGGTGTTGTGCTTTACTGCCTCTAACCAGTAGGAAGGCCAGTTAGGTGACGGGCAGCTCAGACCTGACCCCTCTTCCAAGACCTCTCATGGAATGGGTTCTGTATAAGGACCCCATTCCAAGAATGCCTCAGAACCACCTGAAAAGATAGCTGGCCCTGCTGAATGAGACCGGCAGCTTTCTAAGTCAGCCCTCGGCTTCCAGAGGAGGCAGGGTCATGGTAGGTGCACCTCCGAGGAGAAGGCATGCCACAACGCCCCTCTAAGCTAGGTTGCCCAGTCTGGACCGCATCTTATCTATGGCCAGGAAGTGCATGCATCAACCGTGGTAACAAGGGAAAGGCAGATGTTATTGTGGCGAGACCTGTTCTGTTCAGCTGAAGACTGTTCTGGCTAGAAGCAGCACTGTAAATAGACAGTGCCTTTCAATCAGATGGCCCCATGGTTAATTCTGGCTTATCAGGAAATCTGAAGAACTGGTTCTGATCCAATAATGGCTTTCACTCAAGCCTGCTCACTTCTGTCCCGGTAGCAGTCTTCCCCAATCTGCCCTGATGTAATACTACGGAAACAGACATGTTTCCTTCGAACTTGTTCCAGAAGAAGACCCAGGACAACAGACTCCATCTACCTTGTGGTTATTTTTGGAGGAAAATTCAAATTGGACATGGTCAGTCACCCACAAACTGACAAAGATCACTATCAAAGCCTGCAGGCCCACATGACCCTTCCCAGTGCAGTGGAATAACTATAGCTTCTAACAAGTTCAGAAGTTCCTAAGGCTCAGCAGTTGCGAGTCGCAGCAGGATTCTTGTTCCAAAACTCCAAGCTACCGATGACTTATCAGTCAGGCAGCCGGAGTCACTGGGCTGATGCTTTGTCTTCAGGTTTGATCACCAAGAATGGGTCCAGCTGCTCCATGAAACGTGGGATCTTCCCAGGCCAGGAATTGAGCTGGTTTGAACGGGTGCTCTTTGCATGCAAGGTGGACTCTTTACCTACTGGACCACCAGGGAAGCCTCTGTAATTCAGATTTTAAGGTTCCTTACATGGCTCTCAGGAGAAGAAGAAAGGGTGGTTGGGTATTCCACTGTATGGGAGTTCCACTCATGTAGCCTGGAAGCCCTATGGGGCTTGACTACTATGTGGGACCCATTTGAGAGGCAGGTTTCTATCAAAGATGGGAAAGATTGGTGGAAAGAGGGGTGTTGTGCTTTACTGCCTCTAACCAGTAGGAAGGCCAGTTAGGTGACGGGCAGCTCAGACCTGACCCCTCTTCCAAGACCTCTCATGGAATGGGTTCTGTATAAGGACCCCATTCCAAGAATGCCTCAGAACCACCTGAAAAGATAGCTGGCCCTGCTGAATGAGACCGGCAGCTTTCTAAGTCAGCCCTCGGCTTCCAGAGGAGGCAGGGTCATGGTAGGTGCACCTCCGAGGAGAAGGCATGCCACAACGCCCCTCTAAGCTAGGTTGCCCAGTCTGGACCGCATCTTATCTATGGCCAGGAAGTGCATGCATCAACCGTGGTAACAAGGGAAAGGCAGATGTTATTGTGGCGAGACCTGTTCTGTTCAGCTGAAGACTGTTCTGGCTAGAAGCAGCACTGTAAATAGACAGTGCCTTTCAATCAGATGGCCCCATGGTTAATTCTGGCTTATCAGGAAATCTGAAGAACTGGTTCTGATCCAATAATGGCTTTCACTCAAGCCTGCTCACTTCTGTCCCGGTAGCAGTCTTCCCCAATCTGCCCTGATGTAATACTACGGAAACAGACATGTTTCCTTCGAACTTGTTCCAGAAGAAGACCCAGGACAACAGACTCCATCTACCTTGTGGTTATTTTTGGAGGAAAATTCAAATTGGACATGGTCAGTCACCCACAAACTGACAAAGATCACTATCAAAGCCTGCAGGCCCACATGACCCCTCCCAGTGCAGTGGAATAACTATAGCTTCTAACAAGTTCAGAAGTTCCTAAGGCTCAGCAGTTGCGAGTCACAGCAGGATTCTTTTTCCAAAACTCCAAGCCACCGATGACTTATAAGTCAGGCAGCCGGAGTCACTGGGCTGATGCTTTGTCTTCAGGTTTGATCACCAAGAATAACAGATGAAACCACTCTGACAAATTCTTTTGTCCCCAGAACTTACATTTCAGTGCTGCTGAAATCCAAGGACAAAACAGATGCAAACAATGGGCAGGGGCTTCTGCTGAGCAGTCTGATTGCACACAGGCAAAGAGACCTACGGAACTCATGCGGAAGAACAACCTATTTGTCCCTAAATGACAGGCTCCCACTCCTGGTCCACACTGTGCCCTAGCAAGCCGCACGCCCCTCCAAGGTGCTGCATGTGGCACCCTGGGATTTGCAGCAGCTGTGCAGCCAGCCCAGAGCCTTTCAAAGCATAACTGCCTGCATTTAAAACAAATTAAGACAAAGGCTACTATATTTCTCCTGATGTCTAAGTGTCCCTGGGACAGCATCACACTAGATCTCATATCAGATCTCTCCTTGCACCACAGACAGCATCATGAGGATGCTGGTGACCATCCTCATGAAAAGAGTAATCTTCATTCCTTAGATGCCCAAATTATGCTCTGTTTATCATCAGGGGGTGGCAGTTTCCTTCACAATCACCTTTTTACTAATGTCTGTGGTCTTGCAGACCATAGAGAGAACTTTTCCAGGGTCCTCGACATTGGAATTCATCCACCTGTTTCCATTGCCCAGCCAGGGACTGTCAGACAGGCTTGGTTAGAATGTCTCAAATGTCTCAAAGCATGGAGACACTAAAACTTTCCCTGGTCACTGCAAAATTCACAGTTTTTTCAAATAGAGCGCCTTCTCTCGTAATGATGGCCACGGTCACTCTGTTTTCTTGTTTCACTGTTAAGGCTGATACCTCAGATGGGGTATGAAAGTGAAAGTGCTAGTGACGCAGTCGTGTCTGACTTTTGGCCACCCCATGGCCTGTAGCCCACTAGGCTCCACTATCCATGAGGTTTCCTAGGTAAGAATACTGGAGTGGGTAGCCATTCCCTTCTCCAGGGGACCTTCCTGACTCAACGATCGAATCTGGGTTTCTGCACTGCAGGCAGATTCTTTACCATGTGAGCCACAAAGCAGCATAGAACACTCAAAATAGCTTAGAAATGGCATTGACCAATGTAAGAAAGACTACTGTAGGGTCAAGGCACTCAAGAATATTGCTGACAGACCCTGATACTGGACAGGAGTGGTAGGGTAGGGGGTCTTTTGGATGAACTGGAGAAACTTCTGGTTCTCAGCACAACATATCTGCCCAACATCAAAACACAAAGACTTTCTTGAACTGTTTACCAACCCCACTGTGTTCTTGCCATAATTATATACCAAGACATAGCTTTAGTTTTTAGATCCCTAGAGCAATCTCTAAAATAGTAAGTGGGAAGTCTGAGCAATTGATTGAAGAGACGCTGGACTTGTGGCTGAATTCTACAGTTGTCAAAGTAGGTAAAGGATGAACCAGAAAATCAGGAAGCCCAGGGGAGACTTGACCACCCTGTCTTGCCTGGTCTTAGATGAGAAGAGGCCTGGGGGAAAATTAGATTCTCCCTATTCTATGCGATCTAGAGCAAATAACCATGAGTAGTGAACTTCACTCTAGTCTCATTTGTATCAGTTATCTGGGGTTCTTCTCTTTGGCTATGTCCTTTTCACTCCTCTTTCCATTTGACTTCTATCTGGGTGCCTGGGTGCCAAGGGCAACTAGAGCTCCCTCTGAAAACTAATACAGTGATGCTTTACTTCGTGAGTTAGTATCAAGATGCTTGATGACCATTAACGAGTATTCTAAGGCATAATGGTGATTCTACCAAGACACAGCCATGCACGAAGCCTAGCTTGAGAAAGTGTTACCATTAGAGAAGAAATTTAGGGAGATGAGGCAAAAGTATAAACAAAGGGAGAGGAACATGATAGCTATGAAATGCATGTGACAAACACACGAACATTCTGTGCAGTACCAAGCTTCCTGCTAGGCTCCTATTTTAGAGGCTGATCATGATTCTGGTGACCAATCATGGGAAATGTTTGTATATTAGCAGGTGCCCCTGATGCCTCCATCCTTGTCTTCAGCCCACATGATAATATGGGGCTTCAGGTATAATAGCAGGCAGAATTTTTAAGGTAGCATGGGCCCAGCAGAAAATCTCCACTCCCATCATCTAAGCAACTGCTGACTCATGTAGAACCACAAAGCAGCATAGAACACTCAAAATAGCTTAGAAATGGCATTGACCAATGTAAGAAAGACTACTGTAGGGTCAAGGCACTCAAGAATATTGCTGACAGACCCTGATACTGGACAGGAGTGGTAGGGTAGGGGGTCTTTTGGATGAACTGGAGAAACTTCTGGTTCTCAGCACAACATATCTGCCCAACATCAAAACACAAAGACTTTCTTGAACTGTTTACCAACCCCACTGTGTTCTTGCCATAATTATATACCAAGACATAGCTTTAGTTTTTAGATCCCTAGAGCAATCTCTAAAATAGTAAGTGGGAAGTCTGAGCAATTGATTGAAGAGACGCTGGACTTGTGGCTGAATTCTACAGTTGTCAAAGTAGGTAAAGGATGAACCAGAAAATCAGGAAGCCCAGGGGAGACTTGACCACCCTGTCTTGCCTGGTCTTAGATGAGAAGAGGCCTGGGGGAAAATTAGATTCTCCCTATTCTATGCGATCTAGAGCAAATAACCATGAGTAGTGAACTTCACTCTAGTCTCATTTGTATCAGTTATCTGGGGTTCTTCTCTTTGGCTATGTCCTTTTCACTCCTCTTTCCATTTGACTTCTATCTGGGTGCCTGGGTGCCAAGGGCAACTAGAGCTCCCTCTGAAAACTAATACAGTGATGCTTTACTTCGTGAGTTAGTATCAAGATGCTTGATGACCATTAACGAGTATTCTAAGGCATAATGGTGATTCTACCAAGACACAGCCATGCACGAAGCCTAGCTTGAGAAAGTGTTACCATTAGAGAAGAAATTTAGGGAGATGAGGCAAAAGTATAAACAAAGGGAGAGGAACATGATAGCTATGAAATGCATGTGACAAACACACGAACATTCTGTGCAGTACCAAGCTTCCTGCTAGGCTCCTATTTTAGAGGCTGATCATGATTCTGGTGACCAATCATGGGAAATGTTTGTATATTAGCAGGTGCCCCTGATGCCTCCATCCTTGTCTTCAGCCCACATGATAATATGGGGCTTCAGGTATAATAGCAGGCAGAATTTTTAAGGTAGCATGGGCCCAGCAGAAAATCTCCACTCCCATCATCTAAGCAACTGCTGACTCTGCCAGTTTAACTAAAAGATATATGATGGTTATCTCATAAATATAAAAAAAAATCATAGTCAGATGGTAAGCCATTAAGTTAGGACTTCTTTCTTAGCAAGGCATAAAGGAAGCCATTGAAACAATTTCATTTGAAATTAGAGTTTCCTTACTTGACTAGTACATTTTCACTTTGAGATAATCTATAAGTGGCCTTAATAAACACATATGTTATGGACTGAATTGCCTCCCTCCAAAATTCATGTGTTGAGATCCTAACCTTCACTGTGGTGGTATTTAGAGATGGGGCCTTCGGGAGATAATTAGGTTTAGATGAGGTTATGATGGTGGAGGCTCCATTATGGGATCAGGGTCTTTTTAAGAGGAAAAAAAGATCAGAATTCTCTTTCTGCCTCCTTTATGTGAGGACATGACAAGAAAGTGGCCATCAGTCATTTGGGAAGAGTCCTCACTAGGAAGCCAAATCAACTTGGACCTTGATCTTGGACTTCCTAGAACTAAGAGAAATAAATTCCTATTGCTGAAGCCACCCAATCTACAATATTTTCTTATGATAGCCTGAGCTAATGTAATGGACATCTTTAAACACACACACATGTTCACAGACAACAGCAACCACAAAAAAATAATGATTGCTTCACATGACCTTAAGACTCATCTATTAAAAATCTTTCACTTTGCTTCAGTCAGTTATCCAAGACATCACTTGAGTGATACAGGTATCAAAAGTGATATTCAGCCCACAGGTAACTTATTAAATACTAAATCATGAAACTTTGCATTGTTCACTGGAAAGCCAGAGAGCAAAGCAAGAGTTAGGCTGGAGAGTCCACTGCCAGATGTCAAACCTAAAAAGCCACTGGATCAACACCAAAGGCTGGACTTGGCGAGTAAGAAGATAGTGTTGATTACAAAAAACTGAAAAAATGCATGTGACAAACACACGAACATTCTGTGCAGTACCAAGCTTCCTGCTAGGCTCCTATTTTAGAGGCTGATCATGATTCTGGTGACCAATCATGGGAAATGTTTGTATATTAGCAGGTGCCCCTGATGCCTCCATCCTTGTCTTCAGCCCACATGATAATATGGGGCTTCAGGTATAATAGCAGGCAGAATTTTTAAGGTAGCATGGGCCCAGCAGAAAATCTCCACTCCCATCATCTAAGCAACTGCTGACTCTGCCAGTTTAACTAAAAGATATATGATGGTTATCTCATAAATATAAAAAAAAATCATAGTCAGATGGTAAGCCATTAAGTTAGGACTTCTTTCTTAGCAAGGCATAAAGGAAGCCATTGAAACAATTTCATTTGAAATTAGAGTTTCCTTACTTGACTAGTACATTTTCACTTTGAGATAATCTATAAGTGGCCTTAATAAACACATATGTTATGGACTGAATTGCCTCCCTCCAAAATTCATGTGTTGAGATCCTAACCTTCACTGTGGTGGTATTTAGAGATGGGGCCTTCGGGAGATAATTAGGTTTAGATGAGGTTATGATGGTGGAGGCTCCATTATGGGATCAGGGTCTTTTTAAGAGGAAAAAAAGATCAGAATTCTCTTTCTGCCTCCTTTATGTGAGGACATGACAAGAAAGTGGCCATCAGTCATTTGGGAAGAGTCCTCACTAGGAAGCCAAATCAACTTGGACCTTGATCTTGGACTTCCTAGAACTAAGAGAAATAAATTCCTATTGCTGAAGCCACCCAATCTACAATATTTTCTTATGATAGCCTGAGCTAATGTAATGGACATCTTTAAACACACACACATGTTCACAGACAACAGCAACCACAAAAAAATAATGATTGCTTCACATGACCTTAAGACTCATCTATTAAAAATCTTTCACTTTGCTTCAGTCAGTTATCCAAGACATC
Organism: Tragulus kanchil; assembly: GCA_022376925.1. NCBI lineage: Eukaryota > Metazoa > Chordata > Mammalia > Artiodactyla > Tragulidae > Tragulus > Tragulus kanchil. The sequence continues at coordinate 131,487,454 of JAIOJX010000004.1, forward strand.
ACTTGAGTGATACAGGTATCAAAAGTGATATTCAGCCCACAGGTAACTTATTAAATACTAAATCATGAAACTTTGCATTGTTCACTGGAAAGCCAGAGAGCAAAGCAAGAGTTAGGCTGGAGAGTCCACTGCCAGATGTCAAACCTAAAAAGCCACTGGATCAACACCAAAGGCTGGACTTGGCGAGTAAGAAGATAGTGTCTGGACAGTGTCTTTGGGTCAAACAAGTCAGATGAGTCTTACATAGGAAGACAAACCACTCCATGGCTCACTTGGTCCCACATTCTTATTTTCCAGTGAAATAAGATGTATTGATTAAAGTAAAGGTAATTGTACAAATAAATTGGGGGATACATCTACCATAGTGACAAGTGTATGAATGTTAAACCATGACATATACAGTTACATCTTTTTTTTTTTTTAATTTGTTCTCATTGGGTAACTTTGTTTTGGCCACTTCTATTGGTCTTTTACTTATTTATCTTTGTTCTTTGGCCTGTGTGGGCCTCCCATCACAGTGGCCCCTCTGGCTGCAGAGCACTGGCTCTGGCCATATGTGTTCCAGAGCTCCAGCTGGATAGTTGGACACATTTGTCCAGCCACTCCGTGGCACCTGGGATCTTCCCAGGCCAGGAATCAAACCAGCCCCCCTTGCACCGCAAGGTGGTATCCTTACCCACTGGACCACCAGGGAAGTCCACAGTTACATCTTAAAGTCAAGCTAATGGAAAATCATAAGCCAAAACATTGCTGATAAATATGTTCCTTATAGCACACACTGTAGGGTTACTCCAACATCTACAGCAAACTCAGGTGATCATTAAATAGAGATTTTCATTAAAAACAAAAATAACAGCAATTTAATATTATGACCAGCTGGACACAAAACTTCCCCCCTCCAAATTGCAGGAATTCCAACTGTGACTTGCTTGTGGGCCTGCACAGTGGAGCCTTGCAACCTGCCAAGTGCTCTGTGGCAGGGGCTTAGAAACCTCTGCCTCAGCAGGAAACTCTGGTCAGGAGCTAATTTTAGTTTATGAATACTCAATGTTAGTAACTCAAACTCATTTAGTAGGTAAGAGCTAAAATTAAAGCAACTTTAGCTTCAGCATTATCCAAGACATCACTTGAGTGATACAGGTATCAAAAGTGATATTCAGCCCACAGGTAACTTATTAAATACTAAATCATGAAACTTTGCATTGTTCACTGGAAAGCCAGAGAGCAAAGCAAGAGTTAGGCTGGAGAGTCCACTGCCAGATGTCAAACCTAAAAAGCCACTGGATCAACACCAAAGGCTGGACTTGGCGAGTAAGAAGATAGTGTCTGGACAGTGTCTTTGGGTCAAACAAGTCAGATGAGTCTTACATAGGAAGACAAACCACTCCATGGCTCACTTGGTCCCACATTCTTATTTTCCAGTGAAATAAGATGTATTGATTAAAGTAAAGGTAATTGTACAAATAAATTGGGGGATACATCTACCATAGTGACAAGTGTATGAATGTTAAACCATGACATATACAGTTACATCTTTTTTTTTTTTTAATTTGTTCTCATTGGGTAACTTTGTTTTGGCCACTTCTATTGGTCTTTTACTTATTTATCTTTGTTCTTTGGCCTGTGTGGGCCTCCCATCACAGTGGCCCCTCTGGCTGCAGAGCACTGGCTCTGGCCATATGTGTTCCAGAGCTCCAGCTGGATAGTTGGACACATTGGTCCAGCCACTCCGTGGCACCTGGGATCTTCCCAGGCCAGGAATCAAACCAGCCCCCCTTGCACCGCAAGGTGGTATCCTTACCCACTGGACCACCAGGGAAGTCCACAGTTACATCTTAAAGTCAAGCTAATGGAAAATCATAAGCCAAAACATTGCTGATAAATATGTTCCTTATAGCACACACTGTAGGGTTACTCCAACATCTACAGCAAACTCAGGTGATCATTAAATAGAGATTTTCATTAAAAACAAAAATAACAGCAATTTAATATTATGACCAGCTGGACACAAAACTTCCCCCCTCCAAATTGCAGGAATTCCAACTGTGACTTGCTTGTGGGCCTGCACAGTGGAGCCTTGCAACCTGCCAAGTGCTCTGTGGCAGGGGCTTAGAAACCTCTGCCTCAGCAGGAAACTCTGGTCAGGAGCTAATTTTAGTTTATGAATACTCAATGTTAGTAACTCAAACTCATTTAGTAGGTAAGAGCTAATAAGCAACTTAGGTTAAAATGAAATACTATGGAATTGTGAGTCATTTGCCAGTAAGGATCATGGAAAGGACTTGCATTTGGGGAAGTTTTGGGGGTTACCACCAGGAGTCCAATTCATAACTGATACCCAGCTGCTGCTGTGGAGGGAGGGGGTGTCATGCTGTCATTTGAACTGAAATGGTTGGGCTCCTGGCCTATAGCCTGCTCCCCTTAGTCCATAGGATTCTGGGCTCCTCTCCTTTCTCTGTTAAACAACTCTTATCTTACTGATAACTGCTTGGGAACCCCAGTAGGGTCTGGCTCCATGATGAGGCTTCTGTCTCCTTCTTATGAGACATAAATAATATTTTGGGGCACAACTTTCCTGGTCAAGAGCTCTCACATGTAGGCATCCTACAAACAGAATATGATGACTGGGAAGTAATGTGAAGAAATGAGTCAAGTTTTTGTGGCTATATATGACATGGACATAAGCAATAATTTGTTCTTATGACAGTTGCTAGGTGTGATATTTTAAAAATTTTAAAATGATAGCTTCCATATGATCAAAATCAAGAAGCATCAGTTCTGTACAGATGGTAGAAATTGCTGTTCAGTTGCTCAGTTGTGTCCGACTATCTGTGACCCCACAGACTACAGCAGGCCAGGCTTCCTGTCCTTCACCATCTCCTGGAGCTTACTCAAACTCATGTCCATTGAGTCATTGATGCCATCCAGACATCTCATTCTCTGTCACCCTCTTCTGCCCTTGCCCTCAATCTTTGCCAGCCTCAGGGTCTTTTCTAATGAGCTGGCTCTTCTCATCAGGTGGTCAAAGTACTGGATGGATGGATGGTGGATATAAGTAGTAGTAGAATATGCTATCCTGAGCAGAAGTAGGACTTTGCTAAAACTGTTTCTTGTTTATTAAGCCAGATGTGTTGATCCCCTGCCTCTTGTGAAAGACTATTTAAACCAGATAATGTGCTTTAAAAGTTGAAATATGTTTTTTTTTTTTACTTAAATGCAAGACATGTAACAAGTATCTGAAGAGATAAAAGTTCTAATAATAGAGAGTGATAAAGGATTGTTTACAGTATATACACCTGTATATGGTATAGTTTCTATCATATAGTCAAAAGGAACACAGCATATAAACACATATCAGAAATATTAAGGTAATATTCACTTCTAGGACAACACCAAAGGCCAAAAAGAAAATACCCTGTGCTACCAGACATTCACATGCTCCTAAAAATGTTTATAGTTTGCTGCAAAAGAAACGTACCAGCTGCTTCAGGATGTGGGTGAGACAAGCGTGTTCCTGTGGTAACAATTTCCCAAACAAGAAAAAAACTTAAAAAGAGAAATCTTTGCTAAGCTGCAGACTACCAGGTCTCTCGATTTATGAAAGCAACAAGTTAGATCTGATTAAGAAATAACTCAGAAATAAATATATCATGAATCAGCAAATCTGTCCAATAAAATGACTTTGAACTTATAATGGAAAGAAATACCTTCACATAGCTTGACACGGTCAAAGCAGCTTATTACACAGCATTGTGATTTAGGCTGACATACATAGAATATGAAAATCCTAAAATATTCTATAACCATGCAAAATAAATATGCACATACATCATGTAAGGTACTGGTCATTAACAAATAATTATTTTAGTCTTATAATGAGTCTATAAATATAGACTCATCCAACTAAAATATGGCATGCATTTAGGTTCTCATAATCTCATTTTCTTTGCCTACCTTTTGATAATAAGCTTATCTTCTGTTAATGTTAGTATTTAGATATTAGTCCTATTTTGCACTTTTCCCTGTTCATTGTCACTTGTCCATTTTATGCTTTCCTTCTTTCAGCCACCATTGAGTCTATGCTAAACATCAGCATCACCTGTTTTTTCTTGTGTGTGTTGCAATTACTACTTTACTACTTCAAACTTTAGTCACACTTCTAAGAGTAAGAAGCCTCATTCTCTATTCCACTGCTGATGGTCTACCTGGAACTTCTGTCTTATAGCTATTCATTTCACCTCATCCCTGCTAACTGAGATGAGTAGGATAAGAAGGGCAGGGTGATCAGGAAAGAAATTAGTATGTATTATTTGCATTCAACATGTATTGCACTTGGCTAAGTGTTTAACACATATTACCTTAAGTTTCACAACAGTGCAATAAGGTAGTCATATTGTTATACCCATTTCATATGTCAGATATGAAATCAAGTCTCTTAGCACTTAAGGTCTTACAGTTACAAGTTGGCAGTGCCAGTAAAGGGACCTTTATTTACCCCAAAGCTCTTTCAACAGCTCTTCTAAGAAACACAGTTGGCACCCTATATTTTAAAAAAAAAAAAAACTGAGTCAAATTATTGAATAAAAATGCATCTATGCCACTCAGATTCAGAACTCCTCCTCTTCCATTTTCCTCTAAAAACAATATGCTATTCAGATAAATTACTAGGAAAACACATTCAACCAGAGTTTCAAAGCAAAGGTAGACGGTGCACACAAAGAAAATTGCTTTCTAATGAATAAATTAAAAACATCAGAATTCTGACATCTTCCTATTGTATTATGCTTAATTTTTTTCAGACCACTCTCCAGTATCACTGGAAGTAAAAGATAATGAATTATGAATAGGCTAGGCACTTAAAAGTTAGTACTATAACTATTAATATAAATTAAACCAAGGGAAAATGCAAACATAAAGTGCCCAGTTGTATTAATAGAGATGAAAAGAAATAATATCACAAAATTAATGCTAAAGCAACAGCATTTATTATGTTGCATTCACTTTAATCACTCCACATCAGAAGGTACCTTATATTCTTCATAATCATTGTTATCTAGCAAGTTCCTTTTCTCCAGTTCTACAAGCTGTTCTGCAGAAAGCTTATTTGGTAGATGCCTAAGAGAGGCTTGCTCATATATGGGCTTTCCATGAAAAAACAGTTCCTTCCAATCATGCATCAACTTATATGGAATTAGGCTAGAGCAAAAAAAGGGGAAAAAAAGGTTGAGATAAATCAATGGTTAGTTAAATACACATCGTTAAGTCTCGGTCTTTCTGTTACCGTGTTCATTTCCCAGGATCCGCTATTTGAGGCCAGAAGTTCCACTTGCTATGACATTCCTAACATGCTGAAGCTTAGTAGGTATGAATGAATGAATGTTACCTAAAGCCACTGGCTCTTCAAACTTGCTTTGGTTGTGCCCTAAAAACACAGGATATCCACCACTATCATAAAACTTAGGTTCTTTGGTTTTCATCTGTGACATTAAATGACTACAAGCTTTGAAAATCATTCACTTCCTCCAGTGCCAGTGTCCTCTTAGGAAAAATAAAGACTGAATACTTCCCAAGGCCCCTTTAAGACGACAGCCAGTTTGCATATGTGCAAACAATCTGTTACAGAACAACACAATGTATGGTGGTTCTTATCATCACTGAACCTCTGGTAACCTTTGCAATTATTTTTCAGTAGTTTTTATGTTTAAGTCAGATGAATGACTTGGAGGTAATCAGAAAAGAGTAATCAGAAAATAGTTCCAAGAGCAACAAAATACGCAAAGGAAGGAAAGAGCCTGACAAGATTCTGATGCATTTCTCTAAAAAGAGTGGGGATAGAGCTTGAAATTACAAAAGTTGTTTCCTCCTGAGACATGCTACAACATGGATAAACCTTGAAGACATCATACTAAATTAAATAAACTGGACACAAAAGAACAAATACTGTAGGATTCCACTTACATGAGGTGCCTAAAAGAGACAAATTCATAGAAACAGAAAAGAGAACAGATCTCTGTCACACATCAACATGAATGAACCACACGTGCACACATGTCCTCTCCCTCCAGAATCCCCCTCCCTCCTCCCGCCCTTCCCACCCCTCCAAGTTATGACAGAGCCCCAGCTGGGGTTCCCAGAGGCACACCGCCCGTTCCCACTGGCTGTCTATTTACATGCCTTAGTGTCTATGTGTCCATGCTGCTCTCTCCATTTACCTCAGCCGCCAACAATGTCAAGCAATCATCAATTAAAAACCAATTCATATTAAAAAACCAGAAAGTAGAACAGAGGTTACAAGGGGCTGGCGGGAAGGGGAATGGGGAGTTATTATGTAACAGATGAGGCAAATGTTCTCTCCGCGGATGGGGAGGACACGTGCACAGCAGTGTGACTGAACCTAATGCCAGGGAACTTCAAAAGGGTGGAAAACCACCGAAAAAAAAGCTAAAATGATACATTTTATGCTATGCATGTTTTTACACAACAATAAAGTAGTTTTTCAATTAAAAATATAAACCAAATGTAATCATATTATGTTTTCTATTATTAAAATATTTTTATTTGTTAGACATTTTAGAGATTTGAAGCTTAGAAATTAATATGTTCAGGCACAGGAAAATTCTACCATCAGAATTATTGAAATGGCACTGGCTCCTATGGTAAATGGATTTACAACTTGCATATTGCCAAAAATTTAATGTGGCAATTATTGAATCAATATTGCATTATCTGAATATTGATAATTTTGTTAAGCACTTGTAACAAAAGTCAGTTCATATAAGTAGGTTAATATCAGGAAGGTCCCTGTGCTCTTGGGAAAAAAAAAATGTTGATAATATCTTGTTTAGGAAACTACAAAGAGAAGGTAATGCTGAGTTTATCTTGACAGTCAGTGGTAGACACTAAAAAGATCTTAACATATGTGCATAAACATTGTATTCACTTGCAAGTAAAAGACACTTAAAATTTCAAAGCAAATGACTCTAAGTTTGATAGTAATACCTCTGGAATTTTAAAATTTTATACATTTTTTTCATTAATATAAAATGACTTCATATAACCAATGTTTTCTCAATCTTGACTTTCAGGGAAAGAGAGGGGGCCATCATATTACTGACAGGTGTTGATGCAAGTCCCCATGTGGCCTTCCTCATCACCAGAAGAAATAGCATCTTTGTTGCTGCTAGAGGAGGTGGCAGTTATGACAGAGCCCCAGCTGGGGTTCCCAGAGGCACACCGCCCGTTCCCACTGGCTGTCTATTTACATGCCTTAGTGTCTATGTGTCCATGCTGCTCTCTCCATTTACCTCAGCCGCCAACAATGTCAAGCAATCATCAATTAAAAACCAATTCATATTAAAAAACCAGAAAGTAGAACAGAGGTTACAAGGGGCTGGCGGGAAGGGGAATGGGGAGTTATTATGCAACAGATGAGGCAAATGTTCTCTCCGCGGATGGGGAGGACACGTGCACAGCAGTGTGACTGAACCTAATGCCAGGGAACTTCAAAAGGGTGGAAAACCACCGAAAAAAAAGCTAAAATGATACATTTTATGCTATGCATGTTTTTACACAACAATAAAGTAGTTTTTCAATTAAAAATATAAACCAAATGTAATCATATTATGTTTTCTATTATTAAAATATTTTTATTTGTTAGACATTTTAGAGATTTGAAGCTTAGAAATTAATATGTTCAGGCACAGGAAAATTCTACCATCAGAATTATTGAAATGGCACTGGCTCCTATGGTAAATGGATTTACAACTTGCATATTGCCAAAAATTTAATGTGGCAATTATTGAATCAATATTGCATTATCTGAATATTGATAATTTTGTTAAGCACTTGTAACAAAAGTCAGTTCATATAAGTAGGCTAATATCAGGAAGGTCCCTGTGCTCTTGGGAAAAAAAAAATGTTGATAATATCTTGTTTAGGAAACTACAAAGAGAAGGTAATGCTGAGTTTATCTTGACAGTCAGTGGTAGACACTAAAAGATCTTAACATATGTGCATAAACATTGTATTCACTTGCAAGTAAAAGACACTTAAAATTTCAAAGCAAATGACTCTAAGTTTGATAGTAATACCTCTGGAATTTTAAAATTTTATACATTTTTTTCATTAATATAAAATGACTTCATATAACCAATGTTTTCTCAATCTTGACTTTCAGGGAAAGAGAGGGGGCCATCATATTACTGACAGGTGTTGATGCAAGTCCCCATGTGGCCTTCCTCATCACCAGAAGAAATAGCATCTTTGTTGCTGCTAGAGGAGGTGGCAGTTCTGGTCCCCTCCATGGTCTGTTATCACAATGGGGGTGGCCTTGTGACCGCCGGGTGATCCTGAAGGTCCTGACCCTCCCTTGGCTCCCCCAACACCACCCATGCGGGGAGGAGAGGAGTGGCAGGTACGGCCTGGTGGGGGTGAAAGCCCGTGCTTCCTGATGGCCTCTGGGAATGCACCCTGGCAGGGCGACGGGGTCCCTGGTTAGAGCCTTGTGAGGGTGGAAGACGGACCCCTCCTTTGCCTTTGCTGGCCTGGATGGAAGGTCCAGGTAGTAGCTCCAGTGGTAGCTGGAGAAGACTGGTTATTGTCTAAAAGTTTTCCATCTTGCTAGCCTGCTCCTTAATTGACTAGAGACAGAAGGTTTTCATTGCTTTTGTCTACACCATTGGCATTTCTGTTTCCAGAATATTAGCTCCAATCTGGGACGTGGCAGGCGAAAAGAGAACTGAGGAGGTCCAGCACTGTGGTCTGAGGTCGCCAGCCAGTCCCACTTCCGCCGTCCTTCTTCAGAGCCTTCTTATGCTGATTTCAGACACAATGTCCAGGGGTTTTCACTGGAGTTAGTGGGAGTGATAGGGAAAAGGGCATCTACGTCGTTTTCCCAGAGGAGAATGAGATTTGTGTTTATGTTTTCATTTTGAATTATGAGCTTTTATTTATTTAGGGAACTCAATCTGTACTCTCCTCTGAATGATCCTTTTATGTTTTTATACTGAAATCTACTATGTTCACCTTTTGTAATTTACTCGATTTTTCTAATCATTAAGATGCATTGCATCATCTTTCCTTTTAAACCCTTTTGTAGATGACGTCTTCACAATTTTACTCTGATAATCTATGAATTTTGAGTTTATATTAATCTGAAAAGTATACATTTACTCCTTAATTCATTTCAATGTCTAGACTTATTTTTCTTCTCTTAATGTTGTACCCTTATAGTTGCAGCTTCCAAATATCCTCCTCAGCATGTTTTATTTACTTAATGTTGGGAAACCTCCTTAGTAGGGGTACCAATTTTACTGACAGGGAAAGAGAGGGGCCATCATATTACTGACAGGTGTTGATGCAAGTCCCCATGTGGCCTTCCTCATCACCAGAAGAAATAGCATCTTTGTTGCTGCTAGAGGAGGTGGCAGTTCTGGTCCCCTCCATGGTCTGTTATCACAATGGGGGTGGCCTTGTGACCGCCGGGTGATCCTGAAGGTCCTGACCCTCCCTTGGCTCCCCCAACACCACCCATGCGGGGAGGAGAGGAGTGGCAGGTACGGCCTGGTGGGGGTGAAAGCCCGTGCTTCCTGATGGCCTCTGGGAATGCACCCTGGCAGGGCGACGGGGTCCCTGGTTAGAGCCTTGTGAGGGTGGAAGACGGACCCCTCCTTTGCCTTTGCTGGCCTGGATGGAAGGTCCAGGTAGTAGCTCCAGTGGTAGCTGGAGAAGACTGGTTATTGTCTAAAAGTTTTCCATCTTGCTAGCCTGCTCCTTAATTGACTAGAGACAGAAGGTTTTCATTGCTTTTGTCTACACCATTGGCATTTCTGTTTCCAGAATATTAGCTCCAATCTGGGACGTGGCAGGCGAAAAGAGAACTGAGGAGGTCCAGCACTGTGGTCTGAGGTCGCCAGCCAGTCCCACTTCCGCCGTCCTTCTTCAGAGCCTTCTTATGCTGATTTCAGACACAATGTCCAGGGGTTTTCACTGGAGTTAGTGGGAGTGATAGGGAAAAGGGCATCTACGTCGTTTTCCCAGAGGAGAATGAGATTTGTGTTTGTTTTCATTTTGAATTATGAGCTTTTATTTATTTAGGGAACTCAATCTGTACTCTCCTCTGAATGATCCTTTTATGTTTTTATACTGAAATCTACTATGTTCACCTTTTGTAATTTACTCGATTTTTCTAATCATTAAGATGCATTGCATCATCTTTCCTTTTAAACCCTTTTGTAGATGACGTCTTCACAATTTTACTCTGATAATCTATGAATTTTGAGTTTATATTAATCTGAAAAGTATACATTTACTCCTTAATTCATTTCAATGTCTAGACTTATTTTTCTTCTCTTAATGTTGTACCCTTATAGTTGCAGCTTCCAAATATCCTCCTCAGCATGTTATTTCATTTAGGAGCTATTATATGGTAGTGGGTCAGAAACATGGCTCTCAGGGTGAGAGTTGTGGAGAAAGTTCCTGTCGAGTCCAGGGGTGATGGGATTGTCTCCCCATCTTCTGCTGACCCTCAGTATCATGGAGCTTCCCCTCTTTTCACTGTTTTCAAGAAGATCTCAGTCTGGATGATAGTATAGGTGCACAAATGTAAGAAGAGTGCCTTATTCTTCTACGTTCACTGAGATCTGCCACAATGCCATTCCCATTCATCTTCCAGCAAGAACATCAAAAAAAGTTGTTGCAGAGGTCATTTCTCCAGCAGATTTACTACACTACTCATTGTACATTAGGTGGGGCCACATGCAAAAACTATTGTTCTAAACTGAGAACCAAGAAACGTTACATACTCTGTAAAGAACTAGAATGGAAATTAGATATCCTATGACAAACTGTGTTGCCCATTTTGCCTTGGCCACCAAGAAGCTCAGATAAAAGTTGCAGCTGAGTTGCAGTAACTGGCAGATCTATTGGCACCTGTATAGCTGTGTTTCAATATATCCCTTGTTTTTAATTTTCTACTTTATTTGGCTGTGCTGTGCAGCTTGCAAGATCTCAGTTCCCTGACCAAGGATTGAACCCAGGCCACAACAGTGAAAGCCTAGGAATCCTAACCACTAGGTCACCATGGAAGTCCCACCCTTTGTTCTTATTTTGGCATAAGGTGTATTCTTTATCATTTTTTTGTATTGTTAATATTTTCCTTACAAATGGGTTGGCTCCTTTTAGGAAGAATGTGCAATGAAAAAAGATTTAATGATTAGTTACAAAAAAACTTCAAGTAATTCCAGTCTTCTAGGAAGTTCCTAGTGTTTCAAATAAATTGTCATAGCTGTCTTTGTAAATCACAGAGAATTTAGAGACAAATTCATAGTGTCAAAGACATAAGTACAACCCATAGTTGTACTTACATCAGACTAGTCATTGGGTGAACTGTCTGTAATCAAGGTATCCTGGACCCCACTTCCTGGTCTTTCTTTCAAGAAACATTGCTGCCTCTCTTTACTCATCGATTTAGTGCCTGCTTCACAATCTTGTCCTTTTCTCATTTGCTGTGGTGTCTCTATTGTATTAGCTATATATAAAAAAACCCCACTTACTTATTTGTCAACAGTCGATAGTCTGCCACCTTAGTGGACAAATCAAGTATTTGATCCAAAATTTCTGCACATATTGAATAATGCTTTTTGTAAAGAGCTTGAGCTCTTTCCACAGCGATCTGCTCATGAATTGCTTTATCTCTGAGGGCTTGTTCTTCAAAATCAATCTTGGCTTGTCTGGCCAAAGCCTGAGGAGGCAAAGACATATTTTTTATTAATAAAATAAGCTTTTATTCTGTACTGGGGTATAACCAATTAACAAACAACGTTGTGACAGTTTCAGGTGAATAGTGAAAGGTGAATGGTTAGTCATACATATACATGCATCCATGCTCCACCAAACTCCCTTCCCACAAGTCACAGTAATTAGGCAATGATTCAAGTAAAAATAATGTCATCATTTCAACAGCTAAACAAACTCTAAATAGAATGAAACCTCCTTTTACATCAGGGAAAAATAAATCATGAGAGAGCACTTTCTCCTTAAGTACTAAGTATGATGGCAAAAACAAGATCAGAAATATTTCACCCTTAGCTTAAGCTATTGGCAAAACCTAGTGCAGAGAAAAGAGTACTGCATGGATTAAAGATAAATTGGAGAGCTTCCCTGGTGGTCCAGTGGGTAAAGACACCGCTTTGCAGTGCAAGAGGCACCGGTTCGATCCCTGGCCCGGGTAGATCCCACATGCCGCAGAGCGGCTGGACCCATGTGTCTAATTATGGAGCCAGAGCTCTGGAGCGCATGCGCCCAGAGCCGGTGCTCTGCAACGACAGACGCCACCGCGATGGGAGGCCCACAGGATCCAAAGAACAAAGACGGATGAAAATAGAGAAATGAAAGACCAATAGAAGTGGCCCGCCTGCCCTCCTCCCTCCCCACCCCACCCTATCAAAAAAACAAAAACAAAAACATAAATTGGATCTGAAGTATTGACAAAGAAGTCCTGAGTTCTTGGGCTGCGAGTAGAATTGGGGATCACAGAGAAACAGGCAAGCTGGCAGGGCACCAAGCAGAGCTGGCCCCTTTGTGCCCATCTCAGGAGACTTGATGAAGCTGAAGCTCCAATGCGTGGCCACCTGATACAAAGAGACAGCACATTGCAATAGAGCCTGATGTTTGGAAAAATAGGAGGCAAAAGGAGAAGGGGACGACAGAGGATGAGATGGCTGGATGGCACTGCTGAGTCAATGGGCATGCTTTTGAGCAGGAGATGGTGAAGCACAGGGAAGCCTGGCAAGCTGCAGTTCACAAGGAGTCAGACACAACTGAGCAACTGAACTGAACTGAACAGGATACTTTACCTGACATATCTGCTCTGGTGAATGCCCTATGTCTTTTAGCAGGAGACTTTTGGAATACTCATTTATACTTAGAAAATATTTTGGAAATCTCCCAATTATACTGGCTTGAGAATATCACACATTTGCCAACCAATGTTTAATGAGTTTAGACAGTGAAGCCTTCTGCTGTTACTGCCTTAATATATTGATAAATTCATAGAGACATGTATTTACGCAGAAAGTAGGCAAATATTTACAGTTCAGCATCACTCTCTGCTTGGTTTGCATTATTGTTTTGTTTAGGTAACCCTTTCCTCACCTAAGTACAAAGGTCAAACTTGGCATAACCAAATGTTTTCTTTCTTTTTTTTTAAATTTTACTTTTAATTTTTATGGAGTTTTGTTGTTTACAGACATGCATGATCCCAGATTAGTCATATGTATATCCCCCCCCCTCCCAAATGTTTTGAAATAGTTACACCAATTCCTTGAGAAATTCTATCACGTGCTGACATGGCCCAGAAATAAGACCTGCCTCCTGCAAGATAACCCAAAGGGTGTACAGTGGTGGTTAATGCAGGTCTGGAAGAGCTGAGGTCCAATTTAAGCCTCAGCTTGTATAGGAATTGAGCACTGGCTGCAAGCATGGCGTATGTGCTCAGTTGCTGGACTGTAGCCCTCCAGACTCCTCTTGTGATTTTCCAGGCAAGAATACTGGAGCGGGTTGCCATTTCCTACTCTAGGCAACCTTCTTGACCCACGAATCAAACCCCTGCCTCTCCTGTATTGGCAGGTAGATTCTTCACCACTGTGCCACCTGGGAAGACCCACTAGCTGCAGGACCTTGGTCAAACTAGAGCCTCCTACATCTCCATATCCTCACTGGGAAGCTGGGATGGTAAAAAGTCTTGGCATGAACAGGAATTAACTGTCAGAGTAAATAGTTCTTGTTCACAAGGGGCTAAATGCATGACAACAGACAGCTACTGTCCACTGAATCAAAGGAAAGTTTGATTTGTTTGGTTATTGCTGTTTTACTGTGTTCGTTTATTTTATTTTTGTTGGGAAAGGAGTTAGCCCAGGTGACCCCTAAGATAGACTCTTAACATTTGGCAGGTTCAGGAATTACACTGGAACTTGCTGTTGTACTGTTTCATAGAGAATGCATGAACCTGTTGTCATGGAGAAAGCACCTGGTTTAAACATAAGCATGCTTATGACATCCTTCTCTAAGTGCGGAGCGTTCAATGTTTAATGAGTTTAGACAGTGAAGCCTTCTGCTGTTACTGCCTTAATATATTGATAAATTCATAGAGACATGTATTTACAGAAAGTAGGCAAATATTTACAGTTCAGCATCACTCTCTGCTTGGTTTGCATTATTGTTTTGTTTAGGTAACCCTTTCCTCACCTAAGTACAAAGGTCAAACTTGGCATAACCAAATGTTTTCTTTCTTTTTTTTTAAATTTTACTTTTAATTTTTATGGAGTTTTGTTGTTTACAGACATGCATGATCCCAGATTAGTCATATGTATATCCCCCCCCCTCCCAAATGTTTTGAAATAGTTACACCAATTCCTTGAGAAATTCTATCACGTGCTGACATGGCCCAGAAATAAGACCTGCCTCCTGCAAGATAACCCAAAGGGTGTACAGTGGTGGTTAATGCAGGTCTGGAAGAGCTGAGGTCCAATTTAAGCCTCAGCTTGTATAGGAATTGAGCACTGGCTGCAAGCATGGCGTATGTGCTCAGTTGCTGGACTGTAGCCCTCCAGACTCCTCTTGTGATTTTCCAGGCAAGAATACTGGAGCGGGTTGCCATTTCCTACTCTAGGCAACCTTCTTGACCCACGAATCAAACCCCTGCCTCTCCTGTATTGGCAGGTAGATTCTTCACCACTGTGCCACCTGGGAAGACCCACTAGCTGCAGGACCTTGGTCAAACTAGAGCCTCCTACATCTCCATATCCTCACTGGGAAGCTGGGATGGTAAAAAGTCTTGGCATGAACAGGAATTAACTGTCAGAGTAAATAGTTCTTGTTCACAAGGGGCTAAATGCATGACAACAGACAGCTACTGTCCACTGAATCAAAGGAAAGTTTGATTTGTTTGGTTATTGCTGTTTTACTGTGTTCGTTTATTTTATTTTTGTTGGGAAAGGAGTTAGCCCAGGTGACCTCTAAGATAGACTCTTAACATTTGGCAGGTTCAGGAATTACACTGGAACTTGCTGTTGTACTGTTTCATAGAGAATGCATGAACCTGTTGTCATGGAGAAAGCACCTGGTTTAAACATAAGCATGCTTATGACATCCTTCTCTAAGTGCGGAGCGTTCAGAGGGAAGAGAAATTTGAGAGCATAGGAGCAGTCAGATAAGCCTTTATGGAGAAAGCCAGTGAAATGCACTGTGAGGTGTGTTTATTGATACTACAGAGTGCCTGGAAGACTTGTAGACTATTTCCGATGCCTGGCAGGAGTGAAGCAGTTTTCTCCCTGTGCTCTCTCCCTCCCTCCCCACTCCCTCTTTCCTTTCAGGCTTTTCTTCCTTCTTTCTAGCCTTGGAGTTTGCTATTTCTATCCACTTCTGTCTCCCCCATGCTCAACCCACCACAATTTCCGGTCCCACCTGCAAACTGGGTAGCAGCTCTAAATAAAGAAAGAAGGAAAAAGGAGAAAGGAAGTCTGTGGGAGGCAGTAAATCTCAGCGGTGATGAGCCTGGACTCTGAGAGCCACCCTGCTCTGGCTACACCACCAAACTGTGCAACGTCGGGCTAAGTTTCATTTTCCTGATGTGTGAAATGCAGACACAAGCAGTGTCCATTGCCAATAATGCTGGGAGAATGATAATGCGTGAAATGAACAGAGCTCAGGGCTGGAGTCAAAGTGAATGCTCACAAATGGTAAATATTATTACCATGAATTATTGCTAATAATAGTAGGTGGCACTGAAATTTGGAACTATTTTAGGCAAAATAGAGTCAATGCCCAATTGCCTTCAAAAAAGAGATCAGTGTATTTAACTTAAGAGCAAAGCAAACTCCTTAGGGTAAGACACATGAAGTTCTCTCTCTCGCTTTCCTCCCCACTCTCTACTTGTGCACCAGCCACTCCTGCTGCAAGAGGTGATACATTCAACCTGTGAAAGCAAGTCATCTCAGAGGAAAGGGTGCTGGGGAGGCAGATAGCTCAGCTTTGGGAAAAGGTAATCGTGTAAGAGGAAGGGATGTCATTGTTTTGCAGGGGCTTTACAGCCTCCCAATTCTGGCTTCCGAAGCTCTGGCAGACCAAGTGTCCCAATGCTTTGAAAGGCATTCAGGCCAGGTAAGGAGAGAAAGGGTCATGCTGTCGTCACCTTGAGACCAGTCCTACGCTGAGTCTAGTGCTTTGTTATTTTGCACGGAATTCACTGGACTTGTTAAAACACACACACACACACACACACACATACAAAACAGCCTATTTAGCAAACAGGCACTTATTTCTAATGTAAGCAAATGCCACTCAATCCAGTGGAGTTTACTCTTGTCAGAAAAGAGAGATGGAACAATTATCCAGATAATCTGGCTCTTGAAGACCCTTGAAATCACACAGGTCAAATACATGGGGTATGGCTCCCCTTCCCCCTCCTAACGTTTTGGCTATATCTGTTCTACAAAGACAAAAACACCGGTTGGTTTCCTGACTCCAAGGAATACAGTGCTTTCCAAATGATATTTCTCAAAACTGCATACTTTTGAAAAAGCCGTAATTCATTCTCATGGAATATCACAGAGGGAATCATGATCGGCCTGGTTTATAAAGCATATTTATATTTATTTATAAGTAAAGCATTGCTTTAGTTAAAACCTTTTCCCATAAGGTTTTCTCTTCTGCTCGGCCTAGTTTTATGAATATTCAATAACAGTAAAGTCAGGTTATCTAAAATGCCACACACATGAGTTTTTCATTTCTTCAATCAAATCTGGATTAATGGATTATATATGTTTGAAACAACTTGAAATCCCTTGATAAAGTAAATCTATTTTGGTTATTAAAACTGTTACAGGTAAAGATAAGGACATTGTTAATGCATCAGCTAACTAAAAGATTAGAGCATTTGATTTTCAGAGATATAAAGGACCTAGACAGAATGATACCATGGTGGCATACTTGGCACCCAATCTTGGCTTCTGTAACCACTTCTCCACTACCATGAACCAAGACGCTCTAGAGAAATGACTTGTTTTAGTTCTGAGGAAGGAATACTACAATATGGGCCTGGGAAATATTGTTTTACCAGAAACCAAAGTATTGCTTAGTAAAGACTAACAGTGTCTTACATAAAGGAGACAGCTTGAAAATGCTCCTTATTGCTGGGAATAATATTTACCTAGGATAATGAACACCGGTAACATCTAGTAAACTCAGCAGACTTTTTTTTTTTAAAAGGAAAGGCTTTTGTGCATCTATAAAACAAGAGTAATGACTCAAGGAAGCAAAATTTAGATGACCATTCCTTTTCTTTATATAGCGACACTTTATACCTGAGGAGATGGGATAATGTATTTAAGATGGCCAAGGAAATAAAATGTGAACTAAGGATTTTATATAGGGTGAAACTGACTCATATAAAAGGCACATACTGTTACCAATACACAAGTACTCAGGGAAAAGTGTTCTCATGAGTCATTCTTGAGGAACCAATTGGAGACATTTAGAAACTGAAATGACCAGAAGACAGGGGCACAAGGACTGGTGGTGAGTGAAACGTTTGTAGAATCAGGAGTAAAGGGAGAGAGTATAGCAGATATGCTATGTGCACCATGGCTGTAGTCATACAAAAAAATCAGGAGATAATAGGGATATCATATAAAAAACTGACTCATTAAATGATTAGCCCCTAACTGCAGTCTTGATTCCCTTGACTTGATAGAAAAGATCAACAGAAACCTTAGAAAGATTTATAAGGGAGGTGGTGTTTACCGCTTCTCGATCGAGCGCATCCTGGAAGTCTCTGAGGCGTCTTTCCTCATATTGCTTTTCTCTGAAAATTCTGTTTTGCCATAAAACTTCCTTCTCGTGCCGAACGTGCATGAGTTGCACGGCGATCCTGCGCTCCTGCTGAGACTGTCGCATCAGCCGGTTGATCAGTTGCTCCTCCCGATAAGCCTCCTACAAACACCGTTGCAAGAGGCAGTCATTAGTCAATGCCATGTCCACCTTTCTCCATGAGCTGAGAAGCCTACACAGAAATCATGTGTAAAGGGAAGAGTATTCACTGGCATTAGTGGCTGCCACTGGATTTCAGTCTGAACATGGCAAAAATGTCAAGCTATAAAAATGAAAATTTCCACCAAAGATTGTATAATTTTGGTATCCAGAGGCATACAGTCTTACAACTCTGTCATCCTAAGTGAATGATTACTTCCTTTGAAATCTGATCAAAACTTATCTAGGTAATTTTTTTCAAGATTTTATAAACAAAGGGTAATTCTCAATTTAGAAGCATGTTTTCAGAAACCTGGAATTGTGCTATACACACTCTTCACAGAAATACTAGTGGTAAAGACAAACGCGGACCTTGTCTGGCTGAGGATGGCAGATCTGATTAGTTCCTGGTAGGACTATCTCTATTTCTTTGTGGTAGAATAGGGAGACTGGAGAAGAGACTAGGGAAATGACCTACAGTTTATCTTAGAAAATCCAAGAGTGGTTTCTAACCTGAGGGAGAAACCAGATGCACTCTCTTGGTTCCTGCCTTGGCTATTTGAAGAGAACAACGGGGAATCAGTTAACAGTGGAGGAAACATTAAACTGGGAATCAGAGGCCCTGGCCTTCGGAGCCCCAGCTCTACCACTGATGGGCTGTGTGGCCTTGGGCATGTAACTTGGATTTTCAGCCCGCCTGTTTCTTAACATGTGAAATGAGGGTTTTGGGTAGAAGATGAGCTCTCTAAGGCATCCTCAAGTTCTCTCAGTCTGTCTAAAGAGAGACACCATGTGGAAAGAGGAGGTATTTAAAGTTCTCCAGGGGGAACACATAGAAGAACATCTAGAAGTTGGAGCTGTCTGTTTAACACTAGGTGTTAAAGAATCTGCCTGCAGTGTAGGAGACCTGGGTTTGATTCCTGGTTCAGGAAGATCTCCCGGAGAAGGGAGTGGCTACTGACTTCAGTATTCTTGACTGAAGCATTCCATGGACAGAGGAGCCTGGTGGGTATAGTCCATGGGGTTGCATACAACTAATCATATTTGGGGAGGATTTATACAGATACACAATCCAAAACATGCTCAGTATGATTGCTAAGACCTCTGCCTTTGTCATGAGTTGGAGCCTGGAGCTAACTCTGGTGCATGCCATTGCTTTAATTCTCTAAATATGCCCGAGAAGCTCTCCTGAAGCAGATGAAGGATAATGATTTCCTCAAACACAGATAAGCAGCACAGAGACAGAGTTCCCTTGGTGGAAATATCATTAGTCAGAGCACCAACTGACCTCAATGTCCTTTAGGTTGCTGGATCCCTGAACAGATCTCTAGCTAGAGCCTGAAAAATACTGACGTTCTGAGCATTCTAGTAGAAAGTGAGGTAAACCAGAAGGCATTCATTCACTCAATTTGCTAAGTGTCAGTCCTGGATTACAAGCAGAAAAATAGGAAGAAAAAAACCCCTAGCATTATGTTCACATGAAAACCTGTGCATTAATGTTCATAGCAGCTTTATTCAAATTAATAAAAAGGTTCCTGGTAGGACTATCTCTATTTCTTTGTGGTAGAATAGGGAGACTGGAGAAGAGACTAGGGAAATGACCTACAGTTTATCTTAGAAAATCCAAGAGTGGTTTCTAACCTGAGGGAGAAACCAGATGCACTCTCTTGGTTCCTGCCTTGGCTATTTGAAGAGAACAACGGGGAATCAGTTAACAGTGGAGGAAACATTAAACTGGGAATCAGAGGCCCTGGCCTTCGGAGCCCCAGCTCTACCACTGATGGGCTGTGTGGCCTTGGGCATGTAACTTGGATTTTCAGCCCGCCTGTTTCTTAACATGTGAAATGAGGGTTTTGGGTAGAAGATGAGCTCTCTAAGGCATCCTCAAGTTCTCTCAGTCTGTCTAAAGAGAGACACCATGTGGAAAGAGGAGGTATTTAAAGTTCTCCAGGGGGAACACATAGAAGAACATCTAGAAGTTGGAGCTGTCTGTTTAACACTAGGTGTTAAAGAATCTGCCTGTAGTGTAGGAGACCTGGGTTTGATTCCTGGTTCAGGAAGATCTCCCGGAGAAGGGAGTGGCTACTGACTTCAGTATTCTTGACTGAAGCATTCCATGGACAGAGGAGCCTGGTGGGTATAGTCCATGGGGTTGCATACAACTAATCATATTTGGGGAGGATTTATACAGATACACAATCCAAAACATGCTCAGTATGATTGCTAAGACCTCTGCCTTTGTCATGAGTTGGAGCCTGGAGCTAACTCTGGTGCATGCCATTGCTTTAATTCTCTAAATATGCCCGAGAAGCTCTCCTGAAGCAGATGAAGGATAATGATTTCCTCAAACACAGATAAGCAGCACAGAGACAGAGTTCCCTTGGTGGAAATATCATTAGTCAGAGCACCAACTGACCTCAATGTCCTTTAGGTTGCTGGATCCCTGAACAGATCTCTAGCTAGAGCCTGAAAAATACTGACGTTCTGAGCATTCTAGTAGAAAGTGAGGTAAACCAGAAGGCATTCATTCACTCAATTTGCTAAGTGTCAGTCCTGGATTACAAGCAGAAAAATAGGAAGAAAAAAACCCCTAGCATTATGTTCACATGAAAACCTGTGCATTAATGTTCATAGCAGCTTTATTCATAATATACTGTTCAAGTTGAAACAACCCCAAAATCTTTCAGTGTGTCAAACGGATAAACGGTACTACATCGCATACTATGCAATACTGCTCAGTGGTAAGGAGTTAACTACTGATATATGCAACCACTTCAGTAAATTCTGTTCAGTTAAAAGAGCCAACTCCCCCAAACTGCATACTGTATGATTCCACTTCTCTAACATTCTTGAAGTGACAAAATTATAAAACTGGAGAATAGATTAGTGGTTCCCAGGGGCTGGGGAGGGGTGTAGAGTGAGAAAAGAAAGTGGCTCTGGACCTTAGTGGTGACAGGATTGTTCTATGTTTTGACTGTGTCCATGTCAGTATCCTGGTTGTGACACTGCACTACGGCTGGGCACGATGTCATCCTTGGGAGAAACTGGATCAAGGGTATATACAGGGGAATCTCTTTGTATTGCTCTTAAAAGTACATGTGAATCTACAATAACCTCAAAATTAAAAGCTGAATTTAAAACATAAAAAAAAAAACCCTAGCAGTCAACGCATAGCTATTTTGCAATATAAATGAAATGTGTTCAAAATCCTACTGCTAGTTAATGAAATGTGAAATAGGTAGTTATTTTAAAATCTACTTTTTAATCATCTAATTTTCACAGCTTGTAATTCACCTAATGAAAAGAGTGACTGTCAAGCTGAATAAAAATATTAATATATATGTGAAACAAAAATAAGGAATAACCTTTCAACACAAAGAGATGGCAGAATTATTCTTTGAAATTTTCACTAAGAAAGGAGTGACTCCATGGATAAAGTTTCACTTCTCCGTAAGCATACGAAGCCTGGATTTCTCTTTAGTTAACAGAGTTCTAGCAGACAGGATGTAATTAGGTAGATAAAAGAAGTGTCTTCAAATCGTCCGTCATATTTCAGACATACAGATGTGTCCTGTTTATATTCGCAACCTGAATCACCTTCCCCCTGTCTGTGGTTAGCCTAGCAAATGACTCCTCCACACGCGCAGCTGCCCAAGCCAGAGAGCTGGCTTCTCACCACACTTCTCACTTTCCTAAGTCTAATGAATCAGTAAGTCCCACTGATTATAGTTCTCAAATAGATCCTGAAGCCACTTCTCTCCCTCACTACTGCCACTATTTTAAATGCAAACTGGAATAATTTCTTACCTGGATTACAGAAACAGCTGTAACTTGGTCTTCCCTCCTGCCACCTATTTTTAAAACTAAAGCCACAGTGCTTTTTTCTAAAGGCTAGTCTGGCCTTGTCAGCTATTTTAAATGCAACATTCTTGAAGTGACAAAATTATAAAACTGGAGAATAGATTAGTGGTTCCCAGGGGCTGGGGAGGGGTGTAGAGTGAGAAAAGAAAGTGGCTCTGGACCTTAGTGGTGACAGGATTGTTCTATGTTTTGACTGTGTCCATGTCAGTATCCTGGTTGTGACACTGCACTACGGCTGGGCACGATGTCATCCTTGGGAGAAACTGGATCAAGGGTATATACAGGGGAATCTCTTTGTATTGCTCTTAAAAGTACATGTGAATCTACAATAACCTCAAAATTAAAAGCTGAATTTAAAACATAAAAAAAAAAACCCTAGCAGTCAACGCATAGCTATTTTGCAATATAAATGAAATGTGTTCAAAATCCTACTGCTAGTTAATGAAATGTGAAATAGGTAGTTATTTTAAAATCTACTTTTTAATCATCTAATTTTCACAGCTTGTAATTCACCTAATGAAAAGAGTGACTGTCAAGCTGAATAAAAATATTAATATATATGCGAAACAAAAATAAGGAATAACCTTTCAACACAAAGAGATGGCAGAATTATTCTTTGAAATTTTCACTAAGAAAGGAGTGACTCCATGGATAAAGTTTCACTTCTCCGTAAGCATACGAAGCCTGGATTTCTCTTTAGTTAACAGAGTTCTAGCAGACAGGATGTAATTAGGTAGATAAAAGAAGTGTCTTCAAATCGTCCGTCATATTTCAGACATACAGATGTGTCCTGTTTATATTCGCAACCTGAATCACCTTCCCCCTGTCTGTGGTTAGCCTAGCAAATGACTCCTCCACACGCGCAGCTGCCCAAGCCAGAGAGCTGGCTTCTCACCACACTTCTCACTTTCCTAAGTCTAATGAATCAGTAAGTCCCACTGATTATAGTTCTCAAATAGATCCTGAAGCCACTTCTCTCCCTCACTACTGCCACTATTTTAAATGCAAACTGGAATAATTTCTTACCTGGATTACAGAAACAGCTGTAACTTGGTCTTCCCTCCTGCCACCTATTTTTAAAACTAAAGCCACAGTGCTTTTTTCTAAAGGCTAGTCTGGCCTTGTCAGTCTTATTCCCCTTTGCACTCAGGATAAGATCACCTCTTTCCTTTATAGCTTACAAGGCCTAAAATGATTTGGCCTCCAGGGACTCTTGCTGGATGGCACTTAGTTTGCTCCAAGCCCTGAACCTTTCCATACAATGCTTTCTCTGAAGATGCACTCATTTTCCCTTCCACTATTTTGGGCTCTGCTGGAGCCCAAAACTAGCTCCCCACCCCACACTCCATAAGCACCCCTGACTTCCATTACCTAACCTCAGCCCTTCCTCATGGTTCTGTGCTCTCGCACTCTGGAAAGCATGCAGCAGGTGACGGCGGGACTTCCCTCCCATCACCTTCATCCTGCCTCCACACTCCAGTGGAGTTGCTTATTTACAGATTCCCCCCAAACAACAAGCTCTGTGAGAGCAGGTTTCCTGTGATTCTTGTTCACTCTTGTATCCTGGGCCGTGGACAAGGCTCCAGAACCCAGAAGAGATTCAGTATATATATTCAGTTGAATATACAAGTCAGTCAGTGATTCTCAATTCATAGGTGCACCAAATTTCCTAAAGGGCCTGTTCACACAGATGATGGGCCCAAGCCAGAGAGCTGTGGTTTGAGTCTCTGATTCAGAATGTCTGAGGTGGGACCTAATTGTTTCCATTCCTAAGAATCTCCTGGTGATGCGGATGCCGCTGGTCCAAGAACCACATCTGGAGAACCACTGGAGGAGATCCAACTAAGAGACTAACAAATCTTACACATTTTCACTTAAAAGCTCCATTTTTGATAATACTAATCGATACAGAAAAAAAAACTGAAAAAATTCAGTATCCATTCATGACAAAAATTCTCAACAAATTAGATTAGGAATATAACTCTGCATAATAATGATTATATAAGATAATCTCACAGTTGACATCATAACTAAAAGCATGATGCTAAAGAGTTTTAGATTATCACCATTTCTCTGAAATAAAAAATCAGACAAGATGTCCACTTATTCTGGAAATCCAGCCAAGGAAATCAGCGAGACAGAGAAAGAACAGGCATCTAATTCAGAAAGGAAGAAGTAAAACATCTCTGTGTGCAGATGACATGATTTCATAGACAGAAAACTGTAAAGACTTTTACATAAAATATGTTAGAACCAAAACCAAATTCAGTAAAATTGCAGGATACAAAATAAACATATAAAAATAATTCGGTAAATTTATAATGTCATACAAGCATTACCAGATGTTAGATTCTTTGGTAAATGTTTTACGTAAATTTTTTTCCGATTGTATTTGCTATCTTGAGGTGACAATGAGACACTGATTCAGAGTAGCACACAATATATACAAAAGATACACATAAGTGTGTATCAAAGACTACAGTTTGTAAAAATTTCCAGCAATTTTACTTAATCAACAACTGTCTTACCTCTTGTGCTTCATGAGCTATTAACTGATCCATTAAGAGTTTCCGCCGTCTTTTCTCCCTTTGCTCTCGTGCAAAAGCATCCTCTTCAAGGCGTTTTTGGATTTTTTTAATGTAGTCATCATCTGAGTACGTGTTTAACAGATCAGTGGCCGTCTGGCCTGCTGTATCTAGAGAAGTCTTGGTTGCACTAAGGACAATGGTTTTTATTTAGATTTTAAAATATAACTCAGTCACGCGCCACTTCTTGGGACTACAGAGGAAGACCTCAGGAGATGGCCCCCTCCAGGGCTCCGTTCATTTATTAAAATAAGCATTAAAGTAAATATTAGAACTTCAGGGTGGGACCCAAAGCTTATCAATAGAGTCCATTTACTTCAGCCCATTTCTGGCCTCTGTGTCTGTGCTATCCTGGCATGGCCTTATTTCTAAGCCTAGCACCTAACTCTATCTTTACATCTCATGACCTTCACTGTTCCCAGAGATTCCAGATGTCTCTCCTCTTCTTCCTGCTGGCACTAGACCTCCTGCCTTCCTTGCCTTGAGTCAACAGTAGGACAACCCAAGTGTCGGGGAAGATGTACCTCTACAAGGCACTAGCGTCAGGGCCCGGGGAATAGGTCCATGCTGGCCCAACCCCAGACCTCCTTTAACCCCCAGTAACTTCCTTGGGGCCAAAGGAAATCAGAAAAAGACTAAAAAGAAAAGAACAGGCATCTAATTCAGAAAGGAAGAAGTAAAACATCTCTGTGTGCAGATGACATGATTTCATAGACAGAAAACTGTAAAGACTTTTACATAAAATATGTTAGAACCAAAACCAAATTCAGTAAAATTGCAGGATACAAAATAAACATATAAAAATAATTCGGTAAATTTATAATGTCATACAAGCATTACCAGATGTTAGATTCTTTGGTAAATGTTTTACGTAAATTTTTTTCCGATTGTATTTGCTATCTTGAGGTGACAATGAGACACTGATTCAGAGTAGCACACAATATATACAAAAGATACACATAAGTGTGTATCAAAGACTACAGTTTGTAAAAATTTCCAGCAATTTTACTTAATCAACAACTGTCTTACCTCTTGTGCTTCATGAGCTATTAACTGATCCATTAAGAGTTTCCGCGTCTTTTCTCCCTTTACTCTCGTGCAAAAGCATCCTCTTCAAGGCGTTTTTGGATTTTTTTAATGTAGTCATCATCTGAGTACGTGTTTAACAGATCAGTGGCCGTCTGGCCTGCTGTATCTAGAGAAGTCTTGGTTGCACTAAGGACAATGGTTTTTATTTAGATTTTAAAATATAACTCAGTCACGCGCCACTTCTTGGGACTACAGAGGAAGACCTCAGGAGATGGCCCCCTCCAGGGCTCCGTTCATTTATTAAAATAAGCATTAAAGTAAATATTAGAACTTCAGGGTGGGACCCAAAGCTTATCAATAGAGTCCATTTACTTCAGCCCATTTCTGGCCTCTGTGTCTGTGCTATCCTGGCATGGCCTTATTTCTAAGCCTAGCACCTAACTCTATCTTTACATCTCATGACCTTCACTGTTCCCAGAGATTCCAGATGTCTCTCCTCTTCTTCCTGCTGGCACTAGACCTCCTGCCTTCCTTGCCTTGAGTCAACAGTAGGACAACCCAAGTGTCGGGGAAGATGTACCTCTACAAGGCACTAGTGTCAGGGCCCGGGGAATAGGTCCATGCTGGTTCTTTCCACAACTCTCCTCTCATCTGTGCAAGCACAATCGCTCTTATGAACCCCCAGTAACTTTCTGACTCCCTAGGGCAGCAGCCCAGTTTTATTGAAAGCTCAGCAGTGGAGAGTTTACTGGCTTCTTGCACCACACTCATGAACACAGGTCTAACCTAGCCTCTCACCCCCGTCCTGGAAACCCAAGTGAGAAGACCGACGTCGGGGCTCCTGTCCTCCCTCAGGTCCAAAATTAAAGGATAAGGAAGTGTTGGTGATCTCACCAAAACTCATTTTAGTAAGGCAAATAGTGGCCTAGCACAGAATCTATAGATAGGTTCAAAAGTTGTCTTTAAAAGATACACATTTTTATCAAATAATTTTCATCTGCATGCTCTTTAAAAAATAAAAAATACAACAGTACTATAAGATATAACACTACTTAAAAAAAGATATAACACTACTTGCCAAGAAACAGTGAACTTTAAAATATTAATTATTAAAATAGTTATTATTTTTAATGTCATAAGTCATTGATGTGTTGTTCAGCTTAAAATATAACATAATGCTATTCAAAACACAAGGACACATTATTATGGCATGCCAGGATTAAATAGTCATCAGTTCTCATATAGACAGAAGTATTCTTATGAAAGCATAGTTAATTCACATTTAATAAACAATCACACATGTTCTTTTCTAATCTAAGGGATATGCAGTTTTAGTTCCATCTAATTTGACCCTACTGGTTTTGAGGTTTCAAAGCTAACTGAGAGGTCTAAATCCAGAATGGGTTGGGAAGGCAATGAGAATCAGAGAGAATGTACCTGTGTGATCTTTAAAATATTTACCCACTGAGGTGGTGAGGACACTAATTCATTCAGGTGGATGCTGGTGCAGATTGGAAGATGTTACAGTCCTTGGTGTTAATTCTGGTTGCCAAATGTGTAGAAGTCAAGGGGTCCCAAGAAGGGGGTGGGAGGTGGAGCGACAAACAGTATCATTCATTACAAGTAACAATGTATTTCAGTATTTCACGGTGATCATTTTGGTAGACACCATCTGTTCATCACGCCATTGCATGTGATTAATGAGATGAGTGAAAGAGTTGGAAGAAATGGAGTGGTTTCACAGGAACAGGTCAGGGGGGCATGGTGGGGTTCAGATGGCTGCTGTTGGGGAGAGGAGGCTTGGGCTGTGGTTATTTTAGGAGCCAGGGAAGGACAGATAAACATGGTCAGGGCTTAGAGTAGAGCATCGGGAATTTCTGCCAAGGGAAGGAGGAAAGGCAATTAATGCATACATTCTTCATTCTGCTTCCTTTTCTATTTACATTGACTTTCTCACCATTTCTTCTTCCAGCTTATTCTCTTTTTTATTAAAATTTTTTTTTGTTTCTTTTTTTAATTAATTTATTTTAATTGGAGGGTAATTACTTTATAATATTGTGATAGTTTTTGCCATATATCAATCAGCTTATTCTTATTCTTTTTCATTTGATGTGATTCTCTTTCCTCAGAAATATCAATATGAATTTCAAGTATATAATTTGTGTCTCTTTTTCTTCTTTAACAGAGAATTTCTTTTCTATTCTATGAAAAGTAAATGAGTAAACTTTGGATAGTTTCCATGAAAAAAAATGCAGAAAAAATCAAGCTGCTCTTAGATGGGCAGTCCCTCATCAACTGTTTTCTGTGAGTCAGTGACCATAGGAAACAAAAGAGGAGAAGATCTTTATCTTTAGGAAAAAGAAGCTCGTTAGCCAGGGCTTTCTGCAAATAACTCACTGAACTCTCTTTCTGACTTTCAACAAACTCATTCAAGGCTTTATTGCTGGCCTGTGCTTTTACTATGCTTTTTTTCTGCCTCAAAGCTAACTGAGAGGTCTAAATCCAGAATGGGTTGGGAAGGCAATGAGAATCAGAGAGAATGTACCTGTGTGATCTTTAAAATATTTACCCACTGAGGTGGTGAGGACACTAATTCATTCAGGTGGATGCTGGTGCAGATTGGAAGATGTTACAGTCCTTGGTGTTAATTCTGGTTGCCAAATGTGTAGAAGTCAAGGGGTCCCAAGAAGGGGGTGGAAGGTGGAGCGACAAACAGTATCATTCATTACAAGTAACAATGTATTTCAGTATTTCACGGTGATCATTTTGGTAGACACCATCTGTTCATCACGCCATTGCATGTGATTAATGAGATGAGTGAAAGAGTTGGAAGAAATGGAGTGGTTTCACAGGAACAGGTCAGGGGGGCATGGTGGGGTTCAGATGGCTGCTGTTGGGGAGAGGAGGCTTGGGCTGTGGTTATTTTAGGAGCCAGGGAAGGACAGATAAACATGGTCAGGGCTTAGAGTAGAGCATCGGGAATTTCTGCCAAGGGAAGGAGGAAAGGCAATTAATGCATACATTCTTCATTCTGCTTCCTTTTCTATTTACATTGACTTTCTCACCATTTCTTCTTCCAGCTTATTCTCTTTTTTATTAAAATTTTTTTTTGTTTCTTTTTTTAATTAATTTATTTTAATTGGAGGGTAATTACTTTATAATATTGTGATAGTTTTTGCCATATATCAATCAGCTTATTCTTATTCTTTTTCATTTGATGTGATTCTCTTTCCTCAGAAATATCAATATGAATTTCAAGTATATAATTTGTGTCTCTTTTTCTTCTTTAACAGAGAATTTCTTTTCTATTCTATGAAAAGTAAATGAGTAAACTTTGGATAGTTTCCATGAAAAAAAATGCAGAAAAAATCAAGCTGCTCTTAGATGGGCAGTCCCTCATCAACTGTTTTCTGTGAGTCAGTGACCATAGGAAACAAAAGAGGAGAAGATCTTTATCTTTAGGAAAAAGAAGCTCGTTAGCCAGGGCTTTCTGCAAATAACTCACTGAACTCTCTTTCTGACTTTCAACAAACTCATTCAAGGCTTTTTATTGCTGGCCCCTGTGCTAAATGCTGAGGATGCAAGGTGAGAGCAACCAAACTAGAGTCTAATAAAGGCTTTATTGGCAAATATAAATTAACAGTAACATGAAAAAATGCCACTGAATGTTTAAATAATATGTGTGAATGTAGAAGGGTAAGTATAGCATAGAAAAAAAATTAACCTCACATATCATAACAAAAATCATTAATGACAACTAATCTGAATTTTAGTTCATTTATCTTCCTTAATATACTCTCTTAGTGAAGACTCTACTAGGTGAAGACATCTTTGGAACAGTTATTTCAGGTAAACTGTTCCTAAATATTCAAAAGTTAAAGTAAAATTAATTTTTTTTAAATTAACAGCTTACTGATTACTAAAATACTTTTCCTTACCCTTCTTTTGCCTGGAGATCCTTTCTTATTAATGCTTCGAAGTCCTTAATTTCATTGGCCACATCCTTTAAAGAAAATTCATCATCAGTTTTTTTTACCTCTAAAATACATTGAAATTTTTCATTTATTGCATTCATCCAAACTTATAAAAGTTTAATGCACAACTAATTCGAGTTAATTAGGATATTCCAAATATTCCAGAATCTTTTTCTATTCTGATTTGTTACTTTTAGACTAGGCTAAATGTATCTAAAAGAAGGTAAAAAATGCCTAATTTGAATTATTCAGTTCACAATTCTAGTTCTGACACTACAATGAAAGGCATTTAAGGGCTTTCCTGGTGGTCCAGTGGGTAAGGACACCGTCTTGCAGTGCAAGGGGCGCTGGTTTGATCCCTGGCCTGGGAAGATCCCACGTGCCACGGAGCAGCTGGACCGATGTGTCCAATTACTGAGCCAGAGCTCTGGAGCGCATGCGCCCAGAGCCGGCGCTCCACCGCGATGCGAGGCCCACAGGAGTCAAAGAACAAAGATGGATGAAAATAGATAAACGAAAGACCAGTGGAAGAGGCCCACCCACCCCGCTCCCTCCCCAAACCCCACCCCCCAAAATAAATAAACAAATAAACTTTAAAAATCATCTTGGGTATTTTAAACATTTCCTGTGCACTCTTATTTACACTATCAATTTCCTTTCTGAAAAGTAATTTTAGCTGATCTGCCTACTGTAAATCCTTATTAATAAACTTTAATCAACTCTTTTCTTCTGTTAAGGGGGAGAATGTCACTAACAATCATTATAGCAGCATGAAATATAGACCACAGCAATTAGTATCAAAATATACTGATAGTACTATTCCACGGTGAAATACAATGTGATGATATGCTATAGGAATAATTAATAAGTATAAGTGATAAGATACACTTATCAGTAGTGTAAGTATTTAAAATCTTAATATATAATGAGAGCAAGCAACTTTCTTAACATTCTGAAAATTCACAGGACAGTGAGGCATGGGGAAGAGCTATCAAGGGAAAGGAAATAGTAGGAATGGGACATATACGGTGTGACTACTCGACTGGCCCCTCTTGTACCCATGGACGGCATGACCCTTTACAACAGCACCCACCCTGGACAGTTGGCTAGTCATCACAGAATACACCACACAAGAGACCACACTGCTCTTCTCATTTAATAGCAGTTTGCCATCCCTCTCCTGAAGCTATGTTCTCTGTTTCTGAACAGAATGGTATAAAGTGGATTAGACGTGCATACAGCAGAGGTGTTTTAAATGAGAAGGGATGATGCCAGAGGTAATTTGAAAAGGAAGCTTAGGGAAGTTTCTCTCTTAGGGCAAGATCATCCTTTCAGTAAGATAAACACAACATAATATTTAAGGGTTATCACTTACCTCTGCCTCTTTTTTATTTTTCATTAATTTTTGGGCGTCAAGTGCTTTCAGAGCACGATTTGTTGCAGGTTTAGGAATCTGTATGATAGCAGCTGGACCGATGTGTCCAATTACTGAGCCAGAGCTCTGGAGCGCATGCGCCCAGAGCCGGCGCTCCACCGCGATGCGAGGCCCACAGGAGTCAAAGAACAAAGATGGATGAAAATAGATAAACGAAAGACCAGTGGAAGAGGCCCACCCACCCCGCTCCCTCCCCAAACCCCACCCCCCAAAATAAATAAACAAATAAACTTTAAAAATCATCTTGGGTATTTTAAACATTTCCTGTGCACTCTTATTTACACTATCAATTTCCTTTCTGAAAAGTAATTTTAGCTGATCTGCCTACTGTAAATCCTTATTAATAAACTTTAATCAACTCTTTTCTTCTGTTAAGGGGGAGAATGTCACTAACAATCATTATAGCAGCATGAAATATAGACCACAGCAATTAGTATCAAAATATACTGATAGTACTATTCCACGGTGAAATACAATGTGATGATATGCTATAGGAATAATTAATAAGTATAAGTGATAAGATACACTTATCAGTAGTGTAAGTATTTAAAATCTTAATATATAATGAGAGCAAGCAACTTTCTTAACATTCTGAAAATTCACAGGACAGTGAGGCATGGGGAAGAGCTATAAAGGGGAAAGGAAATAGTAGGAATGGGACATATACGGTGTGACTACTCGACTGGCCCCTCTTGTACCCATGGACGGCATGACCCTTTACAACAGCACCCACCCTGGACAGTTGGCTAGTCATCACAGAATACACCACACAAGAGACCACAATGCTCTTCTCATTTAATAGCAGTTTGCCATCCCTCTCCTGAAGCTATGTTCTCTGTTTCTGAACAGAATGGTATAAAGTGGATTAGACGTGCATACAGCAGAGGTGTTTTAAATGAGAAGGGATGATGCCAGAGGTAATTTGAAAAGGAAGCTTAGGGAAGTTTCTCTCTTAGGGCAAGATCATCCTTTCAGTAAGATAAACACAACATAATATTTAAGGGTTATCACTTACCTCTGCCTCTTTTTTATTTTTCATTAATTTTTGGGCGTCAAGTGCTTTCAGAGCACGATTTGTTGCAGGTTTAGGAATCTGTATGATAGCAGCTTGGATTTTGGCCATGATTTCATTTTGTCGCCTTCTGCTCAAGCGTTGCTAAATATTCCAGATGTGTGAGTTTAGTTATTCAGTTTATCCAAATAATACACAATGTTATACACTCACAGATACACAAATTTTCCATTGACATTTTTCTGAACTCAGCAATTAACTGATGGACCACGTAATGTTAGAAAGCAAGTATAACTTATTTTGAAAAGCATGGTATTGAAACACAATTTTGGAATCCCTAAATTATGCTAACCAAATGTGTCTATTTTCATTCTGGATGGTGATACTTAAAGGATAATAAAGGCATCTCCAATACAAAACAAAGAGTAATTCTTTCCCAGTTCCATCTTATGACCTGCCTAATAATGGGAAGAAAAAATTCAGTCTCTGAAGACAGTTGGAAGAAAAATTTCAATCCAGAACATGGTATATAGGAGGGCTCCCAACATCACTGGTTATTAGAGAAAGGCAAATCAAAACTACAATGAGGTATCACCTCACACCAGTCAGAATGGACATCACCAAGAGGTCTAGAAACAATAAACGCTAGAGAGGGTGTGGAGAAAAGGGAACCCTCCTACACTGTTGGTGGGAATGCAAATTAGTACAACTACTATGGAGAACACTACGAAGGTTCCTCAAAAATCTAAACACAGAATTACCATACAAGCCAGATCCTACTACTGGGTATATACCCAGAGAAAATCATAATCTCACTGGGTATTTAAAACCAGGACATCACAGAATACACCACACAAGAGACCACAATGCTCTTCTCATTTAATAGCAGTTTGCCATCCCTCTCCTGAAGCTATGTTCTCTGTTTCTGAACAGAATGGTATAAAGTGGATTAGACGTGCATACAGCAGAGGTGTTTTAAATGAGAAGGGATGATGCCAGAGGTAATTTGAAAAGGAAGCTTAGGGAAGTTTCTCTCTTAGGGCAAGATCATCCTTTCAGTAAGATAAACACAACATAATATTTAAGGGTTATCACTTACCTCTGCCTCTTTTTTATTTTTCATTAATTTTTGGGCGTCAAGTGCTTTCAGAGCACGATTTGTTGCAGGTTTAGGAATCTGTATGATAGCAGCTTGGATTTTGGCCATGATTTCATTTTGTCGCCTTCTGCTCAAGCGTTGCTAAATATTCCAGATGTGTGAGTTTAGTTATTCAGTTTATCCAAATAATACACAATGTTATACACTCACAGATACACAAATTTTCCATTGACATTTTTCTGAACTCAGCAATTAACTGATGGACCACGTAATGTTAGAAAGCAAGTATAACTTATTTTGAAAAGCATGGTATTGAAACACAATTTTGGAATCCCTAAATTATGCTAACCAAATGTGTCTATTTTCATTCTGGATGGTGATACTTAAAGGATAATAAAGGCATCTCCAATACAAAACAAAGAGTAATTCTTTCCCAGTTCCATCTTATGACCTGCCTAATAATGGGAAGAAAAAATTCAGTCTCTGAAGACAGTTGGAAGAAAAATTTCAATCCAGAACATGGTATATAGGAGGGCTCCCAACATCACTGGTTATTAGAGAAAGGCAAATCAAAACTACAATGAGGTATCACCTCACACCAGTCAGAATGGACATCACCAAGAGGTCTAGAAACAATAAACGCTAGAGAGGGTGTGGAGAAAAGGGAACCCTCCTACACTGTTGGTGGGAATGCAAATTAGTACAACTACTATGGAGAACACTACGAAGGTTCCTCAAAAATCTAAACACAGAATTACCATACAAGCCAGCAATCCTACTACTGGGTATATACCCAGAGAAAATCATAATTCAAAATGACACATGCACCCCAATGTTCGTTGCAGCTCTGTTTACAATAGCCAGCACATGGAAGCAACCAAAATGTCCATTAACAGAAGAATGGATAAGGAATGTGTTACATATTAACATATGGATAAGGAAATGTGCTACATATTCACATATACAATGAAATATTAGTCATAAAACAGAATGAAATTCTGTCATCTGCAGAGACTTAAATGGACCTAGAGACATACAGGCCCATTTGTATGACTCTAGAGTCATACAGAGTGATGCTAAGTCAGAAAGAAAACAAATATCATGTATTAACGCATGTACGTGCAATCTAGAAAAATGGTAAAGATGAACTTATTTGCAAAGCAGAAAGAGAGACATAGAGAAAAAACACATGGATGAATTGAGAGATTGCAATTGACATATATACATCACTATGAACCTACCGTAGAGCACACAGACCTCAACTTGGTGCTCTGGTGACCTAAATGGGAAGAAAATCCAAAAAAGGGGAGCTATGCTTATACGTATGGCTGATTCACTTTGCTGTACATCAGAGACTGACCCAGCTTGTAAAGCAACTATACTCTGATTAAAAAAAAATAATCGAAGGACATTTAATGAGTATTTGTAATGTTCAAAGCATTGTACTAGGAGTATTTTTTTTGAGCTGGCGGAACTAAAAAACTTGTGATATAAGTAAATAAGGAAAATGAGTCAATAATATTAGCCAGAGAGGGTTAACACCACAGAGTGAGAATTATCTGTTACCTAGGGGTTCCATAGGAAGAGTCCATGTGTGTTGGGAAGGTTGCAGAGTAGACAGATGGTAGTTTAGGGAAGAGGAGAAAGGAGAAGGGTGAGCTTGCAGGCTGCCAATCAATGCATTAACAGAAGAAAGAATTAATGCCGAGGGTTAGGAAGAAATACAGTCAGAAAGACAGGTTGAGACTGTTTAGCAAAAGAACTTGAATACTAATCAAACTGGGGAGACAAGATATTTGTAGAACATCAGGCTTCTAAGAAGAGGCAGCCCTGAGGTCCGAGCCACCTAGCAGTTGGTTGACCTCTAGTAGAAAACCTGAAGCTCGGAAGACGTCAATAGGTTGAAGCAGGCAATCTGAGCAGATAAGACAGGTATGTGAAAAGTAAAAGAGGAGCCGCCCTAAAAGGCACAGGGAACCAGGAACAGACAGAATTCAATAAGTTACTGGCAATTAGTGGATAGGATGGAGGGAGGCATCAAAAATGAATAAATGAAGATATTACAGTAAAGTAAAACCTGCATAGAGCCAATAGCACACATCCAAGGCATACGTGCTCCATGGGGCTTCTTTGAAAACGCAGCCTTACTGTCATGCCACTTCAGCAAACTTGATATTCTGATATGCTTATATTTCTTTATATACTTACATCTCGAAGAGCCTCGCTTTTCGTGTTTTGAGCTTTCGTGTTCGTCAGGAGTTGCACAGTTGGCATTTCCACTTTAGGCTGCGTACCTTTCTTTTTTACCTGGAGAGCAATGTACAGTTGATACAAGAGCTTCATGGCAGCTCCAGGCTTCTCAGTGATGATATTGTGGGCCACATTCTGATCAAACTGCACACCCAGCATGTGAAGTGTGGGCTCCAAGCGAGAAAAATTATTAAGTTTGGCGTTTGAAGTCCTAGGCATTAAAATATTTGACGTAATAAGACATTGAATTAAAAGCAAACAACAAATATCACAGGATTTTCATAATCAAATATCATGAAGTATCCCATGTACTTTTCAATGTATCAGTCCTAGTGAAAATCACTTAACCCTGTAGACACCCTGAGATTTTGTCTACTGCCCTAACTACACGCATTTATTTCTCTTGATTGGCTAAATCAAAACCCATTCATTTCATATCCTCTTCTACTGAAACAGATGCTAGAATTTCTACAGGAAGTCAGTACAAAAGCACAACTAAATGGCTTCTTTTAAATGGGAAAAATTAACTATAGTTTTGAAAAATATTTTACTCAGAAGACCAAACTGCAATTAAATGTGCATTTCGTTAAATGCTATCATTACTAGAACCCCAAAACAACCTTGTTTTCAGTGATGACTCTCATCATAATCCTGTCAGGCACTGTCAGAAATATTTAGTGAAATGATATTAGCTATACAACTAGATTAGTTATATAATCTTCATTGCGCATTTTATATTATTTTTCAAAAACCACTAAACATTTTCCAATATACATGTATTGTTGAATCACCTATTATTAAATTTGGCTCACATTTTAGAAGATATTCATTAACTCACTTATTAATTTATTCTCTAAACTATATCAGTAATTTATTTAAATTTTTATGACTTTATTAAGGTCTTACAAAGATGAATAAGACACCCTTACCCTTTATGAGTTCATAGGAAAACAGATGAATAACAAGTAGTGATAAACTGATATGAATGTCTCAAATGACCTAAGACCATCAATAAACCTATGAATCCAGTAGCAAGGGAAAAGTAAAAAGATATTAGATGCATTTTCGACTTTTGTGCCTCTCTATGTTCAAATTGGATATAAATGTCAATTTTAACCACAGAAAAACATGTCATCAAAAAAATGAAAACCTAAGCCAAAGTCCTATCTTCCAGTTGATACAAGAGCTTCATGGCAGCTCCAGGCTTCTCAGTGATGATATTGTGGGCCACATTCTGATCAAACTGCACACCCAGCATGTGAAGTGTGGGCTCCAAGCGAGAAAAATTATTAAGTTTGGCGTTTGAAGTCCTAGGCATTAAAATATTTGACGTAATAAGACATTGAATTAAAAGCAAACAACAAATATCACAGGATTTTCATAATCAAATATCATGAAGTATCCCATGTACTTTTCAATGTATCAGTCCTAGTGAAAATCACTTAACCCTGTAGACACCCTGAGATTTTGTCTACTGCCCTAACTACACGCATTTATTTCTCTTGATTGGCTAAATCAAAACCCATTCATTTCATATCCTCTTCTACTGAAACAGATGCTAGAATTTCTACAGGAAGTCAGTACAAAAGCACAACTAAATGGCTTCTTTTAAATGGGAAAAATTAACTATAGTTTTGAAAAATATTTTACTCAGAAGACCAAACTGCAATTAAATGTGCATTTCGTTAAATGCTATCATTACTAGAACCCCAAAACAACCTTGTTTTCAGTGATGACTCTCATCATAATCCTGTCAGGCACTGTCAGAAATATTTAGTGAAATGATATTAGCTATACAACTAGATTAGTTATATAATCTTCATTGCGCATTTTATATTATTTTTAAAAAACCACTAAACATTTTCCAATATACATGTATTGTTGAATCACCTATTATTAAATTTGGCTCACATTTTAGAAGATATTCATTAACTCACTTATTAATTTATTCTCTAAACTATATCAGTAATTTATTTAAATTTTTATGACTTTATTAAGGTCTTACAAAGATGAATAAGACACCCTTACCCTTTATGAGTTCATAGGAAAACAGATGAATAACAAGTAGTGATAAACTGATATGAATGTCTCAAATGACCTAAGGCCATCAATAAACCTATGAATCCAGTAGCAAGGGAAAAGTAAAAAGATATTAGATGCATTTTCGACTTTTGTGCCTCTCTATGTTCAAATTGGATATAAATGTCAATTTTAACCACAGACATATTTTCTCCTTACTTTAACTTTCAAACATCAGTGACATTCTTTGATGGAAAAAAAATATACTGAATATACCTGAATATAAGCCAAAGTCCTATCTTCCCCCTGAAAACAAGATGATACCTTGGAACAAACAGAGTTGATAGAATTTCTAATATTATAGGGTTACTCACTCAATAACTTCATTTTGGACTATAAAATTATTTGGGGAAGATACAATGACCTTTAAGGGCCTCAAGTGAATTTTTAGAAGCTAAAGGAGATCACTTAGCATTTAAACTTTTTAAATTTAATTTTATTTCTAATTGGAGGATAATTACTTTACAATATTGTGATGGTTTCTGCCATATATGAACATGAGTCAGCCATAGGTATACTTATGTCCCCTCTCTTTTAAACCTCCCTTCCACCTCCCTCCCCATCACACCCCTCTAGGTCATCACAGAGCATGGGGTTTCGGTTCCCTGCATCATACAGCAAATTGCCATGGGCTATCTACTTTACACATAATAATGGATATGTTTCAGTGCTCCTCTCTCAGATCATTCCACCTTCTCTCTCCCACTAGACCTAGAGATTTGTTCTCTATATCTGCATCTCCATATCTCCCCTCTAGACAGGTTCATCAGTACCATCTTTTTTTAGATTCTCTATATATGCATTCATATATGATATTTGCCTTTATCTTTCTGCTTTACTTCACTTTGTGTAACAGGCCCTAGGTTCATCCGCCTCATTAGAACTGACTCAAATGCACTCCTTTTTATATCACAACTTACTCCTTAATTCATCTGTCAATGGACATCTAGGTTGCTTCTATGTCTGAGCTATTGTAAATATCACTTAGCACTTAAACTCTATATACCGTTCCTAGTATATTATTTCTTAAGGGATAGCTCTCAGGCAGTAGCTCTAAACTTTTTTTTAAATCACAGATACCATTCTTTGGAAATCTGATGAAAGCTATGAAATCTCTTCCACAGAAAAGACACATCCATGAATACACACAAAATGTATATACCATTTTGGGATATCTGTGAATGTCTTAAAATCAAACCTAAAAGTGCCTACTGACTGCAAAAGAGGTGGGGCTAGGGAAATACAGGAGTGGTTTCTAAATATAAATAAGCAACCAGTGTCATAGGGTGGCCAAAGTGAACAAATGTAGTGATAGAAGACGTTGAATTCCTTTTCCAGTCATGTGGTGTGGTGTAACTCCTTGTCCTATTTCCTCTATTTGGTCATGCATATTTAGGGTGGCATACCACATCAGCCAAACTTTGAATAAAGTATTTTAAATTGATAAAAGATAAACGGAAATTAGAGGGGAGCAGAAAAGAGAAGAAATGTTACATGGCAATCTTATCAGCAACAAGAATAAAACATTTTTTAAGGTTTTCTCATGCCATGTTCAGTGTTGCAATTTGTTCCCCACAAATAACCTACAGTTTGCGACAACAAACATTGGCGTAAAAAAGGATTAGGGTACCACAGACCATGTTTTGAAGAACCTGATTGTGAAAGATGATGGTCTGGTCGGTGACTGGTGCGCACATTCCTTGGATGGGCACCAGACACTCCCTTGTGACCTCTCATCGCAATTCACCTTCTCATGTCCTTCTTATCCTAGGATCCTCTGTGACTTGTCCACCACATTTATTGGCAAAGACATGGCCTGAGGGACACTTTTCTGAGGTTTTGCCTGCGTCATAACCTTGGGCTTCAGAGGTCAAAAGCACCATAATTTGAGAGGGAGACTCCAAAAGCAAACACTATTCATTTCCAAATCTTATCAAAATTTAGCCCCGTGACCATCTTTCTTGATCTAAATGCCCTCTAGAATGCAGGGCAGCCTGTAAACACTAAGATTCAGTGACACTGTAGGCTTCAAAATGGCTTTTATGGTCTGGCAAAGGGTCCAGCTATAACAGTATTTCTCTCTGGAAGCTTTTAATATGTATTCTAAATTTCCAATCAAAATTTTGCGAATATAACTGGTGTGTAAATTGATGAAAGTCCTCTCTTGTTAGAGTGCATGCTCAATCAGCATAACATGATAATCACCAGTTGTTTTTACACCCAGAGAACTCACTGGGACATCTTTGCTCCAGAGACAGAGCATATGATGCAATGATGAACTTTGAGGGAAACAGGAATGTATTCTGGGAAAAGTTTTCTATGTACCTACAGTTCTTATCTGCCAAAGGATTACCTGTCTCTTCTCTCCTCCTTGCCACCTGGTGAGGGAATACACCTTACAAGGTCATTAGAGGCTGCACTCCCAAGGGATATCCATGCTCCTTTGCTTTTTATTTTTTAACTAATGTGCTCATTTTTCACCCTGAGATAGACTAAAGATTTCCTAAAGCAGAATTCTTTCAAGAGTTAGATGAGTTATTCTTTGGATTAAGTAACTCCCAAAGCAAGTAACTTCAAGTTAGGAGCAACACAGATTTAGTTTACTGTTTACATTTTAGACTAAAGAAACTAATAATACCACACAAAACTCCCCAAACCATGGCACAAGACAGCTGTCTAAAACTAGGCTTTAGAAAGAAAGGTCTTTTTCCCCACTGAATACACTAATACAGAGGTCAGATGCATGGATTTACAGATTCTCAACTTCTTCAAAATATCAGTTGCCTTAGAAAAAGAGTGGATTGTTCTAGGAACTAAAAGATGGAGAGTATTTGGTTGTCAGGACAGGTAGGTCGATCTCCCACGTTAAGAAATGTAATGACTCTCAAAGGAACAGGGGATTAGTCCTTTGCAATGAGTGAAGGGTAGGGCTGCTACACAGGATGATATACAGGGCATACACCTGTGCAGAGGTGGCGAAAAGGTGTGAAATCTATGTTGGGCTCAGCTTGCGAAGCCTTGGATGTAGCATGAAGCAGCTTCATTTAAAAATTGACTTCTTTTTCTTCTTACAAAGGGCTCTCTGTTGTGTGCTTACATCCATCCATATGAGGTCCCTACTTCTACTTCATACAAAGGCCTTTCATGGTTTTGCTAACAAGAGCCAATATAGTAGACATGAAATACGGCATGCATGAGCTGCTCAGTGTGGCTCTTCAGGTTTTTATACCAAACCCAGAGCCAGGTATACTTTCTGAAGTTATTCATTTTTATTCAAATGATTCTGTGTCTGTTATGGGTCAGGAGCAATGCTTAGAGCACAAAGAATAAACATACTCTGCAACTTTGAGCATGTTTGCAATCTAGTTAAGGACTAAATATTCATATATTCATTCATCATACATTGTTGTTTCATTAAGGCAGCAAGAAAGATTTATCAGTTCAATATATCTATTCATTTGCTGAGCTCTGTTCACTAAGCCAACCAAGAAGAGTCTTCAGTTGCTATACAAAATGAGGAATACAGATTTTCCAAAATTAGCCCAAAAGGGCCATTAAATAAACAAAAAGCAGCAGCGGCATTAACAACAACAAACAGCAACAACAACAAATTCCGGGAAGGTAGGGTAGTCTGAGTTATCTCATTGTATTATTTTAAATTCTATTTTCAACAATGATGAGACATGTAGAAAAACAGGAAATATTGTCCATACCTAGGGGGAAAAGGTCAGTAGAAACTCTGCGAAGAAGATGAGATGCAGGATTTATTAGACAAAGACCTTAAGTTGGCTATGATAGACATTAAACATTAAAATGATCTATCCTTTAAAAATTAAAAAGAAAGTATGGGAACAACATCTCAACGAAGATAGAATATCAATAAGGAAATAGAAATTATAAAAATAAGAAACAAGTGGAATTCTGAAATTGAAAAGTATAATTACTGAAATGTCTCCAAAGACATACAAGTAGCCAAAAAACACATGAAAAGAAGCTCAACGTCACTTGTTATTAGAGAAATGCATGTCAAAACTACAATGAGATATCACTTCCCACCAGTCAGAATGGCCATCATCAAAAAAATCTACAGATAATAAATGCTGCAGAGGATGTGGAGGAAAGGAAATACTCTTGCATTGTTGGTGGGAATGTGAATTGATATAACCACTATGAAAGACAGTACGGAGATTGTTCCAAAAACTAAGAATAGAAGCACCATATGACCCAGCAATCCCACTATTAGGCTTATACCCTGATGAAATCAAAATTGAAAGAGACACCTGTAACCCAATGTTCATTTCAGCACTCTACACAATAGCTAGAACATGGAAGCAACCTAATTGTCCATCAGCGAATGAATGGATAAAGAAGCTATGGTACATTTATACAATGGAATATTTCTCAGCCATAAAAAGAAATGCAGAAGAATCAGTCTTAATGGGGTGGATGAATCTAGAACCTATTATACAAAGTGAAGTAAGTCAAAATGAGAAAAACAAGTACAGTATAGTAACACACATATATGGAATCTAGTAAGATGGTACTGATAAATACACAGGTAGAATAGCGATGGAAAAACAGAGCTAAAGAACAGACCTATAGATGTTGCCAGGAGGGAATAGTGGGTGAGAAGTATGGAAAGAGTAACATTTGATTAAATCCAAGAGTACAGGAATATAGAAGATTTTGAAATGGGGCTCATCTAGACATGAGGTTCTTGTAGTAACCTATGACTTTCTCTCTTTTGTACTCCTGGGACAATGAAGTATGTATATGTGAGGAAGCAGCAATTTCCATACTGCTGGTGTGCTTTAAGTCTGGATTAGGTCTGGAAGGAATCTTGTGATAAATGATTCCTTATAATGTTAACTTGGAGGCTAAGTCCACCCAAATGCCAAAGGAATTGACCTTTTTAAAAATAAGCAATAATATCACTAACCTGCTTTCTGAAAAGTCTCCAAA
Source organism: Tragulus kanchil (assembly GCA_022376925.1). Lineage (NCBI taxonomy): Eukaryota > Metazoa > Chordata > Mammalia > Artiodactyla > Tragulidae > Tragulus > Tragulus kanchil. The sequence continues at coordinate 131,529,764 of JAIOJX010000004.1, forward strand.
ATCATCCTGAAGTGAATACTTGTACAAAACTTCGCCAATCAGATAGCCATTGGAAAATGACTTTGCAAATGACTTGGGGCCTGAAGTTTAAAACATAAGAGATGAAAAAGTTTATATATATTTCAGTATATACACATAGAGTAAAATTCCATAATTTAACTTGAACTCAGAATGCCATGGAAATAATTCTAAAGACATCATTTCATAACCAAATGAACATACTGAAGTTTAACAGTAGACATCCTATAAAGATCCCTAGTGGGTTTCCCCTGGTGGTCCAGTGGGTAAGGACACCGCCTTGCAGTGCAAGGGGCACCAGTTCGATCCCTGGCCTGGGAAGATACCACGTGCCGCGGAGCGGCTGGACCCATGTGTCCAATTACCGAGCCGAAGCTCTGGCGCGCGTGGGCCCAGAGCCGCCGCTCTGCAGCGACAGACGCCACCGCGATGGGAGGCCCACAGGAGCCAAGAAACAAAGACGTATAGAGAAATGAAAGACCAATGGAAGTGGCCCGCCCATCCCCCTCCCTCCCCACCCCACCCCCCCTAAATAAATAAATCTTTAAAAAAAAAAAAAGATCCCTAGATAAATGTGGATCAGTACCTGATAATGTATGACATTTTGAAAGAAGAGTCAACTTTTGATCAGACCAAACCAAACACAACCAACCAATAAAATATGTAACCCTAGATCTACAAACAAGTCTTCAGCATGCTTTATAAAATCAGACTCTAATGCCTTCATTATCAGTACAACCTGAGGATGATGATTTCATATTCTTGGCCAAGAGGTACTATCTAAATTTTTTAAACCTCAAAACTTAATTTTAACCTTTGTGCAATGAAAATTTTATAAAAATCATCTGCACCTTCTTAAATAAAGCCTGGGGAACACAATCAAGATTTTCCCAGGACATCCTTGATGGCTCAGTGGTAAAGGATCCACTTCCCAATGCAGGAGACACAGGTTCGATCCTTGATTCAGGAAGATCCCACATGCCGTGGAGCAACGAAGCCCAGCTATTGAGCCTGTCCTGTAGAGCCCAGGGGCTGCAGCTACTGAGCCCACAGCCCTCCGTGACTGAAGCCTGTGTGCTCTAGAGCCTGTGTGTATTCCAAAGTAAGAAGCCACTGCAATAAGATGCCTGTGCCCAGCAACTAGAGAGTAGCCCCTGCTCGCCACAACTAGAGAAAAGCCCACGTTACAAGGAAGATCCAGCATAGCAAAAAATAAATCAATAAAATAAAAAAACATACTAAAAAAAAAGGTTTTCTTTGGTGGTTATGTCGTTCTTCAGTCTAGTTGGTGTCCTGTGCAGTGATGGAGATGGCCCAGAGAAAGACAGGCTTTGTAGCTAGAGCTAACTATGCTGGAATCTTGTCTCAGTCTTTTCCCAGCTCCGCAACCTTTGCCAAGGTGCTTCACCTTCCTGAGTTTCTGTCCCCTCCTCCTAGCTATTCCTATTTTGGAGAGCTATGTTAAAGATTAGAGGGAATGTATGAGAATTCCTTGGTACCATGCCTGCCACAAAGTAAGTATACACATAATGACGAGTGCAGAAAAAAAAAAAAAAAAAAAGCGTTAAATAGAATTTGCTTTCTTTAAAAATGTCCTTAGTTTGGGGTCACTTGTATTTTTCTTAAGAAGTGAAGGATATAGGATATAGGATACACATTTTATGTGAATGATATACGAAGTTGATACAGAAAATACATTATCATAGGACAAAATCATCATCTCTCAAAGGATTTCAAAATTCTCCAAAAGTCTTCAATGTGTTTCTGTCAGAGTCCTTTAGGCAAGAGCAACACTAAATAGCTATAAACTGTTATATATATTCACAGGACCACAAATTCCTTCATATTGAATTATCCTTATTTATCTATTTGACCATTAACCAGGTGGCTAACTGAAAATGAAGGAAGGATGATTTCATGATCTATAGAACTGGTGCTTAGTGTGGGGTTGCAGGGAGGTGGGGGGAGACCTTACTCAGAACACTTCACATCATCCTAAGATGGCTGCATATCTGACCCCAGCCTACAGTTTTGCCCAAAGTATTCCCCGTAGTTTTTTTTTGTTGTTGTTGTGAAGATTTATTTATTTTGGGCGGGGGTCGGGTTGGGGAGGGAGGGGATGGGTGGGCCACTTCTATTGGTCTTTCATTTCTCTATTTTCATCCGTCTTTGTTCTTTGGCTCCTGTGGGCCTCCCATCGCGGTGGCGTCTGTCGTCGCCGAGCACCGGCCCTGGGTGCATGCGCTCCAGAGCTCTGGCTCGGTAATTGGACACATCAGTCCAGCCGCTCCGCGGCACGTGGGATCTTCCCAGGCCAGGGCTCGAACCGGCGCCCCTTGCACTGCAAGGCGGTGTCCTTACCCATTGGACCACCAGGGGAAGGGTGGGGGAAGCCCCCACCCGTAGTTTTTGTATCAACTGAAATCCCAATGGCTCCTCCTTCCCCCTCAAGGCAGAGGTGTGTCATGTCCTACCGCTGAGTCACTGCTGCTTTCTCCTTTCTTCAGGACTCACCACTGTTGGCCTCCAAAGCTGTTCCCTGCTTTTTGGCTGCCACCATGGTCCTCACTGTGCCATCTGGGCTGCCCTGGCTGTGCTTGGAACCCCTACCGTTTGCTGCTTCCTCAGTTCTGCTTCTTTCCCTTTTGTCTTCTATAGCCCATCCCTCTTCTTAGTTTTCTTAAGTACTATTGGACATACAGTCGTTGTCAGAGTACAGAGTCCTGTTAAAAATCTAAACAGGGACTTCTCTGGTGGTCCAGTGGGTAAAGAGTTGGCCTTGCAGTGCAAGGGCTGCCGGTTCAATCCCTGGCCCAGGAAGATCCCACGTGCCATGGAGTGGCTGGACCGATGTGTCCAACTACAGAGCAGGAGCTCTGGAGCACATGCGCCCAGAGCTGGTGCTCAGCAAGTGAAAGAGGCCACTGCGATGGGAGGCCCACACAGGCCAAAGATAGATGAAAATGAATAAATGAAAGACCAATAGAAGTGGCCAACAAACAAACAAACAACAAAAAAATCTAAACAATATTACTTTGCTGCTCTGTCGCCTTTGGGTTGTCTTGTTCCTCCACTTTCTCTGGATTTTGCATTTTGCCTGCTGTTCTATAGACTGAAAAGCTAAAATCTAGCCTGTGAAAAACTGGAGAATAACTGTACCCAAGTCCATCATGCACAATTTAGCAGGCAAATGGCCTGTAGCAAACTCATTGCTACAAAAAGGTCAGTAGAAAAATAAAATCATAATTTACTTCCTTTGAAATGGAAGGACTTACAAGGCAATTTTGATATGGATAAAATAGAGGTAACTTTTGGGTTAAAAGGTCAAGGAAGAATAACAAACACATTATTTCACTGTCAAGTAGTTTACTATCTATAGATATGAAAATGTGTCTGCAGCTCAGTGTGCTATAGACACTTTCATTTTTGTTTTTTTCTTCTGTGTAAGAACACTGATCTGTGTAAGATCAGCGAAGAGCTATAGCGAACAGGAAAAGTAATAAAGGAAAAAATGGAGGAGGAGAAAAAAGAAGGCATGCAAGAAGTAAGATGAAGAGAAAGCAGATAATCCAGGAATACACAGATTAAAAAGTACGAGAAGGAAGATAAGAATCCAGAGAGAGAAAGAGAAGTGGAGAAACGTGAGGGGAGAGAAACAGTAAGGAACAAAGAAAACTCAACAGAAAGATTTTTTTTCTTTTTGGGTAATCAAATTTTCTTTCTCAGTAAATATTCCAGAGTACCATGACCAACTTCATGATGGCCACCTCAAAGCTGATTTGCACTCATGACAGGAATCACCTAGCGAAAAAAAGAAGTGGATTGACTCTAGGATAAGGAACAATGCAGAATATGAGAAAGAGATGAACCATGGGAGCTGGGTGATGATCTTACTCTGATCTCTAAAAATGATCTACATCTGGAAAAACGTTGTTCAGCAACCACTCGGCCATGCCTCCAGTCTTCCAAGCCACTCATATAAATGGCTGATCCCATTCATAAAAGCTTTCATTAGCTGAATTTTTTTTTTTAATTTTGGCCTCTTTTATTTTATTTATTTATTTATTTATTTTCATCCGTCTTTACTCTGTGGCCTGTGTGGGCCTCCCATTGCAGTGGCCTCTCTCATTGCAGAGCACTAGCTCTGGGCACATGTGTTCCAGAGTGCTGGCTCTTAATTGGGACACACTGGTCCAGCCATTTCGCAGCATGTGGGATCTTCCTGGGCCAGGGATCAAACTGGTGCCCCTTGCACTGCAAGGCAGACCCCTTACCCAGTGGACCACAAGAGAAGCCCTAGCTGAAATCTTTTTTTTTTTTTTTTTTTTTGCCCACTTCTGTTGATCTTTCATTTATTTATCTTTGTTCTTTGGCCTGTGTGGGCCTCCCATCACAGTGGCCTCTCTTGTTGCAGAGCATCGGCTCTGGGGGCATGCACTCCAGAGCTCCAGCTCGGTAGTTGGACACATTGGTCCAGCCACTCCATGGCACATGGAATTTTCCCAGGCCAGGGATCAAACCAGCGCCCCTTGTACTGCAAGGCAGTGTCCTTACCCACTGGACCACTAGGGAAGCCCTGGCTGAAATCTTTGATGTAAGCTTTTGTGAATGGCCTACATTAGGCTGGGGCAGAGGGCAAAAGATCTATGTGCTTTCCACCTGAACTAGCTGGATAAAACACAAAAGAAGATAAGCTTTCTCTATTCCAAATGGTTAACAAGGAGAGCATGGACTCCGGACAGCGATATTCTGGATAGTGATATATTCTCTGGTTTGACCCTTTGACCATTTTGGATAGTGACACAGCCTCCGTTTTTTGTCTTTATAAGAGGGACAATGATCGGTTCTACCTCCTAAGAGATGGCTTAATTAAATGAGATAACTGCATGTCAAGTGCTTAGCATAATTCCCAGCATACAGTAAGTGCTCATTTTTATTATTATTACTGCTTTCTAATTTAATAAAAACAGGTCATATCAATTACACACTTCATAAGCTCAGTAACTGACCCTCAATGACTATAATAAGGGGCTTCCCAGGTGGTGCTAGTGGTAAAGAACCCATCTGCCAATGCAGGAGATGCCAGAGACTAGGGTTTAATCCCCGAGTCAGTCAGTAAAATCCCCTGTAGGAGGATTTGCAACCAACTCCAGTATTCATACATGGAGAATCTCATGGACACAGGAGCCTCGCAGGCAACAGTGCATAGGGTCATAGACATGACTGAAGCAACTTAGCATGCACACACACACACACACTGACTATAGTATAAACATCTTTATTTAAAAACTGAAACTTTAGAGGGCAAATATTTGACCCTATCCTTAAAGTCAGATACAGGCCTACACTTGGGGCCAGAGAAGCTATAATACTCTCCCTGGTCTGGGGAAGCACCTGCTATCAAATGCAGTTGATTTTTACAGCAAACCATTTGAGGCAAAGAAAGGACACTGAACATGGCTTCACAGCATTTGTGGTCAAGTTTTGCCACAAAATGACTAAAAAGATATGGAGATTTGGGGCTGTAGATAATGGGCTATAGATGTACACTTCTATGCTAAGTGGCCTTTATCCCTCCTTTACTGTAAGAACAAAGACCTAGGTTCGGTTATCAACCCCATTTAAAAAGCCAAACAAATTTACTTCCATTTGAGAGAAAAGCAGTTTGGTGAATGGGCACTGGCTTGGCCCAATTAGGCCCTGGTGTTCCAAGAAGTTGGCCCAGCATTCAGAACTAGACCTTGGCTTTCTCCTGCTGAACATAATCAATCTCACAGCACATCAGCACCAGACAAGGCTACACAGTGACCCTGATGGATTACGACATAACCAAACTCCCTCTATAAACAAACATGTCTGAACTCAGATAGAAATATTGCCCAAAACACGAAAAATGACCAAATATCAACCCCCTATTCTAACTTATATGAGTGGTTGCTACTTTTCCCCCCCTTGTTTTGTTGTCCTCAGTTCCTAGATAAAGTTTTAGTCATTCAGTCATGTCCGACTCTTAGCGACCCTATGGACTATAGGAGCCTGCCAGGCTCCTCTGTCCATGGAATTTTCCAGGCAAGAATATTGGAGTGGGTAACCATTCCCTTCTCCACAGATCTTCCTGACCCAACGATTGAACCTGGGTCTCCTGCATCGCAGGCAGATTCTTTACCATCTGAGCCACCAGGGAAGCCCCACAATTCTTAAGATTTACTGTCTGAAACAAAATCTCAGTTGCTATATTATAGAACTTTCTTTAATGGTTAAAGTATTGGGTGGCATTCTTGGAACTTTATATCTTAAAATTTTGACACTGATTTATACAACAGCCTTTTGCTATTAGATTTGCTGTCTCAATTTCTTTTTTTTTTTGTCTCAATTTCTAATCAATGGAAGTCAAATTTTAATCAAGGTAAATGCTATTGAGCTAACCAAGAAATATCAAATTGTTTATTACATGACAAGTCATATGTTTCCTAATGACTTTAAAGGCTGAAGTATAAGAAAATATGTGATTTAATAATACTTGGGGGGAAGTCAGCAGACTCAGAACCTACTACTAATTTGCTACTACTGAGTTGTATAACCCAAAACACATCTCTAAACATATCTGATTTGATTTCCTCATATGCCACAGAAGAATTAAATGATGTCTAAAATCTTTTTCAGATCTAAAGTTTTATATCTCTGTGATATGGTAAGGTCACAGGCCAATAAAAGTCAACACAATACATTGTAAAATATAATATATAAATAAATATTCAATAGGACTTTTTGGTATTTCTGTTATTTTCTTAAAATAAAATTTGATACTTTTGAAAAAGTATGGACATAAGGCCTTCAGTTAGTGCACAATGGAACCCAAATTAAGTATACTTAGTACACAAGGGATCAGCTAATTCGTGCACAAGGAGCCCCAAATTAAGGATGCCCCTAAAATTTGGGACAGTGGCAGAAAGGATCACTCCCTAAATGAAAAACTGCTAAGATGTGAGGCAAAAATACAAAAGCAGTCACCTATGGAACCCCCAGTTATAAAAACTCAATAAACAAAGAGCATAGGACATCTCTTAAAACTCACAATTGTATCTATTCTAATTTTTTATATATCGTGTAAATGATAATCTTGAAATATATTAATTAAACTTACTCAGAATAGAGATATGCTGCAATGAAAGAAAAATGCACATACATCATAATTTTAGAAGTTTTTACAGCAGTAGTAATGCTGGAAAACACTGAACAGTCTGATTTCCCGAAGCACTGGGGAAGAGAAGGAGGGAAATCTGCCTTTAAACCTAATCTAATCAAATCTAACCACTCACTGATACCTAGATAAAATATCTCTAGAGAATAAAAGTAAAACACATCAAATATTAGCTGGATTTGAGGAGTCTTTTGATAATGTCTATTTTTTGATTGTCAAGGAGCAATGTGATTTGGTTTCCTCCTGAAAGTACCAGCCCAGCAAGACTTGCATCATGTTCCATTATCAGAATAAGTTACTCTGCTATTGAGCTAACCAAGAAATATCAAATTGTTTATTACATGACAAGTCATATGTTTCCTAATGACTTTAAAGGCTGAAGTATAAGAAAATATGTGATTTAATAATACTTGGGGGGAAGTCAGCAGACTCAGAACCTACTACTAATTTGCTACTACTGAGTTGTATAACCCAAAACACATCTCTAAACATATCTGATTTGATTTCCTCATATGCCACAGAAGAATTAAATGATGTCTAAAATCTTTTTCAGATCTAAAGTTTTATATCTCTGTGATATGGTAAGGTCACAGGCCAATAAAAGTCAACACAATACATTGTAAAATATAATATATAAATAAATATTCAATAGGACTTTTTGGTATTTCTGTTATTTTCTTAAAATAAAATTTGATACTTTTGAAAAAGTATGGACATAAGGCCTTCAGTTAGTGCACAATGGAACCCAAATTAAGTATACTTAGTACACAAGGGATCAGCTAATTGGCACAAGGAGCCCCAAATTAAGGATGCCCCTAAAATTTGGGACAGTGGCAGAAAGGATCACTCCTAAATGAAAAACTGCTAAGATGTGAGGCAAAAATACAAAAGCAGTCACCTATGGAACCCCCAGTTATAAAAACTCAATAAACAAAGAGCATAGGACATCTCTTAAAACTCACAATTGTATCTATTCTAATTTTTTATATATCGTGTAAATGATAATCTTGAAATATATTAATTAAACTTACTCAGAATAGAGATATGCTGCAATGAAAGAAAAATGCACATACATCATAATTTTAGAAGTTTTTACAGCAGTAGTAATGCTGGAAAACACTGAACAGTCTGATTTCCCGAAGCACTGGGGAAGAGAAGGAGGGAAATCTGCCTTTAAACCTAATCTAATCAAATCTAACCACTCACTGATACCTAGATAAAATATCTCTAGAGAATAAAAGTAAAACACATCAAATATTAGCTGGATTTGAGGAGTCTTTTGATAATGTCTATTTTTTGATTGTCAAGGAGCAATGTGATTTGGTTTCCTCCTGAAAGTACCAGCCCAGCAAGACTTGCATCATGTTCCATTATCAGAATAAGTTACTCTGCTGTCCTTTTCCATGTGATAAATTAGTAAAGTGGCTTATAAAATCATCAGCATGTAAGTTTTGTTAGTATGTGGACAATTCTTAAGAAGTCACTTAAAATAATAAAGCAGAGCTTCTGAAATCACAAAAGTGGGGATAAAAGTACCTGAAGTGGTCTTGAGATGAGCTAATCCATAAGGTTCAGCCCAAAATAACACTTTATCTTTTTTTTTGCCTAACTCATGCATCCTCATGTAATACAAAGTTATTCACTAAGTGCCTGTTATGTGGCAGACACTACCATGGTCATTCTTCTAATGTGAGAGACAGAAAAGTAATTGAAATAATATTGATTATCTAGATCTAGCATAGGGCTTCTTTGGTGGCCCAGATGGTAAAGAATCCACCTGAAATGCTGGAGACCTGGGGTTCTGGAGATCTTCCCTGATTTGGGAAGATCCTCTGAGGAAGGCACGGCAGCCCATTCCAGTATTCTTGCCTGGAGAATCCCCATGGACAGAGGACAGCCTGGTGGGCTACAGTCCATTTGGTCTCAAAGACTAAGCATAGCACTGCACATCTAGACCTAGTATGGATGATAGGCACTGTGATAAGTATTTTCCATTTGCAAAATCACTTGATATTTTCCCAAATATATGTTAATTTTTTTTACTTTGGCCCCTTTTCTTGATTTTCTGTTTATTTATTTTCATCTGTCTTTATTCTTTGACCTATGTGGGCCTCCCATCATAGCAGCCTGTCTCGTTGCAGTTGCAGAGTACCAGCTCTGGGCGCATGCACTACAGAGCACTGGCTCGTAACTGCACACACCGGTCCTGCCACTTTGCAGCATGGGCCAAGGATCGAACTGGTGCCCCTTGCATGGCAAGGCAGACTCTTTACCCACTGGACCGCCAGGGAAGCCCTATTTGTATTACTTCTCAGCATATAAAATTGTGACTAAAGATTATTATTTCTAGTTTGGACACTACAAAATCAGGACTTAGAGATACTACAGTTTCTCAAGCTGGATTTGGTTTTTCCAAGGAGCAATGTGATTTGGTTTCCTCCTGAAAGTACCAGCCCAGCAAGACTTGCATCATGTTCCATTATCAGAATAAGTTACTCTGCTGTCCTTTTCCATGTGATAAATTAGTAAAGTGGCTTATAAAATCATCAGCATGTAAGTTTTGTTAGTATGTGGACAATTCTTAAGAAGTCACTTAAAATAATAAAGCAGAGCTTCTGAAATCACAAAAGTGGGGATAAAAGTACCTGAAGTGGTCTTGAGATGAGCTAATCCATAAGGTTCAGCCCAAAATAACACTTTATCTTTTTTTTTGCCTAACTCATGCATCCTCATGTAATACAAAGTTATTCACTAAGTGCCTGTTATGTGGCAGACACTACCATGGTCATTCTTCTAATGTGAGAGACAGAAAAGTAATTGAAATAATATTGATTATCTAGATCTAGCATAGGGCTTCTTTGGTGGCCCAGATGGTAAAGAATCCACCTGAAATGCTGGAGACCTGGGGTTCTGGAGATCTTCCCTGATTTGGGAAGATCCTCTGAGGAAGGCACGGCAGCCCATTCCAGTATTCTTGCCTGGAGAATCCCCATGGACAGAGGACAGCCTGGTGGGCTACAGTCCATTTGGTCTCAAAGACTAAGCATAGCACTGCACATCTAGACCTAGTATGGATGATAGGCACTGTGATAAGTATTTTCCATTTGCAAAATCACTTGATATTTTCCCAAATATATGTTAATTTTTTTTACTTTGGCCCCTTTTCTTGATTTTCTGTTTATTTATTTTCATCTGTCTTTATTCTTTGACCTATGTGGGCCTCCCATCATAGCAGCCTGTCTCGTTGCAGTTGCAGAGTACCAGCTCTGGGCGCATGCACTACAGAGCACTGGCTCGTAACTGCACACACCGGTCCTGCCACTTTGCAGCATGGGCCAAGGATCGAACTGGTGCCCCTTGCATGGCAAGGCAGACTCTTTACCCACTGGACCGCCAGGGAAGCCCTATTTGTATTACTTCTCAGCATATAAAATTGTGACTAAAGATTATTATTTCTAGTTTGGACACTACAAAATCAGGACTTAGAGATACTACAGTTTCTCAACTCAGTTTTCTAATCATTGATTCTTTGTTATTATTGATAATAACGTCCAAGGCTATTCAAAAAATAAAGACACGCATAATACGGTATTTACAATTTTCACTATGGCTCAAGCCAGAATCCAAAAGAATACGGACTGTTTGTATATCAATTTTAACAAAGAATCTGGTATATACAGTACATGGAATTTGATTGCTTCTACTCATTTGTGGAGAATGTTTAGTTATGACATTCTGATGCCAGTTTCCTCTTGCAGTGAATTCATGAGCATTTTTAAAAACAGAGGCAATGCTTATTCTTGAAAACAACTAAGAGTTTGCAAAGAATTTTATAACAAATCTCTTAGTAACATTATTCAAATTGCTTATTTTTATTATAAAAACAATTGCTTGAATTTCAGATGTGATTTTCTGTTGAGCAACTTTTTGTATTTTAAGACATTTTATTAACATACATCTATGCATTATTTTCCTTAACAAATGGCCTAGTTAAACTTAACTCACTGGAGATCCTTAACTTTGGCAACATTGATCTGAATCTTCATAAGTTGAGAGTAAAATCAAGCCTTTGGTGACACCCAGAAATCTCATTAAGTCAAGGGAGACAGTTCTTAATTGAGGATCATTGGAATTCATTTTTTTTACTGCTGATATTCAGGGTAGTCCAGGCAACAGAAAACTCAGTATGAGATACTTTATCCAAATTGACTTTTACTTTTCAGAATAACCCAGGAATCAATCAGCTTTAGCTGCCTCTCCAATGACTAAACCATTTTTGAGCTTCACCATGGCAGCAGTGCCTTCACTTGGCATTCTCATTCTGTTTTCTTGGTCTCAGCAAGCAATATGTGGACTAAACTACCTCTGAAGAAATACTAATAAACCCACCTTTGCCATTTAGCCATTTAAACAACTGGTTGAATTTCTGTACTTATTGTGACGTCAATTAAACAACGAGTAAGTGAAAGTCTCTCAGTTGTGTCTCTTTGTGACCCCATGGCTTAGCCCCTCAGGCTCCTCTGTCCACAGAATTTTATATACATTTTTTTTTTAAAAAAGGACTTAGAGATACTACAGTTTCTCAACTCAGTTTTCTAATCATTGATTCTTTGTTATTATTGATAATAACGTCCAAGGCTATTCAAAAAATAAAGACACGCATAATACGGTATTTACAATTTTCACTATGGCTCAAGCCAGAATCCAAAAGAATACGGACTGTTTGTATATCAATTTTAACAAAGAATCTGGTATATACAGTACATGGAATTTGATTGCTTCTACTCATTTGTGGAGAATGTTTAGTTATGACATTCTGATGCCAGTTTCCTCTTGCAGTGAATTCATGAGCATTTTTAAAAACAGAGGCAATGCTTATTCTTGAAAACAACTAAGAGTTTGCAAAGAATTTTATAACAAATCTCTTAGTAACATTATTCAAATTGCTTATTTTTATTATAAAAACAATTGCTTGAATTTCAGATGTGATTTTCTGTTGAGCAACTTTTTGTATTTTAAGACATTTTATTAACATACATCTATGCATTATTTTCCTTAACAAATGGCCTAGTTAAACTTAACTCACTGGAGATCCTTAACTTTGGCAACATTGATCTGAATCTTCATAAGTTGAGAGTAAAATCAAGCCTTTGGTGACACCCAGAAATCTCATTAAGTCAAGGGAGACAGTTCTTAATTGAGGATCATTGGAATTCATTTTTTTTACTGCTGATATTCAGGGTAGTCCAGGCAACAGAAAACTCAGTATGAGATACTTTATCCAAATTGACTTTTACTTTTCAGAATAACCCAGGAATCAATCAGCTTTAGCTGCCTCTCCAATGACTAAACCATTTTTGAGCTTCACCATGGCAGCAGTGCCTTCACTTAGCATTCTCATTCTGTTTTCTTGGTCTCAGCAAGCAATATGTGGACTAAACTACCTCTGAAGAAATACTAATAAACCCACCTTTGCCATTTAGCCATTTAAACAACTGGTTGAATTTCTGTACTTATTGTGACGTCAATTAAACAACGAGTAAGTGAAAGTCTCTCAGTTGTGTCTCTTTGTGACCCCATGGCTGTAGCCCCTCAGGCTCCTCTGTCCACAGAATTTTCTAGGCAAGATTACTGGAGTGGGTTGTCATTCACTTCTCCAGGGATCTTCCTGACTGGGACTGAACCCAGGTCTCCTGCATTGCAGGCAGATTCTTTACCATCTGAGCCACCAGGGAAGCCTCTCAAGTGAACAATAATCCTCATTAAAAGGAGCTCAACTGAATATATTTGGGAGAGTTAACGTTTTTTAAAGTATATTACCTAAGTATACAATCTAATACATAATACAGTACCTAAAAGCACTAGTCAAAGATCTAGCTTCAAATTCTAATAAGACTTGCTAGATGGGTGACTGAAAAAATTACCAAGCTCTCTCAGCCTCTTTTACGCATCTGTTCAATTGAAACAATGCCTTTTAGGGCTCTTTAAAATATGAAATAAGGGCTTCCGTGGTGGCCCAGTGGGTAAGGACACCGCCTTGCAGTACAAGGGGCGCCAGTTCGATCCCTGTCCTGGGAGGATCCCACGTGCCGCGGAGCGGCTGGACCCATATGTCCAATTACTGAGTCAGAGCTCTGGAGCGCATGCGCCCAGAGCCGGTGCTCTGTGACAACAGAGGCCACTGTGATGGGAGGCCCACATGGGCTAAAGAATAAAGATGGATGAAAATAGAGAAATGAAAGACCAATAGAAGTGGCCCGCCCGCCCCCCTCCCTCCCCAACCCGATCCCCGCCCAAAAAATAAATAAAATTAAAAAAAATATATGAAATAAGAAAACCTATGCAAAAGGCTTAGCACAAGGTCTGGTGTAAGTACCTAGGTGCTCAACAATGGATTACTTTTTTTAAATTTTGGCCTCTTTGATTGTCTGGGTTTTTTTTCATCCATCTTTATTCTTTGGCCTGTGTGGGCCTCCCATGTCAGTGACCTCTCTGGTTACTGAGCACTGGCTCTGGGCACATGCACTCCAGAGTGCTGGCTCATAATTGGACACACTGGTCCAGCCGTTCCATGGCATATGCGATATTCCCGGGCCAGGGATCAAACCAGTGCCCCTTGAACTACAAGGCAGACTCTTTACCCACCATTACTTTTATTATTGTTATTATTCCATGTATAAACTTCATTTGAGAAAATAACTCTTATGCAACTCCTCCCACAATACTTCTCTATGCTTACCATATTTCAACTAAAGTGGTAAGCCTCTTTTCCTTTTATATTGTCATGTGACATTTGATCATCTTTTCTTTTTTATTTTGTATTTGTAAGGCTATACTGAATTTTACTTTCAAATCATGAAGACAAGACAAGCAAAAAATCAAATAACACAGATGCATAAAGAAAAGCCAGTGATCCTCTTCTTTCCCAGGGTAAGCACTACCAGAAGACTGGTTTACATCCTTCCATACATCTCTCTGTGCTTACACAAACCACATGATTAAGAGTCAGGGTATGTCAGCAGTCCAGTATATGTCTCCACACTTTCTCTTACATTTCCGCATGCAAAAATGGTGATATTATATTGGTTCCAGTAAGTTATAACTTTTGTTTCTTACTTGAAAAATGCATGAGCATATTTTAGGTCAAAAGTTATAGCTACTGATTTTGTTCTAACAACTGCATAACAATCCATAGCATAAATATAGCATCATTTACACAAGTATTCTACTATTGAGGTATATGCAAATCAGCTCCAAGTTTTTTCTTTGCCTGTATAGTCCATGTAGCAATAAACATCCTTGTTTAAATTTCCTTACATATTCATGATTTTACATTTGTATGATAGTTTCTGAAAAGTAAGATCTAATGTTTGCTATGTTTCAGTGAAAGTCAAAGAGTTAGTCGCTCAATCATGTCAGACCCTTTATGACCCCATGGACTGTAGCCCACCTTTGTCCATGGAATTCTCCAGGCAAGAATACGGGAGTGCAGTGCTATTTCCTTCTCCAACTCTGTCTCAGGGACTATTCTAAAGTCTTTACATTTATTATCTCATTTAATCTTAACACTACTTGATAAAGTAATATGATTAACCCTATTTTGAATATTATAAAATTTAGGTAAATAAATTGCTCACAGTCACTAGCTAGTAAGTGTCATAAGTGCTTTTTTAGCCTACCTCATAGTCTGGCGTCCAAATTCTTGTTCTTAACAGGACCCTTATCCAGAAATTGCCCAATTATTTCCTACAGAAGTTGCACCCACTTACGGTGCTTACATGAGGTTCTATGAATCATTCTACGTCTTCCATTGTACACCACAGAATGGCTTATCTAATGACAGAAATCTACTGGCAGTATGCTTCTTAGATGCACAGATCCTTTCTTGTCTGTTTCCAAACAGACAAGTTGAGGGTGTTGCCTCTAGTCTGGAAAGCCTCTTACAGTATGGAATTTGGTTACCTCAGGGATTGTCTCTCTCTCTCTTTAGATTCCTCTTAGCAGTTAGGATCAAGAAACAAATATATATTGCTAGTGACTGGGATGCAGAAATCCTAGCTCTCTCTGCAAACAGCTTCTGGCTTCCACTTGGCGAAAGCAGACACTGGGAATTTTCCATTTATAGTTTATGTTATTTAAATTCTTTAAAAATCTCCAGTCTTGAGATTTCCGTGGTGGTCCAGTGGTAAAGACTCAGTGCTTCTACTGAAGGGTGCACAGGTTCAATCCCTGGTCTGGGAACTAAGATTCCACATGCCTCTGGTGGAGGGGGGTAAGGGGCGTTGGGGTGCAAAAAATAAATAAGTGTCCCCTGTCTTTTAACCTTTATGGGATGAAATAATTCCTCCTCCTCTCTCAAAACCAAAACCTCCCAAACTGATTGCAATTTGAATGGTATACTACTATTTTTATATTTCTTGTAAATTTTATTTCCTTTCCTCAAAAGTATTTTAATATGCAACAGAGTCGTAGGGATTGAGTAAAAGTGTGTGTGCTTAGTTGCAAGTCGTGTCCGACTCTGCAACACATGGACATGCCATGGAATTTTCCAGGCAAGGACACTGGAGTGGGTCGCCATGCCCTCCTCCAGGTGACCTTCCCAACCCAGGGATCGAACCCAGGTGGTCCTGTATTGCAGGTGGATTCTTTACTGTCTGAACCACAAGGGAAGCCCAAAAATACTGGAGTGAGTAGCCTAACCCTTCTCCAGGGGATCTTTCCGAACTAGGAATCCAACTAGAGTCTCCTGCATTGCTGACAGATTCTTTACCAGCTGAGCTACCAGGAAGCCCCACAGTAACCTCAGTAATCTTTCCAAGGAACTTAGGAATTTTCCAACTAGGTGAGGACAGTTGCACCCACTTACGGTGCTTACATGAGGTTCTATGAATCATTCTACGTCTTCCATTGTACACCACAGAATGGCTTATCTAATGACAGAAATCTACTGGCAGTATGCTTCTTAGATGCACAGATCCTTTCTTGTCTGTTTCCAAACAGACAAGTTGAGGGTGTTGCCTCTAGTCTGGAAAGCCTCTTACAGTATGGAATTTGGTTACCTCAGGGATTGTCTCTCTCTCTCTTTAGATTCCTCTTAGCAGTTAGGATCAAGAAACAAATATATATTGCTAGTGACTGGGATGCAGAAATCCTAGCTCTCTCTGCAAACAGCTTCTGGCTTCCACTTGGGGAAAGCAGACACTGGGAATTTTCCATTTATAGTTTATGTTATTTAAATTCTTTAAAAATCTCCAGTCTTGAGATTTCCGTGGTGGTCCAGTGGTAAAGACTCAGTGCTTCTACTGAAGGGTGCACAGGTTCAATCCCTGGTCTGGGAACTAAGATTCCACATGCCTCTGGTGGAGGGGGGTAAGGGGCGTTGGGGTGCAAAAAATAAATAAGTGTCCCCTGTCTTTTAACCTTCATGGGATGAAATAATTCCTCCTCCTCTCTCAAAACCAAAACCTCCCAAACTGATTGCAATTTGAATGGTATACTACTATTTTTATATTTCTTGTAAATTTTATTTCCTTTCCTCAAAAGTATTTTAATATGCAACAGAGTCGTAGGGATTGAGTAAAAGTGTGTGTGTTAGTTGCAAGTCGTGTCCGACTCTGCAACACATGGACATGCCATGGAATTTTCCAGGCAAGGACACTGGAGTGGGTCGCCATGCCCTCCTCCAGGTGACCTTCCCAACCCAGGGATCGAACCCAGGTGGTCCTGTATTGCAGGTGGATTCTTTACTGTCTGAACCACAAGGGAAGCCCAAAAATACTGGAGTGAGTAGCCTAACCCTTCTCCAGGGGATCTTTCCGAACTAGGAATCCAACTAGAGTCTCCTGCATTGCTGACAGATTCTTTACCAGCTGAGCTACCAGGGAAGCCCCACAGTAACCTCAGTAATCTGTAACCGCTTTTCTTCAGAAGAGAATACCTTATGAGCATGCTGTTACATTTTGGTTCCTATGGTGAGAAAGAAATCAGAAAAGAGAAATGCTAACACCATCCTGAGATAAGCATTGTATTTCAGGTGAGGAACAGTCAGAGATATCTGGGATGATCATTGAATCCTGGGAAAAGTGTATCGCAGTTCCCAGGGAGTGGGTGGGTAGTGGTTTGGCAAAGAAAATATCTGGGTTTATGCCTCAAGAAAGGCAACTGGAGATGTTCCAAAATTAATCATCCTAAGCATTGGTAACAAATACTTTGCTGCTGCAGAAACGCGACTGGTTGTGCAAATTCTGTGGATTACTTAAGATTGAGTTGGCACCATTGCCCCTCTGGTAGCAAGTAGGCATTATGCAAGAACGCTTCTGGGAAAAACAGACTGAAAGGATTTGGCCTGAAAACCTTTTGCTTTGAGCAAAACAACACCAACTGGAAAATGAACTCTGTTTAAGAAACGACAACAAGCTGAATGGGGTATGATGTTATTCTGGAATGACTTGTTTATCACAAAAGTGGTCAGCATGTAAAACTGCCTGTGGTTGTGGGATTTATAAACTGGATGGCAACTCTATGGCTGGGATAAAGTCAGGTTAGTGAGGAAATCAGCTTTGGGAAGAGTGAAAAGAGGTCAGAAGTAGCAAATGTGTACATTTTGAGAGAACACTGCTGAGATCTGTAAATGTTGCTATATTCTGCACTAACTCCTTTCACACACCACTTTTTCCTGCTAGGCAGTTAGGCGTGGCACCCATTTTATACTGGAGCGAACATACTAGGAGCAGAAGAAGGTATTGCAAGCTGTCCAGGGGCACACATCTAGTAGCGGATCGCGGGCTTCAGGCTTCATATTTCTCTGACTTGGCTGCACTCTAGGCTTCTGAGAGTGTGAAAGGAGCAATGTCAAGGCTGGGCTAAAGAGGCCAGAAAATTTTTCTCTCCATTACAGCAAGAGAGTTCTCCCTAAAGTCTCAGAACCATAGTAGGTCAGAAACTGCGGGGCTGGGCCCACGGTGATGATCCTAACTCAGAGCCAAGCGGCAGAGTGGAGAAGCTACAGGGGCTGAGGTTCTGCCGGGTTTGCCTCTATCAGCGACAGCGCGCCGCGCCCCAAGCTCCGCGCCCCGCGCGTGCCCGCCCGCTCGCCCCAGTCTGTGTCACTCACTCACGATCTGGGACACCTTCAACTCCTGGTTGAGCCAGTGGCACAGGATCTCCGACATGGTTCGGCCTGTGCCTCCCACCGCAGGCAGGTGCCAGGAACGCGCGGGAAACCTAGCCCTCTCGCCTGTCCGCGTCCTCTTGTTGCCAAGGGGAACCCGTTGCTAAGGAAGCGTACCCAGGCGGGAGCTAAGGGAAAGGCTTCGAGAAAGAGGGGTGCCAGAGCCCAGCCCAGGAGCACAGAATATCGTGGCTTGCCCCCTGCTGGTGGGTAAGACAGGGCTGTGCGCTGGCGCGGTGAGCTCCTAAGGGCTCGAGGGAGGCGTTGGGAAGGTATTAGCAGGACTGAGCTGAGAAGCTAGCAGGACTGGCTGGTGGAGGAGGAGGGGAGGCGGAGCGTCTGGACTGAGCAAGGGGTTCTAGAAAGAGCCGAAGGGGAAAGAAAGAGTCTTGATTGAAGGGGAACTTTTTTCTTCCTGTTTGTCTTCTAGAAAAAGCTACGAAGTCCCTGCCCTATTGACCTCGGTGTTGTCATTAACTTACAAATTGCCAGTTTTAATTGCTGTATTGTATGCGCTGCCCAAGCAGGGACTGAATAGGTTTTATTCAACCTTTCTTCCCAGAACTGGTATAGGTCCAAACCTGCAGCAACCTTTTGATGATTTTGTTGTTGGTAGTGACTGAACTAACGTTAGGATAATTCATACTTACTTTATATTGTTTTGAGAGGTGAATATTTAATGAACTTCTTTTCTGGTCATTTTTTTCCTTCCAGGTATTATTTTCCGGGGTAGTACGGATCGCGGGCTTCAGGCTTCATATTTCTCTGACTTGGCTGCACTCTAGGCTTCTGAGAGTGTGAAAGGAGCAATGTCAAGGCTGGGCTAAAGAGGCCAGAAAATTTTTCTCTCCATTACAGCAAGAGAGTTCTCCCTAAAGTCTCAGAACCATAGTAGGTCAGAAACTGCGGGGCTGGGCCCACGGTGATGATCCTAACTCAGAGCCAAGCGGCAGAGTGGAGAAGCTACAGGGGCTGAGGTTCTGCCGGGTTTGCCTCTATCAGCGACAGCGCGCCGCGCCCCAAGCTCCGCGCCCCGCGCGTGCCCGCCCGCTCGCCCCAGTCTGTGTCACTCACTCACGATCTGGGACACCTTCAACTCCTGGTTGAGCCAGTGGCACAGGATCTCCGACATGGTTCGGCCTGTGCCTCCCACCGCAGGCAGGTGCCAGGAACGCGCGGGAAACCTAGCCCTCTCGCCTGTCCGCGTCCTCTTGTTGCCAAGGGGAACCCGTTGCTAAGGAAGCGTACCCAGGCGGGAGCTAAGGGAAAGGCTTCGAGAAAGAGGGGTGCCAGAGCCCAGCCCAGGAGCACAGAATATCGTGGCTTGCCCCCTGCTGGTGGGTAAGACAGGGCTGTGCGCTGGCGCGGTGAGCTCCTAAGGGCTCGAGGGAGGCGTTGGGAAGGTATTAGCAGGACTGAGCTGAGAAGCTAGCAGGACTGGCTGGTGGAGGAGGAGGGGAGGCGGAGCGTCTGGACTGAGCAAGGGGTTCTAGAAAGAGCCGAAGGGGAAAGAAAGAGTCTTGATTGAAGGGGAACTTTTTTCTTCCTGTTTGTCTTCTAGAAAAAGCTACGAAGTCCCTGCCCTATTGACCTCGGTGTTGTCATTAACTTACAAATTGCCAGTTTTAATTGCTGTATTGTATGCGCTGCCCAAGCAGGGACTGAATAGGTTTTATTCAACCTTTCTTCCCAGAACTGGTATAGGTCCAAACCTGCAGCAACCTTTTGATGATTTTGTTGTTGGTAGTGACTGAACTAACGTTAGGATAATTCATACTTACTTTATATTGTTTTGAGAGGTGAATATTTAATGAACTTCTTTTCTGGTCATTTTTTTCCTTCCAGGTATTATTTTAAATTGTATTTTGAGAAAGACTCTCAGCTTGACCAAACCTGAGTTCTCTGAGCCCTCTTCTCCCTGAGGTCCCACTTTGAACTCTGTCTTTGGCTCCTTTGTCAAGCTTTAGCAAAACTTCTGCTGGGTGAGTTTAGTAAAAGTCCCCCAATCTTCGTATTTAATCTAATTTCCCATCCCTCACCCTTGATAGCTGATCCTTCCAGCCTGTTTTCAGCAAAGATCCTGTCAAGTGAGTTTAGTCTTTAACCCTGACCTTTCCTTTCAGCAGTTTTCCGTCCAAAGACCTCCACTTGGTTCCCTAGCTGTAAATCCCCACTTTTCCTTGTTATATTCAGCAGTCAGTGGTAGGTCTATCTACTATTGCAAAACCCCATTGACACAGTCTCTTCAATAAAGGCTTTCTTCTGCTCTATAACAATGGTAAAAGTAATCCTCCATTAATAATTTCTAAAAGTTTTGATGAAATAATGGGATATACATATATAATAGTGTACATATATAATAGTATACATATATATGCGTGTTGCAAATGTAAGTAATTCCGCCCCCAAAGTTTGAATTTATAGAATTCTTTTAAACTGTAAGAAGAATGTCAGTAATGTCCTAATAGGAAAAATGTCTCTTAAAATTAATCTGAAATTGATCTGTGTGTCCTGATTGGATCAAAGTTTAGTACCATTTCACTGCTGGCTTTGCTTAACATTGAAATCTACCACCCCATGAGTATCTGACATCCAACACAGCAGGCATAAGTACGGTGGGAATTTTGAGCTAGATTTCTCGCTAACAGAATTGGAGCCTGATACACTTGATATGCATCATATTTGAGTTATCCAAATTCGAAAGATTAGAAGATTCTAAATAGCCTGTATGACTTGGGGATATATTTAATAAAACTTTGAATACTGGAAATATTTCATCATGAAAATGCTTCTAAAAGATGGATACCTACCTAGAAATGACCTCCAAGACACTGCTGCTGTTAGTCATCCCAGCTGTATATTTAAATTGAAGACTAGTGTTATACATTTATTAAGAAGTTCCAAGCTTTAATTTCAGTCTGTAGAACCCGAGGGATAGAAACTATTGCTTTCTAGATTGCTGAGAAAATTGCTTTTAGGGAAGGATGTAAATGAAGGCCCATCAAATTCCACAGCTGCACTAGAAGAAAATGTCTGAGCTCATAAATCATCCATAGATGTATGCTATTATTCCCACATCAGAGCAAAATATTTTTGTGCAATCTATAGTGCTGTTTGGTTGCTGCTTGTTATTTTGCTTCAAACAGTTATTCGTAGTGTTTGTCTTTGGAATCCAGCTCCAAACAATATAATCTGCCAGTGCGGTATTTTGGAAAAGAAGGATATATACAGAATTTAGATAAATGAGGAAGACATACTACAAAAATTTTTTCTTTCACAAAAAAGCATGATTTTATTTTCAGTTCCTAAAGCACCCAACCTGGTAATGATCTGACATTAAAATTGCATTGAAAGATTTGGGCTATTATTGAAATATATGCCTGTGTGTTTTTTCATGAAATTACTAGTTATTCCAAGTTTACCATTAACTCAACTGAATTTTCATTGAAATCCTAGCTCTGGAAAGGTTTCTAGCATTGCTCATGTTGATATTTTCATTAATATGATTTATGACTTGTTTGTTTCTGCATGTGAAATCAGCTGGGAGAGGAGATAATTTGTAAAAAATGGAGTTTCCAATCTGTTCTTGAGATGGCACCCTGATCGTTTTTTAATTGAAAATTTTAGAGCATCTGGATCTTGCATTTAATTGTAGCTGTTACAGCTATTTTAAAACAATTGAAAATTTCTTTTTAAAAAACTTATGAATCCTTATTTCTCCTTTGTAAATAACCAAGAATAGATTATAAAGAGTTATTTTGACTCCACAATAAAGGTTGAATAATGCTGCTGTGTACTCAAATGGAATACACCATATTCTTTCAAAAATAACTGTTACTTTTTTTCATAATTGAATTTTACACTGTCAGTTAAGCCCAAGCTTTGGAACCAGACACGCCTGCCCACAGATACCTGCTCTTGATCCAACTAGCTCTTTGACTTTGGAAATACTGCTTAACCTCTGGAGTCTTTTGAAACTCAGACATGTCGCAAAAAGCATTTTTTCTAGTGTTATACATTTATTAAGAAGTTCCAAGCTTTAATTTCAGTCTGTAGAACCCGAGGGATAGAAACTATTGCTTTCTAGATTGCTGAGAAAATTGCTTTTAGGGAAGGATGTAAATGAAGGCCCATCAAATTCCACAGCTGCACTAGAAGAAAATGTCTGAGCTCATAAATCATCCATAGATGTATGCTATTATTCCCACATCAGAGCAAAATATTTTTGTGCAATCTATAGTGCTGTTTGGTTGCTGCTTGTTATTTTGCTTCAAACAGTTATTCGTAGTGTTTGTCTTTGGAATCCAGCTCCAAACAATATAATCTGCCAGTGCGGTATTTTGGAAAAGAAGGATATATACAGAATTTAGATAAATGAGGAAGACATACTACAAAAATTTTTTCTTTCACAAAAAAGCATGATTTTATTTTCAGTTCCTAAAGCACCCAACCTGGTAATGATCTGACATTAAAATTGCATTGAAAGATTTGGGCTATTATTGAAATATATGCCTGTGTGTTTTTTCATGAAATTACTAGTTATTCCAAGTTTACCATTAACTCAACTGAATTTTCATTGAAATCCTAGCTCTGGAAAGGTTTCTAGCATTGCTCATGTTGATATTTTTCATTAATATGATTTATGACTTGTTTGTTTCTGCATGTGAAATCAGCTGGGAGAGGAGATAATTTGTAAAAAATGGAGTTTCCAATCTGTTCTTGAGATGGCACCCTGATCGTTTTTTAATTGAAAATTTTAGAGCATCTGGATCTTGCATTTAATTGTAGCTGTTACAGCTATTTTAAAACAATTGAAAATTTCTTTTTAAAAACTTATGAATCCTTATTTCTCCTTTGTAAATAACCAAGAATAGATTATAAAGAGTTATTTTGACTCCACAATAAAGGTTGAATAATGCTGCTGTGTACTCAAATGGAATACACCATATTCTTTCAAAAATAACTGTTACTTTTTTTCATAATTGAATTTTACACTGTCAGTTAAGCCCAAGCTTTGGAACCAGACACGCCTGCCCACAGATACCTGCTCTTGATCCAACTAGCTCTTTGACTTTGGAAATACTGCTTAACCTCTGAGGCTCAGTTCCTTATCTGTAGAACAAGGGCATCAGTATTTGTTTGACAGACTTGTGAGGATTAAATGAGAAATTGCATATATTAATGCCTGGATCACAGTAGATGCTAAGCACTTCTTTCCTTTTCTCCTGAGGCTATATGAATCTTTTCATTACATTACTAGTTAGCTTAGTTTTGAGTAGTTTAAATTTATTTGTAATGTTTCAAGAAGTTTTTGAGACATACACTTCATAAATCTGCTTTGATTTTATTTATGACTGATTCAATGTTTATACATATAAAAGTACATACATACTAAAGGATTTTTAGAAAATCTTATTTGGTCCTCTATGTGTGTCTCGCATGCATTTCTTCATTTCTCTCTCATCACCTTAAGATCATTCTCTTGTTCCCTCTTGGTCTTGTTCACTTTATATTCATTAATTCAACAAATGTTTCCCCTGGTGTCCACAATAATCAGCTAAACTGAATTTCCTTGCCCCTTCCCCTTTAGTCACTCTCTGCAGCCAGCCCAGTTTATATTCTGTCTCTATTCAACTCAGATGCTTTCATTAATTTCACCAGAGCAGCATTTACTATGTCTTTTGACTTCTTAAAAGGGTATGTTATTCCCATAGCGGACTCTGTCAGAATTCTTTATAAATGAAACAGTGAAGAATAAAATGGAATAGAGAATATCAGAGGGCATTTCATATAGGGAGGATAAATGTGGCGTGAGGGTGGAAACAAGGGTAGGACCAATTTTGGAGGCGCTGTCCTGGAGGATTAAGAACTCATCAGAGGCTGTTTACAGTCTAGCCTAAATGTAAACTTAACCATGAGTCACAAATTCCCTTTGCACACCTTGCTCACGTTTCTTTCCTCGATCCCACTTTGCCCATGTACCTCCATCTTCCTTTCTGTTCTTCAGAATCCAGCTCATCAGTTACCTCCTTTTCCAACAACCCTCTTCAGAATATTTTTTTTTTTGTTCTAAGAATTCTACACTGTCAGTTAAGCCCACGCTTCGGAACCAGACACGCCTGCCCACAGATACCTGCTCTTGATCCAACTAGCTCTTTGACTTTGGAAATACTGCTTAACCTCTGAGGCTCAGTTCCTTATCTGTAGAACAAGGGCATCAGTATTTGTTTGACAGACTTGTGAGGATTAAATGAGAAATTGCATATATTAATGCCTGGATCACAGTAGATGCTAAGCACTTCTTTCCTTTTCTCCTGAGGCTATATGAATCTTTTCATTACATTACTAGTTAGCTTAGTTTTGAGTAGTTTAAATTTATTTGTAATGTTTCAAGAAGTTTTTGAGACATACACTTCATAAATCTGCTTTGATTTTATTTATGACTGATTCAATGTTTATACATATAAAAGTACATACATACTAAAGGATTTTTAGAAAATCTTATTTGGTCCTCTATGTGTGTCTCGCATGCATTTCTTCATTTCTCTCTCATCACCTTAAGATCATTCTCTTGTTCCCTCTTGGTCTTGTTCACTTTATATTCATTAATTCAACAAATGTTTCCCCTGGTGTCCACAATAATCAGCTAAACTGAATTTCCTTGCCCCTTCCCCTTTAGTCACTCTCTGCAGCCAGCCCAGTTTATATTCTGTCTCTATTCAACTCAGATGCTTTCATTAATTTCACCAGAGCAGCATTTACTATGTCTTTTGACTTCTTAAAAGGGTATGTTATTCCCATAGCGGACTCTGTCAGAATTCTTTATAAATGAAACAGTGAAGAATAAAATGGAATAGAGAATATCAGAGGGCATTTCATATAGGGAGGATAAATGTGGCGTGAGGGTGGAAACAAGGGTAGGACCAATTTTGGAGGCGCTGTCCTGGAGGATTAAGAACTCATCAGAGGCTGTTTACAGTCTAGCCTAAATGTAAACTTAACCATGAGTCACAAATTCCCTTTGCACACCTTGCTCACGTTTCTTTCCTCGATCCCACTTTGCCCATGTACCTCCATCTTCCTTTCTGTTCTTCAGAATCCAGCTCATCAGTTACCTCCTTCACAAAACCTACTATTCGCTCCAACTCCTGAACCCCTTCTCTCTTTCAGAAGTTCAAAATAAGTGCTTTCCTTTCAACTTTCATCCATAACACCTACCTCTTACCAACCACCCATAGCTTGGCCAACAATTCAGTTTGGCAATCTTCTAAAGTCTTTCTCAACATGTTTTCAAACAAGTATTGAGTTAGGTTCATTTTATTTGTGGAAAATAACAGACTGTGAAAGTTTAATTCTGTATCAAAATTCTTGAAATCTTTTCTACTGAAGAAGATCTGACCTTTCCTTCTATGTGTCATATTTTCCAGATCCACATGATTTGTCTTATATATGAATTGTGCCTTTCTCAAGCAAACATTTAAAATTCAACCTCAGAGAGAAATCAGATTTGAAACAAAATCAAGTTACAAAGAAAACAAAATGAGGCAAAAAAATATGTGCTTATGAGAAAAAGTGAGTCATATGTTCTGTGACTGAGATAAGCTAAAGTTCATTTATCAGAATTACTGCTCTAATTTCTTAGTTTGCCATGTTGAAGTTTTCAGAGAAGCCAAACTACCCTTTGATATCTTAAATTTAGGGTCATGAATTTATGTCTTACTTTTTACTTCCTCGGAAAAAAAATTAAGTATTACTAAATCCTTTTGGTTTTGCTTAATGTGATCAAATTAAACGGACGTTTCTCCAAGGAATACATACAGATGGCCAGAAAAACACATGAAGAGATCCTCACCATCACTAAATATTAGAGAAATCAAAATTACAATGAGGTATCACCCTATACCAGTCAAAATGGCCACTATCAAAATATCTACAAACAATAAATGGAATAGAGAATATCAGAGGGCATTTCATATAGGGAGGATAAATGTGGCGTGAGGGTGGAAACAAGGGTAGGACCAATTTTGGAGGCGCTGTCCTGGAGGATTAAGAACTCATCAGAGGCTGTTTACAGTCTAGCCTAAATGTAAACTTAACCATGAGTCACAAATTCCCTTTGCACACCTTGCTCACATTTCTTTCCTCGATCCCACTTTGCCCATGTACCTCCATCTTCCTTTCTGTTCTTCAGAATCCAGCTCATCAGTTACCTCCTTCACAAAACCTACTATTCGCTCCAACTCCTGAACCCCTTCTCTCTTTCAGAAGTTCAAAATAAGTGCTTTCCTTTCAACTTTCATCCATAACACCTACCTCTTACCAACCACCCATAGCTTGGCCAACAATTCAGTTTGGCAATCTTCTAAAGTCTTTCTCAACATGTTTTCAAACAAGTATTGAGTTAGGTTCATTTTATTTGTGGAAAATAACAGACTGTGAAAGTTTAATTCTGTATCAAAATTCTTGAAATCTTTTCTACTGAAGAAGATCTGACCTTTCCTTCTATGTGTCATATTTTCCAGATCCACATGATTTGTCTTATATATGAATTGTGCCTTTCTCAAGCAAACATTTAAAATTCAACCTCAGAGAGAAATCAGATTTGAAACAAAATCAAGTTACAAAGAAAACAAAATGAGGCAAAAAAATATGTGCTTATGAGAAAAAGTGAGTCATATGTTCTGTGACTGAGATAAGCTAAAGTTCATTTATCAGAATTACTGCTCTAATTTCTTAGTTTGCCATGTTGAAGTTTTCAGAGAAGCCAAACTACCCTTTGATATCTTAAATTTAGGGTCATGAATTTATGTCTTACTTTTTACTTCCTCGGAAAAAAAATTAAGTATTACTAAATCCTTTTGGTTTTGCTTAATGTGATCAAATTAAACGGACGTTTCTCCAAGGAATACATACAGATGGCCAGAAAAACACATGAAGAGATCCTCACCATCACTAAATATTAGAGAAATCAAAATTACAATGAGGTATCACCCTATACCAGTCAAAATGGCCACTATCAAAATATCTACAAACAATAAATGCTGGAGAGGGTGTGGAGAAAAGGGAGCCTACACTGTTAGTGGGAATATAAATTGGCACAACCATTAGGGAGAACAGTATGGAGGTTTCTTAGATAACTAGATATGGAATTACCATATGGTCTACAGCCATACCACCCTGAAATTTCCCGATCTTGCCTGACATGACAAGACAGGGTCAGGTCTACTTAGTACTTGGATTGGAGGAACATATGATATGATCCAGCAATCCTATTCCAGGCATATATCTAGAGAAAACCATAATTTGAAAATATAGGCATTGTGTTGTTCATTGAACCACTATTTACAATAGCCAAAGCATGGAAGCAACCTAAACGTCCATCAACAGAGGAGTTAATATAGATATGATACATATATACAGTGGAATATTGCTCAGCCATAAAAAGAATGAAATAGGGCTTCCCTGGTGGTCCAGTGGGTAAGGACACTGCCTTGCAGTGCAACAGGCACCAGTTCGATCCCTGGACTGGGAAGATCCCACATGCCATGGAGTGGCTGGACCAATGTGTCCAATTACTGAGCTGGAGCTCTGGAGCATGTGCGCCCAGAGCTGGTGCTCTGCAACAACAGAGGCCACTGTGATGGGAGGCCCCCATGGGCCAAAGAACAAAGATGGATGAAAATAGATAAATGAAAGACCAATAGAAATGGCCCTCCAGCCCCCCTCCCTCCCCACCCTCCTTCCAAAAAAAGAATGAAATAATGCCATTTGGATGGACCTAGGGATTGTCAGATTGATAAAGTAAGTCTGACAAAGACAAATGTCATATTATATCACTTATATGTGAAATCTTAAAAAAGAAAAGGTACAAATGAAATAATTTACAAAACAGAAACAGAGTCACAGATGTAGAGAAAAGCTTATGGTTAACAGTGGAGAACAAGGGGAAGGGTAANTTGAGATGAAACTAGTAGGAAAAAAAAATTAAGTATTACTAAATCCTTTTGGTTTTGCTTAATGTGATCAAATTAAACGGACGTTTCTCCAAGGAATACATACAGATGGCCAGAAAAACACATGAAGAGATCCTCACCATCACTAAATATTAGAGAAATCAAAATTACAATGAGGTATCACCCTATACCAGTCAAAATGGCCACTATCAAAATATCTACAAACAATAAATGCTGGAGAGGGTGTGGAGAAAAGGGAGCCTACACTGTTAGTGGGAATATAAATTGGCACAACCATTAGGGAGAACAGTATGGAGGTTTCTTAGATAACTAGATATGGAATTACCATATGGTCTACAGCCATACCACCCTGAAATTTCCCGATCTTGCCTGACATGACAAGACAGGGTCAGGTCTACTTAGTACTTGGATTGGAGGAACATATGATATGATCCAGCAATCCTATTCCAGGCATATATCTAGAGAAAACCATAATTTGAAAATATAGGCATTGTGTTGTTCATTGAACCACTATTTACAATAGCCAAAGCATGGAAGCAACCTAAACGTCCATCAACAGAGGAGTTAATATAGATATGATACATATATACAGTGGAATATTGCTCAGCCATAAAAAGAATGAAATAGGGCTTCCCTGGTGGTCCAGTGGGTAAGGACACTGCCTTGCAGTGCAACAGGCACCAGTTCGATCCCTGGACTGGGAAGATCCCACATGCCATGGAGTGGCTGGACCAATGTGTCCAATTACTGAGCTGGAGCTCTGGAGCATGTGCACCCAGAGCTGGTGCTCTGCAACAACAGAGGCCACTGTGATGGGAGGCCCCCATGGGCCAAAGAACAAAGATGGATGAAAATAGATAAATGAAAGACCAATAGAAATGGCCCTCCAGCCCCCCTCCCTCCCCACCCTCCTTCCAAAAAAAGAATGAAATAATGCCATTTGGATGGACCTAGGGATTGTCAGATTGATAAAGTAAGTCTGACAAAGACAAATGTCATATTATATCACTTATATGTGAAATCTTAAAAAAGAAAAGGTACAAATGAAATAATTTACAAAACAGAAACAGAGTCACAGATGTAGAGAAAAGCTTATGGTTAACAGTGGAGAACAAGGGGAAGGGTAATTTGAAGACTGGAATTGACATATACACTTAGTGTATATAAAAATGGCTACTAATAAGGATCTACTGTGGGCTTCCTTGGTAAAGAATCCACCTCCCAATACAGGAGACACAGATTCCGTCCCTAGGTTGGGAACATCCCCTGGAGAAGGCAATAGCAACCCACTTCAGTAGTTTTGCCTGAGAAATCTCATGGACAGATCATGGACTCGTAAAGAGTTAGACACAACTTAGTGTCTAAAATAACGACACAAAGGACCTACTGTACAACACAAGGAACTCTACTTAGCATTCTGTAATGAGCTATATGGGAAAAGAGTGGATATATTATAACATATTCACTTTGCTGTACATCTGAAAGTAACAACACTGTAAATTAACTATACTCCAATAAAAATTATATAAATACATATATATGAATCATATTTGTCATGCACCTAACAATAAAAGCAAAAACTAGCAGCACTAAAGGAAAATTAAAACTATATAAAATTAGAATGAAACATATATAAAATTATATTTGAGACTTTGTCCCTAACAAGTGATAAAGTAGATAAAATATTCTTTAAGGATATACAAAACTTAAAAAAATTAATATTGTTGATATTTACAAAGTAATATACCTAACAATATGCATTCACACTCTCCATTTTGAAACGAAGCAACCACTGAAGGCTCATTATGTGGTGGTACAATGAGAAATAGAAGTGGTATCGATTAGGTTGACTCTGATGACTTCAAAAATCACTTGGAGAAAATTGCTTTTAATTTTTCTTCCCTCTATGAATATGTATTGTTATCATGATGCATTATGTTCTACACAGTTGAACTCTCACTGATTTTTCAAACTTAATCTAATCACACTTTTATTGGTACTTTTTCAAATATGTAATCAAAAATTATCATTTCCTAATCATTTCCCTAGATTACTAGATGAAAAGTTTACTGAATTATGTAATGCTTATATATCAAAGGAAATCACAATACTAATTCTATGGGAAACATGGGATTAGAGAGAAATATGATAGCAGCATTTCAGTCATATATGCATTTCTTTAAATAAGATACAACTATATTATAGCTACTTCCTTCTTGATGATTTATTTACTTTTTGTCTTATTTGTTGTTTGCTTTTGTTTTTTGGAAGAAACTTCTCTGGATGGGCAGAGCAATACCAAATTTTTAATTAAATTTCTTTGGCGATACAGGAGACACAGATTCCGTCCCTAGGTTGGGAACATCCCCTGGAGAAGGCAATAGCAACCCACTTCAGTAGTTTTGCCTGAGAAATCTCATGGACAGATCATGGACTCGTAAAGAGTTAGACACAACTTAGTGTCTAAAATAACGACACAAAGGACCTACTGTACAACACAAGGAACTCTACTTAGCATTCTGTAATGAGCTATATGGGAAAAGAGTGGATATATTATAACATATTCACTTTGCTGTACATCTGAAAGTAACAACACTGTAAATTAACTATACTCCAATAAAAATTATATAAATACATATATATGAATCATATTTGTCATGCACCTAACAATAAAAGCAAAAACTAGCAGCACTAAAGGAAAATTAAAACTATATAAAATTAGAATGAAACATATATAAAATTATATTTGAGACTTTGTCCCTAACAAGTGATAAAGTAGATAAAATATTCTTTAAGGATATACAAAACTTAAAAAAATTAATATTGTTGATATTTACAAAGTAATATACCTAACAATATGCATTCACACTCTCCATTTTGAAACGAAGCAACCACTGAAGGCTCATTATGTGGTGGTACAATGAGAAATAGAAGTGGTATCGATTAGGTTGACTCTGATGACTTCAAAAATCACTTGGAGAAAATTGCTTTTAATTTTTCTTCCCTCTATGAATATGTATTGTTATCATGATGCATTATGTTCTACACAGTTGAACTCTCACTGATTTTTCAAACTTAATCTAATCACACTTTTATTGGTACTTTTTCAAATATGTAATCAAAAATTATCATTTCCTAATCATTTCCCTAGATTACTAGATGAAAAGTTTACTGAATTATGTAATGCTTATATATCAAAGGAAATCACAATACTAATTCTATGGGAAACATGGGATTAGAGAGAAATATGATAGCAGCATTTCAGTCATATATGCATTTCTTTAAATAAGATATAACTATATTATAGCTACTTCCTTCTTGATGATTTATTTACTTTTTGTCTTATTTGTTGTTTGCTTTTGTTTTTTGGAAGAAACTTCTCTGGATGGGCAGAGCAATACCATTAAATTAAATTTCTTTGTAATGGCTTATAAAACAGAATGACAATTCTCCTTCATTTGGCAAGAATGAAAGATGTGTGCTCTGTGTTCCAAGTGTGATGGCAATTTTCAGACTCTTGGATTTTACCAGCTGGCAATATTTCAAAAGCAAATTGGAAACCTAGTGTAAAGTTGTCAGCTTTCTCTTTTATTTTTTGTTGTTTTTTCAAGTAAGAATGTAAAAAATATACACAATATCTTCTCTGGACTTCCCTTCACATGAGAAAGAATATTTTACAACAAAAGAAATAGGATTCAGAACATTTGAGAATGAAGAACAGTACTTTAAACTGAATAGACTTTATGAAAAACCCACAGTAGTCATCATAGACATGTGAATATCTTAAAGATGGGACCTATTGTTGCCAAAACTTTGTCCCCAAACCTGAAACTTAGGTATCTCTTGAACATGGACCATCAGTCTCCGTGGTGTTTGCAACCTTTCCACATTGGAATATTCAAGAGCTGGAAGATGGGGTGTGTGTGTGTGTGTGTGTGTGTGCGCGCGTGTGTGTGTGTGTATGATAAAGGAAAAGTATCTGTGGGTACCTTTCTCAGCCTTAGCCAATTTCTTTCATTTTTAGAGTATTATCTATCTTTCTATGTCCTCCAGAAGAATAACTATGGTGTTAAATGTCGCGGGTAGTATTTTTAAGGCTACCTGAAGATTACAAGCTTTCATGGAATTTGAAGGTCTTGTGTAATGCCTCTTGACACCACAGCCACAAGATTTACCACAGGATCCCATAGAACTCCACATTTTAGGAGACACCTGCCTTTGGCAAGTCAAATCCTCAAGGAGAAAGAAGTTTGCTTTCATATTATGCATTCCCTGGAAGACAGCTGAATTCATGTAGTACTAAACTGGAGGCTTTAAATCATACTACCTTAAATTGTGGGATTCCCCAGTAGCTCAGCTGGTAAAGAATCTGCCTTCAATGTGGAAGACCTGGGTTCGATCCCTGAATTGGGAGGGTCCCCTGGAGAAGGGAAAGGCTACCCACTCCAGTATTCTTGCCTGGAAAATTCCATGGATAGAGGAACCTGGAGGGTTCTTCGGAGTCACAAAGAGTTGGACAGGGCTGAGTGACTTTCTCTTTCATTTTAATTGTGTCAGGAAGTCCAATCCAAAGTAAGACCTTTACTTGCTCTGGCTACTAGCAATTTCCATACCATATTCTTACATATCTGATCTAAGCATATGATTAAATTGTCAAATACTCTAAAAGTCTGAGAAGACTGGCAAGAGTTAGACTGAAGAGATTCAGACATTTAAACCAAGAATGAAGTTAACTTCAATTTTCGCACTTAGTAGTTTACCAAGTTAATAACATGTCTTCAAAAACTGTATTCATTTCAAACCACTGAAATGTGAGGAAGTCAACAGTGATGAAATTATAATGAAAATGCATTCATATTTGTGAAGAAATTGATTTTTTTGGCCTAATTAGTTTGGAAAGTGGAACTCAGTGTTCAAGAGATATTATTTTCATATATATACCAAATGGATCTCTTATATTAAATTCCTGCTGGGTCACAAAATAACGGCTATTAAAGATACTTAGGATATTTCCAAAGACAAGGCAGAATTTTAACAGCATCAGGAAATTAATGATTGTAATGTATGCTAGAACTGTCATGATGCAATGACCAATAATTATATTAAGTTCTACTGCTTTGAAAATAACATTATTTCATTAGACAGGGTAGAATTTTTATTTGGACACAAGGTCCATGAAGAAAAGTCTAGTGCATTTGAATTTAAATAATTTGTCAGTCAAAAATGGAAATATTCTGTATCAGGAAGTCACATCCAAATAATGAATTCTATCTTTGATTCTTCATGCTAGCTACTAAGAATTTCCACATCGTATTCTAGGATATGTGTTAACATACATATATATTTATATATGTGTGAGTATAAAACCTTGCATAAAAAGTAGAAAAGAGGGCTTCCCTAGTGGTCTAGTGGGTAAGGACACCGCCTTGCAGTGCAAGGGGTGCTGGTTCCATCCCTGGCCTGGGAAGATCCCACGTGCCACAGAACTGCTGGACCAATGTGTCCAACAACCAAGCTGGAGCTCTAGAGTGCATGCATCCAGAGCCCGTGCTCTGCAGTGATGGGAGGCCCACACAGGTCAAAGAGTGAAGATGAATGAAAATAAATGAATGAAAGACCAATAGAAGTGGCCCCAAAACAAAACGAACAGAAAAAAGTAGAAAAGAAATCACTCTGTTTATACCTACTATAGGTTGAAAATGGATGTGTTATCTAGAAGCACAGAATAGACTAACATTGCATAAGAAGCTTGTTAAACTGTAAGACCAATGTCTATCATTTAACTCTAGAAACTTCTTTTCTTTGAGTATTTCAATTAGATATCAGGGACCCAAAACCATTGGAAACTTAAGGAATCACATCTTATATCTTATTTCACTTACACTATAGTTTTATGTTAATATCTTAAAAGAGATTAGAAGAGAACGAGATGCAAGAAGTTGTAGATGAGCTGAGTATAATGAAAGGAATATTAATCCCGGAAACAGAAGTGGGGACTGAGGAAGGGAAGAAGGACAAGTACAGACAAACTTTCATCCCTTGCAAAATTTATGTAAGATTAAGACTTGTATTTAGGGTGAGATCTGGGGTCAATAGATTTTACATAAAGGGAAAACCAAACAAGTTCTGAATAAAATGTAATATTGTGCTTAGTCACTCACTCATGTCTGACTCTCTGTGGTCCCATGGACTGCAGCCTACCAGCTCTTCTGTTCATGGAATTTTCCAGGCAAGAATACTCATGTCCGACTTTTTGCAGCCCCATGGACTGTAGCTTGCCAGGTTCCTTTTTCCATGGAATTCTCCAGGCAGGAATACTGGAGTGCATTGCCATTTCCTTCTCCAGAGGGTCTTCCTGACCCAGGAATCGAACCCAGGTCTCCTGGATTACACACAGACTCCTTATCATCTGGCCCATGAGGGAAGCCCCAAGCATACTAGAGCAGGTTGCCATTTCCTCCTCTGAGTGATCTTTCTGAGCCAGGGGTTGAACCTGCATTTCCTACATTGGCAAGAGGATTCTTTACCACTAGCACAACCTGGGAAGCCCAAAATATAATATTAGGACTCTCAGAAGTGGTATCCACTTTGAACAGTCATGAATTGACTGCATGGTGTGTAGAACAGGGAAGGAACCAAAAAACCTGTCAGGGATTGGGCAGAAAAATGCAAAGATGAATGATACAATATATAATATACTCTTTCTCCATTGTAACCCCAAATACAAGAGTGAAAAGTGCGGCAAGAGATGTAAAAGTCAAGAACCAGACGGAGAAAAAGACTGGTTTTTAAAAATTAACCCAATTACAGTTTGATGCTGGCTTGGTATTCTTCTCAGATGTCTTACTTGTGCTATGGAAATAGCTAATGAGGGAGAAGACCAAAGATAGAAAACTCGATATGGTGATTTTCATTTGCTAAAAACATCAATCATAAAATTATTATCAACAAAAATGCCAATTGAATTCCTTTATATAATATAAATCCTTGCAGCTCCTCACTGTTTTCTTTTTTTTCTTCCTACCTCACTATTTGTGAATGTACCAGTTGAACACACACTTCTCTCCAAACCTATGTTAAATCTACTGGCAACTTGGAACCCAGAGATAAGATGGTTTAACCAAATTTAGGGCTCTAAAGCTTTTGCAAAATGGAAAAACAGAATCTGAACACTTGACATAAAGCCAGTAGCATCAGAGTACTTCCTCGTGACTAAAAGATTTTACCTACCATCTCAGAGAAATGCTGAGAAAACTAACATGATTTTTGCATATTTTTTAATGTATCATAGATTTGGCAGTATGGGCAGAGTCATCCAAAAACAACCAACAAACCGAAAAAACAAACAAACAAACAAAAAACTAAGCTTTATGACAACTGACAGTCATATGTATCAGATTTTCATTTATATGACCTGTGTGGTGCTAGAAGTGAAACCAACAAAAAATAACATAAAAATAAACGAAAGGCACTAAAACATGGTATGATCCAGCTATAGGTATTCTGGAAAAGGCAAAACGATGGAGACAGTACAAAAATCAGTGATTACCAGGGCCCTGAGGGGAGCAAAAGATGAATGAGTGGTGTACAGAGGATTTTGGAGACAGTGAAAATACTCTGATATTATAATGGTGGATACGACATTATGTATTTATCAAAACTCCTTCTCAGCTGGTGATAGTGGTAGGCAACCCCACTGCCCATGCAGGAGACGCCATAGACTGTTTCTGTCTCTGGCTGGGAAAGATTCCTTAGAGGAGAAAATGGCACTCCACTCCAGTATTCTTGCCTGGAAAATTCCATGGACAGATAAGTTGGTGGGCTACAGTCCATGGGGCTGCAAAAAGTTGGACACAAATGAGCAGCTGAACGTATGTGACAGCATAGGATGTGCAATACAAAAAAATGAACCCTAATGTAAACTGTGAACTTTGGATGATGAAGAATGAACAAAACCACAAACAAAATAAACCCTTTCCCCATAAAAAATGTACTTAAAAGTAACCAGAAGTGTACGTGTATACACACACACACACACTTCTATGTAGTCAATGCATCAGAGACAAAATCACAACACAAATTACAAAATATTTGAAACTGAGAAGTACTTAAAGAACTACATATAAAAAACTGTGAAATGTAACTAAAATAATATTTACCAGAAAGTTTATTGCCTAAAATAAATATGTTAGAAAAGAAAATGTCTAGGCTTTTTTCTCAAGAAATTGAAGACTGGAAATTTTTTTAAAAGAAAAAATAATGTGCTAGGATTGAAATTATTTTTAAAAATGGAGCTGATTAACTTAGAAGTGTGCATGTGAATAGTCAGGTTTCTGTGACTGAATTATTTTTATGGTTATTTAAGTGTAATGAGGTAATATAAGCATATTTTATCTACTCAAGGTCTAGAGAACTGTTTTCTAGTTCTTTTTATTTAAAAGATTCATGCCACTTGTGATGATTCACTTTCCTTTTCTGGAACTTGATGACTTAATTAATGTAAAAAGAAGAATTTGTGTGGTGCTAGAAGTGAAACCAACAAAAAATAACATAAAAATAAACGAAAGGCACTAAAACATGGTATGATCCAGCTATAGGTATTCTGGAAAAGGCAAAACGATGGAGACAGTACAAAAATCAGTGATTACCAGGGCCCTGAGGGGAGCAAAAGATGAATGAGTGGTGTACAGAGGATTTTGGAGACAGTGAAAATACTCTGATATTATAATGGTGGATACGACATTATGTATTTATCAAAACTCCTTCTCAGCTGGTGATAGTGGTAGGCAACCCCACTGCCCATGCAGGAGACGCCATAGACTGTTTCTGTCTCTGGCTGGGAAAGATTCCTTAGAGGAGAAAATGGCACTCCACTCCAGTATTCTTGCCTGGAAAATTCCATGGACAGATAAGTTGGTGGGCTACAGTCCATGGGGCTGCAAAAAGTTGGACACAAATGAGCAGCTGAACGTATGTGACAGCATAGGATGTGCAATACAAAAAAATGAACCCTAATGTAAACTGTGAACTTTGGATGATGAAGAATGAACAAAACCACAAACAAAATAAACCCTTTCCCCATAAAAAATGTACTTAAAAGTAACCAGAAGTGTACGTGTATACACACACACACACACTTCTATGTAGTCAATGCATCAGAGACAAAATCACAACACAAATTACAAAATATTTGAAACTGAGAAGTACTTAAAGAACTACATATAAAAAACTGTGAAATGTAACTAAAATAATATTTACCAGAAAGTTTATTGCCTAAAATAAATATGTTAGAAAAGAAAATGTCTAGGCTTTTTTCTCAAGAAATTGAAGACTGGAAATTTTTTTAAAAGAAAAAATAATGTGCTAGGATTGAAATTATTTTTAAAAATGGAGCTGATTAACTTAGAAGTGTGCATGTGAATAGTCAGGTTTCTGTGACTGAATTATTTTTATGGTTATTTAAGTGTAATGAGGTAATATAAGCATATTTTATCTACTCAAGGTCTAGAGAACTGTTTTCTAGTTCTTTTTATTTAAAAGATTCATGCCACTTGTGATGATTCACTTTCCTTTTCTGGAACTTGATGACTTAATTAATGTAAAAAGAAGAATTTGGAGGAAAGCACACCCAGCTCTTCTGGGATTCTGTGTTTCCAGAGCCCTTGCGGAGGCAACTGAATAGAAAGTTCAGCCTATAGAGCTTATTGTTATTGTATGGATCACTAGCACCTGTTTGGGAGCCTAGAAACTGAAATGGAGAGTCATATTACACAGTGCACAGCATTATTTTCATGGTTAGTAGTGGTAGTAGCAGTGGTGCCGGTGGTAATGGTAATAGCGTAAAATTTATAATCAAGGTGACTCGCTTACTGTCATTTCCTTTGTGTGATCACAATTAGTTCATAACTAAATTCTCAGCACTAAAAATCCAACCTTTCCCCTCTTTACAATATTTTCAGTAAAATGTCTAACTCTCTTCCAAGGCACATTACATTAATAGAAGCTCTAAGTTGCTCCTATGTGTCCCTAGGGCAAGACGACTAACAACCATCTGGTTAAATCAGTGGCATATTCATTT
Source organism: Tragulus kanchil (assembly GCA_022376925.1). Taxonomy (NCBI): domain Eukaryota; kingdom Metazoa; phylum Chordata; class Mammalia; order Artiodactyla; family Tragulidae; genus Tragulus; species Tragulus kanchil. The sequence goes on from JAIOJX010000004.1 coordinate 131,568,205, forward strand.
ACTCAAGGAGTTTCTGGTCTGAAAAAATAGTAAGGTGGGCTCTTTCATTTGTCTTTCATGAAGAATAAAATAAAAAGCCTTTCCAAAGTTAGAGAAAATTTCACGGTGGGTTTTGTTCATCATGTAGAAAAGTCTTCCTTCAGTATCTCTTGTTCCTTCCCTTTCACCACATTTGTAAGAAGGATGAATGACAGCTGGGAATGGGACACCAGGGACCCCTCCTGACTGTCTGTTCTCTCTAAACCAATGGTCTACAGTGTATTGTCAGAGACCCTTCCAGAGAATCAGCAAAGTCAAAACTGTTTTCCTAGTAATGCAAAGATATTATTTTCCCCTTTCTCATTCTCCCATGAGTGTACAGCAAAGTATTCCATAACCATATGACATATAAATGAGGTTTCCCAGGTGGTAAAGTGGTAAAGAACCTGCCTGCCAATGCAGGAGGCATGATTTCGATCCCTGGGTTTGGAAGATCCCTGAGGAAATGACAACCTGTTCCACTGTTCTTAAGCATATTTTATCTACTCAAGGTCTAGAGAACTGTTTTCTAGTTCTTTTTATTTAAAAGATTCATGCCACTTGTGATGATTCACTTTCCTTTTCTGGAACTTGATGACTTAATTAATGTAAAAAGAAGAATTTGGAGGAAAGCACACCCAGCTCTTCTGGGATTCTGTGTTTCCAGAGCCCTTGCGGAGGCAACTGAATAGAAAGTTCAGCCTATAGAGCTTATTGTTATTGTATGGATCACTAGCACCTGTTTGGGAGCCTAGAAACTGAAATGGAGAGTCATATTACACAGTGCACAGCATTATTTTCATGGTTAGTAGTGGTAGTAGCAGTGGTGCCGGTGGTAATGGTAATAGCGTAAAATTTATAATCAAGGTGACTCGCTTGCTACTGTCATTTCCTTTGTGTGATCACAATTAGTTCATAACTAAATTCTCAGCACTAAAAATCCAACCTTTCCCCTCTTTACAATATTTTCAGTAAAATGTCTAACTCTCTTCCAAGGCACATTACATTAATAGAAGCTCTAAGTTGCTCCTATGTGTCCCTAGGGCAAGACGACTAACAACCATCTGGTTAAATCAGTGGCATATTCATTTACTCAAGGAGTTTCTGGTCTGAAAAAATAGTAAGGTGGGCTCTTTCATTTGTCTTTCATGAAGAATAAAATAAAAAGCCTTTCCAAAGTTAGAGAAAATTTCACGGTGGGTTTTGTTCATCATGTAGAAAAGTCTTCCTTCAGTATCTCTTGTTCCTTCCCTTTCACCACATTTGTAAGAAGGATGAATGACAGCTGGGAATGGGACACCAGGGACCCCTCCTGACTGTCTGTTCTCTCTAAACCAATGGTCTACAGTGTATTGTCAGAGACCCTTCCAGAGAATCAGCAAAGTCAAAACTGTTTTCCTAGTAATGCAAAGATATTATTTTCCCCTTTCTCATTCTCCCATGAGTGTACAGCAAAGTATTCCATAACCATATGACATATAAATGAGGTTTCCCAGGTGGTAAAGTGGTAAAGAACCTGCCTGCCAATGCAGGAGGCATGATTTCGATCCCTGGGTTTGGAAGATCCCCTAGATTAGGAAATGACAACCTGTTCCACTGTTCTTGCCTGGAGAATCCCATGGACAGAGGAGCCTGGCAGGCTATAGTCCCTGGGGCTACAAAGAGTTAGTCCTGTATGAACAACTGAGCACCTGACAAGGGATATCACAATCGTTTGAATAGGGAAGCAGACAAGAGAATCTCACTGTCTTCTACTAAAACACAGGTTAAAGACATTTACAAAAATGCAAAGCAATGCCATTCTTCCCACAAAATATTTCTGACTTTGATCATGTATTTATTATATTTTTATAAACACATTATTTTCATTGATATGTCAAGGGTCTGTCATTATATATTAATGTATTATATGTATTTTGATATAATTTTATATAATTATATAATAATAATTATATTTCAATTAAACTAATATAATGGTTATATGCATTTATGTATATTTTAATATATATTCATAACTAACACAGGTTATGAGAATACTTAATTTTCCATTTTAATTTCAATGGTGGTAAATATTGATAGATACTAATCCACATGAGCAAAAATTCTTTATAACGTTTAAGAGTTCCTAAGATTAAAAATTTGGCAACCATTGCTTCAACTAGTTCCTTTGACAGCCAAGAGGAAAAACAGAAAACAAACAAATCAAAGTGCCAAACTTAGATGCTGAACTAAACCCAAAGAGGATAAAGCACTTGGAAAATCTCTCCCAACTTCCATAATGATTTACCAAAAACTTAGATTTTTGTGAGTAAAGTCTTCCTTCAGTTTTTTCCTTCCCTTTCACCACATTTGTAAGAAGGATGAATGACAGCTGGGAATGGGACACCAGGGACCCTCCTGACTGTCTGTCTCTAAACCAATGGTCTACAGTGTATTGTCAGAGACCCTTCCAGAGAATCAGCAAAGTCAAAACTGTTTTCCTAGTAATGCAAAGATATTATTTTCCCTTTCTCATTCTCCCATGAGTGTACAGCAAAGTATTCCATAACCATATGACATATAAATGAGGTTTCCCAGGTGGTAAAGTGGTAAAGAACCTGCCTGCCAATGCAGGAGGCATGAGTTCGATCCCTGGGTTTGGAAGATCCCCTAGATTAGGAAATGACAACCTGTTCCACTGTTCTTGCCTGGAGAATCCCATGGACAGAGGAGCCTGGCAGGCTATAGTCCCTGGGGCTACAAAGAGTTAGTCCTGTATGAACAACTGAGCACCTGACAAGGGATATCACAATCGTTTGAATAGGGAAGCAGACAAGAGAATCTCACTGTCTTCTACTAAAACACAGGTTAAAGACATTTACAAAAATGCAAAGCAATGCCATTCTTCCCACAAAATATTTCTGACTTTGATCATGTATTTATTATATTTTTATAAACACATTATTTTCATTGATATGTCAAGGGTCTGTCATTATATATTAATGTATTATATGTATTTTGATATAATTTTATATAATTATATAATAATAATTATATTTCAATTAAACTAATATAATGGTTATATGCATTTATGTATATTTTAATATATATTCATAACTAACATAGGTTATGAGAATACTTAATTTTCCATTTTAATTTCAATGGTGGTAAATATTGATAGATACTAATCCACATGAGCAAAAATTCTTTATAACGTTTAAGAGTTCCTAAGATTAAAAATTTGGCAACCATTGCTTCAACTAGTTCCTTTGACAGCCAAGAGGAAAAACAGAAAACAAACAAATCAAAGTGCCAAACTTAGATGCTGAACTAAACCCAAAGAGGATAAAGCACTTGGAAAATCTCTCCCAACTTCCATAATGATTTACACTTGATGTGAGTAAGAAACTCTTTTTTTTTTTTTTTTTTGGCCACTTTATTGGTCTTTCATTTATTTACTTTCATCCGTCTTTGTTCTTTGGTCCGTGTGGGCCTCCCATCGCAGCGGCCTCTGTGGCTGCAGAGCACCGGCTCTGGGCACATGTGCTCCAGATATCCGGCTGGGTAGTTGGACACATTGGTCCAGCTGCTCTGTGGTATGTGGGATCTTCCCAAGTCAGGGATCGAACCGGAGCCCCTTGCACTGCAAGGCGGTGTCTTTACTCACTGAGCCATCAGGAAAACCCAGTAAGAGACTCTTTAATTCAAAATCACATATGAGGAACTTCCCTGGAGGTACAGTGGTTAAGACTCCACACTTCCACTGCAGGGGCACCAGTTTGGGGAACAAGGATCTCACATGCCAGGTGGGTGAAATATAAATAAATTCCTATCAAAAATCATGTATGACATTAGGCTGGGATGAATAAAATGAAGGAAGAGTTAAGTAAAGAAAAGTGGGAAAGGGATCAGACTGGACTGTAGATTTTTAATGTAGTATAAGGTATTCTTACTGCTTATCTTAAAATATGCTATTTTGCATCTCTGTATCTTAAACGTTTGGGTTGTCTTATACGTGGCATCCGTGCATATGGTTTAAAGATTACTGTTCAGAACATGTTGCACTGTCCTTCAGTCTTGTTAATAATAGTAGTATATAGGTTCAGAGCCGAGATTATGGAATCAGTCTGTCTGGGTTAAACCCTACTCTTTCAAGTTATTTAATTCCTTTGTCTATAATATGGGGTAGATAACAATAGCAGCTCTGCCATGGGGGTTTCCATCATGATAATATTTGTGACTACTTGATATGTGCTTAGCACAGTGTCTGGCCCACGGGGAGTGTCCTATGTATGTTAAGTGAGCGCATAAGTAAAACCAGAGCTTCCCAGATTAGACTCCAAGAAAAAGCAAGGGCCTGAGCTGTGAAGTGAACACAATATGGGGGCGGCAGATCAGAGTGAGCTGTTAAGTAAGGAAAACAGACGGCAGCCTCTGAGATTAGAATGAGTGGGTCTCAGACAGACCACACAGCAAGTCCAAAGAACCAAAGCAACTTTAAATTAGAAGGATGTGCTCAGTTGTTTCAATCATGTCTGATTCTTTGCCATTCTACTGAGTGTAGCCCTCCAGACTCCTCTCTGGGATTCTCCAGGCAAGAATGCTGGAGTGGGTTACCATATCCTCCTCCAGGGGATCTTCCAGACCCAGGCATAGAACCCACAGCTCCAGCATATGACCCTGAGCCACTGGAGAAACCCAAATGAAAGGAGAGAGGCTGGGGGGAAAAAGTATTGGTCCAAATACTCTTTCATGAGAAACATTTCACAGAGACTGAGCTTGTGTGAAGGACTGTGGGAGACGGTTATCCACGCCTTAGGGGCAGAGACACAACCCTCTGAACCCGAACATCGACTTCGCTAAAAAATTGCCACCACCGCTTGATGGCAGTATATTCAAATCACACCATTTTCTGTTAAAAGATTATTTCTAAATTGTGTCCCAATGCACTGAAAAAATGTGTTTGAAGTATTCTGAGGTCCAAAGAAGGCAGAGATTTTTTTAAAAGTCATGTCACATAGTTTTTTTTTTTTCCAGGGGAAATTTAATTAAACTTGAGAAAAGGAAACTTTGATTTACTCTGGAATTTATATTAATCTGTTGTAATTTCATTAAGTAATCCAAATGCTTTTGAAAGCACTCTTATGAAGTTTTTTTTACAATAGTCAAATTTTAATTAAGTGTGTTATTTATTTAACTAATCTTGTTCAAAAATAGGGTCTTACCAACATATATTAAATGTATAATTCAGTTTGGTGCATATGGTTATTTATGTATTTTTAAACAACAAAGACTTGTGATCACTGTGTATTCAGAAGTAAATAATGGGCTTAATATTTTAAAGTCAGACACAATTTAATTTTCTATAATTAAATATGTCACAATAGCTAAATTCCAGAGTTGCAACGGAAATTTCCTTCTTTCTGTGATGCTTTAGATAGTAGCTGTAGGAGGAATTATTCTCTGAGCACAAAGTACCTATTGCTTTTCCACCCAAATACAAACAAGATCAAGTCACCATCTTTAAGTTTATCATGTAACTCCAGAATAGCAGGAGTAAACTTTTAGAGAAGGACTATCTTTCTAGTATAAACACTGCCAGTAGCAGAAATGCAGTAATGTACAGCTAGTGATTATAATGGGCATTCTTCTAGAAGCAAAGTGGAGGAGCACAGTCTTTCAGAAGTTCTAAGTTAATTATTTCTCTGTAGAATTACATAAAGTAATGCTGGTACTATGTATGTAGTACTAGGGAGTGGCTTGTCTTCCTTCTATTCCTCTGTAAGCACAATGGGAAATAAATATCATATATTAACGCATAATGAGGCCTCCCTGGTGGCTCAGATGGTAAAGAATTTACCTGCAATGCTGGAAACCTGAATTTGATCCCTGGGTTGGGAAGATCCCCTGGAGAAGGGAACAGTAACTCACTCCAGTATTCTTGCCTGGGAAATCTCGTAGATAGAGGAAGCTGGTGGGCAACAGTGCACGGGGTCACAAAGAGTTGAACACACAGCTGACTAACACTTCACTTCTTCATTAACCCATATATGTGGAATCTGAAAAAAGTTGGTATAGATGATCTTATTTACAAGGGGAAATGGAGACACAGATGTAGAGAATAAATGTATGGATACTGAGAGGAGAAAGGGCGGGTGAAATGAATTGCAAGATTGGGATCGACACATGCACTATTCATGGGCTGTGTGCTAAGTCAAGCTGGTTGTTTCTGACTCTTTGTGACCCCATGGATGGTAGCGCCCCAGGCTTCTCTGTCCATGGCATTTTCCAAGCAAGAATACTGAAGCAAACGGGTCTTTGGTGCATATGGTTATTTATGTATTTTTAAACAACAAAGACTTGTGATCACTGTGTATTCAGAAGTAAATAATGGGCTTAATATTTTAAAGTCAGACACAATTTAATTTTCTATAATTAAATATGTCACAATAGCTAAATTCCAGAGTTGCAACGGAAATTTCCTTCTTTCTGTGATGCTTTAGATAGTAGCTGTAGGAGGAATTATTCTCTGAGCACAAAGTACCTATTGCTTTTCCACCCAAATACAAACAAGATCAAGTCACCATCTTTAAGTTTATCATGTAACTCCAGAATAGCAGGAGTAAACTTTTAGAGAAGGACTATCTTTCTAGTATAAACACTGCCAGTAGCAGAAATGCAGTAATGTACAGCTAGTGATTATAATGGGCATTCTTCTAGAAGCAAAGTGGAGGAGCACAGTCTTTCAGAAGTTCTAAGTTAATTATTTCTCTGTAGAATTACATAAAGTAATGCTGGTACTATGTATGTAGTACTAGGGAGTGGCTTGTCTTCCTTCTATTCCTCTGTAAGCACAATGGGAAATAAATATCATATATTAACGCATAATGAGGCCTCCCTGGTGGCTCAGATGGTAAAGAATTTACCTGCAATGCTGGAAACCTGAATTTGATCCCTGGGTTGGGAAGATCCCCTGGAGAAGGGAACAGTAACTCACTCCAGTATTCTTGCCTGGGAAATCTCGAGATAGAGGAAGCTGGTGGGCAACAGTGCACGGGGTCACAAAGAGTTGAACACACAGCTGACTAACACTTCACTTCTTCATTAACCCATATATGTGGAATCTGAAAAAAGTTGGTATAGATGATCTTATTTACAAGGGGAAATGGAGACACAGATGTAGAGAATAAATGTATGGATACTGAGAGGAGAAAGGGCGGGTGAAATGAATTGCAAGATTGGGATCAACACATGCACTATTCATGGGCTGTGTGCTAAGTCAAGCTGGTTGTTTCTGACTCTTTGTGACCCCATGGATGGTAGCGCCCCAGGCTTCTCTGTCCATGGCATTTTCCAAGCAAGAATACTGAAGCAAGTTGTCATTTCCTACTTGAGGGAATCTTCCCGACTCAGGGATCAAAGCCTTGTCTCTTACGTCTCTTGCACTGGCAGGTGGGTTCTTTACCACTAGCACCAGCTTTGGGAATCATATTATGTAAAAAATACAACTAATGGGAACCTACTATATAGGTAAGGAAACTCTATTCAGTGCTCTGGGGTGACCTAAATGGGAAGGAAATAATTCAGGAAAAAGGGTACATATGAATATGTATAGCTGATTCATTTTGCTATATAGTAGAAAGTAACACAACATTGTAAAGCAACTATACTCCAATAATAAAAAAAAATTGTGTTCCTGTTCAGCAATCCTGTGCTTGACCTACTTTGCAAAAACCCTCAAACTCTCTTTGTCCAACAATTAAATATTGTTCAACAATTAAATTTTGAAAATGGAATATAAAGAACAATGGGAAAAAGTTAAATACATATACTTGCTTTTGTTGGGAAATTAACTCGAATACTTGTACTTTTAAAGTGATATCTCTGCCGAGAACTTGTGAAATATTTTGTATGTATAAAGTTTTAAGCAGCCTCTTGTTTTAAACACAAGAGATGAAAGGATTTTGTGGGTTATGGACATGCTCCTGATTCTTTTAAGAGAAAAGTTTTCTAGGGAGTTTAATAATGAATTTGAACATTTGAGGATAGTTTCTTTTTTAAAGGAATCTTTGGAAAAGGAGATTTCTGACATCAACATTATGTCTTCTTCCTCATTCCCTTCTATTCCTTGGTTGCCGTTTGACTTACCCCCTCGCCTTGCCTGTGAGGTATTCATTCATTTATTCAACAAACATTCTATTGGGTACCTAATCTATGGCTCTGTTTTGGGACTGGTTAACAGTGTTGAACTTTACCTGGGCCTGGAAAACAGGATTCTCCCAGACAACAGTGAGGATTACTAAAGAGAAGGTCTGCACATAGACAGTGAGACCTATGGACTCAAATTCTTGTCTTCGGGTCCGATAGTAGTGAATCTAGTCCTCCTAAAACTGAATTCCTCTGCTGAGTTTATGATTAATTTCTCTATCCCAAACTTTATATTTGCTTTCTTGTCTCACTCCTATTCTGCTTAGGATGGAAGAATAACAAAGAAAACAGGGGATAGAAATTGAGAAGGGCCTTGTGGGGCCCTCAATTCACAGCACCTTTGTGTCTCACATTAAATGTAGAAAAAAGTATTAGTCTCCTAGGTCTTCTCTGGCTTCCAAAGAGCAGACTTAGCAGTGACTAACTAGGGCAGAGAGGAAATGCAGAAACAAAAGAAAAACAAGGGAAGGAATGATTGCTTAAGCAATAGTTCAGCAATAAAACAGAATCCTAGTTTCCCGAGAAATATACACAAGAGTCTGACACATATCTTTGAGTTGTTATGCAGAAATTAAGCCCCTCCCCACTGCCACCAGCCAGGTGGAGGATGGTTACTACATGCTGACCACAAGTACATAGATTCTACATTGGAACCAGAAGTTTGATGATTAAGATTCTTGTATTATCTCCCTAAAACCTCTTACCTCAACAACAGCCAGTCAGAAGAAAGTATACCAGTTTCAGCCCTCATCCCAAATTTTGCCTCTAAAAACCCTTTCCTGAATGTCACTGGGGAATTCAGGTGTTTTGAGCATGACCTTCCCATTCCTCTTTGATTGATGTCCTGAAATAAGCACTGTAACTTTCCTCACCACAACGATGTCAATAGATTGGCTTTGCTGAGTGGAGGGCAAACAGACGCAAGTTTGGTTCAGTAAGAGTAGTTCACAGCCAGGACTTTTGACTTTCAAGAGTCTAATATATATATTATCATACACATATACACACACATGCAATATATACATATGTATGTGTATATGCATATGTATACACATGCACATATATGCATATATGCGCTTCCCTCGTGGCTCAGATGGTGACGAATCTGAATACAATGCAAGAAACCGGGGTTTGATTCCTGGGTCGGAAAGATCCCCTGGAGAAGGGAGTGGCTATCCACTCCAATGTTTGTGCCTGGAGAATTCCATAGACAGAGAAGCCTAACAGACTACAGTCCATGGGTCCCGAAGAGTCAGACAAGACTGAGTAAATAACACAACTAACACACACACACATATATGTGTATAATGTATGTATATGTGTATGTGTACACACACACACACACACACACACACACAAAGCGACTGTGTGCTTAGTCGCTCAGTTGTGGCTGACTCTTTGTGACCCCATGGAATGTAGCCAGTCAGGTTTGTCTGGTTATGGGATTCTCCAGACAAGAATACTGGAGTGGGATGCTGTTTCTTTCTGCATATATCTATCTGTAAATATATAGATATACATATGGATATCATACCCTTGAAAGACAAAAGTCTTGACTTTGAACCACATATATATATGTGTATATGTATATATATGGATATATGCATCCATATATATGGGCTTTCTTGGTAGCTCAGCTGGTAAAGAATCTGCCTGCAATGCAGGTGATGTGGGTTCAATCCCTGGGTTGGGAAAGGTCCCCTGGAAGAGGACATGGAACCAGAATTATGATTAAGATTCTTGTATTATCTCCTAAAACCTCTTACCTCAACAACAGCCAGTCAGAAGAAAGTATACCAGTTTCAGCCCTCATCCCAAATTTTGCCTCTAAAAACCCTTTCCTGAATGTCACTGGGGAATTCAGGTGTTTTGAGCATGACCTTCCCATTCCTCTTTGATTGATGTCCTGAAATAAGCACTGTAACTTTCCTCACCACAACGATGTCAATAGATTGGCTTTGCTGAGTGGAGGGCAAACAGACGCAAGTTTGGTTCAGTAAGAGTAGTTCACAGCCAGGACTTTTGACTTTCAAGAGTCTAATATATATATTATCATACACATATACACACACATGCAATATATACATATGTATGTGTATATGCATATGTATACACATGCACATATATGCATATATGCGCTTCCCTCGTGGCTCAGATGGTGACGAATCTGAATACAATGCAAGAAACCGGGGTTTGATTCCTGGGTCGGAAAGATCCCCTGGAGAAGGAGTGGCTATCCACTCCAATGTTTGTGCCTGGAGAATTCCATAGACAGAGAAGCCTAACAGACTACAGTCCATGGGTCCCGAAGAGTCAGACAAGACTGAGTAAATAACACAACTAACACACACACACATATATGTGTATAATGTATGTATATGTGTATGTGTACACACACACACACACACACACACACACAAAGCGACTGTGTGCTTAGTCGCTCAGTTGTGGCTGACTCTTTGTGACCCCATGGAATGTAGCCAGTCAGGTTTGTCTGGTTATGGGATTCTCCAGACAAGAATACTGGAGTGGGATGCTGTTTCTTTCTGCATATATCTATCTGTAAATATATAGATATACATATGGATATCATACCCTTGAAAGACAAAAGTCTTGACTTTGAACCACATATATATATGTGTGTATATGTATATATATGGATATATACATCCATATATATGGGCTTTCTTGGTAGCTCAGCTGGTAAAGAATCTGCCTGCAATGCAGGTGATGTGGGTTCAATCCCTGGGTTGGGAAAGTCCCCTGGAAGAGGACATGGCAATCCACGCCAGTATTCTTGCCTGGTGAATCTCCATGGACAGAGGAGTCTGGCAGACTACAGTCCATGGAGTTGCAAAGTCTCGGACATGACTGAATGACTAAGCACAGCATAGCACAGAAGCTGATGATGTTAAAGTGCTGCACTCAGTATGCCAGCAAATTTGGAAAACTCAGCAATGGCCACAGGACTGGAAAATGTCAGTTTCCATGCCAATCCCAAAGAAGAGCAATGCCAAAGAATGTTCATCCTACTGTAAAATTGTTCTCATTTCTCATGTTATTAATAGTAAAATTATGCTCAAAATCCTTCAAGCTAGGCTTCAGCAGTACATGAACCTAGAACTTCCAGATATACAAGCTGCCCTTAGAAAAGGCAGAAGAACCAGAGATCAAATTTCCAGCATTCGTTGGACCATGAAGAAAGCCAAGAGACTTCCAGAGAAACATCTACTTCTGCTTCATTGACTACTCTGTAGCCTTTGGCTCTATGGATCATAGCAAACGGTAGAAAATTCTTAAGAGATGGGAATATTCAACCCTAAACTGCCTTACTTGCCTCCTGAGAAACCTGTATAAGGGTCAAGAAGCAACAGAGTCAGATGTGGAACAACAGACTGTTCAAAATTGGCAAAGGAGTATGACAGGAATGTATATTGTCGCCCTGCTTATTTAACTTCGATGCAGAATACATCATGAGAAATGGTGGGCCGGTTGAATCACAAGCTGGAGTCAAGATTGCCAAAAGAAATATCAACAACCTCAGATATGCAAATTATACCACTCTAAAGGCAGAAAGTGAAGAGGAACTAAAGAGCCTCTTGAGTGGGAAAAATCTGGCTTGAAACTCAACATTAAAAAAACTAAGATCATGAATTCTGGTCCCATGACTTCATGGCAAATAGAAGGGGAAAATGTGGAAACAGTGACAGATTTTATTTCCTTAGGCTCAAAGATCACTGCCGACAGTGACTGCAGCCATGAAATTAAAAGACACTTCTCCTTTAAAGAAAAGCTATGACAAATCTAGACCTTGTATTAAAAAGCAGAGATAGCACTTTGCCAACAAAGATCAGTAAAGTCAAAGCAATGGCTTTTTCAGTAATCATGTATGGATATGACAGTTGGGCCATAAAGAAGGCTAAGTGCCAAAAAATGGATGCTTTCAAACTGTAGTGTTGGAGAGGACTCTTGAGAGTCCCTAGGACTACAAGGAGATGAAAACAGTTAATCTTCAAGGGAATCAATCCTGGGTATTCATTGGAAGGTCTGATATTAAAGCTAACACTCCAATACTTTGGCAACCTGAATCAAGGAGTTGACTTATTGGAAAAGACTGATGCAGGAAAAGACTGAAGGCAAAAGCAGAAACGGGCCACAGAGAGTCACATGTTTAGATAGCATCATAGACTCTATGTACATACATTTGAGTGATCCTTAAAAGCGGTATTTTCATGTTATTAATAGTAAAATTATGCTCAAAATCCTTCAAGCTAGGCTTCAGCAGTACATGAACCTAGAACTTCCAGATATACAAGCTGCCCTTAGAAAAGGCAGAAGAACCAGAGATCAAATTTCCAGCATTCGTTGGACCATGAAGAAAGCCAAGAGACTTCCAGAGAAACATCTACTTCTGCTTCATTGACTACTCTGTAGCCTTTGGCTCTATGGATCATAGCAAACGGTAGAAAATTCTTAAGAGATGGGAATATTCAACCCTAAACTGCCTTACTTGCCTCCTGAGAAACCTGTATAAGGGTCAAGAAGCAACAGAGTCAGATATGGAACAACAGACTGTTCAAAATTGGCAAAGGAGTATGACAGGAATGTATATTGTCGCCCTGCTTATTTAACTTCGATGCAGAATACATCATGAGAAATGGTGGGCCGGTTGAATCACAAGCTGGAGTCAAGATTGCCAAAAGAAATATCAACAACCTCAGATATGCAAATTATACCACTCTAAAGGCAGAAAGTGAAGAGGAACTAAAGAGCCTCTTGAGTGGGAAAAAACTGGCTTGAAACTCAACATTAAAAAAACTAAGATCATGAATTCTGGTCCCATGACTTCATGGCAAATAGAAGGGGAAAATGTGGAAACAGTGACAGATTTTATTTCCTTAGGCTCAAAGATCACTGCCGACAGTGACTGCAGCCATGAAATTAAAAGACACTTCTCCTTTAAAGAAAAGCTATGACAAATCTAGACCTTGTATTAAAAAGCAGAGATAGCACTTTGCCAACAAAGATCAGTAAAGTCAAAGCAATGGCTTTTTCAGTAATCATGTATGGATATGACAGTTGGGCCATAAAGAAGGCTAAGTGCCAAAAAATGGATGCTTTCAAACTGTAGTGTTGGAGAGGACTCTTGAGAGTCCCTAGGACTACAAGGAGATGAAAACAGTTAATCTTCAAGGGAATCAATCCTGGGTATTCATTGGAAGGTCTGATATTAAAGCTAACACTCCAATACTTTGGCAACCTGAATCAAGGAGTTGACTTATTGGAAAAGACTGATGCAGGAAAAGACTGAAGGCAAAAGCAGAAACGGGCCACAGAGAGTCACATGTTTAGATAGCATCATAGACTCTATGTACATACATTTGAGTGTATTCTGGGGCATATTGGAGGACAAAAAAGCCTGGTATTTTGCAGTTCGTGGGGTCTGCAAAAAGTCACACTCTACTTAGTGACTGAAAAATAACAACAACAATAATTTGCGTAATTTACACAATTTCTTTATTTTTTAGGAGAAGCATTATGTTTGCAAGATTTTGCTATTAAAAATATAAATGGATAAACATCCTCATGTACAATTATATCTATCATATGATAAATTCTCAGGAATTGGTCAAAGGATATAGACATTCTCTAGGCCTTTAACACTCAACTAAAATTTGTTTTCCAGGAATATTGTTCTGATTTACTTTTCCATTAGCTGTGTATGAGAATGGCTTTTTCACAGTAACTTTGCCAACATGAGAAGTCTCATTTCTAAAATGGCAGATTGGCAGAGGTTAGCATAGTGAGTGAGTTGGAGAGAGTAAATTTTTTTTATATTTCAGGAAAATAATTTATTATTATCTTTCTGAAATGATGAGTGCAAAGACACTAGAAACATCTACACCATTTGAACTAACTACACCAATCAGAAAAAAATTTCCTAAGAAAAAATGAATGGCCAGTGTAAAATGAGTATTTAAAATGTTAATTGTGGTGTTGCAAAATAGTGGGTAAAAAAGCAACTTAGTTGGGATTATTGAAGAAATTACAAAATAACTGTATACTAGAGTGTTATAAAACTACTAAAGACGTGGAAAAACATTAATGCTGATGAGGTACTAAGTAAAGAGCAATCATTTAAGCTGTCAGTAAAATAACAATTTTGAATTTTTTAAAAACCATATATTGACATAAAAAAAGTATGGAAACAGATACAAAAATGTTGACAATGTCTTTGGGGTGTTTTTTGTTTGTTAGTCTTATTTCTGTCATTTTGTTCTATTTTATAATATCTTTGGAAGATGATGCTTGGAAGGATTGAAGGGAAAAGGAGAAGGGCGAGACAGAGAATGGAATGGTTAGACGGCATCACCAACTCAGTTGACATGAAACAAAGCAATCTCCAGGAAACAGTGAAGGACACATGCACCTAGTATATTGCAGTTCTCAGGGTCGCCTTAGCGACACAACAGCATCTTGGTAGAAAATATATTTTAAAGGAAGCACATATAAGGATAAAATTATTATTTCTATGCCCATAAAAATTATAATCATTGGTTCAAAAATTTGTCAACGTTTATTATAATTAATATTAGCATTTTAAAGGCCCTTATTTTCACTATCAATCAAAGCCATTGTTACCAGCTTTGTTTTTATTCTCAGGAAAATGGATTTTCTTCCTTAACTCTACTAATGTGTTGAATTGTTTCTTATCATATTTTGAGCTGCAATTATGACTGAATATAATACTTTATATTTCACCTAATTTGTTTCATGAAAACTGATAAAACCAGACAGTATTTCCATGTAAGTATTTCCATATACTTTTCCCATTAAGTAAAGATTAATTGGCTTTTTAAAAAATTAAAGGTTCAAGATTTTTAACTATATTAAACTCTGTTGTCCTTGGCAGTTCATATAAATGAGGAACAAGTCTCTGCCAATTCTTTTTCTCAGTCCCATAAAATTGAATTATTGCTAGGTCAATGTACTCCTTTGATGCTCCAAATGTGTCTGTTAACCAGTGGCATGGTTATCTCCAGGAAGCTTTAGAAAATGCAAAATCTTCAGTCTCATTCAATACCCACTAATTGAGAATCCATGGGTTAAGTTTTCCAAATAATTTGTATGCATGTTAATTAATATTTGAGAAACACTGACCAGAAATGATGAGAATAAACTTTCTTTTTCCTCTACTTTTTTGTTGGTTGAACCTTGTTTAAACCTAACCCTGAAGATAAAAACAACTATTATAGTACTTTTATGCCCAGCTTGAAACAATCTCTCTCCCTCTTTTTTTTTTTTGACTGACTCAGAGATAGTGCAGGTACATGATTTCAAACCAAATAAATTGAGACAAAGTTGAAGTTTTCCTGGAAAGATTCAAATGTGGGAAAAAAATCACAGACAATTGCTTAAGTGTGCCTGTCAAAACTAGATCTATTTTTCAAGTGATAAGATTTCTTCTTTCTATATCAGACCAAAACAGATTCCTGCACATAAGCAATGGTTATATCAAAATATATGGATGATATTTTCTGCTTCCAGGACTTCTTTCTGGTGAAGATAATATCTGTCAAAGCTGTGCTTTTAAAAAAATATGAGTATTTAAACTAAAACAACTCAGAAAAATGACATGACACTATTTGACCACTTATACTAAACACATCTGGTGGAAAATAGTATCCTTAATTTAAAAGAGCAGATGGAAAAATTTTCTCCTGAAAATCAATGTTAATAAAACAGCCTTTTCAGTCTTTCCAAGTGGCTTTTTTTTTCTTTTCTAAATCCTTAGGTCTTCTATCAATCCTAAAGTAATGCAAGCTCTCCAAGGTCCAAGTGATGTTTAGAAAGAGCAATGAGAAAGCACAATGACAAGACTCAGGATATACCATCCTACCTCACGTAAGAAAGAAAGTAGAGAAATCCAAAATGAGAATGAGATCTAGGGCCATACCAAATTATGTTATCTGAGCACATAGAATCTGGAAGTATAGTCACTCCACAGTGGTATGCCAACTAGGACAAGTGACTCAATTGTGCTGGAGACTCTAGTCATTACCACTTGTACCTTCCCATAGTCTCAGCAGAGTAATGAGAAGAAAATAGGAACAAAGAAACTTTCTCAGCTTTATGTATGTGAGTAAAGTCTTTCTTCCTCCTAAGCTTGTGAAGTAAGAATGGGTATATATGGTATATTCATTGGTCCTCCTCCTCTGACAAATGGTTAATTTTTCCAGGAAGCTTTAGAAAATGCAAAATCTTCAGTCTCATTCAATACCCACTAATTGAGAATCCATGGGTTAAGTTTTCCAAATAATTTGTATGCATGTTAATTAATATTTGAGAAACACTGACCAGAAATGATGAGAATAAACTTTCTTTTTCCTCTACTTTTTTGTTGGTTGAACCTTGTTTAAACCTAACCCTGAAGATAAAAACAACTATTATAGTACTTTTATGCCCAGCTTGAAACAATCTCTCTCCCTCTTTTTTTTTTGACTGACTCAGAGATAGTGCAGGTACATGATTTCAAACCAAATAAATTGAGACAAAGTTGAAGTTTTCCTGGAAAGATTCAAATGTGGGAAAAAAATCACAGACAATTGCTTAAGTGTGCCTGTCAAAACTAGATCTATTTTTCAAGTGATAAGATTTCTTCTTTCTATATCAGACCAAAACAGATTCCTGCACATAAGCAATGGTTATATCAAAATATATGGATGATATTTTCTGCTTCCAGGACTTCTTTCTGGTGAAGATAATATCTGTCAAAGCTGTGCTTTTAAAAAAATATGAGTATTTAAACTAAAACAACTCAGAAAAATGACATGACACTATTTGACCACTTATACTAAACACATCTGGTGGAAAATAGTATCCTTAATTTAAAAGAGCAGATGGAAAAATTTTCTCCTGAAAATCAATGTTAATAAAACAGCCTTTTCAGTCTTTCCAAGTGGCTTTTTTTTTCTTTTCTAAATCCTTAGGTCTTCTATCAATCCTAAAGTAATGCAAGCTCTCCAAGGTCCAAGTGATGTTTAGAAAGAGCAATGAGAAAGCACAATGACAAGACTCAGGATATACCATCCTACCTCACGTAAGAAAGAAAGTAGAGAAAACCAAAATGAGAATGAGATCTAGGGCCATACCAAATTATGTTATCTGAGCACATAGAATCTGGAAGTATAGTCACTCCACAGTGGTATGCCAACTAGGACAAGTGACTCAATTGTGCTGGAGACTCTAGTCATTACCACTTGTACCTTCCCATAGTCTCAGCAGAGTAATGAGAAGAAAATAGGAACAAAGAAACTTTCTCAGCTTTATGTATGTGAGTAAAGTCTTTCTTCCTCCTAAGCTTGTGAAGTAAGAATGGGTATATATGGTATATTCATTGGTCCTCCTCCTCTGACAAATGAAGTTAATAAAATCTAAATGGCATAACTGTGAAAATGAAGGAGCTGATGTCTGTGACCATTTAAGCTTCAGACATAGTTTCTTTGACCAAAATATTTATCCAATCATAAAAATTAAATCATACTTTTCTGAAAGTAAGCATATAAAAATGAGTAGTTTTTATCATAGGTAATTAAATATACTGATCATATAAACTGACATTCCCAATGGGATGTGATGTCCCAGTATTCACAGATTTGTCTGTTTTCCCTTTTCAATACTTTTGACTTTTGCAACTAAGTATACTTAGTGTTTAGTTTTGTCACTTTTATTAGTCCTTTACTTTTTACTTCATTAACTTTCATACAAGCATATAGGATCACAATGGGATGAAGGACAAAGAGGGTTTAGTCCCATAAACTTGACTGACATCTTCGATTTCTTTCAAAATCCTTTTTCCTGTTTGATATTTAAAACACAAGATAAGCTTCTTGGGTTCTCTCCTCATCAAGATGCAAAGCGAAAAGCTTATCATTCCAAAATGTTTACTGAAGAAGTAGTGCACTATTTTAAATAGGCCCTCTGAGGCCGTATTAGGATGCTGAAAACATGGCTAATTTGTCTTGGAACCTATGCTGTTAGCAAAGATGTGCAAACAAGAGCATACTGCTTTCAGAATTCCACCAAGGGAAATACAATGCAGAATTTCTTCCTTATTATATACTTTAATGCAATTTTCTTATGGTGAAGCACAGCTATTTTACAATTAGCATGAATTCATTTTTTGCGGGAGGGGGTGGGGTGGGGGAGGTAGGGGAGCAGGCGGGCCACTTCTATTCGTCTTTCATTATCTATTTTTATCCATCTTTGTTCTTTGACCCGTGTGGGCCTCCCATCGCAGCAGCCTCTGTTGTCGCAGAGCACCGGCTCTGGGCGCATGCGCTCCAGAGCTCTAGCTCGGTAATTGGACACATCAGTCCAGCTGCTCCGCGGCACGTGGGATCTTCCCAGGCCAGGGATTGAACCGGTGCCGCTTGCACTGCAAGGCTGTGTCCTTACCCACTGGACCACCAGGGAAGACCTGGTGCTTTTTATTTACCTGTTTACTCATTTCCATCTGTTAGATTATTTGCCCATTCTACAACTGGAAAATAATTTGAAGTTATTTACATTAAAAAGCAAACACACAATAGGAGAATCTGTACAGTGGTAAGATACTTTACCTAGTTTACCTGTTTGGACATTAAGTGAAAGTGAATTACTACTGGATAAAACCAATGAAGCTACCCAGATATTTAGTGTGCTCCATACTGTAATAGTAGATTACCTTGCTTTTTCATACTTACTAAGAAAATGGAAGCAATAGAAATAGAACTTTCGTATCCTCCCAGACTGTGAGCTCTACCTGAATCCTTTTTTTGCTTTCCTTTGTGTTTCCATGGGCGACTAGTCATTGTCATCTCAGGGCAATCACTCTTCCAGTGCCCTGGATTCCATGCATTCCTTTCATCTAGTGAGATGTGTTCCTGCAATTTTCATCCTCCCCTGCATCCTCTATTATTTGTTCCTTACTACTGAATCATCTTATTTCATACAAATATGCTGTCATAGCTCTCATTAAAAACAAAATGTCTTGACCTCACACTTCCTTCCTTCCCCTGCCATATGGCTTTGCTGCCTGTGAAGTCACTGAAAATATTTCTCTACAAGGATTTTAGGCAACTAGGAAATAACACCATGTTTCCTTGTTCCAGTTGAGATCCAACTTTTTTTGCAAAAAAAAAGAGCATACTGCTTTCAGAATTCCACCAAGGGAAATACAATGCAGAATTTCTTCCTTATTATATACTTTAATGCAATTTTCTTATGGTGAAGCACAGCTATTTTACAATTAGCATGAATTCATTTTTTGCGGAGGGGTGGGGTGGGGGAGGTAGGGGAGCAGGCGGGCCACTTCTATTCGTCTTTCATTATCTATTTTTATCCATCTTTGTTCTTTGACCCGTGTGGGCCTCCCATCGCAGCAGCCTCTGTTGTCGCAGAGCACCGGCTCTGGGCGCATGCGCTCCAGAGCTCTAGCTCGGTAATTGGACACATCAGTCCAGCTGCTCCGCGGCACGTGGGATCTTCCCAGGCCAGGGATTGAACCGGTGCCGCTTGCACTGCAAGGCTGTGTCCTTACCCACTGGACCACCAGGGAAGACCTGGTGCTTTTTATTTACCTGTTTACTCATTTCCATCTGTTAGATTATTTGCCCATTCTACAACTGGAAAATAATTTGAAGTTATTTACATTAAAAAGCAAACACACAATAGGAGAATCTGTACAGTGGTAAGATACTTTACCTAGTTTACCTGTTTGGACATTAAGTGAAAGTGAATTACTACTGGATAAAACCAATGAAGCTACCCAGATATTTAGTGTGCTCCATACTGTAATAGTAGATTACCTTGCTTTTTCATACTTACTAAGAAAATGGAAGCAATAGAAATAGAACTTTCGTATCCTCCCAGACTGTGAGCTCTACCTGAATCCTTTTTATGCTTTCCTTTGTGTTTCCATGGGCGACTAGTCATTGTCATCTCAGGGCAATCACTCTTCCAGTGCCCTGGATTCCATGCATTCCTTTCATCTAGTGAGATGTGTTCCTGCAATTTTCATCCTCCCCTGCATCCTCTATTATTTGTTCCTTACTACTGAATCATCTTATTTCATACAAATATGCTGTCATAGCTCTCATTAAAAACAAAATGTCTTGACCTCACACTTCCCTTCCTTCCCCTGCCATATGGCTTTGCTGCCTGTGAAGTCACTGAAAATATTTCTCTACAAGGATTTTAGGCAACTAGGAAATAACACCATGTTTCCTGTTCCAGTTGAGATCCAAACTGAGAGAGAAATAGGATTTAGAGAAATTAAGATTAATGACAAAAAGAATATGGGAGAACCCAGCTTAGATTCTGTGGTCCATATGTTGGCTAGTAATTCTCTACCTAATTAGACAGACTAATACCCCAGTCCTTGGGTGGGATGAATGTTGGCCTCTCCTGGAAGGGCAGCCTCCTTTATCTCAAAAGAGTGGAGCAGAGTGAGAGGTCTGCAGGCCAGAAGATGAAGAGAGGGGGGAGGGGAGTATGGCATCTCATCTGCATTCTTTCTGCAATTAAGGATCAGATCAGCTCCTCATTTGCTAGGAAGGAGTAATGAGGCAGAGAGAGGCTAGAAATGTGTTTCTAGAGAAGGCCTCCTTCTGGAGTCAGGAAGCAAAGGGAAGGAGGCTTCTCTCAAACGCACTGTGACCTCTCCTTCTGATGTTCCTTGAGTCTAAGCCAATTGGGCTTTCACCCGACTGGTCCACCCACATTCCTGTTATCCAGTCCCCAGGGAGTGCCATCTTGTCAGTAAAAGCCTGGTGTTGAAGGAGCACAGCTGCCATGACATCATAGATAGATGTGGTGTTTAGGCGTGAGAGGACCTGAGGCAGCCCCACCTGATTCCCCCTTAGTTCCTGTGAGGTGTAGAGCAGATCCCAGAAGTTCTTCTGTGGGACTTCTGCGGGGCAGGGAGAAGGAAGAAAGAGAGAATGTAGAAAGTGACTCCCAATTGAGTCAAAGTGGTTGGAACAGCACAGGGGAGGGAATATAGTAAGGTTGGTCTAGTGCAACTGAGTTTGAGGGAGGAAGAAGGGAAGCCCAGGCCTACGGGGAGATAGCTCAGTTTTCCAGAGGCAATTGCCATCATACTTCTAGCTTGGGTTGAGAGCCAAAGAGACTTGAACAGCCTCTCTAGGAGGGACAGAGCCCCAAAGCAAGCCAATTAGCAACAGCAGAGAAGAGCCCCCAAAGAGTCTTGACCTCACACTTCCCTTCCTTCCCCTGCCATATGGCTTTGCTGCCTGTGAAGTCACTGAAAATATTTCTCTACAAGGATTTTAGGCAACTAGGAAATAACACCATGTTTCCTGTTCCAGTTGAGATCCAAACTGAGAGAGAAATAGGATTTAGAGAAATTAAGATTAATGACAAAAAGAATATGGGAGAACCCAGCTTAGATTCTGTGGTCCATATGTTGGCTAGTAATTCTCTACCTAATTAGACAGACTAATACCCCAGTCCTTGGGTGGGATGAATGTTGGCCTCTCCTGGAAGGGCAGCCTCCTTTATCTCAAAAGAGTGGAGCAGAGTGAGAGGTCTGCAGGCCAGAAGATGAAGAGAGGGGGGAGGGGAGTATGGCATCTCATCTGCATTCTTTCTGCAATTAAGGATCAGATCAGCTCCTCATTTGCTAGGAAGGAGTAATGAGGCAGAGAGAGGCTAGAAATGTGTTTCTAGAGAAGGCCTCCTTCTGGAGTCAGGAAGCAAAGGGAAGGAGGCTTCTCTCAAACGCACTGTGACCTCTCCTTCTGATGTTCCTTGAGTCTAAGCCAATTGGGCTTTCACCCGACTGGTCCACCCACATTCCTGTTATCCAGTCCCCAGGGAGTGCCATCTTGTCAGTAAAAGCCTGGTGTTGAAGGAGCACAGCTGCCATGACATCATAGATAGATGTGGTGTTTAGGCGTGAGAGGACCTGAGGCAGCCCCACCTGATTCCCCCTTAGTTCCTGTGAGGTGTAGAGCAGATCCCAGAAGTTCTTCTGTGGGACTTCTGCGGGGCAGGGAGAAGGAAGAAAGAGAGAATGTAGAAAGTGACTCCCAATTGAGTCAAAGTGGTTGGAACAGCACAGGGGAGGGAATATAGTAAGGTTGGTCTAGTGCAACTGAGTTTGAGGGAGGAAGAAGGGAAGCCCAGGCCTACGGGGAGATAGCTCAGTTTTCCAGAGGCAATTGCCATCATACTTCTAGCTTGGGTTGAGAGCCAAAGAGACTTGAACAGCCTCTCTAGGAGGGACAGAGCCCCAAAGCAAGCCAATTAGCAACAGCAGAGAAGAGATACCTTCTCTGGAGCAGATGATAGACATGTCTCTCTCTAGCTAGACTCCATCTCATGAAAAGGCAGAGTGGTCACTTCTTGAGAGAGGCAACAATAGTCTTCATAATGAGTCTGAACTTTGAATGAAATTCACAAGGACTTCAAATATTCACTTGAAAAAAATGGCTTTAAACTAGAAGAGACTGAATCATCTCAAATTATCAGACTAAATTTTATTCAACTATTATGGAATACTGGGTGCCCCACTTCCCAGGTGGCACAGTGGTAAAGAATCCATCTGCCAGAGACACCAGTTCAGTTCCCGAGTCAGGAATATTCCTTGGAGGAGGAAATCATAACCCACTTCAGCATTATCACCTGGAAAATTCCATGGGCAAAGGAGCCAGGTGGGTACAGTCCATGAGGTCACAAAGAGTTGGACTGACTGATCATTCATGCACACAAGAGCAAATCAGCTCATTTATAGGATGTAAAGTTGCTCTTCTGTATATTTTGTAGAAATATATTCTAAGTCCTTTGTAACTGTACCTACCTCCTAAGTGGGTGATAGGCTGAAATTATGCTCCTATATGTCGAGTTTGGTTTCAGAAAATCATACTGTCATTTGGTAACCAGGCTACTTCATTTACATACCCATTATTGCCACCTGAGAAGTTGTAGCATCACAAACATAAACACAGATTTAATTAATGATGGGGCTTCCCCTGGTGGTCCAGTGGGTAAGGACACCGCCTTGCAGTGCAAGGGGCGCCGGTTCGATCCCCGGCCTGGGAAGATCCCATGTGCCGCGGAGCGGCTGGACTGATGTGTCCAATCACCGAGCCGGAGCTCTGGAGTGCATGCGCCCAGAGCCGGAGCTCTGCAGCGACAGACGCCACCGCGATGGGAGGCCCACAGGAGCCAAAGAACAAAGACAGATGAACATAAGAGAAATGAAAGACGAATAGAAGTGGCCCGCCCGCTCCCCTCCCTGACCCCCGCCCAAAATAAATAAATAAATCTTTAATTAATGATGAAAAGCAAAGGAAATAAAACTTTAAGCAGAAAAAATGACTCACACATGAACGTATGGGAACCTGAAATTGTTAATAAGTGGAGTTTTTAATCTCATGGCATCAGTTTTTTTATTTAGGAATCAAACAAAGGAAGAAAAGGATTTTGACAGGAATTTAGACACATCTTTGTTATGATTGAGAGGACTGGATGTCTCTAATTAAGAGCCTTACTTTTGAACCTCTTTTTTCACACCTGAACAGATATTATGGATTTCTACTGCACAGGAACAACTAATAAGCACTTACAGTACCCCCGCTGTTTGGGAAGGAGTGTTGATTTCCTCATGAACAATGCTGCTGCATTGCCTCAGAGGGGCTCTGGGGATAATTGGACTCTATCCCCAAAGGGGACGGGTTAAAAACAAAGGCACTGCCCTGTAGGGCTTTGAACTAGTTAGAAGGCAAAGAAACTCTCAGAAGCATAATTTATACCAAGATGCTATGATTGTTAATTACTGGGCAATTGCAGCATTTTTGAAGATAGGAAAGGAAAGAGTTACACAGTTAAGATACCCTTTTTATATCTGAGTTAGAGCTAGAGTTGCAGAAAGAACTCAAAATATAAAGGGTAGGGATATTGAACATGTTAAAAAAAAGGTTTCTATAACTGTCCTACCTCCTAAGTGGGTGATAGGCTGAAATTATGCTCCTATATGTCGAGTTTGGTTTCAGAAAATCATACTGTCATTTGGTAACCAGGCTACTTCATTTACATACCCATTATTGCCACCTGAGAAGTTGTAGCATCACAAACATAAACACAGATTTAATTAATGATGGGGCTTCCCCTGGTGGTCCAGTGGGTAAGGACACCGCCTTGCAGTGCAAGGGGCGCCGGTTCGATCCCCGGCCTGGGAAGATCCCATGTGCCGCGGAGTGGCTGGACTGATGTGTCCAATCACCGAGCCGGAGCTCTGGAGTGCATGCGCCCAGAGCCGGAGCTCTGCAGCGACAGACGCCACCGCGATGGGAGGCCCACAGGAGCCAAAGAACAAAGACAGATGAACATAAGAGAAATGAAAGACGAATAGAAGTGGCCCGCCCGCTCCCCTCCCTGACCCCCGCCCAAAATAAATAAATAAATCTTTAATTAATGATGAAAAACAAAGGAAATAAAACTTTAAGCAGAAAAAATGACTCACACATGAACGTATGGGAACCTGAAATTGTTAATAAGTGGAGTTTTTAATCTCATGGCATCAGTTTTTTTATTTAGGAATCAAACAAAGGAAGAAAAGGATTTTGACAGGAATTTAGACACATCTTTGTTATGATTGAGAGGACTGGATGTCTCTAATTAAGAGCCTTACTTTTGAACCTCTTTTTTCACACCTGAACAGATATTATGGATTTCTACTGCACAGGAACAACTAATAAGCACTTACAGTACCCCCGCTGTTTGGGAAGGAGTGTTGATTTCCTCATGAACAATGCTGCTGCATTGCCTCGGAGGGGCTCTGGGGATAATTGGACTCTATCCCCAAAGGGGACGGGTTAAAAACAAAGGCACTGCCCTGTAGGGCTTTGAACTAGTTAGAAGGCAAAGAAACTCTCAGAAGCATAATTTATACCAAGGTGCTATGATTATTAATTACTGGGCAATTGCAGCACTTTTGAAGATAGGAAAGGAAAGAGTTACACAATTAAGATACCCTTTTTATATCTGAGTTAGAGCTAGAGTTGCAGAAAGAACTCAAAATATAAAGGGTAGGGATATTGAACATGTTAAAAAAAAAAAAAGGTTTCTATTTACAATTATCTTAACTTTAGATATTAATTCACTTGTTTTTGAATATGACTACCCATAAAACAAAAATTTAAAAAAGAGCAAGAAATGATGTAATAAAATGCAAAAATAATTCAGTTATATAAATTATACTGGTTCCTTGATACAATACAAATGATAATCTCTGCACATTGTATTTTATGCTGTCTATATGTCGCTAACTCAAGAGCTCTTTCGTATCTGACGATGTAGTGGCGCTCTGTTAAATGTTAGAAGTGAGCAAATAGTTGACAACTCATACTTGAGGGAAACAATACATTTTTCTTGCTCTTTTAGGGAAACAACAGTATTTGCCCCATCTATTGATTACTCATGGGACCACCTCTGCTTGTGGGATTAAACTGTCTATTTGATCGCATCAGCTTTTCTAACTCATCCTTAAAAACTGTCCTTTTTCTCCTTTGGTTTTTCGGTGTATACTCATCAAACTTCACCATTCTTCAATATGTCTATTACTAGATTCTGGCCTTAGCATGTTTGAAGAAGGAACATCTTTACCTGGAAGAGGTGGGATGTGTCTTCAGTAATCACATCATTCACATTTGTCAACAGGCTTGCCTCTCATGTGAGTAAAATTGCTGAGTGACATCCTGGTTCTCAGAAAGTGTGTATAGAGGGTGATTTGAACACATCTCCTGGAGTCCTATCACAAACTAGAGGCAGCATCAAACTAATTGTCGTTTACTATGCACCCAGAGACAGAAAAGTTGAGGGAAAGGGGAATCTTGCCAAAGATGTTACTTGTTTTTTGTTTGTTTTGTTTTTGATGAGTCACCACATATTTTATTAAAAAATTTTTCTAGTATTTGGCAGTATTTTTTTGTGGATGACTTTTGGAGTGCAATTGCTTTACAATGCTGTGTTTTTCTCTGCTAGGAATGAAGTGAATCAGCTCTATGTACATATATCCCTTCCCTGTTTTTTCTAATGCATCATTAAGTGTTAAGATGGGAGAAGGCCAAGGCTCTAGGAAGATGGAACAAATGTAATTAAGTTTGTCTGCACTTCTGGTTGTAGTGCTTCCTAACATGTACCTTACTAATGATTTAGATTTTCTGCAAAATTTTAAAATTGGGAACAAGATGCACTAGGACTCAGGGAAAGGTTTCAGAAAACGTTAGAATGTATGTTTTTAGACCCTGATTTAAGCCCAAGCTCTGCCATTTACTGGGCCAAACTATTTGTTCTTGGATTTCTGTTTCCTCATGTGTCAGGATGCTCATCCATTACCAGGGTCCCACCCCTAATTCTTTCAACTGTTTTCAAGCTATGTTCTTTAGAAGTGGCTGAGTCTCTCCTTTGTTCCAAAGATCAATCAAACTGTTCTGAAGAGATAAAAATAATTGTATACCTTTTGCTGGAGATCATTCATTTTAAAGATGGTCATTTTGCCCATTTCTGGTCAACAAGATATAAAGAAAGTCTGGGAGAATTTTGTGGCCATTTTCCTGAGAATAAGTGGCTCCTCTCACTAGTGTTTATCACTGTAAGAGGGTGTGATTTTTTAGTACAGTGGGAACCAACTCATGGGAGAGAATCAAGCTAGAACAATCAAAGTTCATACTCCAAAGATGGAAGAAGGAAGTGGTGCCAATACTATGGCCCCTTGGGACTCCTTGAGTTACTGCATTAACAGAGCTTGAGACTTCCTTTTATGGAAAATAATAAGTTCTCCTTCAGTTGGATTAGGTTTCCTGTGGGACAAAACCCCCTAAATTGGTATACTAGCTCTATGGAATGGGTTTTTAAGAAAAGAATATGTACCTTGTATAAAAGTCACATTTCCTAGGGGGCACATCTCCTGGAGCACAAACTAGAGGCAGCATCAAACTCATTGTCGTTTACTATGCACCCAGAGACAGAAAAGTTGAGGGAAAGGGGAATCTTGCCAAAGATGTTACTTGTTTTTTGTTTGTTTTGTTTTTGATGAGTCACCACATATTTTATTAAAAAATTTTTCTAGTATTTGGCAGTATTTTTTTGTGGATGACTTTTGTAGTGCAATTGCTTTACAATGCTGTGTTTTTCTCTGCTAGGAATGAAGTGAATCAGCTCTATGTACATATATCCCTTCTCTGTTTTTTCTAATGCATCATTAAGTGTTAAGATGGGAGAAGGCCAAGGCTCTAGGAAGATGGAACAAATGTAATTAAGTTTGTCTGCACTTCTGGTTGTAGTGCTTCCTAACATGTACCTTACGAATGATTTAGATTTTCTGCAAAATTTTAAAATTGGGAACAAGATGCACTAGGACTCAGGGAAAGGTTTCAGAAAACGTTAGAATGTATGTTTTTAGACCCTGATTTAAGCCCAAGCTCTGCCATTTACTGGGCCAAACTATTTGTTCTTGGATTTCTGTTTCCTCATGTGTCAGGATGCTCATCCATTACCAGGGTCCCACCCCTAATTCTTTCAATTGTTTTCAAGCTATGTTCTTTAGAAGTGGCTGAGTCTCTCCTTTGTTCCAAAGATCAATCAAACTGTTCTGAAGAGATAAAAATAATTGCGTACCTTTTGCTGGAGATCATTCATTTTAAAGATGGTCATTTTGCCCATTTCTGGTCAACAAGATATAAAGAAAGTCTGGGAGAATTTTGTGGCCATTTTCCTGAGAATAAGTGGCTCCTCTCACTAGTGTTTATCACTATAAGAGGGTGTGATTTTTTAGTACAGTGGGAACCAACTCATGCGAGAGAATCAAGCTAGAACAATCAAAGTTCATACTCCAAAGATGGAAGAAGGAAGTGGTGCCAATACCATGACCCCTTGGGACTCCTTGAGTTACTGCATTAACAGAGCTTGAGACTTCCTTTTATGGAAAATAATAAGTTCTCCTTCAGTTGGATTAAGTTTCCTGTGGGACAAAACCCCCTAAATTGGTATACTAGCTCTATGGAATGGGTTTTTAAGAAAAGAATATTAGATACTTGTATAACATTTCACACAGTGCATGTTTTGTGCTCCATAAATGTCACCATTGTTACAATTAACATCATCATTATTATTATTATCTCAATATTTTCTAGGGGTAGAAAGGGTTTTCCTTCTTTTCTTCTAGGTTCTTTGGCTGAACTAATGCAGGCATACCTTGGAGATAGGCAGGTTCTCTTCCAGACTTCCCCCAATAAAGCAAATATTGCAATAAAGTGAGTCGCAAAATTACTTTGCTTTCCCAGTGCGTATAAACAGTATATTTACACTATACTATCATCTATTAAGTGTGCAATAATATTGTGTCTGAAAAAACAGTGTGCATACCTTAATTATAAGTGCCTTATTGCTAAAAAATGCTAACCATCATCTGAACCTTTTGTAAATCATAATCTTTCTGTTGGTGGAAGTTCTTGCCTCAGTGTTGATGGCTGCTGACTAATGAGGGAGGTGGTGGCTGAAGACTGAGGTGGTTGTGGCAATTTCTTAACATAAGACAGCAATAACGTTTTCTGCATTAACTACTCTTCCTTTCATGAATGATGTCTCTGTAGGATGCAATGCACTATGATAGCATTTTGCCCACAGTAGAACATCTGCCAAAACTGGAGTCATTTGTCTCAAACTCTGATGCTGCTTCATGAGCTAAGTTTATTTAATATCTGAAAAAGTTTTCTGTCTTTTCAACACTCACCACAGCACCTTCACCATGAGTAGCTCCCATCTTATCAAACCACTTTCTTTGCTCATCCGTAAGAAGTAACTCATCCATCAAAGCTTTATCCTGAGATTATAGCAACTCAGTCACATCTTCAGAATTTCTAGTTCTGCTATTTTTCCCACCTCTGTACTTACTACTTCTTTTTTTGTTTTTGCTATTTTTTAAAAAAAGTTTTTGGCCTCTTTTCATTGATTTTCCATCCATTCATTTTCATCCATCTTTATTCTTTGGCCTGTGTAGGCCTCCCATTGCAGTGGCCTCTCTCATTGCAGAGCACTGGTTCTGGGCACACGCACTCCAGAGCACTGGTTCCTAATTGGACACACTGGTCCAGCTGCTCCTCAGCATATGGGATCTTTCCAGGCCATGGATTGAACCAGTGTCCCTTGCACTGTAAGGCAGTCTCTTTACCCACTGGACCACCAGGGAAGTCCCTGTACTTATTTCTTTTAACACCTGTACACATCTGTACTTTATTTCCATGAAAGTTAGAATCAAATTCTTCCAACTCCTCTTAACGTTGATATTTTGACCTATTCCCATGAAGCATGAATGTTCTCTACAGTGAAATGAATAGTGAATGTTCTCCAAAAGATTTTCAACTGCCTTTGCCCACATCCATCAGAAAAATCACTATCTCTGGCAGCTATGGCCTTACAAAATGTATTTCTTGAAAAATAAAACTTGAAAGTCTCAATGATTTCTAGATCCACGGGCTGCACAATGAGTGCTATGTTAACAGGCAGGAAAACATCATGAACGTATGGTACATCTCCTTCAGAGTTCTTGTTTGGCCAGATGCCCTCTCAATGAGCAGTCATACTTTGAAAGGAGTCTGTTTTCCCTGAGAAGTAGCTCTCAAATGGGCTTAAAGCATTCATCAAACTATGTTGTAAGCAGATGTGCTGTCATCCAGGCTTTGTCATTCCATTTATAGAACAGAGACAGAGCAGATTTAGCACAATTGTTAAGGATTTTCAGTATGCTAAAAATAAGCAATAGTTAGAACTTAAAGTCACCAGCTGCACTGGTCCCTAACCAGAGAATCAGCCTGTCCTTCAAAGTTTGATTTCTCTTCTCTAGCTGTGAAAGTTCCAGATGGCATCTTCTTTCAGTGCCAAGCCGTTTCATATACATTGAAAGATCTGTTGTTTAGCGTAGCCACCTTCATTAATGACCTGAACTAGATCTTCTGCATAACTTGCTGTGACTTCTACATCAGCACTTGCAGATTCACCTTCGATTTCTGCATTGTGGAGATGGCTTATTTCCTTCAACCCCAGGAACCAACCTCTGCTAGCATTAAACTTTTCTCCTGCAGTGGCCTCATCTTTATCAGTCTTCATAGAATTGAAGAAAGAGCATTTCTGTGGATTAGGCTTTGATTTAAGAGATATTGTGGCTGGTTTTTTTTTTTTAAAGATTTATTTATTATTTATTTGAGGGGTTTGGGGTGGGGAGGGAGGGGAGCAGGCGGGCCACTTCTCTAGGTCTTTCATTTGTCCATTTTCATCCATCTTTTTGTTCTTTGGCCCATGTGGGCCTCCCATCACGGTGGCCTCTGTTGTCACTGAGCACTGGCTCTGGGTGAATGCGCTCCAGAGCTCTGGCTCGGTAACTGGACACATCGGTCCAGCCACTCCGCAGCATGTGGGATCTTCCCAGGCCAGGGGTTGAACTGGCGCCCCTTGCACTGCAAGGTGGTGTCCTTACCCACTGGACCACCAGGGAAGCCCCGTGGCTGGTTTTTGATATTCACTAACTAACTAAGCTATGGGAGACTTACAAAAAACATGAGACTCAAAGAAGCAACCAAAGTAGGCAGTTCTTATACCTTTAAAACAATGAATTTGTGAAAAATTGGCAAGACAAAGAGGTTTGGGCCTAGAGTAGTAAATTTGTTAGGAAGTACCAGGTGTTTTGTTTTTTTTTTGGCAACTTCTATTGGTCTTTCATTTATTTATCTTTGTTCTTTGGCCTGTGCAGGCCTCCCATCACAGTGGCCTCTCTCGCTGCAGAGCACCGGCTCCGGGCACATGTGCTCCAGAGCTCCAGCTCGGACACATCAGTCCAGCCGCTCCGCGGCACATGGGATCTTCCCAGGCCAGGGCTCAAACTGGCACCCCTTGCACTGCAAGGCGGTGTCCTTACCCACTGGACCACCAGGGAAGCCCTGTGGCTGATTTTTGATATTCACTAACTAACTAAGCTATGGGAGCCTTACAAAAAACATGAGACTCAAAGAAGCAACCAAAGTAGGCAGTTCTTATACCTTTAAAACAATGAATTTGTGAAAAATTGGCAAGACAAAGAGGTTTGGGCTTAGAGTAGTAAATTTGTTAGGAAGTATCAGGTGTGTTTTTTTTTTTTTTTTTTGGCAACTTCTATTGGTCTTTCATTTATTTATCTTTGTTCTTTGGCCTGTGCGGGCCTCCCATCACAGCTGCCTCTCTCGCTGCAGAGCACCGGCTCCGGGCACATGCACTCCAGAGCTCCAGCTCGGACACGTCAGTCCAGCCGCTCCGCGGCACATGGGATCTTCCCAGGCCAGGGCTTGAACCGGCGCCCCTTGCACTGCAAGGCGGTGTACTTACCCACTGGACCACCAGGGAAGCCCAGTACCAGGTTTTGTTGTATAGTTTCCTTGACCCTAAACTCCCTACTTCTGGTAATAAAATGATTTTAACCATTCTGGTGCAGTGTGTATACCCTTCACATGAGACAGTTATGTCTTGTTTTCAGGACAGAGGAGGATCAGAATGTTGTTCTTATACCAACTGTTTCTTAAGTAACTAATTCAAAATAATCATTAAGCCATGGTATATTTGGGGGTGGCATAGTCTGCTCTCCTTCAATTTTAAAGAAAGCAAGTAAGCAGGGAGGTTAAGTGGCTTGCCAAAGATCACATAATGAATAGTAAAGCAGGAAACAGACTCAGATCTCTAGTCTCCTACAGGACACTATGTTTTTCCCTTCGTAGTGAAGTCTCCTATGCCAGAAAAGTATGTCTTTTAAGTTATCATCAGCAACAAGGTATCCAACATTTTTCTAAGAGAAGACCTTTATTCAATTTAAAGCTTACTTTGCATCACTGATAAATACAAAAGAAATGAAAAGAATCACTTTTCTGTTATCTTAGAGAACAAAGCCAGAGGTAAATGAATTTTTTGAAAACATAAGAATGAATCTTCCCCAAAACAGCATAACAAGCCATATAAGTGAGCTCATTTTCATTTATTTATTTTTAAATAACGTTTTCTTGGAGTATAGTTGCTTTACTATGTGGTGTTAGTTTCTACTGTATAGCAAAATAAATCAGCCATATGTACACATATAGCCCAAGACCCTAAATCTTAAAGAGTTTCTTTTCCTCTCTCTAATATAATAGCACACCAGCCAGTTTTTTGATTAAACTGTTTCTTTCTTGTAAGATATTCATTTTGCTTTTCAAACACTCACTCAAATATTCATGTTTGCTCCTAAGGAAGTAACAACATAAAATAAAACCCCGTAAACCCCATTTCAAGAGCTGGAAAATCTAAAGCGAAAAAGAGTAAAGGCTGTATATTCTGTTTTTTCACATAATAAATATTCTGTCTTCCTGGCTGTCAACTCAATTCTTTTTTCATTTCACTGAGTTTTCATACAATGAGAAGAGTCCAAAAGTATGTAGCTTTACCCCAAGGAGAGAGCATAGAAAATGATGAGAGGTAATTCAGAGAACATCAGGGACAAAGACATCCCATTTTCACCCCATTTGCTCAAATTTCCTAACATCTTCACTAACTGAAGCAGCAGATAATTTTTATTGTTCCTGGTGATGTCATGGATATCTGGAGAAACTTATTTCACATGAGTTTTGTTCATAATAGACTGAGCCACTTTGATTTTTATGTTTTGTCCTGACCTTTTGATTTCAGGACAAGATTGGTTGTTAACTCTCACAGCATTTCCTAGCAGATTTGTGCTCTGCAAAGAAATGAAGCTTTCTTTGTCAACTCTGTGTCATTGTGCAGTGGAAATCATGAAATGTGATATTATTATTCTTTGGTAGAGTCATCTCCCAAAGAAGTAATGTTCTCCCATTAAAAACTTAAAAATTACTTTAGAGCCTTAGGGCATTGGAATTGCCTGAGAATTAGCCAAGCTGAAAAAATACTATTTCTCTAAGATTACCAAGAGCTTTTTTAGTTAACTATTATAATATGTCCTCATCACAGTTTCCTGCAATTTCAGATTCGGGGTGGGGGAACCAACACAAAAATTGATATACCAGTGCCACATGCTGAGTACACTCTGGGAAGAATAAGTCTTCCTACAGAGCTGATCACATCCATTGATATTTGCAATATAGTAGTTTGAATGATTGATTCCTACAAATAATTTCATCTCAGATACACTGGTAAAAGTAGTTTCAGTGTTGCTATTTCCTTTACCAGTAGTTGGTCTAGACATGGTGATGTGATGACACTGAAACTGATGAAGCAGAAGGGAAGTTGGGGGTGAGGGGTGAGAGACGAGAAATTCTGGGATAAATGAGATGTAGAGACTGTATCTTAGGCTGAGTTACCTAAGGAAGAGTCTGAGATGTGGGTTCTTATGAAAGGGCTGTACTGACCATACATACCTGGAGAGCAAGAATGAAGGACGCAGAACAGGGTGTAGAAAACAGCTGAGCAAGAATGCTTTATCTGTTGGGGAAGGGCTTTAGTCTCATCTAATGGGAAAACCTAGAGCAAAAAGAGTCCCATGGAGTTGGTACTACCTCTAAGTGAAGCTTGAAGGGCAATGAACTTGGAGAAGTAGAGAGGAGTCAGGTCATGGAAGACTTTGAGTGCCAAGCCAAAGAGCTGTGTGTGATTCTATCGCTGATGAGAAACCAGAAAATGTTTTAAATGGGTCAGGTGTGGCTACCAGATAAACCTTCTGTTGCCAATAGGAGAATGAATCAAAGGGCAGATGATGAGACCTAAGCAGACACAGAAGACATTTTATTATTCAGATTTAAACTGATGAGAGACTGACTTAGGACATGGCATGAGAAACAATGAGAAAGATTTGAGGCACAACTTGGAAATGAAATTAGCAAAACAAGGCAACTGACTAGAGCGGGGTTAAGTGAAACAGGAGACAAGTAAGACCCCAGGTTTCCTAGCCAGTGACTATCATGGCCACTGATGAGCCAATATCCAAGTTGACCAGAGCTTTCTTAAAGAAAGAAACTTAAAAATTACTTTAGAGCCTTAGGGCATTGCAATTGCCTGAGAATTAGCCAAGCTGAAAAAATACTATTTCTCTAAGATTACCAAGAGCTTTTTTAGTTAACTATTATAATATGTCCTCATCACAGTTTCCTGCAATTTCAGATTCGGGGTGGGGGAACCAACACAAAAATTGATATACCAGTGCCACATGCTGAGTATACTCTGGGAAGAATAAGTCTTCCTACAGAGCTGATCACATCCATTGATATTTGCAATATAGTAGTTTGAATGATTGATTCCTACAAATAATTTCATCTCAGATACACTGGCAAAAGTAATTTCAGTGTTGCTATTTCCTTTACCAGTAGTTGGTCTAGACATGGTGATGTGATGACACTGAAACTGATGAAGCAGAAGGGAAGTTGGGGGTGAGGGGTGAGAGACGAGAAATTCTGGGATAAATGAGATGTAGAGACTGTATCTTAGGCTGAGTTACCTAAGGAAGAGCCTGAGATGTGGGTTCTTATGAAAGGGCTGTACTGACCATACATACCTGGAGAGCAAGAATGAAGGACGCAGAACAGGGTGTAGAAAACAGCTGAGCAAGAATGCTTTATCTGTTGGGGAAAGGCTTTAGTCTCATCTAATGGGAAAACCTAGAGCAAAAAGAGTCCCATGGAGTTGGTACTACCTCTAAGTGAAGCTTGAAGGGCAATGAACTTGGAGAAGTAGAGAGGAGTCAGGTCATGGAAGACTTTGAGTGCCAAGCCAAAGAGCTGTGTGTGATTCTATCGCTGATGAGAAACCAGAAAATGTTTTAAATGGGTCAGGTGTGGCTACCAGATAAACCTTCTGTTGCCAATAGGAGAATGAATCAAAGGGCAGATGATGAGACCTAAGCAGACACAGAAGACATTTTATTATTCAGATTTAAACTGATGAGAGACTGACTTAGGACATGGCATGAGAAACAATGAGAAAGATTTGAGGCACAACTTGGAAATGAAATTAGCAAAACAAGGCAACTGACTAGAGCGGGGTTAAGTGAAAAACAGGAGACAAGTAAGACCCCAGGTTTCCTAGCCAGTGACTATCATGGCCACTGATGAGCCAATATCCAATAAGAGATGGAAATGATAACCAGAAGTGAGTTCAGTTTGGGAAGCTCAGTGTTTATGGTATATAGGGACATTTAAGAAGAAATAGACAGCACACATTTCACCACAGAAATCTGAAGATCTATAAGAATAAACATGGCATGAAGATGCTATGCAGTTGCCATCAGAGTATTTACTCTAAGTGGCAGGAAAACCCAAAGGAGAGTCCAGATGAGGTGGTGTGACTATTGCAAGCAAATAGTGATCCCCTAAAAATGTCCATGTTGTGGTCCCTGGAACCTGTGAATGAGAAAGAAACAGAAACAAATAATTGTAAATACAGTGTGAGAGGGGCTGAAAGAAATGGATCTTCACAAGGGAACCACGAGATTGGAAAAGGTGGCGGGGTCAGTTCTCCCAAGGCTAAGGAAGACTCCATAAAGTGGGTGTAGTTTAGCGAGTCACAAGGGATGCCTGGAAAAATTACAAGATGATCTCTGAGATTCCTCAAAAAGGCAAAATTCTGAGATTATGAAACTCATTTCCAATAGAGAGGTTAATTACAAGACATATTGGAACATAGGCAGCCATACTGGATTGAAGTGATTGATTTCCTCAATTGCTCTTCCTCAACTTTTTGACTCCACATGGTCCTTTGGGATGGTGACATTTGATATAGACAGTCATTCTTAAAACACAAATAATTAGAATATGTCACATTTCCTTTTTTTTCTATTAATGTACAATTGTTTTGCCCACCTTGTGTTAATTTTTAGAATTTATTATACTTCTAACTTTAGTTGCTGGTTTTTAAAAAAATGTATTAATGTATTAGTTTCCTACCAAAAGAATCAAAACAATAGGAATTTATTGCCTCACAATTATAGAGGTCAGACATTCAAAAACAAGGTGTTGTCAGGACTGTGCTCCCTCTGAAGTCTCTAGGAAACAATCCTTCCTTGAATTCTCCAGTTTCTGGTGCTTGCTGATACCTATGGCATTCCTGGGCATGCCAATCTACCGCTTCAGTCGCATGGCAGCTTCCTTCTGTGTGTCTTCATATGTTCATTCCTCTGTGTGTGTTTGTCTCTACGTTCAAATTTCTCTTTTAATAAGGACACCAATCACATGGGATTAGAGCCTATTTTAAAGAGTTTTTTTTTTCTAAAGAAAAACCTTGATTACCTCTGGGACTATACTGGTGGTCCAGTGGTTAGGACTCTGAACTTCCACTGCAGGAGGCATGGATTTGATCCTTGATTTAAGAACTAAGATCCTTCATGCTACATGGTGCAGCCAAAAAAACCCAAAAAAAGGATAAATCTTGATTACCTCTGTAAAGACCCTGTCTGTAAACCAGGCACGTTTTGAGAAACTAAGGATTAGGATTGCAACACATATTTGGTGAGGAGATACAATTCAGCCCATACAATTGATGACTTCAGTACTTATGAATGGATTAGAAAGAGCTGGTATATTAAGAAGTTATTTGCCCTTTCCTATGCAGATCAGCAAAACCTGTATGTAGGACAAGAAGCAACAGTTAGAACTGGACATGAAACAACTGACTGATTCCAAATTGGGAAAGGAGTACGTCAGACTGTATATTCTTACCCTACCTATTTAACTTATACGTAGAGTACATCATGCAGAACACCAGTCTGGATGAAGCACAAGCTGGAATCAAGATTGTTGGGAGAAATATCAATAG
This sequence comes from Tragulus kanchil, assembly GCA_022376925.1. Taxonomy (NCBI): domain Eukaryota; kingdom Metazoa; phylum Chordata; class Mammalia; order Artiodactyla; family Tragulidae; genus Tragulus; species Tragulus kanchil. The sequence goes on from JAIOJX010000004.1 coordinate 131,605,246, forward strand.
CCTCAGGTATGCAGAAAGCAAAGAGGAACTGAAGAACCTCTTGATGAAAGTGAAAGAGGAGAGTGAAAAAGCTGGCCTAAAACTCAGCATTCAAAAAAGCTAAGATCATGGCATCCTATCCTATCTCTTCAAGGCAAATAGATGGACAAACAGTAGAAAGAGTGACAGACATTTTTTTACTGAGCTCCACAATCACTGCAGATGGTGACTGCAGTCATGAAATTTAAAGATGCTTCCTTCTTAGAAGAAAAGCTATGACAAACCTAAACAGTATACTAAAAAGCAGAGACATCATTTTGCCAGCAAAAGTCCAGACAGTCAAAGCTGTGATTTTCACAGTAGTCATGTATGGATGTGAGAACTGGACCACAAAGAAGAATTGATGTCTTTGAACTGTTGTATTGGAGAAGGCTCCTGAAAGCCCCTTGGATGGCAAGAAGATTAAACCAGTCAATCCTAAAGGAAATCAGCCCTGGATATTCATTAGAAAGATTGATGCTGAAACTGAAGCTCCAATACTTTGGCCACCTGATGCTAAGAGACAATTCATGGGGAAAGACCCTGATGTTGGGAAAAAAAGAAGACAAAAGGAAAAGGGGATGCCAGAGGAGGAGACGGTTGAATGGCATCACTGAGTCAATGGACATGAGTTTGAGCAGGCTCTGGGAGATGGCGAAGGACAGGGAAGCCTGGCGTACTGTAGAGGATCATGGGGTTTCAAAGAGTTGGATAAGACTGAGTGACTGAATTGAACTGATGCAGATCAGAAAACTTAGAGTGGAAATTTGGTAATACTAAATAAGAGTTAAGAACAAGAAGACAAAATTCAGGAGAAATACACAAATTGTAACAAAATAATTATGTTTTGTTTTTAAACATATTGAAGTTTTCTGTTTAAATATTAAAACAAATTTTAAACTCTTTCAGAAAATGGATTTTCATACCACCATCATTACAGCTGCAAGGAACTCCCAGGGGACTGCCAAGCAGGGCTGCTTCTCAGGCACTAGCCCACCCTGCATCATCAGAGCATGGCCAAGAAAGAAATAATAGCTCTAGGGATGTAAAAATAGGGTAATTTCTGGGCACATGCTGATCAAATGTACCTTACAGATAGGAATTCAATGAGATGAAGAGCTAAGAATTAATGACTTATGTTTTAATAGTCATTAAGAATTAATGACCTCAGTTTTAATTTTCTTCAAATCTACTCTCTAGAGGTATATATTTTCACTATTCAATGTATATACCTTACTTTTATTTTAAAATAATGAAGATAGGGCCTTTCCTGTTGGTCCAGTGGTCGGGAATCTGCCTGCCAATATGGGGGTGGGCATAGGTATGATCCCTGGTCCAGGATGATCCCACATGCTGAATGACAAATAGGCTCATGTGCCACAACTGATGAGCCCTCACTCTAGAACCTGTGCTCCCCAACAAGATGAGCTAGAGCAGTGGAAAGCCTGTGGGAAGTAGCCCTTAATCGCTGCAACTAGAGAAAGTCTGCTCATAGCAACAAAGACCCAGCACAGCCATAAAGAAATAAAATTAAAAGAATGAAGGGACATATGGTAGCATGGAGTCAAGCTTCAAAAAAAATAAGACTATTTAAGGTCATCATTACCAGGACCTTCTCTCTTGTTGACAGAATGAGTGGCTGCTGGCATTCTTTGAATGGCAAGGACAGGAAGCCTGGCGTATGCTCAGAGGATAAAATTGGAAGGATTTCAAAAAAAGTTGAATGGCATCACTGAGTCAATGGACATGAGTTTGAGCAGGCTCTGGGAGATGGCGAAGGACAGGGAAGCCTGGCGTACTGTAGAGGATCATGGGGTTTCAAAGAGTTGGATAAGACTGAGTGACTGAATTGAACTGATGCAGATCAGAAAACTTAGAGTGGAAATTTGGTAATACTAAATAAGAGTTAAGAACAAGAAGACAAAATTCAGGAGAAATACACAAATTGTAACAAAATAATTATGTTTTGTTTTTAAACATATTGAAGTTTTCTGTTTAAATATTAAAACAAATTTTAAACTCTTTCAGAAAATGGATTTTCATACCACCATCATTACAGCTGCAAGGAACTCCCAGGGGACTGCCAAGCAGGGCTGCTTCTCAGGCACTAGCCCACCCTGCATCATCAGAGCATGGCCAAGAAAGAAATAATACCTCTAGGGATGTAAAAATAGGGTAATTTCTGGGCACATGCTGATCAAATGTGCCTTACAGATAGGAATTCAATGAAATGAAGAGCTAAGAATTAATGACTTATGTTTTAATAGTCATTAAGAATTAATGACCTCAGTTTTAATTTTCTTCAAATCTACTCTCTAGAGTTATATATTTTCACTATTCAATGTATATACCTTACTTTTATTTTAAAATAATGAAGGTAGGGCCTTTCCTGTTGGTCCAGTGGTCGGGAATCTGCCTGCCAATATGGGGGTGGGCATAGGTATGATCCCTGGTCCAGGATGATCCCACATGCTGAATGACAAATAGGCTCATGTGCCACAACTGATGAGCCCTCACTCTAGAACCTGTGCTCCCCAACAAGATGAGCTAGAGCAGTGGAAAGCCTGTGGGAAGTAGCCCTTAATCGCTGCAACTAGAGAAAGTCTGCTCATAGCAACAAAGACCCAGCACAGCCATAAAGAAATAAAATTAAAAGAATGAAGGGACATATGGTAGCATGGAGTCAAGCTTCAAAAAAAGTAAGACTATTTAAGGTCATCATTACCAAGGTACCTTCTCTCTTTTGTTGACAGAATGAGTGGCTGCTGACATTCTTTGACTTGTGGCCACATGACTCCAAAACATGCCTCCATTTCCATACTTCTTTCTTCTCTCCTGTATCCCCTCTACTTTCCTTTTCTAAGGATACCTGTGATTGTATCTAGGGCCCTTTATGATAACTAAGATAACTTCATTCTCTCAAAATGCTTTACTTAATTACATCTGCAAAGACCCTTTTACCAAATAAGGTCCCATTTACAGGTTCCAGGGATTGAAACCTGGTGTTCCCGGGGAACATGATTCAGGCTAGCACAAATACAGAGTTAACAAAACTAAAAATACTGCACAATGATAGTAACCAGGCAAGGATAGTATAAGGTCAGCTCTGTGAGTCATCTAGATGTGGGTCAAAGCCCCACTCTACTTCTATTAATCTGAGTGATTTTAACCTGTATGAGCAGATGGTTTACTATTTCTGCATACCTTCGCTGCCCTCATTTGTAAAACAGGGCCAGCACTAACACCTCCATATAAGGGTTGTGAGGAGGAACAAACGAGATAATGCACTTAGAACATTTGCACAGGGCAGCATTCAATATTTATTGATAAAATTAGTAAGAATAGTAGTGAGAAAGCAGAACTCTGTGAAATGCCTAGTATTATTGTCAATTAAGCTCTTGAAAGTTAAAATTACTTCCTCTTGAATCTCAGAAAAAGGAAAAGAGCAGCTGAATACTTTGAGAAAAAGATGTCAAAATAGCCTTTATGAGATAATGGAATCAATACATTAATAGCAAGAGGTGCCATAAAGTGAAATGCTGAATACAAACAAATAGGAACTGCCATCTAAATCAATTGCCTCATAGCAATACAAATATAGAATCAATTTCCAAGAAAAGGTACAAAGGACACAATAGAATTGCTTTTCAACTGACAAACATTAATTGCTCAAAATATGACTAAAGGAGAAGCTGGAATATGAAAATAAATAGAATAAAGTGGATATGATTATTAACCTAAGCAGCTGTTTCTAGTGCCCATAGTCATTATGGTTTTTTCAAAATGATTTAAAAAGGACTATCATGGAAGAGAAAGGTCCTATAGAATTCTCTCTCATCTTTAAGCCAGCAATCTATGAAATCACATGCGATAAAAATGTTCTTGTCACCATACAGCAGCGTGTAATGCTTTCACTCTGGTGAAAATGACCTCCTGTCCTTTCTTTTATTTTTGATTTAGAGTTAGAGAAAAATTTGAGAGAAAGACAAGCATCCAAACCTATTTCACATCAACTGCAAATTTGACTTTGGGCAGGAGGGTGTAGGTGAAGTCTTAGATGAACAAAGATGGGGTCAACTTGGGGGCAAGAATTCGCCAGGACCACGAAATAGATACTCAGAATGACTAAATCAGTTGAACATCTCTCCTTGTCAATTTTGTATACAAAATAGTTGCATTCAAAATGGAGTCCAGGTTTTTTTCCCTTGAGATTATGTGAAGAACAAAGTTTCCCGGAGAAGAGGGCCTTTGAGATGTGAAGCTATAGTACCTCCGTGATGATACTACAGAAATACTTCAATCCTGCCCATTCTCCAGTCTTAACTTTAGCAATTCTTACCAATTTCTTTGCTTTTCCTAGCCTAACGAACTATTTCTCTGACACCCAGTTCTAATGAGATTCTTTTTATTGCCTCGGTATGATTAAATGATAAAATGCCTCTGGTTATGACCGCCAGCACACCTTTTTATTATAGTCAGCATTATTCTAACAGGAGAGGCCAGGTTATGAAAAACCTTGTAATTACTCCCATATTGGGAGAGTCTGATTTGATCTGTTTGTGTTAGCCTCAGGAATCTGAATTTCTTGAAAATCTATCCTGTTGCTTCATTTATCTGATGCTTTCTGGTCATTTAAGTAAATCAGTGTGCAGGTTGGTATGTGTACCTTCTCTCTAAAAGAGTGACATGGGATGTTCTTTAGAAAGATACTGTAAGTTTGCTCCTCATGACTTTTAGTGCCCTAGAAGTAATACTTATGCCACATGCATAATATTTATACCATATGCATCTGTGTGCTCATATGTGCGTTTTAGAATCTAGGTAATAATGCCCATTTATTTCCAAACATTTAGAGAAATTTTGATCCAGATATCAGTTGATATGAGAAAGCAGAAGGTAATCCTCTTAATGACTTAAAAATATTTAAAATTATTTGAAAATTGATTATGATTCCAATGACAAAGATAGCTCTTAAAGATACAATAAAAATAAAAGAGCAATCCTCCTAAAGTATCATAATAATCCATATTCTTAATCTTTTTTCATCACCTTCTAATTATAACATGTTATTAATTGCATGTATCTTTGCAACTCTTTTAAATATTTTTTTGAGCAAACTTGTCAATAACTAACAAAGACCACAATACTGGCAATAGCTTTCATTTAGCATTTATTAAGTTTCAGGAAAGAGAGCAAACATTTCACATATAGTTTATTTCAGTTAATAAGTGCATTATCAGAGGTTTTTATTAAGGAGGAAAAAGTTGCCAACCAAATGAAAAGTAGTGAGACTGGAAAGATATCAAGAAATCTGATTCCAAAGCTTACCACTCCATTAAAGAAACGAAACCATTCATATTTAAAGAAAGGGGCACTTTAGAGCACAGATTTCTTTGCAGCTTTGCGAAGTTTTGCCTCAGGACATAATGCCCTGAGATCAGATTTTCATTATTTCTTTAATTATGCATACTATGTCTGCTTCCCAAAGGAATATGAGTTGGCTTATGAGAGCAGACATATACACATAAAGCAAAACAACCTCAGAACCAGAGCCTGTAATAGCAAAAGGGAGTAGGAAGAGATCCTAGCAGATGACCTAGCTGAATTGAAGCCACTGATTTGAAACTAAGTCTGGCAACTGAGACACAAAAATGAACAGCATGAGTCTACAGATTCACTTTCTTTTTTTTTGTTTGTTTGCTTTTCCTGAGTGTAGTGGAAAGAGGCCTTGAAATATTAATCTTAGAGACTTTTCTTTTCTCCTGCCCTTTCCAATCTTTTCCTTGTCAGTTTGAGATACACCATAGTTTTGAGGGGAACAAATGTTGAGAAATGTACAGAGAAAACAAAGTTATTTGTCATGATCATTTTAATTCTACACTGGGTTTCTGAAAAGCAAAGGGGAACTCTTGAAGGAGAATTTGGAGAAGAGACTTGTGCCTCATCTCTAGGAGGTTCCAGAGGGGCTTTGTCTGCAGGATGGGCATCATGAATTTGGAAGAGGTTCGGGGTCCAAGGGGGATGGAGCCTGGTGGAAGCCTGGCCGCTTCCCTCTGCTCCTGAATAAAGTAGTCACATCCACTGTCTTCAAAATCCTTTGGGTTTACTGCCATACATTGACCCGAATCCTCCATAGGCAGTAAACAATAAAACTCTGGGGAAAAAAAATAATCCTTTGCGTGAGGGTCTTCCATTCCTATGGCTGCCTGCATGTCCTACAGCATACCCAGTAGAAGGACAGCATCTGTTCTGCTGGAGACTTGCCCCTTGAGAACACCAGTCTAGGACAAAAAACCAAGTCCTCAATCCTTAAAGCCAGTGGGCATGGTGTGGGATTAAAAGCCTCTGTACAATAATTAAGGGAAAACAATCCTACACTATCTCAGACATTGGAGGAATTCAGTGTTTCAATACATACACATAGGGTATATATATTTTTAAAGATATTGACTATTGCCATAGGAAATACACTGTTTCAATATTGCATTTTTCACTTAAAAAATCACCTTCCCATCCATAGGGTTTGAAGAGCATAATCGAAAATTTAAAGATGCAGAAACATATTTCAATAACTAATTTTTCATCCCCTATTTTGAACTGAAGTTCACAGGAGGCCTTTGTACAAGTTACATCATGGCAGTTCATGTGTTTCTCTCACGCAATTGAACTTAATAAGAAGTTATTGCTCAGAGCAGCAGTTGTGCATCAGAATCACTGGGAGGGCTTGTATACACATAAAGAAACTAAAAACTAAGCAAAAGGGAGTAGGAAGAGATCCTAGCAGATGACCTAGCTGAACTGAAGCCACTGATTTGAAACTAAGTCTGGCAACTGAGACACAAAAATGAATAGCATGAGTCTACAGATTCACTTTCTTTTTTTGTTTGTTTGCTTTTCCTGAGTGTAGTGGAAAGAGGCCTTGAAATATTAGTCTTAGAGACTTTTCTTTTCTCCTGCCCTTTCCAATCTTTTCCTTGTCAGTTTGAGATACACCATAGCTTTGAGGGGAACAAATGTTGTTGAGAAATGTACAGAGAAAACAAAGTTATTTGTCATGATCATTTTAATTCCACACTGGGTTTCTGAAAAGCAAAGGGGAACTCTTGAAGGAGAATTTGGAGAAGAGACTTGTGCCTCATCTCTAGGAGGTTCCAGAGGGGCTTTGTCTGCAGGATGGGCATCATGAATTTGGAAGAGGTCCGGGGTCCAAAGGGGATGGAGCCTGGTGGAAGCCTGGCCGCTTCCCTCTGCTCCTGCATAAAGTAGTCACATCCACTGTCTTCAAAATCCTTTGGGTTTACTGCCATACATTGACCCGAATCCTCTATAGGTGGAAAACAATAAAACTCTGGGGAAAAAAAATAATCCTTTGCGTGAGGGTCTTCCATTCCTATGGCTGCCTGCATGTCCTACAGCATACCCAGTAGAAGGACAGCATCTGTTCTGCTGGAGACTTGCCCCTTGAGAACACCAGTCTAGGACAAAAAACCAAGTCCTCAATCCTTAAAGCCAGTGGGCATGGTGTGGGATTAAAAGCCTCTGTACAATAATTAAGGGAAAACAATCCTACACTATCTCTGACATTGGAGGAATTCAGTGTTTCAATACATACACATAGGGTATATATATTTTTAAAGATATTGACTATTGCCATAGAAAATACACTGTTTCAATATTGCATTTTTCACTTAAAAAATCACCTTCCCATCCATAGGGTTTGAAGAGCATAATCGAAAATTTAAAGATGCAGAAACATATTTCAATAACTAATTTTTCATCCCCTATTTTGAACTGAAGTTCACAGGAGGCCTTTGTACAAGTTACATCATGGCAGTTCATGTGTTTCTCTCACGCAATTGAACTTAATAAGAAGTTATTGCTCAGAGCAGCAGTTGTGCATCAGAATCACTGGGAGGGCTTGTTAAAACACAGGTTGTTGGGTTTTAACCTCCAAATTCAGTAGGTCTACAGTAAAGCCCGTAGTTTATCTTTGTAACAGTTCACAGCCACGGCTGCTGGTAGTCTGTGATCACCCTTTGACAAGCACTGACCTGGAGGATTTGGAGGCATGACTATTTAGCATAGTCTTCAAGGTTTGTCTCAAGTACCAATGGCCTCACTTTGAGCAGGCATTTTATAATACAAGGGCTGGGATTAGCAAACATGTAAGTATTTCCTTTGGGTCAGACAATGATAGCCCATAGTGAGTTAAAAGTAAGATTGGGCCAAGATTTTTCTGCTGCAGAACAGTACGTAACATTCTAGGGCAAATTAGAGAAATGTGACCAACCGTGTTGTCCCTGGCCAAACTGAATATCATGTGTGCTATGCGTAGTCACTTAGTCGTGTCCAACTCTTTGCAACCCCATGGACTGCAGCCAGCCAGACTCCTCTGTTCACAGAATTCTTCAGGCAAGAATAGTGCAGGGGATGCCCTTCTCCAGGGAATCTTCCCAACCCAGGAATCAAATCTGGGTTTCCTGCACTGCAGGCAGAGCCCAAATATCATGTGCAAAGGCAGTTAAAGCTCACACTCATATTTGGGAAGGATCATACAGGTAAAGAATCTATCTGCAATGCAGGAGACCAGGTTCAATCCCTGGATGGGGAAGATCCCTGGAGAAGGGAATGGCTATCAACTCCAGTACTCTTTCCCGGAGAAGAGCCTGACAGGCTACAGTCCATGGGGTCACAAAAAGTTGGATATGACTGAGTGACTAACACTTTCATTTTCATATAGTGTCCAGAATGTTAATTAAAGAACTATAAATTATGTTCAAAAATAAAAACACCTATAAATCTACCAACAGGAAAAATAATTAAATCTATTATAATGTATAGAGCTATAAAGTTCTTAGGACAGTAGACTAGAAGACTATTCAACTGCATAGGAAAATGTATGCAATATATTTTATTGAAAAAGTTAGTTATAAAAATGCACGCACAAAAGAACCAGTTTTTTGCATATGTGTGTGTGAAAGGATGCTGTTTCCTGCCAATGTGTTTTTCTTCTAAGTTTTCAGAAAATCATTTATTTTTCTTTTGTACTTCATCAGACTAAGAATGTGGATTTTTCTTCCTTGTTTTCTCTTTCAGCTTTTGTAGGGGTCAAATTCTATTCTCAGATTTGCATATGGTGAAGATACAGACAAGTCCCAGCACAGTGGTCAATTTTTGTCTGATAATCACTTTTTTTCAGTTTGTCCTATTTTCCTTCTTTTTTCACAAAGATTATTTGACAGTCTGAACAACTGAAATAGATGAAACTCTATGTCAAACTACTGGCTGCTTTTCCTGTCTTCACCCTAACGGATTAGCAAACATGTAAGTATTTCCTTTGGGTCAGACAATGATAGCCCATAGTGAGTTAAAAGTAAGATTGGGCCAAGATTTTTCTGCTGCAGAACAGTACGTAACATTCTAGGGCAAATTAGAGAAATGTGACCAACCGTGTTGTCCCTGGCCAAACTGAATATCATGTGTGCTATGCGTAGTCACTTAGTCGTGTCCAACTCTTTGCAACCCCATGGACTGCAGCCAGCCAGACTCCTCTGTTCACAGAATTCTTCAGGCAAGAATAGTGCAGGATGCCCTTCTCCAGGGAATCTTCCCAACCCAGGGATCAAATCTGGGTTTCCTGCACTGCAGGCAGAGCCCAAATATCATGTGCAAAGGCAGTTAAAGCTCACACTCATATTTGGGAAGGATCATACAGGTAAAGAATCTATCTGCAATGCAGGAGACCAGGTTCAATCCCTGGATGGGGAAGATCCCTGGAGAAGGGAATGGCTATCAACTCCAGTACTCTTTCCCGGAGAAGAGCCTGACAGGCTACAGTCCATGGGGTCACAAAAAGTTGGATATGACTGAGTGACTAACACTTTCATTTTCATATAGTGTCCAGAATGTTAATTAAAGAACTATAAATTATGTTCAAAAATAAAAACACCTATAAATCTACCAACAGGAAAAATAATTAAATCTATTATAATGTATAGAGCTATAAAGTTCTTAGGACAGTAGACTAGAAGACTATTCAACTGCATAGGAAAATGTATGCAATATATTTTATTGAAAAAGTTAGTTATAAAAATGCACGCACAAAAGAACCAGTGTTTTGCATATGTGTGTGTGAAAGGATGCTGTTTCCTGCCAATGTGTTTTTCTTCTAAGTTTTCAGAAAATCATTTATTTTTCTTTTGTACTTCATCAGACTAAGAATGTGGATTTTTCTTCCTTGTTTTCTCTTTCAGCTTTTGTAGGTGTCAAATTCTATTCTCAGATTTGCATATGGTGAAGATACAGACAAGTCCCAGCACAGTGGTCAATTTTTGTCTGATAATCACTTTTTTTCAGTTTGTCCTATTTTCCTTCTTTTTTCACAAAGATTATTTGACAGTCTGAACAACTGAAATAGATGAAACTCTATGTCAAACTACTGGCTGCTTTTCCTGTCTTCACCCTAACGTATGAACTTTTACACCTGGGAACTGGGAGTTGCTGTATCTAGGTGGTGCAGTGGTAAAGAATCTGCCTGCCAATACAGGAGATACCCTTCGCTGTATCCATTAAGTCTGTCAGAAAACGGGTTCTTCTGGCCTAATTTGAGTCAGTTATTCTAGCTTCAGCTAGTCAACTGTGGTACATGTGTGCGGCGGAGGATAAGGGTGGAGGGATCACATTATAACAAATTGGGTGCTGTCAACCATATAAATGAAATGAGAAGGAAAATTAGAAAGTGATAAGTTCCAGGGGCAGTTGGCGGGGAGGGGCGGGGGAGGGGAGATAAAGTCTCAGAGCTCAGAAAAAGAGGAATTTGGAAAGAGAACCAAAATATCCATGACAGCATGACATCTTTTGAAATATCTAAAGATAATTATTAGGTTTCCTATGAGCCTTCCCTTTCCCAGGTTTTACAACTTGAGATTTTTTAATCTCCATATAATTCTGAATCCCTTATTTTAAATTTGTGAATATCAGAATGTAAAGTATGGTAAAAACCAACAATTAGCATAGAGCATAATTCTATACACTGGTCTCATCACTACTCAAGGTAAGAAGCAACATCTGGTACATAACTTGAAAGCTTCCTATATATACATATATTTTGTTGTTGTTGTTGTTGTTGTACATTCCATTTTACTTTATTCTTTTAAATTTTGTTCTATAGTTTTAAGCAGTTGATACTTTAGTAGGAGTTTGGGAGGCATTACATAAATTATTTTATCTCAAACATTTTTTGATATATTATCTGCATGTATCAGTAAACTGATAGTTTTCTAACAATAGAGGTCTCTTATATTTCTTCCTTATTGGTTTGGAAACAATTTTTTATGACTTTTTTTTTATTCTTTACTTTAAAGGTTTTACAGAGTTTTGTTGTTCATTGACATGTATGTTCCCAGATCAGTCATATGCATATCCCTCGTCCCCCCCTCCCCAGGTTCCCCCAATCCCACCCCTCTGGAATATCACACCAAGCCATTGTAAACACTCCTATTCCTTTAGCACAATGACAATAGCTATCTTTTCCACACATGACAGTATAGGTTTCCATGTTACTCCCTCCATGCCTCCCACCCACTTTTCCTTCCCCACAATGTCCATATGTCTATTCTATGTCTGTTTTTCCATGAGTTCACTGTGTGTGTTATCATGGCCATTCTACTAGATTCCACATATATGTGTTAGTATACTGTACTTGTCTTTCTCTTTTTGACTTACTTCACTTTTTATGATAGGTTCTAGCTCCAGCCACCTCATTAGCACTGAGTCTTCTGCATTTCTTTTAACAGCAGAGTAGTATTCCATTGTATATATGTACCAGAGCTTCTGTATCCATTCATTCATCGATGGACATCTAGGTTGCTTCCATGTTCTGGCTATTGTATAGAGAGCTGCAATGAACATTGGGGTACAGGTGCTTCTTTCAGTTTTGATTTCATCAGGATATAAGCCTAATAGTGGGATTGCTGGGTCGTATGGTGCTTCTATGTGCAGTTTTTAAGGATCTCCATAGAATTCTGAATCCCTTATCTTAAATTTGTGAATATCAGAATGTAAAGTATGGTAAAAACCAACAATTAGCATAGAGCATAATTCTATACACTGGTCTCATCACTACTCAAGGTAAGAAGCAACATCTGGTACATAACTTGAAAGCTTCCTATATATACATATATTTTTTTGTTGTTGTTGTTGTACATTCCATTTTACTTTATTCTTTTAAATTTTGTTCTGTAGTTTTAAGCAGTTGATACTTTAGTAGGAGTTTGGGAGGCATTACATAAATTATTTTATCTCAAACATTTTTTGATATATTATCTGCATGTATCAGTAAACTGATAGTTTTCTAACAATAGAGGTCTCTTATATTTCTTCCTTATTGGTTTGGAAACAATTTTTTATGACTTTTTTTTTATTCTTTACTTTAAAGGTTTTACAGAGTTTTGTTGTTCATTGACATGTATGTTCCCAGATCAGTCATATGCATATCCCTCGTCCCCCCCACCACAGGTTACCACAATACCTCCCCTCTGGAATATCACACCAAGCCATTGTAAACACTCCTATTCCTTTAGCACAATGACAATAGCTATCTTTTCCACACATGACAGTATAGGTTTCCATGTTACTCCCTCCATGCCTCCCACCCACTTTTCCTTCCCCACAATGTCCATATGTCTATTCTATGTCTGTTTTTCCATGAGTTCACTGTGTGTGTTATCATGGCCATTCTACTAGATTCCACATATATGTGTTAGTATACTGTACTTGTCTTTCTCTTTTTGACTTACTTCACTTTTTATGATAGGTTCTAGCTCCAGCCACCTCATTAGCACTGAGTCTTCTGCATTTCTTTTAACAGCAGAGTAGTATTCCATTGTATATATGTACCAGAGCTTCTGTATCCATTCATTCATCGATGGACATCTAGGTTGCTTCCATGTTCTGGCTATTGTATAGAGAGCTGCAATGAACATTGGGGTACAGGTGCTTCTTTCAGTTTTGATTTCATCAGGATATAAGCCTAATAGTGGGATTGCTGGGTTGTATGGTGCTTCTATGTGCAGTTTTTTAAGGAATCTCCATACTGTCTTCCATAGAAGCTGTATCAATTTACATTCCCACCAGTAATGTAAGAGGGTTCCCTTTTCTCCACACCCTCTCCAGCATTTATTGTCTGTAGATTTGTTGATGATGGCCATCCAGTATACATTTTTTAATTCCTTTATACTCCAGAGAAAAATGCTATTCAAACCTTAGGGACATTAACTATTTGCCTTAGCTATTTAATTTTTAGTAATTTATTCTTCTACCTATATATCCCTAAGCATTATTGTTTAGTTTTGCCTTTTTAAAAATTTTGAGCTTTGTCTAATAGACTCATACAATATATAGATCCATTTCTATCTTGAGTCCTTTGCTCAACATGTATAAAAGTGTTGTGTGCACAGTGTTGTGCGTAGATATATTTGTTCACTTTTCATTGAACTTGGCACATTGCTTAGAGTTATTCTAAAATTGAAGGATGTTTGGGAACTTTCCAAGTAGGATATTATTGTGCAGTTCTACCTTGAATCTACCAGATCATGTATCCTGCACGTAAATGTTTCTCCAAGGTACATACTTAGCAGAAATGGTCTATGCCATAAGATACACACATCTTTAGCTTTGTTAGGTGAGATCAAGCCATCTTCTAAAGTGGTTGCACCAGTTTACACTCCTTACCTTAGGATCTGAGACTGACTCTTGCTCTACATACTTACCATGACTTAGGTATCATCATAATTCAGGCCCTTCTTTGTGGTTACATTTTCCAGGTGTCCTTCATCTTAAGTTCTGGCCCTAGGAAACATATCTAGTACTTCAGTGGTGATTGAACTAGAGCATTGTGAACTCACTTGTTACTAAAGAGTATACTTCTAGGGTTAACCTAATTGCTTCAGTTGGTACCTCTTTTGACTTACTTCACTTTTTATGATAGGTTCTAGCTCCAGCCACCTCATTAGCACTGAGTCTTCTGCATTTCTTTTAACAGCAGAGTAGTATTCCATTGTATATATGTACCAGAGCTTCTGTATCCATTCATTCATCGATGGACATCTAGGTTGCTTCCATGTTCTGGCTATTGTATAGAGAGCTGCAATGAACATTGGGGTACAGGTGCTTCTTTCAGTTTTGATTTCATCAGGATATAAGCCTAATAGTGGGATTGCTGGGTCGTATGGTGCTTCTATGTGCAGTTTTTTAAGGAATCTCCATACTGTCTTCCATAGAAGCTGTATCAATTTACATTCCCACCAGTAATGTAAGAGGGTTCCCTTTTCTCCACACCCTCTCCAGCATTTATTGTCTGTAGATTTGTTGATGATGGCCATCCAGTATACATTTTTTAATTCCTTTATACTCCAGAGAAAAATGCTATTCAAACCTTAGGGACATTAACTATTTGCCTTAGCTATTTAATTTTTAGTAATTTATTCTTCTACCTATATATCCCTAAGCATTATTGTTTAGTTTTGCCTTTTTAAAAATTTTGAGCTTTGTCTAATAGACTCATACAATATATAGATCCATTTCTATCTTGAGTCCTTTGCTCAACATGTATAAAAGTGTTGTGTGCACAGTGTTGTGCGTAGATATATTTGTTCGCTTTTCATTGAACTTGGCACATTGCTTAGAGTTATTCTAAAATTGAAGGATGTTTGGGAACTTTCCAAGTAGGATATTATTGTGCAGTTCTACCTTGAATCTACCAGATCATGTATCCTGCACGTAAATGTTTCTCCAAGGTACATACTTAGCAGAAATGATCTATGCCATAAGATACACACATCTTTAGCTTTGTTAGGTGAGATCAAGCCATCTTCTAAAGTGGTTGCACCAGTTTACACTCCTTACCTTAGGATCTGAGACTGACTCTTGCTCTACATACTTACCATGACTTAGGTATCATCATAATTCAGGCCCTTCTTTGTGGTTACATTTTCCAGGTGTCCTTCATCTTAAGTTCTGGCCCTAGGAAACATATCTAGTACTTCAGTGGTGATTGAACTAGAGCATTGTGAACTTACTTGTTACTAAAGAGTATACTTCTAGGGTTAACCTAATTGCTTCAGTTTTGGACTAATCTAAACCCTGATGTCTTTGGTTAAGTCAGTTCTCTTTCATAGTGTATTTTTGCAATTAATTTTTTCAATTTAACTTCAGCACTTTATATTTATTTTTCTTCATCTTATCAGATGTGAACTCTGATAGTAGTTCTGAGGATTATTTAAGGTAATGATCATCATCAAAAATATTAGCTGTATCACAGCTTAAAGCAAGATATATCTAATTTATTAGTCTGTCTTAATGTAAGTCAATGATATGTTGAGAATAACAGGATCTAGAGCAGCGTCTTGGAAAATACAACAGAAAGTTTTACCAAGGTTAGGTCCTGCCCACTACTGAGCATTCCTACAATTTGGTTCATCAATCAATCAAGAGTTTTCGCTTCATACCTATAACTCATTAAATTTTGATTGCTCTCCTTTCCTTGTTCTTACGTAATATAGGCAAAAGAGCTCTGTGTGTGTGTGTGTGTGTGTGTGTGTATAACTTAGGTCATTCTGAGCTTTGACTATCCTGGTAGGTAGCATCCCCTGACATCTCCCTTTGATTATAGGCCCCTGTTTTTTTACATTCTACACAAGTCCTTTAAAATTTGAAATCATAATTTTTCTATATGCTCACTTCCCATTTTCTTATTTATAATTATGAAATAAAAATTAAATTTCAAGAATGTCTAACTCCGAAATTGACTTCCCATGGTTTCATAGATTCATGTTATAAAGTCATATCTACTTTTTCTCTGATTTTTAAAAAATTGCCCATTTTTCTAAAATCTAACACACACCTTTCACTAGCTATCATGAACTGTGAAATGAAAGTCTTCTCCGAGACCACACCATTTTTTCTTTGGTAAATTAATAAATATTTCCATATTGGCAGGACCAGCTTAATGAGGCATGTGACCTGTGTTTTTGCAAGAGCTTTACCTAATTTTTTAAAGTCAGTTTATCTTGCTCTACATACTTACCATGACTTAGGTATCATCATAATTCAGGCCCTTCTTTGTGGTTACATTTTCCAGGTGTCCTTCATCTTAAGTTCTGGCCCTAGGAAACATATCTAGTACTTCAGTGGTGATTGAACTAGAGCATTGTGAACTTACTTGTTACTAAAGAGTATACTTCTAGGGTTAACCTAATTGCTTCAGTTTTGGACTAATCTAAACCCTGATGTCTTTGGTTAAGTCAGTTCTCTTTCATAGTGTATTTTTGCAATTAATTTTTTCAATTTAACTTCAGCACTTTATATTTATTTTTCTTCATCTTATCAGATGTGAACTCTGATAGTAGTTCTGAGGATTATTTAAGGTAATGGTCATCATCAAAATATTAGCTGTATCACAGCTTCAAGCAAGATATATCTAATTTATTAGTCTGTCTTAATGTAAGTCAATGATATGTTGAGAATAACAGGATCTAGAGCAGCATCTTGGAAAATACAACAGAAAGTTTTACCAAGGTTAGGTCCTGCCCACTACTGAGCACTCCTACAATTTGGTTCATCAATCAATCAAGAGTTTTCACTTCATACCTATAACTCATTAAATTTTGATTGCTCTCCTTTCCTTGTTCTTACTGTAATATAGGCAAAAGAGCTGTGTGTGTGTGTGTGTGTGTGTGTGTGTATAACTTAGGTCATTCTGAGCTTTGACTATCCTGGTAGGTAGTATCCCCTGACATCTCCCTTTGATTATAGGCCCCTGGTTTTTTACATTCTACACAAGTCCTTTAAAATTTGAAATCATAATTTTTCTATATACTCACTTCCCATTTTCTTATTTATAATCATGAAATAAAAATTAAATTTCAAGAATGTCTAACTCCGAAATTGACTTCCCATGGTTTCATAGATTCATGTTATAAAGTCATATCTACTTTTTCTCTGATTTTTAAAAAATTGCCCATTTTTCTAAAATCTAACACACACCTTTCACTAGCTATCATGAACTGTGAAATGAAAGTCTTCTCCGAGACCACACCATTTTTTCTTTGGTAAATTAATAAATATTTCCATATTGGCAGAACCAGCTTAATGAGGCATGTGACCTGTGTTTTTGCAAGAGCTTTACCTAATGTGCTTCTGTCAACATGTTGAAATCCATAGTAAGTTCTGAACAAAACACCCACATTTTCATTTTGTATGGTAATCTGAAAATTCTCTAACTGGTCTGCATTCGTAATAGGAAATCACCTGTCAGCTTCTCTATTTCTTAGAAGATAAAGTTGACTACAAAGGCAAGATGGGACATTTTCAGATTTTTTGTCACTTAATACTTTAAGAAACATTTACTCTGTTTAACAACTTACTCCCCAAACCTCAGAGCATTGGATTAAGAACCGTATCCAAAATATTTGCTTAAAACAAAAATCAAGATTCCTTCCAATGTGTTTTTTCTTTTGGAAAAAATGGAAGCCATAATATAGACATTTCAACATTCATAAACAGTTTTAATATTTTATTAATTCTCTAAAAATCAAGATTTTAATGTAATTATTATTTTTCAACATCAACCATATTTTATAAATTAATATTTTCAGTGATATCATCTTATTATAAATATACATATGCTCAATTTGAAAAACTGAATCCAGCAAATAATAAAGCAGATATTTTAAAGAGTTGAAAGCAATTCTTAGAATTTTTCCACTTGGGCACAGAAACTCTGACATTTTGGATGTTTTTCTTATACTCTTTATGTCTGCAGATTTTCAAGTAGGTGAAATTATACTGTGTGCCTTATTCCTAAGCAGATAAATATTCACAAATAATAAATCAAAAAGCATGTGAAAGGGGCTCAGTAATGGATTACACCCTCCACAGAATCCTTAACCTTCAATATCCAGCTTCCTAATCACTATTCCTGACCTCTTTTTTCTCTTACTTATTTACCCCTAACTCACTTTTTCGACCATATCATGTTGCTGCTGGTGTCTAGTACCTAGGGGCCAAGGATGCTGCTAAATATCCTACCTGGCACAGAAGAGTCCACCGACAATAAATCTGCTGAAAAATTAAATTTCAAGAATGTCTAACTGAAAGTCCCATGGTTTCATAGATTCATGTTATAAAGTCATATCTACTTTTTCTCTGATTTTTAAAAAATTGCCCATTTTTCTAAAATCTAACACACACCTTTCACTAGCTATCATGAACTGTGAAATGAAAGTCTTCTCCGAGACCACACCATTTTTTCTTTGGTAAATTAATAAATATTTCCATATTGGCAGAACCAGCTTAATGAGGCATGTGACCTGTGTTTTTGCAAGAGCTTTACCTAATGTGCTTCTGTCAACATGTTGAAATCCATAGTAAGTTCTGAACAAAACACCCACATTTTCATTTTGTATGGTAATCTGAAAATTCTCTAACTGGTCTGCATTCGTAATAGGAAATCACCTGTCAGCTTCTCTATTTCTTAGAAGATAAAGTTGACTACAAAGGCAAGATGGGACATTTTCAGATTTTTTGTCACTTAATACTTTAAGAAACATTTACTCTGTTTAACAACTTACTCCCCAAACCTCAGAGCATTGGATTAAGAATCGTATCCAAAATATTTGCTTAAAACAAAAATCAAGATTCCTTCCAATGTGTTTGTTCTTTTGGAAAAAATGGAAGCCATAATATAGACATTTCAACATTCATAAACAGTTTTAATATTTTATTAATTCTCTAAAAATCAAGATTTTAATGTAATTATTATTTTTCAACATCAACCATATTTTATAAATTAATATTTTCAGTGATATCATCTTATTATAAATATACATATGCTCAATTTGAAAAACTGAATCCAGCAAATAATAAAGCAGATATTTTAAAGAGTTGAAAGCAATTCTTAGAATTTTTCCACTTGGGCACAGAAACTCTGACATTTTGGATGTTTTTCTTATACTCTTTATGTCTGCAGATTTTCAAGTAGGTGAAATTATACTGTGTGCCTTATTCCTAAGCAGATAAATATTCACAAATAATAAATCAAAAAGCATGTGAAAGGGGCTCAGTAATGGATTACACCCTCCACAGAATCCTTAACCTTCAATATCCAGCTTCCTAATCACTATTCCTGACCTCTTTTTTCTCTTACTTATTTACCCCTAACTCACTTTTTCTACCATATCATGTTGCTGCTGGTGTCTAGTACCTAGGGGCCAAGGATGCTGCTAAATATCCTACCTGGCACAGAAGAGCCCACCGCTCCACTCATGATAGATTGCCTAGTCCAAAATGTCAATAGTGCTGAAACTGAAAAACAAATGTTCATACATAATTCTGGATGCACCATTCAGTACAACTAGAAAGAATAAAGTAATAAGAAGTATAACTATTGGAAAGAAGACACTGGTTTTTGCAACTAATATGACTGTATATTAGTTAACCTAAGGAAGCCATCTAAAACACTATTGATTTATAATACATACTAGCAAAAAAAAAAAATCCTGCTAAAATAGCCCCCAAAAGTAATGTGGATTATAACTTGAAGTATTTTAAGATATCAAATGAAACTAGGTTTATAGAAATAATAAGAAGTAAATAATTATTTCTTTTTAGGGCTTCCCTGGTAGCTCAGACAGTAAAGAATCTGCCTGCTGTGCAGGAGACCTGGTTTCTATTTCTGGGTCAGAAGGATCCCCTGGAGAAGAAAACGGCAACCCACTCCAGCATTCTTGACAGGAGAATCCCATGCACAGAGAAGTCTGGTGGGCTACAGTCCATGAAGTTCCAGAGAGTCACATGACTGAGCAATTAACACAACAACAAATTATTTCTTTTTATGACTTGTTACTTTTTGCAGTCACTGTCATTTTAGTCAAGCCTATTTTTGGTTAATGAATGTGGTTTGGAATTTAAGTTTTCTGAAGGAATATGCTCTGGTGATGAAGCTGCAGTGATAACATTCTGAAGTAATTATCCATATTAAGAAGCTGTGCTAGCATGTAGAACAAAATACTGCTTTCTTCACTCAGAAAGTCTTGCTATGAGAAAATGTCAGCTGACCTAAATATTTGTGCTGAAAAATGAAGTACTAAAACTATGAATATTGGTTTTCACAAATAATAAATCAAAAAGCATGTGAAAGGGGCTCAGTAATGGATTACACCCTCCACAGAATCCTTAACCTTCAATATCCAGCTTCCTAATCACTATTCCTGACCTCTTTTTTCTCTTACTTATTTACCCCTAACTCACTTTTTCTACCATATCATGTTGCTGCTGGTGTCTAGTACCTAGGGGCCAAGGATGCTGCTAAATATCCTACCTGGCACAGAAGAGCCCACCGCTCCACTCATGATAGATTGCCTAGTCCAAAATGTCAATAGTGCTGAAACTGAAAAACAAATGTTCATACATAATTCTGGATGCACCATTCAGTACAACTAGAAAGAATAAAGTAATAAGAAGTATAACTATTGGAAAGAAGACACTGCTTTTTGCAACTAATATGACTGTATATTAGTTAACCTAAGGAAGCCATCTAAAACACTATTGATTTATAATACATACTAGCAAAAAAAAAAAAATCCTGCTAAAATAGCCCCCAAAAGTAATGTGGATTATAACTTGAAGTATTTTAAGATATCAAATGAAACTAGGTTTATAGAAATAATAAGAAGCAAATAATTATTTCTTTTTAGGGCTTCCCTGGTAGCTCAGACAGTAAAGAATCTGCCTGCTGTGCAGGAGACCTGGTTTCTATTTCTGGGTCAGAAGGATCCCCTGGAGAAGAAAACGGCAACCCACTCCAGCATTCTTGACAGGAGAATCCCATGCACAGAGAAGTCTGGTGGGCTACAGTCCATGAAGTTCCAGAGAGTCAGACATGACTGAGCAATTAACACAACAACAACAAATTATTTCTTTTTATGACTTGTTACTTTTTGCAGTCACTGACATTTTAGTCAAGCCTATTTTTGGTTAATGAATGTGGTTTGGAATTTAACTTTTCTGAAGGAATATGCTCTGGTGATGAAGCTGCAGTGATAACATTCTGAAGTAATTATCCATATTAAGAAGCTGTGCTAGCACGTAGAACAAAATACTGCTTTCTTCACTCAGAAAGTCTTGCTATGAGAAAATGTCAGCTGACCTAAATATTGTGCTGACTGAAGTACTAAAAACTATGAATTACATAAAGGCTAATGCTTAACCTAAACTTCAAGACTATTCTCTATATTTTATTTTTCATATGAGTTGACTATGTTGTTGTTGTTCAGTTGCTAAGTTGTGTCTAACTCTTTGCAGCCCCATGGACTAGAACATGTCAGGCTTCCCTGTTCTTCACTATCTTCCTAAGTTTGTTCAGATTCATGTCCATTGAGTAAGTGATGCTATCCAACCATTCCATCCTCTGTTGACCCCTTCTCCTCATGCCTTCAAGCTTTGCCAGCATCAGGGTGTTTTCCAGCTTCATATCATGCAGCCAAACTGTTGGAGTTTCAGCTTCAGCATCAGTCCTTCCAATGAATATTTAGAGTTCATTTCTGTTAGGATTGACTGGTTTGATCACCTTGCAGTCCGCCCTCAAGAGTCTTCTCCAGCACCACGATCAAGGCATCAATTCTTCAGTGTTCAGCCTTCTTTATGGTCCATCTCTCATATTCACACATGACTACTGGAAAAATCATCATAGCTTTGACTATACAGACCTTTTTTAGCAAAACGATGTGTTTGGTTTTAATTTGAGTTGATGATAGACAATTATTATATGTTATATACTATAATTACATACTGACATACAGGTGTTACCAAGGGGGAAAATACTGTTAATAATATATGAGCTACTGAAAAATCTCCTTTTGTTTTTGGTCCTAACATTCTAAAGATGCAAATAACTTTAATATTTTCATGCAAGAAAGAATGCAACATGTTTTTCAATGGCTAACAGAACAAAAATGAAAATTAAAATCTTGGAAGAAAAATTTCTACCAACCATTGTAACATTTTCCATGATTTAACAATAATTGACCATGAAATAGGTGATTATTTGAAAATTGCACATTTATAATAAATAGTCACTGAAAATGTTTCAAATTTAATAGGATGTTTTCAAATTTACTGGGATGGTTTCAAATTTAATACAATGTTTTAAAAGTAATTTTATTTTTTATTCAAGGAAGAATCTTTCTAGGGAATTAATTAGATTTTAATTCATTTCTTTTATTAAAAGATACTATAAATTTATAACATTAAAGAATAAGTTGTTGAAATTGAGACCTTTTGAACAATGGACAGTAGATTTTAAATTTATAGCCTCACTTTCTTCTTTTTACTAAAAACTTACGCATTAATATCAAGAAATTGATGAAATTCCATTCCCATCAACACACTTCTGAGAGATTAGTTTCTCTACTGTGAATGTTATAGTTTAAACATATGTTTCCCTCTGTGAATAGCATTGCTGTCAATCTAACTCAAAGAAAATACAAGGAAGAAGCAAATCCATTTATTAATTCAAAACTTTAAATATTGATATGTACGTACGTGTTTTTTTTTTTTTAATTTTTGGCCACTTTTATTGGTCTTTCATTTATTTATTTTTCATCCACATTTATTTTTGGTCTGTGTGTGCTTGCCATTGCAGTGGTCTCTCCTGTAGCAGAGCACCGGCTTTGGGCAAATGCACTCCAAAGCACTGGCTTGTAATTGGACACACTGGGTCCTAATGCCCGCGGGATCTTCTTGGACTAGAGATTGAACTGGTGCCTGTTGCATGGCAAGGTGGACTCTACCCGCTGGACCAACTGGGAAGCCCTGTACGGTGTTTATTTATAAGTTTGTGTATAGACTGTGTGAAAGACTAGATAGCTGTTCCATTATAATGAGACATGGATCCAATAATTCCCCCTAAAAAGGAAAAAATTAATAAAATTATTGAAGAGGCTTTCTCTGAAAATGTACTAGGCTCAAGTGATATTCAGATGTATTATTATAAACTCTTAAAAAGCATATTACTGGTATAATATTTAAACAGTTCCTGAGTATAAGGAAATTTTCTTCCTATAAGATCATATAACCTTAATAGGCAAACAAGACAAGATAAAATTTTCTGTCTAAAAATTATGCAGAAAAACCTCACATAATAGGGATTATATGCACATATTAAAACAACTCCATTATTTAAGAATAATTCAATATTAAGGAAATGTTAATATAAACAATATATTGAATGGATCATATTAATAGGTCAGAGGAAAAAAATAGGCATTAAAGCTGATGCCACAAAGAAATATGACAAAATTGAATGTTCAAACACCCATAATTGATTTTTAAAAATTATAAAATAAGGATATGTGGATATTTTAAAACATACATATTACAGGAAATTCAGATGCATAACACACACTCACACACACACACACACACACACACCCTTCAGGACAAGAGACAGCATTATGCTGAACGATAAAATGCTGGAACTAGTCTCATAAGCCTAAAACAAATAACTCAAGATCTTCTGTCACCATTATTGTTTAACATCTCCATCAATGTCTCTTGGGTATATTTGAAACTCTAACACAGATGCTACTGTGGTAAATTAAATAATGGACATCCAACATTTTTTTGACTCTAATTCTTAGAAGCTGTGAACATATTATATTACATGGTGAAAGGGAATTTGCAGATGTAATTAAGATTACAGACTAACTCAGAGTAGTAGCCTGAACTACACAAGTGGGTCCAATCCAATCACATGATACCTTAAAATACAAAACATGAAGTCAGACTTTCAAGTGTGAGAAGAATTTGACTCACTGCTGTTGTTGTCTCTAAGACAGATGGACCCACATATAAGAATCTGAGAGAGGCCTCTATATGCTCTGTGAAGTGATATGTTATTCTCTCAGTCATATCCAACTCTTTGTGATCCCACAGGCTCCTCTGTCCATGGAATTCTCCAGGCAAGAGTACTGTGGAAGCCCTGAAAACGGTGTTTATTTATAAGGGTTTGTTTTTTTTATAGACTGTGTGAAAGACTAGATAGCTGTTCCATTATAATGAGACATGGATCCAATAATTCCCCCTAAAAAGGAAAAAATTAATAAAATTATTGAAGAGGCTTTCTCTGAAAATGTACTAGGCTCAAGTGATATTCAGATGTATTATTATAAACTCTTAAAAAGCATATTACTGGTATAATATTTAAACAGTTCCTGAGTATAAGGAAATTTTCTTCCTATAAGATCATATAACCTTAATAGGCAAACAAGACAAGATAAAAAATTCTGTCTAAAAATTATGCAGAAAAACCTCACATAATAGGGATTATATGCACATATTAAAACAACTCCATTATTTAAGAATAATTCAATATTAAGGAAATGTTAATATAAACAATATATTGAATGGATCATATTAATAGGTCAGAGGAAAAAAATAGGCATTAAAGCTGATGCCACAAAGAAATATGACAAAATTGATTGTTCAAACACCCATAACTGATTTTTAAAAATTATAAAATAAGTATATGTGGATTTTTAAAAATATACATATTACAGAAAATTCAGATGCATAACACACACTCACACACACACACACACACACACACCCTTCAGGACAAGAGACAGCATTATGCTGAATGATAAAATGCTGGAACTAGTCTCATAAGCCTAAAACAAATAACTCAAGATCTTCTGTCACCATTATTGTTTAACATCTCCATCAATGTCTCTTGGGTATATTTGAAACTCTTAACACAGATGCTACTGTGGTAAATTAAATAATGGACATCCAACATTTTTTTGACTCTAATTCTTAGAAGCTGTGAACATATTATATTACATGGTGAAAGGGAATTTGCAGATGTAATTAAGATTACAGACTAACTCAGAGTAGTAGCCTGAACTACACAAGTGGGTCCACTCCAATCACATGATACCTTAAAATACAAAACATGAAGTCAGACTTTCAAGTGTGAGAAGAATTTGACTCACTGCTGTTGTTGTCTCTAAGACAGATGGGCCCACATATAAGAATCTGAGAGAGGCCTCTATATGCTCTGTGAAGTGATGTGTTATTCTCTCAGTCATATCCAACTCTTTGTGATCCCACAGGCTCCTCTGTCCATGGAATTCTCCAGGCAAGAGTACTGTGGTGGGCTTTCATTCCCTTTTCCAGGGCAGATTCTTTACTGTCTTAGTCCCCAAATGACATCCGGAAAGGAGGTGGGGACCTCCAACTCCATGAAACTGGACTCTACTAACAACCCAAATAAATAGGGAAGCAGAGCCTCTTAATAAAAACCCAGAGAACAAACCTATGATTTCATCTTTGTGAAAACTGGAACAGAAAAATTCATTTAGATTTCTGACTGAACAGAACTGTGAGATAATAAATTTCTGTTGGTTTAAAATGATGACTTTGTATAATGCATTGTCAGTGTGGTGGACTGAATTGTCTCTCCAAAAGTTGTATGTTGAAGCCTTAACTCTCAAGGTAGCTTTAGGGAGATAATTAATTGAGCTCATCAGGGAGAGACCGTAATCTAATAGGAGGAAGAGAAATAAGAGGAAGAAACACCATGCATGTAGAGAAAAAGCCACGTGTAGACAAGCAAGAGGGCAGTTGTCTGTGAAAGAAGAAAAGCCTCAGCAGAAATTAACTTTGCTGGCAGTTTAATCCTGGATTGCTAGCCTCAAGAACTGTGAGAAAATAAATCTCCATGTGGTATTCTGCTATGGAAGTCCTAGTCAAGTAAAACTATGACAGAAAACACAGTTTGAGTTCTTATGACTTTTGGATTTTCTGTCTTGCTTAGGAAAGACTTTTTACCCCCAGTTGATTCTCATTTTGAAACTCTAACAGATGCTACTGTGGTAAATTAAATAAGGGAAAAAGTTTTTGTGAACATATTATATTACATGGTGAAAGGGAATTTGCAGATGTAATTAAGATTACAGACTAACTCAGAGTAGTAGCCTGAACTACACAAGTGGGTCCACTCCAATCACATGATACCTTAAAATACAAAACATGAAGTCAGACTTTCAAGTGTGAGAAGAATTTGACTCACTGCTGTTGTTGTCTCTAAGACAGATGGGCCCACATATAAGAATCTGAGAGAGGCCTCTATATGCTCTGTGAAGTGATGTGTTATTCTCTCAGTCATATCCAACTCTTTGTGATCCCACAGGCTCCTCTGTCCATGGAATTCTCCAGGCAAGAGTACTGTGGTGGGCTTTCATTCCCTTTTCCAGGGCAGATTCTTTACTGTCTTAGTCCCCAAATGACATTCAGTAAGGAAGTAGGGAACTCCAACTCCATGAAACTGGACTCTACTAACAACCCAAATAAATAGGGAAGCAGAGCCTCTTAATAAAAACCCAGAGAACAAACCTATG
The DNA here is from genome assembly GCA_022376925.1 of Tragulus kanchil. Taxonomy (NCBI): domain Eukaryota; kingdom Metazoa; phylum Chordata; class Mammalia; order Artiodactyla; family Tragulidae; genus Tragulus; species Tragulus kanchil. The sequence goes on from JAIOJX010000004.1 coordinate 131,631,720, forward strand.
ATTTCATCTTTGTGAAAACTGGAACAGAAAAATTCATTTAGATTTCTGACTAAACAGAACTGTGAGATAATAAATTTCTGTTGGTTTAAAATGATGACTTTGTATAATGCATGGTCAGTGTGGTGGACTGAATTGTCTCTCCAAAAGTTGTATGTTGAAGCCTTAACTCTCAAGGTAGCTTTAGGGAGATAATTAATTGAGCTCATCAGGGTGAGACTGTAATCTAATAGGAGGAAGAGAAATAAGAGGAAGAAACACCATGCATGTAGAGAAAAAGCCACGTGTAGACAAGCAAGAGGGCAGTTGTCTGTGAAAGAAGAAAAGCCTCAGCAGAAATTAACTTTGCTGGCAGTTTGATCCTGGATTGCTAGCCTCAAGAACTGTGAGAAAATAAATCTCCATGTGGTATTCTGCTATGGAAGTCCTAGTCAAGTAAAACTATGACAGAAAGCACAGTTTGAGTTCTTATGATTTTCGGATTTTCTGTCTTGCTTAGGAAAGACTTTAAATTTCCTTACCCACCCTCAATCTCTTCCTGACTCACTCTAGAATAATGTCTGTACATCAGGACGCATAATGGCCATTTTTTTCCTTTCCAATCTTGCTTTTCTTTTTAAAGTTCTTTTCCTTTAACTTGCCCTTCTCTGCTTCCAGTTTCCCTGAATACCAAGAACAGTCTGTGGTTTGTGATAGGCACAGAATGAATATGTCTCAACTAAAGGCAGTTCCTTTTGAGAGATACTCTAATTGCCTTGTCTCCATTTTTGTCAGTTTCATTTTGGGTTGCTTTGGGGTTGTTTCTTCTCCCAACTGATTGTTGCAGACAAGAAGGGTTATTCCACCATACACATCTTTCCACCACAATCTATGATGATTATATTCATAGAATATCAATTATATTGATAGAAGATTATTGCAATCTTAACCTGCCCCTGTTGAGTGTGTAGCTCAACCACTCATGCACCAAGTATCATGTGGCTGATTAACACAGTAAGATGCTGTTGGACACTTAATCCTATTCAAAGCATGGCCAAGACATTTTTCTTCACGTCTCCTTACCTTTGGGTATTATTTCAATTTTCCACTCTCCTTTTCTAAAATTAGCCTTTACTCATGGTTATTTTTATAACTTTCCGTGTGGTCCTGTAGCTCCTATCTTACTGCAGACACCAGACAGTGTGTTGGAGACATTTTGCAATTGCCCATTAAGGTTAATTATCTGTCTCTTTTCCCAACACTGTATTCAGTGAGGTCAAGCTGGTCACTTGAAATTAGTCTCAGTGGGAATACTGAAACAAAGAAATGACAAATGTGACAAACCAAGAATCTTTTTCCCCCTCAGGAAACACTGGCCCTAGAATTTAGAGTGAAACATTAGTTATTCTTCAGCAAGTTTTTCTGGCCCCTGTATAAGAAATGAGGGAACAAAAAGCCAAGACAATCTGCTTGCCCCATCATTAAATAATATTTCTAAAGATCTCTCAGATGACTGGGATTGCCCCGGGAAGGCCTTTTTCAACAATGTGCATGCCAAGTAGCTTCAATTTTGTCTGACTCTGGAATGCCATGGATAGGATCCTCTGTCCGTGGGATTCTCCAGGCAAGAATACTGGAGTGGGTTGCCATGCCCTCCTCCAGGGGATCTTCTAGAGCTAGGGATCAGACCTTCTGTCTCCTGCATTGGTAGGCAGGTTCCTTACCACTAGTGCTGGGAAGCCCTTTCAACATTTGGATTATTGCAATCTTAGGTTAGCAATTACTTTTGGTAAAATAGCATCCAAAAGGATTGCTTTTATTTTGGCAAAACAAACAATTGAAAACTCTGAGCTTAAAATGTTATACAAGATCATTTTAACAAACTGTCTACTAAAAGGGTAATGTTACATAATTTATATGAAGCACATACTAAGGAATATTATATAGTAGCGTAACAAGTGGATATGTTTTTGGCATAAAAGCACTCAAACTAATTAAGCAAATGGCAGAAAATGTGTATCCTTTGCATCTATGTAGAAAAATTTTATGTACATTGATATGTAGGGGGCCTTTAAGGTACCCAGAATGTTCTACTTCTTGACTTGGGTAGTAGTTATACTGGCATGTTGCATTTGTGACAATTCATTAAGTTATAAAATTGTGGTATGCATATTTTATATATGTATTATTTTAAAAAATTTATTTAAAAATAATATATAGAGACGTATAGAGAGAGATATGTGTGTGTAAATTATTTGAAAAATCTCTAGAAATGATCAATTATTAACAGTGGTTCTCTCTGTTGATAAGTGTGGCATTTAAGGAAAAGAAAAGAGGAAAGAAATATTTTGTATTGTTTGAATGTTTTACAATGCATGTATATAATTTGTAGAGACAGAAAATTCTCCCAAAGAACGATTGAAAATTAAAAAAAAAACAATGTTCCACATCTACATATTTTACCTTTAAAACTGATATTCACTTTACACATTCAGCTGTTTCTTGTGTACTCCTTGAAGCACCAGATGGAAAGCTACATCCACATCAATGTTTTGCAAGTACATGAACAAAGGAGACATATACAAAATGTAAAATCTGTATGACAGCCTCCTTCAAAGGAGTCTCGTTGTCTTCAAAAACAAAGCAGATTACCTGAGTGAATTCAAATTTCATTTTTGTGGTCTTTGTTGACTCAGTCAGGAGCCTACAAGTCTATCTACCAGCATTTACTTTCCGCCAGGATGCACTGTGATACATATTTTAGCTTTAAAACATTCTTAAAAACATTCTTAAAAGTTAGTATGAGGAGGTATTTAAGGAGTAGAGACACAGAGTATTTAAGTAATAAGTCCAAGGCTGGTCCTGATGACGTCTTCCATGGGACTTAAACTTCTACATGAGCCACTTCTACATGTTTCTTAAGACTCCTAATCTAGGTTTCATTCCCCTGAAGAATAGGTTTTTTCACTTGTTTGCTCTACCTAATTTAACCAGAGCTTCGGCACACAGCTGTTAGGCTGAGGCCAAAGTGATGAGGAGCTGAGATCAGCTTTTGTTTCTCATCCCAGCTGCGATATGGACAGTCTCCACCCAGAGGAGACATCATTTTCTGATACACTCAAAGCCACTATGCAGACTTATGGTGGTCCTGCTTGGACCATTCTTAAAGAAAGCAGACAATTTCTTTTCCTTGGTAATTTGAATACACTTTGGTACAAAAGTTGTTTGATGCCATTGCATAAAACAACATTGGATTTAGCTCATCTATATTTCTGACACCTTGACCGTCTTCCAAAAACATTTGATTACTTAGTTCAACAAAAGTGACTCAGACAGTAAAGAATCGCCTGTAATGCAGAATATCTGGGTTTGTTCCCTGGGTTGAGAGGGTCCCCTGGAGGAGGGCATGGCAACTCATTCCAGTATTCTTGCTTGGAAAATCTCCATGCACAGAGGAACCTTGTGGGCTACAGTATATGGTGTCACAAAGAGTCAGGCATGCCTGAGCGACTAAGCACAGCATGTAGTGAAAACATGATCTAATCTGGAAACCTTTTTTGCTTTGGCATTGTTAATTTTTAAAGCGTTTCCCCAAGACTGCCATTTTAAATCTTTGATGTCTAGAATGGCAAAGGAGACTTAGTGCATATTGTAATTTATATCCTCTTAAGGTAAATTAATAATGAATGCATTTTTTATTAGACAGGTAGCACTAGGCTAGGAGTCTGTAATTTGCATTTTCATTCTTCCTGTCAGTTCTGAATTTATGCTTCGGGAAATTCTTTACTCTCCAAATCCTGAATGATACAGCCCTAACCTCTGACTGTTTGGCACTTTCTGCCAACTCACTTGTTGGTCAAATTGTAATGTGTGGAGACGATATCATAGAATTGATATATTCTCCAAATCCTGGGTGGATTCCTAGGCTTGAGCATGTGCAGGAAGGCTGCAGAGAGAAACAGAGTGTCCTTCTCAACAGTCACAGATAAAACTGGACTCATAAGAAATTGGGAGTTTGATATGTCCTTCAAGCTCCCCAGTCTCTCAGCACACCTGAGAGAGGGCAAAGGATGGTCATACTAACTCTTTCTTCTGAGAAGCAGGATGCAAAGCTCCGAATACAGACTGTATTTCCCAGGCATGGAGGTAGAGTGGATTAAGAAAAACAAGAGCCACTGTGTCTTAGTCATTCTATCATCCTCTTCTGTCTGGAAAAGACACTTGTGGTGGTTGGGAGATGGAGCTCTGGGGTGTCTGATGATTCTCAGCTCCTGGGTTCGCATATGTGGATGACTATCATGGACCAGAAAATGGTGTGCCTCCCTCAGAAAAGAAATGTTCCTTCACCATTTAGCATGCTGTTGCATGTGCACCTGGGACCCCTGGAGTTTTGTTCTTCTGGGGCAGAGCACTGGGCATTGGTAGGAACCTAAGGAAGGTGGAAGTTATCATTGAAAATTACTTAGTTCAACAAAAGTGACTCAGATAGCAAAGAATCCCCTGTAATGCAGAATATCTGGGTTTGTTCCCTGGGTTGAGAGGGTCCCCTGGAGGAGGGCATGGCAACTCACTCCAGTATTCTTGCTTGGAAAATCTCCATGCACAGAGGAACCTTGTGGGCTACAGTATATGGTGTCACAAAGAGTCAGGCATGCCTGAGCGACTAAGCACAGCATGTAGTGAAAACATGATCTAATCTGGAAACCTTTTTTGCTTTGGCATTGTTAATTTTTAAAGCGTTTCCCCAAGACTGCCATTTTAAATCTTTGATGTCTAGAATGGCAAAGGAGACTTAGTGCATATTGTAATTTATATCCTCTTAAGGTAAATTAATAATGAATGCATTTTTTATTAGACAGGTAGCACTAGGCTAGGAGTCTGTAATTTGCATTTTCATTCTTCCTGTCAGTTCTGAATTTATGCTTCGGGAAATTCTTTACTCTCCAAATCCTGAGTGATACAGCCCTAACCTCTGACTGTTTGGCACTTTCTGCCAACTCACTTGTTGGTCAAATCGTAATGTGTGGAGACGATATCATAGAATTGATATATTCTCCAAATCCTGGGTGGATTCCTAGGCTTGAGCATGTGCAGGAAGGCTGCAGAGAGAAACAGAGTGTCCTTCTCAACAGTCACAGATAAAACTGGACTCATAAGAAATTGGGAGTTTGATATGTCCTTCAAGCTCCCCAGTCTCTCAGCACACCTGAGAGAGGGCAAAGGATGGTCATACTAACTCTTTCTTCTGAGAAGCAGGATGCAAAGCTCCGAATACAGACTGTATTTCCCAGGCATGGAGGTAGAGTGGATTAAGAAAAACAAGAGCCACTGTGTCTTAGTCATTCTATCATCCTCTTCTGTCTGGAAAAGACACTTGTGGTGGTTGGGAGATGGAGCTCTGGGGTGTCTGATGATTCTCAGCTCCTGGGTTCGCATATGTGGATGACTATCATGGACCAGAAAATGGTGTGCCTCCCTCAGAAAAGAAATGTTCCTTCACCATTTAGCATGCTGTTGCATGTGCACCTGGGACCCCTGGAGTTTTGTTCTTCTGGGGCAGAGCACTGGGCATTGGTAGGAACCTAAGGAAGGTGGAAGTTATCATTGTAAGGCAGGTGAAAAGATGACTCTTCATTTTGCATTGACTACAGCCATTTCTTCCTTTCCCCTACCTCCACCTACTGTTGACTCAGCCTCTGCTCTGGGTCCAGGTCTCTAGATCTCAGATTAATTACTTTGTGCCTCCTTATTTTTACTTCAGGCAAACCTCCCATTGCTTTCCTTCTCGTCTACTTATAGAAATGTTCCTCCAGTTTATTAAACCATTAGTCATTCATCTATCCCATCTAACCTGAAAATCAACCTGTCTGCCTTCCTGTTCATACAGACTGCCTCCCCTGAAGTTCAACTAGGAGACTTCACATAAGTTCTGTGCAGTTCTTCAAAGCTTCACTTCATTAGCAAAAGTCTCAAACTTGAGAAGGTTTGAAAGTGAAAATGTAATAGTCCAGAATCCTAGTATTTCAGTAAAACCTGGAAAATACACATTATAAATGTTTATACAGTGCTCATAGATACATTTATCTTCCACATTATCTCTGTTTTTTAAATAGCAGCATTTTATAAAGACAATAATTCTGTAATAACAAAAATCTGATTTAAAACCTTGCTCCTTCCTTTACTCAGTTCTGCTCAGTTAGAAGGGCTATTTACTCAAAGGCCCTTTGAGTTTGTTTGCATGTGTGCTAAGTCGCTTCAATTGTTTATGACTCTTTGCGACCCTACAGACTGTAGCTCACCAGGCTCTACTGTCTATGGTATTCTCCAAGCAAGCATACTGGAGTGGGATGCCATTCCCTCCTCCGGGGGATCTTCCAGACCCAGGGATCGTGCCTGCATCGCTTTAAGTCTCCTGCATTGGCAGGTGGCTTCTTTACCATTAGCACCACATGGGAACCCCTAGAGTTTGTTTACTTATATATAAACCAAGGCTGTAATACCCACCTTAAAGACTTGTTTTGAGAATAAAATGAAATAATATATGTAGAATATCTGGCACACAATAGATGCTAAACAAACATTAGTTCCACTATACTGCTTTCATCCCAGAATAATATGTTTGCTGATCTCACTTCTAAAGTGGAATGATTAGATGATGGATAACTCTGCGTATCTCTAGATACCTCATTAGTGTTTGACATAGTCACATCCTTTTATGATTAAGGTGACTTGCCCAAAGGTAGACTTCAAACAGTGCTTGAGTTCATTGGAATTCATTGACTTCTTCTTTCCTTGATTTCAGTCAAATAACATTTTCTAGGTATCCATCAACCCATACGCCCTGAAACTGCTTCCTTTATAATAATCTAAGCCATTTCATTCACTGCTCTTTAACCAAAGAGGAACATTTACTAAAAAAAATTTTTTTTTAATTTTTTTTCTCAAAATTGGAAGTGAAAGGAACATGTGGGAGTAAGTAAAGTAAGTATGAAAATATTTAAATACAAATAAGAATATGTTAAAATAATTATAATCTCAATACATTGTAAGCACAATAAAAACTGACATTCTTATTTTGTTAATTAAGTCAACTTTAAACTTTCATTTTGATCATCTCTGTAATCCAAAACTGTTGAGAGTCAAACAGAGTACCAGGAATGTCTTTCACTGAGAGCTGTAATATGTACAATCAACATTTAAATGCTTCCAAATACCACTAATTTATTTTTAAAATATTTTAAAGTAAGGTACATGCTATGTTTAGAATGGATAACCAACAAAAATCTGTTGTATAGCACATGGAACGCTTTTGATGTTATGTGCTAGCCTGTGGGAGGGAGGATTTGGGGGAGAATGAATGAATGTATATGTATGGCTGAGTCCTTTCACTGTACACCTGAAACTATCACAGCATGGCTAACTGGCTATACCCCCATTACAAAATGTTTTGGGTGTTAAATAAATAAATAAAATGGGTAATTTGTAATTGAAAAAAAATAAGGTATAAGTATATAGCCAGATTCTCTGATTTTTCTTTTTCTCATTTTGCCTTTTTCTTTTTTATGACATCCAAATGTATTGAGTATCACTCCTCTGTACCCAACACAGCACCATTTTTCTCCATTTCCCTTGCTGGCTTTGTAAGATTCTTCTGTGTACTCTATCTTTTAGAACAATAATTCTAATAGATAATTCCTAATAAATAAATGTGTGAGACATGAATTATGATGCTGTAGTTCTCAAAAGTTTGCAGGTCACCTATCACCCAGAAATGCCTCTGATCTGGTTCAACAGAGAGGCTGGTGGTAGTGAACTGTTTATGTATTAAAGGTTAAATTGCCTTCCACAGGAGCAATTCGGCTTACCTCCTTTATACTCTGAAACCAAATGCCTCTCCATTTATCTGAGTTTAAAAACCGAACAGAAACCAGCTAGAGAGATGCCAACTCAGATGAAACAGGATTCCTGGCTCAGATGGTAAAGAATCTACCTGACAATCCAGGATACGCAAGAGACATGGGTTCGATCCCTGGGTTGGGAGAATCCCCTGGAGTAATGGAATGGCAACCCACTCCAGTATTCTTGCTTGAAGAATTCCATGGACAGAGGAGCCTGGTGGGCTACAGTCCATGGGTTCACAAAGAGTCGGACAGGACTGAGAACTCACACTATATTTCCTTTCCTTTCAGTGTATGCATATGGAATGAATAAATAAGTGAAGAAACAAATGCATTAAAAGTAACTTTATGATTTTGTGAAGATTACAGATAGCCAGTTTCCTCACTTTGTAATGAGAGGAGTTGGGCTTCCATTTCTTTACATAAATTATCTGATCTTTGATTACATTTGTTAATTGTTCTTAGCTCCAGGAAGAATGCGTGTGAGATCTCTGATCAACAGAGGCTTGTGGATATGGTGAATCCAGATTTTGTGAAGCTGAAATTGACACAAATTTTGGGTCCTTCTCTGAGAAAAATAACACCAAATACAATATTTGGTTCATAATATAATCTGGTTTTTTTTCTTTGCCAATTGAATTGATTATATTTTACTTTTTCAAATGTTAGAAAAACGTATGACTGTGTAATAGTACATTACTGTGTGTTGACGGCTGACTGACTCCTTCTCCATGTCTGCTGTGTAATTCAGATGACTTAAAGCTTGGGCTCCACCTTCAAGAATCTTAGGATTTTGAATAGCATAGTGGCCTCAGGTTTGTTAACTCCTTAAAGTAAGCTCAGTACTTCAGAGGGAGCATTCCTTTGAACAAGGCAGAAACCTCAAGTTCTTTTATAACCAATCCTCAGAAGTTTTGTGTCACTTTCATTGCTTTTTTTTTTTTTTTTTTCGGTCAAGGCAAGTATATGCCCGGCCAAGATTTTCTGGGTTATTTGAGTTTGAGATTACACTTGAGTTTTAAGATTTTTTCTATTTATGAAAAAAGCAGCATGTTATTTTGATAGAGATTGCATTATGTTTATAGATTGCTTTGGGGACCTTTGACATTTTAACATTAATGCTTCTAATCTGTGTACAAGAAATGCCTTTCCATTTATTTGCATATTTTTAAAAATTTTCTTTTGGAAATATTTTGTAGTTTGTAGTATACAAACTTCTGGTTTGTTGGTTAAATTTCTTAAATATTTGTTCACTTTGATGTTATTGTAGACAGAATTATCTTCTATTTTGTGTGTGTATGTTCTCAATTGTGTCTGAGACATGAATTCACTTCACTATGTTGAGGTGATTTCCTTCTTTTTCTAATTTATTGGGTGTTATTAACATGAAGGGATGTTTAATTTGGTCAAATGATTCTCTGCCTCAATTGGGATGATCGTGGGCTTTAATTTCTGATATTTATTCTGTTCTCTGGTATACTACAATGATTCATTTTCATATATGTGAAAATTCCTTGCACTCCAAGGAAAAATTTCAAATGATCATGATATATAATCTTCTCAATGTGTTGAATTCTCTTTGCTAGAATTTTATGTCAGTATTTATCAAGGTAGTTCATCTGTTATTTTTCTTTTTTGTAGTATCATTATTTGCCTGATTTTGGTATCTGGATAGTGATTTTGGAAAGGTTCCCTCATCTTAAAATTTTGGAAAAGTTTTAGAAGAATTTGTGCTCATTATTCTTTAAGCTTGGTAGACTTAAATTATTTAATTTAGTTATTTAATAAGCACATGTGGTCTTGGGCTTATCTTTATGGAAGGTTTCTTACTACCAATTCAATATCCTTACTAGTTAGTGGTCAGTTCAGACTTTAAAATTCTTCACAATTCAGTCGCAGTAAATTGTATATTTCTATGAACTTACCATTTCTTCTAGGTTATCTAATTTGTTGGCATATAATTATTCACAGTAGTCATTTACAATCCTTTGTATTTCTGCATCATCAGTTGTAATGTCTCTTTTATTTCTGGTTTTTCTTATTCGAGTCTATTTTCCTTAATTGAGCTAAACATTTGTCAATTTTGCTTACTTAAAAAAAAGCCCTAGGGCTTCTCTGGTGGCCCACTGGGTAAAGAGCCCACCTTGCAGTGCAAGGGGCACCAGTTCGATCCCTGGCCCAGGAAGTTCCCACATGCTGTGGAGAGGCTGGACCAGTGTGTCCAGTTACAAGCCAGCACTCTGGAGTGCATACACCCAAAGCCGGTGCTCTGCAGCGAGGAAGGTCACTGCGATGGGAGGTCCACACGTGTCAAAGAATAAAGATGGATGAAAATAAATAAATAAACAATAAAAGAGGCCAATAGTTAAAAAAAAAAAAAAGCCCTAGCTCAGTTTTGTTGACTATTGTTTCTTTCTAGTCTCCCTTTCAATGGAAAAGACTCCATTTAGCAGTTCTTGTAAGGCAGGTCTGGGTGGTGATAAACTCCTTCAATTTCTATGTGAGAAAGTCTTTCTTTCTCCATTTGTGAAGAAAAGTTTTGCCAGATATAGTAATTCTTGGTTATCAATTTTTCAGTACTTTGAATATATCATCCCACTTTGGCACATATAGAGAGATATAAATATGAGACACACAGAGACGGAGAGATGGGGTGGGGAGACAGATTTAAAACAGTTGCCTCACATGATTATGGAGGCTGAGAAGTCCAAAAACCTGCCATTGGCAAGTTGGAGGCACAGAAAAGCTAATGTGTAGTCCCAAAGTTTGAAGGCCTAAGAATCTGGTCAGCGGATGCTGTCAGTTCCAATTTGAAAGCCAACAAGCTTGAAGAAGAGCCAATGCTTCAGCATGAGTCCAGAGGCCATAAAAGACCAATATCCCACCTCAAGCAGTCAGACAGGAAGAATTCCCTCTTACTCAACCTGTTTGTTATGTTCAGATCTTCAATTGCTTGAATAAGGCTCACCTACCACAGAGCCAGAAATCTGCTTGACTTGGTCTAGGCAAAAAGACATTAAGAAGCAGACAATAATTTGAGGAATGTTTTTAATCTTAAAAGATAGACTTCAAAACTCTGTAAAAAATTTTTTTTAAAAAAGATAGACTTTCCTAACTCACAGCAAAGATTCATAGAGCACTCTACCAGGCAATAATCCTTCAACAGGAATCATGACCAAGATTTTATCAGTCACATTGCCCTTAACTCCCCTGGCTGGCTGGCAGCTGTATATTGCATTTTATGAAAGTGTGACCGAAAGACCATATGATGTGAACAGATAACTTATTGGAAAAGTACCTAATGCTGGGAAAGATTGAAGGCAGGAGAAGAGGACTTCAGAGGAAGAAATGTCTGGATGCTATCACCATTGCAATGGACCTGAACTTGGGAAAACACTGGGAGATGGTGAAGCAGAGGGAAGCCTGTCGTGCTGCAGTCCAGGGGGTCGCAAAGAGTCAGACACAACTGGGTGACTGAACAACAGGACCACCTGGATATGACTCACATGGGTAATCAAATGTAGAAAATTAAACTAACTAAAGACCAAAATGCTGAATCTATATAAATTTAGCAGTTCTTGTAAGGCAGGTCTGGGTGGTGATAAACTCCTTCAATTTCTATGTGAGAAAGTCTTTCTTTCTCCATTTGTGAAGAAAAGTTTTGCCAGATATAGTAATTCTTGGTTATCAATTTTTCAGTACTTTGAATATATCATCCCACTTTGGCACATATAGAGAGATATAAATATGAGACACACAGAGACGGAGAGATGGGGTGGGGAGACAGATTTAAAACAGTTGCCTCACATGATTATGGAGGCTGAGAAGTCCAAAAACCTGCCATTGGCAAGTTGGAGGCACAGAAAAGCTAATGTGTAGTCCCAAAGTTTGAAGGCCTAAGAATCTGGTCAGCGGATGCTGTCAGTTCCAATTTGAAAGCCAACAAGCTTGAAGAAGAGCCAATGCTTCAGCATGAGTCCAGAGGCCATAAAAGACCAATATCCCACCTCAAGCAGTCAGACAGGAAGAATTCCCTCTTACTCAACCTGTTTGTTATGTTCAGATCTTCAATTGCTTGAATAAGGCTCACCTACCTCAGAGCCAGAAATCTGCTTGACTTGGTCTAGGCAAAAAGACATTAAGAAGCAGACAATAATTTGAGGAATGTTTTTAATCTTAAAAGATAGACTTCAAAACTCTGTAAAAAATTTTTTTTAAAAAAAGATAGACTTTCCTAACTCACAGCAAAGATTCATAGAGCACTCTACCAGGCAATAATCCTTCAACAGGAATCATGACCAAGATTTTATCAGTCACATTGCCCTTAACTCCCCTGGCTGGCTGGCAGCTGTATATTGCATTTTATGAAAGTGTGACCGAAAGACCATATGATGTGAACAGATAACTTATTGGAAAAGTACCTAATGCTGGGAAAGATTGAAGGCAGGAGAAGAGGACTTCAGAGGAAGAAATGTCTGGATGCTATCACCATTGCAATGGACCTGAACTTGGGAAAACACTGGGAGATGGTGAAGGAGAGGGAAGCCTGTCGTGCTGCAGTCCAGGGGGTCGCAAAGAGTCAGACACAACTGGGTGACTGAACAACAGGACCACCTGGATATGACTCACATGGGTAATCAAAAATGTAGATTCTCAAACTTAACCCTAGACTTAACATATAAGTATCTCCCTGAGTGTCTCTGGAGTATGCTGAATCTTATATAAATCTTGGCTTTTGAAATTAAAAATTAATTCAAATGTGGATGCTACCTTCAAAAAATGGTTTTAGCGAAACAGATAGAGGCTTGTCTAAACGCTCTGAACCAAATTCTCCCTGATTGTTCGATGTGAAGGGTGATATCCATCTCACTTGACAATGAATACATAAGAGTATAAATTAGGGTCTCACAAATCCTTGCTCCATGAATTGAATTCTGAATCTCTTTTCAGTAAATGAATCTACTGATTGAAATGGTTTATTTGGATACTTTTGCTTCTCAACATCTATTAGGATGAGTGGATTCACTGGTTCTTTTATGCTGGTCTCACCTTTGGTTTCTAAAGTTCTGAGAAAAGTGTAAGAAAAATAACCTAATATTTACTGAGTTCCTAAAACATGCCACAATCTATATTAAGCACAATACCATATTTTTTTGCTAATTTAATCCACACAAAAACCTAATGACCTAAAACATTATTATAAACTCCATGAGGAGACTGACACAAAGATTTTACTCTGCCTGTCCAAAACCACACAGGTAGTGTTATCAAATTAAATCAAAGATCACCTTACCTAGGAGACAGGATCTTTAGGTGTTGCATCTTGTCTTTCTCTTAGATTAGAGCACAAGCTAGACTGAGGGTCATCTGCAGAGGGACTCAATCCAAAAACAATTTTTTTCATGTTCAGAGAGCTCATTGAATTGATGAATATATATACACTCCTGTGTACTGCGAAGCATGTCATTTGGGCTACCTCTATAGAAGTCTATATTGGCTAATTATCCTCTGACTTCAAAGGTTTACATGAAAGCTTGTGATGAAAGTATTGTCCTAAACTCTTCTCTGCATTGTCACAAAAGGCTTCAGAGGAAGAAATGTCTGGATGCTATCACCATTGCAATGGACCTGAACTTGGGAAAACACTGGGAGATGGTGAAGGAGAGGGAAGCCTGTCGTGCTGCAGTCCAGGGGGTCGCAAAGAGTCAGACACAACTGGGTGACTGAACAACAGGACCACCTGGATATGACTCACATGGGTAATCAAAAATGTAGATTCTCAAACTTAACCCTAGACTTAACATATAAGTATCTCCCTGAGTGTCTCTGGAGTATGCTGAATCTTATATAAATCTTGGCTTTTGAAATTAAAAATTAATTCAAATGTGGATGCTACCTTCAAAAAATGGTTTTAGCGAAACAGATAGAGGCTTGTCTAAACGCTCTGAACCAAATTCTCCCTGATTGTTCGATGTGAAGGGTGATATCCATCTCACTTGACAATGAATACATAAGAGTATAAATTAGGGTCTCACAAATCCTTGCTCCATGAATTGAATTCTGAATCTCTTTTCAGTAAATGAATCTACTGATTGAAATGGTTTATTTGGATACTTTTGCTTCTCAACATTTATTAGGATGAGTGGATTCACTGGTTCTTTTATGCTGGTCTCACCTTTGGTTTCTAAAGTTCTGAGAAAAAGTGTAAGAAAAATAACCTAATATTTACTGAGTTCCTAAAACATGCCACAATCTATATTAAGCACAATACCATATTTTTTTGCTAATTTAATCCACACAAAAACCTAATGACCTAAAACATTATTATAAACTCCATGAGGAGACTGACACAAAGATTTTACTCTGCCTGTCCAAAACCACACAGGTAGTGTTATCAAATTAAATCAAAGATCACCTTACCTAGGAGACAGGATCTTTAGGTGTTGCATCTTGTCTTTCTCTTAGATTAGAGCACAAGCTAGACTGAGGGTCATCTGCAGAGGGACTCAATCCAAAAACAATTTTTTTCATGTTCAGAGAGCTCATTGAATTGATGAATATATATACACTCCTGTGTACTGCGAAGCATGTCATTTGGGCTACCTCTATAGAAGTCTATATTGGCTAATTATCCTCTGACTTCAAAGGAATTTACATGAAAGCTTGTGATGAAAGTATTGTCCTAAACTCTTCTCTGCATTGTCACAAAAACTAGACATGCTAAGCAAGTGTAGCAAAAGTCAGAAAGAAGCCACTGAAATAAACTTTACTCCTTCTGGAAAGCCTCAGAAGTACAACTAATTCTGAAACCACTTCTTGTGAACTGGTTTATACCCATTGTCCTTCTCTAATTAGATGTGCACTTCCATTTAATGGGAGTCAGAACAAAGGATTGATATTGGTGAGAATTGCCCAATGGAATAAATTAGGCAGCAGAACTTAAAGGGCCATGTATAGCTACCCATATGCAAGAAGGAAAAATGACAAACTACAACTATAAAGCTTTGTAAACTGTATAGGACAGCAGCACACAGTAAATAAAAATACAAGAGACCTGTGCATTTGTATAATCTATACTGTGGCAACTTCAGAAAAAAAAAGTGTACTCTTTTTACACAAAGGAGAATAATTTTCAATAAGTTCATAAGCAAAACCTAAGAACTGTTGCAGGTAATGACATAGGCCCTGAGTAAGGACCAAGCTACTGTTGCAGAATAATGCAGAACCTAAAAGAAGACCAATGAAACTTGAATAAAAACTTGGCGGAGAAAAATCACAATTTTTCTCAATGGTTAAGTGTCTACCAGTTTCTTATATAAAAGAGGATTAGAAATTACTGTCAAATGACTCCTGTATCGAATCTCTACTGAATGTAATTGTTCACTGTAAATTACCATAAAGAGAAAAAAATAGAGATCTATTTTTATTATCCTCAAAATCTCTTGAGTTAAAGCACCCCTCTGGGCATTCCTGTAGATTATTTGATATGCTTCTTATGCTTGTATAAAGAACAAAAGCTTAAAAATAGAAACCCTTCAAAATGTTACTTTAATTGGTTTATTTCTGTTTGTATTTTTATTTCTGCTTGTTTTCTTTTTCAAGGCAGAAAAAAAATCAAGAGCTGCAAAAAGTGTGCTTGTACCCCAAATTCCAGAGTACAGTAAGAATAAGAATTCTAAGAGAAAGAATGGCTCAGGTCAACCTTAAAGAGTGTAGGAAAGCATACTGTGTTTCTGGGCTGAGATTTCAGGTAGGAAAATAAATCTCAGGAAGTTCTCCTTGATCTCAAAAGCAGCCTCACAGACTTAACAATTGAATGATCACTGGGGATTTCAGATCCTTTATAATTAATCAAATCAACATTGGAGGATTTTGAGGAAATTTTGGATAAGTCAAACATCTTGGTACTTATTATTTGATACTAGTATTGAAATAAATGGAGTATTCAGAGAATTTTAGAGATCACCATATGTATATTCTCACCAGTGAGTTCCATATTTTCCTTTTCGTATTCCACTGACAAAAGGTGGTAACAGGCCAAGAATTCATTCATTCTGCAAACATTGGATACAGAATTCACACCCAATTAGTTCTACCTGGATCAAGCGTCTATCTCTGAACCAGTCAATTATGATCAGGGAAATGAGGGTCATAGTATATGAACTTGGTTTTGATTATAACAAATTTCAGATCAGTATTAGCCTTGGGAATCTAAACTGAGTGACATATGCAACAGACTTCAAAGACTGTATATTCAAAGACTGTGCATGGGAGTGAGGAAGAAGGAAATTGGAGATCTGATGGTGGTGGGGAGAATGTAGAGCAATTTGATGTTTGAGAGGCACTAAAACAAGACAGAGGGGCTTCCCCAGTGGCTCTGATGGTAAAGAATCTGCCTGCAACGTGGGAGACCTGGATTCAATCCCTGGGTCAGGAAGAACCCCTTGGAGAAGGGCATGGCTGCCCTCTCCACTATTCTTGCCTGGAGAATTCCATGGACAGAGGAGCCTGGCGGGCTACAGTCCATGGGTTCCCAAAAAATCAGACACAACTGAGTGACTAGCACTTTCACTTTTCACTTTCAAAGGAAGACAGACACAAATGGTGATGGTAAAGACGGTAACAATAAAATATGTAAGAAAAGGTGGCCTATAGAGCATATTACCAAAATAAGCTCTATAAATTTTGTCCCTCTCCACCCATGAAATTGAAAACATGGATTTGTCTGTTGTAATAACTCCTTCCACATATTAGGCACTCAACAAGTTATCTGTTAAACTAAGGAATAAATGCAAGAGTAAATGGAGTGTGGCGAATGTAATAGAATCAGATATGCCAATGTTATGGATGGTTTCCCCTGAAACATTCTTTCATGAATATAAATTGAAAATCTTTCTCATCCAGTTTAGAGAGCTAAAGAAAAATGAAATTCATGCTCCCAGCACCTTCATGTTGCTGGGATCTCAGTGGAAATCTGGTAGTGTACATCAACAGGGCTCTATCTCTCTGAGGAAGTTACAGTCAGAAGAACTCATTTCCAAAAGAACTTATTGATAAGAATTCATTTAAAATTGGAGGGTAAGGGAACTCCATTTGAGGAGGATAGAGAGATTCTTAATTAAGACTCTTAATTAGGAGGTCTTAATTCTAAAATCTGCTACTCAAATCTCCCATTTATCTTCCCTTAAGAGTCGATTTGTTTTGTCTCCTCCTTTTCCCTCATTTGCTCACACACTTGGGCTGATATTTTCACATTTGAGACATTTTAATTACTTAAAAAGAATCTATTGCTGGAGAACTGGCTTAGATGCTCATGACATTTTCATTAGTAAGTTAGTTTTGTTTTTTATGTGCTACATTGTGGGAGTTCTCACAGTATTTTGCCGGTTTATCACATCATTCATTGCCAGAATTGGAATTCACAAATGTTTTCTTTTGTCCAATCTTGTTTTTTTTCTTTTTCTTTATCTCTATCTTTAATTCTAAATAGCAAATCCATCATAGTACTTTATTCTTCTGATTCTAATCCATTGACAGCATAATCATAAAGATCCATGAATTCCTGTTCCTGATTGTTTTGATGAAGGCCAATATTCCATTATTTCATTAGGTGCCACAGCATGCTGTGAAGAGTGTGAGCCAGAAACTCTGATTTTCATCCTGGTTCTGAAATTCATCAGCTCTATGAATTCAAGAAAATCACTCAAACTCTCTTTGCCTTTGTTTCTTTACCTAGACACAAATGTAAAAAATTGTAAGAAAAGGTGGCCTATAGAGCATATTACCAAAATAAGCTCTATAAATTTTGTCCTCTCCACCCATGAAATTGAAAACATGGATTTGTCTGTTGTAATAACTCCTTCCACATATTAGGCACTCAACAAGTTATCTGTTAAACTAAGGAATAAATGCAAGAGTAAATGGAGTGTGGCAAATGTAATAGAATCAGATATGCCAATGTTATGGATTGTTTTCCCTGAAACATTCTTTCATGAATATAAATTGAAAATCTTTCTCATCCAGTTTAGAGAGCTAAAGAAAAATGAAATTCATGCTCCCAGCACCTTCATGTTGCTGGGATCTCAGTGGAAATCTGGTAGTGTACATCAACAGGGCTCTATCTCTCTGAGGAAGTTACAGTCAGAAGAACTCATTTCCAAAAGAACTTATTGATAAGAATTCATTTAAAATTGGAGGGTAAGGGAACTCCATTTGAGGAGGATAGAGAGATTCTTAATTAAGACTCTTAATTAGGAGGTCTTAATTCTAAAATCTGCTACTCAAATCTCCCATTTATCTTCCCTTAAGAGTCGATTTGTTTTGTCTCCTCCTTTTCCCTCATTTGCTCACACACTTGGGCTGATATTTTCACATTTGAGACATTTTAATTACTTAAAAAGAATCTATTGCTGGAGAACTGGCTTAGATGCTCATGACATTTTCATTAGTAAGTTAGTTTTGTTTTTTATGTGCTACATTGTGGGAGTTCTCACAGTATTTTGCCGGTTTATCACATCATTCATTGCCAGAATTGGAATTCACAAATGTTTTCTTTTGTCCAATCTTGTTTTTTTTCTTTTTCTTTATCTCTATCTTTAATTCTAAATAGAAAATCCATCATAGTACTTTATTCTTCTGATTCTAATCCATTGACAGCATAATCATAAAGATCCATGAATTCCTGTTTCTGATTGTTTTGATGAAGGTCAATATTCCATTATTTCATTAGGTGCCACAGCATGCTGTGAAGAGTGTGAGCCAGAAACTCTGATTTTCATCCTGGTTCTGAAATTCATCAGCTCTATGAATTCAAGAAAATCACTCAAACTCTCTTTGCCTTTGTTTCTTTACCTATCCAATGAAGTTATTAGTACTTCTCTTGTAGGATTGTTATCAAATCAACTGAAACATGAGGCTGGTAATGTCTTCTGAAATGAGCAAAGCACTTTATCAGCCTAAACATTACTGACAGATGTCTTTAGCGAAGTTTCCCTGGTCACTGGTTTAGGTGTGCTGACCCAGAAATATCTCATCAGGACAGGCATATGCATAATCAACCCTTTGGTAAAACCCAATTGTTCAGTCATTCTTAAAATAAAAATTATTGAGCACTTATTTTGTGCCTGATATATTTGGGGGATTTGAAAATGCACTGGGTAATGTTATATTACTCTCATAAATTCCACTGGGCTTCACATGTGGCACTAGTGGTAATGAATCAGCCTGCCAATGCAGGAAGCACAAGAGAATCAAATTTCATTCCTGGGCTGGGAAGATTCCCCAGAGCAGGAAATGGCGACTCACTCTGGTAGTCTTGCCTGGAGAATTCCATGGACAGAGGAGCCTGGTGGGCTGCAGTCCGTGGGGCCAAAAATTCGGACATGACTGAGCAGCTGAACACATGCAAACACAGAAAAGAATTGTTGATACAAAATAGAAAATATATATGTGCAGGTATGTTTATATTTATGTTTATATTGCAGAAGTGATGGTATATCATTTATGTCATAAACAATATATACAAGTAAGTTGTCCAAAAAGTCTCCCATTCTTATTGTGCACATGCATGCATAGCTTATAAAAGTTATAGGCATTCACGAAACCCAAGAAGGATAAAACAATTAGCTCTGAATTTCCTAAATTGTTCAGTGGATGAACTGACAATTAATTAAAAGCAGTTTGAAAATGATAAAAGTGCTTCTTTTAAAAGGAGAGGCCATTTCAATAATGAACATACGTGCTCCTACAGTAACTGATATTTACTGAGAAACAGGATCTTGTGCTATTTCAGTCAACATCCTGGTGGCTTGGTGTGTATACTCATTCATTCTTTATTCACCATCAATTTATTATAAGAAATAACTTATTTTGTGTAGTAAATATTTTTCCTGCTCTTTTTTAAAAATAAAATTCTTGATCTTTGCTGTTGTTACGGAATTTTTAAAATGTTTTTCAGTGGCACGTAGGGTGTGCCTGCTTCTTACTCTGTCATTCTGTAAGTTTAGGCAAACTTGGAATTACATTTGGTTTTCAGCCTCTAAATTTGGAAGTAACTTCTTATGCAGCAATACACAATGAGTCCCGTGCTCTTTGGACTAAAGCCAGCTCTCAGAATTTGGAAAAGATGAAGACCATGAAGATTTCAGCTCAGGTGGACAGGCAGCTTGGAGGACGTGTGCCAACAGGAAAGGCATTTCAAACAGAAAACGGATTTTCTTCCTGCCTCTTCCACCAGCAGTAAGTTCTCTCTCCAGGATAATTGTTAACTAGTGTTTTGCATTTTTAAATTCTTTTGGGTTTGGGCACTAGTGGTAATGAATCAGCCTGCCAATGCAGGAAGCACAAGAGAATCGAATTTCATTCCTGGGCTGGGAAGATTCCCCAGAGCAGGAAATGGCGACTCACTCTGGTAGTCTTGCCTGGAGAATTCCATGGACAGAGGAGCCTGGTGGGCTGCAGTCCGTGGGGCCAAAAATTCGGACATGACTGAGCAGCTGAACACATGCAAACACAGAAAAGAATTGTTGATACAAAATAGAAAATATATATGTGCAGGTATGTTTATATTTATGTTTATATTGCAGAAGTGATGGTATATCATTTATGTCATAAACAATATATACAAGTAAGTTGTCCAAAAAGTCTCCCATTCTTATTGTGCACATGCATGCATAGCTTATAAAAGTTATAGGCATTCACGAAACCCAAGAAGGATAAAACAATTAGCTCTGAATTTCCTAAATTGTTCAGTGGATGAACTGACAATTAATTAAAAGCAGTTTGAAAATGATAAAAGTGCTTCTTTTAAAAGGAGAGGCCATTTCAATAATGAACATACGTGCTCCTACAGTAACTGATATTTACTGAGAAACAGGATCTTGTGCTATTTCAGTCAACATCCTGGTGGCTTGGTGTGTATACTCATTCATTCTTTATTCACCATCAATTTATTATAAGAAATAACTTATTTTGTGTAGTAAATATTTTTCCTGCTCTTTTTTAAAAATAAAATTCTTGATTTTTGCTGTTGTTACAGAATTTTTAAAATGTTTTTCAGTGGCACGTAGGGTGTGCCTGCTTCTTACTCTGTCATTCTGTAAGTTTAGGCAAACTTGGAATTACATTTGGTTTTCAGCCTCTAAATTTGGAAGTAACTTCTTATGCAGCAATACACAATGAGTCCCGTGCTCTTTGGACTAAAGCCAGCTCTCAGAATTTGGAAAAGATGAAGACCATGAAGATTTCAGCTCAGGTGGACAGGCAGCTTGGAGGACGTGTGCCAACAGGAAAGGCATTTCAAACAGAAAACGGATTTTCTTCCTGCCTCTTCCACCAGCAGTAAGTTCTCTCTCCAGGATAATTGTTAACTAGTGTTTTGTGTGCCTTACCAACATATTCTAAGCATTTCTGATGTTGTAGATTATTTATCTACATTAATACTAAGAATTTCTTTATATACATGGAGGAGAGAATCATGTAAACTTGGGACAACGTTGTGCTGTGTTTTAAACCTACCTGAAAAGCACATTTGGTTTTCAAAACTAATTTTTAACATCTATTACCTTAATGTACTTCTTTTAAGTCTGCTTTTATATT
Source organism: Tragulus kanchil (assembly GCA_022376925.1). Taxonomy (NCBI): domain Eukaryota; kingdom Metazoa; phylum Chordata; class Mammalia; order Artiodactyla; family Tragulidae; genus Tragulus; species Tragulus kanchil. Next base: position 131,653,190 of record JAIOJX010000004.1, read on the forward strand.
TTATTCAGTTCCATATAACAAACTATTCAAATTCAAGTCATTTGGACTTGGCAGTGTCTCAAAATCACTTGAATAATAAACTTTTCTAAGTGATGACTTTCCTTTATGCAACAGAATGCTTCCCATTAGTTAGTCTTTCCTTTCTTTCTGGAGATACTTAGCTGTCGTTAATAATTCATTGTCTGTTTTAATAAAGGTGCTGTTAGTTTTCATTAATGATTCATTATTTATTTCAACAGTGTGCTCAGCTGAGGGTCTCTGGAATATTGAATTTACAGTCCTCTTAGAACTGTAGAGATATTTTGTTCTTATGAAGCTCACATAATAATTGATAGAATTTTCATCTTACTTATGAGCCTTACAAGCTTCAAAACTGTAGGCTGTCCACTGGGTTATACTTTTCTTCTTGGGAGCTCATTTGTATTATATGTCAACTTTTGGAATCTTATTGCCTACATTTTGCTTCTTTTTTAAGCTTAACTTTTTAATAAAACATGAAAGACTATCTGAGTTACCATTTGAAGATTCGGTGAAAATTGATTTCTGTCTTAGGCATATTTTGTTGTTGTTGTTCAGTCACTGAGTCATGTCCAACTCTTTGCGACTTCATGGACTGTAGCCTTCCAGGTTTCTCTGACCATGGGATTCTCCAGGCAAGAATATTCTCACGCTGTCCTCCAGGGGATCTTCCTGACCCAGGGATTGCACCCATGCCTCTTTATCTCCTGCATTGGAGATGTAAGTGCCACCTGGGAAGTTCTGTCCTTCACTATCTCCCAGAATTTGCTCAGATTCCTGCCCATTGAGTCAGTGATGTTGTCTAACCATCTCATCCTCTGCCACCGACTGCTCCTTTTGCCTTCAATCTTTCCCAGCATCAGAGTCTTTCCCAATGACATAGCTCTTCACGCCAAGTGACCAAAGTATTGGAGCTTCAGCTTCAGCATCAGTCCTTCCAATGAATATTTAGGCTTGATTTCCTTTAAGTTTGATTGGTTTGATCACCTTGAAGTCCAAGGGATTCTCAAGAGTCTTCTCCAGCACCACAGTGTGAAAGCATCAGTTCTTTCATGCTCAGCTTTCTTCATTGACCAGCTCTCAAATCCATACTCTCAAATACATCAGGCCCATGCTCATGAAGCCAATGCATGACAGTGAACATTTGAAGGATTTTCCAGGTGCTACAATTTTACTTTATCTGTCAATGTTCATCATTTCAATATTGATCCATCTACTAAGATTCCATGCAGATTGATGTTCCTCTGTGAAAACTTCCTGGATGGAATACACTTTGAGGCTTGATAAATTAATATCTTTTAAAAATAGTGAGGATCTAAGAAAAGGGTAATCCTCTAATAAGGAATGCTATCGGGACTACTGGAAAGCCACAGCTTTGACAATATGGATCTGTTTTGGCAAAATGATGTCTCTGCTTTTAAATATGCTGTCTAGGTTGTCTTAGCTTTCTTTCCAAGGAGGAAACATCTTTTTATTTCATGGCTATAGTCACTGTCCACAGTGATTTTGGAGCCCAAGAAAACAAAATCTGTCACTGTTTCCACTTTTTCCCCTTCTATTTGCCATGAAATGATGGGGCCAGATGCCATGATCTTAGTTTTTTGAATGCTGAGTTTTAAGCCAGCTTTTTCACTCTCCTATTTCACTCTCATCAGGAGGCTCTTTAGTTCTGCTTCACTTTCAAGTTCTTTATTTTCATTGGCAAACAATTTTTTTCTTTCAAATGTGATATTTTCGTATTTCTTTATCATTCTTCCGATGGCTATGCTTTATGTCATCTTTGTAACTCAGTTTGCTTCTCAGCATGTGCTTCACTTCATTTTAAAACTGGCTACACGCTTTACCTTTAACCCCAGACCACAAAATGTATTTGCATTATTAAAAACACACATTTATATACACAATCAGTAAGATATTGTAAAAGTCATAAAAACCACAGCAGTCATGCCATTTTGCTTGGTCAAAAGAGTGCACTCGTTATTATTTTAATTTTTTAGAATATTCATTTTTGCTTTTAGCTATGAGTTTCTGGAAATTTTTTCCTGCTTTTGGTAGTTTTAAAACAGTTTTTGCAGAATATGCAATATGATACAATCCACAGAGATTTGCTTCAACTTTCTTTCATTTCCTTTGGGGTGGCATAAGTCTAAACATTTACTCCTAGGCTCTCCTAATTTCCTCCACCCAAAAACAACTGGATATTTTATGCTTCTGGCCCCTGCTCATAAACCCAACCCGGGACAGTCTACATTTGAATGATTTTCCAGGTGTGCCAACTTTACTTTCTCTGTCAATGTTCATCATTTCAACATTGGTCCATCCACCCAAAACTCAATGCAGATCGATCTTCCTCTGTGAAAACTTTCTGGATGGAATATACTTTGGGACTTGATAAATTAATCTTTTTAAAATAGTGAAGATCCAAGAAAAGGGTAATCCTGTAATAATGAATATTATCAGGAGAAATTAATAGAAACAGACCTCAATCCTGGATTCTGGGAGGTTAGAACAAAAATGGCAGCACATTGAGAGGATATCTACAGATAGTAGCTCTTCGAGTTTACTGTGCTCCAGAAAACACCACTGGAAATATAAGAATCATGATTTCTGGGCCCCACTTCCAGAGATTCTGATTCAGTGAGTCTGAGGTGGGATCCAAGAATCTATACCCTATGATATTTCTATGAAATCTGGCTTAGTGTCATGTGAAATACTTCAATGAGTAACAGAGAAAACTCTTACAAGGTAAATATCTGTATGTTCATAGCATTGAATCAAGAAGGAAGATGAATTAAGAGTCTATAATGAATGAGAAATATTTGTTCCTTTGCTTTTTTTCAAATTTTCCAGAAGATTCTTAAAGGTTAATTGAAGGAACCATTTAAGTAATTCAAAAGAAATGATACATTTTGAGGAAACTATCTTGCAAGGAGTATAAGGAAGTACTTGAGCTTGTTTTGCAACATGAAAAGACGGAAAACTCTACAGGAAAACAGGCATTGTTGATAAGGTAGAAAAATTTGAAACAGGTAAGATGGAAGCTAATTAAAACCTTACAAGATTCAATAATTACAATATTTTTGGTTTGCATTATTAAAAGTTTATGGACAAACAGCCATTTACCTAGAAAGATATTTGAATTAAGTCTTTTCCTATAGAGCAGGGATTCTCACTGCTAACTGCACAATAGAATTATCTGAAAGCTTTAATTTATATTTATTCATGTGTCTCACACCTTACATATTGAATTTTAACTTGGGGTTACTTCAAAAAAATGGATATTTTATGCTTCTGGCCCCTGCTCATAAACCCTACCCGGGACAGTCTACATTTGAATGATTTTCCAGGTGTGCCAACTTTACTTTCTCTGTCAATGTTCATCATTTCAACATTGGTCCATCCACCCAAAACTCAATGCAGATCGATCTTCCTCTGTGAAAACTTTCTGGATGGAATATACTTTGGGACTTGATAAATTAATCTTTTTAAAATAGTGAAGATCCAAGAAAAGGGTAATCCTGTAATAATGAATATTATCAGGAGAAATTCATAGAAACAGACCTCAATCCTGGATTCTGGGAGGTTAGAACAAAAATGGCAGCACATTGAGAGAATATCTACAGATAGTAGCTCTTCGAGTTTACTGTGCTCCAGAAAACACCACTGGAAATATAAGAACCATGATTTCTGGGCCCCACTTCCAGAGATTCTGATTCAGTGAGTCTGAGGTGGGATCCAAGAATCTGTACCCTATGATATTTCTATGAAATCTGGCTTAGTGTCATGTGAAATACTTCAATGAGTAACAGAGAAAACTCTTACAAGGTAAATATCTGTATGTTCATAGCATTGAATCAAGAAGGAAGATGAATTAAGAGTCTATAATGAATGAGAAATATTTGTTCCTTTGCTTTTTTTCAAATTTTCCAGAAGATTCTTAAAGGTTAATTGAAGGAACCATTTAAGTAATTCAAAAGAAATGATACATTTTGAGGAAACTATCTTGCAAGGAGTATAAGGAAGTACTTGAGCTTGTTTTGCAACATGAAAAGACGGAAAACTCTACAGGAAAACAGGCATTGTTGATAAGGTAGAAAAATTTGAAACAGGTAAGATGGAAGCTAATTAAAACCTTACAAGATTCAATAATTGCAATATTTTTGGTTTGCATTATTAAAAGTTTATGGACAAACAGCCATTTACCTAGAAAGATATTTGAATTAAGTCTTTTCCTATAGAGCAGGGATTCTCACTGCTAACTGCACAATAGAATTATCTGAAAGCTTTAATTTATATTTATTCATGTGTCTCACACCTTACATATTGAATTTTAATTGGTCTTGGGTATGGCTTATGCCTTAGGATTTTTAAAAGCTTTTCAAGTGATTTTTTTTTTTTTTAGATTTTTATTTATTTATTTACTTTGGGTGGGGGTCGGGTTGGGGAGGAGGGGAGTGGGCAGGCCATTTCTATTGGTCTTTCAGTTGTCTCTTTTCATCTATCTTTGTTCTTTGGCTCCTGTGGGCCTCCCATCGCGGTGGCCTCTGTTGTCCCAGAGCGCTGACTCTGGGCGCATGCACTCCAGAGCTCCGGCTCGGTAATTGGACACATCAGTCCAGCCGCTCCACAGCAGGTGGGATCTTCCCAGGCCAGGGCTCGAACCGGCGCCCCTTGCACTGCAAGGCGGTGTCCTTACCCACTGGACCACCAGGGGAAGCCCTTTTCATGTGATTTTAATGTGTTAGCAAAGTTAACAAATAAATCATTCTAGTTAACCTGGTGTGTAATGCAACAGTGTGAAGCTAACCCAAGATAGACATTAGAGTAATTGACACACAGTCAACAGTGCTTTATAGTTTATCATCTCTGTCTCTTTTTCGTCTTTCTCTTTTTTTAGATTTACTGGTGTCTAAAATAAAATACTTGATTGTGTTACTCAGAGCTATTCTAGGAAGGAGGCAGAGAGAGACAAAGGGAGAGAGAGATTGGGTTTAGGAGAGAATAGACATCTGCTTACTTGAGAAACCTTTTATTCTCTGAGTACAGATGAGTTTCACCAGGCTTCCCCATGTACGGGAGGAAGTATTCTCAAGAATATCTCAAGACTCTTGGCTCTGGATTCATAACCACTGGTCAGTTTTCTAACTGTAATTTCATGTCCCTGGAGATGTCAGTACAGAGAGCATACACTGGCCAGAAGACCTGTGCGTCCTGGTGCACACAGTACTATTTCTCTCATGTCAATTCATATGTTGACATGTGTTTTGTAATGTTTTCTCCACTGAGTCTGGAGAGTACTAGCTGAGGCCCCTAATCCCAACAGGTCCTCTAACTGTAGTGCCAAAATAGTTCCTTGAGTGCAAGCTTGAGCATGGAGACTCTCTGAAACTGAGCTTAGTTAAGCAGCTAGACAGGTTGAAAGAGGTAAAGTGATAAGTCAAGGACAGAGGGCAAGGATATTGATGAATAAGAACACAAAACCGGAATCTAAGGCAACATTGCTTCCACAGTGTTGCTGCGTCTCTCACAAATGATGCTTGCCTTATGGCTTTGTTGTCATCAACTTACTAGCTTTTAAAGACAGTAACCTCTGTCAGGAAGGAAATCCTTCATGAAGGAAATCAGAAATCCTTCCATGGATAAAATGATTCATAATTAAAGAATTTTCACTTAGGATAATTTTCCCCAAGGATTAAATCTTCCAAAATCAATTTGTGTTGATGCATGATGATAGCCTTCTTAAACCTGACATGGATTCCTTTTTTTTGTTATCCCAAAGTGCCCTCTGCCTAAGCATACTAAAATCCAGACAGAACAACAACAACAAAAAACTTACTCGGCTTGAAAATTTGATCCTCCTTACTTGGAAAATAAATCTCAAGCTTTGACAAAATGCTTATAGTCTATTAAACAACATAGTCATACATTAAACTTGTTTTCAGACTTAAGGAATGCACCACCAAGAATTAAAAGGAAAGGTCAGCATGGCCCATGAGTGTGATTTACTTCCTTCAGCGAGTTTAGACAGGTCTCTTACAGAGTTGTTTTTCAATGCAAAAGCTGTATAACATTTTCTGACCTGTTTTGCTTCAAGTTTGTTATGCTGTGTTTTCCCAGCACTTGCAGGGTTAGAGAATAATAGAAACCAGCGCAGAAATCTGTTTTATCCCTGGGCTCTAAATGTCATGCATCACAACAGTCACTGGGTTCCCACCAGCCTGTTGAGTGAATTTAGATCATGACCTCCTCACTCAGTCCGTTTAAATTAGCCTGAAGATATGCGCTCACAAGTGCTCTGAGACAGTGCTGGCACAAACTAGGTAAACAGCCCATCCTCAGAACTCAGGAATACCTCTCTAGTAACCCAGGAATATCTCTATCACAAAATCAGCTTAGAGGCAGAATGTGCGGCATGCTTTCAATCACTTTGAGTAAAGCCTTTTCATGATGTATTGTTGTTTATATAAAATGACAGGAAAAAATATGTTCCAAATGATTATTCACACTTCCTTTAAACCAACAGTGTCTATGAAACAGTGTGTTGGGATAAACAAAACAACAGTTAAGGAGTTTAAAATGAAACTGTGCCTACTCCTTTCTTCATGTCTAGAATCTAAGGCAACATTGCTTCCACAGTGTTGCTGTGTCTCTCACAAATGATGCTTGCCTTATGGCTTTGTTGTCATCAACTTACTAGCTTTTAAAGACAGTAACCTCTGTCAGGAAGGAAATCCTTCACGAAGGAAATCAGAAATCCTTCCATGGATAAAATGATTCATAATTAAAGAATTTTCACTTAGGATAATTTTCCCCAAGGATTAAATCTTCCAAAATCAATTTGTGTTGATGCATGATGATAGCCTTCTTAAACCTGACATGGATTCCTTTTTTTTGTTATCCCAAAGTGCCCTCTGCCTAAGCATACTAAAATCCAGACAGAACAACAACAACAAAAAACTTACTCGGCTTGAAAATTTGATCCTCCTTACTTGGAAAATAAATCTCAAGCTTTGACAAAATGCTTATAGTCTATTAAACAACATAGTCATACATTAAACTTGTTTTCAGACTTAAGGAATGCACCACCAAGAATTAAAAGGAAAGGTCAGCATGGCCCATGAGTGTGATTTACTTCCTTCAGCGAGTTTAGACAGGTCTCTTACAGAGTTGTTTTTCAATGCAAAAGCTGTATAACATTTTCTGACCTGTTTTGCTTCAAGTTTGTTATGCTGTGTTTTCCCAGCACTTGCAGGGTTAGAGAATAATAGAAACCAGCGCAGAAATCTGTTTTATCCCTGGGCTCTAAATGTCATGCATCACAACAGTCACTGGGTTCCCACCAGCCTGTTGAGTGAATTTAGATCATGACCTCCTCACTCAGTCCGTTTAAATTAGCCTGAAGATATGCGCTCACAAGTGCTCTGAGACAGTGCTGGCACAAACTAGGTAAACAGCCCATCCTCAGAACTCAGGAATACCTCTCTAGTAACCCAGGAATATCTCTATCACAAAATCAGCTTAGAGGCAGAATGTGCGGCATGCTTTCAATCACTTTGAGTAAAGCCTTTTCATGATGTATTGTTGTTTATATAAAATGACAGGAAAAAATATGTTCCAAATGATTATTCACACTTCCTTTAAACCAACAGTGTCTATGAAACAGTGTGTTGGGATAAACAAAAACAACAGTTAAGGAGTTTAAAATGAAACTGTGCCTACTCCTTTCTTTCATGTCTAGAGGGGTAAGATAGCTGTGCAATGGGATGGAGAAAGAAGGAATTAAAAGTGCACACTCAGGGCACATGGATTGTGTTTGTTGTTTGGTTATATACACCTAGAGGATATTTCTAGGGACAAGGCCTGGTGAGATACCGAAGGTCCATGTGCAGACATTGCAACAGTGAGTGATGGTATGTGTTTGCATGTTAGAAGACAATGAAGAAACTGATGCCAGAAATAAAACCTCTGCCTAGGAGTTCTAAGAGAGAAGAGCTGTGGTTACTGATGTTTAGTTGATAGGAAGAGGGTTTCTCTGGAACCCAATTATGGAGAATTTAAATCTCGTGGTTCTCATTTCTGCAGGTTTGTCCAGTTCTAGGGCTGTGAATATGATTCTGGGAGAGAGCTTCTTAGGTGCCCTTTGTGTAATTGAGAAGTGTCTGCTGACCATCTGTCAAGAATCAAAGATGTGGGGATGAAAGGGATGAGGTCTGAGGTACTTGATATCAGGAATTTCATTGACTAGTGGGGGTGGCTCCACAGTGAGACTTGTCAAATAGAACATGGGGTGCTAAGAGACCAGAGAGAAGAAACATCTATGTTAGCCTTGGGGGTTAGTGAAAACTTGAGCTGAGTGTGGAAGGATAACTTAAAAAGAGACATGGATGGACCTACAGTCTGTCATATGAAGTGAAATAAGTCAGAAAGAGAAAAACAAATATGCTATCTTAACACAAACATGTGGAATCTAGAAAAATGGTACAGATGAGCCTACTTGCAGGGCAGAGATAGAGATGTAGATCTGGGGAACAGACGTGTTGAGCCGGGGTAGAGAGGAGGAATGGAGGTACTGGGATAGACTCACAAGTGCTCTGAGACACAAACTAGGTAAACAGCCCATCCTCAGAACTCAGGAATACCTCTCTAGTAACCCAGGAATATCTCTATCACAAAATCAGCTTAGAGGCAGAATGTGCGGCATGCTTTCAATCACTTTGAGTAAAGCCTTTTCATGATGTATTGTTGTTTATATAAAATGACAGGAAAAAATATGTTCCAAATGATTATTCACACTTCCTTTAAACCAACAGTGTCTATGAAACAGTGTGTTGGGATAAACAAAAACAACAGTTAAGGAGTTTAAAATGAAACTGTGCCTACTCCTTTCTTTCATGTCTAGAGGGGTAAGATAGCTGTGCAATGGGATGGAGAAAGAAGGAATTAAAAGTGCACACTCAGGGCACATGGATTGTGTTTGTTGTTTGGTTATATACACCTAGAGGATATTTCTAGGGACAAGGCCTGGTGAGATACCGAAGGTCCATGTGCAGACATTGCAACAGTGAGTGATGGTATGTGTTTGCATGTTAGAAGACAATGAAGAAACTGATGCCAGAAATAAAACCTCTGCCTAGGAGTTCTAAGAGAGAAGAGCTGTGGTTACTGATGTTTAGTTGATAGGAAGAGGGTTTCTCTGGAACCCAATTATGGAGAATTTAAATCTCGTGGTTCTCATTTCTGCAGGTTTGTCCAGTTCTAGGGCTGTGAATATGATTCTGGGAGAGAGCTTCTTAGGTGCCCTTTGTGTAATTGAGAAGTGTCTGCTGACCATCTGTCAAGAATCAAAGATGTTGGGATGAAAGGGATGAGGTCTGAGGTACTTGATATCAGGAATTTCATTGACTAGTGGGGGTGGCTCCACAGTGAGACTTGTCAAATAGAACATGGGGTGCTAAGAGACCAGAGAGAAGAAACATCTACGTTAGCCTTGGGGGTTAGTGAAAACTTGAGCTGAGTGTGGAAGGATAACTTAAAAAGAGACATGGATGGACCTACAGTCTGTCATATGAAGTGAAATAAGTCAGAAAGAGAAAAACAAATATGCTATCTTAACACAAACATGTGGAATCTAGAAAAATGGTACAGATGAGCCTACTTGCAGGGCAGAGATAGAGATGTAGATCTGGGGAACAGACGTGTTGAGCCGGGGTAGAGAGGAGGAATGGAGGTACTGGGATCCACGTATGTGCATTGCCAAGTGTAAAGCAGAGAGCTAGTGGGAACTTGCTGTATACTACAAGGCTCTCAGCCTGATGCTCTGTGATGACCTAGAAGGATGGGATGCGAGGAGAGGTGGGAGGGAAGGCGGTCCAAGAGCGAGGAGATATATGTATACATACAGTTGATTCACTTCATTGCACAGCAGAAAGTAACGCAACAATGCAAAGCATTTAAAAAATAATTTAAAAAATAGGCCAGTGACAGGCTGTGCCTGGAGGCAGGAGGGAGCAGCTGAGCGAGGTCATGGAGGCATGAAGCATGAAACAACACCAGAGGGAGGTCAGAGGAGGGACGGTGGCAGGAAATGGGATCAAGATGGTAAAGGATGGGCAGACTAGTAAGAGCTTGAGGAATGACTCCAGGACATAAACTTTTTCTGCAGTATTACAAACAGGCTCCTCAGTCTCTCGGATCCTGTTTGCAGGTATTCATGAGTGCTTTGTGATAACCAGTCGAATAACCCTACCACAGAGAGAGATAAACAAAAGGTGAAACCAGTGTGAAACTGAAAACTGATGTGCCACTGTCATTTTTATCATAGTGTCTATCTCAATTTCATCATAAGGAATATAGGAATAATACATAATAATATATATTAATATATTATTGTATATATAGTATTATTATATTAATATATTATTATAGATACTAATATAATATAATTATATAACATAATTATGTAATATAGTGTCTATTAATATAATAATATATAAAATAAATATTCATATATCATAATTATATAATATATCATACAATATAATAACAATATAATTATATAATAATATAAATTAATAATATAATGATATTAATATGATAACAGTATAATAATATATTAATATAATATAAAGCAACTAATGTAATTATATAACATAATTATATAATATAATTTTATAATAATACATGAATAATATATATTCTATATTAATGTAATAATGTATCAATGATATATAATAATATATTAATATATTGTATGTTATGTATTAATATAATCATATATATTAATATATAATATAATTAATATAATGAATAATATACATAAAATATATCTTAAAAGAAATAAAAACCCATATGATGTATATGCAAAACCTCTACCTCAGGAAGATGATAAAAGATTGCGTGAAAGTAATTCCTAAACCAGATGAAATGTGCCATAGAACATTTTTAGACATACGCACTAGACATCCTCAGAATGAAGATATTGCTATCCATCTAATCAGAGATCTAATTTTTCTATGGACTGTGAATATTCTTTGAGTGCCTTCAGGGTACAGAAAATGGTACTTTAATCCCAGCATTCTCTTAGTGAGATGGAAATGTTATGAGAATTGGAAATCTCTCACTTGGGGAAGAGGAGTCTAAATGTGCATTTAAAGAAGGGCTTGTGAACCTGGGGTCGGGGGTGGGGCATCTGCGTGGCCAAGGGTTTACGAGGCTAACAAGGACCCTGTCTTGTCTTGCTGTACCCATAGTACCTAACAGATGGCCTCCCAAGAGGAGACATTCAGTAAGAACTGATGGGCAGCCGGACGGATGGAAGGATGGAGCAAGGATGTGTGGAGACATTTGGGGTGATGCCGCCAACTGCATGAAGCTAGCCCTTCTGGGAGAAGTGACAGAAGTGGACTGTTCAAAGCCCAAAAGGTGGCCCTGTAGAGCATAGTGCTGAGGCCACAGACTCTGAGACCTGGGATGGGCAAGAAAGGCCACAGTTCTGTTCCAGGTTTCTTCATCAGTAAATGAGGGATACTCACAATATAAAAATTACATTTATGAACAACAAAACTCTGTAAAATTTTTTTTAAAATAAAATTAAATGAAAAAAATTGTATTTATATCAGATGGTTGTTTTGAGGATTAACTGATATATTACCACTTAATACATTTGTGATTATAATTCCTACATATTATATGTAAATATATAAAATTAACTCCTAAAAGTTCTCAGTTCTAACAGAACTTGACATACAGAAATCATTAAAATGCCATTTTTCCATTTAAGGTATCTTTCTCTTTTAAATTCTTGAACACTAATAGCAAGAAAGAAAAGAAGGAAATGGTATACAAAGTTCCATCTTTTTTTCAGTCTCTCTTATTCTGAATTAAAAAAAAATGGAATGGAAACTATGGACAAGGATTATTGTTGAAGGAGTCAAATAGGTCTACAAAAATCCAAAAGTGTGGTATGGCTAATCTAATAAACTAAGGAGCCTTGCCACTTGGTCAGCTAGGTTGACCCCGAGTTGAATTTACACAGAAAAAAATGGAAGGAAAATAAGAAGTGGAATATTTTTCAAGACAAGCCGAGGTGAGAAAAATGTGTTCTCACCTAACAATGAATCTTCTCGCCGCTTTAATTCTCGAAGAGAGAGGGGGAATCCAGCGCTGAGGACTGCAACCCAGAGCTGGTGCCACTCTGTGCTGTGCTTTGGGCCTCTGAATTCCCACCAGGCTTACTCATCCTACATCATCCTCACATCACACGGCTTCCAGGAAATTCTCACGGTCACGAGCCAGGGAGCAAATTATCTGCAGCAGGTGGTGATACCTCCACAATGACACTCAGCTCCGGGCTGTCACGGAGCGCTCTCGCCCCTCCTCCCTGCACCCCACACTCGGCAGCCACCACTCTGTTCTCAGCACGCCCCCACGGACCTGGCCGGGTCGAGAGGCCTCAAGTGAGAAGATGGTGACTGTCTGCCTAGCTGACAAATCTCTGATTCTTGGAATTGTTTGGGAGGTGGATTTGCTGAACTAATCTCCTCTGACCTGAGAACAAGATGAGGAAGAGGAAGAGCTGGGATGCCTGATGTAGCCTGGGTTTGAAAGGCAAGTCTAGCTCAGGGTGAGGCCCTAGTGCCCTCAGAAGAGATGCTGCTGTGGGCAGTGCAGCCTGATCGCCAAAGCACACTGGGTCCATCTGGGTATTTGTCGTACACGTTCTGGTTGTTTCCTAAATACCAGATCCATCCTGGTCCGCTGAGGTATAAAATGTAGCATTTTGACTGCGGTGAGAATTGGGAAATTGATCTTAGTTTTTAAAGAAGGCTGTTCAGTTATAAGGTTTTCTCATCCCTTATTACCAGCAACTGGTGTTGAGCGAATGTATGACCCAATCTGGTATTCTTGAACACTAATAGCAAGAAAGAAAAGAAGGAAATGGTATACAAAGTTCCATCTTTTTTTCAGTCTCTCTTATTCTGAATTAAAAAAAAAATGGAATGGAAACTATGGACAAGGATTATTGTTGAAGGAATCAAATAGGTCTACAAAAGTCTGAAAGTGTGGTATGACTAACCTAATAAACTAAGGAGCCTTGCCACTTGGTCAGCTGGGTTGACCTCGAGTTGAATTTACACAGAAAAAAATGGAAGGAAAATAAGAAGTGGAATATTTTTCAAGACAAGCCGAGGTGAGAAAAATGTGTTCTCACCTAACAATGAATCTTCTCGCTGCTTTAATTCTCGAAGAGAGAGGGGGAATCTAGCACTGAGGACTGCAACCCAGAGCTGGTGCCACTCTGCGCTGTGCTTTGGGCCTCTGAATTCCCGCCAGGCTTACTCATCCTACATCATCCTCACATCACACGGCTTCCAGGAAATTCTCACGGTCACGAGCCAGGGAGCAAATTATCTGCAGCAGGTGGTGATACCTCCACAATGACACTCAGCTCCGGGCTGTCACGGAGCGCTCTCGCCCCTCCTCCCTGCACCCCACACTCGGCAGCCACCACTCTGTTCTCAGCACGCCCCCACGGACCTGGCCGGGTCGAGAGGCCTCAAGTGAGAAGATGGTGACTGTCTGCCTAGCTGACAAATCTCTGATTCTTGGAATTGTTTGGGAGGTGGATTTGCTGAACTAATCTCCTCTGACCTGAGAACAAGATGAGGAAGAGGAAGAGCTGGGATGCCTGATGTAGCCTGGGTTTGAAAGGCAAGTCTAGCTCAGGGTGAGGCCCTAGTGCCCTCAGAAGAGATGCTGCTGTGGGCAGTGCAGCCTGATCGCCAAAGCACACTGGGTCCATCTGGGTATTTGTCGTACACGTTCTGGTTGTTTCCTAAATACCAGATCCATCCTGGTCCGCTGAGGTATAAAATGTAGCATTTTGACTGCGGTGAGAATTGGGAAATTGATCTTAGTTTTTAAAGAAGGCTGTTCAGTTATAAGGTTTTCTCATCCCTTATTACCAGCAACTGGTGTTGAGCGAATGTATGACCCAATCTGGTACAAGAAGTGTTGGAGGCTGTGGCTTCGCCAGAGGTGAACAAGTCAGCCATCCACTCATTCCTGGGGGGTAATGGACGGATGGCAAAGGGGAAACTGAATTCAGAATGGCCTTGTTAAACTGCTGGACTAAACCTGAAGAGGACCCTGCCTTAGGATGTTCTCCTATGAGACTTATTAAATGTCCTTGTTTTTCCAACCATTGTTAGTTTTCTTACTTGTTCCTAAAACATCCCCAAAATACAGAAATCTACTTAAAATACATAAAATGTCATTTAAATTGCTACATTTTTATGTAAACCTATAGGATCAGCTTTCTAAGGAACAGAGTTTCGGAATGGATGAATGCTGGTCTAATCATCAAATTTCATTCATTAATTCTATAAGTCTTAATTGAGTGTCCATTTTGAGTCTAGTGCTCTACTTCTCAGTGAGGGTAAGTGGAAAATAAGGCCCTGCCTTCACATTGTTCGTATCTGCTAGAAACTACAGAATCAGGAAAAGAGTGTGGAAATGTAATGCGATAAATGGGATAACAGAACTAATGCAAACAGTTCTGGGTTCCAGAAAAGCGATAATGACAGAATTGTGTCTCATAACTGGACCAAAGTCAGGGAGAGAGACAGCAAATAGGGGGTCTAGGTGTTGAAAACATTAGGAACAATGACAGGGCATCCATCACTCAGACTGTAATGTGAATTGGTAACCCTTAACCCTCAAAGATAAAGAGAACAAGATGAGGAAGAGGAAGAGCTGGGATGCCTGATGTAGCCTGGGTTTGAAAGGCAAGTCTAGCTCAGGGTGAGGCCCTAGTGCCCTCAGAAGAGATGCTGCTGTGGGCAGTGCAGCCTGATCGCCAAAGCACACTGGGTCCATCTGGGTATTTGTCGTACACGTTCTGGTTGTTTCCTAAATACCAGATCCATCCTGGTCCGCTGAGGTATAAAATGTAGCATTTTGACTGCGGTGAGAATTGGGAAATTGATCTTAGTTTTTAAAGAAGGCTGTTCAGTTATAAGGTTTTCTCATCCCTTATTACCAGCAACTGGTGTTGAGCGAATGTATGACCCAATCTGGTACAAGAAGTGTTGGAGGCTGTGGCTTCGCCAGAGGTGAACAAGTCAGCCATCCACTCATTCCTGGGGGGTAATGGACGGATGGCAAAGGGGAAACTGAATTCAGAATGGCCTTGTTAAACTGCTGGACTAAACCTGAAGAGGACCCTGCCTTAGGATGTTCTCCTATGAGACTTATTAAATGTCCTTGTTTTTCCAACCATTGTTAGTTTTCTTACTTGTTCCTAAAACATCCCCAAAATACAGAAATCTACTTAAAATACATAAAATGTCATTTAAATTGCTACATTTTTATGTAAACCTATAGGATCAGCTTTCTAAGGAACAGAGTTTCGGAATGGATGAATGCTGGTCTAATCATCAAATTTCATTCATTAATTCTATAAGTCTTAATTGAGTGTCCATTTTGAGTCTAGTGCTCTACTTCTCAGTGAGGGTAAGTGGAAAATAAGGCCCTGCCTTCACATTGTTCGTATCTGCTAGAAACTACAGAATCAGGAAAAGAGTGTGGAAATGTAATGCGATAAATGGGATAACAGAACTAATGCAAACAGTTCTGGGTTCCAGAAAAGCGATAATGACAGAATTGTGTCTCATAACTGGACCAAAGTCAGGGAGAGAGACAGCAAATAGGGAGTCTAGGTGTTGAAAACATTAGGAACAATGACAGGGCATCCATCACTCAGACTGTAATGTGAATGGTAACCCTTAGATTGGTGCAGTGTGCAACCTGCTCTACCGTAGACAGCAACCCTCAATAAAGATAAAGAAAATGAAAAACAGCATGGAACTTCACAGAGCCCCAAACTGTCATTCTTGCTGCAACAGCAGACAGGAGATGAGGTTGGAGAGACTCCCAGAAACATACATTCTTCTTACAAAGTCATCTTATATAGCATATCAAGGAAACAAAACTTTATCCCAAAGTTTGGTATTTCTCCCTAACATGTGCTTTAGCTGCATCTGGTGAACAGTTTTCAAATGCAGATTTACAGGATCAGCTCCCATAGATAGATTTCATAAATCTAGGGTGGGACCAGAGACTTGGCATCTTTAACCACATCTCCAAATGATTCCTCTCCCTCAAAGAATTGGGGAGGAGGAAGTGGGAAGGCAATGTGACATCACTGAAGAAGGCTGGTCAGTGAAGTGACATGAATTTGTTCCAAAAAACATTCTGGCTACTGTTTGAGGAGGGTGATGGAAACTTGGAGAGTGGAGTCTATCAGGAAGACATGTGGTCGTTCATGTGAAACATGAAGAGACAGACAAGAATGGTAGGGATGGAGGGGAGGCCAAAGATTTAGGTGACTTCTTTAGCTGGGCCTGATGGCCTCCATGCCAGGTGAGCACCATGACCTTTACTTGTTTTCTGGATGGAGGACCTTATTTAGGAAACTTATTGTGAGTGTCAGGCAGTGACAGAAGCCTATGTGACATCTCTTGAAATCATTGCAGCTTTTGCCTTCCTGGTTCCTTCTGAGAAGATGCTGACTGCATGAGTTGAGGCTGAAGGAGTCCTCAGCACTGTAGTGCCTGGTACCACAACCCTCCCGAGGGCTCACAAAGAGATAAATCACATGCACGACCCCAAATATTTTGCAAAATACCCCTTCAACTGCCCACTGGAGTAGTGCCAACTAAGTGGTTAAGTCTTAGGAAGACTAGAGGCACCAAGCAAAAAGGGAATGAGGAGTTTGGAAGAGCAGCAAAACCAGTCATTTTTATCAGATCTTTTTCCCTCCAAGAATTTAATCACTCTGTTGAGGAGATGAATGAGCTCATTCAATGATCCTAAGCCAACTGTTTACATACAACTCTAACACCATCTGCCACAGGCTAACTGCATGACTATAGCTGACATCTCATCTTTCTGTTCCTGTTGTTGTTCAGTGCCTAAGTCATATCCAACTCTTTGTGACCCCATGGACTGTAGCATGCCAGACTTCACTGTCCTTCACTATCTCCCAGATTTTGTTCAAATCCACGTCCATTTAGATGACGGTGTTAACTATCTCATTCTCTGCTACCACCTTTTCATTTTGCCTTCAATCTTTCCCAGCATCAGGGTCTTTTCCAATGAACCCTCACTTCACATCAGGTAGGCAAAGTATTGGCGCTTCAGCATCGGTCTTTCCAATAAAAATTCAGTGTTGATTTCCTTGAGGCTTGATGGTTTTGATCTCCCTGCTGTCTAAGGGACTTTCAAGCACCTTCTCCAGCACCACAATACAAAAACATCAATCCTTTGGCTCTTCTTTATGATCCAACACTCACATCCATACATGACTACTGGAAAAGCTTTGACTATATGGACTTCTGCTGGCAGTATCTCTTGTTTTTTAATGTATTATCTATGTTTGTCACAGCTTTCCTTCTAAGGAGCAAGAGTATTTTAATATTCAGTCACCATCTGCAGTGATTCTGGAGCCCAAGAAAAGAAAGTTTGTCAGTGTTTTCACTTTTCTCCCCTTCTATTTGCCATGAGGTGATGGGAACACTAATTGTACTACCTCAGAAGGTTGCTATGAAGGAGTTCACATGTGAAAGCTCTTAAACGAGTGTAAGTACATTGTGTAGTAGCAGCACAACACTCAGTCAACCCTTGGAAGTGCTGATTTAAATATAAATTAGAGAGAATATGTTTAATAAATCAAGTTTAAGATAAATTAAGTTCAAATTTGAATAAAGTATGCCCAAAACATCTACAAAGACTGGCCAGGACCTCTGTTGAACCCTTGTCAAAATATTTGCAAAATACCCTTCAACTCCCACTGGTAGTGCCAACTAAGTGGTTAAGTCTTAGGAAGACTGAAAGCAAAAGGGAATGAGGAGTTTGGAAGAGCAGCAAAACCAGTCATTTTATCAGATCTTTTCCTCCAAGAATTTAATCACTCTGTTGAGGAGATGAATGAGCTCATTCAATGATCCTAAGCCAACTGTTTACATACAACTCTAACACCATCTGCCACAGGCTAACTGCATGACTATAGCTGACATCTCATCTTTCTGTTCCTGTTGTTGTTCAGTGCCTAAGTCATATCCAACTCTTTGTGACCCCATGGACTGTAGCATGCCAGACTTCACTGTCCTTCACTATCTCCCAGATTTTGTTCAAATCCACGTCCATTTAGATGACGGTGTTAACTATCTCATTCTCTGCTACCACCTTTTCATTTTGCCTTCAATCTTTCCCAGCATCAGGGTCTTTTCCAATGAACCCTCACTTCACATCAGGTAGGCAAAGTATTGGCGCTTCAGCATCGGTCTTTCCAATAAAAATTCAGTGTTGATTTCCTTGAGGCTTGATGGTTTTGATCTCCCTGCTGTCTAAGGGACTTTCAAGCACCTTCTCCAGCACCACAATACAAAAACATCAATCCTTTGGCTCTTCTTTATGATCCAACACTCACATCCATACATGACTACTGGAAAAGCTTTGACTATATGGACTTCTGCTGGCAGTATCTCTTGTTTTTTAATGTATTATCTATGTTTGTCACAGCTTTCCTTCTAAGGAGCAAGAGTATTTTAATATTCAGTCACCATCTGCAGTGATTCTGGAGCCCAAGAAAAGAAAGTTTGTCAGTGTTTTCACTTTTCTCCCCTTCTATTTGCCATGAGGTGATGGGAACACTAATTGTACTACCTCAGAAGGTTGCTATGAAGGAGTTCACATGTGAAAGCTCTTAAACGAGTGTAAGTACATTGTGTAGTAGCAGCACAACACTCAGTCAACCCTTGGAAGTGCTGATTTAAATATAAATTAGAGAGAATATGTTTAATAAATCAAGTTTAAGATAAATTAAGTTCAAATTTGAATAAAGTATGCCCAAAACATCTACAAAGACTGGCCAGGACCTCTGTTGAACCCTTGTCTCAACATTTGAGCCTTTGTCTCCCTGTTGGGACTGATGCAGTGGCTCACGGGTTCCAGAACCACACAAATAGTTATGCCTTTAGCTATAGAAAAATCTGTGCTCATATCCACAGGGCCACTTTGCAGTATCTTACAGAGGCTCTTGTGTCATTATTATTTGCTTTACATTGTTGAAAACTTCTCACAGTTTTATCTCCCTGTGGGTTTCTAGTGTCTTCTACTTTAACATGTGATTTCCAGCTTTTTTTTTCCAGCTGATTTTATGTCAAAACATACAGGAAAAAAAGACTGCTTATTTTTTATTGGGATGCTTGTTATTCCACTCTCCAAAATGAGGTTTTTCATTCTCTCTCACATAGTAATATTTCTATAGAAAGCTATTATTATTTCTGCTTATGGTTC
The DNA here is from genome assembly GCA_022376925.1 of Tragulus kanchil. Classification (NCBI taxonomy): domain Eukaryota; kingdom Metazoa; phylum Chordata; class Mammalia; order Artiodactyla; family Tragulidae; genus Tragulus; species Tragulus kanchil. The sequence continues at coordinate 131,672,567 of JAIOJX010000004.1, forward strand.
TGCTCAGAGGTTAATAGAGTTTTATTTATGTACCTGAGGCTTGGCAATATGTCTAGTAGACAGAAAGAGAACCTTAATTTAAAATTTTAATTCTTTATTCTACTCCAAAGAGCTGTGGGCTGTAACAGTTCACTTTCACATTTCTAAAGGAAAACTAGATGTTAAGATGCTGTCCTGCAAAGCTACGCTTGACTTATGAATATATTTTATGATAATAAAGAAAGAGCAAGAAAGCATTTAACTCCTTTTCAGGCTGAAAGCTATTTGTCACACTGGGGTAAGGAACATTCTATAATATAAAACTACTCAAATGTGGTATTTGCAGTATGAATATCAGAAACTCCTAAAAATATTGTTAAAACTTCCAAGACTGTAGCAGAGACTGAGGAAAACAACTTTCTAGAATAGACCCAAAGACCCTGGAATCCTCTGCTAAGTCTGGGCACACTAAAGCTTTTGAACACACCAATGAAGTTCCCAGAAGATGTTACCTTAACGGTTCTGATAGTTGAACTGAGGAAAGTACTGCTTCTGCAAAGTTGCTTCAGTCGTGTCTGACTCTTTGGAACTCCATGGACTGCAGCCCGCCAGGCTCCTCTGTCCATGGGACTCTCCAGGCAAGAATACTGGAGTGGGTTGCCATTTCCTTCTCCAGAGAATCTTCCTGACCCAGGGGTCAAACCTGAGTCTCCCGCATTGCAGACAAATTCTTTACCACCGAGCCATCAGGGAAGCCCTAAAGAAAGTATAACCCCACAAATGGATACAGAAAATGAATCAGTTATTAAAGACAAGTCCATAACAAGCTATGGGAAATTTGAAGGCTGAACCGCATAAGCTTTGAGGATCACATTTTTCATGGGTTGCCCTTGGAAATGCTGATGGAAATTCACCCCAAGGAGGCTCATATTTGATATTTTGAGGATACGGCAGATTTGACACAATGATATACATTCCCCATTAGATTATAAGTAATCAAGGACACAAACTGGACCTCTTTGCATTCTTTGTGCCTCTGGAACTAACAGAAGAACTATCAATAATAGATGGTAATAGGTCTCAGCAAATCTTGAGCATGTAATGACTGCTCAGGAAGTACTGGATGAAACGAACTGGGGGAAGGATTTCTTTGTTGGAAAGAGTTCACTGTAAAGGAGAAAACTCCGTCTATTGGATGAGACATGAGGGTGAATTTACAAAGGACGCACACAGTGTCACTCAATATGTCCTTGACATTTTATTAAAAATGTCTATCAATGTCATATTTTTCCACTTGGTCTTGACAGTATTGTATGCAATTTTGTGTACAAAGGTTCATCACTGTCTTTCCCTATGCTCATGGTCATGTACACCCAGAATTTTCCTAATGTTCAACTAATTTAGTAATATAATATATTGAGTTTTCATAATACTGAACTCTGCTTTATACAAATTAATTACATTTTATATAAACTCTTCCCTTTGGATTTATTTTTATCACTAGGTTTTGTTTTAGTTTATTTCAAAATTACTATGGCTTAAAGATATTTTTTAAAATAGGCTTTTTCTTTTTATCAGTTCTATTGCAATATTAAGATAAAAAGAAATTCTTCCAGTGGTTATGACACCCGTGGTGTCAGGCATGATAACATATGTCAAAATAGCACCCTCTTTGACCTCTTACAATGACATATATTAAGGAAAATAGAAAACAGATTTGGGCAAGTTTTATCTACCTTAGTGAAGGATCTTTTTGATTCCTTTTTGGGAGTGAGAAGTTAGGAGAAAGATTTGAGTTTTGCTATTCTTGCAAATCTTTACTTCGGTTTCTAAAAGAGAAGCTGATGAAAGCAGTTTTTACACATTGTAAGAGCTTTAAGCATTACTATGAATTACATAATAAGATGAACTAAAGCTCAAATGAACGAAAAACACATAGATTAGCAATCCTGTAGATCATACACATGTCTAAAAATTAAGAGAAAAAAAATTGTCCCAAGGATAAAGGCTTTTAGTATATTTCCATGGCTACAATTTTTAACAGCCTCTTGGGCCTTCTTGGTAAGTAAGCACACAAAATATGGTTATTTGTGCAGAAAGAATAAAGAAACCAACTTTACTTAGAGTTAGTTTATTGCATCGACCTGCCAAAGCAAAATGGATAACCACATTTGGAAAATGCCCTTAGAGATTATTGGTGATCCTCTCATAATTGACTTGGGGCCAAAGATGTAAAATTGTTCACTTGAGATTATACAGAAGGTAAAAGTCAGAACTAGGACTGGTTCAAAACCCCTGATGTCGATTCTTGATAGAAAAGAATTATTAGGCAATGAAAATGTTAGAAATGCTTGCTATTAGTCAAAGCAATCTCTCTGTAAACCAAGAGTTCTCTGTAAAAGTTTATGAACTGTGCAGCAGATATTTAGTGAAATTAAAATCTTCTATTTATGTCATCACTGTCTTTCCCTATGCTCATGGTCATGTACACCCAGAATTTTCCTAATGTTCAACTAATTTAGTAATATAATATATTGAGTTTTCATAATACTGAACTCTGCTTTATACAAATTAATTACATTTTATATAAACTCTTCCCTTTGGATTTATTTTTATCACTAGGTTTTGTTTTAGTTTATTTCAAAATTACTATGGCTTAAAGATATTTTTAAAATAGGCTTTTTCTTTTTATCAGTTCTATTGCAATATTAAGATAAAAAGAAATTCTTCCAGTGGTTATGACACCCGTGGTGTCAGGCATGATAACATATGTCAAAATAGCACCCTCTTTGACCTCTTACAATGACATATATTAAGGAAAATAGAAAACAGATTTGGGCAAGTTTTATCTACCTTAGTGAAGGATCTTTTTGATTCCTTTTTGGGAGTGAGAAGTTAGGAGAAAGATTTGAGTTTTGCTATTCTTGCAAATCTTTACTTCGGTTTCTAAAAGAGAAGCTGATGAAAGCAGTTTTTACACATTGTAAGAGCTTTAAGCATTACTATGAATTACATAATAAGATGAACTAAAGCTCAAATGAACGAAAAACACATAGATTAGCAATCCTGTAGATCATACACATGTCTAAAAATTAAGAGAAAAAAAATTGTCCCAAGGATAAAGGCTTTTAGTATATTTCCATGGCTACAATTTTTAACAGCCTCTTGGGCCTTCTTGGTAAGTAAGCACACAAAATATGGTTATTTGTGCAGAAAGAATAAAGAAACCAACTTTACTTAGAGTTAGTTTATTGCATCGACCTGCCAAAGCAAAATGGATAACCACATTTGGAAAATGCCCTTAGAGATTATTGGTGATCCTCTCATAATTGACTTGGGGCCAAAGATGTAAAATTGTTCACTTGAGATTATACAGAAGGTAAAAGTCAGAACTAGGACTGGTTCAAAACCCCTGATGTCGATTCTTGATAGAAAAGAATTATTAGGCAATGAAAATGTTAGAAATGCTTGCTATTAGTCAAAGCAATCTCTCTGTAAACCAAGAGTTCTCTGTAAAAGTTTATGAACTGTGCAGCAGATATTTAGTGAAATTAAAATCTTCTATTTATGTAAAATAAATATATTATGCAATATATACTTCTAAGTTTACCATGTTACAAAAGAGCTTTGAATATTTAGTATTTCAGAACTTTCATTGTATGATTACATTGATCTCTCTGTAATACAAGAATATATGCATTTGTTGAATATATTTTATGTATTGAGAAATCTACCTTATTGTGGATTAATATTGAATGAAGAATTGATTCTTAGGTGCTTAAGCTGTATGATTAATGCACTTAGTATCACATTTTCAAAAGGTGAATCAAGTTTGAACCTGGTATGACTATTATTATTATTATTGTTTAATTTTTAACACCTTATATTTGTAGGATGGGAGAAATGATCTAGTACAAGATTTTTCTCCTTTAAAACCACAATGATTGTTTTATGAAATAAAATAAAGAATATAGAGAACCTTTAAAAATGATAAAGTTCATAAAATGTGCAAGCAGTGGAGAAAATCTTCGAAGGAAAAGTGGATTTGATTAAGCAATTCTTTGATTTATTCAGTTTGAACTGATCCTTCATAATGTTATTTCTCAAAACCACTGTAAATTTATAAGACCTCTTCTTTCACTCATTCTTTCATAATATTATTTTTTCAATTAGACCACTGAATATGCTTTACTGGTCCTTTTATGATCCTTCCAAGTTGATGAATAAGTGTGTGTCTTTCCTCTGTGGCAATTTCTCAATTAAGGCAAGGTCTTTAACTAAGCTAATGTATCCTCTAGACGTATCATCAATGATGTGTGCAGCTGTGTGTGCTCTGGATACCCAAATGGCCAAGTATCCTATCATTAATTTTCATGCAAAACTTCAAATTTAAGTCTCTGAATGCATAAACATTTTTCAGAGTCAGTCTGAATATTTGTGTCCCATATGTATATGCTTGTCACGTTTCAGATTTTTCTATTTCAAGGCCATTATAATTAATCACCATGAGTATCTGAAGCATGAGATTACAAAATTTTGTTCCAGGAACACTGTCAGCCTAGGAATTAATTATAGACAAAATAAAAAGAAAACCAAAAAACTTCTCTTAGAGTCAAATCCAATCTATCATTGTCAAAAGAGTCTCGCAACTTGAATTATTACTCTTTCCCCATTATTTATTTTGAGGTTTGAGTTTTGTTTTATGATATCTTTAAAAATTATTTTTTTTAGTTTATTAAGAGATAATGATAAGACTACATTGAACTGAAAAATATCTGTACAGCAAAAGTCCATCATTGAAATAAAAAAGGCAACCTATCAGAATGGGGAGAATAATTGCAAATTACGTATTTGTTAAAGAGATAATATAAAAAAAATATAAAACCTCATACAACTTAATTCCTGGAGCAAGAAATGTGAATTCTCTCCAGTATTCTTGCCTGGAAGATTCCATGGACAGAGGAGCCTGGAAAGCTACAGTCCTTGGGGTCGCAAAGAGTCAGACACAACTGAGCAAGTGAGCACATCCAACCTAATAGCAAAACAACAATAACAACAAAAAAATCAATTTAAAAATGAGTAAGGATTCTGAACAACATTTTCCAGAAGACATACAGATGGCTGACAGGTATATTGAAAGATGTTCAACATCATTAATAATCAGAGAAATGCAAATCAAAACCATGATGAAATATCACTTCACATCTGTTAGAATGTCTGTTATTCAAAAGATAAGAAATAGGAAGTTTTGGCAAGATGGGGAGAAAAAGAAACCATCATGTACTGTTGCTAAATTATTGCAGCTATTATGGGAACGAGCATGGAGACCCCTCAAAAAAAAAAATAGAACTACCATATGGTCTAACAATTCCACTTATGATGTTTATTTAAGAAAAAAAAATTAAAATTCAAAAAATGCACCCCTATGTTCATTGCAGTATTATTTACAATAGACACAATATGGAAACAATCTAATGTACATCAAAGGATAAATAAAGATGTGCATTTATATTCAATGAAATATTCTTTGATTAAAAAATGAAATCTTACCATTTGTGACAAAATGAATGAACCTTGAGGGCATCATGCTAAGGGAAGTAAGTCAGACAGAGAAAGACAAATGCTATATGATCTCATTTGTATGTGTAATCTAAAACAACCGTATCAAATAGAGGGAACGAATTGGTGTTGCCTGAGGCCAGAGTGAAGAGAAGATAAATGGAGAGTCAAAGGGCACAAGCACTCAATTATAAAACGTTAGTCTTGAGGATGCATTGTACTGCATAGTGACTATAGTTAATAAAGCTGCACTGTGTATTTGGAAGTTTCTAAGTAAGCAAATCTTAAAATTTCTCATCATAAGAAAAAAAAAATCTGTAACTATGGTAACTATGTATGCTAACCAAACTTATTGTGGTGATCAGTTCACAGGACACACAAATACTGAATCATGATGTTGTATACCTTAAAATAGCACAATGTTGTATACTTCACTTTAATAAACTTGGTAACATGATAGAGTTTATTGAGTTAATATATGTAAAGTATTTAAAATATTGTTTAGCTGCTGGTGTTGCTGTTATTATTATTGTGTCTTAACTTTATCAGGTAGATTGCAGTATTTCATTAGGTCTTGAGGTTATAACTGAGCCTGCAAGGTACCTGAGTTTTAATCCAGACGTAACAGCTATGTGAGTGTGTTACACAGTGTGGACGGCTGTAATCAAAACAGAATGTGCTTCTTAAACTAACAATAGGCATTTATTTTCTCATAGTTTTGGTGGCTGAAAGTTCAAGACCCTGGTGCCAGCATGACTGGTTTTCGGTGAGAACTGTCTTCCTGGCTTGCAGATGCTACCTTTTGCTATGTGCTTTGTAAGAGGGAGAAGAAGGAGTGCTTGCTCTGGTGTCTTTTCTTATAAAGGCACTAGTCTTATCAGACCAGGACACTTCTTCCTCTTCTCCCAACCATGAGCTCATCTGAACCTAATTACCTTCCAAAGACTTTCCCTCCAAACATCACACTGAGGATTAAAGCTTCAACATATGAATTTTGGTGGGGGATGCAATTCAGTCCATATCCATGAACTTGGGCAATATTTATTCTCTCTAAGCTGAATTTCTCAATGTGTAAAATGTGTAACTTGTGAGTAGAACATAACAGAGCCACTGTGAGATTTAAATGATTATTTTCTTTGGTGCTTCTTTGTGTTGTTTCAGATGATTTCCCCCATACAGACACGTATTGCTTTTTGTTATAAGAAAAGTAACACTAAGACACAATCTCCTTAGAAGAAAAGAAGGCTCTCTCTTCTGTTCTTATTGACTTTTTGTTCTGCCTACCCTTTGCTTTCAAATTTGTTCCTGATGTAGCCTCAGCCAATCTCAAGACATGGTTCTCCTCTACTTCCCCAAGCAATGTATCTTCTTGCCAAATTAGACTACTCTCCACCTTCACACTCAAGGTCTAATTGCCTAGAAAATGCTATTTAACCAAATCTATCAGATGAACTTTCACTTCTATAAAGGTTTTCTCAGGGGCTTCCCTGATGGCTCATTTGTAAAGAATCTGCCTGCAGTGCAGGTGACCAGGTTGAATCCTTGCATTGGAAAGACCCCCTGGAGAAGGAAATGGCAAACCTCTCCAGTATTCTTGCCTGGAGAATTCCAGGGACAGCGGCACCTGGTGGGCTACATCATGGCATCACAAGAGTCAGACATGACTTAGCAACTAAACCATCACCACCAAGGGGCTTCCCGGATGGCTCATTGGTAAAGAATCTACCTGCCTATGCAGGAAATGTGGATATTTTCCCTGGGTCAGGAAGATCCCTTGGAGAAGGAAATGGCTGCCCACTTTAGTATTCTTGCCTGGGAAATTCCATGAACAGAGGAGCCTGGCAGGTTACAGCCCATGGGGTCTCAAAAGAGTCAGACAGGACTTAGAGACTAAACAGCAACAACAAAGCTTTTATAAATTGCTCTCTTGAAACACAATCTCTCCTCAGAGCATCAACAGTGTTTTGGACCAGTACTTTTTCTTAGAAATATTTTTTATTTGATTTATATTTTGATTAGTTGTGTGCAATCAGCAGATATTTACTTTTGGTGAAAACTCCCAGCATGAAAGGTGAACCAGAGTCTCCACCACAGAATTTGGCAGAAAGTAACCTTCCACTTCCTATAACAATGGCAGAGGAAGGAGCTGGATTGAAATTTTCCTTTGTACATTTAAAGCAAAAAGAGGTGGTCAGGAGAAAAAGTAGAGGACTCTGCATGCCCTCAGAACATAACATCACCTAAGGGGTGGGCAAACCACCTAAGTCAGCCCTCTGATCCGACCCCTGGACACACCCTTATGGAATAAGCTTGCGCTCCTCAGGGAGCAAGCAAACAAGGGAACCTGTAGTTTCTTTTCACTCTCCCCTGCTGCAACAGGGGCCCAGTAAAGCCCTGCTTAAGAAAAAAAGAGATGATCATGTTCACTATAATGAGTTAAAGACCATGGAGGAAATGGATTACTAGAGAAATAACTTTTGAGTACTCAAGAGGCAGTAATTATATACACAAATGTGTTGTATTAATTTAAATCATAGTTAAGTTGTCATTAAATTCCCTGAAGATCAGTTGCTACATTGCTACCACATATACTTGAAGACAATAAGAATATATCTATTCACCATTCTAAGAGTTTAGACTATTTCCATGTATATGAGTCATCATATCAGATGGATAACGGATGATTTTTATATCAGTTCTACAGAATAAAAATTCAAATCGAAATGATGTAACTTGACCAAGGTTACAGGCTGTTCACAGTGAAAACAGGACTAAATTGAAAATCTTGTTCCTGATCTACTTTCTATGAGGCAGTGTTATCCTTTATCACACAGATTATTTTAAAAGCTTTTCCATAATCTAGCAGTCTAGCAAATCAGATGAGTAGCTTCTGCCCCCTGCCCTCCTGTCTTTAATCATAATGTGAATTTTTGCTACACTTCAAGTTTTCATTTGATTAAGCCTAAATGGAACAGATTTCAACTGATTACAAAATTCTCAGAGAAAACCCTTGTGTGATTAGGTTTAGCCAATCCTTTCCCCCTCCTGCCTTGTATGGTTTCCTATTACTTTTGTAAACTGCCATACTGCATTTATGTAGTGTGTTCAACTTACAAAAAATTATCATCTTCCTATTAATTCTCTATTTTTAAAAAATTCTGAAAACCAGCTAAATAGCTTTACTTTTACAAAATTCTGACACTGCTTCCTTGCAGAATGCATCAGTGCATGTCAAACAATGTATGACATATGACATAGGTATATTAGTTTGTTTCTTATTAAAATTTAATAATATTTTATCAAATATTTGATGTTTATTGAAGTTTATAGACTTTAAGCATTTCTCATTATTTGATAGCAATTGACTTGCTTGGATCTAGATTATTGTTTTCCTTTATTTTTCTCTCATAAGATATTGTTCTCAAGCTTTGTTGCCAAAATTACTGCCTGTTTAGTAAATAATAATACTTTTAATTTCCACTGAGTAATAGCTTTGATTCTATTTCTCCAAGGAAAACTCATCAGTATTTAGAATTTGTTAGAATCCTTAAACAACCCCAATGAAATGCATGCAAATAGAATTCGTTAGGTGATTTCCTCCAGAAGATGATGTTTAGTTCATTTCTATGGTGTTGAAGTGGATACAATGGTTGATTGCCTTTCACTTGACTCTTGTTTGTTTGCTTATTTGTTTTCTTAAATATGATCCTCTTTGTTTGGAAGGTCTGTGCTAGCATTTTAGACTGGTACCAGGACAATGGCCTCATCTGATTTTTATATCAGTTCTACAGAATAAAAATTCAAATCGAAATGATGTAACTTGACCAAGGTTACAGGCTGTTCACAGTGAAAACAGGACTAAATTGAAAATCTTGTTCCTGATCTACTTTCTATGAGGCAGTGTTATCCTTTATCACACAGATTATTTTAAAAGCTTTTCCATAATCTAGCAGTCTAGCAAATCAGATGAGTAGCTTCTGCCCCCTGCCCTCCTGTCTTTAATCATAATGTGAATTTTTGCTACACTTCAAGTTTTCATTTGATTAAGCCTAAATGGAACAGATTTCAACTGATTACAAAATTCTCAGAGAAAACCCTTGTGTGATTAGGTTTAGCCAATCCTTTCCCCCTCCTGCCTTGTATGGTTTCCTATTACTTTTGTAAACTGCCATACTGCATTTATGTAGTGTGTTCAACTTACAAAAAATTATCATCTTCCTATTAATTCTCTATTTTTAAAAAATTCTGAAAACCAGCTAAATAGCTTTACTTTTACAAAATTCTGACACTGCTTCCTTGCAGAATGCATCAGTGCATGTCAAACAATGTATGACATATGACATAGGTATATTAGTTTGTTTCTTATTAAAATTTAATAATATTTTATCAAATATTTGATGTTTATTGAAGTTTATAGACTTTAAGCATTTCTCATTATTTGATAGCAATTGACTTGCTTGGATCTAGATTATTGTTTTCCTTTATTTTTCTCTCATAAGATATTGTTCTCAAGCTTTGTTGCCAAAATTACTGCCTGTTTAGTAAATAATAATACTTTTAATTTCCACTGAGTAATAGCTTTGATTCTATTTCTCCAAGGAAAACTCATCAGTATTTAGAATTTGTTAGAATCCTTAAACAACCCCAATGAAATGCATGCAAATAGAATTCGTTAGGTGATTTCCTCCAGAAGATGATGTTTAGTTCATTTCTATGGTGTTGAAGTGGATACAATGGTTGATTGCCTTTCACTTGACTCTTGTTTGTTTGCTTATTTGTTTTCTTAAATATGATCCTCTTTGTTTGGAAGGTCTGTGCTAGCATTTTAGACTGGTACCAGGACAATGGCCTCATCTGAACCTTTGAGTTGGCTTCTTACCATGGTGTCCCTAATGGTGAACAAACTCAAGGCTTGTTTCTTCCACATTGGTGTTGTCAGGATGCTGGTGTCTAGGGAAAGAAAGCCCTTCAGAGTATAAGTGCTACTTCATTTAGATTTCAAGATCTTAGCTTTTGGAGCCAAAACTCATAGAGGCAGAGTTCAAAGAGGTGTTTTGAGAAAGTAGTGTCATGATCGTCTAGATGACAAATGAAAATAGTGTGACTCAACTTTGGGACATTCTGAATGTTTTGTGATGGCTGAATTAGTTTAAAGATAAATGCTTTTTGAGGGAATATTTCATAGAGAGATTGAAAACTTAGGTTCTCATGATGTGGACAAGTCCTGGTTATCTGGGAAATGTGGTACCAGGTCATCCACCTTGTTCACATCTGGTGACAAGGTGTTAGGATGACACTGAAGCTGAATCTCAATCAGCATCTAAATCTGTAACTGCAAGGTATAGTCTTCCCCATTTGGCTCATTTCTCCCTAAGCCTACACCTGAGCCACAATATGCTTAAAACCTTCACACCAGTTATGATGTTCTAGGAGGGCATGAAAAGGATTCTTTGAGAACCAATTGTACCTGAGATGGCATGGCCTTAGAAATCCACTTTTGCCTATAACATCACCCTAAAAGGAAATCTAATAGGATTTTGACAAAACATAAGCTCCATGTAATTGTTGGGAAGACCGCATACAGACTGAAATGTGTAATGCAGGTACACTTCCTTCAGGGAACGGAAGTGTTGGCTGATGTCTTGATCACAAACCAGGAGAGACCCTACACAAGATCCATTCAGCAAACTGCTCCTAGTTCCTGACTCAGAAACAGTAAGATACTACATGTTTATTGTTTTAACATACTAAGTTTGGGGGTGATCATTTATGCAGCCACAGAAGACTAATACAAATGTGTAAGGTATTGTTCTCTGCAACCTAGTTCACTAAAAATGTGCTTCTGGCTGAGACTCTCCCAGACCTGTTTCAAAATGCTACAGTCTAGGTCATGGACCAATGTCAGACATTGGGGATAATGAAGCATTGTTTCAGCTCTGCTTTAGTAACTTGATCCTAGTGATTAGAGGAATTGGAAACCTCCTGCTGTCACTTTGCTTTCCTCAATCTCTGTGATTTGAACACTGCTTAAATGGCACCTGAATTGGAAGAACTCTGGAAATAAATATAACGGGTTCCAAACATTTTTGCTTGAGGGCCTTACATTTCTGGCTTGATCATTAGGCAATCCAGTGGTGAAAGGATCTGTGAAGTGGTCGGTATTTAACTGTCTTGCACTGAAAATGTCTGAGCAGAGCACCTGGAGAAGGATTCAGTCAGGGTCCAAGATTCCAAAAGGTTGACCCATTTCTTTTCATGTTCCTTGACTTTTACCTTATACGCTAGGCAGCACATTTGCAGAGTTGCAACGTATGGGACAGAAGCTGAAGCAGGTCAGGGTTGTGGGTACAATGGGCCATGTGAGAGGTACGAGGGATATGCAGTGAAAGGTCAAGGAGAAGATACTGCAAAAGGAAACTTGAAATCTGAGAAACACTTCATTTGGGATTTGCATCATCGTTTACCGAAAGAGGCATGAACTTGGAGAAGACCTTCAAGAGATTGCAGAAGAGATTGTAGCCATCCTAAGAAAATACGGGAAGTTGGAAACAGGGACAGTTACTAGGAAGAAAGACTTTAGAACCAGAATACCATCAGGCTCATGTGAAGAGAGGTGGCACCAGAGGAGTGCTGGGCACATTTGGAAAACTTTTAAAGTGTCTCTTGAGAAGAGAGCAGATGGAGGGTAGCCAAAGAAAGAAAAGAATATCCCAACAACACAGGTTTAGACCTTCACACTGCAGTGCTCATAATCCCAGAGGGCAAGGTGAGTCTTCTAGGATAAGAATGCTAGTTTGGAAGAGTCCTGGATAGATGATTGTTGAATGCAACTTTACAATAGTTGAGCACGTTAAATTGATTAAACATACAAATAAAATAGAAAGGCTTTTGATAGCATGTATGAAAGCAACAAATAACTTTCATATGGCTGAGAACTTGCTAAGAAAGAGAGTTCTATAACATCCTTGGATGCTCAGCTGCCTAGTATACTCCCTGGTATGTGGTTGGTATTCAGTAATATTTATTCAAAAACAAAATCGCATTTTACCTAATTTTGTTAGTCAAGTTGTGTAATTCATCTTATTAACTCCTTGAAGATTCTCAGTAGCTAATAAAATTTCTGCTTTGGGTTTGGGGTTGGTTTGATCTGCTCTTGCCACAGCTGCTGGAATTTCCAGTTGGAATAAACAATGGTTTCTCTTCTGACCACTCAGGGCCTCGTATTATCCATGTCCTAGAGGATCTCTCCTATCCAAGGCAGCTCGTCTATTACTTATTTTGTGGTTCCTCGATTTTTCAAATGGAAAATCTGAGAGTTTTTCCAGGGCACACAGCTAGTGACGTGTAAGACCATGTTGTAACATTGACTTCTTGGCTCTACCCTCTAGTCCTCTTCCATCTTACCACCTCATCAATATACCCATTTCAGCCATGCTCCTGATTCCTGCCTCAGAACTAGAAGTAGCTGATCATGAGTCATGAGTTCTTTGTGAAATATAAAACTTAGGGCATCAGTTTTGATTCTATTTAGAATTGCTAAGTATGACAATGGCTTGGAAAATGAGTTGACTACTCTGGAAAAGAGTAAGTTCCAATATTTTCACCCCAATATTGGCTCTGTAGATTCTAGTCTTCTGTGCTATGCTTTTCACCATCTATGGATATCTTAAAAGCATGCGAAGGGGAAAATAAGAAAGATGATTCTCAGAAAGAGAAAGGCAAATACATGTGACAACACTTATATATGGGATCTAAAATATGACCCAAATGAACCCATCCATGAAACAGAAGCAGAATCTCAGACATAGGGAACAGAGTAGTAATAAGGCTGGATAATTATTCACTGTGGAGGGAGCTGCCCAATGCTTTGGTGGATATGTAGTAGCATCTCTGGAATCTATGCTCTGAATGCCAATAGCACCCCTCCTGGAGCTGAAACAACCAAAAATGCTTAAGACATTGCCAAGTGTCCACTGCGTGTTAAAGTCACCTCCAGTTGAGAATTATTGCTTTAAACATGGACGGACCTAGAGATGATCATACCCAGTGAAGGAAGTCAGAAAAAGACAAGTATCATATGCTATCACTTATATGTGGAATCTAAAAAATAGTATAAATAAACTTATTTACAAAACAAAAATAGGCTCACAGATATAGAAAACAAACCTATGGTTACCAAAGGGAGGAAATGGGCAGGGAGGGAAGAATAAATCAGGAATTTGGAACTAGCACATGCATACTACTATATACAAAATAAACAAGGTCCTACCATATACCATATAGCAGAAAGAATTATATTTAATATCTTGTAATAAACAATAAGGGGCTTACCAGGTGGCATTGGTGGCAAAGAATCCACCTGCATTGCAGGAGACATAGGTTTAGTCCTTAGGTTGGGAGCATCTCCTGGAGAAGGGAATGATAATCTGCTCCAGTATTCTTGTCTGGAGAATTCCATGGACAGAGGAGCCTTGTGGGCTATAGTCCATGGGGTTACAAAAGAGTCAGACACAACTGAACAATCAAGCATTCAATGAACAGTAATAGAAAAGAATCTTTAAAAAAAGGTATGCATATGTATAACGGAATCACTTTGCTATACAGCAAAAACTACTAGAACATTGTTAATCAACTATATTCCAGTTTTAATATGTTTTTAAAAAAGTAATTATTGCTTTATATTTGTCATACCCTTTATGGAACTTCATCTCTTTATGTCTCAGTTCGAATCCACTATGTGTCATCCGTAATAATCACAGTGCCATTTACAGCTCATCTTACACATATGAACTTCTTTGAATTTCAGAGGAGTGGGCTCAGCCTGTTCAGTGCTGTGTGAAAGCAAAGGTCAAAGAAGCTTTGTGGCTTCTTCAAGAGAGCTCAGGTAATGGGGAATGCTGGACTGAACCCTCACCTTCAGCCTTCAAGTCCCTTTCTCCATCCAGCTGGTTCTCAATCTGGGGTGGTCCCAGGCTCTGGGCATTGTCTGGAGACATGTTTGGTTGTCACAGGTGTGGAGGAAATGCCATGGATTCCACTGGGTAGAGGTCAGGGGTGCTGCTCAACATCCTACAATGTATGCAGCAGCCCCTCGCAACAAACAATTTCCCTCCCCAAATACCAGTAGTGCCGAGGCTGAGAAACCCTCACCTCTCCACCAGGCAGTGCTGTCTCCTTAATCAGCTAGTACTCTTCTTTGACTCCTCCTGCCCTTTCACATTTATAAACAAGAATTGAAACTATTAATCAGTAGTGGCTTACATTTTATGGAGCTTGAAGTATGCTATTTAATTTTTTTATATGTAATAGCCTTGCCTCTCTTCTCTATTATTTTGATTTTTTAAAGTTAATGTTTTTAGTAGTCCCTATAAGACTGTTGGTTTAAGAAGTGTAGACAGAAATTTTTACTTTCCTAATTAGATTTGAAAACAATTTGGGAACATGAGAATGACAAAAGGGAAAGGAACATTGGTAAATACTTTGAAATCTAAAGAGAATTTTTATAGCTTGATTATGAATGAAATAGACTTCCCTGATGGCTCAGATGGTTGAAAATCTGACTGCTGTGTGGGAGACCGGAGTTCATTCCCTGGATTAGGAAGATCCCCTGGAGAAGGAAATGGAAACCCACTCCAGTATTCTTGCCTGGAGAATTCCATGGACAGAGAAGCCTAGCGGGCAATGACCCATGGGACCACAAAGTAGGACACGACTGAGTGACTAACATACACACGTGAAAGAAGTATTTACAAAATATCTTAGGGCAGGAATAAAATTTCTAATATTTTTCAACCTTGACATAGAAATATTGTAAATACAAGGAGAAGGAATTTTCAATGAGATGTGAGTGAACAAAAGGCTTATAAAATGTGGTATAGAGTTTGGTGTGTTGTTATTGTTTTAGTAGTCCTGGATTGGCTCTAAATTCTGCTGCTTTCATGTTGTGTATTTTGTTTTAAACTAATACACATTAACAGGTTCTTTTGATGTATTTTAATGCCTGTATTTTATGCATTTTAATAAATGGAGTCATGGACTTACTGTCACAATCAAAACACAACAGTTGCACAGCCTAGAATTTTCACTAATATCCTATTATTGTAATCATTCCTTGCCTAATCCTTAACCTTCCAGTAAGCACAACTTTGTTCCTCATCACTGTAGATTCTGAGTTTGCAAGAATATCATCTACAGTGATGAAAATTTTCAACTAGCCTCTCTTCTCTATTATTTTGAGAAACCCTCACCTCTCCACCAGGCAGTGCTGTCTCCTTAATCAGCTAGTACTCTTCTTTGACTCCTCCTGCCCTTTCACATTTATAAACAAGAATTGAAACTATTAATCAGTAGTGGCTTACATTTTATGGAGCTTGAAGTATGCTATTTAATTTTTTTATATGTAATAGCCTTGCCTCTCTTCTCTATTATTTTGATTTTTTAAAGTTAATGTTTTTAGTAGTCCCTATAAGACTGTTGGTTTAAGAAGTGTAGACAGAAATTTTTACTTTCCTAATTAGATTTGAAAACAATTTGGGAACATGAGAATGACAAAAGGGAAAGGAACATTGGTAAATACTTTGAAATCTAAAGAGAATTTTTATAGCTTGATTATGAATGAAATAGACTTCCCTGATGGCTCAGATGGTTGAAAATCTGACTGCTGTGTGGGAGACCGGAGTTCATTCCCTGGATTAGGAAGATCCCCTGGAGAAGGAAATGGAAACCCACTCCAGTATTCTTGCCTGGAGAATTCCATGGACAGAGAAGCCTAGCGGGCAATGACCCATGGGACCACAAAGTAGGACACGACTGAGTGACTAACATACACACGTGAAAGAAGTATTTACAAAATATCTTAGGGCAGGAATAAAATTTCTAATATTTTTCAACCTTGACATAGAAATATTGTAAATACAAGGAGAAGGAATTTTCAATGAGATGTGAGTGAACAAAAGGCTTATAAAATGTGGTATAGAGTTTGGTGTGTTGTTATTGTTTTAGTAGTCCTGGATTGGCTCTAAATTCTGCTGCTTTCATGTTGTGTATTTTGTTTTAAACTAATACACATTAACAGGTTCTTTTGATGTATTTTAATGCCTGTATTTTATGCATTTTAATAAATGGAGTCATGGACTTACTGTCACAATCAAAACACAACAGTTGCACAGCCTAGAATTTTCACTAATATCCTATTATTGTAATCATTCCTTGCCTAATCCTTAACCTTCCAGTAAGCACAACTTTGTTCCTCATCACTGTTGTTCTGAGTTTGCAAGAATATCATCTACAGTGACATACAGAGCACACATCACCTCTGCAGGCTGCTCTCAGCAACAATAAGGCCTCTGAAAATTATTTTAGTTATTGAGAGGATCAATAGCTTATTAATTTTTTATTGCTGAGTCCCATTCCATTATTTGGCTATACCACACTTTATTTATTTATCTCTTGAAGTCTATTGGGTTTCCAATTTAGGGAAATTTTAGTGCAGAGGTTTTTACAGGAACATGTTTTTATTTCTCTAGAGTAAATACACGGGAGTTAGATTGCTAGGTCATATTGTAAATGCATGTTTTTCTTGGTAAGAAACTGCCAAACTGATTTCCAGAGTGGGTGCAACATGTCACTTTTCTATCACTGGTTAGATGAGTCTTCCTGTTCATCTATATCTGCACCAGCTCTTTGGCATTGTTGGAATTGTTTTTATTGATTTTAATCATTCTGGTAGGGATGTGGTGGTATTTCACTGTAGGCTTTATTAAATTTTATTTTTCAAATACAGTTTGTTTCAGAATAGTTTTAGATTTATAGAGAATTACAAAAGTAAGCCAAAAAGTACCCATGCACTCTCACCCAATTATCCCATCTGTTAATGTGTTATATTAATATGGCATATTTTCACAATTAATGAACAAATTATTAACTAAAGTTCATGTTTTACTCAATGTTCCTCAGTGTTTACCTAATGTCTTGTCTGTTCCATCCAACATGCTACATTTCACTTGATCACCATGACTACACACCTCATCTTGATTGTCATATTAATAGCTGTCTAATCTTTTTATTAACCTTGATAACTTGAAAGTTTTAAGGAGTACTGGTCAGATATTTTGTAGAATATCCCTTTATTGATATCTGTCTGATATTTTGTTTTAAACTAATACACATTAACAGGTTCTTTTGATGTATTTTAATGCCTGTATTTTATGCATTTTAATAAATGGAGTCATGGACTTACTGTCACAATCAAAACACAACAGTTGCACAGCCTAGAATTTTCACTAATATCCTATTATTGTAATCATTCCTTGCCTAATCCTTAACCTTCCAGTAAGCACAACTTTGTTCCTCATCACTGTTGTTCTGAGTTTGCAAGAATATCATCTACAGTGACATACAGAGCACACATCACCTCTGCAGGCTGCTCTCAGCAACAATAAGGCCTCTGAAAATTATTTTAGTTATTGAGAGGATCAATAGCTTATTAATTTTTTATTGCTGAGTCCCATTCCATTATTTGGCTATACCACACTTTATTTATTTATCTCTTGAAGTCTATTGGGTTTCCAATTTAGGGAAATTTTAGTGCAGAGGTTTTTACAGGAACATGTTTTTATTTCTCTAGAGTAAATACACGGGAGTTAGATTGCTAGGTCATATTGTAAATGCATGTTTTTCTTGGTAAGAAACTGCCAAACTGATTTCCAGAGTGGGTGCAACATGTCACTTTTCTATCACTGGTTAGATGAGTCTTCCTGTTCATCTATATCTGCACCAGCTCTTTGGCATTGTTGGAATTGTTTTTATTGATTTTAATCATTCTGGTAGGGATGTGGTGGTATTTCACTGTAGGCTTTATTAAATTTTATTTTTCAAATACAGTTTGTTTCAGAATAGTTTTAGATTTATAGAGAATTACAAAAGTAAGCCAAAAAGTACCCATGCACTCTCACCCAATTATCCCATCTGTTAATGTGTTATATTAATATGGCATATTTTCACAATTAATGAACAAATTATTAACTAAAGTTCATGTTTTACTCAATGTTCCTCAGTGTTTACCTAATGTCTTGTCTGTTCCATCCAACATGCTACATTTCACTTGATCACCATGACTACACACCTCATCTTGATTGTCATATTAATAGCTGTCTAATCTTTTTATTAACCTTGATAACTTGAAAGTTTTAAGGAGTACTGGTCAGATATTTTGTAGAATATCCCTTTATTGATATCTGTCTGATATTTCTCATTTTTAGATTGGGACCGTGAAGTTTGGGAAGAAAGACCATAGAAGTTAAATACCATTCTCAACACATCAACAGTGCATACTATTAATATTAATATCTCTACTTGACAATATTGATGTGACTTTGAGTGCCTGGCTCAGGTGGTGTCTGTTACATTTTTCCACCAAAGAGTCACTCTTTCATTCCTTTTGCATATGGTGGAAGTTCCTTTGTCTATGCCATACTTAAGAAATGAGGAATTATGCTCCAGGGCTTTGCCTCCTTATGGGCTGAGTAACTGCACAAATAAATTATTTGGAGTGCTTCTGCATGTAAGATGTGTCTGTTCTTCCTTATTTATGTGTTTATTCAATCACTTATATAAGTATGGACTTACAGATATTTATTTTATACTTTGGGTTATAATTCACTTTATTTTTTTGCTCAAATTGTTCCAGCATGGAGCATGGGGAGCTCCTTCAGTTGGTTTTTCTATGGCACTATGGTTTTGGTTTGTTTCACATTTCCTTACTTTCTGACACAAAAAGCTGTCCAAGGATCTTCTTGTATATGTAATGCTCCAGTTCTAGAATCAGCAATTTATTCCAGAAGATCTGGTTCCTTTAACTGATGATGGTATTAGAAACCAAGTTCTCATTGTTACTAAGTTATCAGTGTTTTTAGGTTTTCTCAACAGGTAGAGAAAGGAATTATTTTTGTGTGTACTGACCCATGTATATGCACATATCCATAAATAATTTTATATCTAACCATCCATATCTTTATTAATCTAAGCACGAGTTTATACAGATGCCTCCAGCTCTAATTCATTTCCATATGGGTCAGTCTATGTTCCTGTCCCCTGTTTATAACCTCCTACTATAACAGTGAGAAACCTGTCTCGCATCATCTGCCATCTGTATTGTATATTTCTAGTTGACATAGATAGTAGCTTCAGAATTATAAACTATACACCCTGAAGGTCCAACATTATTAGCTGGAATACAGTGCTTATGTACAGTTTCTTTTGCCTTTGGTCATACATACTCCACTCATTTCTAAAGCCACATAGGTCAGCATGTTTTCCCACCATGTCCTTCAGTGAGACTATTTTCATATATTTATAACGCTGTCCATAAAGAAGGCTAAACACCAAAGAATTGGTGTTTTTGAACTGTGGTGTTGGAGAAGGCTCTTGAGAGTCCCTTGGATGGCAAAGAGATCAATCCTGAAGGAAATCAACCCTTAAGGTTCATTGGAAGGACTGATGCTGGAGCTGAAGCTCAAATACGTTGGCCACTTGATACAAAGAGACAACTCATCGGAAAATACTCTGATGTTGGGAGAAATAGAAGGCAAAAGGAAAAGGGACAACAGAGGACAAAATGTTTGGATGGCATCAATGAGTCAATGCACATGAGTTTGAACAAGCTCAGGGAGATGGTGAAGGACAGAGAGACCTGGTGTGCTGCAGTTCATGGGGTCGCCAAGAGCTGGACATGACTGAGTGACTGAACTGAACTGATAACAGAGTTAGATTTATTAGTATTTTGTCACATTATACATTCCATCCTGAGATCCTCTAACTCCCTGAAGATCTTTTACTTTGCATCATGTAAGGTTTACTACCTGTGTCTGATAAATGCAGCACCATGCGTCCCTCATTACAGTATCGGACTAGTTTCATCGCCCTAGAGAATCCTCTGAGCTATTAACTTTCTCCCCCATAAACCTTGGTGAACACTGAGCTGTTTACAGTCTTCATAGTTTTAGCTTTCCAGCTTGTCATGTGAATGGAATCATTGTATATATCATTTTAAGACTGCTTTATTTCATGCATCAGTATGCAGTTAAAACACATGAATAAAGCTACTATAAACATTCAGACCCAGGTTTTTGTGTGTACTTAAATTTTCAAGTCAGTTGAGTAAATATCTGAGCCAAGAACTGCTGGACTGTGTGGTAAGACTATATTTAGCTTTGTAGGAAACTGCTGAAGGGTCTCCCGAAATGACTTTACCCTTTTGCATTCCCATAAACAAAGAATGAAGTTCCTATTGCTCCATGTTTTCATTAGCAATTGGCATTGTAGACAATTTGGATTTTAATGATTCCAACATGCGTATATCGCTCAATTCCTCTCTCTTCTCCATTATGACATTGTTATTCTTCCCTGGTGGCTCAGTGGTAAAGAATCCTCCTGCAATGCAGGAGACTTGCAAGAGATACAGTTTTGATTCCTGGTCTGCAAAGATTCCCCTGGAGAAGGGCATGACAGCCCACTCCAGGATTCTCTCCTGGGAAATCCCATGGACAGAGAAACCTGGTGGGCTACAGTCCATGGGGTCACAAAGGGTCAGACACGACTGAGCAACAAACAGACACTGTTACTATTATTGATTTAAACAAACATATCTGTTTGATCCATTAAACATTTTAAAGTTGAGATTTTCTCCTTTCATTTATTACTTTTCTGATGCTCTTCTTTTGCTTAGGTTGATCCAAGTCTCTGATGTATAGCATTCTCCTTCTGCCTGAAGAATGTCTTTTAAAATTTCTTGTTGGGCAGGTCTGCTGGTAATGAATATCCTGTTTTGTTTGAGAAAGTCTTCATTTCTTCTTTACTTTCAAAGGATAATTTTGCTAGATATAGAATTGCACCTTGGTGCATCTCACCTTTCTTTTATTTATTCATTTTTTGTGGTTTTTTGTTGGCCACTTCTATTGGTCTTTCATTTATTTATTTTCATCCATCTTTGTTCTTTGGCCTGTGTGGTCCATTTCAGGGTTGTGCAGCACATGCGTCCCTCATTACAGTATCGGACTAGTTTCATCGCCCTAGAGAATCCTCTGAGCTATTAACTTTCTCCCCCATAAACCTTGGTGAACACTGAGCTGTTTACAGTCTTCATAGTTTTAGCTTTCCAGCTTGTCATGTGAATGGAATCATTGTATATATCATTTTAAGACTGCTTTATTTCATGCATCAGTATGCAGTTAAAACACATGAATAAAGCTACTATAAACATTCAGACCCAGGTTTTTGTGTGTACTTAAATTTTCAAGTCAGTTGAGTAAATATCTGAGCCAAGAACTGCTGGACTGTGTGGTAAGACTATATTTAGCTTTGTAGGAAACTGCTGAAGGGTCTCCGAAATGACTTTACCCTTTTGCATTCCCATAAACAAAGAATGAAGTTCCTATTGCTCCATGTTTTCATTAGCAATTGGCATTGTAGACAATTTGGATTTTAATGATTCCAACATGCGATATCGCTCAATTCCTCTCTCTCTCCATTATGACATTGTTATTCTTCCCTGGTGGCTCAGTGGTAAAGAATCCTCCTGCAATGCAGGAGACTTGCAAGAGATACAGTTTTGATTCCTGGTCTGCAAAGATTCCCCTGGAGAAGGGCATGACAGCCCACTCCAGGATTCTCTCCTGGGAAATCCCATGGACAGAGAAACCTGGTGGGCTACAGTCCATGGGGTCACAAAGGGTCAGACACGACTGAGCAACAAACAGACACTGTTACTATTATTGATTTAAACAAACATATCTGTTTGATCCATTAAACATTTTAAAGTTGAGATTTTCTCCTTTCATTTATTACTTTTCTGATGCTCTTCTTTTGCTTAGGTTGATCCAAGTCTCTGATGTATAGCATTCTCCTTCTGCCTGAAGAATGTCTTTTAAAATTTCTTGTTGGGCAGGTCTGCTGGTAATGAATATCCTGTTTTGTTTGAGAAAGTCTTCATTTCTTCTTTACTTTCAAAGGATAATTTTGCTAGATATAGAATTGCACCTTGGTGCATCTCACCTTTCTTTTATTTATTCATTTTTTGGGGGGGCAGGTTGGGGAGGGAGGGGGGCGGGTGGGCCACTTCTATTGGTCTTTCATTTATCTATTTTCATCCATCTTTGTTCTTTGGCCTGTGTGGCCCTCACATTTCAGTGGCCTCTGTTGTCACAGAGTACTAGCTCTGGGTACACGTGCTCCAGAGCTCCGGCTCTGTAGTTGGACACATCGGTCCAGCCGCTCCGCGGCACGCGGGATCTTTCCAGGCCAGGGATCGAACTGGCGCCCTTTGCACTGCAAGGGCGCCACTTATCCACTGGACCACCAGGGAAGCCCCCATCTTGCCTTTCAATACTTGAAATCTTTCATTCTCTACTTACTGTTATATTTATTCTGCTTGGTACTATCTGAGCTTCCTAGATTTTTTTTTTTTTTAAAAAAAGATTTATTTATTTATTTATTTTGGGCGGGGATCGGGTTGGGGAGGGAGGGGAGCAGGAGGGCCACTTCTATTGGTCTTTCATTTCTCTATTTTCATCTGTCTTTGTTCTTTGGCTCCTGTGGGCCTCCCATCGCGGTGGCATCTGTCGTTGCAGAGCACCGGCTCTGGGCGCATGCGCTCCAGAGCTCTGGCTTGGTAATTGGACACATCAGTCCAGCCGCTCCGCCGCACGTGGGATCTTCCCAGGCCAGGGCTTGAACCGGCACCCCCTGCACTGCAAGGCGGTGTCTTTACCCACTGGACCACCAGGGGAAGCCCTAGATTTTTGGTTTGAGGTATGTTTATTCACTTTTAAAAGTTCTAGATCATTATCTTAAATATTTCCTCTCCTTTCCTCCTTTCTGTTCCTTCTGCTGTTCCAATTATGGGCATGTTATACCTTTAGAAATTGTCCTACAGTTCTTGGATGTTCTGTTTATATGTTTTAATTTTGGTTTTTTAAATATATATATTTCCTTTGCATTTCAGCTTGGGAGGTTTCTACTGACCTATCTTCAAACTCACTGATATTTTCCCCCACATGGTCATTGGCAAGTAAACTGATGAGTCCATCAAAGGCATTCTTCATTTCTGTTACTACATTTTTGCTTTCTAGCATTTTCTTTGATTCTTTCTTAGAGTGTATATCTCTCTGCTTACATTACTCCCATGTTGTCTACTTTATAATACTAGAGCCCTTTTCATATTGATAATGTAGTCATGTCCAACTCTTTGTGACCCTTGGACTATCACCCACTAGGGTCCTCTATCCATGAAATTCTCCAGGCAAGGATACTAGAGTGGATTGCCATTGTCATCTCCAGGGGTATCTTCCCAACCCAGGTTTCCTGCACTGCAGGCAGATTCTTTACAGTCTGAGCTTCTAGGGAAACTCATACGCATCACAGATTTTTTTTTAAACATTTATTTTTTATTTGTTTATCTTTTGGGGGGGTGGGGAGGGAGGGGGACGGGCGGGCCACTTCTATTGGTCCTTCATTTCTCTATTTTCATCTGTCTTTGTTCTTTCGCTCCTGTAGGCCTCCCATCATGGTGGCGTCTGTCGTCACAGAGCACGGGCTCTGGGCGCATGTGCCCCAGAGCTCCGCCTCGGTAATTGGACACATTGGTCCAGCCGCTCCACAGCACGTGGGATCTTCCCAGGCCAGGGATCGAACCGGCGCCCCTTGCACTGCAAGGCGGTGTCCTTACCCACTGGACCACCAGGGAAGTCCCCTATAGATATTTTTAATTTATGATCTCATAATACCAAAATCTGTGTCGCACCTGAGACTGGTTCTGATGATTGTTTTATCTCTTCAGACTGTTTTTTTCCCTTGCCTTTTAGTGTCTTATAATTGTTTCTTGAATGCCAGTAAACTCTAATGCTCTAAGATCTTAGATACCTTACTCAGTCACTATGAACTCCATGCACTTCATTTCTAAAAGGAGGAAATAGTGCCTACTTACATCTGATGTGAAGATTGCTTAACGAGGTCTGTGGAAACGTGAGATGTGGGGCAGCCAGGGTGAGATACATGATCTGACATTCCTTGGAGGTCAGTTTAGCTGGTCTTAGGAGGTAGTGAGCTTTCTTTCTTCTTCAGATTTTCATGGTAGTTCCCTGTTGGAGGATGACAGAAATAAAAGGAGTTCTGAGAACAGAGAACTAAATCCTGTGTACCTGGCAGAAAGTAACCAAGCCTAATGGTTACATAGGAAGCATTCAATCAGCCATCATTCCTGAATATGGAAATCGGTCTTCTCACACTAAGCACCAGGCCATTTCTTAGAGTTGTCAGAATGCATTAATATCTGCACAGCTTGCAGTTTTCTGTACTAAAGACAAATGGAATGATCACCATGGTGGGAAATTTGGAGTCAGGAGAAAAGCTGATCATATACTACCATTCCATCTGTGATCATTTAAATTAGACTCATTTAATGAAGAATACACTCACAGGGAAAGATATCTTGCAAAAGAAGATGTTAAAAGAGCCTCTCAGAAAACACAGATGACAACAACACACACACACACACAGTCATGCACACAGCAGCTGCAGTTACTTTAATTTCAAGCTCTTTAAAATTTGAAAGAATAGAGAAGTAATAGAGAAATTACATTGGTCCTTCATTTCTCTATTTTCATCTGTCTTTGTTCTTTCGCTCCTGTAGGCCTCCCATCATGGTGGCGTCTGTCGTCACAGAGCACGGGCTCTGGGCGCATGTGCCCCAGAGCTCCGCCTCGGTAATTGGACACATTGGTCCAGCCGCTCCACAGCACGTGGGATCTTCCCAGGCCAGGGATCGAACCGGCGCCCCTTGCACTGCAAGGCGGTGTCCTTACCCACTGGACCACCAGGGAAGTCCCCTATAGATATTTTTAATTTATGATCTCATAATACCAAAATCTGTGTCGCACCTGAGACTGGTTCTGATGATTGTTTTATCTCTTCAGACTGTTTTTTTCCCTTGCCTTTTAGTGTCTTATAATTGTTTCTTGAATGCCAGTAAACTCTAATGCTCTAAGATCTTAGATACCTTACTCAGTCACTATGAACTCCATGCACTTCATTTCTAAAAGGAGGAAATAGTGCCTACTTACATCTGATGTGAAGATTGCTTAACGAGGTCTGTGGAAACGTGAGATGTGGGGCAGCCAGGGTGAGATACATGATCTGACATTCCTTGGAGGTCAGTTTAGCTGGTCTTAGGAGGTAGTGAGCTTTCTTTCTTCTTCAGATTTTCATGGTAGTTCCCTGTTGGAGGATGACAGAAATAAAAGGAGTTCTGAGAACAGAGAACTAAATCCTGTGTACCTGGCAGAAAGTAACCAAGCCTAATGGTTACATAGGAAGCATTCAATCAGCCATCATTCCTGAATATGGAAATCGGTCTTCTCACACTAAGCACCAGGCCATTTCTTAGAGTTGTCAGAATGCATTAATATCTGCACAGCTTGCAGTTTTCTGTACTAAAGACAAATGGAATGATCACCATGGTGGGAAATTTGGAGTCAGGAGAAAAGCTGATCATATACTACCATTCCATCTGTGATCATTTAAATTAGACTCATTTAATGAAGAATACACTCACAGGGAAAGATATCTTGCAAAAGAAGATGTTAAAAGAGCCTCTCAGAAAACACAGATGACAACACACACACACACACATGCGCGCGCGCGCGCATGCACACAGCAGCTGCAGTTACTTTAATTTCAAGCTCTTTAAAATTTGAAAGAATAGAGAAGTAATAGAGAAATTACTGAGTAGAAGTAATTTCAATATGCAGTTTTGCTCCTCTATATTTCATTGTAAAGAAAGTTATGGAGTTGCCTGTTGGGGAAAGCCTATAGAAATAGGTTATTTACTATGAGAGATACAATGAATATACCTTGTGCATCAGCTTTTCTTAGTGTTGAAAATAGTACCTGTGAAAGAATAATGGCTCCTCAAAGATGTCCATGTCTTAGTCCCAGGTCCTTTGAAAGTATTGCCTTACACGGGAAGAAGAATCTTGCAGATATAAATAATTGCAGACATTGAGATGGTTCCACTGAGACAGAAATTGAGATGGACATTGAGACTGTGCAGGATTCCAGGTGGAATTCCAGGCGGATTCCAGGTGGGCCAAATTTAATCTCATGGGTTGGTAAAAAACAAATAACCTTTCCTGGCTGTGGTCCCAGGGAGATGTGACAAGTGAGGGATGGTCAGAGAGATCCAATATTTCTGGCTTTTAAGGTGGTGAAAGGAGGCAGTGAGCCAGGAAACAGAGATAGAATCTGGAAAAGGCAAGGGAATGGATTTTCTTCCAGAGCCACTGAAAAGTAATCACGTTGTTGACACCCTGATTTTAGCCTAGAGAGACCAGTGTCAGATTTCCAATCTACAGAAAGGAGGATGAATGTATGTTGTTTCAAGCCAGTAAGACTGTGTCAGTTTGTTACAGCCATGAAGACACGCAGCACTATTTTAGAAACTGGTTATATTGCTTGCAATAATTCTACCATGATTCAAAAAGAAAAGCTTTCGCAGCTCTCCCAGCAAATGTCCAGATCCCAGTACTATGTCTGATAGATTATGCACCTGGCATTAATGTCCTAGGAAACAATTCTGACCATTATTTCAATTCTGACTTTGAAAAATCCGTTTGAAAAATATCAGTCTTGAACTTCATGATAACCTGTCTTTTCATAGATTTAGCAGCACAGACACAGCAGCTAAAATAATTTCCTATTTTTAAAGACAAGACAGATCACCGACACCTCAGATTTGCAGAATGTGGTAATAAAACCCTCCTGCCAATGTAAGAGACACAGAAACCCGGGTGTGATCCCTGGGTCGGGAAGATCCTCTGAAGGAGGAAATGGCAACCCACTACAGTATTCTTGCCTGGGAAATCCCACGGATAGAGGAGCCTGCTGGGCTATAGGCCTCAGGGTCATAAAGAGTCGGACAGGACTGAGCGACCAAGCACTCACACACACACAACACGTTGCTCTAGCTGTAAATATTTTACACGCTATTTTGGCTTCCGTTAGAAGTCTTGGCATTTCCACATCTTATACCTGGTGGTTCATTGAAAAAGAAGTATAAAGAGAACATGGGGTAAGAGTGCATTTTCTGACGCTACAATCAAGCTGTAAACAAATGGGCCACTGATCTTATTAAACATAGTACAAGTCAGAGGAGAAAATGTTTCAATATAAGTGGAAAAAAAAAGCACATAATGCTAAGAAATATGAAATTCTAGGTTTTAATAGCACATGACAAGAAAATTGCCCAACATTTACCTGTCCAAAAACCAAAAAGTTGGAAGGTACAAGTTACCTAAAAGCATTCTCACTGAGCTCTTGGCATATATGTCGGGGGAATCAATAAAATCTGCTTCAGGGAAAATTCAGCCAATTTAAATAAGAAATAAACACAGAAGCTCACACAGGTCAAATGAGTGACAGTTTCATTTGTTGTGAATCCCCAAGAAGTTGACAATTTTTCAGAATGTATTTCTCCATTCCAAAGACTTCTCTGGGAAGACAGTCCTAAAAGGATCCTGGAATTAAAACCAGAATTGTGCTAATTGAAATCTCCTCTGGGACTTCCCTGGTGGTCCAGTGAGTAGGGACACCGCCTTGCAGTGCAAGAGACGCCCGTTTGATCCCTGGCCTTGGTAGATCCCATGTGCTGTGGAGCGGCTGGACTGATGTGTCCAATGACTGAGTCGGTGCTCTGGAGCTCATGCGCCCAGAGCTGGTGCTCTGCGACAACAGATGCCACCGATGGGAGGCCCACACGGGCCAAAGAACAAAGATGGATAAAATATATGAGATGTACAGCTGTCTTTTCATAGATTTAGCAGCACAGACACAGCAGCTAAAATAATTTCCTATTTTTAAAGACAAGACAGATCACCGACACCTCAGATTTGCAGAATGTGGTAATAAAACCCTCCTGCCAATGTAAGAGACACAGAAACCCGGGTGTGATCCCTGGGTCGGGAAGATCCTCTGAAGGAGGAAATGGCAACCCACTACAGTATTCTTGCCTAGGAAATCCCACGGATAGAGGAGCCTGCTGGGCTATAGGCCTCAGGGTCATAAAGAGTCGGACAGGACTGAGCGACCAAGCACTCACACACACACAACACGTTGCTCTAGCTGTAAATATTTTACACGCTATTTTGGCTTCCGTTAGAAGTCTTGGCATTTCCACATCTTATACCTGGTGGTTCATTGAAAAAGAAGTATAAAGAGAACATGGGGTAAGAGTGCATTTTCTGACGCTACAATCAAGCTGTAAACAAATGGGCCCCTGATCTTATTAAACATAGTACAAGTCAGAGGAGAAAAATGTTTCAATATAAGTGGAAAAAAAAAGCACATAATGCTAAGAAATATGAAATTCTAGGTTTTAATAGCACATGACAAGAAAATTGCCCAACATTTACCTGTCCAAAAACCAAAAAGTTGGAAGGTACAAGTTACCTAAAAGCATTCTCACTGAGCTCTTGGCATATATGTCGGGGGAATCAATAAAATCTGCTTCAGGGAAAATTCAGCCAATTTAAATAAGAAATAAACACAGAAGCTCACACAGGTCAAATGAGTGACAGTTTCATTTGTTGTGAATCCCCAAGAAGTTGACATTTTTTCAGAATGTATTTCTCCATTCCAAAGACTTCTCTGGGAAGACAGTCCTAAAAGGATCCTGGAATTAAAACCAGAATTGTGCTAATTGAAATCTCCTCTGGGACTTCCCTGGTGGTCCAGTGAGTAGGGACACCGCCTTGCAGTGCAAGAGACGCCCGTTTGATCCCTGGCCTTGGTAGATCCCATGTGCTGTGGAGCGGCTGGACTGATGTGTCCAATGACTGAGTCGGTGCTCTGGAGCGCATGCGCCCAGAGCTGGTGCTCTGCGACAACAGAGGCCACCGCGATGGGAGGCCCACACGGGCCAAAGAACAAAGATGGATAAAAATATATAAACGAAAGACCAATAGAAGTGGCCCGCCCGCTCCCCTCACTCCCCAACCCAATCCCTGCCCGCAAAAAAAATAAATAAATAAAAGTCATAAAAAAAAAAAAGAAATCTGCTCTGAAAAATATCCCTTTGGACAGTTCGGCACTGTGGGTTCCTTAGTATTTCTGCTACAGTTATGGTAATGGGGTGATTTTTGCTTAAAAAATGAGATAAAAACACATTTGAGCTCAACAGGAAATGTGACAAAATAACCAGCAATTGTTTTCCCCAGAATGCAGTAACTGAAAACAGGAAAGCTTAAGCTTTTACAGCAGGTTAAAAGAAGAAATCTTTCTCTACTGGGGACACATAGGCAGTTTATTTCCAATCTTGTATTGCACAGTTTGGCAAGTGTAACTTTTCTCCTATGAGTTTAGCTTGATTTTTGGTCTAGAGGCATGTAACATTTCTGAGTGCTGCCAGATAATTGTACGTTAAGCAGAATGAATTCAGAGAATCTAGGGAAGCTTCCACGTTTTATGGGATAATAAAAAAGTAAAATATTTTAGAGAATTCATGCTAAAGATAAATAGAATCCAGGAAATCTAATACTCCTTATTTAGTTCTTGCCAGGCTACTTGGATTAATCCAAAATGAATTATGTGGACATACCTTGAAAAAAAAAGGTCAAATGAGTGACAGTTTCATTTGTTGTGAATCCCCAAGAAGTTGACATTTTTCAGAATGTATTTCTCCATTCCAAAGACTTCTCTGGGAAGACAGTCCTAAAAGGATCCTGGAATTAAAACCAGAATTGTGCTAATTGAAATCTCCTCTGGGACTTCCCTGGTGGTCCAGTGAGTAGGGACACCGCCTTGCAGTGCAAGAGACGCCCGTTTGATCCCTGGCCTTGGTAGATCCCATGTGCTGTGGAGCGGCTGGACTGATGTGTCCAATGACTGAGTCGGTGCTCTGGAGCGCATGCGCCCAGAGCTGGTGCTCTGCGACAACAGAGGCCACCGCGATGGGAGGCCCACACGGGCCAAAGAACAAAGATGGATAAAAATATATAAACGAAAGACCAATAGAAGTGGCCCACCCGCCCTTCTCTCTCCCCAACCCGCCCACCCCCCCCAAAAAAAAATAAATAAATAAAAGTCATAAAAAAAAAAAAGAAATCTGCTCTGAAAAATATCCCTTTGGACAGTTCGGCACTGTGGGTTCCTTAGTATTTCTGCTACAGTTATGGTAATGGGGTGATTTTTGCTTAAAAAATGAGATAAAAACACATTTGAGCTCAACAGGAAATGTGACAAAATAACCAGCAATTGTTTTCCCCAGAATGCAGTAACTGAAAACAGGAAAGCTTAAGCTTTTACAGCAGGTTAAAAGAAGAAATCTTTCTCTACTGGGGACACATAGGCAGTTTATTTCCAATCTTGTATTGCACAGTTTGGCAAGTGTAACTTTTCTCCTATGAGTTTAGCTTGATTTTTGGTCTAGAGGCATGTAACATTTCTGAGTGCTGCCAGATAATTGTACGTTAAGCAGAATGAATTCAGAGAATCTAGGGAAGCTTCCACGTTTTATGGGATAATAAAAAAGTAAAATATTTTAGAGAATTCATGCTAAAGATAAATAGAATCCAGGAAATCTAATACTCCTTATTTAGTTCTTGCCAGGCTACTTGGATTAATCCAAAATGAATTATGTGGACATACCTTGAAAAAAATAGAAGTCAGAGAATGACATAAATTACATGATGAGAAATTAATAATTATAAAAAATTAATGCCCCTGGAGGGGTAGCAGGGAGAACAAGTGTATCAACAATAGCACCCATTAGGATTTTTTTTGTCCTCTTTTATTGTTTTTTTATTTGTTTATTTTCATCCATCTTTATTCCTTGGCCTGTGTGGGCCTCCCATTGCAGTGGCCTCTCTCACTGCTGAGCACCAGCTCTGGACACATGCGCTCCAGAGCGCTGGCTTGGACACACCGGTCCAGCTACTCCGCAGCACGTGGGATCTTCCTGGGCCAGGGATCCAGCCGGTGTCCCTTGCACTGCAAGGCCGACTCTTTACCTACTGAACCACCAGGGAAGCCTGATAATCTCAGATTTAACACAGTTGCTAATGTAACAAAACAGCTAAAATTTATCAAAGCTTGTTATGTGACAGGTAGCACATGATAAGCACTATTTATGCACCAGTTTATTGATTAATTTACTCTCTATTCTTTCAACAAATATTTGTAAAGTGCCTACTATGTTTGGTGTATATAATATCCCAAACAGGTTTGGGTACCCAAGCTTCATAGGGCTTCCATGGTAGATGGGAGAGATATTCATTCGATTGGGGGAAAATGCAGTTAAAAATTCTGATTTGTGTTATGAAAGAAAACACTGAATTAATATGAAAGAAAAAAAAATAGGTTAGAAGAGTACAAGAGACTCTATTTATGAGAGAATCAGAAGGAAAGATTTCTCAATGAAATGTACATTTCAGTCAAAGCCTCAAGGATAAACAACTCTTAGCCACATGTAACAGGTATTCTAGTGTCCTGTTCCTGTCTCTTCACACTTAGTTCCTCTGCCAGGGGACAGACTCCTAACTGCCATCACCTGTATCTCTTTTCCTGAGGGCTTTCTCAGGTAGTCAGAGTTCACTGTGCCCCAGCGCAGCAGGCAAAAGTGCTGG
The DNA here is from genome assembly GCA_022376925.1 of Tragulus kanchil. Taxonomy (NCBI): domain Eukaryota; kingdom Metazoa; phylum Chordata; class Mammalia; order Artiodactyla; family Tragulidae; genus Tragulus; species Tragulus kanchil. Next base: position 131,704,774 of record JAIOJX010000004.1, read on the forward strand.
GAAACTCCCTCCCCATCCCCAGAGTAGGAGTCAAGCAATATCTGACAGGAGCTGATATGTAAATACCCCAGCTTTCTTGCCCTCGGGTGGGATAATTCTGACATGCATGTTCTAAGGTGTTTTCCAGTGTTCCCTGATGGGAGTGAGCTCCAGCCATCCACGGCAGTGTCCTGCTCATCCATGTACCGTTGTTGGCTGGTTGTCCTACTTTGCTTTATCTCCAAATTGCCTATCTGTTTTTCTACAACCACAAAATCAGTGTCTTTATTTGGACAATCTCTATACAAGTTTCTTGAACTCAAGAACTCATCTCAGGGTTTGTTTCTCAAGAACCTGAACTAAGACATCCAGTAAAGCACTCTCCAAGCTCGTGGAGAGGGATGTCAGTAGACTCTGAGGCTGACCTTAAAGAAGGACAAGTTGCCCAGAGCACAGTGAAGGTAGGGGGAGTACCCAAGACTAACTAGAGGAAGGAGGGGGCAGCCGCAGATCATGCAGAGTCTTAAAAGCCCTTGAGTCATTTCCTATTGTGGTGAGAACAAATTAGCATACACTTAGTGGTCTACCCTATGCAAAGCTATTATCTTACAGTTCTGAAGGTCAGAGGTCCCATGTAGGTCACACCGAATGAGATAAAAATCGAAGTACTGGCAGGGATGTGTTCCTTCCGAAAGTCTCTAGAGGCGAATGCCTGTTCTGCCTGCATCCTTTGGTTCATGACCCTCTTCCATCTTCAGAGTCAACAATGGTTGGTTGGTTGGTTGGTTGGTTAGTTGCACCTTTCTCACTTCTCATCACTATGACTCACTCTGTTGGTCCCCTCTTCTGCTTATAAGGATGCTTGTGATTATATTGAATACACTGGAATAACCCAAATTAAACTCCCCATTTTAAGGTCAGCAGACTTACAACCTTCATCCCACTTGCAACCTCCATTCCTTTTTGCCCCGAAGCCTTTCATCATCACAGGTCCAAGGACTGGAATTTGGACATCTCTTAAGGGCTCTGTTGTTCTGTCTGCCATGCTAAAAAAGACAAGTTTGGATTTTTCAAAGATCTAGAAGCAAATGGAGAATTTTAAACTGTGGAATGATACGATCTAATTTTTTAAATATTCTGCTTGGATGCTGTGTGATTGGAGGGGACAAAAATGCAAATTGGAGGACTGATCAGGAAACTATTACAAATGCTCAGATGAGAAGCAGTGATGGGAGACAAAAGGATCAGAGATTTTGAGGGAGGGTCAATCAACAGGACTTGGATCTGGGGAAAAAGAGAGAGGAAGATTTAGAACATGATCCCCATACCTCGCTTTAGCATCTAGGTGAATGGAATTGGTAATTTATGATGTGGAAAATGTTGATTTGGAGAAGACAAAACATATAGGTTCATTGAGCTCATTTTTAGATGCATGTGAAATGTATAAATGTATATAATCAAGTGGATATATGAATCTGGAATTCAAAAGTGATGTCTGGATCAAGGGAAAGAATATTCGAACCACTACTATGTGGACTGTATTTCTAGACAGGAGAATTAATGCCACCACTGCAGGAAAGAGAGACATGAAAAGAGGTAGGGAGGGGGAACCAATTGTTCCAGCACAACTCTGCCTACTCCTGGAAATGATTAATATTTGTTCATTCTTCTGTTCATCAGCCAGCTTTTCCTCTTCTTATGTCTCCATCCAGGACTTCTGTTTATTGAATCTTTTCATTTTAGTTTGCATATCTCTTGACTGTTCATACTCCTCATTTACTACTTTTTATTATCTGTATTCTAGATAATTTTTTCAAATATCTACAATTGCATAATTATGTCTAATCTTTTATTTAACATGATTACTGAGATTTTTCTTTTTTTAAATTCAGTGATTATAATTTTGTATCCAGAACTTCTATTTAATGCTTCACAAAGTCTTTCCTTCCTTAGGCTTTCTTCTTGTCTATTTTATTCCTTCTTTCTTCTTATCAAACATTTAAACTTTTCTCATTTGAAGTCTTATTTTTTGATGTATTTTTATCATTTTAAAAAATTTTTAATTGAAGGATAATAGCGTTACAGAATTTTGTTGTTTACTGCCAAACATTAATATGAATCAACCATAGGCATACATATGTCCCCTCCCTCTTAATGTATTTTTAAATTGGAGGAAAATTGCTTTACAATGTTGTGTTGGTTTCTGGCATACAACAACACAAATAAGTCATAATTATATGTATATTACCTTCTTCCTGAGATGTTTAAAGTTTTGAGTTCTTGATTTGCAAATGCTCTCATTATTTTTCATGTTATTTATTCTTCAGACTGATAAATTTCCTTGACTGGTTTGCTATGAGTGTGAGTGCATCAATCCTGCATTTGTGGGCATTCATGGGCTTTGGGCTATGGACATTTCTCTCTACAATCATGTTGCTTTTTTTTCATGCTTTAGCTCACCTAGATTCCAGGGGTGCACTAGTTTTACATGAATTTTAATGTGAAAATCCTGAGGGTACCAATTATTCATCATGGGTTTCTCTGTTTCTTCCATAGGCTCCCAGCTGATAGCAGCTTTCTTGGCCTCTCCCTAAAGCTGAGTTGAGGGGATTTTTCTATTGTCCTTTTCTAGAAACAGACCAGCCATTTAGAAAATTAGAAATGGCTAGTTTCAGATTTGAGAGTTTCCACATGCAAAGCATTTGCATCTGGACCCCTCCCCTACGGCCACACACAAAGAACTGAACTCCGGTAGCGGCCATTAAGGCTGTGTTCCAAGGAGTCAACAGTATTTTAGATTTAGCTCCCACAAGCGATCTCTCCCTCGAGAGCCTTATTTGAGAATTTCTCTCTCTTCGTTTACTGCTTGGCTATGTATCTAAAAATTTTAAAACTGGGTTAATTAAAAATCCCTGCTCATTTGTTTCTAAACATGAAACTGTTTTAATTTTTTCAGTGTGTGCATGCAGGTGTTCTCAGTCATGTCTGACTCTTTTTGACCCTATAGACGTCTACCCTGCCAGGCTCCTCTGTTCATGGGATCCTCCCAGCAAGAATATTGGAGTGGTTTGCCATTTCCTCCTCCAGGGGATCTTCCTGACCCAGGGATCAAGCCTATGTCTCCAGTGTCCCCTGCATTGCAGGTGGATTGTTTACCACTGCACCTCAGGAGTCACCACCAACTTTGTTCTAGCCAGTCTTCTTTCCCTCTGGGTCTCTATTAGGAACCTTGGCAACTCTCTGATCTGATGCCATCACTTTCCAAATAAAAAATCCCATTTTGGCTAACTAAATATTTCCATCATAGAATTATAATCTCCCATTACATGCAAAGTTCTCACTGACTCACAGAGTCTATTGGGCACCTCTCTTCCCAACTTGGAGTGTACTGACATCTGTTAGGGCTTAGAATTGGTCATGTTCTGAGTATTTATACTACAGCAGTCGTCAAACACTGGAAATCACACTCCCCATCCACCCGCTGCCTCCCAGAGAACCAGCTGTTAAACATTCACCAGCAGAGGACTGCTTCCTCCCTTTGAGACAAAGGCATGACTCCACTGCCTTTTTGTATTCCCGTGTGGGAGTGGGGTGAAAGCGAGGTAGGGGGGAAGGGAAGAGGAATCATACCTCACCCCTGACTCTCCTCTGGTTAACATTCTGCTGTTGTTATTGGAGGAGGACTGTGCATCATAAGTTGACTGTACTTTTCTGTGCCACAATTTCCATCTTATGGGGAATGACTGATTCTGAAGCTCCAATCCTTTGGCTACCTGATGCAAAGAGCTGACTCATTGTAAAAGACCCTGATTCTGGGTAAGGTTGAAGGCAGAAGGGGAGGGGGGGGCGACAGTGGATGAGATGGTTGGATGGCATCACTGACTGAATAGACATGAGTTTGAGCACACTCCAGGAAGTGGTGAAGGACAAGGAAGCCTGGTGTGCTGCTGTTCGTGGGGTCGCAAAGAGTCAGACATGACTGAGCTACTGAAAAACAACAACGTGAGGACTCTTGACACTTGTGGTTTTGAATTTGCTATCCCACTTCTGTTGATCATTGCTACTGATCCAGGCCTTTGTCTAGATCTCAGGATAGTGAGGTCTAACACACCCTAATAACAAGATACAGTCCCTGGGTACTGCTACTCTGAGACTGGGTTCCATATTCTAGTGGATCCCCAGCTGATTGCCTCATACCTGCATACTTCTGTTACATATGTCCCTTTGCCCTGTGATGAAGAGACCCTGATAAGCATGTGGCCATATTTATGAACCTCTTGTACCTAAATGCTGGGTCCACAGACTCAAGTAGGATGTATCTTCTTTCCTTTTAACCAAGAACTTCAGGAGGCAGTCTTTTCTTTTTAATTGAAGTATAGTTGATTTACAGTGTTGTGCTAATTTCTGCTGTACAGCAAGGTGATTATGCATATATAGTATATATTCTTTTTCAATATGACTTATTATAGGATATTGAATATATTTCCTTTGCTATAAAATTGGCCCTTGGTATTTCTCCATTCTACATATAAAGGTTCGTATCTGCTAGTCCCAAATTCCCAATCCAGTGTTCCCTTATGCCTCCCACTGCCACCCTTGGCAGATACAAGTCAGAAGGTAGTCCTTATAGCTATTCTTCTTGGCCTTTATATGATGCTGCCTTACTGATCTCTAACCACCAAGAATCTTACAGATACCACAGGCATCTATACACAAGTCTTGAGGCTGTTCACAAATACTGTTTCCTCCAGTAAACGTCCCCTCTCCTTCCTAATTCTCTTCTCGTATCTCTTTTGGAGATAGCCTTCCAACCTATTCAGTGTTTCTCACATATGAGGATGAACCTTCAGTCTCAGGCCAAGAATTGGATTTTCTTTAGACGCTGAAGAATGTCACCACTTTGTTTTCTATCTAGAGTTAGCATTGTTCACCATGCTTCATTGTGATATTTTCTATCTAGAAGTCAATGTCATTTGCTGAATAGACTTGAGTTTGAGCACACTCCAGGAAGTGGTGAAGGACAAGGAAGCCTGGTGTGCTGCTGTTCGTGGGGTCGCAAAGAGTCAGACATGACTGAGCTACTGAAAAACAACAACGTGAGGACTCTTGACACTTGTGGTTTTGAATTTGCTATCCCACTTCTGTTGATCATTGCTACTGATCCAGGCCTTTGTCTAGATCTCAGGATAGTGAGGTCTAACACACCCTAATAACAAGATACAGTCCCTGGGTACTGCTACTCTGAGACTGGGTTCCATATTCTAGTGGATCCCCAGCTGATTGCCTCATACCTGCATACTTCTGTTACATATGTCCCTTTGCCCTGTGATGAAGAGACCCTGATAAGCATGTGGCCATATTTATGAACCTCTTGTACCTAAATGCTGGGTCCACAGACTCAAGTAGGATGTATCTTCTTTCCTTTTAACCAAGAACTTCAGGAGGCAGTCTTTTCTTTTTAATTGAAGTATAGTTGATTTACAGTGTTGTGCTAATTTCTGCTGTACAGCAAGGTGATTATGCATATATAGTATATATTCTTTTTCAATATGACTTATTATAGGATATTGAATATATTTCCTTTGCTATAAAATTGGCCCTTGGTATTTCTCCATTCTACATATAAAGGTTCGTATCTGCTAGTCCCAAATTCCCAATCCAGTGTTCCCTTATGCCTCCCACTGCCACCCTTGGCAGATACAAGTCAGAAGGTAGTCCTTATAGCTATTCTTCTTGGCCTTTATATGATGCTGCCTTACTGATCTCTAACCACCAAGAATCTTACAGATACCACAGGCATCTATACACAAGTCTTGAGGCTGTTCACAAATACTGTTTCCTCCAGTAAACGTCCCCTCTCCTTCCTAATTCTCTTCTCGTATCTCTTTTGGAGATAGCCTTCCAACCTATTCAGTGTTTCTCACATATGAGGATGAACCTTCAGTCTCAGGCCAAGAATTGGATTTTCTTTAGACGCTGAAGAATGTCACCACTTTGTTTTCTATCTAGAGTTAGCATTGTTCACCATGCTTCATTGTGATATCTCTGTTACATGTAATCTAGAAGTCAATGTCATTTGAACAAGAGGCATTGGACTTTGCATCAGCTCAGTCTCAGGAGAGGAAATCAAATTTCACTTCTACTTTCCTGAATTCTATATTATTTGAATCTTTATAGCCAGACTTTTAGTATCTTACTTTTATGATAAAATAATAAATGCAATGACATAGTCTTAAGGCACCCTTGCTGACAGAGGTTGGAAGAAGACAGCCTGGAAGTATTCTGCATCTTGAAAAAGAGATATAATATTGTAATTTTTAAAGCAAGATATTTGATGTATAATCAAATGTTGGTTGTAATATCTTGGCCAAGTAAGGTAGTGAGCAAATTTTTCTATCTCAAGTCATATGGCATAAATATATGCAATTCCACATGAAAAAATTACCCATCACTCTTCTTTTATCCAACCCTGACATACAAATGAGAAAAGAGATAACTTACATATAATAAATTCAAATGCTGCTGAAAAATTGTTAAAAGAACATAGTGGTGATGGCTTTGAAATAAATAATGGATAGGGAATTCAATAGGAAAAGAGTGGATTCTGTACAGAAAGTAAAACACACATAAAGTGAAAGTGAAGTCAGGATAGTAGGGAAGAGGGTCACCAAGCCTGTTAAACTATCCAGGCCAAAGTATCCAGGGCATCAGAGACGGCAGTGGTGTCTGAACCTCAGGTCTGTGATCCACAGGCTTCACAGCAAGACAGTTTTACTTTTAAGACACTATTGAATTGCTTAGGATAATGTCAGCCCTTACAGTAAATAAAACCAGCAATATATAATGGCCTAAAAACAACAGAAGTGTGTTTTTAAAGATTTTTATTTTCATGCAATTGTTACATGTTACTTTCCATTTACAGATATGACAACACATTGGCAATATTCATAAAGTGGTATAACACATCCTTGAGTCTATTTTACATCCACTGCCCCTTTGATAAGCTTCTAGCATCAATAAATGTAAAATAGAATTACTTTCTCTGTAAATTGTTCAAAACAGAATAGCTCTTCATCTGACTGCAATAGTGATGTGAGTAGCACGGCCTCAGGTGCAAGCATAGACTTCATGAAATGGTCTCTGAAGGACTCTTCAAGTCCTCTAATTTTTTGAAAGTCACTTGTAGTTTTATTTAAGAAAAAGAAAAGAGAACTCATGGAGGAAGTACATGTGTAAAGCAGAATGAATGGAACAACTTGGAAATTACATAGAGTCTTTTGTTTACAGGGAATGTGGAAAGAAGAAAGTTACAGAGGAAAACGTAGAAAATGAAAAGAAAAGAGTATGGGGAAGGGAAGGCTATAGGAAAGGAGAGGGAGAATGCTCATTTTTCTGAGAAAAAATTTGCTGAGAAAAGTGTCAAAATATAAATGAACAGTGTTCTTGAAACTTAAGAGGACATATCACAGTCCATTCAGTGCCACTTTATTCCCCACTGCATGAATTTCATGGGTAAAATGAGTTGCAAACTCAAACATACAGATCACACTTGGGAAGACTACCACATCTGCCTCAGGGCTGTCTTGGGTGACCAGTAAGTCAGAGGTGATATGAGTTTAACACAATGTTTACACTGGTTAATATGTACTAAAATCACCTGCTTATTGTGAGAATTCCACAGTCCTTTCTTAATGACACTTTGATTTGATTTTGATTGCCTTTTTTTCTTTCTCTGTTTCCCTCTCTCTCTGGAGTCCATGTCAAACAAGACACTGTAGTTGCTTTTAAACAATTAGGGCTATCAAAGACTTTGAGGCTTTTAACTTAAAACATACACGCACACACACAATTATAAATCTAATGGGCAGGATTAGTTTAAATTCTATGTGAGACTTTTGAGCCTGCCCATATTCTCACTAGACTGATACATTTAAATGATGATGCCAAAGCCACACATGGCCTCAATAACTAAGGTCAAATTAGCAAAGCTGCTAATTCAAGCTTTTTGATTTCTTCTATATCCAGGTGTTTATCATGTCTACAGCTGCCTATGCGGAGAAGCACTGCAGCACATTATCAGCTACACTGTTTTCATTAACTTGGCATCAAAACTGCATGCTCCAGGGGGATCAGGGTGAACTTGTAAAATGCATCACCAGCTAGAAGATTGTTGCCTAACACTTTGCATCCTTGCTTTAAATTATAGCAGCCAGTGTCAGATGGTTGTCTTATGGTCTGCACATCATCTGAAATCTGCAGGAACCACACAACTTATTTTGGTCCCTTCTATGAGAAGAAAAAAATGTGGATGCAAAGGGAGAAACTTTAACATGACTCTCCGTTCCATCTCCATTGGCTCAAAGTAGCTGACATAATCTTTGCCTTTTGTTGTAGACAATGGCAACTACTGGAGCCAAACTTATTGTTTTAGGGGTATCACCTGGTTAAACTTCACATAATTTTTTCCCTTTTTCTTTTATAACAATGTCTCAAACTACCATGGAAGCCATAAAAAATGCAGCATGGAGTTATATACTGTCAGCTATTGAAAAGATAGTCTCAAAGATGTTGGAAAAGGATGAAACTTTTTTCAGACACAATCAAGTTATTATAATATAGGAATACAATAGTCGAGACACTTAGGCAAAAGACATTATGGACATAAGGATAAACCATGTGAAAATCTAATCATCAATAAGATTAGTGATATTTCCTTAAAATACACAAAAAATGGTTTACATGTCAAATTTCATTGTAGGTTAATACTACAATCATACATTCAATAGAAAATTTTTTGTGTTTGAATTGAGTTTTTCTGCTTATAAGTTTGCAGAAGAAATGTCTGTGATCACCTATATAAGTAGAAAATGAATAAAGTTTTTTTGTTGTTGTTTATTATATTTAATTTTTTAAATTTTATTTTACTTTTTATTTTATACAGTTTTGTTGTTTACAGATATGTATGATCCCAGATTAATCATATGTATATCCCCCCCATCCCACCCCTCCAGGCTGTCACACAGCATCCCTGCAGGATTCCCTTTTTTCACAGCACAATGACAATAGCTATTTTTTTCACATATGATAGTATAGGTTTTCATGCTACTTCCTTTAAAATTAGGTATGCTCATATCCAATATTCTTTTGAACCAATATATATTTGGTTTCATAGATGGAGATCAACCCAGTCAATCCTAAAAGAAATCAACCCTGAATATTCATTGGAAGGACTGATGCTGAAGCTGAAGCTTTAATACTTTGGCCACCTCATGTGAAGAGTTGACTCATTGGAAAAGATTGTAACACTGGGAAAGACTGACGGCAAAAGGAGAAGAGAGTGGCAAAGCATGAGATGACTAGATAGACTCACCAGTTCAATGGATATGAACTTGAACAAATTCCAGGAGATGGTGGAAGACAGGAAGGTGTGGCAAATTTAGAGGGTCACAAAGAGCTGACATAATCTTTGCCTTTTGTTGTAGACAATGGCAACTACTGGAGCCAAACTTATTGTTTTAGGGGTATCACCTGGTTAAACTTCACATAATTTTTTCCCTTTTTCTTTTATAACAATGTCTCAAACTACCATGGAAGCCATAAAAAATGCAGCATGGAGTTATATACTGTCAGCTATTGAAAAGATAGTCTCAAAGATGTTGGAAAAGGATGAAACTTTTTTCAGACACAATCAAGTTATTATAATATAGGAATACAATAGTCGAGACACTTAGGCAAAAGACATTATGGACATAAGGATAAACCATGTGAAAATCTAATCATCAATAAGATTAGTGATATTTCCTTAAAATACACAAAAAATGGTTTACATGTCAAATTTCATTGTAGGTTAATACTACAATCATACATTCAATAGAAAATTTTTTGTGTTTGAATTGAGTTTTTCTGCTTATAAGTTTGCAGAAGAAATGTCTGTGATCACCTATATAAGTAGAAAATGAATAAAGTTTTTTTGTTGTTGTTTATTATATTTAATTTTTTAAATTTTATTTTACTTTTTATTTTATACAGTTTTGTTGTTTACAGATATGTATGATCCCAGATTAATCATATGTATATCCCCCCCATCCCACCCCTCCAGGCTGTCACACAGCATCCCTGCAGGATTCCCTTTTTTCACAGCACAATGACAATAGCTATTTTTTTCACATATGATAGTATAGGTTTTCATGCTACTTCCTTTAAAATTAGGTATGCTCATATCCAATATTCTTTTGAACCAATATATATTTGGTTTCATAGATGGAGATCAACCCAGTCAATCCTAAAAGAAATCAACCCTGAATATTCATTGGAAGGACTGATGCTGAAGCTGAAGCTTTAATACTTTGGCCACCTCATGTGAAGAGTTGACTCATTGGAAAAGATTGTAACACTGGGAAAGACTGACGGCAAAAGGAGAAGAGAGTGGCAAAGCATGAGATGACTAGATAGACTCACCAGTTCAATGGATATGAACTTGAACAAATTCCAGGAGATGGTGGAAGACAGGAAGGTGTGGCATGCTATAGTTTAGAGGGTCACAAAGAGTTGACCATGACTTGTGACTGAATAACAACAAAAGATGCATGCATGGATTTATGGTCTTTTCTATATATGCCTAGTCTGTAAGGGCCAACAAAAGTTGATTAGGAAACAAAACATTCTTCTTTACTTTAATGATTTGAGTTTTATAAAGATAAAAATTTGAGAGTTGCTTTTCTTTGTACAATGTACTTTCCTTGATGCTAGAATAAATTGCCATTAGAGGATGATGTGACAACAGAAAAATGGCCCCTCAAAGCTGTCCATGTTCTAATCCTCAGAATCTATGAATATATTCAGTTATACAGCAAAAACAAATTAAAGATACAGATTGAATCAGAGATGCTAATCAGATGACCTTTAAGAGATTATCCTGGATTATTTAGATGGGTTTAGTATAAACCCCCCCTTTTTTTGGCCAGCCACTTCTATTGGTCCTTCATTTATTTATTTTCATCCATCTTTGTTCTCTGGCCCGTGTGGGCCTCCCATTGCAGTGGCCTCTGTCGTTGCAGAGCACCGGCTCTGGGTGCATGCACTCCAGAGCTCTAGCTCAGTAGTTGGTCACATCAGTCTAGCCACTCCGCAACACATGGGGTCTTCCCAGGCCAGGGATCAAACCAGCACCCCTTTCACTGCAAGGCAGTGTCCCTACCCACTGGACCACCAGGGATGCCCTATAATCACCTCACCTTTTAAGTGATCCTTAAAAGTGAAAGAGGGAGCAAAAAGGAACTTGAGTTTTGCCACATGAGAACTCATATCCAATATTCTTTTGAACCAATATATATTTGGTTTCATAGATGGAGATCAACCCAGTCAATCCTAAAAGAAATCAACCCTGAATATTCATTGGAAGGACTGATGCTGAAGCTGAAGCTTTAATACTTTGGCCACCTCATGTGAAGAGTTGACTCATTGGAAAAGATTGTAACACTGGGAAAGACTGACGGCAAAAGGAGAAGAGAGTGGCAAAGCATGAGATGACTAGATAGACTCACCAGTTCAATGGATATGAACTTGAACAAATTCCAGGAGATGGTGGAAGACAGGAAGGTGTGGCATGCTATAGTTTAGAGGGTCACAAAGAGTTGACCATGACTTGTGACTGAATAACAACAAAAGATGCATGCATGGATTTATGGTCTTTTCTATATATGCCTAGTCTGTAAGGGCCAACAAAAGTTGATTAGGAAACAAAACATTCTTCTTTACTTTAATGATTTGAGTTTTATAAAGATAAAAATTTGAGAGTTGCTTTTCTTTGTACAATGTACTTTCCTTGATGCTAGAATAAATTGCCATTAGAGGATGATGTGACAACAGAAAAATGGCCCCTCAAAGCTGTCCATGTTCTAATCCTCAGAATCTATGAATATATTCAGTTATACAGCAAAAACAAATTAAAGATACAGATTGAATCAGAGATGCTAATCAGATGACCTTTAAGAGATTATCCTGGATTATTTAGATGGGTTTAGTATAAACCCCCCCTTTTTTTGGCCAGCCACTTCTATTGGTCCTTCATTTATTTATTTTCATCCATCTTTGTTCTCTGGCCCGTGTGGGCCTCCCATTGCAGTGGCCTCTGTCGTTGCAGAGCACCGGCTCTGGGTGCATGCACTCCAGAGCTCTAGCTCAGTAGTTGGTCACATCAGTCTAGCCACTCCGCAACACATGGGGTCTTCCCAGGCCAGGGATCAAACCAGCACCCCTTTCACTGCAAGGCAGTGTCCCTACCCACTGGACCACCAGGGATGCCCTATAATCACCTCACCTTTTAAGTGATCCTTAAAAGTGAAAGAGGGAGGCAAAAAAGGAACTTCGAGTTTTGCCACATGAGAACTGCTCAACCAACTGTTTTTGGCTCTAAATACGAAGAAAACAAACAGTGATTCAACTGTGTATCACAGAGAATTCTGTTCAATGCTCTGTGGCAACAAACAGAGGATGTATGTATATGTATAGCTGATTACTTTGCTGTACGGCAGAAACTAACACAACAGTGTAAAGCAACTAACTCCAATACAAAATAAAAAAAGGAATTTGAGCAGTTATGAACAGGCTCCCCTAGAGCCTCCAGGAGGAAATGCAGACACCTTTATTTTAATCCATTAAAACCAATATGGGAACTCTAACCTGAAAAATAGTATATTTGTGTTAAGCCATGGATTTTGAGATTATCTGTCATGGCAGCAATAGGAAACTAATACAAAAGCTATGAGTTGCTCTAGAATATCAACACCTGCGGAAAAAATTGATCCTAACCACAGAGTAGACTGAAGTAACGTAGCCAAACTCCATGCTACTGACTTTGATACTGCATGAAGTATCACAGACCTGCAACATCATATACAATATACAAGCTTTAATGAAAGGAAAATAAAATTGGTTGGAGGAAGAAATGGAGAAAGAATTTAAAACCAGGGAGAAAAACTCAAAACTGGAGGAATTTTGAGGCAAATACAAGTATTCTACTGGAGTGGGAATCAAATGTTTCAAGAGAGAAAAGAAGAAAGGAGAGAGTTACACCTTGAGCAGGCTCCTTGACATGTAAATTGGAAAGGGGAGTAGGATTTCATCAGGTTAGTGAGGGAAGGCAGAAAGGCATTGTCAACCAAGAACAAAGACATTTCGCATGAGTGTGGAAGGTATGTTCCAGAAACCACAGTGTGTTTTGTAGGTCAATTTGTGTTGAAAGGGAAACATAGATTGGGTCCCAATCATGCAAAGTCTTGGATGTCTTCCTAAAATGTTCTGAATTTCTTACAGGCCAAAGGTCATAAACTAGAGGCTTGTGAAGGTGTTATATAGTTGGCTCTCATAGTGTTTTTGTGTGTACTAGGGATTTTTTTGTTTTGTTTTATTTTATTGTGTTTTGTTTATAATTTCAGTTACAAAATTAAAAACATTTTTTTAAATTGGGGGAACATAAAGTTCTAGATGTTCAGCTTCATTTGGGAAAAAAATAACAACAAAAATTTAAAACAGATGATCTGACCACATTTGACCTCACTTGACCACAAATGGTTACTTAGAACTGAGTAGTTTCTCAGCTCTGTGCCTGAGTATAGGCCTGCTCTTGCCAGTTTCTTACGCCTGAGTATAGGCCTGCTCCTGGCAGCCTGCACCAGAAATACTTAGATCTGCTGGACTTCCATGGCTATTTGTGCTTACAACCTCTGCTGTAAACAAGGGGTAACCACTGAAGGATTCTAAGGTCAAATCTGTGATTTGGAAAGAAAACCCTGGTAGCAATCTTAAGCTACTTTCTGCCTTCTGACGGTACATTATGTGTATTTCTGACATTGCACTTACAACATTAGTACAAAACTGGGTTAAAATGACCAGTTTCTGGGTTCACTGTTTTCTCTGCTAGACCATGAAATCTGATAAAGGGTCTGAGATATTTCCTGTTCTCCTGTGATTTTCTGTTACCTTGTGTCCTGTTTGGCAAGTGCTAGACACTGAATGCAAGACAAGGATGGGTGAGACTCTAGAGGCAGAGATAAGTAAGGGGAATATCAGCCTCCTCTCAGGGAAGTATAATGAAGACAGAATGAAGGTGGGCCAATGGTCATGACAAAAAGGTGCAATTATCAAAGATACCCAGAAGGAAGAATTAATTGGATTTAGCAACTGATTTGGTATGGAGGAGAAAGAGTATGAGAAATTTTTTTTAAAAATGGCTCTGAGATTATGATTAGGCCATGTAGAGTTAGTTCTTGTAATCTACTGTTCATCACTCACAGCAAGTTACTATGCCATCTCAAGGCTTGAGCCTCCACTATTTCACAGAGTGTGTGGCAGAAAGCTTTCCTACCGAGAAGCAGTAGAAATTCTCAGTGGCATGACTGGAGGGACATGAAGAAACTTCTGGGATGCTGGTAATGTTTTCTTTCTTTTTTTAAATTTTGGCCTCTTTTATTGGTTTTTTATTTATTTATTTTCACCCATCTTTGTTCTTTGGCCTGTGTGGGCATCCCATTGCAGTGGCCTCTCTTGTTGCAGAGCACCAGCTCTGGGCACATGTGCTCCAGAGTGCTGGCTCCTAATTGAACACACTGGTCCAGTCGCTCCATGGCACATGAGAATCTTCCCAGGCCAGGGATAGGACTGGCGCCCCTTGCACTGCAAGGTGGGTTCTTTCCCCACTGGCTCACCAGGGAAGACATGTTTTGTTCCTTGATGCCGGTACATCTGCTGGGCATGCCTGGCCAATTTTGCCAAATTTTATTGAGCAGCATGTATACATTGTACATTTTTTGCATGTTTGTTATACCTTGATAAAATTTGGAGTAACTTTAAAGTTTGCGTCAGGGGAAATGACAATGTTAATCACAAGTTTAAAGGATAATCGTCAACCAAATCTTTGATTTGGCACTGGTCCAAAATATGTTGTAGCAGGTAAAACAATTGTTCTTAATTACTTGACTCAAACTGATTTTCATTTTAGTTGGGAATGTGCGTTTTATCTCCCCTACCCTAAAAACATAATGCTGAAAAAGATTTGAATTGGTCAGGTCTCATCCTGTTCTCCTGTTTCGTTACTGTTCCTGGCAAGTGCTAGACACTGAATGCAAGACAAGGATGGGTGAGACTCTAGAGGCAGAGATAAGTAAGGGGAATATCAGCCTCCTCTCAGGGAAGTATAATGAAGACAGAATGAAGGTGGGCCAATGGTCATGACAAAAAGGTGCAATTATCAAAGATACCCAGAAGGAAGAATTAATTGGATTTAGCAACTGATTTGGTATGGAGGAGAAAGAGTATGAGAAATTTTTTTTAAAAATGGCTCTGAGATTATGATTAGGCCATGTAGAGTTAGTTCTTGTAATCTACTGTTCATCACTCACAGCAAGTTACTATGCCATCTCAAGGCTTGAGCCTCCACTATTTCACAGAGTGTGTGGCAGAAAGCTTTCCTACCGAGAAGCAGTAGAAATTCTCAGTGGCATGACTGGAGGGACATGAAGAAACTTCTGGGATGCTGGTAATGTTTTCTTTCTTTTTTTAAATTTTGGCCTCTTTTATTGGTTTTTTATTTATTTATTTTCACCCATCTTTGTTCTTTGGCCTGTGTGGGCATCCCATTGCAGTGGCCTCTCTTGTTGCAGAGCACCAGCTCTGGGCACATGTGCTCCAGAGTGCTGGCTCCTAATTGAACACACTGGTCCAGTCGCTCCATGGCACATGAGAATCTTCCCAGGCCAGGGATAGGACTGGCGCCCCTTGCACTGCAAGGTGGGTTCTTTACCCACTGGACCACCAGGGAAGCCCTGTTTTGTTTCTTGATGCAGGTACATCTGCTGGGCATGCCTGGCCAATTTTGCCAAATTTTATTGAGCAGCATGTATACATTGTACATTTTTTGCATGTTTGTTATACCTTGATAAAATTTGGAGTAACTTTAAAGTTTGCGTCAGGGGAAATGACAATGTTAATCACAAGTTTAAAGGATAATCGTCAACCAAATCTTTGATTTGGCACTGGTCCAAAATATGTTGTAGCAGGTAAAACAATTGTTCTTAATTACTTGACTCAAACTGATTTTCATTTTAGTTGGGAATGTGCGTTTTATCTCCCCCCCTACCCCTAAAAACATAAGAAGAGAAAAGAAAAGCTGATGGCTAGAAACAAGATTTGAATTGGTCAGGTCTCATCCCCTCTCACTATGTGTGCTGTACATGCATGCCCAGTTGCTCAGTTGTGTCTGACTCTTTGAGACCCCATGGACTATAGCACACCAGCCTCCTCTGTCCATGGGACTTCCCAGGCAAGAATACTGGAGTGGGTAGCAAGGGATCTTCCTGAACCAGGATCAAACCTGGGTCGCCTGCATTGAAGGTGGATTCTTTTCCTTAGCCACCAAGGATCTCAAAGTACTTTTTAAATCATGTTACATTATTCAAATATACATTATGTGCCAAATATTCTGCTAGTTACTAGGGACACAAGGATGAATAAAGTATAGAGATAAACATTCAAAGAGTGTGAATTTTAAAATACAGTTAAGATGTAACAACATGTAGATATGAATTTGAACGCAAAGATGTTTAATCATGTTTTCATTCCACACTTTCTTGGAATTTTTCTAGAATAGTGCAGCTAGTAGTTTGCAGTTCAGAACCATAAATTGTAGGCTGATTCAGGTTGTGTGGCTGATGTTTATATTTCTCCACTTTTGAGTTACTGCTCTTGCTGTGTTAACTGAGGCATAAATTGCTGATGATATTGCTGGATGAATGTGTAATTATTTTTAAATATAATAAATTATCATATTTAAAGGAATGTTTAATAAACATAATACATTTAAGTCTGTTACCCAGATCCTTGAACCACAAAGTAGTCCTCGCCAATGACAGTCACATATACTATATACCTAGTAGTTCTGTGACACTGGAAGATTTCAGAGGAAAAAAAATTGAAATAAGCCACGATAAAACTATCAAAATCAGTCTGAATAAATGTTGGTACTTAGATCACTTCCCTGGTTATCTCTCTGCCCTCTTTCATAGATAACGCATAATTACCTTAAAATCCACTTAGTACGAAAGCTTCTTGATAATACTATGTTCTATTGTTTCAGCAATTATGTAAGGAGTGCGAGTAGCTTAATTTCAAATGACTGGTCCATTAGAAGCTGCACATAAAAATGACACCAAGCAAAATCTGGGTCACAGTACTAACAGATCTGACTACATCTACTCAGTTAAATGAATCAAGTTGCTTTTTAATTTATATTAGAAAAGTAAGTTTTAGATTATTTAGTCACAGAAAAATTCTCATGGAAATAAAACTGAAAACAAATCCAGAAACGTTACCTACCAGTGTTTGAATTTGCATCCCAATATTTGACAGGATTACCCAGTCATTTCCCAAATATTGATATGCTAAGATATATCTATTAAATAAGGACATATATCGTTTGTTGTTGTTGTTGATTTGCTAAGCCAAGTCTAACTCTTTGCAACTCCATGGACTGCAGCATGTCAGGCTGCACTGTCCTTCACTATCTCCCAGAATTTACTCAAATTCATGCCCACTGAGGCAGTGATGTCATCCAACCATCTTGTTCTCTGTTGTCCCCTCCTCCTTTTCCCTTCTATTTTTTCCAACATTAGGCTCTTTTCCAATGAGTCATTTCTTTGCATCAGGTGGCCAAAGTATTGGAGCTTCAACTTCAGCATCAGTACTTCCGATTAATATTCAGGGCTGATTTCCTTTAGGACTGACTAGTTTTTATCTCTTTGCATTCCAAGAGACTCTCAAGAATCTTCTCCAGCCCCACAGTTCAAAAGCATCAATTCTTAAGTGCTCAGTCTTCTTCAATTTTTACAGCTATAT
Organism: Tragulus kanchil; assembly: GCA_022376925.1. NCBI lineage: Eukaryota > Metazoa > Chordata > Mammalia > Artiodactyla > Tragulidae > Tragulus > Tragulus kanchil. The sequence continues at coordinate 131,722,642 of JAIOJX010000004.1, forward strand.
ATGCCTACTGGAAAAATCATTGCTTTGACTGTATGGACCTTTGTTGGCAAAGTGATGTCTCTGTTTTTTAATACACTGTCTGGGTTTGTGACAGCTTTTCTTCCCAGGAGCAAGCATCTTTTAATGTCATGGCTGTAGTCACCATCCACAGTGATTTTGGAGCTCAAGAAATTAAAATCTGTCACTGCTTCCATTTTTTCCCCTTCTTCCAGTTCCATCACTTAGAGGTAAATAGAAGGGGAAACAATGAAAGCATATCTTTAAAGCAAAACTGAAAAATTCTAGAAACACACGGAAATAGAATCTTTTGTCATGACAAAAACAAATACTTTTATTTGGGGAATACAAGCCACTGCGCATAGTTGTGGACTCTGATGACCACCAATTTAAAGTGAAAAGTGACAAGTGACACCTATTAGCTTAAAGTGTTAAACAAAAAGTCTGTGAACACTGTCGTGTTAGAATACAGTGCTGGGGGAAAAGATTTCAATCAAAAATTCATTTATTTAGATAATAATTCATTTATTTTCTTGCAGAAACAGTTCATTGTCTAGGAAGTAAATTTTTTATTCAAGACACTTTTTGAAGACATACTGAATAAATATCCCCTGGCCTTATTGGGAAAAGCTACCATAAACACTGGAAACCAGTCAATAACATACCTAAAACAATACCAGGGACAGACACTGACTGCTTCTATGTTCCTTTACTCATCCTTTTATTTATCTCTTTCCTCTTTGATTAATGAATGCCTTTTCATATAGACCTGTAAGAGAGGATGGAGCGGAAAAGGAAGACATGTATTTACTTCACACAATGTCACATGAAGGACCACAGAGAAGTTAGCAGCAGACCAGCCCAGTGTACAAAAAAAGCAGGACAATGCAAGACAGTGCAGTCAGTGGTAGTGACCCAGGAAATATTTTCTGTAGGAATTGAGTCTGAATTGGGGACGACAGTGTCTGTGATTATGCGATGTGCCTGGCCCATAATCTGTAGGACACAGTGCAAAATGGAAATTGATATTCTTGTTCATAATAAGTCAGGACAAACATTTGCCTTTATTCTGCGGTCCTCTCTCTGTCTCCATCTGTTAGGGTGACTTTTTACCTGCTTTCTGAGACATTGGACTATCCTGGGGTGACTATAAACTCCCACAGATGCCCAGGGCCCATCCTGCAAAACAACATGCAAAGCGTATGTGGCCAACCCACCCACCTCAACCTGGTGCATCCAGTGACATGGGCTCTAAGAATTTTCTGGGTTTGTGACATTTTCCAGCAAATTTAAAACCCCGTGATTTTGGAGCTCAAGAAATTAAAATCTGTCACTGCTTCCATTTTTCCCTTCTTCCAGTTCCATCACTTAGAGGTAAATAGAAGGAAACAATGAAAGCATATCTTTAAAGCAAAACTGAAAAATTCTAGAAACACACGGAAATAGAATCTTTTGTCATGACAAAAACAAATACTTTTATTTGGGGAATACAAGCCACTGCGCATAGTTGTGGACTCTGATGACCACCAATTTAAAGTGAAAAGTGACAAGTGACACCTATTAGCTTAAAGTGTTAAACAAAAAGTCTGTGAACACTGTCGTGTTAGAATACAGTGCTGGGGGAAAAGATTTCAATCAAAAATTCATTTATTTAGATAATAATTCATTTATTTTCTTGCAGAAACAGTTCATTGTCTAGGAAGTAAATTTTTTATTCAAGACACTTTTTGAAGACATACTGAATAAATATCCCCTGGCCTTATTGGGAAAAGCTACCATAAACACTGGAAACCAGTCAATAACATACCTAAAACAATACCAGGGACAGACACTGACTGCTTCTATGTTCCTTTACTCATCCTTTTATTTATCTCTTTCCTCTTTGATTAATGAATGCCTTTTCATATAGACCTGTAAGAGAGGATGGAGCGGAAAAGGAAGACATGTATTTACTTCACACAATGTCACATGAAGGACCACAGAGAAGTTAGCAGCAGACCAGCCCAGTGTACAAAAAAAGCAGGACAATGCAAGACAGTGCAGTCAGTGGTAGTGACCCAGGAAATATTTTCTGTAGGAATTGAGTCTGAATTGGGGACGACAGTGTCTGTGATTATGCGATGTGCCTGGCCCATAATCTGTAGGACACAGTGCAAAATGGAAATTGATATTCTTGTTCATAATAAGTCAGGACAAACATTTGCCTTTATTCTGCGGTCCTCTCTCTGTCTCCATCTGTTAGGGTGACTTTTTACCTGCTTTCTGAGACATTGGACTATCCTGGGGTGACTATAAACTCCCACAGATGCCCAGGGCCCATCCTGCAAAACAACATGCAAAGCGTATGTGGCCAACCCACCCACCTCAACCTGGTGTCCAGGATTCCACGGGGATAGGGACAGGTGACATTGGGCTCTAGAAGCTGTGTTTAAGTGGTTGGCCAGAACCTGCCTGTAAGGTGGGAAAGCTGTAAGAAGCTGGACAGCTAGTGCATGTGCCGTTCACTCATCAGACTTCAACTTGCAAAACATAAATTCAAAGTAAGATTGTTTGGAATTTCCAGGCCCAACCTTGACTTCTTAGGGCGCAGCCCAGTGCACCGTTGTAGCCACATACCAGAAAGCCAGCTCTGTGGCAGATCAATCAGTCTTGGAAGACCTCTTCCCAAATCCTCAGTAAAATGGAAGCAGATACCCTCCTAGGGCTTCCCTGATAGCTCAGTGGTAAAGAATCTACTTGCCAATGCAAGAGAGACAGGTTGAATTCCTGAGTGTGGAAGATCCCCTGGAGAAAGAAACAGCAACCACTCCAGTAGTCTTGCCTGGGAAATCCCACAGACAGAAAAGCCTGGAAGGTTACAGGCCATACTGCTGAAAAAGAGTCAGACTTGGCTTAGTGACTAAACAACACAACAAAGATACCATGTATGCCCACCAAAGAACTGCAGCAGAACACTGTGGGGGGAAGGCAGGAGGGGAGAGGAGGAGTCAGGGCTCAGAATAGGTTTCTTGAACTTCGCTGTCCATGTAAAAAAATACTTCTAAGACTAAACAAAGAAAAACAATGGCCACACACAGTTCTATAAAGAAATGAATGGGAATACTTTCATACTTAAATGGATACAGAAAATGTTGTTAAGATTAAAGAGAAATCCTATACTTATCTAGATACAAAAACAATTTTTTTGAAGTTGTTGCAAAGGAACAAAAATCATTCTGTCATGATCTTGGATATCCACCAACACTAAAAAGATGGAAGATTATTCCAGAACAGAGTTAGTGGATATTTGCAGGGAAATGTGGATACCCCTATTCCTGGTTAAATTGTTGTCTGCCTAAGCAAGAGAAATCCATTCAGACATCTTCAAGTAATGAAAAAATACACCATTTGTATATTCTTTGGGGCAGTGTAGCTATTTAAAATGTGCTATATCTGACTAAAAAATTAATCAAAATCAAGGTATTAAGAATATGAAAATTGTGTTATTTATACTCTTTGAATGAGTGTTGAAAGACACAAAAAATAAAGAGTTAAGTATAAATACACATTAGAAATCTGTGTTTAGGTGGAGTTCCCCCATAAGTAGAGCCTGAGGCATGGATTTGAGATCAAGTATTTTATTTGGGATGCTGAGAAATATGTAGAGGAATGAGGATAGGAACATAACCAGTATAGGATGAGTCAATAAGTCAGTTACCATGAGGGTGACTGGATCCCACAGCTAAATTGTGCAAATTGCATGGCCAAGAGTTATGGATCCCTAGGGGCAAGAGAGTTAGGACATTTCCACATCAGTAATCACCAGTCATTGGTTGAGAACCTCAGGAGTGAGTTCTTGAGAGTCATTTCCAGCCCGGATTCCGGGGAGAGCTCCCTGTTCAGCTTTGGGGATATGGAGTGTGGCATGGGATGAGAGCATCAGCAGAAACACGGGGCAGTGGTTACAGCCAGGGGAATATCAAGTGCCACAGACAGAGGGCACTGCAGACTGGTTAGGACGCTGAATGCAAGCAGCTAAACAGGTATCTTCTTAAAGATAATTCTATGGAGGCAAAAAAAAAAAAAAAAGGCATAGTGTAAACTGACTCACAGTTCCAGATGAAATGAGTAATACTTGGAAATGTAGAACGGTAGAGAACAAAGCAAGAGAAATTCACGTCAAACTTCTTATCACTTGTAAATGAAAAAGTTACTATTGATGGAAAATTACAGAAATTTAAGTTTAGTTTAACTTTGTATTTGGCAAAACTAAGCGAAACTACAAGGGAATAAGATACTAGTTGTTTTCCTTCTGTACTGCCACATGAAAATGTAAAGAAACAAAGAAAAGAAGTTTAACAAAACCAATACTACTTAGAGGTTTCTAGAGTAAAGGCAAGTATATATGAGAGAACTGCTTTATCAAAATGCAAAAGTTGTCATTTATGTTTCTAAAATTCCTATCTATGCTGCTTATGAAAAATATCTAAGCAGCACAGAGTTTAAAGGTAAATAAGACACAGTGTCTACATGCAATGCCAAGTCATAATGGAAATGTTTTCCGATGAAGAATATTCAGAGTATGCAATCATAAAGTAATCATTTATTGTGTTTGTTTATTTGTGGAGTTTACTAATTTGCCATGAAATACTGTTTGGGGGTGAAAATAATATAAAGTTGATAATGTAGAGGAATTGAGAGCCTGAGGCATGGATTTGAGATCAAGTATTTTATTTGGGATGCTGAGAAATATGTAGAGGAATGAGGATAGGAACATAACCAGTATAGGATGAGTCAATAAGTCAGTTACCATGAGGGTGACTGGATCCCACAGCTAAATTGTGCAAATTGCATGGCCAAGAGTTATGGATCCCTAGGGGCAAGAGAGTTAGGACATTTCCACATCAGTAATCACCAGTCATTGGTTGAGAACCTCAGGAGTGAGTTCTTGAGAGTCATTTCCAGCCCGGATTCCGGGGAGAGCTCCCTGTTCAGCTTTGGGGATATGGAGTGTGGCATGGGATGAGAGCATCAGCAGAAACACGGGGCAGTGGTTACAGCCAGGGGAATATCAAGTGCCACAGACAGAGGGCACTGCAGACTGGTTAGGACGCTGAATGCAAGCAGCTAAACAGGTATCTTCTTAAAGATAATTCTATGGAGGCAAAAAAAAAAAAAAAAAGGCATAGTGTAAACTGACTCACAGTTCCAGATGAAATGAGTAATACTTGGAAATGTAGAACGGTAGAGAACAAAGCAAGAGAAATTCACGTCAAACTTCTTATCACTTGTAAATGAAAAAGTTACTATTGATGGAAAATTACAGAAATTTAAGTTTAGTTTAACTTTGTATTTGGCAAAACTAAGCGAAACTACAAGGGAATAAGATACTAGTTGTTTTCCTTCTGTACTGCCACATGAAAATGTAAAGAAACAAAGAAAAGAAGTTTAACAAAACCAATACTACTTAGAGGTTTCTAGAGTAAAGGCAAGTATATATGAGAGAACTGCTTTATCAAAATGCAAAAGTTGTCATTTATGTTTCTAAAATTCCTATCTATGCTGCTTATGAAAAATATCTAAGCAGCACAGAGTTTAAAGGTAAATAAGACACAGTGTCTACATGCAATGCCAAGTCATAATGGAAATGTTTTCCGATGAAGAATATTCAGAGTATGCAATCATAAAGTAATCATTTATTGTGTTTGTTTATTTGTGGAGTTTACTAATTTGCCATGAAATACTGTTTGGGGGTGAAAATAATATAAAGTTGATAATATGCATGCGTGTTAAGTCACTTCAGTCGTGTCTGACTCTTTGCCAGCTTATGGACCATAGCCCACCAGGCTCCTCTGTCCATGGCGTTCTCCAGGCAAGAATACTGGAGTGGGCTGCTATGCCCTCCTACAGGGGAGCTTCCCAACCCAGGAATTGAAACATACCTTCCAGGCAGATTCTTTACCTACTGAGGTACCAGGAAAGCCCGGTGTGTATCTGACAACTAATCAATAAAAATATCATGTGAATCTTTCTGGATTTTTATGTTTGTGGCATTTATGAGCTTATGAAAATGGATGAATTACTATGTTTTTCTTTTCTTTTTTTTTATTCTTTATTTTAAAGGTTTTACAGAGTTTTGTTGTTCACAGACATGCATGTTCCCAGATCACTCATATGCATATCCATGGTCCCCACTCCCCCCAGTTCGCCCCATCCCACCCCTCCTGACCATCGCCCCAAGCCATTGTAAGCACTCCTATTCCCTTAGCACAATGACACTAGCTATCTTTTCCACACATAACAGTATAGGCTTCCATGTTACTCCCTCCATGCTTCCCCCTCCTTATTTCTTCCCCACAATGTCCCTATGTCTATGCTCTGTCTGTTTTTCCATGAGTTCCCTGTGTGTGTTATCAAGACCGTCCTACTAGATTCCATATATGTGTGTTAGTATACTGTATTTGTCTTTCTCTTTTTGACTTACTTCACTTTTTATGATAGGTTCTAGAGCCAGCCACTTCATTAGGACTGAGTCTTCTGCATTTCGTAAAGCAAAGAAAGAAGTTTAACAAAACCAATACTACTTAGAGGTTTCTAGAGTAAAGGCAAGTATATATGAGAGAACTGCTTTATCAAAATGCAAAAGTTGTCATTTATGTTTCTAAAATTCCTATCTATGCTGCTTATGAAAAATATCTAAGCAGCACAGAGTTTAAAGGTAAATAAGACACAGTGTCTACATGCAATGCCAAGTCATAATGGAAATGTTTTCCGATGAAGAATATTCAGAGTATGCAATCATAAAGTAATCATTTATTGTGTTTGTTTATTTGTGGAGTTTACTAATTTGCCATGAAATACTGTTTGGGGGTGAAAATAATATAAAGTTGATAATATGCATGCGTGTTAAGTCACTTCAGTCGTGTCTGACTCTTTGCCAGCTTATGGACCATAGCCCACCAGGCTCCTCTGTCCATGGCGTTCTCCAGGCAAGAATACTGGAGTGGGCTGCTATGCCCTCCTACAGGGGAGCTTCCCAACCCAGGAATTGAAACATACCTTCCAGGCAGATTCTTTACCTACTGAGGTACCAGGAAAGCCCGGTGTGTATCTGACAACTAATCAATAAAAATATCATGTGAATCTTTCTGGATTTTTATGTTTGTGGCATTTATGAGCTTATGAAAATGGATGAATTACTATGTTTTTCTTTTCTTTTTTTTTATTCTTTATTTTAAAGGTTTTACAGAGTTTTGTTGTTCACAGACATGCATGTTCCCAGATCACTCATATGCATATCCATGGTCCCCACTCCCCCCAGTTCGCCCCATCCCACCCCTCCTGACCATCGCCCCAAGCCATTGTAAGCACTCCTATTCCCTTAGCACAATGACACTAGCTATCTTTTCCACACATAACAGTATAGGCTTCCATGTTACTCCCTCCATGCTTCCCCCTCCTTATTTCTTCCCCACAATGTCCCTATGTCTATGCTCTGTCTGTTTTTCCATGAGTTCCCTGTGTGTGTTATCAAGACCGTCCTACTAGATTCCATATATGTGTGTTAGTATACTGTATTTGTCTTTCTCTTTTTGACTTACTTCACTTTTTATGATAGGTTCTAGAGCCAGCCACTTCATTAGGACTGAGTCTTCTGCATTTCTTTAAACAGCAGAGTAGTATTCCATTGTATATATGTACCAGAGCTTCTGTATCCATTCATTCGTCAATGGACATCTAGGTTGCTTCCATGTTCTGGCTATTGTATAGAGAGCTGCAATGAACATTGGGGTACAGGTGCCTCTTTCAGTTTTGATTTCATCAGGATATAAGCCTAACAGTGGGATTGCTGGGTCATAGGGTGCTTCTATGTGTAGTTTTTTAAAAGGAATCTCCATACTGTCTTCCATAGAAGCTGTATCAATTTACATTCCCACCAGCAATGCAAGAGGGTTCCCTTTTCTCTGCACCCTCTCCAGCATTTATTGTCTGCAGATTTGTTGATGATGGCCATTCTGACGGGTGTGAGGTGGTATCTCATTGTAGTTTTAATTTGCATTTCTCTGATAATAAGCGAGGTTGAGCATCATTTCATGTGCTTTGGGGCCATCTGTATGTCATCGTTGGAGAGGCGTCTCTTTAGATCTTTTTCCCATTTTTTGATTGGGTTGTTCGTTTTTCCTGTGCTGAGTTGTCGGAGTTGCTTGTAGATTTTGGAGATTAATTCTTTGTCTGTTGTTTCATTTGCTATGATTTTCTCCCACTCTGTGGGGTGTCTGTTGAGCCTTTTTGTAATTTCTTTTGCTGTACAAAAGCTTTTAAGTTTCATGAGGTCCCACATGTTCATTTTTCTTTTCAGTTCTGCTATTCTAGTAGGTGGGTCAGAGAAGATCTTGCTTTGATTGATGTCCTTGAGGGTTTTGCCTACATTCTCCTCGAAGAGTTTGATGGTTTCTGGTCTTCCTTTTAGGTCTTTAATCCATTTTGAGTTGATCTTTGTGTATGGTGTCAGGGAATGTTCCAACTTCATTTTTTTTGCATGTAGCTGTCCAATTCTCCCAGCACCACTTGTTGAAGAGGCTGTCTTTGTCCCATTTTATAGTTTCTCCTCCTTTGTCAAAAATAAGCTACCCATAGGTGCGTGGGTTTATCTCTGGGTTCTCGATCTTGTTCCATTGGTCTATAGTTCTGTTTTTGTGCCAGTACCATACTGTCTTGATGACTGTTGCTTTGTAGTAGAGTCTGAAGTTAGGGAGGTTGATTCCTCCAGCTCCGTTTTTCTTTCTCAGGATTGCTTTGGCTATTCGAGGTCTTTTGTGTTTCCATATAAACTGTGTGATTCTTTGGTCTATTTCTGTGAAAAATGTCAATGGTAGTTGAATAGGTATTGCATTGAATCTGTAGATGATATTTGGTAGTATGGTCATTTTCACAATATTGATTCTTCTGACCCAGGAACATGGAATATCTCTCCATCTGTTTAAGTCTTCTTTAATTTCTTTCATGAGTGTCTTGTAATTTTCTGTGTACAATTCTTTTGTTTCTTTGGGTAGGTTTATTCCTAGATATTTGATTCTTTTGGTTGTAATGGTGAAGGGGACTGCCTCTTTGATTTCATTTTCTGATTTTTCATTGTTTGTGTATAGGAATGCCAGTGATTTCTGTGTGTTGATTTTGTATCCTGCGACTTTGCTGAATTCGTTGGTTAGCTCTAGTAGCTTTGTAATACAGTCTTCCGGATTTTCTGTGTATAATATCATGTCGTCTGCAAAAAGAGAGAGCTTGACTTCTTCCTTTCCAATCTGGATTCCTTTGATTTCTTTCTCTTCTCTTATTGCCATTGCTAGAACTTCCAGAACTATGTTGAATAGTAGTGGTGAAAGTGGACACCCCTGTCTTGTTCCTGATCTTAGAGGGAATGCTTTCAGTTTTTCACCGCTGAGGATAAGGTTTGCTGTGGGCTTTTCATATATGGCTTTTATTATGTTGAGATAGGTTCCTTCTATGCCCATTTTCTGAAGAGTTTTTATCATAAATGGATGTTGTACTTTGTCAAAGGCTTTTTCTGCATCTATTGAGTTGATCTTTGTGTATGGTGTCAGGGAATGTTCCAACTTCATTTTTTTGCATGTAGCTGTCCAATTTTCCCAGCACCATTTGTTGAAGAGGCTGTCTTTGTCCCATTTTATAGTTTCTCCTCCTTTGTCAAAAATAAGGTACCCATAGGTGCGTGGGTTTATCTCTGGGTTCTCGATCTTGCTCCATTGGTCTATAGTTCTGTTTTGTGCCAGTACCATACTGTCTTGATGACTGTTGCTTTGTAGTAGAGTCTGAAGTTAGGAGGTTGATTCCTCCAGCTCCGTTTTTCTTTCTCAGGATTGCTTTGGCTATTCGAGGTCTTTTGTGTTTCCATATAAACTGTGTGATTCTTTGGTCTATTTCTGTGAAAAATGTCAATGGTAGTTGAATAGGTATTGCATTGAATCTGTAGATGATATTTGGTAGTATGGTCATTTTCACAATATTGATTCTTCTGACCCAGGAACATGGAATATCTCTCCATCTGTTTAAGTCTTCTTTAATTTCTTTCATGAGTGTCTTGTAATTTTCTGTGTACAATTCTTTTGTTTCTTTGGGTAGGTTTATTCCTAGATATTTGATTCTTTTGGTTGTAATGGTGAAGGGGACTGCCTCTTTGATTTCATTTTCTGATTTTTCATTGTTTGTGTATAGGAATGCCAGTGATTTCTGTGTGTTGATTTTGTATCCTGCGACTTTGCTGAATTCGTTGGTTAGCTCTAGTAGCTTTGTAATACAGTCTTCCGGATTTTCTGTGTATAATATCATGTCGTCTGCAAAAAGAGAGAGCTTGACTTCTTCCTTTCCAATCTGGATTCCTTTGATTTCTTTCTCTTCTCTTATTGCCATTGCTAGAACTTCCAGAACTATGTTGAATAGTAGTGGTGAAAGTGGACACCCCTGTCTTGTTCCTGATCTTAGAGGGAATGCTTTCAGTTTTTCACCGCTGAGGATAAGGTTTGCTGTGGGCTTTTCATATATGGCTTTTATTATGTTGAGATAGGTTCCTTCTATGCCCATTTTCTGAAGAGTTTTTATCATAAATGGATGTTGTACTTTGTCAAAGGCTTTTTCTGCATCTATTGAGATGATCATGTGATTTTTGTCTCTCAGTTTGTTGATATGGTGTATCACATTGATTGATTTGCGGATACTGAAGAATCCTTGCATGCCTGGGATGAACCCGACTTGATCATGATGTATGAGTTTTTTGATGTGTCATTGAATTCTGTTTGCTACGATTTTGTTGAGGATCCTGGCATCTTAAGTTCATCAGAGAAATTGGTCTGTTATTTTCCTTTTTTGTGTTGTCTTTACCTGGTTTGGGTATCAGGGTGATGGTGGCCTCGTAGAATGTGTTTGGAAGTGTTTCTTCTTGTGCAATTTTTTGAAAGAGTTTTAGAAGGCCAGGCATTAGCTCTTCTTTAAATGTTTGGTAGAATTCGGCTGTGAAGCCATCTGGCCCTGGGCTTTTATTTTGGGGTAGATTTTTAATCACAAATTCGATTTCTGAGCCTGTGATTGGGTTGTTCAAGGTTTCTGTTTCTTCCTGGCTCAGTCTTGGGCAATTAATCTTCCCCAAGAAACTGTCATTTCTTCCAGGTTGTCCAGTTGGTTGTCATATAGCTGTTCATAATAGTCTCTTAGAATCCTTTGGATTTCTGCATTATCTGTTGTAATCTCTTCTTTTTCGTTTTTGATTTTGTTGATCTGGTTCTTCTCCCTCTTTTTCTTGATGAGTCTCTCCAGAGGCTTGTCAATTTTGTTTACCTTTTCAAAGAACCAGCTTTTTGTTTTATTTATCTTTACTATTGTTTCTTTTGTTTCTTTCTCATTTATTTCTGCTCTGATCTTTATGATTTCTCTTCTTCTGCTGGCTTTGGGGTGTTTTTGCTCTTCTTTCTCCAATTGTTTTAAATGGAGGGTTAAGTCATCTGCTTCATATTTTCCTAGTTTCTTGAGGTGGGATTGTATTGGTATAAATTTCCCTCTTAGAACTGCTTTTGTAGTCTCCCATAGGTTTTGCACTGTCGTGTGTTCATTGTCATTTTCTTCTAGGAATTGTTTAATTTCTTCTTTGATTTCCTCAATGATCAGTTTGTTTTTAAGGTATGTATTGTTTAATCGCCATGTGTTTGTGTTTTTAGGGGTTTTTTCCTGGTAGTTGGTCTCTAGTCTCATTGCATTGTGGTCCAAGAAGATGGTTGATATAATTTCAGTTTTCTTGAACTGACTGAGGTTTGATTTGTGGCCCAAGATGTGGTCTATCCTGGAGAATGTTCCATGAGCACTTGAGAAGAAAGTGTATTCTTCTGCTTTGGGATGGAACGTCCTAAAGATATTGATGAGGTCCATTTTTTCCAGTGTGGCATTTAAGGCTTGTGTTTCTTTATTAATTTTCTGTTTGGATGATCTGTCCATTGGTGTAAGAAGAGTGTTAAAGTCTCCTACTATTACTGTGTTATTGTTGATTTCTTCTTTTATGTCTGAAAGTACCTGTCTTATGTATTGAGGTGCCCCTGTGTTGAGTGCGTAGATATTCATGACTGTTATGTCTTCCTCTTGGATAGATCCCTTAATCATGATGTAGTGACCTGCCTTGTCTCTTAGAATCTTCTTTACTTTAAAGTCTATTTTGTCTGATATAAGGATTGTTACTCCAGCTTTCTTTTGATTTCCATTTGCATGGAATATCTTTTTCCAGCCTCTCACTTTCAGTCTATGAGTGTCCCTAGGTCTGAAGTGGGTCTCTTGTAAACAGCATATATATGGGTCATGTTTCTTGATCCATTCAGTCAACCTGTGTCATTTGGTTGGAGTATTTAATCCATTTATATTCAAAGTAATTATTGATACAAATGTTCCTATTGCCATCTTCTTAGAAGTTTGGGGTTTGATTTGTAGGACTTCTTCTACTCTTGTATTTACTGGCTATATCAGGCCATTTAACACTTGTTGTAGGGCTGGTTTTGTGGTACAGAATTCTTTTAGCTTTTGTTTGTCTGAGAAGCTTTTGACTTCTCCATCGATTCTGAATGAGATTTTTGCTGGGTAGAGAATTCGTGGTTGTATTGGTATAAATTTCCTCTTAGAACTGCTTTTGTAGTCTCCATAGGTTTTGCACTGTCGTGTGTTCATTGTCATTTTCTTCTAGGAATTGTTTAATTTCTTCTTTGATTTCCTCAATGATCAGTTTGTTTTTAAGGTATGTATTGTTTAATCGCCATGTGTTTGTGTTTTAGGGTTTTCCTGGTAGTTGGTCTCTAGTCTCATTGCATTGTGGTCCAAGAAGATGGTTGATATAATTTCAGTTTTCTTGAACTGACTGAGGTTTGATTTGTGGCCCAAGATGTGGTCTATCCTGGAGAATGTTCCATGAGCACTTGAGAAGAAAGTGTATTCTTCTGCTTTGGGATGGAACGTCCTAAAGATATTGATGAGGTCCATTTTTTCCAGTGTGGCATTTAAGGCTTGTGTTTCTTTATTAATTTTCTGTTTGGATGATCTGTCCATTGGTGTAAGAAGAGTGTTAAAGTCTCCTACTATTACTGTGTTATTGTTGATTTCTTCTTTTATGTCTGAAAGTACCTGTCTTATGTATTGAGGTGCCCCTGTGTTGAGTGCGTAGATATTCATGACTGTTATGTCTTCCTCTTGGATAGATCCCTTAATCATGATGTAGTGACCTGCCTTGTCTCTTAGAATCTTCTTTACTTTAAAGTCTATTTTGTCTGATATAAGGATTGTTACTCCAGCTTTCTTTTGATTTCCATTTGCATGGAATATCTTTTTCCAGCCTCTCACTTTCAGTCTATGAGTGTCCCTAGGTCTGAAGTGGGTCTCTTGTAAACAGCATATATATGGGTCATGTTTCTTGATCCATTCAGTCAACCTGTGTCATTTGGTTGGAGTATTTAATCCATTTATATTCAAAGTAATTATTGATACAAATGTTCCTATTGCCATCTTCTTAGAAGTTTGGGGTTTGATTTGTAGGACTTCTTCTACTCTTGTATTTACTGGCTATATCAGGCCATTTAACACTTGTTGTAGGGCTGGTTTTGTGGTACAGAATTCTTTTAGCTTTTGTTTGTCTGAGAAGCTTTTGACTTCTCCATCGATTCTGAATGAGATTTTTGCTGGGTAGAGAATTCGTGGTTGCAGGTTATTCTCTTTCAGCCGTTTAAATGTGTCCTGCCATTCTCTTCTGGCCTGCAGGGCTTCTGTTGAGAGATCCGCAGTTAGACGTATGGGGTTTCCTTTATATGCTATTTGTTGTTTGCTTCTAGCTGCTTTTAGTAATCTGTCTTTATATTTAGTCTGCATTAGTTTGATTAGTATGTACCTTGGTGTATTTCTGGGGTTTATCCTGTATGGAACTCTTTGTGCTTCTTGGACTTGGTTAACTATTTCCTTTCCCATGCTGGGGAAGTTTTCCACTATAACCTCTTCAAGAATATTTTCATAACCTTTCTTCCCCTCTTCTTCCTCTGGAACTCCTATAATTCTAATGTTGGTGCGTTTGATATTGTTCCATAGGTCTCTAAGGCTATCCTCAGTTCTTTTAATTCTTTCAGCTTTGTTCTGTTCCTCAGCATTTATCTCAACCATTCTATCTTCCAGCTCACTTATCCATTCTTCAGCCTCCAATACTCTACTGTTGAGGCCTTCTATAGTATTTTTGAGTTCAGCAATTGAGTTGGTGGTCTCTATTTGCTTATTTTTCATTTCCTGCATGTCTTTTCTTAGTGCACTAATTTCCTCTAATATTCTGTTTTCGGTGTTTTGCATCCTCATTAGTATAGTTTTTCTGAATTCTCTTTCAGATAATTTGTCTATCTCCTCCTCTGTCATTTGAAGCTGTGATTCTCTAGCTTGGTCCTTCATTTGTTCAGTGTTTCTCTGTTGTTTCAGTATTAGGTTGATTTTTGTTTCTTTGTGGGTGTCTGCTGGCTTTCCCCCCTTTTTAGTATAGTTTTCTGAATTCTCAAGTTTGGGTATTTAATCCATTTATATTCAAAGTAATTATTGATACAAATGTTCCTATTGCCATCTTCTTAGAAGTTTGGGGTTTGATTTGTAGGACTTCTTCTACTCTTGTATTTACTGGCTATATCAGGCCATTTAACACTTGTTGTAGGGCTGGTTTTGTGGTACAGAATTCTTTTAGCTTTTGTTTGTCTGAGAAGCTTTTGACTTCTCCATCGATTCTGAATGAGATTTTTGCTGGGTAGAGAATTCGTGGTTGCAGGTTATTCTCTTTCAGCCGTTTAAATGTGTCCTGCCATTCTCTTCTGGCCTGCAGGGCTTCTGTTGAGAGATCCGCAGTTAGACGTATGGGGTTTCCTTTATATGCTATTTGTTGTTTGCTTCTAGCTGCTTTTAGTAATCTGTCTTTATATTTAGTCTGCATTAGTTTGATTAGTATGTACCTTGGTGTATTTCTGGGGTTTATCCTGTATGGAACTCTTTGTGCTTCTTGGACTTGGTTAACTATTTCCTTTCCCATGCTGGGGAAGTTTTCCACTATAACCTCTTCAAGAATATTTTCATAATCTTTCTTCCCCTCTTCTTCCTCTGGAACTCCTATAATTCTAATGTTGGTGCGTTTGATATTGTTCCATAGGTCTCTAAGGCTATCCTCAGTTCTTTTAATTCTTTCAGCTTTGTTCTGTTCCTCAGCATTTATCTCAACCATTCTATCTTCCAGCTCACTTATCCATTCTTCAGCCTCCAATACTCTACTGTTGAGGCCTTCTATAGTATTTTTGAGTTCAGCAATTGAGTTGGTGGTCTCTATTTGCTTATTTTTCATTTCCTGCATGTCTTTTCTTAGTGCACTAATTTCCTCTAATATTCTGTTTTCGGTGTTTTGCATCCTCATTAGTATAGTTTTTCTGAATTCTCTTTCAGATAATTTGTCTATCTCCTCCTCTGTCATTTGAAGCTGTGATTCTCTAGCTTGGTCCTTCATTTGTTCAGTGTTTCTCTGTTGTTTCAGTATTAGGTTGATTTTTGTTTCTTTGTGGGTGTCTGTGCGTATGGAGTTCTTTTCCCCACCAGGCTTCTTGGTTGAATTCTCCTTTCCTTTGGGTTTCTGTCCTTCTAGAAGGGTTCAATGGTTTGTGTCTTGGGTAGTGTTAGGTCCTGGTTACAGGTGAACAATCTCTAGTGTTGTATGTTCTTTGATAGTGTGGGGTCTTGGAATCAGGGCTTCTACTCCAAGGATTCTTGATTTGATGATTGGTCAGGGGGTGTAGGCTCTATGTCTGGTTTGCTATGGTGTTCCGTGATATTAGTTCAAATATTAGCATCTGAGGAGCAAGAGGTGTGTCCCTGGTGTGTGACAGTCATAAAAGCATGCAGATGTTTTCTAACATAGTCATAAGATATACATACATACACAGCAATAACCACATCTAACCAGTCTTATAGTGAGAAAGCATAGGAAATTTTTATGTCAAACGATGTAATCAAAGATGGTACTTGCCCATTGAGCTCTGAATTAATTAAAATAGTGCCTGGAAAAATAGACCCTAGGCAAGGTCCTGGCTTGGACTATTTCATTGAAAGCAATTTTTAAGTAAGACATGTGTTGGGGTTGAGGAGGTGGAGAGTGTATGGGTAATGAGAAGGAATAGATTCGACTTGGAAGGATTTTATAGGGTTATGTAGCCAAGATTAGTGTGTTGTATTGTTTAGTGCAGCTGGAAGAGATAGTGGAGACAGGAAGGTAGAAAATATTTATCTGGAGGATAGTGGTAGATAGGAGAAAGTTTTAGATTTAGAACATAGCAGGAGGAAGCAGTGGGAAAGAGGAAAGAAAATTAGAAGTTTCCAAGAATTAAAATTTAAAAATAAAATTAATAAGTAAAAATCAAAAAAAAAGAAATTAAAAATTAAAAAGGGAAGAGAAACTTTATAAGAAGAGACAAAGGAAAAAGAAAAAAATTCCAAACCTGACCGATCAAACGAATAAACAGAACCGTCTGCAACAGATAAACAAAAAAGCTAAATACTGTCCCTGGTTTTTATCCTCTCATCTGTTTGGTGGAAGCCAATCTGCTCTCGCTGGTGTTGTGTTGATGATGTAGCCTTTCCCTTATGGCACCGGTCTGCAAGCTCAGGTGCTGGCCGAGAGGGCGGGCTGATCCCAGTGTGTCGGGCGGGGGGCTGTGGCGCGCGTGCAATCCCATGTTGGGCGGGGGCGCCCTGGCTCTGCCGTGCACCCTCCGGTAGCCTCCGATACTTGCCCTTCTCCAGGCTTCCTCCCCTGAGGGTGTAGCTATGGGGGTGCACGGGCTCCTCCGCCACTGGCGCGCGCGCACTGCCAGTTACGTGTCCAAGTCCCAAAGGCAGGCACAAGCTTCCCCGTCTGGCTCGAGCCCGGTCCCTGGTCAGCAATCTTTAGGCGACTTCCCCTTCAGCCAGTCCCCCACTAGGAGTGTTTGAACTCACCCGGTGCCAGGCGGAAAGTCGCGATTTTTGCCCGGCCGAGCGGCGCGATTTTCACACTGAGCGCTCCTTCCTGGCTCCAGGTCGCTAGGCAGCACTCCAATTGCATTCCGCCGGGCCCTGCTCCGGTATCCTATCTTCACAGTGTCTTAATTTCTGCTGGCGATCTGGGTGGATTCTTGGAATTTTCACGCTGATTGCTGCCCTCTCTCCCCCAAGGCTCTGCTTAGGCCCCCTTTTAGGGCACTTGCTGGCGCGCTCTCCATCGGTGAGGTCCGGCGTGGGGGTTAGGATAGAAGATTCTTAGAACAGTAGCTCCAGGGGAGAGAGATCTGGCTGTTCACCCTTCTACTCTCACGGACCTATGGATTTCTTCTGTCGTCTAGTGGATGGTTTGTTGGTGGTGGTTCATTTCTTGATTAGTTCTGGTGATTCTGTTGGGGAGCTGGTGAAATCTTCCCCTCATTTCTCCGCCATCTTGGCTCCTAGCTCTGTTTTTCTTTTCTTATTCTGAATCAACATTCACTATCATGCTTCCTTTGCATTTGGAATTGTGTGTGTGTGTATTCCTTAAAGAGGAACCCCAACATACATGATTCAGCCCCACAAAATCTGGTTCCAACCGAGTGTATGGGCATTTGCAATTTTCCTAGCTAATGCCAGATCCCCTCTACCGAGTACATGGCAAACAATTCCCACCAACAATTATGAACATATTTGTTTCCTTTAGTTATGAGAAGGAATAGCTATGAGGAGAGTCCTGCCCTTTCAGCTATTAAACTGAATGATGAAAGCACAGTGATGATCTGGTGATAGATGAGCATCAGTGAGCCAGCCTGGAAAACCCAGGAATAGATCTACAGAATCTCTATGGACAATATAGCATATATCCTTTGCAGTGCCACCTCAGATCAGTGGAGAAATAAAAAGTGATTCAAGCAGTGATGGCAGATATACCATTCCATGTACGAAACTAAATTTTTCATGAATTAGAAATAAAGTGTCAAAAACCTTAAAAGTATAGATATATACTCATCTAATTTAGTGATGTAAATGTTTGACTAATCTAAAACATGTAAAAATTAGTAAACCATAAAGAAAAATATTAGTGAATTAAATGTAATTTAGTTGTATAAAATCAACATCACAAAAATTATATGCTGTAATATTTTGGGAAAGATATTCCCATGTATTTCATATATAGGATAAACACAAAGTTTTTGTAATAAAAAAAAAAAAAACACACATGGATGGAAAATGGTCAAGTAGAAATTATAAAATAGAAAAATAAAAATGGTCAATAAATATAATAAACATCCTACCCCATAGTAATTACATTTACACATATTTAATAATAATGTGAACAATATTTTTGCTTTTCAATTAGGTGAATAGCTTGGTACTGTTGTCGCTGTTGTTAAAAATGGTAAGTCTTAATATTGGTGAACTGGCAATAAAATAAACCCTTCTACTCACATTTCTAACAGTATATCTTATTTTCTGTAGGACAATTTGGCTAGATGGAAAGACTTTCAGAGTGTGAATTATTACTCCTGTTACTACAAATTATTGCAAAGGAATATATGAAAATTGCATTCTGATTTATGACCAAGAATGTCCAGTGGTATTTATAATAGCAGACATTTAGAAACATTCAGGGTTGATTTCCTTTAAGATTGACTGGTTTGACCTCCTGGCAGTCCAAGGGACTACTAAGAGTCTTCTCCAGCACCACAGTTCAAGAGCATGAATTCTTCACACTCAGCCTTCTTTATGGTCTAACTCTCACATCCATACATGACTACTGGAAAAACCATAGCTTTCACTATACTGACATTTGTCGGCAAAGTGATGTGTCTGCTTTTTAATGCTGTCTAGGTTTGTCATAGCTTTTCTTCCAAGGAGCAAGCATTTTAAAATTTCCAGCTGCAGCCACCACCCCTAGTGATTTTGGAGCCCAAGAAAATAAAACCTGTCACTGTTTTCATTGTTTCCCCATCTATTTGCCATGAAGTGATGGGACAGATGCCATGATCTTAGTTTTTTGAATGTTGAGTTTTAAACCAGAGTTATCACTTTCCTCTTTCACTCTCATCAAGAAGCTCTTTCATTCTTCTTTACTTTCTGCCATAAGGGTGGTGCTATCTGCATATCCGAAGTTACTGATAATACTTCCAGCAATCTTGTTTCTATCTTGTGATCATTCAGCCTGGTATTTCACATGATGTACTCTGCATATAAGTTTAATAAGCAGGGTGACAATATACGCTTGATGTACACTTTTCCCAATTTTGTCCTATATCTGGTTCTAAATGTTGCTTTTTAACCTGCATACAAGTTTCTCAAGAGAGAGATAACATAGTCTGGTATTGCCATCACTTTCAGAGTTTTCCACAGTTTGTTGTGATCCATACAATCAAAGGCTTTATCATAGCCAATGAAACAGAAGTAGATGTTTTTCTGGAATTCTCCTGCTTTTTCTATGATCCAACAGATGTTGGCAACTTGATCTCTGATTACTCTTCCTTTTCTAATTCCAGCTTGTACATCTGGAAATTCTCAGTTCATGTACTGTTAAAGTCTAGCTTGGAGGATTTTAAGCTTAACATTTTTAGTATATGAAGTGTGCATAATTGTGTGTTAACTTGAACATTCTTTGGCCTTGGCCTTCTTTGGGATTGGAATAAAAACTGTATTTTCCAGTCCTGTGGCCATTGCTGAGTTTTCCAGATTTGCTGACATACTGAGTGTAGACCTTTAACAGCATCATCTTTTAGGATTTTAAATAGCTCAGTTATAGTTCCATCACCTCCACTAACTTTGTTCATAGTGATGCTTCCTAAGGCCCACTTGACTTCGCACTCCAGAATGTCTGGTCCTAGCTGAGTGGTCACACCATCATGGTCATTTGACTCATTAAGATCTTTTATGTATAGTTCTTCTGTGTATTCTGCCACCTCTTCTTAATATCTTCTCCTTCGGTTAGATTCATACCATTTCTGTACTTTATTTTGCCCGTCTTTTCCTGAAATGTCTCCTTGGTATCTCTGACTTTCTTGAAGCGATCTCTAGTCTTTTCTATCCTATTATTTTCCCCATTTCTTTTCATTGTTCACTTAAGAAGACTTTCTCATCTCTGCTTACTATTTTCTGAAACTCTGCATTCATATAGTGTATATCTTTCCTTTTCTTCCCTGCCTTTTGTTTCTCTTCTTTTCTCATCTATTTGTAAGCCAAAACTCTTATTTTTTTTTTTATAGGGGGCAGGGTTACTGATAATCCCCAATCTTGTTTCTATCTTGTGATCATTCAGCCTGGTATTTCACATGATGTACTCTGCATATAAGTTTAATAAGCAGGGTGACAATATACGCTTGATGTACACTTTTCCCAATTTTGTCCTATATCTGGTTCTAAATGTTGCTTTTTAACCTGCATACAAGTTTCTCAAGAGAGAGATAACATAGTCTGGTATTGCCATCACTTTCAGAGTTTTCCACAGTTTGTTGTGATCCATACAATCAAAGGCTTTATCATAGCCAATGAAACAGAAGTAGATGTTTTTCTGGAATTCTCCTGCTTTTTCTATGATCCAACAGATGTTGGCAACTTGATCTCTGATTACTCTTCCTTTTCTAATTCCAGCTTGTACATCTGGAAATTCTCAGTTCATGTACTGTTAAAGTCTAGCTTGGAGGATTTTAAGCTTAACATTTTTAGTATATGAAGTGTGCATAATTGTGTGTTAACTTGAACATTCTTTGGCCTTGGCCTTCTTTGGGATTGGAATAAAAACTGTATTTTCCAGTCCTGTGGCCATTGCTGAGTTTTCCAGATTTGCTGACATACTGAGTGTAGACCTTTAACAGCATCATCTTTTAGGATTTTAAATAGCTCAGTTATAGTTCCATCACCTCCACTAACTTTGTTCATAGTGATGCTTCCTAAGGCCCACTTGACTTCGCACTCCAGAATGTCTGGTCCTAGCTGAGTGGTCACACCATCATGGTCATTTGACTCATTAAGATCTTTTATGTATAGTTCTTCTGTGTATTCTGCCACCTCTTCTTAATATCTTCTCCTTCGGTTAGATTCATACCATTTCTGTACTTTATTTTGCCCGTCTTTTCCTGAAATGTCTCCTTGGTATCTCTGACTTTCTTGAAGCGATCTCTAGTCTTTTCTATCCTATTATTTTCCCCATTTCTTTTCATTGTTCACTTAAGAAGACTTTCTCATCTCTGCTTACTATTTTCTGAAACTCTGCATTCATATAGTGTATATCTTTCCTTTTCTTCCCTGCCTTTTGTTTCTCTTCTTTTCTCATCTATTTGTAAGACCTCCCCAAATAACCATTTTGCCATGTTGTTTCTTTTTTCCCCTTGGGAATGATTTTGATCACGGCCTCCTGTACAATGTCTATAGTTGTTCAGGCACTCTATCAGATCAAATCCCTTGAATTTATTTGTCACTTCCATTATATAATCAAAAGGGATTTAATTTAGGTCATACCTGAATGGCCTAGTGGTTTTCCCAATCTTTTTCAATTTAAGTCTGAATTTAGCAGTAAGGAGTTCATGATCTGAGCCACAGTCAGCTCCTGGTCTTGTTTTGGCTGACTGTATAGAGTTTCTCTATCTTTGGCTTCAAAGAATATAATCAATATGATTTCAATATTGACCATCTGGTAATATCCATGTGTAGAGTCAACTCTTGTGTTGTTGGAAGAGGGTGTTTGCTATGAGCAGTATGTTCTCTTGACAAAATGCACTCTGTTAACCTTTGCCTTGTTTCATTTTTCACTCCAAGACCAAGCCTCCCTATTAGTCGTCCAGGTATCTCTTGACTTCTTACTCTTACACTCAAGTCCCCTATGATGAAAAGGACATCTTTGTATAGTTAGTTCTAGAAGGTCTTGTAGGTCTTGATAGAGCCATTCAACTTCAGCTTCTGTAGCATTAGTGGTTAGGGCGTAGACTCAGGTTGCTGTGATCTGAAATGGTTTGCCTTGGAAATGAACTAAGATCATTTTGTCATTTTTGAGATTGCATCCAAGTACTGCATTTTTGACTCTTTTGTTGACTATGAGGGCTATTCCATCTCTTCTAAGAGATTTTACCCACAGGAGTAGACATAATGGTCATCTCGATTAAAGTCTCCCATTCCTGTCTATTTTAGTTCACTGACTCCTAAAACATCGATGCTCACTCTTGCCATGTTCTGTTTGACCACTTCCAATTAACCTTGACTGATGGACCTAACATTTCAGATTTATGCAACATGGGTGTTTACGGCTTTGGACTTTGCTTTCACCACCAGACACATCCACATGGGGGTGTTGTTTCTACTTTGGCTGAGCTTCTTCATTCCTTTCGGAGCTATTTGCCTACTCTTTTCCACTAGCATATTGGTGGTGGTGGTGTAGTTGCTAAGATGTGTCTGACTGTAGCTTGTCAGGCTCCTTGGTCCATGGTATTCTCCAGGCAGGAATGCTGGAGTGGGTTACCATTTCCTTCTCCAGGGGATCTTTCTGACCCAGGGATCTAACTCAGGTCTTGGAAGTTCATCTTTCAGTGTCATATCTTTTTGCTTTTCATACTGTTCGTGGCATTCTCAAGGCAAGAATGCTCAAGTGGTTTGCCATTCCCTTCTTTGGTGGGCCACATTTTGTCAGAATTTCCCACCATGACCCTACAAAGCATGTAGGGTGGCCCTACAAAGCATGGTTCATAGTTTCATTGAATTAGACAAGGCTATGATCTATGTGATCAGTTTGGTTAGTTTTCTGTGACTGTGGTTTTCATTCTATCTGCCCTCTGATAGATGAGTACGAGAAGCTTATGGAAGCTTCCTGATGAGAAGGACTGGTTATAGGGAAAAGTGGTTCTGGTGGGCAAGTAAATCTTTAATCCAATTTTCTGCTGATGGGTGGGGCTGTGTTTCCTCCCTGGAGCTTGGCCTGAGGCACGTTGTGCCTCTCAGGATAGCCGCAGTCAGTGCCCCAACTCAGTGGTAGCCACTGTTGACCCACACCTCTGCCAGAGACTCCTGAACACTGGCTGGCTCAGTGCACAGAGGTAAGTCTGACTCAGTCTCTTGTCAGGTCACTGCTCCTTTCTTCTGGGCCTTGATGCACACAAGTTTTGTTTGTGCCCCCCAAGAGTCTTTGTTTCCCCAGTCCTATGAAAGCTTTGTAATCAAATCCCACTGACTTTCAAAATCAAATTCCCTACAGGTTCTCAGTCCCTTTGCCAGATTCCCAGGTTGGGAAATCTGTTGTGGGGCCTAGAACTTTCATCACAGGGAAAGAACTTCTGTGGTATAATTGTTCTCCAGTGTGTGGGTCATCTGCTCAGCAGCTCTACAGTGGGGCTAAAGGCAACCTCCTTCAAGAAGATTTATGCCACATGCTGTGCCTCCCAGAACTATAAATTACATAATTATATTAATAATAAAGATAGACTAGAATAATTATAATAGAATCCAGGTAAACTTCGTAGAAATAAGCTTAAAATTTTATGTGCAAGATGCATATAAGGAAAACTTTAAAAATTCACCAAGAAAGACTTAAAATTACATAAGTTAAAAATAAAATTAAAGGCAAAGTGATTCAGCATCATAAAAATTTCAGTTCTCTCTATGCTAAGATAAAAATGTAGCAAAATCTTAATAAACACACTAGCACTTTTTCAAATGTATTTATTTTATGGTCAATGTTTTTATAAAGCATAAAGATCCAATAATAACCATTAAATTCTGGAAAAACAGAACAGTATTAATAAGAATAGCATTACCAGATATTAGAGTATATTATAAAGCCTCTATAATGAAAACCATACCATAACAGTGCATAAACAGATAGGACAATGGAACAGAAAATTACTTTGGGAAAAGACCCAAACACATATAGAAACTTAGTTTATAATTAGAAAGCATATCAAACCAGCAAGGAAAAGATAGATGAATCAATAAGCAGTGCCGAGGCAACTTGGTAGTCACCTGAGAAAAATAATGTTAAGACTATATCCCCACCATTCATGAGAACAATGCCAAATGGATCAGATTTTTAATTATAAAAAAAACAAGGTCATGGAATGCTAAATTTAAAAATTAGAAAGTTTCTTTATAATTTTAAAGTAAGGATAACCTTCCTAACATCTATAGGTTATAAAGAAAAGTTTGACTACATAATTTTTTAAAACAGCATTAAAAGTGCACACAAGTTTTGTTTGTGCCCCCAAGAGTCTTTGTTTCCCCAGTCCTATGAAAGCTTTGTAATCAAATCCCACTGACTTTCAAAATCAAATTCCCTACAGGTTCTCAGTCCCTTTGCCAGATTCCCAGGTTGGGAAATCTGTTGTGGGCCTAGAACTTTCATCACAGGGAAAGAACTTCTGTGGTATAATTGTTCTCCAGTGTGTGGGTCATCTGCTCAGCAGCTCTACAGTGGGGCTAAAGGCAACCTCCTTCAAGAAGATTTATGCCACATGCTGTGCCTCCCAGAACTATAAATTACATAATTATATTAATAATAAAGATAGACTAGAATAATTATAATAGAATCCAGGTAAACTTCGTAGAAATAAGCTTAAAATTTTATGTGCAAGATGCATATAAGGAAAACTTTAAAAATTCACCAAGAAAGACTTAAAATTACATAAGTTAAAAATAAAATTAAAGGCAAAGTGATTCAGCATCATAAAAATTTCAGTTCTCTCTATGCTAAGATAAAAATGTAGCAAAATCTTAATAAACACACTAGCACTTTTTCAAATGTATTTATTTTATGGTCAATGTTTTTATAAAGCATAAAGATCCAATAATAACCATTAAATTCTGGAAAAACAGAACAGTATTAATAAGAATAGCATTACCAGATATTAGAGTATATTATAAAGCCTCTATAATGAAAACCATACCATAACAGTGCATAAACAGATAGGACAATGGAACAGAAAATTACTTTGGGAAAAGACCCAAACACATATAGAAACTTAGTTTATAATTAGAAAGCATATCAAACCAGCAAGGAAAAGATAGATGAATCAATAAGCAGTGCCGAGGCAACTTGGTAGTCACCTGAGAAAAATAATGTTAAGACTATATCCCCACCATTCATGAGAACAATGCCAAATGGATCAGATTTTTAATTATAAAAAAAACAAGGTCATGGAATGCTAAATTTAAAAATTAGAAAGTTTCTTTATAATTTTAAAGTAAGGATAACCTTCCTAACATCTATAGGTTATAAAGAAAAGTTTGACTACATAATTTTTTAAAACAGCATTAAAAGAAAAATCAAAGTCAAAATATAATATACAAAGGATAAGTAAGAAAAATATTTGAACCTCACAATAAGAAGGGTATGTTGTCTTAATAAGCATAATACATTTTCCATAAGGAAAAAAACTCACTAGAAAATAAAAATTGGTAGAAGATATAAACAGTTCTCAGAGAAAAGAAATCATGAAAAATTTATCAACAAAAGTTCAGTCTCACCTATTCAAAAAAAAGACATGAATATTCAAATTCTGCAGAGATGTCAAACTTGTGGAACTTTGTTTATTTCATGAAAGGAGTGGTATTTCTTGGCAAGACAAGGGAAAGAAGAATTCACATGCATTTCCACGGAAATTGTCAGTTAGCACAGTCCTCATAGATGGTAATCTGGCAATATCACAAATGCATATTGCCTTTTACCTAGCAATTCTACTTATGAACTGTGCATTTATGAATGGACTTACTCATTGCAGCATTCTATCACAACTTGTTATCATAAAAGATTACCAACAAAAACTCAAGGATCCATCAACAGGGAGATAGTAAAATACTGGTGCATTCACAAAATTATGGAGCCATGAAGAGAATGAGGAAGAATAAGGAAGATTTTGGAAATAATATGAAAACATTTCCAAAATATATTGGTGCCAGATAATATGTAAATGGTCTGGAGTAGCCTACCATCCTAGTTTGCCCAGGGCTAAGTAGTTTCCCAAGACATAGCACTTTCAGTACTAAAACTAAGAAAGCTCTGGGCTAATAGGCACTGGTGGCCCCACTAAATTCAGCTGTCTTTTTTCTTTAACAGATGTGGGATTAGAATCTGAGTTCACATTCATTTGTTTCTGCATGCAAAGTCTCCAGAAGGAAATGAAAAAAAGTAACAATAGTGCTGGCCTATTTTATCATTGGTGAGGCTAGTGGGAAACTGGGTAGAGGGAGAACTGAGCCTGAAGAGGATTACTTCATTCTGTGGATATTTTAAATTTTTTGACGTATAAGAACTGGGTAGTTATTCCAAAATTAAACAATCAAGCAAATAAACATATGCAAATGCATCAGAAAAGGCAGTTTGATTTGTGAGTGGAAATACGTTCTTTTCCTAAGTAGAGAGCAAGTGTTTAGGTGATTTATACAATTGAAGAGCTTGGAAATGTTCTTGCAGAATGTATTTCTTTATAACATCTGACAGCCAGCTTTGGGATAATGAATACAATGCAATGTACTGCCCTTTGAGAACAAAGAATTGCAGGTTGTTTTGCCCTGGTCAAAAAGAGCAAATCTGAGATGCTCTGAAACTTCTGAATTGAACCAGACAGCCTCAACACAGGCCCATAAAACTACTATCTGGAAGGAAATGGACTGAATTCAAACCAAATCAGCCTATGAGCAACTGCATATTTATTTCAATTTGGAGACACAATCTGTCTCACAGACTATTTTTTATACCATTCATGTTCATTGTAGGAAAACTCTGCCAAACGTTTACTCTCTTGGAAAAATTCTCTATAAAACTTAGGTTTATTCGCAAATTTTTTATGTTTTTCCAAAATGTTTGTTTGCCCATTGTTTTAGGGCAATAGAGAAAGAAGAGGACAACAGAAAGAACAGGCATATTTCTTGGGGTACTGCATGCACGAACATGTGTGTAATTGTGGGCATACATTATTACTTTTGAACCAAGAGCACTGATGGCGTAAGTCTTAGTCCAAAGGCAAGAGATGACCAATGTCCAAGCTCCAATAGTCAAGCAGAGAAAGAAGTCTCCCCTTCTTCCCCCTTTTGTCCTACGTAGGCCCTCAAGAGACTGGATAGTACCTACTCACATGGGGAGGGCAATCCACTTTACTCAATCTATGGATACAAATGTTCACCACATCCAGAAACAACCTCATGATCACACTTCAAAGTAAACTTCATCCAAATATCAGGGTACCTTGTGATCCAGTCAAAATGACACATGAAATTAACCACAACAGGGGAGATCAGAGGTAAATAGAAACGCGTAAGATACAACTCAATGTCACAAACAACTCATTGAAAAAAGGTCAGAAGATCTAAATAGGCATCTCTCCAAAGAAAAAAAAAAAGAAAAGAAAAGATGCTCAATGTCACTAATTATTAGAGAAATGCAAATCAAAACATGAATGAGATATCACCTCACACAGGTCAGAAAGGCCATTTATCAAAAAATCTACAAACAATAAGTGTTGGAAAGGATATGGAGAAAAAGGAACCCTCCTACAGCTGGTGGGAATGTCAGCTGATACAGCCACTATGTACAACAGTAAAGAGTTTCCTCCAAAAACTAAAACTAGAACTACCATACAACCTGACAATCCCACTCCTGGGGGTGTACTTGGAGAAAACCATAATTCAAAGACATACATGCACTCCAGTGCTCATTGCTGCAGTATTTACAATGGCCAAGATGTGGAAGCAGCTTAAATATCCATCAACAGAGAAATGGACAAAGATGTGGTATATATACACATATATACATGTATATACAATGGAATATTACTGAGTCATAAAAAGGAACAATACAGAGATGTGGATAGACCCAGACACTGTCATACAGTGTACAGTAAGTCAGAAAGAGAAAAATAAATATCACAAAATATCACTTATATGTGGAATCTAGAAAAATGGTGCAAATGAACTTATTTGCAAACCAGAAATAGAGACACAGGTGGAGAACAAATGTATGGATACCAAGGGAAGAGGTGGGTGGTGGGATGAATTGGGAGATTGGGACTGACATATATACAGTACTATATATACAATATATAACTAATGGGAACTTACTGTATAGCACAGGGAGCTCTTCTCAGTGCTCTTTGGTGACCTAAATGGGAAGGAAATCTAAAAAAGAGGGGATATATGTATATATATAACTGATTCATTTTGTTGTACAGTGAAAATGAACATAACATTGTAAAGCAACTATGCTCCAATAAAAAATGAAGTGTTAAACTTCTGAATATGGCTGGGCAAGGTTGGGGGCTTCCTCAGTGGCTCAGCTGGTAAAGAATCCACCTTCAATGCAGGAGTCTGCCTGCAGCACAGGAGACCTGGGTTTGATCCCTGGGTTGGGAAGATCCCTGGAGATGGAAATGGCAGTTCACTCCAGTATTCTTGCCTGGAAAACCCCATGGACAGAGGTGCCTGGTGAACTACAGCCTATGGGGTAAAAAGAGCTGGACATGACTTAGTGAGTAAACCACAACCACTGGGCATGGTTACATTTAAATGACCCAAATGGCATAAACTGAAAGACGCCATACTTAGAATTGGATGTCCTGTCTGAGTCAGAGAAGGCTTGATGAAAAGATGGTGTGAAGATGTTCTGAAGGTATTCAGGTAAACTGGAGAAGATGGGGCTAATGGGGCTAGTACAGTATTACAACTAGCAGCAAAAACACAGAAGATGCAGTTCCAGGGTGTGCTGAGTGGAAGGAGATGGAGCATGGGCAGAGGAATCAAGGAGCAGGCATGGACTGGAAATGAACAACCAGCCTCAGGAAATCTAAATCCAATGGGACTGGGCAGGAATTCATCTCTATAAATCTGTTCCTAAGGCAGGAGAGGAACAGGAATATATAGACCAACATAAGATGGGTGGCTCGTTCTAAGAGGGCTTCAGAGTGTTAGGCAAAGTTTTGACTTGGGACCTGGGTACAAGGACAGACAGAAATTTGTTGCTCAGGATTTACTCATATGTGGATAGCCCCAATACAGTGTACAGTGCAAAAATTTTTGTGGAATCTAGAAAATGGTGCAAATGAACTTATTTGCAAACCAGAAATAGAGACACAGGTGGAGAACAAATGTATGGATACCAAGGGAAGAGGTGGGTGGTGGGATGAATTGGGAGATTGGGACTGACATATATACAGTACTATATATACAATATATAACTAATGGGAACTTACTGTATAGCACAGGGAGCTCTTCTCAGTGCTCTTTGGTGACCTAAATGGGAAGGAAATCTAAAAAAGAGGGGATATATGTATATATATAACTGATTCATTTTGTTGTACAGTGAAAATGAACATAACATTGTAAAGCAACTATGCTCCAATAAAAAATGAAGTGTTAAACTTCTGAATATGGCTGGGCAAGGTTGGGGGCTTCCTCAGTGGCTCAGCTGGTAAAGAATCCACCTTCAATGCAGGAGTCTGCCTGCAGCACAGGAGACCTGGGTTTGATCCCTGGGTTGGGAAGATCCCCTGGAGATGGAAATGGCAGTTCACTCCAGTATTCTAGCCTGGAAAACCCCATGGACAGAGGTGCCTGGTGAACTACAGCCTATGGGGTAAAAAGAGCTGGACATGACTTAGTGAGTAAACCACAACCACTGGGCATGGTTACATTTAAATGACCCAAATGGCATAAACTGAAAGACGCCATACTTAGAATTGGATGTCCTGTCTGAGTCAGAGAAGGCTTGATGAAAAGATGGTGTGAAGATGTTCTGAAGGTATTCAGGTAAACTGGAGAAGATGGGGCTAATGGGGCTAGTACAGTATTACAACTAGCAGCAAAAACACAGAAGATGCAGTTCCAGGGTGTGCTGAGTGGAAGGAGATGGAGCATGGGCAGAGGAATCAAGGAGCAGGCATGGACTGGAAATGAACAACCAGCCTCAGGAAATCTAAATCCAATGGGACTGGGCAGGAATTCATCTCTATAAATCTGTTCCTAAGGCAGGAGAGGAACAGGAATATATAGACCAACATAAGATGGGTGGCTCGTTCTAAGAGGGCTTCAGAGTGTTAGGCAAAGTTTTGACTTGGGACCTGGGTACAAGGACAGACAGAAATTTGTTGCTCCAGGATTTACTTCATATAATACACAAAATGAATTCAAAGAGGATCAGAGCCTAAAATACAAACTAAAACTGTAAAACTTCTAGAAAACAAAAAATTTCATAAGCTTAGGTCAACAAAAAATTATTAGACAAAACACAAAAATGATTCATCATAAAAGAAAAATATGACAGGTTGAATTTCATTACAACTTAGTACCACTCTTCCAAAACACCATTAATAAAATGAAATTGCAAGCTGCAGTTCATAATACATATAGTTGAGAAATGGACTGAATTTGGAATACACACAGAATTCTTCCCAGGGGGCATTAGTGGTAAAGAATCTAAGAATTTGCCTGTCAATGCAGGAGACACAAGTGACACAGGTTCTCTGTGTTTGGAAGATCCCCCGGAAGAAGGAAATGGCAATTCACTCCAGTGTTCTTGCCTGGAAAATTCCATGGACAAGGGAGCCTGGCGGGCTACAGTCCATGGGTTGCAAAGTCAGACACAACTGAGCACACATGCACACAGAATTCTTAGAACTCGGTAAGACCAAAACCCAGTAAAAAAGTTACAAAACTTGAACTAAAACTTCAGAAAAGAATATATACCAATGGACAGTAAGCACATGAAAAGATATTCAAATAATTATACATCTTGGAGATGCAGTTTAAAAACAATAAAATATAACTGCACATCCACTAGAAACACTAAACTATTAAGACTATGGGGCTTGTATGTGTGTATTTAGAGGAACTTAAAGGCAGAATTAATTTCTATGGGGCAAATTTTGATACAACTAGCAGCAAAACACAGAAGATGCAGTTCCAGGGTGTGCTGAGTGGAAGGAGATGGAGCATGGGCAGAGGAATCAAGGAGCAGGCATGGACTGGAAATGAACAACCAGCCTCAGGAAATCTAAATCCAATGGGACTGGGCAGGAATTCATCTCTATAAATCTGTTCCTAAGGCAGGAGAGGAACAGGAATATATAGACCAACATAAGATGGGTGGCTCGTTCTAAGAGGGCTTCAGAGTGTTAGGCAAAGTTTTGACTTGGGACCTGGGTACAAGGACAGACAGAAATTTGTTGCTCCAGGATTTACTTCATATAATACACAAAATGAATTCAAAGAGGATCAGAGCCTAAAATACAAACTAAAACTGTAAAACTTCTAGAAAACAAAAAATTTCATAAGCTTAGGTCAACAAAAAATTATTAGACAAAACACAAAAATGATTCATCATAAAAGAAAAATATGACAGGTTGAATTTCATTACAACTTAGTACCACTCTTCCAAAACACCATTAATAAAATGAAATTGCAAGCTGCAGTTCATAATACATATAGTTGAGAAATGGACTGAATTTGGAATACACACAGAATTCTTCCCAGGGGGCATTAGTGGTAAAGAATCTAAGAATTTGCCTGTCAATGCAGGAGACACAAGTGACACAGGTTCTCTGTGTTTGGAAGATCCCCCGGAAGAAGGAAATGGCAATTCACTCCAGTGTTCTTGCCTGGAAAATTCCATGGACAAGGGAGCCTGGCGGGCTACAGTCCATGGGTTGCAAAGTCAGACACAACTGAGCACACATGCACACAGAATTCTTAGAACTCGGTAAGACCAAAACCCAGTAAAAAAGTTACAAAACTTGAACTAAAACTTCAGAAAAGAATATATACCAATGGACAGTAAGCACATGAAAAGATATTCAAATAATTATACATCTTGGAGATGCAGTTTAAAAACAATAAAATATAACTGCACATCCACTAGAAACAGCTAAACTATTAAGACTATGGGGCTTGTATGTGTGTATTTAGAGGAACTTAAAGGCAGAATTAATTTCATATAGAAGAATGTCTAAAATCAGCCAAGAAATGTTTTAGAAAGAATACTTCCAGGAAACTGCCTTACTGCACATTTATTTGTACTTCCAGAAAACTGCTGTGATCACGATAGTACGGCATTGGTACAACAAGAAAAGTATGAGCAGAATAAACTAAAATATTTCAGAATCAGATCAAAGAATATAAATGAAACAATGTGGGAAAAAGAAAATTCCAAGGGGATAGGAAAAGAGTTTACTATATTTAAACAAATTTTTCTAGCAAATTGACTCCATCTAACCAATTAAAAAAATTTAGGATTCAGTTTTCTGTATTCATAAAAAAAAGGTCCTTATTGATGCATTTCCATATTTTGATAGCATGAACGTGGAGAAAGATGGGAAATAACAGAACGGCAGATAGTTTTACTGATTATCTAACAGGATGGGAGTGGAGGAAGTTGAGAGCAGATTATTAACTTATTGCTAGTTACAATATTAGTATAATGTTACTACACATAACTACTATATTATTAATAAAAGGAATAAAAATAATCTTGCATTTCATTTGTTATCATGAGCATGTTTAACATTTGAAACTTAATCTTACTAAAGACCCAGAGCTTTGCATATTGCACCAATAAGCCTTTATTATTGCTTTTTAAAAAATGGAATGTTAAATTCAAATGTATCAGTGAAAATTGAAGCCCCGATTTGCCTTTCTCCATGACTTTTCTCCCCGCTTTTCCATCCTTCCTTCCTTCTTAAAATAAGGAAACATATTTCAGTTAAAGTTTATTTTTGACAATAGGATTGTAATCAGAATGTTCCAATAATTATTTTTCATGATTATTTTCTTCCATAGTGAATCACATAAAATATCCAAAGCCAACAGATCACAGCCTAGGTGAAGAAGTTTGGGATTTCAAAAGAATGGAATAAGTTATAGGTGATGGTAGAGCTTTAAATGGAAAAAGTAGGCAACACTCGATGATCTAGGATTCTACAATGTATGCCAAGGAATTTGCACTTGATTCTGAGCTTGATGGAGAATTGGAAGGTTCTGAGCTTTCAGGAACATGGTGAGAAAGGTCCCTTGGGTGCTTGTGTGTAGAACAAACTTGGCAAAATGAAGGTAAATGTCCTGATGTGTGGACCTAAAATCCCATCTCTTGGTGCACTCAACTCTGTTTTAATTCCCAAATGATACAAGGATAATTCTGAAACAGTTCCAAATAAATGCCTCCAATCTATTTCTGCTGTGACACAGAGATTCAAATAACTTAAGTGCTTTTTTGTCCAAAAAAACTGAGATTTTTTTTATACTAAAACACTGTAAATTGTTGAAAGCATTTATGTTTTTCTAAATGGAATTATGTTACCAAGGACATGATTAATAGTGCTTCCTGTTCCACGCTTAAATGTGCCTCAGTTCACAAGTCCAAATATTATTAGAAAACGAGACTCCACAAGCTCCACAATTCACTTGCAAATCCTTTACATATTTATTTATCAAACATATATAGGTGATCTTGCCTCTGTCCTTTAGAGTCCCAGCTACCAAATGGAGGCATTAATTTCTGATAAAACTGTTTGATAAGCTTCTAGTATAATCCAGATCTCTTTAGGGTCCACAGTAGAAATCTCTTGCAAAATCAGTGTCTGGTTTCCTTTCTTTTTAGGCATAAAACAACTACACTTGCCAGCCCTACTGTAGTGAGGTGGGGCCATGTGACTGGTTGTTGCCAACGGACTAAAATAAATGGCAGTGACAGGCGTCTCTTCTGGGAAGAAGCACAGGAAGGGTGGTATGAGATCTCCAAGCTACCTTTTCTTTGCCATAGTAAGCAAGAAGGCCATGATTTACTTGAAAAAGCTATAAGATGATGAATTTTCTTATAGCACAGAACACTGAGTGACTGTATGAGGCATAGAGTCCTCTACTCCTCTTCTCTCCCAAAGTTTGTTGCACTCCAGGGTTCCCTGGGTTCTACTCACATAAAATATCCAAAGCCAACAGATCACAGCCTGTAATTGGGATTTAAAAATGGAATAAGTTATAGGTGATGGTAGAGCTTTAAATGGAAAAAGTAGGCAACACTCGATGATCTAGGATTCTACAATGTATGCCAAGGAATTTGCACTTGATTCTGAGCTTGATGGAGAATTGGAAGGTTCTGAGCTTTCAGGAACATGGTGAGAAAGGTCCCTTGGGTGCTTGTGTGTAGAACAAACTTGGCAAAATGAAGGTAAATGTCCTGATGTGTGGACCTAAAATCCCATCTCTTGGTGCACTCAACTCTGTTTTAATTCCCAAATGATACAAGGATAATTCTGAAACAGTTCCAAATAAATGCCTCCAATCTATTTCTGCTGTGACACAGAGATTCAAATAACTTAAGTGCTTTTTTGTCCAAAAAAACTGAGATTTTTTTTATACTAAAACACTGTAAATTGTTGAAAGCATTTATGTTTTTCTAAATGGAATTATGTTACCAAGGACATGATTAATAGTGCTTCCTGTTCCACGCTTAAATGTGCCTCAGTTCACAAGTCCAAATATTATTAGAAAACGAGACTCCACAAGCTCCACAATTCACTTGCAAATCCTTTACATATTTATTTATCAAACATATATAGGTGATCTTGCCTCTGTCCTTTAGAGTCCCAGCTACCAAATGGAGGCATTAATTTCTGATAAAACTGTTTGATAAGCTTCTAGTATAATCCAGATCTCTTTAGGGTCCACAGTAGAAATCTCTTGCAAAATCAGTGTCTGGTTTCCTTTCTTTTTAGGCATAAAACAACTACACTTGCCAGCCCTACTGTAGTGAGGTGGGGCCATGTGACTGGTTGTTGCCAACGGACTAAAATAAATGGCAGTGACAGGCGTCTCTTCTGGGAAGAAGCACAGGAAGGGTGGTATGAGATCTCCAAGCTACCTTTTCTTTGCCATAGTAAGCAAGAAGGCCATGATTTACTTGAAAAAGCTATAAGATGATGAATTTTCTTATAGCACAGAACACTGAGTGACTGTATGAGGCATAGAGTCCTCTACTCCTCTTCTCTCCCAAAGTTTGTTGCATGTGTACTCAAAACAAAGGGACAGGGCTTCCCTGGTGGTCCAGTGGGTAAAGAGTCTGCCTTGCACTTCAAAGGGTGCCGGTTCGATCCCTGGCCTGGGAAGATCCCATGTGCCGCGGAGTGGCTGGACCGATGTGTCCAATTACTGAGCCGGAGCTCTGGAGTGCATGTGCCCAGAGCCTGTGCTCTGCGACAACAGAGGCCACTGTGATGGGAGGCCCATATAGGTCAAAGAACAAAGACGGCTGAAAATGAATAAATGAAAGACCAATAAAAAAAAAAGTGGCCAAAAATCAAAAAAAAAAAAAAAAACACCCACAAAGTGACATTCTAAGTCACTAATATCCTAGGTTTTATTTGTTACTGAAACACTCCTGGCTTATGCTAAGAGTTTCAAATACTCCTCTAAGAATTAGATGACTACTCTGTTCGTCCTCAACTAGCTTCATGTTCAAATAATATTTTGAATAAGGAATACGATTCAAGTCTCTCCTTGAATCCCCATCACAGGTGGATATTAAAGCTGAAAAAATATTTAGGTCTTTCCTAGCATACCAAATGATCGTGTGGGTGTTGATTTAGAAGTTATCTAATTCTGCAGCTAGAAGTTGATGAGCTGATATAGGAAAACTGGTAGTCAATCTTACATTGTATATCAAAGCAAGATCCACTCTGTCTCTCAGCACAGTAACTGGTTAGCTCTGGGAGTAGTTTACTGCCCAGGGGAAAGAAGCAATTAGCTGAGTGTTTGCTAAAGGGACCATCTTTGTAGAATAGAGGATGGTGCCTTACAGGCATCTGCTTTCCCTTGGGTTTGAAGTTGTGAACAGAAAACAAGAACCCTTTGCCATTCTGATTTCTTTACTTCAGAAGCAGAGTATAACTTTCTGTTTCTCAGAAAGAAGAAAAAGGAATATTCTCAGGAGTCACATAGAAAGACCTCCTTAACACCCAAGAGCTCTTCTGAGAAACTGTTGGTGAAAGAAATAAAAAAAGTATCAAAACCTTCCAGACATATTAAGCATTGAAGCAGAAATGTTTTGTTAGAATGTTTTCAATTTACCAAACTAAACCCCTCATATTCTAATCATGGTGTTTGAAGTGTTCATGAAATGAATCAGTAACTCCCATTGTGTTTTCAGGTAGCTACATGTACCGAGGCTAGTTCCTGGGTGATAGAAGAAGACAGCATCTGTCTCCTGTGCTTGGCTTCAGTCCAGTTTCTCCCTCATGTTGGCCCACTATGTCCTCTTTCCCTGCTTTTCGCATCTCTACCCTGTCTTTCCCGTACAGCTCCTATGCCTGCTGACTACACTACCTAGCTGAGCATACGTAAATCCTTGGCTAGCCAAGGCAAGTCAGAACTTCAGACCTGGGCTTCCCTGGTGGTCCAGTGGGTAAAGACACAGCCTTGCAGTGCAAGAGGCGCCGGTTTGATCCCTGGCCTGGGAGGATCCCACGTGCCGCGGAGCTGCTGGGCCGATGTATCCAACTACCGAGCTGGTGCTCTGGAGCGCATGCGCCCAGAGTAGGTGCTCTGTGACAACAGAGGCCACCGCGATGGGAGGCCCACAGGAGCCAAAGAACAAAGACGGGTGAAAATGGATAAATGAAAGACCAACAGAAGTGGCCAAAAAAATAAAATAAAATAAAAATAAATCAAAGTCTATTCAAGGAAACAAAATGAAAGATGGTAAGAGCATGGTGATTGGTCTACAAACAAAGTTTATATAATATTTGAATTGAGAACTTGCAGACATACAAGCTGGGTTTAGAAAAGGCGAAAGAACCAGAGATCAAATTGCCACCATACAATGGATCATAGAAAAAGCCAAGGAATTCCAAAAAAAAAAAAAAGAAAAGATATCTACTTCTGCTTCATTGATTACATGAAAGCCTTTGACTGTGTGGATAACAAACTGTGGAAAACTCTGAAAGACATGGGAATGTCAGATCACATTA
Source organism: Tragulus kanchil (assembly GCA_022376925.1). Lineage (NCBI taxonomy): Eukaryota > Metazoa > Chordata > Mammalia > Artiodactyla > Tragulidae > Tragulus > Tragulus kanchil. The sequence continues at coordinate 131,759,628 of JAIOJX010000004.1, forward strand.
CCTGCCTTCTGAGAAACCTGGATGCAGGGCAAGAAGAAATAGTTCAAAATGGACATGGAACAATGGACTGGTTCAAAATTGGGAATGGAGTATGACACAGCTGTATATTGTCACTCTGCTTATTTAACTTATATTCAGAGTACATCATACCCAGTGCTGGATTGGATGACTCATAAACTATAATCCAGGTTGCCAGGAGAAATATCAACAACCTTAGATACCCAGATGATAGAGCTTTAATGGCAGTAAATGAAAAGGAACTAAAGAGTGACTTGATGAAGGTGAAACAGGAGAGCAAAAAAGCTGACTTAAAACTCAACATTCAAAAAACTAAGATCATGGCATCCAGTCCCATTGCTTCATGACAAATAAATGGGAAAAAAGTAGACACAGTATCAAATTTCTCTCTTGGGCTCCAAAACCAATGTCAAATTGTGACTTCATCCATGAAATTAAAAGACATTTTCTCCTTGGAAGAAATGCTATGACAAAGGTAGACAAGCGTATTAAAAAGGGAGAAAACCATCAAAAAAAATTTGCTGAAAGACACAGCCTTGCAGTGCAAGAGGCGCCGGTTTGATCCCTGGCCTGGGAGGATCCCACGTGCCGCGGAGCTGCTGGGCCGATGTATCCAACTACCGAGCTGGTGCTCTGGAGCGCATGCGCCCAGAGTAGGTGCTCTGTGACAACAGAGGCCACCGCGATGGGAGGCCCACAGGAGCCAAAGAACAAAGACGGGTGAAAATGGATAAATGAAAGACCAACAGAAGTGGCCAAAAAAATAAAATAAAATAAAAATAAATCAAAGTCTATTCAAGGAAACAAAATGAAAGATGGTAAGAGCATGGTGATTGGTCTACAAACAAAGTTTATATAATATTTGAATTGAGAACTTGCAGACATACAAGCTGGGTTTAGAAAAGGCGAAAGAACCAGAGATCAAATTGCCACCATACAATGGATCATAGAAAAACCCAAAGGGAAATTTCCAAAAAAAAAAAAAAGAAAAGATATCTACTTCTGCTTCATTGATTACATGAAAGCCTTTGACTGTGTGGATAACAAACTGTGGAAAACTCTGAAAGACATGGGAATGTCAGATCACATTACCTGCCTTCTGAGAAACCTGGATGCAGGGCAAGAAGAAATAGTTCAAAATGGACATGGAACAATGGACTGGTTCAAAATTGGGAATGGAGTATGACACAGCTGTATATTGTCACTCTGCTTATTTAACTTATATTCAGAGTACATCATACCCAGTGCTGGATTGGATGACTCATAAACTATAATCCAGGTTGCCAGGAGAAATATCAACAACCTTAGATACCCAGATGATAGAGCTTTAATGGCAGTAAATGAAAAGGAACTAAAGAGTGACTTGATGAAGGTGAAACAGGAGAGCAAAAAAGCTGACTTAAAACTCAACATTCAAAAAACTAAGATCATGGCATCCAGTCCCATTGCTTCATGACAAATAAATGGGAAAAAAGTAGACACAGTATCAAATTTCTCTCTTGGGCTCCAAAACCAATGTCAAATTGTGACTTCATCCATGAAATTAAAAGACATTTTCTCCTTGGAAGAAATGCTATGACAAAGGTAGACAAGCGTATTAAAAAGTAGAGACATCACTTTGCTGACAGAGGTGTGAATGGTCAAAGCTATAGTTTTTCCCAGTATTCATGTATGGATGTGAGAGTAGGACCTTAAAGAAAGTTCAGGTGCTGAAAAATTGTTGCTCTCAAATCATGGTGTTGAAGAAGGTTGATTGAGAGTCCTATGGACAACAAGGAGATCAAACCAGTGAATCCTAAAGGAAATCAACCCTGAATGTTCATTGGAAGGACTGATACTGAAGCTGAAGCTCCAATACTTTGGTCACCTGATGAAAGAGCTGACTCATGGGAAACAGACCCTAATGCTGGGAAAGACTGCTTGCAAGAACAGAAGGGGGTGAGAGAAACAAGATGGTTGGATGGCATCACTGACTCAATGGATATGAGTTTGAGCAAGCTCTGGGATATGGTGATGTCTTGGATAGAAACTGGAGAATTTCTGGGGATATATTGGGCATCAGGATATAGGGAATTTAGTGAAGAAGAGAGTGATTCAGATGAGCCTCAACCCCCAGATAAAATACCAAGACTTTTAATCCGTCCACTAGAAAGTGATATTAGTTCTGATGAGGCTGAGAAATGGGTGCAAATGATGTTGCCTAAAGAGAGTGTGTATGTTAACCTTAAAGGGAAAAAGTTTGTCTCTAAGAGAAGACATGGCCAGGCTAGCCAAAACACATCCAGCAGCAGTGAGGAATCTGCGGCTCACCGCCAGGCACCTCATCAGCCTGCCCCTCAGCAGCCTGCCCCTCAGCAGCCTGCCACCAGCAGACTCTCCGCCCTGAAAGCTGCTACTCACAAACAAAGCCTGAAAGCTGCAGACAGATCAGAAAAACCCTAACGGCAACATGCCGATCTTATCTATTTGCTTTTCTAAGAATAACTTAGTTTAACTCCTAGGTCACATTGTAGGTCTGCATGTTATAGAAGCCTGGAGCAGCTTTTTTTCCCTTAGGTCGTAAATTTGAATAAAATAAAGAGATAGACTGCCTTTTAATAAATATGATTTTTAGAATATAAATAAAAGCAGAAGTAAAGTATATGCAGCTGTGATTAGCTTCACTGTTTCTTTCTGATCTTGAATGCTTACGATGATTTACAATGCCTGGACTCTTGGAAGAAAAGAGGATGGCAGGGCGCTGCTTGGGAAACTGACCACTCGGCAGTTGCCCATCTGAAAGTTCAGCTAGGCCCCGACCCTTTAAATCATGGTGTTGAAGAAGGTTGATTGAGAGTCCTATGGACAACAAGGAGATCAAACCAGTGAATCCTAAAGGAAATCAACCCTGAATGTTCATTGGAAGGACTGATACTGAAGCTGAAGCTCCAATACTTTGGTCACCTGATGAAAGAGCTGACTCATGGGAAACAGACCCTAATGCTGGGAAAGACTGCTTGCAAGAACAGAAGGGGGTGAGAGAAACAAGATGGTTGGATGGCATCACTGACTCAATGGATATGAGTTTGAGCAAGCTCTGGGATATGGTGATGTCTTGGATAGAAACTGGAGAATTTCTGGGGATATATTGGGCATCAGGATATAGGGAATTTAGTGAAGAAGAGAGTGATTCAGATGAGCCTCAACCCCCAGATAAAATACCAAGACTTTTAATCCGTCCACTAGAAAGTGATATTAGTTCTGATGAGGCTGAGAAATGGGTGCAAATGATGTTGCCTAAAGAGAGTGTGTATGTTAACCTTAAAGGGAAAAAGTTTGTCTCTAAGAGAAGACATGGCCAGGCTAGCCAAAACACATCCAGCAGCAGTGAGGAATCTGCGGCTCACCGCCAGGCACCTCATCAGCCTGCCCCTCAGCAGCCTGCCCCTCAGCAGCCTGCCACCAGCAGACTCTCCGCCCTGAAAGCTGCTACTCACAAACAAAGCCTGAAAGCTGCAGACAGATCAGAAAAACCCTAACGGCAACATGCCGATCTTATCTATTTGCTTTTCTAAGAATAACTTAGTTTAACTCCTAGGTCACATTGTAGGTCTGCATGTTATAGAAGCCTGGAGCAGCTTTTTTTCCCTTAGGTCGTAAATTTGAATAAAATAAAGAGATAGACTGCCTTTTAATAAATATGATTTTTAGAATATAAATAAAAGCAGAAGTAAAGTATATGCAGCTGTGATTAGCTTCACTGTTTCTTTCTGATCTTGAATGCTTACGATGATTTACAATGCCTGGACTCTTGGAAGAAAAGAGGATGGCAGGGCGCTGCTTGGGAAACTGACCACTCGGCAGTTGCCCATCTGAAAGTTCAGCTAGGCCCCCGACCCTTTACCAGCTGAAAAAGTGACATGGGGACAGATGACAACGGGTTTTTCCTATAAAGGGGGTGGGGAGTAGATTGTGAGAGAGCTCGCTCATGCAACTCAACTGCGTCTGAGGTGAGAAGCTCTCTAGCTCTGGGATAAGAACTTTTTGTTATTTTGTTGATTGAGTTAAGGCTTTATATTGCTACTGACTGAGTTCTGAAGTTCTGAAATAATCTTACAGCCTTGAATTGTTGCTGTCTAAGTTCTGAACTTTAACTTTGATGTAACGTACTGAAGCTAGTTACTAAGATTTACTACTACTGACTTGATGTTCTTTATGTTAATAAATCTGATCTTGGCTTGAACTCCACGCCTTTTTACTGTTGAAGTTCTATTCTCTTAAATTAGAGTGAGCTACATTGTGTAGGTTGAAGTTCTCTGAAAATAATACAGAGTAAATTGAGTGTTTCCTCATTTCTATTAATCAGAGATAAGTAACTACACATTGCCTGCGACAGTGAAAGTTAGGGAAGCCCAGCTTGCTGCAGTGCACGAGGTTGCAAAGAGTTGGACAAAACTGAGCTATTGAATTGACTGCTGCTAACTTTGGTCAAGGAAACTTTCAGAGGATATGGAAGTGGGAGGATACTTGCAAGGAGGTGGTAATGGGATAATGGATTTGCAATATCAAAATAAGTTAACTCTATCATCAGCTATTAACCTAGGCTTTAAGAACTGGAAATTCAGAGTTGACCTCATACATTCTTGATAATAGCACAAAGGATTACTTCTACCACTTCCCTCATAAGACTGTAACATTAGAATGCTTTACTATCTACTTATCATCTTATTATGTTACTGTTTTCATTCATTTTAGTGCAACAGACTATTTTAACTCCATGACATAGCATAGACTTTCCCTGACTTACAATTGTTCTTCTTTGGGTTTTGATTTTATGATGGTCCAAAGCAATACATATTCAGTAGAAATCATACTTCAAATTCTAAATTTTGATATTTTCCTAGCAACAGGCTATAAATATTCTTATATTGTTAGGCAGAAAGCCTCAGCTCCCATCAACTGCATGATTCATGAGGGCAAATACTTGATACATGTACAAACATTCTGTATCCACACAATCATTCTGTACCCATACAACCATTGTTTCTCATTTTCAGTATTCAATGAGCTCCACGAGATATTCAGCATTTTATTATAAAATGGGCTTTGTGTTAGATGATTTTGCCTAACTACAAGCTACTGTACATGTTCTGAGTGTATTTAAGGTAAGCTAGGCTAAGCTGTGATGTTTAATATTTGTATTTACTGCATTCTCAACTTACTCTGTTTTCAACTCATGGTGGGTTTACAGAAGATGGAACCTTACCTTAAGTCAAGAAAGATCTGTATTGCTATATATGATCAATTTCATTGATATTTAACTATGCACTCTTTCTCACGTTTTATCTTCCCACTGACATTTCTGTTTTCATCTACTAGACTTAGGGAATGCCTTTTACTGTTGAAGTTCTATTCTCTTAAATTAGAGTGAGCTACATTGTGTAGGTTGAAGTTCTCTGAAAATAATACAGAGTAAATTGAGTGTTTCCTCATTTCTATTAATCAGAGATAAGTAACTACACATTGCCTGCGACAGTGAAAGTTAGGGAAGCCCAGCTTGCTGCAGTGCACGAGGTTGCAAAGAGTTGGACAAAACTGAGCTATTGAATTGACTGCTGCTAACTTTGGTCAAGGAAACTTTCAGAGGATATGGAAGTGGGAGGATACTTGCAAGGAGGTGGTAATGGGATAATGGATTTGCAATATCAAAATAAGTTAACTCTATCATCAGCTATTAACCTAGGCTTTAAGAACTGGAAATTCAGAGTTGACCTCATACATTCTTGATAATAGCACAAAGGATTACTTCTACCACTTCCCTCATAAGACTGTAACATTAGAATGCTTTACTATCTACTTATCATCTTATTATGTTACTGTTTTCATTCATTTTAGTGCAACAGACTATTTTAACTCCATGACATAGCATAGACTTTCCCTGACTTACAATTGTTCTTCTTTGGGTTTTGATTTTATGATGGTCCAAAGCAATACACATTCAGTAGAAATCATACTTCAAATTCTAAATTTTGATATTTTCCTAGCAACAGGCTATAAATATTCTTATATTGTTAGGCAGAAAGCCTCAGCTCCCATCAACTGCATGATTCATGAGGGCAAATACTTGATACATGTACAAACATTCTGTATCCACACAATCATTCTGTACCCATACAACCATTGTTTCTCATTTTCAGTATTCAATGAGCTCCACGAGATATTCAGCATTTTATTATAAAATGGGCTTTGTGTTAGATGATTTTGCCTAACTACAAGCTACTGTACATGTTCTGAGTGTATTTAAGGTAAGCTAGGCTAAGCTGTGATGTTTAATATTTGTATTTACTGCATTCTCAACTTACTCTGTTTTCAACTCATGGTGGGTTTACAGAAGATGGAACCTTACCTTAAGTCAAGAAAGATCTGTATTGCTATATATGATCAATTTCATTGATATTTAACTATGCACTCTTTCTCACGTTTTATCTTCCCACTGACATTTCTGTTTTCATCTAGGCTCATTTCCCTCTGCCCATAGAAAGACTTATTGTTTGTCTATACAGTCTTGATGACAGAATAACTCAAAGTCATTGCCAGGATATTTTCTTTGGGTACAGAAATCCAACTTGGCAGTTTTCTTACAGCACTTAAATAAGTCATTCAACTTCTTCCATCTTTTTACCTTTTCTGATGGGACGTGAACTCTCAGTGTGGGTTCTTTGAAAGTCATGCTCTTTTTTCTGTCACCTTTAATATTTTTTCGTGGTCTTTGATTTCCAGCCAGTTTGGCTATGAAGTGCCTAGCATGATTTTTCAAACTTTTACTAGTTGGGGTTCTCTAAGCTTCTTGAGTCTTTGTTGTGAGGCTTTCAATCAGTTATAGGAAATTCTTTACGATTGCCTGTTCGAAAATTTCTTCTGTCTCAGTCTATATTGTTTTCTCTTTTTTTGAATCTAATTATACAACATTAGAATTATATTAGCATATTCTATCTGATTAATGGGATTTCCTGGTGACTCAGACCATTAAGAATCTGCCTGCAGGGCTTCCCCTGGTGGTCCAGTGGATAAGGACACTGCCTTGCAGTGCAAGGGGCGCCAGTTCGATCCCTGGCCTGGGACGATCCCACGTGACGCGGAGCGACTGGACTGATTTGTCCGATTGCCGAGCCGGAGCTCTGGAGCGCATGCGCCTTGAGCCAGTGTTCTGCGATGACAGACGCCACAGCGATGGGAGGCCCACAGGAGCCAGAGAACAAAGACAGATGAAAATAGAGAAATGAAGGACCAATAGAAGTGGCCCGCCTGCTCCCCTCCCTCCCCAATCCGACTCCGCCCAAAATAAATAAATAAATCTTTAAAAAAAAAAAAAAAGAAAGAAAGAATCTGCCTGCAATGCAGGAGACCTGGGTTTGATCCCTGAGTAGTGAAGAGCTCATGAAAGAGGAAATGGCACCCCACTCCAGTATTCTTGCCTAGAGGATTCCATGGACAGAGAAGCCTGGGGGGGGGCTGCAGTCCATGAGTCACAAAGATTACTGCATTTTTGTTCCTTTTTCTTCTTTGTAATTTTTCTCTCTGTGTACTTTGTTACATATTTTCTATTCATCTACTATCCAGTTTAGCCATCTTCCAGTGAAGCCCACCTAATTATCAAATCCATTCATTAAATCCTTATTTAAAATGTTGTATTTTTTAATTATAGAATGTTCATTGGTTGCCTCTCATAGATTTCAATTCTATGAAATCTTTTATCTTTTCATGTATTTTTTTCATCTTTTTCTCTTCTTTTTTTCTAGCATACTAATCATAGTTAGTTTCAAGGTCATGTCTGCTAACCTCAAATTCTGAATCACTATTCGGTAGATTACCATTGTGTTTTTCTTCTATTGGTTGTTAACCAAATATTCTTGCCTTATCTCACATTAAATATTTTAAATTTACTGTGTACAAAAGAACTATAGTTTTCAGATGATACTATCTTCCCATAGATGGGATTTCACCTTTCCTCTGGTAGGCAGAGGAAAAAGTAGATCATGTGTCACCATAATCCAATCAGGGATTAAGCAAGGTCAGGCCTGGGTCACAGTTTTTGTAAACTTCAGTCTACTTCAGGTTCATCACTATTCCTAAGATACTGGGCTCCAGGATTTCCACTGACAGTCTGACAGTCTTAACTCTTTCACGTTGAAATTCAGGCAGTGACTTAGGCTCCAGGGGATTTTTTCCACTGACAGTCTGGAACAGTCTTTGTCCGATTGCCGAGCCGGAGCTCTGGGCGCATGCGCCTTGAGCCAGTGTTCTGCGATGACAGACGCCACAGCGATGGGAGGCCCACAGGAGCCAGAGAACAAAGACAGATGAAAATAGAGAAATGAAGGACCAATAGAAGTGGCCCGCCTGCTCCCCTCCCTCCCCAATCCGACTCCGCCCAAAATAAATAAATAAATCTTTAAAAAAAAAAAAAAAGAAAGAAAGAATCTGCCTGCAATGCAGGAGACCTGGGTTTGATCCCTGAGTAGTGAAGAGCTCATGAAAGAGGAAATGGCACCCCACTCCAGTATTCTTGCCTAGAGGATTCCATGGACAGAGAAGCCTGGGGGGGGGCTGCAGTCCATGAGTCACAAAGATTACTGCATTTTTGTTCCTTTTTCTTCTTTGTAATTTTTCTCTCTGTGTACTTTGTTACATATTTTCTATTCATCTACTATCCAGTTTAGCCATCTTCCAGTGAAGCCCACCTAATTATCAAATCCATTCATTAAATCCTTATTTAAAATGTTGTATTTTTTAATTATAGAATGTTCATTGGTTGCCTCTCATAGATTTCAATTCTATGAAATCTTTTATCTTTTCATGTATTTTTTTCATCTTCTTCTCTTCTTTTTTTCTAGTATACTAATCATAGTTAGTTTCAAGGTCATGTCTGCTAACCTCAAATTCTGAATCACTATTCGGTAGATTACCATTGTGTTTTTCTTCTATTGGTTGTTAACCAAATATTCTTGCCTTATCTCACATTAAATATTTTAAATTTACTGTGTACAAAAGAACTATAGTTTTCAGATGATACTATCTTCCCATAGATGGGATTTCACCTTTCCTCTGGTAGGCAGAGGAAAAAGTAGATCATGTGTCACCATAATCCAATCAGGGATTAAGCAAGGTCAGGCCTGGGTCACAGTTTTTGTAAACTTCAGTCTACTTCAGGTTCATCACTATTCCTAAGATACTGGGCTCCAGGATTTCCACTGACAGTCTGACAGTCTTAACTCTTTCACGTTGAAATTCAGGCAGTGACTTAGCTCAAGCATCCTCTCACTGGGGTCATTGTGGAGATTTTCTTCTGTTTTCCAGGGCATTTGGACGTTAGCTTCCCAAGCAGGTCATAATTAAAGAAATATCTTGTCTGGGTAACCAGTCATATGTCTGAGACCTTTTATTTTTCAAGTATTCTCATAGTAACAGCACACAACTTGTAAAAGTTTTCTCACCCTCTTTTTCTCCCTCGGTGGTCCTCTGAGGGACCCTCAGGACTCAGCCTTACCCCATGCCCCAAAAGAGCAAATATTTGTAATAAAAAAAATACTCTGCTGATCTTCCAACCAAAACTGAATGGTCTGTCCTGAGCAAAGAATCACCTTTTCCTTTGACTTTCATTATATTGTGAATATCTGCTTTACTTCCAACCCTCTGGCTGTTCTGGTTTTTCTGCTTATAGTACTCTTTTCCCACTGTTTTTAAATGTTCATTTTCATCTGTGTTTGATACTAATATTTGGTTCTGAGCACAAAACCTTTTACCTCTGAGCTTTAATATATGCCTATTTGATTAGAGCAATGATTTACATTTTTTTAAAGTGGAAGAAGGAATATGAAACCATCAATGAATGTAAATGAGTGGGCATAACCCTGTGTTAAAATAGAAACAGGCAGGCTGACATCCCAACTATACCAGCCCTTATTTTGACTGAGAAAAAGAACAAAGAATAAAATCAGCACCTGGGGCAGATCAGCAGTGTTTTAAGAGATTCTGAATGGCAGGGGGTGGGGAACCCACAAACTAATTATATATTTTTTCTACCTCCTTCAGTGATCTTCGGTGGGTTAATGGTAGGATAATTATAATCAACAAGGGCTGGAAGTTCCAGATAAGAGTTCAAAGGGTCTATGTTCTGTGCACTAGTAAAGAAAGCTGTTAAATGGACCTTCAAACTATATAGTTGGAAAGTAAACGTGCTTAATTTTTCTTATTTCAGAATCTCCAAAACTGTTGATTAAAAAGAAATCTTTTCTTCATTGATGTCTATTCTCTTGTCAAGAATAGATGCATACCTTTTCCTTAAGTACTTTCAATATAGAGTTAAAAGAAACAATATTCACTCCTGAGTCTTGGTACCTTGGATAATGCTATACTGTACCAATATCAAATATTCCTTAAACATATATTAACCTAGGGAGCAGGCAATGCCCCAGAGTTATATTCATTACAAGGAGAAATCCAGTGTAACACTAAGATTAAACCATGGACAACTCAAAAAAGAAAACAATTAATACATGGATAACAGGTCACTGAGTATGCAGTTAAATAATATTTAAGAGCATAAATCTCATGAATTGTTAATTATAATAACCAGTATTTAATGAGGAACTACTCTGTGCTCCTTAACAGCCTTACAAGGCAAGTATCATTTCAATTGTTTTAAAGAAGAAACTAAGGTTTAGAGATTACAGTATAAGAGCAAGTTCTAGAAACAAGGCTATTGGTGTTTGAATCCTGGCTTATTGAACTTATTGGCTCTATGAACTTGGGCAAGTTACTTAACCTTGCTGCTTCAGTTTCCCATACAGAAATGAAGATAATGATGGGACTTATCTCAGGGTAAAGTAGATGGCACATGGTAAGTGCTTATATGTCATGATGTTGAGTAAATCATTCAGTAAGAGCTTGCCTAAGATCACAATACTAGTAAGTGGCAGATCCAGGATTCCTGTTCAGATTCTAAATCTTAGCGAAAATGCCCTCAATGATTGTCCCAAATTAGACTGTATTTTTCCTGTTACATTTAACTAACAATTAGTATGTATTTGACCTTGTTTCACAAAACTCCCAAAAATAGTATCAATTGTTCTCAGTGCCTACTGCTTATTGAGTGCTTATGGCACAGAACCAGACTCTTAACAGACAAAGAAGATCTGACATTGCCCTGAAAATAAGTGTCTAGGGCTATGCTTGTTAAGAATGAGTGGACAACCATGGCCTCACAGTACCACAAGAGACAAGATTTCATAGGGTAAGAAATATTTAGAGGTCAGACAATTGCCAATAAACTATTTGCATCAAAGAAGAAAAGAGGGGAGAAAAAGGCCACAAACTAAGAAATACAGTCTTCCTCTGTCTGCTTTCATGCCTCATTTATGCTGTCATCTATAAGTCTGCTGTTCAGAGCAGCTGACATTTGTAAAATGATGCTTTTTTTTTTCTTTAAGTAGAAAACATAAAAAATGATACCACTATTGATTTAGCTCTGCTTTTGTTTCCCATGCAACATCACACCTGTGTCCAAATGGAGTTGTGTGCTTTTAGGGCATTTCTTGGTGTTATTTTTAAATTGGTCTTTATTGTTCCAGAACAAGTTAGCAGTAAAACCAGGATGGCATTGGGAAAAACGAAATTTCATAATTGTGCTGTCTGGTAACACTGACTGAATTTGTAAATCTCTTTATGGAGAAATACTGGACCTGAAATGCTGTTGTAAGCAAGTTGGCATTTATAAGCGCCAATGGCCACCACTCTAGAGACCTGTCATGGTAATAGTGATAAGACAATGGAACATGCCAGCTGTGCTGGGCTGCCTTCAATTTCAAGCAGGAAGCAGTGGGAACATGCTCCACATTGACCTTGTCACACCTCACCTCAGAGTCCTATACTGGTTACGCTTGTCTATTGAATCATATATAAATACCTCAGTCTTACTTGGAAAATTCTAGAAAATAAAACACCAAACCTATCTCCCACTACTTCATCTCATGAACACTCTACTTGATGCAAACTGAGCAACTTGTCCCTTCCCAAACAAGCTTCACATTTTCTTTTAAGCCAGTGAACACATATTCATTGGGCATTGCTATGGGCAGTGTGTTGGCTAATGAAGCTTTTTAGAGTATGGAAGGAAAGACTGACTTTCATTACAAGTGTTTCAAGTTCTATGAAGAAGAACAGAGCACTCTAGGAGTTTATAACATAGGGAAGCAGTCTGGTATGCGTATCAGGAAAGGTGTCAAGGGCTGTCCTGGTGGCTCAGATGGTAAAGAATCCACCTACAATGTGGAAGACCTTGGTTCCATCCCTGGCGTTAGGAAGGTCCCCTGGAGAAGGGAAAGATAACCATCTCCAGTATTCTTACCTGGAGAATTCCATGGCTCGTCCATGGGTTGCAAAGAGCCAGACACAACAGAATGACTTTCACTTCACTTCACTTCAAGGATCTCAAGGAAAAAAAAAGTTCTAAGATTAATAAATTTGGCAGATCTAGTGTAGAGCACTATAATGACTATAGTCAATATTTAATAACAACATAGCTAATAGCTATAGTTCATAACAATATACACTTGTAATTTGCTAAGAGAGTACATCTCAAGTGGTATCACTACACACACATACATACACACACAAAGGTTAAGAAGTCTGATTGGAGGTATGATTTTACAATGTATGTATACATCAAAACATCACATTGTACACCTTAAATATATTCAATGATGACGGGTCAATCATACCTCAGTTAACCTGGGATACACCAACAAATAACAAGGAACTGACACTGCTTCTATTCTAGAGGCAGGATTGTGGATGAGTTGCCCCTTCTGGTGCATTCTTTGATTCTCTGTTTTCCTGCTTTGCAACCTGCTGGTTCTTCCCTAGCAAACAGAGATGGCTGTTGTGGTCTGCAACGTAAACAATTTACAGAGTGTGAGGTTATTTTAAAATTCTCCATAAATTTTAAATCTATATTCAGAAAATGGACAATAAAGCCGTTCTTTAGTACCAGTTGTGCACATTTTTCTCCTTTCATCTCCCTTCAATCTATTTCTTCAATGGACTAATTGGAAGAAAGGGATTTCCAATCATTTACTCCCAACTTTGAAGAACAACCTTATGTCTACATGGGAAAGTACAGGAAACCATGTTTATCCAGAATTACTCTGCCAGTGCACTACTATTCAAAGACTTATAGAGAACAACATAAAGTAATAGTTTTTGTTGCTGGGCCACCTGGAAGCCTTGACATCAGTTGAGCTTGTGGATGCCGTAGCAACTGTAGCTTTGTAGTCATAGTAACAGCCTTGCACTCCAGAGGCAAAACCAATGAGCTTTAAGCATCACTTCATTCCAGCTAAGCTTCTCTGACCTTATCAGAGAGGAACAATATCTGTCTGTTCTTCCAAATGCATATGCTCCTCAGAGGGGAGGGTAAATTGTGCATAATGCACCTGATTTAAATGTCATACTTGGATTAGTCAAACAAGTGAATCCTTATTCTGGTTTGATGGATTAGATGACATGTTTGTTGTTTCTTTTTTTTTTAACTTGATTGTTGATTTCAGGAACATTTCTGTGAAAGCAGAGTATATAACACTCATGCTGTAGTTGTGATTATTAAGCATTTTGAAGGAGTAAAATATGCAGAGTCTCTTCAATGACACCAAATAGAAATCCACAGGGGACCTGGAAAATAATTTTCATTTGTTTTGTTAAAAGTTTTCCTCTTATGCAAAATGGTAATGAGGAACAATATCATATTTCACATTAATATGTCACACTGAGATTGCAGTAGCAAAAAACCAGTCATAAACTCAATCTACATGTGGCCTACAATATCTTTGACAGGCTTAGGACTCACCCTGAATATTTCTTTCCTAAACCGGATTAGGAAACTGTAGCCCTAAAAGGTATACATTCTGCTAGAGTGCCAGAGCTGAGCAACTCATTTAGAAAAAGGATATAAGTAATCCCTCTTTCGCTTAAGCTTCCTATATCCCTGTTTATGGATATATTATATATGATTATATAACCTCATATGCAAATGTGTAATAACAAATCAAATGGGTTTCCCAACTGTGTTAACTTAATTCTTATAGTTCACCTGAACTGTTTTACACTTCATAGTACATTTCATATCAAAAAAAAAAAAAAAAAAGATAGGGTTCCCCTGGTGGCCCAGTGGGTAAGGACACTGCCTTGCAGTGCAAGGGACGCCAGTTTGATTCTTGGCCTGGGAAGATCCCACGTGCTGCGGAGCGGCTGGACCGATGTGTCCCATTGCCCAGCCGGAGCTCTCGAGTGCATGTGCCAAGAGCCGGTGCTCTGTGACAAGAGAGGCCACTGCAATGGGAGGCCCACACAGTCCAAAGAACAAAGATAAATAAATAAAAGATCAGTAGAAGTGGCCAAAAAGACAACAACAAAAAAGATAGTTCAAAATACTGTTTTAATGTACTTTGAAATGCATTGATCTCCTTTTTTTCAGGTCAATTTTTCATTTATTCTATTCTACTCTTGTTTCTATTTTAAGCCAGTATAAGACAAAAGCTCCTCAAGGAAAATTATCCCTTATAAAGTAGCTCTAGTTAGGTAAATTTTTAAGGCTTCTTTTGTTGTTCAGTTGTTTAGTCATGTCTGACTCTTTATGACTCCATGAATTGCAGCACTCCAGGCTTCCGTGTCCTTCAATCATCTCTCAGAGTTTGCTCAAACTCATGTCCATCAACACGGTGACGCCACCCTACCATCTCATCTTCTGTAGTCCCCTTATCCTTTTGGCTTCTATTTTCCCCAACATCAGGGTCTTTTCCAATGATTGATCTCTTCTCATCAAGTGGCCAAAGTATTGGAGCTTTGGCTTCAGCATCAATCCTTCCAATGAATATTCAGGGTTGATTTCCTTTAAGACTGACTGGCTTCAGAATGGCCATCATCAACAAATCGACAGACAACAAATGCTGGAGAGGGTGTGGAGAAAAGGGAACCCTCTTGCATTGCTGGTGGGAATGTAAATTAATACAGCCTCTATGGAAGACAATATGGAGATTCCTTAAAAAACTAAAAATAGAACCACCCTATGACCCAGCAATCCCACTATTAGGCCTATATCCTGATGAAATCAAAAATGATAGAGGCACCTGTACCCCAATGTTCATTGCAGCTCTCTATACAATAGCCAGAACATGGAAGCAACCTAGATGTCCATCGACAAATGAATGGATCCAGAAGCTCTGGTACATATATACAATGGAATACTACTCAGCTGTTAAAAGAAATGCAGAAGACTCAGTCCTAATGAGGTGGCTGGCTCTAGAACCTATCATAAAAAGTGAAGTAAGTCAAAAGAAAGACAAGTATAGTATACTAACTCATATATATGGGATCTAGTAAGATGGTCATGATAACACACGCAGTGCAAGGGACGCCAGTTTGATTCTTGGCCTGGGAAGATCCCACGTGCTGCGGAGCGGCTGGACCGATGTGTCCCATTGCCCAGCCGGAGCTCTCGAGTGCATGTGCCAAGAGCCGGTGCTCTGTGACAAGAGAGGCCACTGCAATGGGAGGCCCACACAGTCCAAAGAACAAAGATAAATAAATAAAAGATCAGTAGAAGTGGCCAAAAAGACAACAACAAAAAAGATAGTTCAAAATACTGTTTTAATGTACTTTGAAATGCATTGATCTCCTTTTTTTCAGGTCAATTTTTCATTTATTCTATTCTACTCTTGTTTCTATTTTAAGCCAGTATAAGACAAAAGCTCCTCAAGGAAAATTATCCCTTATAAAGTAGCTCTAGTTAGGTAAATTTTTAAGGCTTCTTTTGTTGTTCAGTTGTTTAGTCATGTCTGACTCTTTATGACTCCATGAATTGCAGCACTCCAGGCTTCCGTGTCCTTCAATCATCTCTCAGAGTTTGCTCAAACTCATGTCCATCAACACGGTGACGCCACCCTACCATCTCATCTTCTGTAGTCCCCTTATCCTTTTGGCTTCTATTTTCCCCAACATCAGGGTCTTTTCCAATGATTGATCTCTTCTCATCAAGTGGCCAAAGTATTGGAGCTTTGGCTTCAGCATCAATCCTTCCAATGAATATTCAGGGTTGATTTCCTTTAAGACTGACTGGCTTCAGAATGGCCATCATCAACAAATCGACAGACAACAAATGCTGGAGAGGGTGTGGGGAAAAGGGAACCCTCTTGCATTGCTGGTGGGAATGTAAATTAATACAGCCTCTATGGAAGACAATATGGAGATTCCTTAAAAAACTAAAAATAGAACCACCCTATGACCCAGCAATCCCACTATTAGGCCTATATCCTGATGAAATCAAAAATGATAGAGGCACCTGTACCCCAATGTTCATTGCAGCTCTCTATACAATAGCCAGAACATGGAAGCAACCTAGATGTCCATCGACAAATGAATGGATCCAGAAGCTCTGGTACATATATACAATGGAATACTACTCAGCTGTTAAAAGAAATGCAGAAGACTCAGTCCTAATGAGGTGGCTGGCTCTAGAACCTATCATAAAAAGTGAAGTAAGTCAAAAAGAGAAAGACAAGTATAGTATACTAACTCATATATATGGGATCTAGTAAGATGGTCATGATAACACACGCAGTGAACTCATGAAAAAACAGAGAATAGACATAAAGACATTGTGGAGACCAAACAGTGGGAGGGAGTAACATGGAAACCTATACTGTCATGTGTAGAAAAGATAGCTATTGTCATTGTGCTAGGGGAATAGGAGTACCTACAACCACTTGGAGAGATGGTCTGGAGGGATGGGAGGGGGGGAACTGGGAGGGGGGAGGGTCAAGGGATATGCATATGAATGATCTGGGAACATACATGTACAAAAATAAATAAATAAATAAATAAATAAAAAGTAAAAAAAAAAAAAAAAATCAAATGAAAAAGAAAAAAAAAGAAAAAAAGATTGACTGGCTTGATCTCCTTGCAGTCCAAGGGACTATCTAGAGTCTTCTCCAACACCACAGTTTGACTACATCAATTCTTCGGCACTCAACTTTCTTTAAGGTCCAACTCTCATATCCAAACATAGCTACAAAAGCTGTAGCTTTGACTATACAAACCTCTCTCAGCAAAGTGATGTCTCTGCTTTTTAATATGCTGTCTAGGTTTGACATAGCTTTCCTTCCTAGGAGCAAGTGTCTTAATTTCACAGCTGAACTCACCATCCACAGTGATTTTGGAGCCCAAGAAAATAAAGTTTGTCACTGTTTTCATTCTTTCCCCATCTATTTGTCATGAAGTGATGGGACTGGATACCATGATCTTAGTTTCATGAATGTTGAGTTTTAAGCCAGCTTTTTTTCTTTTTTACCTCTTTCACCTTCATCAAGAGGTTCTAATCTGTCCCAACTCAAAGAAGAAACTCTACCTCATGGACTCAACTAATGTATATTAATGTCTGTTGAGCGAAATGCCATTGAAGGGACAAAGATGAACAAGAAATGGTTTTTCTCTCAAGAAACTTGCAGACAAGGCAATTAAAATGGATCATCTTTATCACTGTGTAATTGTCTTATGCAATAATTTTAAGACACAAAGTCTCCTTTTCTCATCTCTAACAAAACTCAAGGAGAACTATAAGTTTACTCTTCATTGACTTCATAGATTCATGTATTTGTTTTGTTGCTTTCATTTGGTTAACTCTAAGATCTGTAATGTTTTAAAAAAAATTTTAAGCAAGCCATTGTGCTTGAGATACATTTGGTTACCAGATTTTTGCAATTATGACTGTGCTGTGGCTGAGAATTTATTTTTTATTACTAGTTTAAAAATAACATCTTAAATATTTTACTGGATTGGAAGTTTTTTTCTGTCAGGAGACTCACATTTATTTGCTTCATGACATCCTTTTTTCCATAATCTGTACCAGATGAAGAAGGTGGTGTTGGTAAATATGTTGGAATGGTCATAAAATGGGCAAAAGAGTTTTATTTTAAATGAAACTCTTATTTAGTGAACTAAACTTGTAAGAAGTCATTGTCCAAGAAATGACTTCACGCATAAATTTTCAGCTGTTTATATGAAAAAAAAAGTCAAATGGAGAACATTGAATTTAGTATTTGGAAAATGACCTGATTTACCACTATGTCCTGATAATTTATAACTATGAATTTCATATTATTTAATATTATCCTTATTTGGTCATTGCAATCTTTGCAAACATTGGAGAAGCAGAAAAATTTATAGAAAGCTGTCTAGGTTTGACATAGCTTTCCTTCCTAGGAGCAAGTGTCTTAATTTCACAGCTGAACTCACCATCCACAGTGATTTTGGAGCCCAAGAAAATAAAGTTTGTCACTGTTTTCATTCTTTCCCCATCTATTTGTCATGAAGTGATGGGACTGGATACCATGATCTTAGTTTCATGAATGTTGAGTTTTAAGCCAGCTTTTTTTCTTTTTTACCTCTTTCACCTTCATCAAGAGGTTCTAATCTGTCCCAACTCAAAGAAGAAACTCTACCTCATGGACTCAACTAATGTATATTAATGTCTGTTGAGCGAAATGCCATTGAAGGGACAAAGATGAACAAGAAATGGTTTTTCTCTCAAGAAACTTGCAGACAAGGCAATTAAAATGGATCATCTTTATCACTGTGTAATTGTCTTATGCAATAATTTTAAGACACAAAGTCTCCTTTTCTCATCTCTAACAAAACTCAAGGAGAACTATAAGTTTACTCTTCATTGACTTCATAGATTCATGTATTTGTTTTGTTGCTTTCATTTGGTTAACTCTAAGATCTGTAATGTTTTAAAAAAAATTTTAAGCAAGCCATTGTGCTTGAGATACATTTGGTTACCAGATTTTTGCAATTATGACTGTGCTGTGGCTGAGAATTTATTTTTTATTACTAGTTTAAAAATAACATCTTAAATATTTTACTGGATTGGAAGTTTTTTTCTGTCAGGAGACTCACATTTATTTGCTTCATGACATCCTTTTTTCCATAATCTGTACCAGATGAAGAAGGTGGTGTTGGTAAATATGTTGGAATGGTCATAAAATGGGCAAAAGAGTTTTATTTTAAATGAAACTCTTATTTAGTGAACTAAACTTGTAAGAAGTCATTGTCCAAGAAATGACTTCACGCATAAATTTTCAGCTGTTTATATGAAAAAAAAAGTCAAATGGAGAACATTGAATTTAGTATTTGGAAAATGACCTGATTTACCACTATGTCCTGATAATTTATAACTATGAATTTCATATTATTTAATATTATCCTTATTTGGTCATTGCAATCTTTGCAAACATTGGAGAAGCAGAAAAATTTATAGAAAGCTACTTTGTCACTGAATTACAAAAATAACACGTTTGAAATGGACATGGGCTTCAGGTGGAAAAACTCCATTTTGAAAATAGGGAACTTGATATCTCTGAGTTTCCTTCCAATTTTGAATTTCAGCTTTGACTATTTCTTAACAATCCAACCAAACTGACTAACTGGTTGGCAACAGTGTGGACTTGTGGTCAAATAAAAGTTCTCTGAGTTTAGTAGGATTCTTTTAATTTACTTGCTTTAATTTTTTTCCTCGCTCTATGTTTTATTCTTCAGTTTATTTCATTTTAGCTTCTGCCAAGTCGAAGGGTGGTTCAAGAGTTATTAAGAGAGACCCACTATTTAGTATTCTCTTGGGTGAGAGTGTCTTAAATTGCACTGATTGGGATCTAAGCTAAACATGGAAAAGGAACTGAGAACAGAGAGAACAGGCTTTACAAGAAATATTTTCAGTCTTCTAAGATTTCTTCTGCATTTAAGATTTCCTTTTTCTCTATTATCTTACTATGGCTCGTCTCCATATACGAGGTTTATAAACTCATGGTCCTATGTGATTCTTGGATTCTGCAGAGGAAATCTGTGTGAGAAAATACATACACACACACACACACACACACACACACACAGTGATGCTGTCTCCTAGGGACACATCTCCTCCATAGGCAAACTGTGGTTTGAGAAAATTGGTCCTCAGAATCTCTTTATCAGCACCCTCATTTTGTCTTAGGGCCTCTTTCGAACACAGTGATTGTGTGGCACCCAGGTTTAGTGTTCCTTTTAGATCTCTGGGGAGGCATTTCCTCACCCACAGGGGTTACCCCCTTAAACTATTTCCTCCAGATCATTGAAGGTGTTTTTTTCATAAAATGGGCAAAAGAGTTTTATTTTAAAAGAAACTCTTATTTAGTGAACCAAACTTGTAAGAAGGCATTGTCAAAGAAATGACTTCACGCATAAATTTTCAGCTGTTTATATGAAAAAAAAAGTCAAATGGAGAACATTGAATTTAGTATTTGGAAAATGACCTGATTTACCACTATGTCCTGATAATTTATAACTATGAATTTCATATTATTTAATATTATCCTTATTTGGTCATTGCAATCTTTGCAAACATTGGAGAAGCAGAAAAATTTATAGAAAGCTACTTTGTCACTGAATTACAAAAATAACACGTTTGAAATGGACATGGGCTTCAGGTGGAAAAACTCCATTTTGAAAATAGGGAACTTGATATCTCTGAGTTTCCTTCCAATTTTGAATTTCAGCTTTGACTATTTCTTAACAATCCAACCAAACTGACTAACTGGTTGGCAACAGTGTGGACTTGTGGTCAAATAAAAGTTCTCTGAGTTTAGTAGGATTCTTTTAATTTACTTGCTTTAATTTTTTTCCTCGCTCTATGTTTTATTCTTCAGTTTATTTCATTTTAGCTTCTGCCAAGTCGAAGGGTGGTTCAAGAGTTATTAAGAGAGACCCACTATTTAGTATTCTCTTGGGTGAGAGTGTCTTAAATTGCACTGATTGGGATCTAAGCTAAACATGGAAAAGGAACTGAGAACAGAGAGAACAGGCTTTACAAGAAATATTTTCAGTCTTCTAAGATTTCTTCTGCATTTAAGATTTCCTTTTTCTCTATTATCTTACTATGGCTCGTCTCCATATACGAGGTTTATAAACTCATGGTCCTATGTGATTCTTGGATTCTGCAGAGGAAATCTGTGTGAGAAAATACATACACACACACACACACACACACACACACACAGTGATGCTGTCTCCTAGGGACACATCTCCTCCATAGGCAAACTGTGGTTTGAGAAAATTGGTCCTCAGAATCTCTTTATCAGCACCCTCATTTTGTCTTAGGGCCTCTTTCGAACACAGTGATTGTGTGGCACCCAGGTTTAGTGTTCCTTTTAGATCTCTGGGGAGGCATTTCCTCACCCACAGAGCCTCTGTCCTTGGGCTTTCAATCTCCCTCTCCTCTTTGAAAACTTATTTCCTCCAGATATTATGTTCTCAAGATGTCAATCTTTAAGACTAGCTATAATCTAGATTATTTTCTTAAAGACATTAATGAAGGATAAGGGCTTAAAGTGCATCTTCATTAAAGGACTCTTCAGTGCTTTAACCTCACTGAGCCAGGAATTTCTAGCTGGTTGGAGCTATTTTAAGAGCTCATGCCCTGCACTGTATAGCCTTTACCTCCTTCAGGGGTTGGTTGCTTACTGTCAACTGTGAGTCAGTACTGTTTACTCAGTTTAGATGCTAATAACTGGCATCTCGATTGATAAAACTAACAACTCTCATCCATCAAAAGTCTACGATGAGCCTGACTTAGTTTGTTAGGACTGCTCTAACAGAACACCACAACCTGACTGGTTTTAATGACAGAAATTTATTTACTCACAGTCCTGGAGGCTAGAAGTTCAAGGTCAGGGGGTCTGCCAGGTTGGTTTCTTCTGAGGTCTCTCTCTTTTGTGGCACATGGTAAGCCTCTCATTGTCCTCACATGGTCTTTCCTGGACCCACATCTCTACCCAAATCTCCTCTGCTTATATGGACAGCAGTTGTATTGGTTAGGACTCATCCCTATGATCTTGTTTTATCTTAATTACCTTTCAAGGTAATTAAGGACTTATCTCTGATGCAGGCACATTCTGAGGTCATGGGCAGCTTGGATTTCAACATATGAATTTTGGGAGGATACAATTCACCCTTTAATGGAGTTTCACATTATATTAAACAATGTACATATGTTGTCTATCATCATTAAAAAGAATCTATAGAGGTTCACTTTATTGTTCAATTTTTTTCTGTTGAAAATTGAGGGTCCAAAAGGATCAGTAACTTATCCAAGGTTGCCTAAGTACTAGGTAGTAAAATTGGAAATTGAGTTAAGCTTTACAGCTCCAAAGCTCATATTTTTCTGCTCTTCCACTCTGCCTCCAGCTAAAATTTATAGCCAGTAAGCCTGCTCCAAGACTCATTGATTATTCTTCCTGGAAATTTTTGTTTCATAGGGGATTGAAACTTAACTGATACGTAAGCAAAAAGTCTCCTTGAAAGAACGTGCTCAAAAAAAAGTACCATTTTCTTACAGTCAGGTTTTTTTTTTTTTTAGCTTGGTGATCATTAAAGACAGGACTTTTCCCCCCCAAAACAAGGAAATTTTGGAATTTTTACCATAATGATATTAATTAGCTTTTTAAAAAAATCTATCTAATGTGTATCTAGTCTCTAACCCAGCAAGACTTGTAAGGTGAACTGACTTGGGATCATCAATGTTTTATGAGGAAAGTAAGCCACAAAATCCTTAAGTATTTTTCAATTCAAGCATGTTTTTCAAAGGAAAGAGCTGTCTGAGCATAAATTAAGTACAGGCTTCTTTGTGATCGCCGTTTAGATCACTGGAAAACTAGACAAGATGCTTCCTTACTCATTCAAATTATTTATTTTGCTCATTATTGCTGCTACAGTATGCTGAAATAAGAGATTTTTATAGGGAGAAATGATCTGTGATGAGTTAGTTCTTTCATTTTTGATTTTTCAGCACAGAAAGTTTACATGAAAAGAAATTGATAATTTAAATCAAATGACAAAATAGTGACAATATTCCTAAGGAAGATAATAGGAAAGTGAAATTATTTTATGTTAACTTCTTGTTAAGGCTTTTTGTTTAAACATTCTAAAGAAAGGGAAAGAAAAGAATAAAAATTAGGGTTCGGGCATTAACATGGTAAACCTGGAGATGGAATGTTATGGAAATTGTGATAAAAACTTTATTTCTAGTCCTATACTTATTATAGAAAAATTAGAGGGAGGATACAATTCACCCTTTAATGGAGTTTCACATTATATTAAACAATGTACATATGTTGTCTATCATCATTAAAAAGAATCTATAGAGGTTCACTTTATTGTTCAATTTTTTTCTGTTGAAAATTGAGGGTCCAAAAGGATCAGTAACTTATCCAAGGTTGCCTAAGTACTAGGTAGTAAAATTGGAAATTGAGTTAAGCTTTACAGCTCCAAAGCTCATATTTTTCTGCTCTTCCACTCTGCCTCCAGCTAAAATTTATAGCCAGTAAGCCTGCTCCAAGACTCATTGATTATTCTTCCTGGAAATTTTTGTTTCATAGGGGATTGAAACTTAACTGATACGTAAGCAAAAAGTCTCCTTGAAAGAACGTGCTCAAAAAAAAGTACCATTTTCTTACAGTCAGGTTTTTTTTTTTTTTTAACTTGGTGATCATTAAAGACAGGACTTTTTCCCCCCAAAACAAGGAAATTTTGGAATTTTACCATAATGATATTAATTAGCTTTTTAAAAATCTATCTAATGTGTATCTAGTCTCTAACCCAGCAAGACTTGTAAGGTGAACTGACTTGGGATCATCAATGTTTTATGAGGAAAGTAAGCCACAAAATCCTTAAGTATTTTTCAATTCAAGCATGTTTTTCAAAGGAAAGAGCTGTCTGAGCATAAATTAAGTACAGGCTTCTTTGTGATCGCCGTTTAGATCACTGGAAAACTAGACAAGATGCTTCCTTACTCATTCAAATTATTTATTTTGCTCATTATTGCTGCTACAGTATGCTGAAATAAGAGATTTTTATAGGGAGAAATGATCTGTGATGAGTTAGTTCTTTCATTTTTGATTTTTCAGCACAGAAAGTTTACATGAAAAGAAATTGATAATTTAAATCAAATGACAAAATAGTGACAATATTCCTAAGGAAGATAATAGGAAAGTGAAATTATTTTATGTTAACTTCTTGTTAAGGCTTTTTGTTTAAACATTCTAAAGAAAGGGAAAGAAAAGAATAAAAATTAGGGTTCGGGCATTAACATGGTAAACCTGGAGATGGAATGTTATGGAAATTGTGATAAAAACTTTATTTCTAGTCCTATACTTATTATAGAAAAATTAGAGATATACATTTTCTATTAGTAGCAATGGTTATTTATTGTGGTCAAGTTATTTCACTGGAATAAATGTACTGAGTGGTGATAAGATATAATCCAGCAGTAGAGGGAAAAAAGAGGAATCGGGTCCCTCAGATCTAATAACTTAAAAATTAGTAATATTGCCAAAGTTAAATTTATAATTCTGTTGATAAATCCCTCACAGAAGTACAACACCTCTGTAGAGGTGTCTAAGACTACAATTATCTTAATATCTAGGCTGGCAACTATAGGGGCTAACCCTAGAGATTCCATTTTATGTGATAATTGGTCCTCCTCGAGGTCTTGGCAATTGACCCTTTTAAAAAAAAAAAATAATGTTGAATTCATTATTTCCTTTCTCTCTGAATATAAGTACAGTGTTCAAAAACTATTCTTTCACTTTTGTCTTGTATTTTTTGTAATGCTATTTAAAATTTTTTTATTTTACATTGGTGCATAGTTTATTAACCATGTTAGTTTCAGGTATACAGCAAAATGATTCAGTTATATGTATACATTCTTTTTCCAATTATTTAGGTTATTACAAAGTATTGAGCAGTGTTCCCTGTACTATACAGTAGATCCTTACTTCTAACCCTAATTAGGCACCTCACTCTTAGATACTCCTGATCTAATGACTCAGGAAGTGACTTGATGAGACTGTGGGTAGTTAATGGTAAATCTGATTTTTATGCAGAGAAATAGAAAATAAGTCTTCCTGTTATCAGAATATATGAAGGACAGTTTGCATGCAGGGACTTGGTACTGTGGTTTGGCATTGCACCCACACTTCTAGAAGGTGGACATGCAGACTTGAGATCTCTCAAATTTTATAGTAATGAGATAGTCCTGAAGAAGTTTACTTCTGGAAAAGAAAATTAAGTTTCTGCCTTATATATTAAAATTTTAGCCAATGACTAGCTTGAAGGAGTTCAAATTCAAAGATCATTTTATAGATTAAATTTTTAACAAACCGACTTGCAAGTTTTTGCATCTCTCATTACACCTGTGCCAGGAATGTAGGACATAGTAAAAATAAAAAATAAAAAAACCATAGCATCCTGCTAATAAATAGCTTATAAATAAGATTGTAATTCACTAGTTTATAGTGAACAAGCATGCTTAACCTGTTTGAGAGGGTCATGAATTCCTTTGGGAATCTTTTGATGTTTCTTCTCAGAAAATATAATGCATTTCCATCCAACATTTTTAGACAAACTAAAGTGTTCACAGAACCTTTAGAGACCATCAATGGTTACCAGTTTAAGAAACTCTGACATAAAGGAGTATAAATTACCAGTAACCAGTATATTTGTGTCATCAGTTGAGGTATTGATACTGATAAAGGAAAAAATGTTGAAAGTTGTTTGACCTGGCTATTTTCCAAGAACTGAGAAATAATTGTTATATTATCTCATCCAAGATAAGTTGCTCTGTTCAACAAAGAAGGTTGCATGTGAACATAGGTTGCCCTGAATTCCCTTGGCTAAGACCTCAGTAGATGCCAAATCCAAATGTGAAATGCTGGTCTGGATGAGTCCCAAACTGGAATCAAGATTGCCGGGAGAAATATCAATAACCTCAGATATGCAAATGATACCACTCTAATGGCAGAAAGTGCAGAGTGAATAAAGCGCTTCTTGATAAGAGTGAAAGAGGACAGTGAGAAAAGCTAGCTTGAAATTCAACATTCAAAAAACCAAGATCATGGCATCCTGTCCTATTACTTCATGGCAAATAGAAAGGGGGAAAAGTAGAAATAATAACAAACTTCATTTTCTTGAGCTTCAAAATCACTGTGGACAATGACTGCAGTGATGAAATTATAAGATGCTTGCTCCTTGGAAGAAAAGCTATGACAAACCTAGACAGTGTGTTGAAAAGCAGAGACATCACTTTGCCAACAAAAGTTTGTGTAGTCAAAGCTACGGTTTTCCCAGTAGTCACATATGGATGTGAGAGTTGGACCTAAAGAAAGCTGAGTGCTGAAGAATTGATACCTTTGAACTCTGTTGTTGGAGGAGACTACTGAGAGTCCCTTGGACTGGAAAGAGATCAAATCAGTCAATCTTAAAGGAAATCAACCCAGAATATTCATTGGAAGTACTGATGCCGAAGCTGAAGCTCCAATACTTTGGCTACCTGATACAATGAGATGAATCACTGGAAAAGACCCTGATATTGGGAAAAATAGAGGGTAGAAGGAGAGGATGAGATAGTTGAATGGCGTCACTGAGTCAAAGAACATGAGTTTGAGCAAGTGAACTGGAGTGTTTTAGGAAGTAGGAGGGAACAATGTATAAAGTAACTTTGGAAACGGCTTCTTCTGATAGGCAGAAGTGAGGAGAAATCATTTGAAGCTCTCTCTTACTCCTTTAAGATAAGAACCATGTCTCATTCATCTTGGGTGAGTGAGACATTTAGCACGGTGTCAGCAAGATGATGGTTTCAAACCATGTGTGAAGAACAAATGATGATACGTCATGGTTCACTTTGAACTTGTGTAGTGT
The DNA here is from genome assembly GCA_022376925.1 of Tragulus kanchil. Lineage (NCBI taxonomy): Eukaryota > Metazoa > Chordata > Mammalia > Artiodactyla > Tragulidae > Tragulus > Tragulus kanchil. The sequence continues at coordinate 131,786,460 of JAIOJX010000004.1, forward strand.
ACAATAGAGCAAAGTCAGAGATGGAAATAGAGAGATGAATGGCTGGACTATAAGAACAGATACATTCTGAGGAAGAGAAGAAGATGGTGCTGTGATCCATGGTTGGGGATGGACAGGACAGCTGCCTACCTTTCCCTTAGCTTACCATTTCCAAGCTGTGAGCCAACTTTCTTTGTCAGTCTCAACAACCCTTTTCTTGAAGACTTCCATTGCCCACTAGAGATACCTCAATTTCCATGCAAGGAAAACCAAAAGCACTAAAGAATTAGGAGCTTGGGGAATAGCCCTCAAATGATGTCAATGAGGAGCTGGTGAATAAATATCCTAGGTCCTTCAGTCAGGATAATTCTCTGGTGTATGTGCCATATTCTCTTTCATATAAAATCCAGACATAGCTGTCCATGGTGCTAACTTGCTTGGCGGCTCATGTTTTTGGTTTTTGTTTTTTGGCCTCCTCCCCTTCTATCACCTCCCACTGGTATGCTGTCTTGTTGATATTTCCTAGCAATTCCTTGCAAGTATTCTGTTTTCAGAATCTGCCTCTCAGAAACTGTATACAGTCAGTAAGAATGACATAGATCAGCAAGGGAAGTGAACTAGGCAAATCCAACTGTAGTGAGGGGCACCAATGGGTGAAGGCATGCGTAAAGGGCATAATGGGTGGTGATGCCATGTGTAGTCAAGATGATCCAGTTTGGACCAGCATTTGGAGAAAAGGAAGCATGAATGTACTCTGCATACCAAGGACCAAGGTGAGGCTAGAATCTAGTGTGTGTCACTTTGAAGGAGAAGTAACTGGTCCCACATGAAGTCCAATTAGATGAATTAGGTTGGTGATTCAAAGAACATATCAAAATGCAAATTGGAAGACATGGAAATCGACTAATTTCAAACCAAGCAAAGGACATTTAGAGATAGAAGGGTTTATACTGGTAAATACTAAAAACTACACGAACAAGTGAAAGTTCCTAGAACCCAGCAGAAAGGAGAGGTCTGACTGGATGATGACTGAAGAGTTAAACAATAGAAGAATCTGTTCGCTTTGTTCTGTCATTATCAGTCACTGTCACCTGCAGACCTTCAGCATGTCTGTAGGTAGGCAGATATCTGCTATGGCTATATACTTTTATATTCTTTCAATATTTGTTCAGTATTTGTCCTCTTCTCCTCTTTGCCTCAAGACGATGCCATTGGAATCTTCCCAGCACAGTCTCTTGTTTGTCCTCCCGGGTTTCTGTTTGGGGTCTTTAGGGCAGCATGACTTGATTTGTGACCTTTCCCTTAGCTTACCATTTCCAAGCCAACTTTCTTTGTCAGTCTCAACAACCCTTTTCTTGAAGACTTCCATTGCCCACTAGAGATACCTCAATTTCCATGCAAGGAAAACCAAAAGCACTAAAGAATTAGGAGCTTGGGGAATAGCCCTCAAATGATGTCAATGAGGAGCTGGTGAATAAATATCCTAGGTCCTTCAGTCAGGATAATTCTCTGGTGTATGTGCCATATTCTCTTTCATATAAAATCCAGACATAGCTGTCCATGGTGCTAACTTGCTTGGCGGCTCATGTTTTTGGTTTTTGTTTTTTGGCCTCCTCCCCTTCTATCACCTCCCACTGGTATGCTGTCTTGTTGATATTTCCTAGCAATTCCTTGCAAGTATTCTGTTTTCAGAATCTGCCTCTCAGAAACTGTATACAGTCAGTAAGAATGACATAGATCAGCAAGGGAAGTGAACTAGGCAAATCCAACTGTAGTGAGGGGCACCAATGGGTGAAGGCATGCGTAAAGGGCATAATGGGTGGTGATGCCATGTGTAGTCAAGATGATCCAGTTTGGACCAGCATTTGGAGAAAAGGAAGCATGAATGTACTCTGCATACCAAGGACCAAGGTGAGGCTAGAATCTAGTGTGTGTCACTTTGAAGGAGAAGTAACTGGTCCCACATGAAGTCCAATTAGATGAATTAGGTTGGTGATTCAAAGAACATATCAAAATGCAAATTGGAAGACATGGAAATCGACTAATTTCAAACCAGGCAAAGGACATTTAGAGATAGAAGGGTTTATACTGGTAAATACTAAAAACTACACGAACAAGTGAAAGTTCCTAGAACCCAGCAGAAAGGAGAGGTCTGACTGGATGATGACTGAAGAGTTAAACAATAGAAGAATCTGTTCGCTTTGTTCTGTCATTATCAGTCACTGTCACCTGCAGACCTTCAGCATGTCTGTAGGTAGGCAGATATCTGCTATGGCTATATACTTTTATATTCTTTCAATATTTGTTCAGTATTTGTCCTCTTCTCCTCTTTGCCTCAAGACGATGCCATTGGAATCTTCCCAGCACAGTCTCTTGTTTGTCCTCCCGGGTTTCTGTGCTCTTTAGGGCAGCATGACATTGGTAAGCAAGAGAATCAGGTCACAGGAGTCTGATCCAGTGATTATGTACTGGTTCCAGTTTTCTGCCTGCAGCATTGCTATTCATGTCTGTCTCTTGAACAATTTCACCAGTCTTTGCCACCAGCTCTAGTTCCTGTGGCTAGGCTATGTCCTGCCTTTCACCCCAGATTGTAAGTTGTCTTGCTTTCATTTTGGGAGTTGAACACTGCATGCTGAATTGTGCACTTTGGAGGTCACCACCCAGATAGTGCAGGCTCTTCTGACAGTTGAAAGTAGCACTAGGAAACGACCAAATCTGGGTTGCCACTGCTCTTGCTGCCGCTGCTACCACAGGAGCCCCTCTTTGTGGCAACTGCCCATTCGTCTTATGATCCATCTTTTTTAGCCCTTGGCTGACACTTCCAACATTGCGGAGAAACAATGACTGAAGGAGCAACAATGGATGTCATCTGGCTAAACAAAGCTGCTGGCTTTTAAAATGTCAAGGCTTTGCCTCTTCATAGCTCATTTTCCTTCTTCAAAATATACCTCACTCAAGTGCCCTAGGAAATAGCAAAGGTTCTTATTCCAATCTCCGGACATGTGAAGCTTATTGGTGAGGTGAGTCTAAAGAGCCTTGAACAGTTTCCTGTTGGTTATTGTAAAAGTCAAAATCATTATCAACCCCCTCAGGAAATAATGTGGCTGGAAGAGAACTAAATTTGAAATTTAGATATTCCTGGTTCATTTGAAAACCGCCAGAGTCAAGCTTATGGCATTCAATGACAACACTCTAATGGGGTCTCTGAGGGTTACAATAATCAGCTGAAAGATCATATAAAAACATCTGTCAGAGAGCTGACTGTCCAGCTAAATGTAGAATGATTCTAGTCATCGTTCCATCTACAGCCTATATGTTTGCGTTCTACACTACAAAATACTCAGTTTCATACAGCATAGTTTTAGTTATATTTGCATTCTACACTGCAAAAGACAGAAAGTGATAGGGCACAGTTTTATGCTAAATACTTTTTTGATAAGATAGCTTCTGATGATGAGAAAGATAAGCAAGAACCCAGCCAAGGAAGTAGCTCTTATAAAGTTAGTGGTAGCCTTAACTGTGTTCACATGTGTCTGTATTGGTTAATGATATGTAGTGTGAAATATAGTTATGCTTACCAATTATGTCATCTTATGGCAATCATTGGTTTGAGCCTAAAATATTCTAAATGTGAAACAGGTTAATCTGCTAAATTCTTATTTTATAAAAGATTTAATTGCAAGTACCCTTTTCCTGTTTCACCTACTACAAAAGCATCATAGTAGTTGACTCGATCATTTAAAGGCCAGAATAAGCTGGATGGATAGGAGGAAGGTGGAGGGAAGGACAACTTGCGTATCTTAAGATCTTTAATATCTGTGAAATTGAGAATCTACAGGAACTCATAACAAAGTCATAATATTGTACAGTACTGATGGGCACTTTAGTGTGTCAATTTACTGTGTAAATACAGTTTCACAGAAGTATGGAACATTTGGTGCTTATTTACTTTAAGAATATTATGGGTGTACTCTATACTTTCAGAGTTCTTCATAGTATTCAAATCAGGCTTCAAATCAAGTAAGGTAGGTAAGATACCAGTTTTTAACTGAGTGTTCTTAAGACAATTGCCCAACCATAAACTCAAATATAATTATAATAATCAACATTTATTTATTTCATTTTAGGGTAACAACTCTATTGAGATATAATTCACATGCCAAACAATCCACCCATTTAAAGTGTGCATTTGAATGACTTTTTTTTTTTTAAAGACTTATTTATTTATTTTGGACGGAGGTCGGGTTGGGAAGGGAGGGGAGCAGGCGGGCCACTTCTATTGGTCTTTCCTTTATTGATTTTCATCCCTCTTTGTTCTTTGGCTCCTGTGGGCCTCCCATCGCGGTGGCGTCTGTCGTTGCAGAGCACTGGCTCTGGGCGCATGCGCTCTATAGCTCCTGCTCGGTCATTGGACACATCGGTCCAGCCGCTCCACGGCACGTGGGATCTTCCCAGGCCAGGGCTCGAACCGGTGCCCCTTGCACTGCGAGGCGGTGTCCTTACCCACTGGACCACCAGGGAAGCCCTGCTCTTTCCTTTTTATTGAATGAAAGATTCTTTAAATTCTATCTTACTTCACAATTTTCAAAAGTTTCACAGACATGATTCATATAATCACATAATAATGTTTTTCTCTCTACCCTATGTTGCCCCTGCCTATTCCCTCTCCCTGCTGGTAATCACTAGTTTGTTCTCTGCCTGTGAGTTGCTTATTTTTTTTTTTTTTATTAACAGTTTGGTGTATTTTTTATATTCCACACATGAGTGATATCATGCAATATTTATCTTTCTCTGTCTGACTTGCTCTACTTAGTATAATGCCCTAAGGTCCATCCATGTTGTTGCAAATGGCAAAATTTCATACTTTGCTATGGCTGAGTAGTATTCTCAGCCACATATTCTTTACCTATTCATCTGTTGATGGACACTTAGTTTGTTTCCATATCTTAACAATGATAAATAATGTTGCTATGAACATTGAGGTGCATGTATCATTTTGAATTAGTGCTTTAGTTTTGAATATAAGCCCAGGAGGGAATTGACTGAGTCATTGGTAGTTCTATTTTTAGTTTATTGGGAGACCTCCGTGCTGTTTTCCATAGTGGCTGCGCAAGTTGACATTCTCCCCAACAGTGTGCAAGAGTTCATTCTCTCCACAGCTTTGCCAGCTTGTGTTATTTGTGTTCTTTTTGATGATAGACATGTTAACAGGCATGAGATGATACCTTATTGTTGTTTTTATTTGTGTTTCCACAATGATTAATGATGTTGAAGTATTTTTTCACATGCCTGCTGGACATCTGAATTTCCCCTCTGGAAAAATGTCTGTTCAATTCTTCCGTGAACTTTTCAAACTGGTTTTTTAATGTTCTTGTATAAGTTGTTTTTTTTTTTGGATATTAACCATTTTAATATGGTTAATTAATTTAATATGGTTAAGGAATTAAAATAGAAGGTAAAGGACCACAAACTTTATAGGTAAAGAAAACCTTTCAAAGGGAAGCCCCTGCAATGTGAAATCCAAATGAATACTTGGTGATTCATGGTGACTCAAGGGCCTTATAGTGAAGCTGAAGCTGAGCAGAATAGTGATATAGCTGAATTTCTGTGTTTTCTTAAAACCAATTGGTACATAGAAGATGCTTATCTCAATACGTAATAACTGATGCAATACTTTTTATTTCATGAACACTTACTTTGTGTTAGATACTAGGTCAAACTAAGTCTTCTACAGGTTGTATATCTTTTAATCCTTACATTGACTGTATATATATATATATATATATATATATATATATATATATATATATATATTATGAGCTGCATTTGCCCTCATTTCACAAAAGAAGAAGCTAAGTGTAAGATGAGTTAAGTAACATGTCTAACATCACCCAACCTATAAGAGATAGAACTGGGGTTCAAAATCAAGTATCTGATTCAAGAGACTGTTCAGAACAGTAAGCTGTAATGACTCCTGAGATGTTTATTCAAGATGAATTGGTTGCCGCTTATGATACCACTGATGGACCTATGACTTCCAAACCTTCTTTGTTAAATGGCAGGGTCCCTCTTTCCTCAAACTGAGGCACATGAGGAGCCAGATAAACTTAGAGGTGATAGACAGGGGTGGGAGCGACAGGAAAGTACCCTTCATTTTGGAATTGATAGAAATAAAATTTAGAATCCAGGCAACTGTTTTAAAGCAAAGGTTGTCACATAAACCCATATGCCTTGGATAGGTCAGCCATATGATAGGTTATCATTAGGTGTCTACAGATTAGTTAGAAATGCTTAATTTTCCTGGTTATTTTAATATGTATATATGTGCCTATGGATACCTGTATATGTTGTGTGCATAATGCACACAATTCACTTCAAAATTGCTGTTTAGTTACTAAGTTACATCTGACTCTTTGTGACCAAGGATGGTAGATCTCCAGGGATTTCCTAGGCAAGAATACTAGAGTAGGTTACTATTTTCTTCCTTGGAGAATCTTTCTGACACAAGGATCAAACCCATATCTCCTGCATTGTAGGAAGATTCTTTACCACTGAGTCACTGGGGGAGGCTCCACTTCAGAATAGACCTATTTTAAACTGATTCATGCACAGTTGATTCTGTGTTAAAAAAGAAATCTTAGACATGGTCAAGAAGTTAATTTTCTTATAAAGAAGGAAACTGTGCCTGAGTATTGGTTTATAGATTAATATTTTACTGGTATATCTTCATGAAAAGAACACTCAGGGTATATTGGCTCTATGGGCACAAATAATTTCCAATGTGGATTTGTGATGTGGTTATAATCCATAAATAATTGAAAGCTTATTTCATCAGTCTAAATTGGTTCTTTATCACTGGTTCAGTTTCATGAGATCAATACTCAAAGATGTATCTCTTTTAAGAGAGGGTCAACACTGGGAAAACAGTCAAGACTTCAGTCCCTCTCAAAAATATTTTTTAAATCAGTGTACAAATCATCCCCAATAGGCTAACTTAGGACTTTTCAGTATAACAATAGTGCATAATTGATACACATTCAGTTGAAAACATAATGCAAAGTTTGAATTCTATCCTTTTCCAGGCTTCCAATATGTGGCGCGACTCTCCTGCCTTCCCTCCCTACACTCCCCCAGTCTACACAGGGCAGTGGCAGTGAACCAAGCTCCAGATCAGCCACATGATCACAAGGGTAAATGACTGACACACTTTACAACTATTCTCTACCTAGACAGCTGTTCTGTATTATACTCTATTGTACTGTAATACAGTATTCAATAAATTCCATGGAATATTGAACATTTTATTATAAAATAAGCTTTGTATTAGATGACTTTTCCCAACTGTAGGTTAATGCTAAGTACTGTGTGCACATTTAAGGTAGTCTGAGCTAAGGTATGATGTTCAGTAAGCTAGGTGCATTAAATACATTTTTGATTCACAATGTTTTCAAATTATGGTGTGTTTATTGGCACATAACCAATTGTAAGTCAAGGAAGATTTGAGTAATATTGTAACTCTATTTCTTCAGTGATATAACAGTTCTGAACTAGTGCCAAGTACAAAAACCTCTAACAAAGTTCATTATGTGAACTGAAATATATGTGACTGAAAATGATTTAAAAATTTTTTTCCATTTAGTCTATAAATGGAAATATATTATTTTGAAGGTATTGGTAGTTCCCATATACTGTATAACAAACACAAACATTTATTCAGCTGGTAAATAGCACATCTAACTCTATTGGGAAGACACATGTAAATGGGAAATGTCTGCGATACAAAGAAGAGAGAGGGAGAAGAAGAAAAAAGAAGAAACTCCAATATAGGTGGCTATAAGTAACCCAGATTTAAAGCACATGAACATTCAACCAAGTAACTTCATGAATAAACCCCAGAAAACATTCTTTCTGGATAAGACTCAGGTTTATATAAAGCTCAAAAATGGGCACAAATAATTTCCAATGTGGATTTGTGATGTGGTTATAATCCATAAATAATTGAAAGCTTATTTCATCAGTCTAAATTGGTTCTTTATCACTGGTTCAGTTTCATGAGATCAATACTCAAAGATGTATCTCTTTTAAGAGAGGGTCAACACTGGGAAAACAGTCAAGACTTCAGTCCCTCTCAAAAATATTTTTTAAATCAGTGTACAAATCATCCCCAATAGGCTAACTTAGGACTTTTCAGTATAACAATAGTGCATAATTGATACACATTCAGTTGAAAACATAATGCAAAGTTTGAATTCTATCCTTTTCCAGGCTTCCAATATGTGGCGCGACTCTCCTGCCTTCCCTCCCTACACTCCCCCAGTCTACACAGGGCAGTGGCAGTGAACCAAGCTCCAGATCAGCCACATGATCACAAGGGTAAATGACTGACACACTTTACAACTATTCTCTACCTAGACAGCTGTTCTGTATTATACTCTATTGTACTGTAATACAGTATTCAATAAATTCCATGGAATATTGAACATTTTATTATAAAATAAGCTTTGTATTAGATGACTTTTCCCAACTGTAGGTTAATGCTAAGTACTGTGTGCACATTTAAGGTAGTCTGAGCTAAGGTATGATGTTCAGTAAGCTAGGTGCATTAAATACATTTTTGATTCACAATGTTTTCAAATTATGGTGTGTTTATTGGCACATAACCAATTGTAAGTCAAGGAAGATTTGAGTAATATTGTAACTCTATTTCTTCAGTGATATAACAGTTCTGAACTAGTGCCAAGTACAAAAACCTCTAACAAAGTTCATTATGTGAACTGAAATATATGTGACTGAAAATGATTTAAAAATTTTTTTCCATTTAGTCTATAAATGGAAATATATTATTTTGAAGGTATTGGTAGTTCCCATATACTGTATAACAAACACAAACATTTATTCAGCTGGTAAATAGCACATCTAACTCTATTGGGAAGACACATGTAAATGGGAAATGTCTGCGATACAAAGAAGAGAGAGGGAGAAGAAGAAAAAAGAAGAAACTCCAATATAGGTGGCTATAAGTAACCCAGATTTAAAGCACATGAACATTCAACCAAGTAACTTCATGAATAAACCCCAGACAACATTCTTTCTGGATAAGCAGAGACAGTTGTAAAGATATGTAAATGTAAATACATTTGATTAAAATGTATTTTAAGAATATTTGATTAAAATGTATTTGAATGCATTTAATATTTTGATATTAATGTTTTCAATAAATGAAACTAGGCTTCAACAATATGCAAACCAAGAACTTCCAGATGTACAAGCTGTATTTAGAAAAGACAGAGGAACCAGAATTCTAATTGTCAATATTCATTGAATCATAGGGAAAGCAAGGGAATTTCAGAAAACAGTCTGCTTCATTGACTATACTAAAACCTTTGACTGTGTGGATCACAACAAACTCTGGAAAATTCTGAAAGAGATAGGAATACCAAATAACCTTACCCTCTTCCTGAGAAAACTGTTTGCAGGCAAGAAGCAATAGTTAGAACCGGACATGGAAAAACAAACTGGTTCAAAACTAGGAAAGGAGTATGTCAAGACTATATAGTGTAACACTGCTTATTTAACTTGTATACAGAGTGCATCATGTGAAATGCTGGGCAAGAGGAATCCCAAGCTGGAATTAAGATTGACAGGAGAAATATCAACAACCTCAATTATGCAGATGATACCACTCTAATAGCAGAAAGTGAAGAGGAATTAAAAAGCCTCTTGACGAGGTTGAATGAGTAGAGTAAAAAAGTTGGCTTAGGGCTTCCCCTGGTGGTCCAGCGGGTAAGGACAGCGCCTTGCAGTGCAAGGGGCGCCGGTTAGATCCCTGGCCTGGGAAGATCCCACATGCCGTGGAGCGGCTGGACCGATGTGTCCAACTACCGAGCTGGAGCTCTGGAGTGCATGCGCCCAGAGCCAATGCTCTGCTGTGAGAGAGGCCACTGCTATGGGAGGCCCACGCAGGCCAAAGAACAAAGATGGAAATAAGCGAAAGACCAACAGGAGTGGCCAAAAAAAAAAAAGTTGGCTTAAAACTAAAACTCAACATTCAGAAAACTGAGATCATGGCATCTGATCCCACCACTTCATGACAAATAGAAGGGGAAAAAGTAAAAGCGATGACAGATTTTATTTTCTTGGGCTCCAAAATCACTGTGGACCATGACAGCAGCCAAGAAATTAAAAGACACTTGCTCCTTGGCAGAAAAACTCTGCCAAACCTAGACAGCATATTAAAAAGCAGAGACATTTTTCTGACAAAGGTCAATATAGTCAAAGGTATGGTTTTTCCAATAGTCATATATGGGTGTGAAAGCTGGGCCATAAAGAAGGCTGAACAGCAAAGAATTGATCTTGTGGTGCTAGAGAAGACATTTGAGAGTTCTTAGTCAATCCCAAAAGAAATCAATCCTGAATATTCATTGGAAGGACTGATGTGGTCATCTGATGCAAAGAACTGACTAAGTGGAAAAGCCCCTGATGCTGAGAAAGCTTGAGGGCTAGAGGAGAAAGGGAGTGACTGAGGATAAGATGATTGGAAGGAACCACCAACACGATGGACATGAATTTGAGCAAACTCTGGGAGACAGTGAGGGACAGGGAAGTCTGGCATGTTCCAGTACAATGGGGTTGCAAAGAGTTGGACACATGTTAGCAACTGAATAACAACAACCAAAGCATAGATTTTGATGCTAAGGTGGATTTCTTTGATTATGAAGAAAAGATGAGGAAAAAAAGAAGTCATCTTAATAAAGAAGACATAGAAACTCAGATTTTGCATGAGAGAGCTCCAAATTTGGGAAGTTAGCTCAGTGCCCAGGCTGCATTATTTTTGGATTAAGACCTGAAAGTCCCAGGACTGCAGGTTCCTGAAGGATCCAAATGGGTGCTGCTGCTCATTGGGCTCATAGTTTAAGTGGCTATAGGCTCCAAGTACAGAAGCATCCATGGACTGGAGTTATGGATGCTGGACATGTCATAAGTCCTCACCACAGTGTTCATGCCCTGTCATCATCCTTCACCTAAAACTCTGTGCTCAGTAAGGATCTGAGGAGCACATTCTTTTCTGGACATCACGGCAGGGAAGGACAGTTAATATTTGCCTTCACACTTCCAAATGTGGGAAAGCTCAGGCCTCCCCTCAGGTAAGTCAAGGTCTCAGAATTTGTTGGCTTGTTTACCTGGTCTATAAACAAGATTTTTTTAAAAAAATTAATGCTTGTAATTTCCAACTCAAAGTGAGCTGGAACATCAACCCCCAGAATAATTCTATGAAAAATAAACCCAACTCTAATTAGTAATTTCCTCATTTTTAAAGATGAGGCTCTGTAATGTTTAAAAGTTATACATTAAGAACCATTTGGGGAAATAAAAATTAATAATAAACCAAGACTGAAGACAGCCCTTCCCTTAAGATTAACAGTAAATCAAAAGGTGGGTTTTTTTCCTTCCAATTTTCTTGACATATAATTGACATACATCATGGTATAAGTTTATGATGTACAGTATAATTATTTTACATACATTATGAAATGATCATCATAGTAAGTTTAGTGAACATCCATATGTTCATATAAGATACAAAATTAAAGATGAGAACTCTTAGGATATACTGTCTTAACAACTTTCACATATAACATACAATAGTATTAATTACATTTATTGTTCTGTGTATATTACATCTCTAATACTTAGTTATCTCATAAGTGAAATTTTGTACCTTTTGACTGACTTCATTTAATTCCTCCTTTCCCCACCTTCCACCTCTGGTATCCACTATTTCGATTTCTTTTACTATGAGCTGTTTGTTTTTTAATTATCATTGATCTACAACACTTTTGGATGCTAAGGTGGATTTCTTTGATTATGAAGAAAAGATGAGGAAAAAAAGAAGTCATCTTAATAAAGAAGACATAGAAACTCAGATTTTGCATGAGAGAGCTCCAAATTTGGGAAGTTAGCTCAGTGCCCAGGCTGCATTATTTTTGGATTAAGACCTGAAAGTCCCAGGACTGCAGGTTCCTGAAGGATCCAAATGGGTGCTGCTGCTCATTGGGCTCATAGTTTAAGTGGCTATAGGCTCCAAGTACAGAAGCATCCATGGACTGGAGTTATGGATGCTGGACATGTCATAAGTCCTCACCACAGTGTTCATGCCCTGTCATCATCCTTCACCTAAAACTCTGTGCTCAGTAAGGATCTGAGGAGCACATTCTTTTCTGGACATCACGGCAGGGAAGGACAGTTAATATTTGCCTTCACACTTCCAAATGTGGGAAAGCTCAGGCCTCCCCTCAGGTAAGTCAAGGTCTCAGAATTTGTTGGCTTGTTTACCTGGTCTATAAACAAGATTTTTTTTAAAAAATTAATGCTTGTAATTTCCAACTCAAAGTGAGCTGGAACATCAACCCCCAGAATAATTCTATGAAAAATAAACCCAACTCTAATTAGTAATTTCCTCATTTTTAAAGATGAGGCTCTGTAATGTTTAAAAGTTATACATTAAGAACCATTTGGGGAAATAAAAATTAATAATAAACCAAGACTGAAGACAGCCCTTCCCTTAAGATTAACAGTAAATCAAAAGGTGGGTTTTTTTCCTTCCAATTTTCTTGACATATAATTGACATACATCATGGTATAAGTTTATGATGTACAGTATAATTATTTTACATACATTATGAAATGATCATCATAGTAAGTTTAGTGAACATCCATATGTTCATATAAGATACAAAATTAAAGATGAGAACTCTTAGGATATACTGTCTTAACAACTTTCACATATAACATACAGTAGTATTAATTACATTTATTGTTCTGTGTATATTACATCTCTAATACTTAGTTATCTCATAAGTGAAATTTTGTACCTTTTGACTGACTTCATTTAATTCCTCCTTTCCCCACCTTCCACCTCTGGTATCCACTATTTCGATTTCTTTTACTATGAGCTGTTTGTTTTTTAAGTATCATTGATCTACAACACTGGTTTAGGTTCTAATTTTAAAAAAATATATAGTGTTTCAACATTTCTATACATTTCAAAAAGATTGTCTTGATGTCTGATTAGCATCTGTCATCAAACCAAAAGGTGTTTTTGAAGCAAAATGATCTTCGATACAGAGTAAGGAGGAAGTGTGGTGTGTTTATGAAAAAGAAGATGCCTGATCTTACAAATTTATAGGACTCCAAGGTGAGAAGTGCAGTTCACCCCATACTTACAAGCTCTGTATCCACAGAAATAGAGGGGTGACTGAACTGCACTATTTTATACAAGGGACCTGGGCTTCCACAGATTTCAGTATCCACAGGTGAGCCTGGAACCAATCCCCCTGTGGATATCATGGGACAACTGTAATAAATAATTAACAAAGATGTTGTACTTGTAGATAGAAGGAGATACCTGAATGACACACAGAGAACTACAACTTAATGGGCTGGGAAATATGGTGCCACGGTAGGTTTAGGGAATAACATGGTGAAATAAATCAAGATGTTGAAAGCAAGAGGCAGGTTCGATTGACTTAAGGATGAAAGTGGACTTAAGAAATCTATCTGAAGCATCTGTGTATGAGAAGATGAGGATCTGAATCATGGAAATGGAAATTAAGAGATAAAACTCAGGAAAAAGGGCATTTCATGATAAACTTGATCTAGTATAAACCAAGAATTTCATTATGAGACTTTGAACACACTGGCCAGTGAGAAGAGCCAGCCATGTAAGAGCCAGATTTGAAAGGGATCGTTGGGAAGAGCGAATCATGAAAATCTTGGTAATTGCATTATCATAGTATTCAGTTATTATTTATTGAAATGATCATCATAGTAAGTTTAGTGAACATCCATATGTTCATATAAGATACAAAATTAAAGATGAGAACTCTTAGGATATACTGTCTTAACAACTTTCACATATAACATACAATAGTATTAATTACATTTATTGTTCTGTGTATATTACATCTCTAATACTTAGTTATCTCATAAGTGAAATTTTGTACCTTTTGACTGACTTCATTTAATTCCTCCTTTCCCCACCTTCCACCTCTGGTATCCACTATTTCGATTTCTTTTACTATGAGCTGTTTGTTTTTTAAGTATCATTGATCTACAACACTGGTTTAGGTTCTAATTTTAAAAAAATATATAGTGTTTCAACATTTCTATACATTTCAAAAAGATTGTCTTGATGTCTGATTAGCATCTGTCATCAAACCAAAAGGTGTTTTTGAAGCAAAATGATCTTCGATACAGAGTAAGGAGGAAGTGTGGTGTGTTTATGAAAAAGAAGATGCCTGATCTTACAAATTTATAGGACTCCAAGGTGAGAAGTGCAGTTCACCCCATACTTACAAGCTCTGTATCCACAGAAATAGAGGGGTGACTGAACTGCACTATTTTATACAAGGGACCTGGGCTTCCACAGATTTCAGTATCCACAGGTGAGCCTGGAACCAATCCCCCTGTGGATATCATGGGACAACTGTAATAAATAATTAACAAAGATGTTGTACTTGTAGATAGAAGGAGATACCTGAATGACACACAGAGAACTACAACTTAATGGGCTGGGAAATATGGTGCCACGGTAGGTTTAGGGAATAACATGGTGAAATAAATCAAGATGTTGAAAGCAAGAGGCAGGTTCGATTGACTTAAGGATGAAAGTGGACTTAAGAAATCTATCTGAAGCATCTGTGTATGAGAAGATGAGGATCTGAATCATGGAAATGGAAATTAAGAGATAAAACTCAGGAAAAAGGGCATTTCATGATAAACTTGATCTAGTATAAACCAAGAATTTCATTATGAGACTTTGAACACACTGGCCAGTGAGAAGAGCCAGCCATGTAAGAGCCAGATTTGAAAGAGGGGATCGTTGGGAAGAGCAGGACAAATTCAGTTTGGGATATTTTGAGTTTGAAAGCTTACAATTATTCACTTCTTTGTTATAACTCGCCTGATTATTCCGTGACTACTTAATGACTGCTTCCCTTGGGCATACTCTTAAGCTGTAGGGGAAGGAAGAGATCTTTTATGTCCTATAAATGAAGTTCTAATTCCTCACAAAAGAAAACAAAATTTTGAGATATTTTTCAGAATATTCAGTCTCTCTCAGGATATAATTGAGTTGATCACATGTGAAATGAAAGGATCTCCTGCCATATCTGTCAACAAGATACGTCATAAACATCAGCAATTTCTGGGCTCCAAATGTGAATGAGGGCTTCCAGAACTGGGATCTAGCAGGATGCTGTCACCCCCATGGTGATTGCTGAGACGCTGAGGGAATACAAGAGGCAAGGTGAACAAGAAAACAAGCTTTCCAGAGATAGCTGAGGGGCATATGAAAGGAGTGAATTTAGTGAGCCCAATGGCTAGAGTCTTCCCATACAAAGAATTCTAAATTCCTTAGCTTAATACCTGATCTTTGACCTTCAGACTGCCTGCTCCCTTTGAAGCAAACTTGTACATAGCCTGACTTCCCCTCCTGTCTCCCTGGAGCAGTTTTCTCAGAGCTACTAAGATGTTGTCTCCTGGGCCCAGAGTCCTAAATATTCCCACCAAATAAATAATTAACAAAGATGTTGTACTTGTAGATAGAAGGAGATACCTGAATGACACACAGAGAACTACAACTTAATGGGCTGGGAAATATGGTGCCACGGTAGGTTTAGGGAATAACATGGTGAAATAAATCAAGATGTTGAAAGCAAGAGGCAGGTTCGATTGACTTAAGGATGAAAGTGGACTTAAGAAATCTATCTGAAGCATCTGTGTATGAGAAGATGAGGATCTGAATCATGGAAATGGAAATTAAGAGATAAAACTCAGGAAAAAGGGCATTTCATGATAAACTTGATCTAGTATAAACCAAGAATTTCATTATGAGACTTTGAACACACTGGCCAGTGAGAAGAGCCAGCCATGTAAGAGCCAGATTTGAAAGAGGGGATCGTTGGGAAGAGCAGGACAAATTCAGTTTGGGATATTTTGAGTTTGAAAGCTTACAATTATTCACTTCTTTGTTATAACTCGCCTGATTATTCCGTGACTACTTAATGACTGCTTCCCTTGGGCATACTCTTAAGCTGTAGGGGAAGGAAGAGATCTTTTATGTCCTATAAATGAAGTTCTAATTCCTCACAAAAGAAAACAAAATTTTGAGATATTTTTCAGAATATTCAGTCTCTCTCAGGATATAATTGAGTTGATCACATGTGAAATGAAAGGATCTCCTGCCATATCTGTCAACAAGATACGTCATAAACATCAGCAATTTCTGGGCTCCAAATGTGAATGAGGGCTTCCAGAACTGGGATCTAGCAGGATGCTGTCACCCCCATGGTGATTGCTGAGACGCTGAGGGAATACAAGAGGCAAGGTGAACAAGAAAACAAGCTTTCCAGAGATAGCTGAGGGGCATATGAAAGGAGTGAATTTAGTGAGCCCAATGGCTAGAGTCTTCCCATACAAAGAATTCTAAATTCCTTAGCTTAATACCTGATCTTTGACCTTCAGACTGCCTGCTCCCTTTGAAGCAAACTTGTACATAGCCTGACTTCCCCTCCTGTCTCCCTGGAGCAGTTTTCTCAGAGCTACTAAGATGTTGTCTCCTGGGCCCAGAGTCCTAAATATTCCCACCAAATAAAATAACTCTCTATTTTCACGTTGCGATAATGAAACTTTGAAGTTTTTCCTGCAATTCAATGTGCTGCTCGCACATATAAATTTCAGCGAATTCAATTTAATGAATATTTATTGAGCATGTACATAGACTGAGCACATACATACATAAATTAGGATTATTTTTGTTTGCAGCACAAACATTCTTTGAATGTAAAATAAACCAGTCTTTTCATTTGGTAGTTGAATCATCTTCTAATTTTTTGTGATGATCATTCATTGAAATGTCTTTATTCTTAGTGAAAAGACAAGTTTAAACTTAGACTTAATCTGAATCTGTGCTGTAAATTAGTGAGGCTTGTCTGAATAATCTATTTCTTCTTATTTAAAAAAAAATAAAACAGGTCAAATGCGAAACAGGATTCACATTTAAACCAGACTTTTTAATAGTGAGATGAGAGGCAACTGTGTGTCTAGGACAGCCAGAGGACGCAGCAGCTCTGTGCTCCTCAACTTTATTCCTAATACTTCAGCACATAAGTCTATATCTGGAAGCATGGTTCTTACATTCCGAATCCTTTTCTCTTAAAAAAAGAATTTCTTGAGAAATCTTTGAGGAGAGTTTTGGTGGGGTGAGTTCATTTTTTACTCTTTACACTTTATTACATATCCTCGTACAGATTACTATTTCTATAAAGCAGGTCTGTAAAGACCTACTAAGTGACAGTGTTGGTCAAATGACAGTTTTCTTAAGGTAAACATTTTAAACTTCATGGGAAAAAATAACATACATATTTAACTGAAGCACTTCACTAACTCAAAATAAGTCTTCCCAAAGAACAGCAATTAATGAAGTATGTTTTCTTTCTAGAACGGATACAGTATTTATTGTCTTCTTTCATTGGAAAGATTATTTTAAAAATAAGGCATAACTAAGCAGATAATAAAGAGCATAATAGCAGTAGTGAGCCAGGGCAAAACAAGTTAGTAGCATGGGGGCCTGACTTCCCATACAAAGAATTCTAAATTCCTAGTAATACCTGATCTTTGACCTTCAGACTGCCTGCTCCCTTTGAAGCAAACTTGTACATAGCCTGACTTCCCTCCTGTCTCCCTGGATCAGTTTTCTCAGAGCTACTAAGATGTTGTCTCCTGGGCCCAGAGTCCTAAATATTCCCACCAAATAAAATAACTCTCTATTTTCACGTTGCGATAATGAAACTTTGAAGTTTTTCCTGCAATTCAATGTGCTGCTCGCACATATAAATTTCAGCGAATTCAATTTAATGAATATTTATTGAGCATGTACATAGACTGAGCACATACATACATAAATTAGGATTATTTTTGTTTGCAGCACAAACATTCTTTGAATGTAAAATAAACCAGTCTTTTCATTTGGTAGTTGAATCATCTTCTAATTTTTTGTGATGATCATTCATTGAAATGTCTTTATTCTTAGTGAAAAGACAAGTTTAAACTTAGACTTAATCTGAATCTGTGCTGTAAATTAGTGAGGCTTGTCTGAATAATCTATTTCTTCTTATTTAAAAAAAAATAAAACAGGTCAAATGCGAAACAGGATTCACATTTAAACCAGACTTTTTAATAGTGAGATGAGAGGCAACTGTGTGTCTAGGACAGCCAGAGGACGCAGCAGCTCTGTGCTCCTCAACTTTATTCCTAATACTTCAGCACATAAGTCTATATCTGGAAGCATGGTTCTTACATTCCGAATCCTTTTCTCTTAAAAAAAAAAGAATTTCTTGAGAAATCTTTGAGGAGAGTTTTGGTGGGGTGAGTTCATTTTTTACTCTTTACACTTTATTACATATCCTCGTACAGATTACTATTTCTATAAAGCAGGTCTGTAAAGACCTACTAAGTGACAGTGTTGGTCAAATGACAGTTTTCTTAAGGTAAACATTTTAAACTTCATGGGAAAAAATAACATACATATTTAACTGAAGCACTTCACTAACTCAAAATAAGTCTTCCCAAAGAACAGCAATTAATGAAGTATGTTTTCTTTCTAGAACGGATACAGTATTTATTGTCTTCTTTCATTGGAAAGATTATTTTAAAAATAAGGCATAACTAAGCATATAATAAAGAGCATAATAGCAGTAGTGAGCCAGGGGCAAAATAAATTACTGAAGCTATTCAACAAAAAGAAGCAAATAATAATATAATTTAGTTCAGTGATTTTATATTTCTGTTTAGGATAAGCATTCAAGAATTAAAAGTTAGAAAAATTGTCATTCAATGAATTCTGTGTGTATATAAACAATACTTCAATTGCCTGTGAATTGCCACTGGGTTAAGATCAAAAATGAAAAGGACAAACATCACTGGGAAAAAACGAACAGACCGAGGATAGGATAGGACAAGAAAAATGGAATGAGAAGACATAGCATCTAGAAGAATAGGTAGACACATACAAAGAGAATTCAAGAGAAGTTAGACAAGACGGACATGATTAAGCACTTTCTTAGATGTTTCTAAGCTTTCATCTTGCCCTGTTCATGTGAATCATGGGTTTGAAAAATGTTTATTTACCCTTCATTTTTTGGGATTCGAAATTGGCAGCATCACCTTTGTTCTTAATTTTCCAACTTCTCTTTAACCCTAACACTTCATCTGTTCTGCTCTTTTAAAATATATGTATGTATTTGTTTATTTATTTGGTTGCACTGGGTCGTAGTTATGGCATGTGAGAACTCATAGTTGTGGCCTGTGGCATCTAGTTCCTTGACCAAAAATCGAACCTAGGCCCCCTGAATTGAATGCACAGAGTCTTAGCCACTGGACCACCAGGGCGATCACCAAATGTCCTGTCCTTAATGATCCATTATTAGATTTGGGAAATTATTTGATATGACCCAAAACAATGAGAGAATATTATCCCTTGGATTTCTTTGAGGAGAGTTTTGGTGGGGTGAGTTCATTTTTTACTCTTTACACTTTATTACATATCCTCGTACAGATTACTATTTCTATAAAGCAGGTCTGTAAAGACCTACTAAGTGACAGTGTTGGTCAAATGACAGTTTTCTTAAGGTAAACATTTTAAACTTCATGGGAAAAAATAACATACATATTTAACTGAAGCACTTCACTAACTCAAAATAAGTCTTCCCAAAGAACAGCAATTAATGAAGTATGTTTTCTTTCTAGAACGGATACAGTATTTATTGTCTTCTTTCATTGGAAAGATTATTTTAAAAATAAGGCATAACTAAGCATATAATAAAGAGCATAATAGCAGTAGTGAGCCAGGGGCAAAATAAATTACTGAAGCTATTCAACAAAAAGAAGCAAATAATAATATAATTTAGTTCAGTGATTTTATATTTCTGTTTAGGATAAGCATTCAAGAATTAAAAGTTAGAAAAATTGTCATTCAATGAATTCTGTGTGTATATAAACAATACTTCAATTGCCTGTGAATTGCCACTGGGTTAAGATCAAAAATGAAAAGGACAAACATCACTGGGAAAAAACGAACAGACCGAGGATAGGATAGGACAAGAAAAATGGAATGAGAAGACATAGCATCTAGAAGAATAGGTAGACACATACAAAGAGAATTCAAGAGAAGTTAGATAAGACGGACATGATTAAGCACTTTCTTAGATGTTTCTAAGCTTTCATCTTGCCCTGTTCATGTGAATCATGGGTTTGAAAAATGTTTATTTACCCTTCATTTTTTGGGATTCGAAATTGGCAGCATCACCTTTGTTCTTAATTTTCCAACTTCTCTTTAACCCTAACACTTCATCTGTTCTGCTCTTTTAAAATATATGTATGTATTTGTTTATTTATTTGGTTGCACTGGGTCGTAGTTATGGCATGTGAGAACTCATAGTTGTGGCCTGTGGCATCTAGTTCCTTGACCAAAAATCGAACCTAGGCCCCCTGAATTGAATGCACAGAGTCTTAGCCACTGGACCACCAGGGCGATCACCAAATGTCCTGTCCTTAATGATCCATTATTAGATTTGGGAAATTATTTGATATGACCCAAAACAATGAGAGAATATTATCCCTTGGATTCAATTTTAGGTCAACCTATTAGATATCAACTCCAAGACAAATATATCCAGTAGATTTATTTCCCACCTCTGCCTTAGTTAAGAAAACTATAATAGAGACTGTTGTTGTGGACATAATGACATGGTATTGCAGTGTGTGTACACACACTTATACCCACACCCACAAACTAGGGATGCTTTTCTTCCTGCAAACTTGGCAGCATGCAGGTGACCGATGCCAAGTTCACAATAGTTCACGAAGTATTCTCATACTCTATGCCAGGTTGAATCTTTTGAGTGGTCCCAAGACATTATGAAAAACAAACATTAAAAAAAAAACTTTTATATTTAGGGAATTAGCTTATATAGAGACAGGATTAAGCTTTTTTATTTTAGAAGACACATTCAAATAAATCTTTATGGTTCTAGAAATATTAATAATATAAAGAGCTAATTTACACTAACAACTATATGTGTGAGGTTATGTGCTTGGTAGATCACAAGTCAGACTTTCTGTGGATAAAGAATACAAGCATTTGCAAGTATGTTTTTAATAATTTTTACAGAGTTTTGTTGTTCACAGACATGTATGTTCCCAGATCAGTCATATGCATATTCCTGGTCCCCTCCCGGCTCCCAATCTCCCCCATCCCACCCCTCCAGGCCGTCACACGAGCCCTTGTAGGTATATTTTTAATAGCTATTGTCTGTAACATGCGTTACAAACCTTCAATATTGCAGGTTCTTTGAAAAGAGCAGTGGAATAAGGTAGAATGACATAATTTTCTGTTTGATGCAAAAATTTAGTAACTTAAAAAACTGTTTTATTAAGGCAAATTATTTGTATTTTCACTTCTTTTTTGTTCTGCTCTTTTAAAATATATGTATGTATTTGTTTATTTATTTGGTTGCACTGGGTCGTAGTTATGGCATGTGAGAACTCATAGTTGTGGCCTGTGGCATCTAGTTCCTTGACCAAAAATCGAACCTAGGCCCCCTGAATTGAATGCACAGAGTCTTAGCCACTGGACCACCAGGGCGATCACCAAATGTCCTGTCCTTAATGATCCATTATTAGATTTGGGAAATTATTTGATATGACCCAAAACAATGAGAGAATATTATCCCTTGGATTCAATTTTAGGTCAACCTATTAGATATCAACTCCAAGACAAATATATCCAGTAGATTTATTTCCCACCTCTGCCTTAGTTAAGAAAACTATAATAGAGACTGTTGTTGTGGACATAATGACATGGTATTGCAGTGTGTGTACACACACTTATACCCACACCCACAAACTAGGGATGCTTTTCTTCCTGCAAACTTGGCAGCATGCAGGTGACCGATGCCAAGTTCACAATAGTTCACGAAGTATTCTCATACTCTATGCCAGGTTGAATCTTTTGAGTGGTCCCAAGACATTATGAAAAACAAACATTAAAAAAAAAACTTTTATATTTAGGGAATTAGCTTATATAGAGACAGGATTAAGCTTTTTTATTTTAGAAGACACATTCAAATAAATCTTTATGGTTCTAGAAATATTAATAATATAAAGAGCTAATTTACACTAACAACTATATGTGTGAGGTTATGTGCTTGGTAGATCACAAGTCAGACTTTCTGTGGATAAAGAATACAAGCATTTGCAAGTATGTTTTTTTTTAATTTTTACAGAGTTTTGTTGTTCACAGACATGTATGTTCCCAGATCAGTCATATGCATATTCCTGGTCCCCTCCCGGCTCCCAATCTCCCCCATCCCACCCCTCCAGGCCGTCACACCGAGCCCTTGTAGGTATATTTTTTTAATAGCTATTGTCTGTAACATGCGTTACAAACCTTCAATATTGCAGGTTCTTTGAAAAGAGCAGTGGAATAAGGTAGAATGACATAATTTTCTGTTTGATGCAAAAATTTAGTAACTTAAAAAACTGTTTTATTAAGGCAATGATTTTGTGGGTGAATTTCAGGAAGAGCTTGACTGTATATTTCTTGCTTGGCCTCTGTAGGATTGAAAAGTGTCCCCTCAAAGTCACATCCACTAAGGGTGGATGTAACAAGGTTAGCATGTAACCTTGTTTGAAATAGCATATTCACAGTTGTAATCAGTTGAAGATCTCAACATGAAATCATCCTAGGTTGAGAATGGGCCTTTAATCCAATGACTTGTGTCTTTGTAAGGAGAGAAGAGGACCTAGAGAGAGACATACATGAAGACAGGAAGATAACATGGAGATAAATATGGGTGGAGTTTGGAATTATGCTGCCACAAGCCAAGGAACACACTGAAAGTTAAAAGAGGAGGGGAGCGCCTCTTCTCTAGAGCCTTCCAAGAAGGCACAGTCCCTCTGGCACCTTGACCTCATACCCCTAACCTCAGGAATTATAAAAGAACAAACTCTTGCTGTTTTAAGCCACCTAGTTTGTGACACTGTGTCACAGCAGCCCTAAGAAATGAACACAGCCTTCCCTGCAACTGTAATCGGGTATCAGCTAGCACTGCAATCATCTGAAGGCTCAACTAGGCTAGGAGTCATTGACGATGAGTCAATGGTATTGCTGGCAAGTTGGTGCTGGCTGTTGGCTGTAAATCTGGCCAAGATTGTCAGCTGAAACTGCAATTAATCTCCATGTGAGCCTCTCCATGGGGCCACTTGGACTTCCTCAGAGCATGGTGGCTGATTTCCAAGAGGGAATGTCTTTAGAAGAAATTTCCTGAGAGCATGGTTTCTCAAAGACCAAAGTAGAAGCTGAATTTTTATCCTCAGAATTTCCAGAATGCAGCTTCTACTTCATTCTATTCATCAAGAAAGTAACTAAGAGCAGTCTATATTCAAGGGGGGGAAATTAGACTCCACCTCTCGATACATGCTGTCACTTCAGTTGTATCTGATTCTTTGCCACCATATGGACTATAGCCTGCAAAGCTCCTCGATTTAGGGGATTCTCCAGGAAAGAGTACTAGAGTGGGTTGCCATTTCCTCTTCAGGGATCTTACCCCAGGGATTGAACCATCCTTTCCATGTCTCCTGCACTGGCAAGTAGGTTCTTTACCATAAGCACCACCTGGGAAGTCCCACCTCTAATGGAAGGTGTCAAAAAGTTTTTCTCATTATCTTTTATCAGTTTCAGATTGCAACTCTACTATTTTCTAGCTAAGAGCAAGTTGCCAAACATCTCAGGCTATTTTCCCTTTCACAAAATGGAGATAACAACATTATTGATAGAAGGTTATTATAATAATTAAAATAAATTAAATAATGCTGTTTAAATCCTTGAAAAATAACATGATGTTCATGTGTACATATATAGATAATGGGTATACACATAAGTGGCAAATATAGTGGTTGGAGGGTATCACTGAGTTAATGGACATGAGTTTGAGCAAACTCTGGGAGATGGTGAAGGACAGGGAAGCCAGGTGTGCTGCAGTCCATGGGGTCACAAAGAGTTGAACACAACCAAGCGACTGAACAACAAATGAAGATATTAGCTATATAAACAGAATGCTAGTTTCAAAGGTGATATTTGTGGAATCCCCTGTTTATGTATCTTTTGCAGTTTTTATGTCTAGAATTCAAATGAAGATCATGCTTGGCTTTATGATAACACGGACACTGGGAGGGAAATGTAGGAGAGGTCACATTTTAGCTCTAAATGCCTGTGGAAAATCCTAATATCACTGAAAATTTTCAGTGGCCAGTGTCCCCTAGTCACCCCATCACAAGGCAAAAGGATTGGCAAAAATCTTAGATTTCCCTCTTATTTAGGTAAGGTTCTGTTTTATGTTTATGGAGCATTTTGCCACCTCTGACGCTCCTAGTCTGCTCCTGATTGCCGTAATGAATTCTCACCACATTTCTATACTGTGTTGCCCAGTTCAAGCTTTCCCTCCAGCTAGATGACATTTACCAAGAAGAAAGGGAGCTTTGTTTCTTAATATCTGGTCAAATAAACATTAGGAGTGTGATAGGACACAAGAAACCTTACTATTGCTGTCACTTCAGTTGTATCTGATTCTTTGCCACCATATGGACTATAGCCTGCAAAGCTCCTCGATTTAGGGGATTCTCCAGGAAAGAGTACTAGAGTGGGTTGCCATTTCCTCTTCAGGGATCTTACCCCAGGGATTGAACCATCCTTTCCATGTCTCCTGCACTGGCAAGTAGGTTCTTTACCATAAGCACCACCTGGGAAGTCCCACCTCTAATGGAAGGTGTCAAAAAGTTTTTCTCATTATCTTTTATCAGTTTCAGATTGCAACTCTACTATTTTCTAGCTAAGAGCAAGTTGCCAAACATCTCAGGCTATTTTCCCTTTCACAAAATGGAGATAACAACATTATTGATAGAAGGTTATTATAATAATTAAAATAAATTAAATAATGCTGTTTAAATCCTTGAAAAATAACATGATGTTCATGTGTACATATATAGATAATGGGTATACACATAAGTGGCAAATATAGTGGTTGGAGGGTATCACTGAGTTAATGGACATGAGTTTGAGCAAACTCTGGGAGATGGTGAAGGACAGGGAAGCCAGGTGTGCTGCAGTCCATGGGGTCACAAAGAGTTGAACACAACCAAGCGACTGAACAACAAATGAAGATATTAGCTATATAAACAGAATGCTAGTTTCAAAGGTGATATTTGTGGAATCCCCTGTTTATGTATCTTTTGCAGTTTTTATGTCTAGAATTCAAATGAAGATCATGCTTGGCTTTATGATAACACGGACACTGGGAGGGAAATGTAGGAGAGGTCACATTTTAGCTCTAAATGCCTGTGGAAAATCCTAATATCACTGAAAATTTTCAGTGGCCAGTGTCCCCTAGTCACCCCATCACAAGGCAAAAGGATTGGCAAAAATCTTAGATTTCCCTCTTATTTAGGTAAGGTTCTGTTTTATGTTTATGGAGCATTTTGCCACCTCTGACGCTCCTAGTCTGCTCCTGATTGCCGTAATGAATTCTCACCACATTTCTATACTGTGTTGCCCAGTTCAAGCTTTCCCTCCAGCTAGATGACATTTACCAAGAAGAAAGGGAGCTTTGTTTCTTAATATCTGGTCAAATAAACATTAGGAGTGTGATAGGACACAAGAAACCTTGAGTTCCTGTGGTCCGTTCCTCTCCTTCTCTTGCTCCACCTCAAACTTCTCCTTATTTCTTGGCTTCACGTTAGTGGTATATTCTTGGTTAATAAGCTTAAACCAGGAATTCTCCATCCCCTCCCCCAAGAAATTATAAGTATCAGTTAGTTTGAACTTGTATCATCAAAAAATATCTTTTTCCTTACACACTTCATCATAGAAGTGTTGTTGAGTATGAACCTGGGTTTTAGAGTGATGATGTCATCCAAGGATGCCACGTAATTGCAGGAGTCTGGGTTTTGTTCTGTTTTCACACTGTTCAAGTTCATTCAACATGGAGGCCACCAGTTCTTAAAATCCCAGATTCTGAAGCCAGACCACCTGGATTTGTAACTCTAGTTCTGTCATTGTCCAGCTCCATAGTCTTAGGCAGATTATCAAAATGTTTTATGCCCTGGTTTCCTCATCAGTAAGAGGGGGGTAATACAAATATCTGTTTATAGTTCTGATAATTGTGTGATATATGAAAGAGAATTTTAAAGGGTATCTGGCACCTAGTAAGTATTCAGTAAATATTTATTATTATATAATGATGTTAGGACTTGACAGATGAATATCCTTAATAATTTTGCATTTATTTCAAGTGCATGCCTGAAAAAATATAGCTCACATATCAAACCTGTAATTTCAGATTGTACTGTGGGGTTAAATAAAAGTCTATGGAAAATGTAGACTATTAAAATTAGCCTACATGTACACTGATAAGGAAAAAGTCACAATGGTGGACAGATAAATGACTAAAATTTGGGAAACACTTCCCTAGTTAGAAAAGAACTAGAAATTAACCCAGCAAATGAACACACTCTTTATTTATCCATCTGTAGGTCTCTCATAGGCTATGCCCTTAATCTGTTTATTTTTGATGATAGGTTTCTGCAACCAGTCTGTGTACAGATTTCCTGCTCCAGCTTTTACCAATGAGGCAGTTCCCTGAATCAAGATATGGTTGCTCTCAAAACTAGACAAGTATAACCTCTAAATGACTGCTATATTGCTGTCAGTCACATTCAAGTAATATGATAAATAGGGGACGAGGAGCAAGCCGATTTCACTTCTGATTTTCATTCACACCTTTTCCTCGTGGTCTGACCTCAGGCAAATGACTTACTCTTTCTGACTTTGTATTTTCCTTATCTGTAAAACAGAGATGGTAGATAATAACAGCTTTGTTTCCTTATGGGTATGTTATATTAAATAACATATGGTATGTGAAACTTCTCTGCGTCCATTGGGAAGAACTATGTACACAGATGTAAATACTGAGCTCATGGTTAGGCTATTAAAAATTATTACTAATGGTACTTTCAGAGGAAAATAGAAAATAGTCAAGGTTCTTAAAAGGGAGCAGATCTTAGTGGTCTGGCACAGACTATGGGGCTCTGGTCCAGGATATTTCTTTAATGGCCCGTATGAGTTGTGTGTCACAAAGTCCTCATCTGTAAGTAGGGATAATAATGCTCAGTTTGGGGATATTCTATAAATTATGTTTTAACATGAGTACAGTGCTTGGGGCAGTGACTTATTTTCAGTGTATGTTCACTAAGTTAACTATTAATGTCAAACTACTATCTCTAGACACTGCTGCTTAAAATTCAAAGTGCCTTACCTGGGTAATTTTTGTTCACACATGCAGTTTGGATTCTTTTTTGCTATGCACTTTTCATTAACATACAAGCTTTAATTGAATTGAGAAAAAGATTTTAGAGGACACATTATGAGTTCTTTCTCTTTTACTTACTGTATGTGATTTATCCCACTGAGTATTATTTTTTAACATTTGACTTAGTTTTACAACACCCGATGGTTAAATTTCCCCTAAGGCCAGTGGAATTAGAGAATAGTAATGAAACTATGGAGTCAGGAATTGGGCTGCTTGGATCTGAATCCCAGTTCTATCATTTCCTAAGTGTTTTGACTACCTTGGACAAATTGCTTAAGCTCTGAAACCATCAGTAACCTCAGGCATAAATTAGAAGTAATTAGTGTTTATCCCATGGGATTATTGAGGAGTTATTGAAGACTAAATGACTGCTATATTGCTGTCAGTCACAATTCCAAAAGTAAAACTAGACAAGTATAACCTCTAAATGACTGCTATATTGCTGTCAGTCACATTCAAGTAATATGATAAATAGGGGACGAGGAGCAAGCCGATTTCACTTCTGATTTTCATTCACACCTTTTCCTCGTGGTCTGACCTCAGGCAAATGACTTACTCTTTCTGACTTTGTATTTTCCTTATCTGTAAAACAGAGATGGTAGATAATAACAGCTTTGTTTCCTTATGGGTATGTTATATTAAATAACATATGGTATGTGAAACTTCTCTGCGTCCATTGGGAAGAACTATGTACACAGATGTAAATACTGAGCTCATGGTTAGGCTATTAAAAATTATTACTAATGGTACTTTCAGAGGAAAATAGAAAATAGTCAAGGTTCTTAAAAGGGAGCAGATCTTAGTGGTCTGGCACAGACTATGGGGCTCTGGTCCAGGATATTTCTTTAATGGCCCGTATGAGTTGTGTGTCACAAAGTCCTCATCTGTAAGTAGGGATAATAATGCTCAGTTTGGGGATATTCTATAAATTATGTTTTAACATGAGTACAGTGCTTGGGGCAGTGACTTATTTTCAGTGTATGTTCACTAAGTTAACTATTAATGTCAAACTACTATCTCTAGACACTGCTGCTTAAAATTCAAAGTGCCTTACCTGGGTAATTTTTGTTCACACATGCAGTTTGGATTCTTTTTTGCTATGCACTTTTCATTAACATACAAGCTTTAATTGAATTGAGAAAAAGATTTTAGAGGACACATTATGAGTTCTTTCTCTTTTACTTACTGTATGTGATTTATCCCACTGAGTATTATTTTTTAACATTTGACTTAGTTTTACAACACCCGATGGTTAAATTTCCCCTAAGGCCAGTGGAATTAGAGAATAGTAATGAAACTATGGAGTCAGGAATTGGGCTGCTTGGATCTGAATCCCAGTTCTATCATTTCCTAAGTGTTTTGACTACCTTGGACAAATTGCTTAAGCTCTGAAACCATCAGTAACCTCAGGCATAAATTAGAAGTAATTAGTGTTTATCCCATGGGATTATTGAGGAGTTTATTGAAGAGATGAGCTGTTAAATGTTTATTATTGTTACTACAAGATCAATTTACCATAAAATATGTGGAGCTACCCTTCAGATTGCTTATAGGGTAGAATTAGATATATGTTCAAGATTGGAGATAAAAGTATATATTTAAGAAATGACACTCTGACCCAGGTTTCTGACTCTCTGGGCAGGAGGAAACTTGAATAGACATGGCCTGCATTCTTTTGCTGCTGGAAAACTTTCTAACCCCCTCATTACTTCAGTAAAATGCAAGGATTCTGCACTGTTCTCCTTGTCTTTACTTGTCAATGGATTGTCTTACTACCTTTTCGTGTTTCTACACAGCACCTCATTTAAGTTGCCAACTTCTGAAGAGGCAGATGTTCATCTCAGGAATGTTTCTAGAATTCTCTCTCAAAGTATGGAAAACACTTGACAGTGGCGGTGACTGAGTCTTTGTTAAAATTGGAAGTTGAGCGCTATTTAACAGGTAGATGCCCAAGCCTAATGTAATTGGGCACACTACTGGGTTATCAAAGCCCATGGGACTTTCTGCCATGTGAAGTTTCTCATCTGCCTTCCAATTCAGACCTCAGTGAATCAATAATTTTAACCAAAAAATATAGTCATGCATTTCACAACTCTGGTTTTAGGAGCAGTGCAGACTTTTCAAAGTCTTGATCTGAGATCATTGAGATGAATAAATATATACATATATTTAAAGCCAAATATTTTAATCATTTTTTCTTACTACAACCTGAAGTGTCTATGCTATAGTGGACCATTAAGGTTTCTTTACCATCTTCTATACTATAACATTTCTAAAGGACATATATTGTTCACATGCTTTTACTATAAAATAACTTAGGCCAAGCCTAAAATACAATTTAACCTATGGCCACTAATTTATTTGAACTCTGTAGCAAATTCTCAGCAAGCTATGTGTTTGGCTCCATTCCCCAAGACCAGGATGGACTACTTAATCCTCCTAGGGATTCTCTACACAGTGAGCTGCTTGGATCTGAATCCCAGTTCTATCATTTCCTAAGTGTTTTGACTACCTTGGACAAATTGCTTAAGCTCTGAAACCATCAGTAACCTCAGGCATAAATTAGAAGTAATTAGTGTTTATCCCATGGGATTATTGAGGAGTTTATTGAAGAGATGAGCTGTTAAATGTTTATTATTGTTACTACAAGATCAATTTACCATAAAATATGTGGAGCTACCCTTCAGATTGCTTATAGGGTAGAATTAGATATATGTTCAAGATTGGAGATAAAAGTATATATTTAAGAAATGACACTCTGACCCAGGTTTCTGACTCTCTGGGCAGGAGGAAACTTGAATAGACATGGCCTGCATTCTTTTGCTGCTGGAAAACTTTCTAACCCCCTCATTACTTCAGTAAAATGCAAGGATTCTGCACTGTTCTCCTTGTCTTTACTTGTCAATGGATTGTCTTACTACCTTTTCGTGTTTCTACACAGCACCTCATTTAAGTTGCCAACTTCTGAAGAGGCAGATGTTCATCTCAGGAATGTTTCTAGAATTCTCTCTCAAAGTATGGAAAACACTTGACAGTGGCGGTGACTGAGTCTTTGTTAAAATTGGAAGTTGAGCGCTATTTAACAGGTAGATGCCCAAGCCTAATGTAATTGGGCACACTACTGGGTTATCAAAGCCCATGGGACTTTCTGCCATGTGAAGTTTCTCATCTGCCTTCCAATTCAGACCTCAGTGAATCAATAATTTTAACCAAAAAATATAGTCATGCATTTCACAACTCTGGTTTTAGGAGCAGTGCAGACTTTTCAAAGTCTTGATCTGAGATCATTGAGATGAATAAATATATACATATATTTAAAGCCAAATATTTTAATCATTTTTTCTTACTACAACCTGAAGTGTCTATGCTATAGTGGACCATTAAGGTTTCTTTACCATCTTCTATACTATAACATTTCTAAAGGACATATATTGTTCACATGCTTTTACTATAAAATAACTTAGGCCAAGCCTAAAATACAATTTAACCTATGGCCACTAATTTATTTGAACTCTGTAGCAAATTCTCAGCAAGCTATGTGTTTGGCTCCATTCCCCAAGACCAGGATGGACTACTTAATCCTCCTAGGGATTTCTCTACACAGTGAGCTGGAGGGATTTTATGGAACATACTGACACTGGTGGAAACTCATAAAATGTTATTAATGGCAAATATTTCAAAATCTTCCTCTTTCAACATAAATCATGAAATCTACCTCACTTGTGTAACACATGATGCACTCAAACAAAGCAAAGACTCAGAGGACAAATTTCTGTAAGGAAGGATGGGAAAGGAATGTGATCAATAGAATGGTATCCACAAGAAGGACTAACCACAATGATAAGCTCTCAAATTATCTTTAGATTATCACATAATTGCAGTACATGTTAATAAAGACCCTAAATACATAAAATTATGAATCTTCAACTAGTGTTGCATCAGTCTTTAGTCACTCTTCACACACACACAAAAAATAGTTGACAACTGGGGCTGTTAAGGAAATAGTTCTGGAACAGTCCAGTCTGTTTGTGCCCATGCTGGGCATCTGAATCTTAAATACCTCAAGACTTCTGGGGCCACACAATCCAAGTACCTCTTTTTCCCCTGATTTATCCTGATTAATAATAGGATACCAATGATTACCATGAAATCAAGAAGGTCAAAGTATTTTGACCCTTGAGAGTTTTACTATCACCAATGGGGCAACTTGCAACAGACTTTAAATTATCAAATAAGTTACCAAATCCATAGGCTCCCCTGATGGCTCCAATGATAAAGAATCTGCTTGCAATGGGGGAGACCCAGGTTTAATCCTTGGGTTGGGAAGATAACCTGGAGAAGGGAATGGCTACCAACTCTAGTATTCTTGCCTGGAGAATTCCATGGACTGAAGAGTATGGCAGGTTACAGTCCATGGGGTCACAAAGAACTGGACATGACTGAGTTTCTAACACATACGCACACACACATACACACACACACACCCCAAATCCACAGAATTTGAATATTAATTTTGAATATTAACCCTTATCAAATAAATCTCTTGAAAATCTTTTCTCCCAATCAGTAGGTTGCCTTTTTGTTTTTTTACCTTCACTATTCAAAATCTTTTAAGTTTGATTAAGTTCCATTTGTTTATTTTTTATTTTGTTTCCCTTGCCCAAGGAGACATATCCAAAAAAATATATTGTTAACACTAATGTCACAGTGAACTGTTTATTCTTTCTTCTAGGAGTTTATGGTATCAGGTCTCTCATGTAGGTCTTTAATCTATTTTGAGTTTATTTTTATATTTGGTAAACAGAATGATCTAGTTTGATTTTTTGGTAGTTCTCCAGTTTCCATGTAGGTAATTACAGATTAAGGAAGGATGGGAAAGGAATGTGATCAATAGAATGGTATCCACAAGAAGGACTAACCACAATGATAAGCTCTCAAATTATCTTTAGATTATCACATAATTGCAGTACATGTTAATAAAGACCCTAAATACATAAAATTATGAATCTTCAACTAGTGTTGCATCAGTCTTTAGTCACTCTTCACACACACAAAAAATAGTTGACAACTGGGGCTGTTAAGGAAATAGTTCTGGAACAGTCCAGTCTGTTTGTGCCCATGCTGGGCATCTGAATCTTAAATACCTCAAGACTTCTGGGGCCACACAATCCAAGTACCTCTTTTTCCCCTGATTTATCCTGATTAATAATAGGATACCAATGATTACCATGAAATCAAGAAGGTCAAAGTATTTTGACCCTTGAGAGTTTTACTATCACCAATGGGGCAACTTGCAACAGACTTTAAATTATCAAATAAGTTACCAAATCCATAGGCTCCCCTGATGGCTCCAATGATAAAGAATCTGCTTGCAATGGGGGAGACCCAGGTTTAATCCTTGGGTTGGGAAGATAACCTGGAGAAGGGAATGGCTACCAACTCTAGTATTCTTGCCTGGAGAATTCCATGGACTGAAGAGTATGGCAGGTTACAGTCCATGGGGTCACAAAGAACTGGACATGACTGAGTTTCTAACACATACGCACACACACATACACACACACACACCCCAAATCCACAGAATTTGAATATTAATTTTGAATATTAACCCTTATCAAATAAATCTCTTGAAAATCTTTTCTCCCAATCAGTAGGTTGCCTTTTTGTTTTTTTACCTTCACTATTCAAAATCTTTTAAGTTTGATTAAGTTCCATTTGTTTATTTTTTATTTTGTTTCCCTTGCCCAAGGAGACATATCCAAAAAAATATATTGTTAACACTAATGTCACAGTGAACTGTTTATTCTTTCTTCTAGGAGTTTATGGTATCAGGTCTCTCATGTAGGTCTTTAATCTATTTTGAGTTTATTTTTATATTTGGTAAACAGAATGATCTAGTTTGATTTTTTGGTAGTTCTCCAGTTTTCCCAATAGAACTTTAGAAGAACTTGCTTTTTCTCCTTGTATATTCTTGTCTAAATTGTCACAGATTAATTGACCATAGGTGTATGGGTTTACTTCCGGAATCTACATTCTGTTTCATTGATATATGTGCTTGTATTTGTGCCAGTACCATACTTTTTTATTACTGTAGTTTTGCAGTATAGTCTGAAGTCATGGAATGTGATACCTCCAACTTTATTCTTCTCTCTTAAGATTGCTTTGGTTAGTTGTGATTGTGACTCCATACAAACTTTAGAATTCTTTGTTCTAGTTCTGTGGAAAATGTGATGGCTGTTTTGATAGTGTGTGTATACGTGCTCAGTTGCATCTGGCTCTTTGCAATCTCATGGACTGTGGCCTGCCATGCTCCTCTGTCCATGGAATTTTCCAGGCAAGACATATTGGAGTGGGTTGCCATTTCCTTCTCCAGGGGATTTCCTTGACCTAGGGATAAGGCCCATGCCTGCTGTATCTCCTGCATTGGCACATGTATTCCTTATCACTTTCACACCTGAGAAGCTCTGTATTTTGATAGCATATATATTAAATAAGTAGATTGCCTGGATCAGTATGGGTATATTAACTCTTCCAACTCAAGAGCATAATATATATTTACATTTATGTTTATATCATCTTCATCAATGTCTAGTTTTCACAGAACAAGTCTTTCACAGGTCTTTCACTGTAAACAATTTTCTAGCTAAATTTATTCCTAGGTATTTTACTCTTTTTCACTCAATTGTACATGGGATTGTTTTCCTGGCTTCTCTTTCTGATAGTTATGCATTCTTCTGTATCACCTGATTAGTTGTAAATTACCTCTAGTGTATTTTTTTGTTTCAATTATTATATTCTTTAACTTTGACTTGTTCCTTTTTATATTTTATATTCTTTAAATTTCACTTTGTCTTATTCTTTTCTTGAGTTCAGTGAACATTTTTATTCCTATGGCATGAACTCTTCATAACATAAATTATTCATCTTTTTCAGTAGAGTTTTTCTTGTGTTTTTTCTTTTATTTGGAACACACTCCTCTACTCATTTTGCTTGATTTTTTCTGTTTGTCTCTATGCAATTAGGCAAAACAGTTACCTATTCTCATCTTGAAATGGCAACCCACTCCAATAGTCTTTCCTGAGAAATCTCATGGAGAGAGGAACCCAGCAGGTTATAGTCTATGTTGTCACAAAGAGTCAGATGCAACTGACTGAATAAATTATCCTGGTCTTCAAGGTGTGTCCCAGGATCGATGTGTTCTCATATAGTCTACCTGTGCCCAGTGGTTTTGGTAAGAGAGCTGAATCTGAAGTTAGGACAGTCTATGTGTTCTCCCAGAGTGCACTGGCAGCCATCACCTTGGTGGGACACAAGTTGGAGATTGAGGGGCTTTAGCCAGAGCCAGGTGTGAGCCAGGGCTTCTCTCAGGCTTGAAGGCAGTTTCCACTCAACAGAAGGAGGGACTTGGGCCCAAAGGGGCTGGAGTAAGAGCCCTGAGAGAGCTGGACTTCTCCTTACCCCATGGTGATCTCAGCCTTGATTCAAAGTAGGACCAAAGCCCAAGGTGCTGGAATAACAAATTTGAACTATTGATTTCCCCCAGGACAATGGCAACCTCTACCTTGTTTGGGGTCAGAGCCAGGGCCCCAGAGGCTGGAACCAAAAATATGAGCTAGTTCTACTTTTCCCTGATGCGATAGTAGTTTCTACCTTGGTCAGGAGTAGAGTCAAGGCCCAAGAAGCTAAATCTGCAAATCTAAGCTAGCTCCACTTATTCCCATCATGATAGCGATCTTTTCCTTGGTTAGAAGCACTGCCAGACCAGAAGAGACCCAAGAAGCTAAACAAACTAAGGTCCTAGGTATTTTACTCTTTTTCACTCAATTGTACATGGGATTGTTTTCCTGGCTTCTCTTTCTGATAGTTATGCATTCTTCTGTATCACCTGATTAGTTGTAAATTACCTCTAGTGTATTTTTTGTTTCAATTATTATATTCTTTAACTTTGACTTGTTCCTTTTTATATTTTATATTCTTTAAATTTCACTTTGTCTTATTCTTTTCTTGAGTTCAGTGAACATTTTTATTCCTATGGCATGAACTCTTCATAACATAAATTATTCATCTTTTTCAGTAGAGTTTTTCTTGTGTTTTTTCTTTTATTTGGAACACACTCCTCTACTCATTTTGCTTGATTTTTTCTGTTTGTCTCTATGCAATTAGGCAAAACAGTTACCTATTCTCATCTTGAAATGGCAACCCACTCCAATAGTCTTTCCTGAGAAATCTCATGGAGAGAGGAACCCAGCAGGTTATAGTCTATGTTGTCACAAAGAGTCAGATGCAACTGACTGAATAAATTATCCTGGTCTTCAAGGTGTGTCCCAGGATCGATGTGTTCTCATATAGTCTACCTGTGCCCAGTGGTTTTGGTAAGAGAGCTGAATCTGAAGTTAGGACAGTCTATGTGTTCTCCCAGAGTGCACTGGCAGCCATCACCTTGGTGGGACACAAGTTGGAGATTGAGGGGCTTTAGCCAGAGCCAGGTGTGAGCCAGGGCTTCTCTCAGGCTTGATGGCAGTTTCCACTCAACAGAAGGAGGGACTTGGGCCCAAAGGGGCTGGAGTAAGAGCCCTGAGAGAGCTGGACTTCTCCTTACCCCATGGTGATCTCAGCCTTGATTCAAAGTAGGACCAAAGCCCAAGGTGCTGGAATAACAAATTTGAACTATTGATTTCCCCCAGGACAATGGCAACCTCTACCTTGTTTGGGGTCAGAGCCAGGGCCCCAGAGGCTGGAACCAAAAATATGAGCTAGTTCTACTTTTCCCTGATGCGATAGTAGTTTCTACCTTGGTCAGGAGTAGAGTCAAGGCCCAAGAAGCTAAATCTGCAAATCTAAGCTAGCTCCACTTATTCCCATCATGATAGCGATCTTTTCCTTGGTTAGAAGCACTGCCAGACCAGAAGAGACTAGAAGGGGAGTCTGGTGCTTAATGAAAAAGCTTGGTGTGGGCTGATAGACAAACTGAGGAGGTCCTGGCAGGCTGGCCAGACCACAGGGCAGTTTTCAACCTGCTACATTTACTCTGGAACTGGGAACAAGCAAAGCTGTCTGCAAGGTCTTAAAGAGCAGAATATCAGCTTCCTACAGCCTCCAGTAAGCCCCACTGGTTTTCATACTAGCCAACGTTTCTTCCCAGTGCTGAACCCCAGGGATGGGATGCCCAGCATACAACTCAAAACTCCTCATTCCTTAGGGAAGATCCTTAAGCCTATGGCATTCCCTTCATCTTCTGGCTCACACACCGTAGCTGTGGATCCTGAATAGATCACATTTCCTGCCCTCCAACCAGACTTCAGGTGGTCCTTTCTGTATAACCTTCATCATAGAAAAGCTGTTCTGCTCGCCCTCAGGCCACCCTCTCAACTACATAGAAAGCTGCCCTCTATGTAGTTATAGTTTTGATGTGCTCATGGACAGGAGTGTAGCTCAGGGTTTTCCTACTTAGCCCTCTTGATTCCACCTCAGCTTTCATGGCTGAATGTGTTTTCAATCATTAGAGAACAGTGGGAGGAAAAAGTTACTTTTACTTCTTTTCTCTGCCTCACAAATCAGGGCCCTTTTCATTGGCTGAATGTGTTTTCAAGCTTAGCCTTGATCCCAAAGGCAGTTTCCACTCAACAGAAGGAGGGACTTGGGCCCAAAGGGGCTGGAGTAAGAGCCCTGAGAGAGCTGGACTTCTCCTTACCCCATGGTGATCTCAGCCTTGATTCAAAGTAGGACCAAAGCCCAAGGTGCTGGAATAACAAATTTGAACTATTGATTTCCCCCAGGACAATGGCAACCTCTACCTTGTTTGGGGTCAGAGCCAGGGCCCCAGAGGCTGGAACCAAAAATATGAGCTAGTTCTACTTTTCCCTGATGCGATAGTAGTTTCTACCTTGGTCAGGAGTAGAGTCAAGGCCCAAGAAGCTAAATCTGCAAATCTAAGCTAGCTCCACTTATTCCCATCATGATAGCGATCTTTTCCTTGGTTAGAAGCACTGCCAGACCAGAAGAGACTAGAAGGGGAGTCTGGTGCTTAATGAAAAAGCTTGGTGTGGGCTGATAGACAAACTGAGGAGGTCCTGGCAGGCTGGCCAGACCACAGGGCAGTTTTCAACCTGCTACATTTACTCTGGAACTGGGAACAAGCAAAGCTGTCTGCAAGGTCTTAAAGAGCAGAATATCAGCTTCCTACAGCCTCCAGTAAGCCCCACTGGTTTTCATACTAGCCAACGTTTCTTCCCAGTGCTGAACCCCAGGGATGGGATGCCCAGCATACAACTCAAAACTCCTCATTCCTTAGGGAAGATCCTTAAGCCTATGGCATTCCCTTCATCTTCTGGCTCACACACCGTAGCTGTGGATCCTGAATAGATCACATTTCCTGCCCTCCAACCAGACTTCAGGTGGTCCTTTCTGTATAACCTTCATCATAGAAAAGCTGTTCTGCTCGCCCTCAGGCCACCCTCTCAACTACATAGAAAGCTGCCCTCTATGTAGTTATAGTTTTGATGTGCTCATGGACAGGAGTGTAGCTCAGGGTTTTCCTACTTAGCCCTCTTGATTCCACCTCAGCTTTCATGGCTGAATGTGTTTTCAATCATTAGAGAACAGTGGGAGGAAAAAGTTACTTTTTACTTCTTTTCTCTCTGCCTCACAAATACTAGTTCTGGGGGCTTCATCCTTGATTCTGCTCCATTTGTAGGCTTTTACTGGGATTGAACTTAAGTCATCACATCATACCTTCTAAAATTGCACAAAAATTTTCTTTTACCTATATCTCCTCCCTAACACTCAAATTTGATAGATTTTGAAAATTTGGAGGGGAGGAGGTGTGATCTATTCAGGATCCATAGCTTTGGAGTGTGACCCAGAAGATGAAGGGAAAGTCATCGGCTCAAGGATCCTCCCTTAGAAATGAGGGGTTTGAGTTGTATTTTGACATATTTTCTAATAGGCATTTGTTTAATAAAAAAAAGTTTGTTATTTTGTTTTTACTTTTTCCCTCATAAATGTGCTGATTGCTCTTGGATTGCTCTCATATTTTTCAATCTTCAGAAGTTGTATACTAAGACAAAATTTAGTTTAGATAGGGGTCAGGATAGAAGAAACAAAATCCAGACTTGGACATCCTTGGGATTTTTCATGTTGAGTTTATCTGTGAAGCTTGTCCGCAGTTTGGAAAAACAGTTTTAGAATCTAGAACCCTTGGTTCAAATATTGGCTCTAACATTTGCTAGCTCTATAGACTTTGTCAGGTTAATTAGTTTCTCTGAACATTGATCCTTCTTTTTAAGAATGAAGGTGTTGTTTTAGGACTTGACTCAAGAAATCTTTATAAGAATTAAGTTATGGACTTCCCTGGCATATCAGTGGCTAAGACTTTGACTCCCAATGCAGGGGCTGCAGGTTTGATTCCTGATCAGGAGCTAAGATACCACCCCTGCCCTGAAACATCATCTTCTGGCTCACACACGTAGCTGTGGATCCTGAATAGATCACATTTCCTGCCCTCCAACCAGACTTCAGGTGGTCCTTTCTGTATAACCTTCATCATAGAAAAGCTGTTCTGCTCGCCCTCAGGCCACCCTCTCAACTACATAGAAAGCTGCCCTCTATGTAGTTATAGTTTTGATGTTCTCATGGACAGGAGTGTAGCTCAGGGTTTTCCTACTTAGCCCTCTTGATTCCACCTCAGCTTTCATGGCTGAATGTGTTTTCAATCATTAGAGAACAGTGGGAGGAAAAAGTTACTTTTTACTTCTTTTCTCTCTGCCTCACAAATACTAGTTCTGGGGGCTTCATCCTTGATTCTGCTCCATTTGTAGGCTTTTACTGGGATTGAACTTAAGTCATCACATCATACCTTCTAAAATTGCACAAAAATTTTCTTTTACCTATATCTCCTCCCTAACACTCAAATTTGATAGATTTTGAAAATTTGGAGGGGAGGAGGTGTGATCTATTCAGGATCCATAGCTTTGGAGTGTGACCCAGAAGATGAAGGGAAAGTCATCGGCTCAAGGATCCTCCCTTAGAAATGAGGGGTTTGAGTTGTATTTTGACATATTTTCTAATAGGCATTTGTTTAATAAAAAAAAGTTTGTTATTTTGTTTTTACTTTTTCCCTCATAAATGTGCTGATTGCTCTTGGATTGCTCTCATATTTTTCAATCTTCAGAAGTTGTATACTAAGACAAAATTTAGTTTAGATAGGGGTCAGGATAGAAGAAACAAAATCCAGACTTGGACATCCTTGGGATTTTTCATGTTGAGTTTATCTGTGAAGCTTGTCCGCAGTTTGGAAAAACAGTTTTAGAATCTAGAACCCTTGGTTCAAATATTGGCTCTAACATTTGCTAGCTCTATAGACTTTGTCAGGTTAATTAGTTTCTCTGAACATTGATCCTTCTTTTTAAGAATGAAGGTGTTGTTTTAGGACTTGACTCAAGAAATCTTTATAAGAATTAAGTTATGGACTTCCCTGGCATATCAGTGGCTAAGACTTTGACTCCCAATGCAGGGGCTGCAGGTTTGATTCCTGATCAGGGAGCTAAGATACCACATGCCCCATGACCAAAAAAAAACCAAAAAGACAGAAGCAATATTGTGACAAATTCAATAAAAACTTTAAAAATGGTCTGTGTTAAAAAATAAAATAAGTATTAAGATAAAGTTTACAAGTTCCTGTCTTTAGAATCATTACCTCACTTAATTCTTATAGCATCCCTAGGATACTAATATTGTCTCAATTCTACAGATGAGACAACTGAATATTGACCAGAGTCACAGAACTAGTGTTCATTCGTTCATTTGCTCATTCATTTATTCAACACATATGGGTGGAGAGACAATTAGGTGTCTTCTGGGAGCCTTCTATTCCAGTGGAAGTGAGATGACAATAAACATATAGCAAATATACAAATGAGAATTGTTAACGTTATAGCTGCACTGAGAAGATAGAACAGGGTAACAAAGAGAGTTATGGAACAAGAGAGGAGGTGTGTTCAGAAAGACTCCTGAAGAAGTAACATTCCGCTGACACCAGAATAATGAAGACTACAGAAGAACAAACAAGTAGAGGGCACAGCAAGAGCAAAATCAAGAGTATGGGCTGTTCATTCATAGATGTGCAACAAGCAGTTCATAGTCTTACTACCTGAAAAGGAGACTTGCCCCTCTAGGCAAATCTCTTGTAGCTTTAGATTTAATCAGAGAATGAATGACTCTATGGCATTTAGCCATCTGCTAGGTTTGTAATGTCCCGAGTCATCAACTTGTTTGTTTAAGTTGAATAGCAAGTTGTGCTCCATGTATTTATCATTCTGTGATTTCAAGTGATGAGAGGACAAGGTGATCAGAAGATGAATGTGCCTGTTGTGTTTCTTGCCAGGTGCTAACTTCAAAAGAGGCGCCTTCTCCATTAAGTGTCA
Source organism: Tragulus kanchil (assembly GCA_022376925.1). Classification (NCBI taxonomy): domain Eukaryota; kingdom Metazoa; phylum Chordata; class Mammalia; order Artiodactyla; family Tragulidae; genus Tragulus; species Tragulus kanchil. The sequence goes on from JAIOJX010000004.1 coordinate 131,827,342, forward strand.
CTGGAGAGGAAAGGAGTAAAACAAGCTTTTAATGAACAAAGCAATCCAAGTCATTACTTGGCTGCTGGGACACCTCAGGAGGCAATTCACTCAGTGCTTTGGAACTGAGGCCGACTGGCCTCTCAACAGAGCGAGAGCAAAGCTACCACACAGATCACGTCTTTAGGAGAGGTGTTTTCTCCTAAGGAGGCCATGCTATTGATAGTTTCTGCTGCCACATTTCACATCTTCTTGTGGCTTTGATTATACCATTCCAAGATGTCAAATATTTTGAAAATTATTAGAACTTGGCAGGAGATTTTGATTGAATTTATATTCACTAGTAATTTTCTCTGATTAATTTGTCATTTACACATTGTGGTATGTTTGTAGAGGGGAATGGAATTATTCACATTTGGATATAGAAAATGAGGAGGATCAGAAGTCCCAGTAAGACTGCAGGTAGACCAATCACTGTAAAAATCAGTGATTCCGCATGGCTGCAGTGCTTACCACGAGGCAAAGACTTTTACACTATCTACATAGGCCCTCAAATGAGAAGACACCAGTGAGTATATAAAAGAAGCACCTCAGAACTGCTGGCCTGTAAGAATGTGAAAGTAAGAGATGTAAACTGTGTGCCACTTCATACTAGGTGTGTTAGTTTCCTAGGGTTGTCATCATAAAGTACAAAAAACAGGGCGACTTACAATAGACATTTACTGTCTCATGGTTTTGAAAGCTAGGTCAAGAATCAAGGTGGTGGCAGGGCCATGCTCCCTCTAAAGTCTCCAGAAAAGAATTCCCCCTTGCCTCTTCTACTGGTTGGCAAGGCTTGCTTTTCCTTAACTTCCTGATGCATCAGTCCATTCATTTTTGGCCATCTTCTCCTCTAGGCAAATCTCTTGTAGCTTTAGATTTAATCAGAGAATGAATGACTCTATGGCATTTAGCCATCTGCTAGGTTTGTAATGTCCCGAGTCATCAACTTGTTTGTTTAAGTTGAATAGCAAGTTGTGCTCCATGTATTTATCATTCTGTGATTTCAAGTGATGAGAGGACAAGGTGATCAGAAGATGAATGTGCCTGTTGTGTTTCTTGCCAGGTGCTAACTTAAAAAGAGGCGCCTTCTCCATTAAGTGTCACTGGAGAGGAAAGGAGTAAAACAAGCTTTTAATGAACAAAGCAATCCAAGTCATTACTTGGCTGCTGGGACACCTCAGGAGGCAATTCACTCAGTGCTTTGGAACTGAGGCCGACTGGCCTCTCAACAGAGCGAGAGCAAAGCTACCACACAGATCACGTCTTTAGGAGAGGTGTTTTCTCCTAAGGAGGCCATGCTATTGATAGTTTCTGCTGCCACATTTCACATCTTCTTGTGGCTTTGATTATACCATTCCAAGATGTCAAATATTTTGAAAATTATTAGAACTTGGCAGGAGATTTTGATTGAATTTATATTCACTAGTAATTTTCTCTGATTAATTTGTCATTTACACATTGTGGTATGTTTGTAGAGGGGAATGGAATTATTCACATTTGGATATAGAAAATGAGGAGGATCAGAAGTCCCAGTAAGACTGCAGGTAGACCAATCACTGTAAAAATCAGTGATTCCGCATGGCTGCAGTGCTTACCACGAGGCAAAGACTTTTACACTATCTACATAGGCCCTCAAATGAGAAGACACCAGTGAGTATATAAAAGAAGCACCTCAGAACTGCTGGCCTGTAAGAATGTGAAAGTAAGAGATGTAAACTGTGTGCCACTTCATACTAGGTGTGTTAGTTTCCTAGGGTTGTCATCATAAAGTACAAAAAACAGGGCGACTTACAATAGACATTTACTGTCTCATGGTTTTGAAAGCTAGGTCAAGAATCAAGGTGGTGGCAGGGCCATGCTCCCTCTAAAGTCTCCAGAAAAGAATTCCCCCTTGCCTCTTCTACTGGTTGGCAAGGCTTGCTTTTCCTTAACTTCCCTGATGCATCAGTCCATTCATGTGGCCATCTTCTCCCTGTGTATCTTTACCATGTCTTCCCCCTGTGCATGTTTGTCTCTGGGTTCGAATGTCCCCTTTTTAAGTGGAGGAGGGTGGAGGGATAAGTTAGGATCTTGAGATTAACATAGACACACTACTACATATAAAATAGATAACCAACAAGGACCTACTCTGTATAGCACAGGGATCATTACTTGGTATTCTATAATAACGTATATGAGAAAATAATCTGAAAAAGAATGGATATATGTATAAATTTAACTGAATTACTTTGTTGTACACCCAAGACTAATACAACATTGTAATTATCTATGCTCTAATATATAATAAAAATTAAATTTTAAAATGTCCCCTTTTTATAGGGACACCAGGCATACTGATTAGGACCCACCCTAATGACCTCATTTTAAACTGATATCCTCTATAAAGATCCTATTTCCAAATAAGGTCATATTCTGAGGTCCCAAGGGTTAGAATGTCATCTTCAGGGGAAACAGTTTAACCCAAACACTAGGTTATACTGTAAGTTATGGACACTAGCAGTTTTGTAACTTGGGTTACCCCATTAGAGGAGAGACCAGAAAGGACTGCCAGATTTAGAAGAACAAAAAAGATGCCTAGTTAAATTTGAACTGCAGATCAACAATGCATTAAATTTTTTGCCATTTTTTTATTTTGCTTTTTTGCTTTTACAGAGTTTTGTTGCTAACTATGTATACTTTTTTAGTATAAGTATGTCCCAAATGTTTTATGAAAAATACTTCCATTGAAAACGTATTGGTTAGGGCTTACCTGGTGATACAGTAGGTAAAGAGTCTGCCTTGCAGTGCAGGTGGCACCAGTTTGATTCCTGGCCAGGGAAGATCCCATGTGGCACAGAGAGGATGGACTGGTGAGGCCAATTACGAGCCAGTGCTCTGGGGCACAAGTGCCCAGAGCCAGTGCTCTGTGATGAGAGAGGCCACTGCAATGGAAGGCCACACAGTCCAGAGAATAAAAGTGGATGAAAATAAATAAATACTTTAAAAACAACAACAACAACAAAAGGCCAAAATTTTTAAAAAAGTGTTGGTTATTTATATGAAATTCAGTGACAGATTTCATTTTCTTGGGCTCCCAAATCACTGCAGATAGTGACTGGAGTTATGAAATTAAAAGATGTTTGGTCTTTCAAATAAAAGCTATGAGAAAGCTGGACAGCATATTAAAGAACAGAGATATCACTTCAATGGAAAAAACCTCATTTTAACCAACAAGGACCTACTCTGTATAGCACAGGGATCGTTACTTGGTATTCTATAATAACGTATATGAGAAAATAATCTGAAAAAGAATGGATATATGTATAAATTTAACTGAATTACTTTGTTGTACACCCAAGACTAATACAACATTGTAATTATCTATGCTCTAATATATAATAAAAATTAAATTTTAAAATGTCCCCTTTTTATAGGGACACCAGGCATACTGATTAGGACCCACCCTAATGACCTCATTTTAAACTGATATCCTCTATAAAGATCCTATTTCCAAATAAGGTCATATTCTGAGGTCCCAAGGGTTAGAATGTCATCTTCAGGGGAAACAGTTTAACCCAAACACTAGGTTATACTGTAAGTTATGGACACTAGCCGTTTTGTAACTTGGGTTACCCCATTAGAGGAGAGACCAGAAAGGACTGCCAGATTTAGAAGAACAAAAAAGATGCCTAGTTAAATTTGAACTGCAGATCAACAATGCATTAAATTTTTTGCCATTTTTTTATTTTGCTTTTTTGCTTTTACAGAGTTTTGTTGCTAACTATGTATACTTTTTTAGTATAAGTATGTCCCAAATGTTTTATGAAAAATACTTCCATTGAAAACGTATTGGTTAGGGCTTACCTGGTGATACAGTAGGTAAAGAGTCTGCCTTGCAGTGCAGGTGGCACCAGTTTGATTCCTGGCCAGGGAAGATCCCATGTGGCACAGAGAGGATGGACTGGTGAGGCCAATTACGAGCCAGTGCTCTGGGGCACAAGTGCCCAGAGCCAGTGCTCTGTGATGAGAGAGGCCACTGCAATGGAAGGCCACACAGTCCAGAGAATAAAAGTGGATGAAAATAAATAAATACTTTAAAAACAACAACAACAACAAAAGGCCAAAATTTTTAAAAAAGTGTTGGTTATTTATATGAAATTCAGTGACAGATTTCATTTTCTTGGGCTCCCAAATCACTGCAGATAGTGACTGGAGTTATGAAATTAAAAGATGTTTGGTCTTTCAAATAAAAGCTATGAGAAAGCTGGACAGCATATTAAAGAACAGAGATATCACTTTGCCAACAAAGGTCTGTATAGTCAAAATTATGGTTTTTCCAGTAGTCACGTAGCACCAATGTGACAGTTGAACAATAAAGAAAGCTGAACACCAAAGAATTGATGCTTTCGAATTGTGGTGCCAGAGAAAAATTCTTGCGAGTCCCTTGGACAACAAGGAGATCAACCCAGTCAATCCTAATGGAAAGCAACCCTAAATATTCATTGGAAGGACTGATGTTGAAGATAAAGCTCCAATACTTTGGCCACCTAATGAGAAGAGTCAACTCATTGGGAAAGACTCTGATGCTGGTAAAGATTGAAGACAAAAGGAGAGGATGAGATGGTTAGATAGCATCACTGACTCTGGGTATAAATCTGAGCAAACTCCAGAAGACAGTGAAGGACAAGGAAGCCTGATGTGCTGCAGTCCATGGGGTCACCAAGAGTTGGACATGACTTGGCAACTGACCAACAACATCGTTAACCGAGCATCCTGTATATTCGTTGGCAACCTTAAAACAGGCTCTTGGGAGCCTTTCTTTTTCTGGTAGCTTCTTGGTTATTCCTCTCATCCACCTCAAGATACCAGAAGCAATGGCTATCCTGCAAAGAAAGAACTCTACACTAGGAGTTCAAACGCTTGAATACCAGCACCCAAGGTACTATGTAGGTGTTTGGCTTAATCAAAGCACTTAACGACTCTAAGATTCAGTTTCATTATCAGTTAAAATAGATGTAATATCTTTCCTATGTATCTTCTATTATTGCTGGAATGCTAAAACAAGATAAATGAAGTGAAGATTCTTCCCAAATATGTGAGCACTATCATAGCAGAAGGTTGTTGGTATAGCTTTGGATTTAGGAGCTCCAAGCTTTGATTTATTCCTTACTTCAAAAACCAATTCAGCTCAGCAGTGAAGGCGTGGGCACCTCCACCCGCTACCTTTCTTAAATTAAGGGCCTCATTGCCCTGGCTTCAGTATTTTATAGTAAAGCATTCAAGAATTGGAATGAAAACTGTTGGTGATAAAAATGGCCCCCTGAGTCGATGACCAGGACATTTTACTTTCAGACCTCTGTCCTGAAACATAAGACGATTCTTCCATCAACACTTTAATACATCTCATTCTCTTGAGATGGAATTAATGTTTGTGTACCTGTAGGCAAAAAATCACTTTTTAAATTCGGAGAAAAAAGGAAGAAAAAACACACCCTGAAATGCTGAGCATTGAGATCACAGCCTTTTATGAACAACATGCAACCAATTCTAGAGAAAATTTTCAAAAAGGAACTGGAATAATTACGCACTCTGGCTAAATAAACACCCAACGTGGTTTCCATCAAAATGAAAATCCATCATTTCTGTTTTGACTCCAGGGGCCCATAATTAAGTAGGCTTGGCAGCTGTTTTAAATCCACACACCTAAGAAGGAAAATTATATGCTTTTTCCAGTAAGGAGATTGTGGTTTGTATTTTAAATTTTGTCTCCAAGGGATTTTTTTTTACCAGTAGGTGAAAGATTTTTCTTTACTTGTTTGAAGCAAAGTGTTCTGGTCAGAATTTACAAACAGTATCATAAAGTGAGAGTGAATTTTTAATATATTTAGTATTGGAATGAAATTTCATTACAGTAGATTACCGTAAACTATGCAGCATTTTGAGATATTTACCATTCTATTTTTCTCAAATGTACTCTTATCAGTGCATACCATAACTGCAAAAATGTAGTGTCATTACTTCGGTTGGGAATTTAAGTGTTTAACTGTCAAGTGTTAAAGCAAATGATTTTTTTTTCTGAAATATTTTATTTTACAGTTATCTTCTGCTTCCTGCAAGACCACTGTATACTATTAACAAAGAGTATGGTCTACACCTCTTGTAGTCATGCTTGTAGACTGTGCAAACAATAAATTCTGTGAAATTGCCAAGGAGAGCAGTGGTAAAATATTTATGTTGCCTAGAGAAAACACTCTTGCTTTATCAGAAACTTTTATTCATAAGTAATATTTCCACTTTAGTCTTGTGCTTAATTTACAACATGGCCTTAAGACATTAGTCTTTTACAGTAGTCAGTGACTTTATAATAACCAGTGATTTTTTTTCCCAAAGGGTCACATCATTAGAGAGGAGTCTAGTTAGAGAGATGGGAAGTCAGCCTGTCCATCTTGCTGAAAAAAATTGGGAGTAGGAATAAACAGGCCTGTGCCATTATGGCTATCCTGCCATGGAAATAGAGCTTCCCAGAAGAAATAAATGACAAGGATATGATGCCATTTGCTGAGGAGACCCCCAGTGAAAACACGTCCAATGATGTGCCTGGCAAGTAGCCATCATTTGAGAATACCAAGCAGCCTATGCACAAGTCACAGGTTTACATGACTGGTCAGTGGATGCTGTAGAGGACCCTGGGTTGTCTTTCAGAGTAGTCTGAATCTGGATCTCCCTCTACTGGGAAGTATCTAGAGGTTTTTAAAATTTAGAAAGGCTTTACTTTTAGGTTGGCAAGTCTCTGGACAGATGACTCTGTATTGGACCACAGTAAGACTAGGCTTTAGGACTAAGCACAGATTGTTTACTACTAATCACACTACCCTTCTGAAGGTGAATCGTGACTATTTTCACTTTGCTGTATTTGCGCTTGTTAACTGTTTCCTACCTTTGTAAAAGTTAAATCAAGTAAAACAAAACCTTAAAAAAGCACTCTCACTGTAATTATCTCAAACCTCTCATCCCCTCTTTAAAGCTGAGGGACATATGTTTCAAAGAGTTAGGGTGACTTTTCCAGAGTCCCACAATGAGTAAATCATCTTAAAGTGCCATGGATCAATTATTCCTTCACTGAAGACTACTGATGAGAACCTACTAAGTGCCAGGTGATATGGTAGGTGCTGGGATCAATTGGTGATCAAACAAGAAATAAGAGGAACGTGGTCCACATTCTCCTAGAGCCTATGATCTGCAAAGGGAAACAGTTAAGTGAGCAACTGCAATGCCACATGATGAGTGCTTTCCTAAGTGAGGCTGAGGGTACTGCTGAGAGGTGGTGGAAGGAGTCACATCACCACCATCTCAAGTGAACAGTAGACATGCATGCCAGTTTTTCAGCCATATTCTCACTTTAGTCTTGTGCTTAATTTACAACATGGCCTTAAGACATTAGTCTTTTACAGTAGTCAGTGACTTTATAATAACCAGTGATTTTTTTTCCCAAAGGGTCACATCATTAGAGAGGAGTCTAGTTAGAGAGATGGGAAGTCAGCCTGTCCATCTTGCTGAAAAAAATTGGGAGTAGGAATAAACAGGCCTGTGCCATTATGGCTATCCTGCCATGGAAATAGAGCTTCCCAGAAGAAATAAATGACAAGGATATGATGCCATTTGCTGAGGAGACCCCCAGTGAAAACACGTCCAATGATGTGCCTGGCAAGTAGCCATCATTTGAGAATACCAAGCAGCCTATGCACAAGTCACAGGTTTACATGACTGGTCAGTGGATGCTGTAGAGGACCCTGGGTTGTCTTTCAGAGTAGTCTGAATCTGGATCTCCCTCTACTGGGAAGTATCTAGAGGTTTTTAAAATTTAGAAAGGCTTTACTTTTAGGTTGGCAAGTCTCTGGACAGATGACTCTGTATTGGACCACAGTAAGACTAGGCTTTAGGACTAAGCACAGATTGTTTACTACTAATCACACTACCCTTCTGAAGGTGAATCGTGACTATTTTCACTTTGCTGTATTTGCGCTTGTTAACTGTTTCCTACCTTTGTAAAAGTTAAATCAAGTAAAACAAAACCTTAAAAAAGCACTCTCACTGTAATTATCTCAAACCTCTCATCCCCTCTTTAAAGCTGAGGGACATATGTTTCAAAGAGTTAGGGTGACTTTTCCAGAGTCCCACAATGAGTAAATCATCTTAAAGTGCCATGGATCAATTATTCCTTCACTGAAGACTACTGATGAGAACCTACTAAGTGCCAGGTGATATGGTAGGTGCTGGGATCAATTGGTGATCAAACAAGAAATAAGAGGAACGTGGTCCACATTCTCCTAGAGCCTATGATCTGCAAAGGGAAACAGTTAAGTGAGCAAGTGCAATGCCACATGATGAGTGCTTTCCTAAGTGAGGCTGAGGGTACTGCTGAGAGGTGGTGGAAGGAGTCACATCACCACCATCTCAAGTGAACAGTAGACTGCATTTACTGCATGCCAGGAGCTGTATCATCACTTTGCAGATATTATCTTTCCTAATACATACCCCTGTTTGACAGGTGAGAAAAATGAGACATGGAGAGGTGAACTAACCCACTCATGTCACAGAGTAAGGTGGAGCCCAGATTCTACCAGAAAGTCTGATCCAAGTACACACGCACAGATCTCCACCTATTATAGTCTGATTGTAACCTTCTTGAAGAAAAGACTAGGATATTTTGGCTGGTAAAGTGACCCAGAGTTTTGTCTAGTGAGGCAGAAAGGGCTAAGAAACTAACAAAGCTAAGTTTTTCTGGCCAGGGTATAGAAATTCTTTTCACGTTCCCATTGGCCTACAGTGGAACCAAAGAGCTTGGCTACTATGCTCATCTCTGTTATATAGAAAGCAGCATTTTTACCTTCTGTAAATCAATAGAGAAGATAGAAATCACCAAATGATATCATTATGACCACAGAGTACTTAACAGATGTAACCTTTGAGTTTTGTTTCTGGAAAAAAATCTTTAACCCTCTAGGAGACTAGTCTAGGTCCAAGCTTGTCATGGCACATGGAATGATATATTTTCTCTTGAATTTAATTTTTCAGTTTTCTTGAACATCCATCCAGGTACATTAAAGCAATTTTCCATTCTCATTGGCATGCTTCTATATCAGGTAAAACCATGTTTTCTTTTATTTGGTGGCAAATATTTTTTTTTCTGGATGCTAATTAGGAATCTAAAATATTGCTAGCAACCAGGAGTAAAAGACAAGTGCCAAAAGTGTTTCAGCAAGTGTAGCACCATTTTGTTTGTTTGGCTTACAGTTTGGAAAAGGACATTGCACTATTTTTGAAAATAATTATTATGAAATTCTAAGCCATGCCATTTACATTCTGAGCTTCAGTTGAAACTATCTGTGGCAGTCAGTTCACACAAAGTCCTGTCTTTAGTCAGCCTCAGTCTATGTAGATTTATCCCATTTCCAAAAAACTGCAAGGTGAAAAACAGTTAAGTGAGCAACTGCAATGCCACATGATGAGTGCTTTCCTAAGTGAGGCTGAGGGTACTGCTGAGAGGTGGTGGAAGGAGTCACATCACCACCATCTCAAGTGAACAGTAGACTGCATTTACTGCATGCCAGGAGCTGTATCATCACTTTGCAGATATTATCTTTCCTAATACATACCCCTGTTTGACAGGTGAGAAAAATGAGACATGGAGAGGTGAACTAACCCACTCATGTCACAGAGTAAGGTGGAGCCCAGATTCTACCAGAAAGTCTGATCCAAGTACACACGCACAGATCTCCACCTATTATAGTCTGATTGTAACCTTCTTGAAGAAAAGACTAGGATATTTTGGCTGGTAAAGTGACCCAGAGTTTTGTCTAGTGAGGCAGAAAGGGCTAAGAAACTAACAAAGCTAAGTTTTTCTGGCCAGGGTATAGAAATTCTTTTCACGTTCCCATTGGCCTACAGTGGAACCAAAGAGCTTGGCTACTATGCTCATCTCTGTTATATAGAAAGCAGCATTTTTACCTTCTGTAAATCAATAGAGAAGATAGAAATCACCAAATGATATCATTATGACCACAGAGTACTTAACAGATGTAACCTTTGAGTTTTGTTTCTGGAAAAAAATCTTTAACCCTCTAGGAGACTAGTCTAGGTCCAAGCTTGTCATGGCACATGGAATGATATATTTTCTCTTGAATTTAATTTTTCAGTTTTCTTGAACATCCATCCAGGTACATTAAAGCAATTTTCCATTCTCATTGGCATGCTTCTATATCAGGTAAAACCATGTTTTCTTTTATTTGGTGGCAAATATTTTTTTTTCTGGATGCTAATTAGGAATCTAAAATATTGCTAGCAACCAGGAGTAAAAGACAAGTGCCAAAAGTGTTTCAGCAAGTGTAGCACCATTTTGTTTGTTTGGCTTACAGTTTGGAAAAGGACATTGCACTATTTTTGAAAATAATTATTATGAAATTCTAAGCCATGCCATTTACATTCTGAGCTTCAGTTGAAACTATCTGTGGCAGTCAGTTCACACAAAGTCCTGTCTTTAGTCAGCCTCAGTCTATGTAGATTTATCCCATTTCCAACAATGCATAGGATGGAAAATTAGATCTAGTGAAAATTAGTATGAACTATAACACATGATTTAATGAAAATATATTTGACATGTGTTATAGTACTTGTAGTCTGTCTTCTTACATATACCCCAAATCATAAATTTCTTCTTTTAATGTCGATCTTAACTGTCTGTTAAAGAGAAACTTAATCTTCGTGTGGATTCTTTTTAACATTTGTTACCTCGTTGGTTGTTAGGATAACTGACAAACAGCCTAGCTTCCCACAAATATTTGAAGTGACTCTATTCTTACTCTCCATATAAAACTTTTTAACTAAAATGATTATTATTCATTTAGATTACTGCCTACTGAGAAGCTTTTGCCCTTTTTTTTTTCAAAAATTTGCAACTTTTTCAAGATTTATACTTTTAAGAACTCTATACCTAAGGATTCTATAAATTGAAAATTTCAAAAAGGACTAAAATAGTTTTTAACTATTTTCACTATTTAACAGTGTTGAATAACATACATAGCTCCAACAATACCACTATCCTAAAATGGTATATAATTGGGTTATATCATGTGAATTTTTGAAGTAACATCTTAAAAGCATATGTTTTCACTTTTTCATCAAGGAGGTGAAAGTCCTCTTGGAAGAGCAGCTTGTCTTTAACTGTGTTGGGTCTAGAGGGTAAATAGGGAGGGAACATTCAAAATCGAATGGAGAGCTGAGTGACAGGAGATAGTAAATGTTTGTTAAGAGAGTATAGCATAAAAATAGGACTGTTGGCATAACAAGAGAAAGATAAGAAAGCAAATGGCTTGATAATAAGGAAGAAATAGCTACCTCTTGGGAAGTGCTTATTATACATTAGACATTGTTCTGGGGTATTTGTGTATTTCAACTCAATCATTATACCAATTTATACAAATCAGTAATCTGGTCAGTTTAAGCTGCAAATGGAGAAGACGTTGAAACACCAAGAAAGAAGTGAAAACTTCGAGAGGGACACAACCACAAAGGAAAGGTAAATGAGCATGAAGATATAAGCAGAGGCAAGTGGAGGGCAGGGGGAGGATGACAGGAAGGCGGTGAGTGACAGGAAATGATAGAAACCAAGGAAGTCAAAGAATTCATTCAGAAATGGAGAGGGAAACCAAAAAATTGAGTACTTAGAAGCACAATGTTCATGCAAAGCCACAGGTGCTCCTTTACTTATTTATATTGTGCTACAAAGTCTTTCCCTGTCCTCTTGCCATGCCAGGCCCTGTCCTCTGTCTGCAGGATGCCCATGGGCAGTGACCCCTCGTTGCCAATGCAATGAGGGGTTAAAAAGCCAGACATGGTGGCATTCTCACTTCCCAGCCCCAAATCCTTTCTGACCTCCAGTCTTGAAAGAGTTAGAGCTAACTGGTACATGAATACAAGTTGCTGAGTAGGAAGAGTGCAGAAGTGAAAAACAAGCAGAAGATCCCAATTCTAAAGTCTGGGTGGCCTCGGGCAAGTCTTTTCTCCTTTCTGGTCCCTTGGCACAGCCATTCTCAGAGGTCCAGCTCTAATGTGGGTAAGCTTGGAACTTGATGCAAGTGGTGTAAGCCTGTTCACACTAAGTTATTTCAGTCATGCCCAACCCTTTGTGACCTCATGGACTATAGCCCACCAGGCTCCCGTGTCTGTGGGATTCTCCAAGAAAGAATACTGAAGTGGATTGCCATGGCCTCCTCCAGCAGAGCTTCTTGACCCAGGAATCCAACCTGCATCTCTTATGTCTCCTGCATTGGCAGGCAGATTCCTTACCACTAACAAGTACAAGCTGTTATTGTTGATTCATTTGAAAACAAAGTTCTAAATGTTCGATTGGTAGCAGGTTAGCTTAAACTCTGGCGTGTGGTCAACTCTGGCAGAAACTACTCACCCCAAATAAGTAATTTCCAAGCAGGGAGAGACAGGCCCATCTGGGTCATCTCAGCCACCCTCAGCATAGGTACACAGGACAGACTCCTACTGTCATCAGATGCTCCTAGATCAGCATATTCCAACAATTAGCCACAGCAGGGTCATTTGTCTTACTGAACTTCAAGTCTGTTAGCTGAAGCCTAATTAAACATTGGCAGTTACTTGGTAAACAATTTAAAAAGTCATTCCACAATGCCATTTTGTCTTTGCAGAAAGCTTTAATAAGTTGTCCTTACAAAAAAATGGGAAATCGTTTCCTCAAATGTGTCCTGCCTACAGAGTGAAGGTGCTAGTTTAAGAAAACATCTTGCTGAAGGGCTTTGATGAGAAAACTCTCCTTTCAATGCAGCTTTGAGGAATATCAGATGTCAGTTTTTCCCTACATTTGGGAGTAACCAAAAAAAAAAAAAAAAAAAGAGTAAAAGCACAATTTTTTTTCAGCACAGCAGTTGAAGGATGGATAGATGATATCTAAATCATATAATTGCGATATAACCCAAAATTTCCTAATTCCTTCTAGAGCCTTCTTTCAATTCTATGGGACTCCTTTTTATTTTTAGATATTTGGCGGGGTTTTCCTATCTACAAACATACTAACCCCAGTAATTTCTGGTACAATAGTGCTCCTGAAAAATTCAAAATTGTCCCCTTCATGGTTCAATGCTTAAAATTCTGAATATGAAGCAACATGGCCAACACCAACCTGGGGCTTTCCAAGAACAGTCTAGAGAGACTGTTGGGTGAATTCTCAGTTCCCTCTATTAGGCTTACTGATGCCTCTCCTGTCCTAGGTAATTTTTCTGAAGATAGTCATTGTTTTGGTCTTTGGTGGTTATAATAGTTTCAACTTGAAGCTAGTTCTGTAGTAAACACGAAAGTAAAAATCACTGTTCCTAAGGCAAAGTGGTGGGTCAACCTGCCCTCTTCTAAAAAACAATTCAGTGGTTTAGCTCTGTCGTTCTTGTGGCTCCACAGAACCAAGGACACCTGGCTCTTTCAACTTCTTTTTCCTCCATTTCTCACTTGGTCAACTGAAGGTAGAAGCACCCGTTTGACCCCAAATGGAGAGAGGTATTAGATTTGGGGTATTGAATAAGTTTCCAGTGAGAGCCTTTCATTTAACAACTGTAACCACCATGTACAGGGTAGTTTCCTCAGAAAATATATGAGAGCTAAAGAAAGTAGAGGAGGCCATGCGTATTTTCAGCAAGGTTGACCTAAACCCAGAGAAAAGGAGGAAAGTAGAGGAGGCCATGCGTCTTGAAAGAACATTGGCATTTTTGGTAAACAATTTAAAAGTCATTCCACAATGCCATTTTGTCTTTGCAGAAAGCTTTAATAAGTTGTCCTTACAAAAAAATGGGAAATCGTTTCCTCAAATGTGTCCTGCCTACAGAGTGAAGGTGCTAGTTTAAGAAAACATCTTGCTGAAGGGCTTTGATGAGAAAACTCTCCTTTCAATGCAGCTTTGAGGAATATCAGATGTCAGTTTTTCCCTACATTTGGGAGTAACCAAAAAAAAAAAAAAAAAAGAGTAAAAGCACAATTTTTTTTCAGCACAGCAGTTGAAGGATGGATAGATGATATCTAAATCATATAATTGCGATATAACCCAAAATTTCCTAATTCCTTCTAGAGCCTTCTTTCAATTCTATGGGACTCCTTTTTATTTTTAGATATTTGGCGGGGTTTTCCTATCTACAAACATACTAACCCCAGTAATTTCTGGTACAATAGTGCTCCTGAAAAATTCAAAATTGTCCCCTTCATGGTTCAATGCTTAAAATTCTGAATATGAAGCAACATGGCCAACACCAACCTGGGGCTTTCCAAGAACAGTCTAGAGAGACTGTTGGGTGAATTCTCAGTTCCCTCTATTAGGCTTACTGATGCCTCTCCTGTCCTAGGTAATTTTTCTGAAGATAGTCATTGTTTTGGTCTTTGGTGGTTATAATAGTTTCAACTTGAAGCTAGTTCTGTAGTAAACACGAAAGTAAAAATCACTGTTCCTAAGGCAAAGTGGTGGGTCAACCTGCCCTCTTCTAAAAAACAATTCAGTGGTTTAGCTCTGTCGTTCTTGTGGCTCCACAGAACCAAGGACACCTGGCTCTTTCAACTTCTTTTTCCTCCATTTCTCACTTGGTCAACTGAAGGTAGAAGCACCCGTTTGACCCCAAATGGAGAGAGGTATTAGATTTGGGGTATTGAATAAGTTTCCAGTGAGAGCCTTTCATTTAACAACTGTAACCACCATGTACAGGGTAGTTTCCTCAGAAAATATATGAGAGCTAAAGAAAGTAGAGGAGGCCATGCGTATTTTCAGCAAGGTTGACCTAAACCCAGAGAAAAGAAGGTGCTCTGAGGGCTAAGGTAGGAGTCAGAGCTGGCTTTATAGCTTGTAATCACCTCTGGATAATATTTAGACTCTGTCTTGAAAAATCTACCACATTGAGACAGAAAATGTCCCTGAAGAAGAGTAGATATGGACTCGAGGCATCTCACTAGATGCTTCCAAGACAGTGTGGAATAAGGTTGAAGATCAGATAGTGTTTCCCATGAGCTAGGGAAGAGTTACAATACAAGGTAAACTTCCCTGGGTTAGTCTTTGATACCTATGTTTGTATTTCTGTTTATTTCTGTGTGTTTAAATGATTTATTATTTGGGATTTATTGCCACCTAATTTTCCATCATTGGAAATTATGAGAACAATGTCAGACACCTAGAAACCAATTACCATAACTCTTTACTTAGAGCAGGACCACATCCTCTGGGTTTTAATACTTCACTTTCATCCCCATATTGTGTGAATTTTCAGGAAAAAACCTAACAGATATGTAAAGTCAGTAGTCTCAGTCCTTGAGGTTATTGAAGTAGTCAAGTGCTCAATTTTCAAGGGACTTAAAAAGAAATAGTCCTTCAAAGTGAAGCAAATAGAGAAACCCCTAATTAGGGTATTGTTGATAGCCAGCACATGCCAAGTCATGAAAAGTACCTGAACTTTCTTTACACATAGATTTAAAAAAGAAAACTGTGTTATATCTCCCTTCCACATAACATCAACAATTACTGGAATGATTAATTCTTATCATGGGCAGGTCTTTGGTGGTTATAATAGTTTCAACTTGAAGCTAGTTCTGTAGTAAACACGAAAGTAAAAATCACTGTTCCTAAGGCAAAGTGGTGGGTCAACCTGCCCTCTTCTAAAAAACAATTCAGTGGTTTAGCTCTGTCGTTCTTGTGGCTCCACAGAACCAAGGACACCTGGCTCTTTCAACTTCTTTTTCCTCCATTTCTCACTTGGTCAACTGAAGGTAGAAGCACCCGTTTGACCCCAAATGGAGAGAGGTATTAGATTTGGGGTATTGAATAAGTTTCCAGTGAGAGCCTTTCATTTAACAACTGTAACCACCATGTACAGGGTAGTTTCCTCAGAAAATATATGAGAGCTAAAGAAAGTAGAGGAGGCCATGCGTATTTTCAGCAAGGTTGACCTAAACCCAGAGAAAAGAAGGTGCTCTGAGGGCTAAGGTAGGAGTCAGAGCTGGCTTTATAGCTTGTAATCACCTCTGGATAATATTTAGACTCTGTCTTGAAAAATCTACCACATTGAGACAGAAAATGTCCCTGAAGAAGAGTAGATATGGACTCGAGGCATCTCACTAGATGCTTCCAAGACAGTGTGGAATAAGGTTGAAGATCAGATAGTGTTTCCCATGAGCTAGGGAAGAGTTACAATACAAGGTAAATTTCCCCTGGGTTAGTCTTTGATACCTATGTTTGTATTTCTGTTTATTTCTGTGTGTTTAAATGATTTATTATTTGGGATTTATTGCCACCTAATTTTCCATCATTGGAAATTATGAGAACAATGTCAGACACCTAGAAACCAATTACCATAACTCTTTACTTAGAGCAGGACCACATCCTCTGGGTTTTAATACTTCACTTTCATCCCCATATTGTGTGAATTTTCAGGAAAAAACCTAACAGATATGTAAAGTCAGTAGTCTCAGTCCTTGAGGTTATTGAAGTAGTCAAGTGCTCAATTTTCAAGGGACTTAAAAAGAAATAGTCCTTCAAAGTGAAGCAAATAGAGAAACCCCTAATTAGGGTATTGTTGATAGCCAGCACATGCCAAGTCATGAAAAGTACCTGAACTTTCTTTACACATAGATTTAAAAAAGAAAACTGTGTTATATCTCCCTTCCACATAACATCAACAATTACTGGAATGATTAATTCTTACATCATTCTTATGAAGCAAGGGAACAAAATGATGACATCTGTGCATCTATTGGTTAAAGTTCAAGGAAATTTTCAGTCCACGAGTATGCTCATTGGGAATATGAAAACAGCAAAATTTTGACTCAACTTCTTAAATCATGGTTCTATAGCCAAATATTTTAAACTATCTCACAACTATCAAAATGATTTTGGGGGCTTCCCTGGTGGTCCAGGGGGAAGATAGTCCATTTTGCAGTGCAAGGGGCACCAGTTCCATCCTTGGCATGGGAAGATCCCACATGCCACGGAGTGGCTGGACCAGTGTGTCCAATTAAGAGCCAGATTTCTGGAGCACAGGTGCCCAGAGCCAGTGTTCTGCAATGAGAGAGGCCACTGCAGTGGGAGGCCCACACAGGCCAAAGAATTAAGACAGGTGAAAATAAATAAATGAAGGACCAATAAAAGAGGCCAAAATTGAAAAAAAAAAAAAAAGTGATGTTGGCTTCTTCAGATCACTCCTTCTCTGATAGTACCAGCCTTCAACATGGCCCCTATTGTCTTTGTATCCTGGCCTTTATGTGTTTATTTTCCTTCCATGTTTCACCAGGGTTGACCTATGTGGCGAATCGGGCATGGGAAGAATGATCGTGTTACTTCTTTTTATTTTAGCACCAAAAGTATCTTGGGGTATAGCTGATTAACAATGCTGAGGTTTCAGGGGAACAGCAAAGGGACTCAGCCATACATATACATCTATCCAGGTTTGGGGGAGAATGGATTGTACCTTACTTCTGAGGTCAGTTATAAAAGATTTTGTGACTTCAGTCTCACATTCTTCTGTGAAATTTCTTTCTCTGGGAGAAGGTAGCTGCCATTTTCTGAAGACACTCACACTTCCTTATGGAAAGACCCATTTGTAAAGAGCAACTGAGGCTAACAGTTAGTGAGGAATTGAGGCATCCTACCAATATCTGCAGGGTTGAGCTTGGAAACAGATCTTTTCATCCAGTTAAGCCTTGAATGACTGCAGTCATGGTCACTATCTCAATCACAGTACCATGACAGACCTTGAACCAGAATCAACCAACTTAGCTTCTCCCTAATACCTGACTCATAGAAACTGTAATGAATATGTGTTGTTTTTAGTCAAGAGATTTTGGGAAAATTTTTACATCATTATTACGCAAAATGAAGCAAGGGAACAAAATGATGACATCTGTGCATCTATTGGTTAAAGTTCAAGGAAATTTTCAGTCCACGAGTATGCTCATTGGGAATATGAAAACAGCAAAATTTTGACTCAACTTCTTAAATCATGGTTCTATAGCCAAATATTTTAAACTATCTCACAACTATCAAAATGATTTTGGGGGCTTCCCTGGTGGTCCAGGGGGAAGATAGTCCATTTTGCAGTGCAAGGGGCACCAGTTCCATCCTTGGCATGGGAAGATCCCACATGCCACGGAGTGGCTGGACCAGTGTGTCCAATTAAGAGCCAGATTTCTGGAGCACAGGTGCCCAGAGCCAGTGTTCTGCAATGAGAGAGGCCACTGCAGTGGGAGGCCCACACAGGCCAAAGAATTAAGACAGGTGAAAATAAATAAATGAAGGACCAATAAAAGAGGCCAAAATTGAAAAAAAAAAAAAAAGTGATGTTGGCTTCTTCAGATCACTCCTTCTCTGATAGTACCAGCCTTCAACATGGCCCCTATTGTCTTTGTATCCTGGCCTTTATGTGTTTATTTTCCTTCCATGTTTCACCAGGGTTGACCTATGTGGCGAATCGGGCATGGGAAGAATGATCGTGTTACTTCTTTTTATTTTAGCACCAAAAGTATCTTGGGGTATAGCTGATTAACAATGCTGAGGTTTCAGGGGAACAGCAAAGGGACTCAGCCATACATATACATCTATCCAGGTTTGGGGGAGAATGGATTGTACCTTACTTCTGAGGTCAGTTATAAAAGATTTTGTGACTTCAGTCTCACATTCTTCTGTGAAATTTCTTTCTCTGGGAGAAGGTAGCTGCCATTTTCTGAAGACACTCACACTTCCTTATGGAAAGACCCATTTGTAAAGAGCAACTGAGGCTAACAGTTAGTGAGGAATTGAGGCATCCTACCAATATCTGCAGGGTTGAGCTTGGAAACAGATCTTTTCATCCAGTTAAGCCTTGAATGACTGCAGTCATGGTCACTATCTCAATCACAGTACCATGACAGACCTTGAACCAGAATCAACCAACTTAGCTTCTCCCTAATACCTGACTCATAGAAACTGTAATGAATATGTGTTGTTTTTAGTCAAGAGATTTTGGGGAAAATTTTTACACAGCAAGAGATAAACTAAGTCTCTCTTTTCTCATCTTAAATAATTTAAAGTTGCTGATTTATCATTTATTTCCCTAAACCTATATACCCCAAAGCAACTTCTTCAAGCTTTCTCAAAGTACAACTTCAAAAGTTTCTTTCACCAACTCAAATAAAACATAGGATTTTATTCCAAGGATATACACTGGAAGACTTTAATTTGTTAGCTATAGAGATTGTCGCACAAGGCTTTTCTTTAAGGGTTGAGTCGCACATAGACATGTAATTATATGACTAATTCACTGATTTTGTTAACACAAATCTTATCAAAGTGCTAATCTAGGATTGAGAAAGAAATTTGCCTTAATGCTTTAAATATTCAAAGTAGAAAAACCTCTGTACTTTCTCCTCCACAAATTATTAGCACCTGAAAATGAAGTCTCAGGCACTTTTCAGTGTCAGTTTTCTCCTCATTTGAGACAAACATTACTCATTAACTGCCATGGCTCCCTGGTGAATTTTCATTGCAGTTAAATAAATTGATTTTCAGTAAAGGTTTTGAGATTGAAAATCTGCTGCTAAATCCTGCAGTATTTTCCTAACATGCTGACAATGTCAAGTTCCCCAAGACTTAAGATATTCTAAGTCAAGAAGTGTGGATCTAAGCCTCTAATTTTTAAATCTTTACTGAACCAAATCAAATTTACCGTCTCTACAATCAAAGCTTCCCCAGTGGCTCAGACAGTAAAGAAACTGCCTACAGTTCAGGAGACCTGGGTTCGCTCACTGGGTTGGGAAGATCCCTTGAAGAAGGAAATGGCAACCCACTCCAGTATTCCTGCCTGGAGATTTCCATAGATAGAGTCCATAGGCTACAGTCCATGGGGGTCACAAAGAGCTGGACATGACTGATTCAGTAACACACAAAGAGTCAAAGCAGCTCTTAACCAGAGGCTAAGGATTTGAGGAGTCTCCCAGTGGAATCTTTCTGTGACTTTAGGTTATTCACTGACGAGAAAATTGGGTATCTATAAATGATCATTGTTAAACTTCCTTGTGACTTTGTGAAATAATTCTCTAGTGAAACTACATGGCTGGGTTTCCCTGGTGGTCCAGTGGGTAAGGACACCACCTTGCAGTGCAAGGGGTGCCAGTTCAATCCCTGGCCTGGGAAGATCCCACGTGCCATGGAGCAGCTGGACTGATGTGTCCAACTACTGAGCCAGAGCTCTGGAGCACATGCGCCCAGAGTTGGCGCTCTGTGACAACAGAGGCCACTGCGATGCTAGGCCCACACGGGCCAAAGAACAAAGAAGGATGAAAATAGATGAATGAAAGATCAATAGAAGTGGCCCGCCCACCTCCCTCCCTCCCCAACCTCCACCACCACCCCCCAAAAGATGAAACTCCATGGCTGTATGGCTAATAAGAAAATAAGAAAACTGCAACTTATTCCCATGCTACTGTTTTTGTTAATTAAAAATTCCAGTAGCTTTAATAAGTAAGACAATGTGTGCTCCATAACATTTCTTTACTTACCATTTTCTCATCAAATGAAACAGTCAATCATGGAGAAAGGCAGGAAAGTCACAAATTTGAGCTGATTTCATAGTGTCTAAGATGAAGAGATGCATGACTATTATGAATTAATGATCTCCATATGCTTTGCCAGTATATACTATGAGCTAAGAAAAACAATTTAAAAGAGAAAACAGCACAATATTTCAAGTCTCTAACTCAGTACATGCATGCTAAGTCACTTCAGTCATGTCTGACTCTTTGAGACCCTATCATCTGTAATCCACCAGGCTCCTCTGTCCATGCAATTCTCCAGGCAAGAATACTGGAGTGGGTTTCTTTGCCCTCCTCCAGGGGATCTTCCCAACCCAGGGATCAAACTCAAGTTTCTTGCATCTCCTGTGTTGGCAAATAGGTTCTTTACCACTAGTGCCACCTGGGAAACCAAGTCAGGGCAATGACTACCCATAGGTTTGTCCCACTCTTTCATTTATTTAAAACTTAGATTGTTTTTTTAAATCCAAATAACAGTCTGGATGCTTTCTACAACTTTTCCCCTAGAACTTATTTCACTCTACTTTATGAACATTGCTCATCTATAAATGATCATTGTTAAACTTCCTTGTGACTTTGTGAAATAATTCTCTAGTGAAACTACATGGCTGGGTTTCCCTGGTGGTCCAGTGGGTAAGGACACCACCTTGCAGTGCAAGGGGTGCCAGTTCAATCCCTGGCCTGGGAAGATCCCACGTGCCATGGAGCAGCTGGACTGATGTGTCCAACTACTGAGCCAGAGCTCTGGAGCACATGCGCCCAGAGTTGGCGCTCTGTGACAACAGAGGCCACTGCGATGCTAGGCCCACACGGGCCAAAGAACAAAGAAGGATGAAAATAGATGAATGAAAGATCAATAGAAGTGGCCCGCCCACCTCCCTCCCTCCCCAACCTCCACCACCACCCCCCAAAAGATGAAACTCCATGGCTGTATGGCTAATAAGAAAATAAGAAAACTGCAACTTATTCCCATGCTACTGTTTTTGTTAATTAAAAATTCCAGTAGCTTTAATAAGTAAGACAATGTGTGCTCCATAACATTTCTTTACTTACCATTTTCTCATCAAATGAAACAGTCAATCATGGAGAAAGGCAGGAAAGTCACAAATTTGAGCTGATTTCATAGTGTCTAAGATGAAGAGATGCATGACTATTATGAATTAATGATCTCCATATGCTTTGCCAGTATATACTATGAGCTAAGAAAAACAATTTAAAAGAGAAAACAGCACAATATTTCAAGTCTCTAACTCAGTACATGCATGCTAAGTCACTTCAGTCATGTCTGACTCTTTGAGACCCTATCATCTGTAATCCACCAGGCTCCTCTGTCCATGCAATTCTCCAGGCAAGAATACTGGAGTGGGTTTCTTTGCCCTCCTCCAGGGGATCTTCCCAACCCAGGGATCAAACTCAAGTTTCTTGCATCTCCTGTGTTGGCAAATAGGTTCTTTACCACTAGTGCCACCTGGGAAACCAAGTCAGGGCAATGACTACCCATAGGTTTGTCCCACTCTTTCATTTATTTAAAACTTAGATTGTTTTTTTAAATCCAAATAACAGTCTGGATGCTTTCTACAACTTTTCCCCTAGAACTTATTTATTCACTTTGTATCTACTTTATGAACATTGCTCATCTTAAGTTTTTGATGTATTGTTTCTCAGAGAGTTAACTGCTTTTAAAATCTCACTGGCCCCAACCCAATAGCCTAATGGACTGTCTTCAAAAATATGTTATTAATATAAAGAGCCTACCAAAAATGCACACATATTGATGATGAGAGTCCAGCTCTAAAGTCTGCTCAGATGTCATATGGCCATAGAACTAGAGTCATAAAACTATCACTGTCCAATAGAATCGTCTTCAGTGATAGAAATATTGTATATCTGCACTGGCCAGTACAGCAGCCACTAACGACCCGTGACTTGTGAGCATTTGAAATGTAGATAGTATCCGCACTGTTTACAATTGCCAAGACATGGAAGCAACCCAAGTATTCATCAAAAAATGAATGGTCATTTTGACGGGTGATACTTCATTATAGCTTAGATTTGCCTTTCTCTAATAATTAGCAATGATGAGCATCTTTTCATGTGCCTGATGGCTATCTGTTTGTCTTCTTTGGAGAAATAGCTATTTAGGTCTTCAGTCCATTTTTGATTGAGTTGTTCGGTTTTTTGATATTGAGTTGCATCAGCTGCTTGTATATTTTGGAAATTAACCCTTTTTCAGTCACATCATTTGCAAATATTTTCTCTCATTGTGTATGTTGCCTTTCGTTTTGCTCATGGTTTACTTGGTTATGCAAAAGCTTTTGTACTTGATTAGGTTCCCTTTGTTTATTTTTGCTTTTAAGTCAAAAAGTCTTTCTTTTAGAAGAATTCATATTCTCTCCTAATCTCTGTTAGGTTAACAGGAAAAGTACTTAGAAAATATTTACCAAGTCTAATTTACTTGTTCTATGCTCTGTGATTCTGTGTAACTTCATTGTTGTTCAGTCACTCAGTCACGTCTGACCCTTTTGCAACCCCATGGACAGAAGCACACCAGGCTTCCCTGTCCTTTACTATCTCCCAGAGTTTGCTCAAACTCATGGCCATTGAGTAAGTAAAACCTTTTTCCTTTAAATCCAAATAACAGTCTGGATGCTTTCTACAACTTTTCCCCTAGAACTTATTTATTCACTTTGTATCTACTTTATGAACATTGCTCATCTTAAGTTTTTGATGTATTGTTTCTCAGAGAGTTAACTGCTTTTAAAATCTCACTGGCCCCAACCCAATAGCCTAATGGACTGTCTTCAAAAATATGTTATTAATATAAAGAGCCTACCAAAAATGCACACATATTGATGATGAGAGTCCAGCTCTAAAGTCTGCTCAGATGTCATATGGCCATAGAACTAGAGTCATAAAACTATCACTGTCCAATAGAATCGTCTTCAGTGATAGAAATATTGTATATCTGCACTGGCCAGTACAGCAGCCACTAACGACCCGTGACTTGTGAGCATTTGAAATGTAGATAGTATCCGCACTGTTTACAATTGCCAAGACATGGAAGCAACCCAAGTATTCATCAAAAAATGAATGGTCATTTTGACGGGTGATACTTCATTATAGCTTAGATTTGCCTTTCTCTAATAATTAGCAATGATGAGCATCTTTTCATGTGCCTGATGGCTATCTGTTTGTCTTCTTTGGAGAAATAGCTATTTAGGTCTTCAGTCCATTTTTGATTGAGTTGTTCGGTTTTTTGATATTGAGTTGCATCAGCTGCTTGTATATTTTGGAAATTAACCCTTTTTCAGTCACATCATTTGCAAATATTTTCTCTCATTGTGTATGTTGCCTTTCGTTTTGCTCATGGTTTACTTGGTTATGCAAAAGCTTTTGTACTTGATTAGGTTCCCTTTGTTTATTTTTGCTTTTAAGTCAAAAAGTCTTTCTTTTAGAAGAATTCATATTCTCTCCTAATCTCTGTTAGGTTAACAGGAAAAGTACTTAGAAAATATTTACCAAGTCTAATTTACTTGTTCTATGCTCTGTGATTCTGTGTAACTTCATTGTTGTTCAGTCACTCAGTCACGTCTGACCCTTTTGCAACCCCATGGACAGAAGCACACCAGGCTTCCCTGTCCTTTACTATCTCCCAGAGTTTGCTCAAACTCATGGCCATTGAGTAAGTAAAACTTACTTAATTGTCTCATCTGCCTACTAAGAACAATCCAAAGGGGAGACAAAGCTATCCCCAAGGTGTAACACATTGATGAAAAATTTCTGATTAAAGTCATAGATATTCACACATCTTTATATAAATGTACCTTTATTTAAAGGAACAAATCCTTGATGTTACCAAATATTTAACTGGAGGGAAATGTTTTCAATATGTACTAGTTTATTATTATTTTATTATTCATTTTTATGAGGAATACCTACTTTGGCTTCTACTTTAAAAGTGAGTTTGTTTCTGAGAAAAGAGCATCTGAAAAGTATCTTTTCTTCCATAGCTTCTGGGAACTGCCTCATCAAAAGGGCACTATACCTTTTCTGTTTTTTTTTTTTTTTCTTATCTTCTGTAGAATCAGACCCACAGGCTCACCAAGATTCCTTCTAGCGAATGCAGAGCCTAGGTCTTAGGATAGCCTGATTGACCTCTTTCAGTCTGCTGGTGTCTCCTGCCTGATACGTGAACCCATATCCAGACCCTGCCCTTTGTTTCTCTTACACTTCGGTAGCTTTCATTTTTATCTGAGATCCTTGGTCTGGTTTCCTAAGCCTCTTTTAGATTTCCCAGTTCTGTCTTCTCAGATGTAACTTTTATCCTCCCTGCATTTTTTTTTTCTATCTGTTCCCTCCTTCCTAATTTGAAGTTCATGAATGTACTCTGGCCACTTTGACTTGTGTTTTGACATTTACTCTTCTACCTTATTTGCAGTTGTTTCCTGGATTTGACTTAGAAACAGTCAATGCAAAACAAAACTGAGACTCAGAGAGATGAAGTGATTTCCCCACGGTCACACAGCTAGCAAAGGGCAATTATGAGGTTTATGCATTCATCTCCCTCCCATCATGCTTTCTGTCCCTGAAACCTGGGAAAGCCTGGTGCCGAAGACTCTCCGTTCTCTTGTCTTTTTTAGTATTCTCTCTAATCTCTGTTAGGTTAACAGGAAAAGTACTTAGAAAATATTTACCAAGTCTAATTTACTTGTTCTATGCTCTGTGATTCTGTGTAACTTCATTGTTGTTCAGTCACTCAGTCACGTCTGACCCTTTTGCAACCCCATGGACAGAAGCACACCAGGCTTCCCTGTCCTTTACTATCTCCCAGAGTTTGCTCAAACTCATGGCCATTGAGTAAGTAAAACTTACTTAATTGTCTCATCTGCCTACTAAGAACAATCCAAAGGGGAGACAAAGCTATCCCCAAGGTGTAACACATTGATGAAAAATTTCTGATTAAAGTCATAGATATTCACACATCTTTATATAAATGTACCTTTATTTAAAGGAACAAATCCTTGATGTTACCAAATATTTAACTGGAGGGAAATGTTTTCAATATGTACTAGTTTATTATTATTTTATTATTCATTTTTATGAGGAATACCTACTTTGGCTTCTACTTTAAAAGTGAGTTTGTTTCTGAGAAAAGAGCATCTGAAAAGTATCTTTTCTTCCATAGCTTCTGGGAACTGCCTCATCAAAAGGTCACTATACCTTTTCTGTTTTTTTTTTTTTTTCTTATCTTCTGTAGAATCAGACCCACAGGCTCACCAAGATTCCTTCTAGCGAATGCAGAGCCTAGGTCTTAGGATAGCCTGATTGACCTCTTTCAGTCTGCTGGTGTCTCCTGCCTGATACGTGAACCCATATCCAGACCCTGCCCTTTGTTTCTCTTACACTTCGGTAGCTTTCATTTTTATCTGAGATCCTTGGTCTGGTTTCCTAAGCCTCTTTTAGATTTCCCAGTTCTGTCTTCTCAGATGTAACTTTTATCCTCCCTGCATTTTTTTTTTCTATCTGTTCCCTCCTTCCTAATTTGAAGTTCATGAATGTACTCTGGCCACTTTGACTTGTGTTTTGACATTTACTCTTCTACCTTATTTGCAGTTGTTTCCTGGATTTGACTTAGAAACAGTCAATGCAAAAACAAAACTGAGACTCAGAGAGATGAAGTGATTTCCCCACGGTCACACAGCTAGCAAAGGGCAATTATGAGGTTTATGCATTCATCTACCTCCCATCATGCTTTCTGTCCCTGAAACCTGGGAAAGCCTGGTGCCGAAGACTCTGATCTGTACCTAGAGAGGGGAGCCCCATTCTCCTGGCCAGTAGGCTACAGCTCTATCTTCCCACAGTACCTTTACCTGAGTAAAACATGAAATGCGAAAAAAGTAGAAAAGCTACTAACCTGGGAACCCCCTAAAAATGCAAACATAATGAAAAATCAGTTTGGAGGCATAGTCCTTGGGTTTAAATAAATCTCTACATTGATTTATGCTTTTATTAAGTAATAAAATTGTTATACAGAAAAAAAAATTGTTATACAGAGAAGTGGTGCCAAACATCTCTGGCAACATAAAGTACTTTTATTATTGATGAAAGAGTTTCAGTTCAACTTCAGATGATCTAATGATTTAAGTGAGAGATATGTGGTGAGTGAGTAATTTTCCACCTGACAATAAACAATGTCATCCAACTGAGTCATCACAAATATTATTAACTGATGTACTTTAGCTTTGACATTCCAGGACAGCCTGTTCTTGAAGAATGGGCCAAACCTGATAACTTATGTCCACTGGAGAGATGAGCAGATTATCTAAACATTCTACCACTCTCTCTGGGAATATTTCAAGTTGCCAGTATGAAGGATGTGTGATCTTTGACCTAACCTGACACGCTACATCCTTGACAGAATTGACTTCAGGAGCAACACCTCTAACTTTTAAGAGATGTGGATTTAATGACCATCCCTGCCCTTTGTTTCTCTTACACTTCGTAGCTTTATTTTTGAGATCCTTGGTCTGGTTTCCTAAGCCTCTTTTAGATTTCCCAGTTCTGTCTTCTCAGATGTAACTTTTATCCTCCCTGCATTTTTTTTTTCTATCTGTTCCCTCCTTCCTAATTTGAAGTTCATGAATGTACTCTGGCCACTTTGACTTGTGTTTTGACATTTACTCTTCTACCTTATTTGCAGTTGTTTCCTGGATTTGACTTAGAAACAGTCAATGCAAAAACAAAACTGAGACTCAGAGAGATGAAGTGATTTCCCCACGGTCACACAGCTAGCAAAGGGCAATTATGAGGTTTATGCATTCATCTACCTCCCATCATGCTTTCTGTCCCTGAAACCTGGGAAAGCCTGGTGCCGAAGACTCTGATCTGTACCTAGAGAGGGGAGCCCCATTCTCCTGGCCAGTAGGCTACAGCTCTATCTTCCCACAGTACCTTTACCTGAGTAAAACATGAAATGCGAAAAAAGTAGAAAAGCTACTAACCTGGGAACCCCCTAAAAATGCAAACATAATGAAAAATCAGTTTGGAGGCATAGTCCTTGGGTTTAAATAAATCTCTACATTGATTTATGCTTTTATTAAGTAATAAAATTGTTATACAGAAAAAAAAATTGTTATACAGAGAAGTGGTGCCAAACATCTCTGGCAACATAAAGTACTTTTATTATTGATGAAAGAGTTTCAGTTCAACTTCAGATGATCTAATGATTTAAGTGAGAGATATGTGGTGAGTGAGTAATTTTCCACCTGACAATAAACAATGTCATCCAACTGAGTCATCACAAATATTATTAACTGATGTACTTTAGCTTTGACATTCCAGGACAGCCTGTTCTTGAAGAATGGGCCAAACCTGATAACTTATGTCCACTGGAGAGATGAGCAGATTATCTAAACATTCTACCACTCTCTCTGGGAATATTTCAAGTTGCCAGTATGAAGGATGTGTGATCTTTGACCTAACCTGACAAGCTACATCCTTGACAGAATTGACTTCAGGAGCAACACCTCTAACTTTTAAGTCTCTGTTTTTATAGAATTGTGATAAACAGAATTATAATATTCAGACTGGGATAATATATGGCCTAAAGCAAGCAAACAAACATTAAAACTTCCAAATGAGCTCATGTATTCATTAGGAATATCTAAATGGAATTGAGTTAAGCTCATAACTGACCTCATTTCACTAAAATGATAACAAACACAAAAGAGTAGATAGCAAAGATTTTTCTGCAAGCTAATAGATAAAATGCTGAAAGCTTTCAGATACATTTGGGAGAGACTGATATCCAAAATATATTTCACAATGAAATACATATTAAGTTGTCCTGAGTTCCACAACTGCATCACACTCCAAGAATGAACATACAATATGACAGTACTTTTGCTTTATGAGTATGCAGCGAAGTAATATAAAGAAGACATTCACTTTATGTTGGACTCCATTCAATCTGCTGCAGCATACAAGTAAACATCAAAAAGCTCATGCTTTTCCACTGCTTTTTTTGGCTCCTTTCATTATCAGAGAGCCAAATTGATGAAAGTCGAGATGATCAGCAGAAGGTCAGAGTAACATATCAAAGGCTCCAAGTCCTCTAAATGCAATTTAGGGGGAAGAACTACCAAGGATAGAGGACTTGGGCACCATTCCAACTCGTTACATCTACAAAAAGAGATGAGTTGTTTTTAAGGGTCTCAGTCTCCGCATGGTGGCCACAGAAGCTGTTAACTCCGGTACTGCTGTGGAATTAATCTAACCAAGAGTGGAGGGGGTCCAGCAGTGCCATGGCAACCACAGCGGCTGCAGGCGGGGAGGGCAGGCTGTGAGGAGACCCACCAGGTGAGCATACCCTGGTGAAGTGGGTCCTCAGAACCTGTTTCTGACCTAAATCCCCAGGGAAGACACTTTTTTCTGGCAATTGCTTCTTTAGGGAAGACAGACATCCCTCCATTAGAAAAACATATTTATAGCCACAAGGAGCACGGGCTTGAGCAAGAGGTGGGGCATGCATCTGTGGTCTCTATTTCATGGAAGGGCAGCCCTCATTTCTATCCTCTCATGTGACAGGATGTTCACCCTGAAATGTTGGAGATGGAGCAGCAAGCAAAGCTACTGTGAGACAGACAGTAGCGCAATACAGGACTGTTATTCAGGAAGGTTCAACTGGAGTCCTTGACCCACAAAATATTAGTCCTCTGATTCAACAGTCTGTTACACCTTATTTTTTTCTTAGGATGAAACTTTCATGTTTTCTCTCAGCTCTTCACAGCCATAAACTTCCTCCTTCATTTCTTTTCTATCACCATCGTTTACCTGTTTCTATTCTGACCTAGCTCTCTTTTCACCAAACTTATGGTGGTGAAAATGATATATAAGTACCCCTAAATGTACTAGAATTGAATTTTTATACTAATACTACAAAAAAGCTTTTGCCTCAGAAGACCAAGGACAGGTGGTTGACTGGAATCTCTCTTAATCCACTGCAGTGTCACGCTTCATGGTCAATGAGGTTTTTCTTGTGTCAAATTAAAGTCTCTTTGGCCTTCATTCCAGTCTTTCTCTATCCTACTCATCTAAAGTCCAGGGGTCATAAGAGCATACGTTTTTCATGAATATCCTGCATGTCCTCATGGATTGTGTCATCATCTGAGACCACTGCTGACCTATAATTTTGAAAAGTGCTATGCGTGCTATGCCAGCAGCTAACCTATGACAGAATACATCTCCTTACATAAGACAGAGTCTGCTGCTTTTCCCTTAACAACCACTCTTCCCTTATCTCTGAGAATAAAGGAATATCAAATTTCCAGTTGACTACAAGGCCACTAAGGATAAAGACCACATATTCTATCTTCCTATGCAGCTAGGGATAATCCTGTTATGAAAATCTGGGTAAAGGAATATGAGAAACAATTGGGAAGCCACATGATTACCTACATTTATCTCTTGTGTTATACCAACCTAGACGGAAAAGCTGAATGGTCAGCACCAGTGTAGTTTCTTTGGGATTTGTTCAGAGATGGTCTACAGTTGCTAGGAATCTGACCCCAAAACCTAAGAATTTGCAATATTTGAGGTGGTATGCAAGACAACTGGGTTATAGACCCCCAAAAGTAAGGAATCAAGAGAAGCAGGCCAAATCTGACGGTCACACAAATTAGAGAGCCCAAGTGTGAGTTTTTGTGGCTCAGTTGTGTCTGACTCTTTGTGATCCCTGCCAGGCTCCCCTGTCCACATAATTCTCCAGGCAAGAATACTGGAGTGGATTGCCATTTCCTTTTCCAGGGGATCTTCCGATCCAGGGATCAAGCCTAGGTCTCTCACATTTCAGGCAGTTTCTTTACTGTCCGAGTCACCAAGGAAGCCTGAACACTTCACTAAGGCAAGAGCAATTAACTGTAATTATGGCAGTGATGGAAAGATTCTTGTCCTCAGTGTTTGTCCAATGCATGTCCAGAACTCAAATAATGCAAAACACTATTTAAAAATTACAGAATATAGAGAACATGGGTCAAATATAACAGCAATGAACATAAGACACTACAGATCTGAACCTACTTTTAAGTAAAGATCAAGTACAAAACTTGGATTTATATAGGTAATGCATTAAAGGTGGTGATTTATAAACAGGCTTCCTTTAATTAAGATTTATTCTGGTGCATCTAAATTCATTCTATTTCAAAGAAAACAAAACCCACAATATTTAGACTTCTCAGAAATAGCTCCTTATAAAATGTAGTACAGGAGAACTCTGGTTACATTTCAAAACTGCAGTCTTTCTTTGAGGTAGAACCAGCAGAAATATATCAAAATATACTATTAAAGAGGAATTTCAAAGAATAAAATTCAACTTCTGCTTAGTCACTAATCTTTTACAACTTTAAATCTTCATGTTAGCCATAGAAAGCCTCAAGGAAGGCACAAACATGGAGTCAGTTGTATAGGAAGTCCAGTACACTGACCCGTAAGGTAAAGACAGGCAGCTAAGCAGGGAAATTCTTAAAACTTCAACAACCACAGTTCCAAAATGAAACATGTGAACATTCATTGTGCTGTTTAAGATGGTTGCCATAAGCCACATGTGTCTACTAAATACTTGAAATGGGCTAGTCAGAATAGAGATATGCTATAAATGTAAGGTACATAGGTAAGGTACATAAGGTAGACAGTGGGTTTGAAGACTTAGAGTGTAAAATATCCCCTTAATATCTCTTTATTAATTATATGTTGAAATGGCATTTATATATAGTGGAGTAAGACAATACATTATTACAATTAATGTCTCCTATTTCTTTTTATTTTATGTGAGGATTCTAGGAAATGCAAAATTGCATTAATTCATATATCGTGATATTGAATAGCACTGGGCTAGATTCTAGGTTTTAAATACCTAGAAGAAACTTTTATTTTCCCAGGTGAGAGTATTACTGACTTTTAGCTTGTACCACTCACCACGGTACAGGCCAACAAGTCAAGGGGCAAAGTGTTAGGGCAAGGAAAACTGACATTATTCAGAAAGGCGGCAAACCAAGAAGATGATGAAATAATGCCCTAAAGAAACATCTTAATTGGGGGTAGTATTCGAGCTTCTTTTAAGTAGGGAAGGGGGATGCAGAGTGGGGTTCATAAGACACTACAGATCTGAACCTACTTTTAAGTAAAGATCAAGTACAAAACTTGGATTTATATAGGTAATGCATTAAAGGTGGTGATTTATAAACAGGCTTCCTTTAATTAAGATTTATTCTGGTGCATCTAAATTCATTCTATTTCAAAGAAAACAAAACCCACAATATTTAGACTTCTCAGAAATAGCTCCTTATAAAATGTAGTACAGGAGAACTCTGGTTACATTTCAAAACTGCAGTCTTTCTTTGAGGTAGAACCAGCAGAAATATATCAAAATATACTATTAAAGAGGAATTTCAAAGAATAAAATTCAACTTCTGCTTAGTCACTAATCTTTTACAACTTTAAATCTTCATGTTAGCCATAGAAAGCCTCAAGGAAGGCACAAACATGGAGTCAGTTGTATAGGAAGTCCAGTACACTGACCCGTAAGGTAAAGACAGGCAGCTAAGCAGGGAAATTCTTAAAACTTCAACAACCACAGTTCCAAAATGAAACATGTGAACATTCATTGTGCTGTTTAAGATGGTTGCCATAAGCCACATGTGTCTACTAAATACTTGAAATGGGCTAGTCAGAATAGAGATATGCTATAAATGTAAGGTACATAGGTAAGGTACATAAGGTAGACAGTGGGTTTGAAGACTTAGAGTGTAAAATATCCCCTTAATATCTCTTTATTAATTATATGTTGAAATGGCATTTATATATAGTGGAGTAAGACAATACATTATTACAATTAATGTCTCCTATTTCTTTTTATTTTATGTGAGGATTCTAGGAAATGCAAAATTGCATTAATTCATATATCGTGATATTGAATAGCACTGGGCTAGATTCTAGGTTTTAAATACCTAGAAGAAACTTTTATTTTCCCAGGTGAGAGTATTACTGACTTTTAGCTTGTACCACTCACCACGGTACAGGCCAACAAGTCAAGGGGCAAAGTGTTAGGGCAAGGAAAACTGACATTATTCAGAAAGGCGGCAAACCAAGAAGATGATGAAATAATGCCCTAAAGAAACATCTTAATTGGGGGTAGTATTCGAGCTTCTTTTAAGTAGGGAAGGGGGATGCAGAGTGGGGTTCAGACCAGATAGTGATGAACAACCGCAGACATCTGGGCACCAGGAAGCATCCAAGGAGGGCTGTGAAAAAGTCTTTGTTCTTGGACAGTTGGCTCTGGTTGGTGTGAGTTTGGTCACAATGTTCCTATAAATCTTGACAAAAACAATCATTGCTTTCGTTCATATTCTCTTATGCCTGTAGAGGGTAAGTTTTGATCAGGGGCTGTTTGCATAAATCATAAAATTAAGCAGAGTCTCTTTGGTGATTAATGCATACATGCAGGACCAAGCAGAGGCTTATGACTTAGAGATTAAACAGCAGAAGAGACAGAATATGAAGTCAAAGCCGACAAGCTTCTACTACTAACAAGACACAGGCAGCGGGCATGTGGGGTGGGAGGAGTCCTGGTTCCTGAGGAACAACCATAGATACCTGTTAGATTGTTACCTGCACATCTTGAAGAGGAACAAGGACTCTGTTTTATGACTGAAGGCCTAGAAGACTAAACTCTTTATACAAATAAGGAATGGGGCAAATTGAGAGGCTTCTGCACCCAGGAGGACCCTCTAGGATCTTGATTGGTTTCTCCCCTTCTTTTCTTAGATATTCTTCAGTCCTAAGGGGAACATAGGACAAGAGAGGGAACAAAGTTTTAGATAGACTAACTATAATCTCTGTAGAGGAGTTCAGTTTTTGGGAGACTCTGTTTCCAGAGAAGGCTCAGACTACAGACAGCTGATTCCTGAGTCTCTCCCATCACAAAAGTACCATATAGCCAATTAGGCTTTGGACATTTTGTTCCTATTCTTATTTTATAAGCCCAACTACTTTGAGTTAACACAGACATCTACTCCTGGCCATGGGGTTTTGTTTACTTCCCCCATGGGGACATCTTTGCTGACCAAATTCTTGATCTCCTGCAATTGTCAAGAAGTACTTTGACCCATTAAAATTTAAATCTATTTAAAGACAGTGGAAATAATAGGACCATGGGTCATCTCAGAAAGTGAGGGGCTCTAATTTAAGCAAGGAAAACTGACATTATTCAGAAAGGCGGCAAACCAAGAAGATGATGAAATAATGCCCTAAAGAAACATCTTAATTGGGGGTAGTATTCGAGCTTCTTTTAAGTAGGGAAGGGGGATGCAGAGTGGGGTTCAGACCAGATAGTGATGAACAACCGCAGACATCTGGGCACCAGGAAGCATCCAAGGAGGGCTGTGAAAAAGTCTTTGTTCTTGGACAGTTGGCTCTGGTTGGTGTGAGTTTGGTCACAATGTTCCTATAAATCTTGACAAAAACAATCATTGCTTTCGTTCATATTCTCTTATGCCTGTAGAGGGTAAGTTTTGATCAGGGGCTGTTTGCATAAATCATAAAATTAAGCAGAGTCTCTTTGGTGATTAATGCATACATGCAGGACCAAGCAGAGGCTTATGACTTAGAGATTAAACAGCAGAAGAGACAGAATATGAAGTCAAAGCCGACAAGCTTCTACTACTAACAAGACACAGGCAGCGGGCATGTGGGGTGGGAGGAGTCCTGGTTCCTGAGGAACAACCATAGATACCTGTTAGATTGTTACCTGCACATCTTGAAGAGGAACAAGGACTCTGTTTTATGACTGAAGGCCTAGAAGACTAAACTCTTTATACAAATAAGGAATGGGGCAAATTGAGAGGCTTCTGCACCCAGGAGGACCCTCTAGGATCTTGATTGGTTTCTCCCCTTCTTTTCTTAGATATTCTTCAGTCCTAAGGGGAACATAGGACAAGAGAGGGAACAAAGTTTTAGATAGACTAACTATAATCTCTGTAGAGGAGTTCAGTTTTTGGGAGACTCTGTTTCCAGAGAAGGCTCAGACTACAGACAGCTGATTCCTGAGTCTCTCCCATCACAAAAGTACCATATAGCCAATTAGGCTTTGGACATTTTGTTCCTATTCTTATTTTATAAGCCCAACTACTTTGAGTTAACACAGACATCTACTCCTGGCCATGGGGTTTTGTTTACTTCCCCCATGGGGACATCTTTGCTGACCAAATTCTTGATCTCCTGCAATTGTCAAGAAGTACTTTGACCCATTAAAAATTTAAAAATCTATTTAAAGACAGTGGAAAAATAATAGGACCATGGGTCATCTCAGAAAGTGAGGGGCCTCAAAATAAGAGTTGGTTAGTTTTTATGGACTGGATATTTTCATAGGTTAATGAATGAGAGAGTTATTCTAACAATTTTGGAGAAGGGGTGGAGACTTCCAGTAATTAGGCCACCATCCACTTTTTGGTCTTTTAAGGTTGGCCTCAGAATTGTCATAGTGTCTGTAATGTATAATTTAGCATATTAATGTGTTATGGTCAAGTGTAACGAAGCTCAAGATCCACTGGAAATCAGTTCTTCTGCCATCTTAAACCTGATCAGTTCTAACCAGTTATTCTATAGCCTCCATGGCTATATCATTCTTTTAAAGGCTATGCACCCCTCCCTCCTGTTTCAATGTGATTTTCCTGTATCTTCTACATTGCAGGCAGATTATTTCCCACTGAACCACCTGGGAAACCCATTATTTACATTTGTTGTTCAGTTATTCAGTTGTATTCAACTCTTTGCAACCCCAAGGACTGTAACACGCCAGACTTCCCTTTCCTTCATTATTTCCTGGTGTTTGCTCAAACTCTTGTCCATTATCAGTGATACCATACAACCATCTCATCCTCTGTCACCCTCCTCTCCTCCTGCCCTCAGTCTTTCCAACCATCAAGGTCTTTTCCAATGAATCAGCTCTTCACATCAGGTAGCCAAAGTATTGCAGCTTCAGATTCAACATCAGTCCTTCCAATCAGTATTCAGGGTTGGTTTCCTTTAGAATGGACTTGTCTGATCTCCTTGCAGTTCAAGGGACTCTAAAGAGTCTTTTCCAACACCACAGTTCAAAAGCATCATTTCTTCAGTGCTCAGCCTTTATGGTCCAACTTTCACATCCATACATGACTACTGGGAAAACCATAGCTTTGACCATACAGACCTCACAGCAAAGCGATGTCTCTTTTAATACTATGTCTAGTTTTGTCATAGATTTTCTTCCAAAAGAGCAAGAGTCTTTTGATTTCATGGCTACAGTCACTGTCCACAGTGATTTTGGAGTCCAAGAAAATAAAAGCTGCCACTGCTTCCATTTTTTCCTCTTCTATTTTCCATAAAGTGCTCGGATTGGATGCCATGATCTTAGTTTTTTTGAATGTTGAGCTTTAAGCCAGCTTTTTCACTCTCTTCTTTCACCCTCCTCAAGAGGTTCTTTAGCTCTTCTTTGCTTTCTGCCATTAGGGTGATGTCCTCTGCATATCTGAGTTTATTGATATTTCTCCCAGTCATCCGGATTCCAGTTTGGAAGCAATTGCTACTGCACTATGCTCTTGGGACTGAAGAGTTAATAAGCCTTTCTCTTCTTTTGGGGGGTCTCATTGAAACATTCTTTTGGCTTAAGATGAGAACTCTGTCATCCATGGTTACCCATGTCCATGCCAGGTGCTATCAATCTCTGGCTAAACTATACAGTAAACAAAGCATGATGCAAGCAAGCAAGTTGTCTCATGGTTTTTTATTTTATGGACTTCTTTTAAACTTTCTACATAGATATTATTCTTTTAATCTGTGCTAAACTTTTCTTGGATTTGTTTTTCTAAGTCCCATTTGGGTTAAAGTAAAGTAATGGGGGTCTAAAATGGATTGACCATGAGGACATTATGCTAAGTTGAATAAGCCAGACAGAGAAAGACTAGTGTAGTATGCATATATGAAATTATAAAATGCCAAACTAAGGAAATTTAGTAGCAGCTCTCTCTACTTAAAAATAGAACGGTGGCTCAGGGATAGAGGAATTGGAGATGTTGATCCAAGAGTATAAACTTCCAGTTAGAAGATGAATATCTTCTCAGGATCCAATGTGCTGCATTGTGATTATAGCTACTAATACTATGTCAGATACTTGAGAGTTGCTAAAACAGTAGATCTTAAATATTCTCATCCAAAAAAGAAATGGTAATTATGTGACATGATAAGGTGATAGGTGTTAGCTAATGTAATAGTGACAATCATTTTGTAATAAGTAAGTATATCAATCAACACATCACATCCCACACTTTGAACATACACAATGTTGTGTCTGTTGTATCTTCATAAAGCTGAAAGGAAAAATGAAGTCATAGGGGTCCCTTATAAAGGACAGAAATAAGGAGGACAGTCATGCCACATGGTTGAACCATGGAAATAAAGTTCTCCTCTTCTATTTTCCATAAAGTGCTCGGATTGGATGCCATGATCTTAGTTTTTTTGAATGTTGAGCTTTAAGCCAGCTTTTTCACTCTCTTCTTTCACCCTCCTCAAGAGGTTCTTTAGCTCTTCTTTGCTTTCTGCCATTAGGGTGATGTCCTCTGCATATCTGAGTTTATTGATATTTCTCCCAGTCATCCGGATTCCAGTTTGGAAGCAATTGCTACTGCACTATGCTCTTGGGACTGAAGAGTTAATAAGCCTTTCTCTTCTTTTGGGGGGTCTCATTGAAACATTCTTTTGGCTTAAGATGAGAACTCTGTCATCCATGGTTACCCATGTCCATGCCAGGTGCTATCAATCTCTGGCTAAACTATACAGTAAACAAAGCATGATGCAAGCAAGCAAGTTGTCTCATGGTTTTTCTATTTTATGGACTTCTTTTAAACTTTCTACATAGATATTATTCTTTTAATCTGTGCTAAACTTTTCTTGGATTTGTTTTTCTAAGTCCCATTTGGGTTAAAGTAAAGTAATGGGGGTCTAAAATGGATTGACCATGAGGACATTATGCTAAGTTGAATAAGCCAGACAGAGAAAGACTAGTGTAGTATGCATATATGAAATTATAAAATGCCAAACTAAGGAAATTTAGTAGCAGCTCTCTCTACTTAAAAATAGAACGGTGGCTCAGGGATAGAGGAATTGGAGATGTTGATCCAAGAGTATAAACTTCCAGTTAGAAGATGAATATCTTCTCAGGATCCAATGTGCTGCATTGTGATTATAGCTACTAATACTATGTCAGATACTTGAGAGTTGCTAAAACAGTAGATCTTAAATATTCTCATCCAAAAAAGAAATGGTAATTATGTGACATGATAAGGTGATAGGTGTTAGCTAATGTAATAGTGACAATCATTTTGTAATAAGTAAGTATATCAATCAACACATCACATCCCACACTTTGAACATACACAATGTTGTGTCTGTTGTATCTTCATAAAGCTGAAAGGAAAAATGAAGTCATAGGGGTCCCTTATAAAGGACAGAAATAAGGAGGACAGTCATGCCACATGGTTGACCAGTTCCCGCCTCTCCCTGTATGGAAATAAAGTCCAGGTGAGCCAGAGAATAGATCAAGATACAATGCAGTCAATACTGTTCTAGCAATTGCCTTATGTCTTTGTCCCCAGGGGTGTGAAGACAGTTTCACTTCCCACCTTTCCAATGACTCAGCAACCCACTCTCTGCTCTGCTGCTGCTCCTCACCAGACTCATCCACCTTCCTTGCAGCTCAGTTTCCAGCTCTGTCAGAGAGAAGATCTCTTCATTGGTGCAGGTGGAGACTCTCAAGCATGGTAGTTTCTCCATCCAGTTTTTGTTCCCAGACTCTTTTCATTGTTATTCATAATCTTGCAAACCACCTGAAGAGTTGTTTTAATCATATATCTGTTAGCAATAAAATTAAATGTGATTAAATAAAAATAGTCTAGATTTTTAAAGGATTCACAAATGAATTTTATGATATGTAAGGATATTAAACATGACTTTTCTCACATATCATTAGATATTCATATGGTTTAATGTGATTTAAACCACTTAAGAGAAATACATGGTTTACCAACAAATTTATTTTAGAGGATATTGTATTATATTTGGTTTTGGATTTGCATATAAAGAAATAGATTTGAGTTGCATTATTGCACTGAAAAGACCCTGATGCTGAGAAAGATTGAAGGCAAAAGGAGAAGGGGGTGGCAAAGGGTGAGATGGATAGATAGTATCATCAACTCAATGAATTTGAGCAAATTCCGGGAGATTAAAGACAGGGGAGCCTGGTGTGCTGCAGTCCACAGCGGTCGCAAAGAGTCAACCCCAACTCATCAGCTGGATTGAAGAACAACAAATTGCACTGAAATGGAGAGAAAAATAGCTCAGAAGGGACTGTAAATAAACATGGCATATCTACCTTAACCTTGAATTATTTCATTTTGTTTTACAAAAGATGTAACTGTGCTACTTTTTATATATTTATTTCAAATGATGAGATATAATGCATAAAATTTTCAACCAATTTGCTGTAGATGGTGTATTAAAGCTATAAATAACATTTACTATCATTTTAAGTCATAGGGGTCCCTTATAAAGGACAGAAATAAGGAGGACAGTCATGCCACATGGTTGACCAGTTCCCGCCTCTCCCTGTATGGAAATAAAGTCCAGGTGAGCCAGAGAATAGATCAAGATACAATGCAGTCAATACTGTTCTAGCAATTGCCTTATGTCTTTGTCCCCAGGGGTGTGAAGACAGTTTCACTTCCCACCTTTCCAATGACTCAGCAACCCACTCTCTGCTCTGCTGCTGCTCCTCACCAGACTCATCCACCTTCCTTGCAGCTCAGTTTCCAGCTCTGTCAGAGAGAAGATCTCTTCATTGGTGCAGGTGGAGACTCTCAAGCATGGTAGTTTCTCCATCCAGTTTTTGTTCCCAGACTCTTTTCATTGTTATTCATAATCTTGCAAACCACCTGAAGAGTTGTTTTAATCATATATCTGTTAGCAATAAAATTAAATGTGATTAAATAAAAATAGTCTAGATTTTTAAAGGATTCACAAATGAATTTTATGATATGTAAGGATATTAAACATGACTTTTCTCACATATCATTAGATATTCATATGGTTTAATGTGATTTAAACCACTTAAGAGAAATACATGGTTTACCAACAAATTTATTTTAGAGGATATTGTATTATATTTGGTTTTGGATTTGCATATAAAGAAATAGATTTGAGTTGCATTATTGCACTGAAAAGACCCTGATGCTGAGAAAGATTGAAGGCAAAAGGAGAAGGGGGTGGCAAAGGGTGAGATGGATAGATAGTATCATCAACTCAATGAATTTGAGCAAATTCCGGGAGATTAAAGACAGGGGAGCCTGGTGTGCTGCAGTCCACAGCGGTCGCAAAGAGTCAACCCCAACTCATCAGCTGGATTGAAGAACAACAAATTGCACTGAAATGGAGAGAAAAATAGCTCAGAAGGGACTGTAAATAAACATGGCATATCTACCTTAACCTTGAATTATTTCATTTTGTTTTACAAAAGATGTAACTGTGCTACTTTTTATATATTTATTTCAAATGATGAGATATAATGCATAAAATTTTCAACCAATTTGCTGTAGATGGTGTATTAAAGCTATAAATAACATTTGCTACCATTGAGTTAAAAGTGAAATCACATTTACTTATCGTATTCTCTCTCTTAGGTATAGATTTTTGAAATACTAGAGAAATATTTGGTAGATATACTAATTGACTAAATGAATACAACTTACAGAGCTATTAAAAGACATCTTGAAGTTGTAGATATATAATCAGTTTTACATTCTTAATTAAGTTTTTTTTTGGGAGGGGTGTGGGTTGGGCTGGGGAGGGAGGGGAGCGGGCGGGCCACTTCTATTGGTCTTTCATTTCTCTATTTTCATCCATCTTTGTTCTTTGGTTCCTGTGGGCCTCCCATTGCGGTGGTGTCTGTCGTTACAGAGTGCTGGCTCTGGGCGCATGCGCTCCAGAACTCTAGCTCGGTAATTAGACACATCGGTCCAGCCGCTCTGTGGCACGTGGGATCTTCCCAGGCCAGGGATCTAACCGGCGCCCCTTGCACTGCAAGGCGGTGTCCTTACCCACTGGACCACCAGGGGAAGCCCTCTTAATTAAGTTTTAACTTGATTACACCTACTCCTCCCTGACTTTAATGAACTATAGAAATGATCCCTAAAAGTATAATCTTCCTGACTTTAGCTTAATGGGCCATTATATACATGAATTAAGTAATATGTGGCTAAGTATATACTAAATAACTGAAAATTTTATAGTGGACTACTGTTTCCAGTAATACAACACATTAGATACCATGATTGACTCTCTTGAAGGAAACAACTAAGAAGTTAAGAAAATTAAAAGTATCATTTAAAATGCATTGCTAGGGAAGACACTTGAGAGTCCCTTGGACTAAAAGGAGATCAAACCAGTCAATCCTAAAGGAAATCAACCCTGAATATTCATTGGAAGGACTGATGCTGAAGCTGAAACTCCAATACTTTAGCCACCTGATATGAAGAGCAGACTCATTGGAAAAGACCCCAATGCTGGGAGAAATTGAGGGCAAGAGCAGAAGTGGGTGACAGAGGATGAGATGGTTGGATGTCATCCCTAACTCAATGGACATGAGTTTGAGCAAGCTCCAGAGACAGTGAAGGATAGGGGAGCCTGGAATGCTGCAGTCCATGGTGTTGCAAAGAATCAGACACAACATAGCAACTGAAAAACAACAAATCTCTTAGGATTTATCTAGAACTGAGTTTCACAGAAAGGACTATAAATGAACACAGCATATCAGTCTATCTATCTATGTAATATGTAGATACATAAAGAAATATGGATATCTCACATATCATTTTACTTTTATAATTCACAGCAAGTGATACTTTCAGACATTAGTAATACTTTGGTATGATTTATTTGTTTTTTAAAGACATTGATAATACCAAAGAAAAGTAATAATTTTGCTACAGTTCTGACAGATGAGAGAAATGGCCTTTAAAATTCAACTTTCTCAACATCACACACA
The DNA here is from genome assembly GCA_022376925.1 of Tragulus kanchil. Taxonomy (NCBI): domain Eukaryota; kingdom Metazoa; phylum Chordata; class Mammalia; order Artiodactyla; family Tragulidae; genus Tragulus; species Tragulus kanchil. The sequence goes on from JAIOJX010000004.1 coordinate 131,869,076, forward strand.
CACAAGGCTATAAAAATAGAAAATATTGATGCATTATCAAATGTGCATGAATAGAAAATCTATAGAATGCAAAATGTATATGTTCATGCAAATTCTTGGGAACCTGGAAACGATAGCACCAACACACAACCCACTTTTATCTTTTGACTTAACTTTATAGAAAGATAGTACACTATTCTTTTCCTTTTAGATCCATTCAAACCAGTACCACTCATTAAGTTTTCTTTTTATCTTTACTCTTCTGGTTAAAATTTTGCACAGCTTCTTAGTGTCAAGAAGGGAAATTGTGGAACTTGGCATTGACAGCCATTTCCAGTTTACTTCCATGTAACTCTACTCCATGCTTCTACTCCAAACACATTGGCCTTCTTAATGCGCCTTAATCCCCCAAGTCTCTATGCCTTTGTTGGAACTATTTCTAGACCACTATAATACTCTGCATCATGTAGGATACACTAAGTTAACATGCAAAAGCAAGTAACTCAAAAATCTCAGTAACTTGAAATAAATGCAGGTTTATGTCTAAGTCATTCGACATGTGACTAGAACAGGTAATACTTGTGTCTCTGCATGTTTAGTGCAGATATTTTCTGTATTGCTTTTTTCTTTCATGATGTTCCTATCTTTTTTAAACCTTTTTAATATATGAAGTATGTTTAAGATAGCTGGATTTTTCCTTCCGTTTTTATTGAGATGTGACTGACATGCAGCATTATGTAAGTTTAAGGTGTACCACATAATGATTTATTTGCATACATCATGAAACGTTTACTACAGTAAGTTTAGTGAACACCCATCATCTTATAAAGATACTAAACAAAAAGAAAAGAAAAAAATACCTTTTCCGTGTGGTGAGAACTCAGAACTTACCCTCTTAACAATTTTCATGTATAGCATACAGCAGCATTCATTTTACTAGTACATTACATCCCTCACATTTATTTACCTTGTAAATGGAAATTGGTATCTTTTGACCCCTTTTGTTTCAGTACCCCATCTCCACCACCACCACATTCCCCACCTCTGGTAACCACAAATCTGATTTCTTTTTCTATGATTTGTTTGTTGGTTTTGAAGTATAATTGATGCACAACACTGTGTGAGTTTCCTTGCACACATCATAGTGTTTGATATTTCTGTACTTTCCAAAATGATCACTATGAGTAGTCGTTAACATCTGTCCCTATACAAAGATATTAAGTTAAAATTTACTAAATTCCTCATGCTGGCATAATTCATCCCCATGACTCATTTATTTTGTCGTTGAAAGTCTGTATCTCTTAATCTTCCTTGTGTATTTCATTCATCTCCTGACCTACTTTCCTTGGTAACCACCTGTTTGTTCTGTGTGTCAATAGCTCTGTTTCTGTTTGGTATTATTTATGATTTGTTTTGCTTTTTAGATCCCATATATAAGTTGTGATATAAAGTATTTGTCTTTCTCTGTTTAACTTATTCCACTTAGCATAATATCCTTTAGGTCATCCATGTTGCAGTAAATGGTAGGATTTTGTTCTTTTTTTATGGTTGGGTAGTATTTCATTGTACATATATCCTACATCTTCTTTATCCATTCATCTATGTATGCACATTTAGGTTGTTTCCATATCTTGGCTAAAATAAATAACAACATTACTAATATTGTAAATAATATGGCAGTGCACAGAAGGGCACATACATCTTTTTCAGTTAGTGCTGTTGCTTTCTTCAGATAAATACCCAGAAGTGAAATTACTGGATCAAATGGCAGCTCTATTTTTAATTTTTTTAGAAACTTCCATAACTATTGTTCATGGTATCTGTATTAATTTACATTCCCATTAATGGTGCACCAGGGTTTCCTTTTCTCCATATCCTCGCTGACATTTCTTACCTGTTGTCTTTTTGATAATAGCCATCATTTTAAAAACTAGATACAATTACCCTCTTAACAATTTTCATGTATAGCATACAGCAGCATTCATTTTACTAGTACATTACATCCCTCACATTTATTTACCTTGTAAATGGAAATTGGTATCTTTTGACCCCTTTTGTTTCAGTACCCCATCTCCACCACCACCACATTCCCCACCTCTGGTAACCACAAATCTGATTTCTTTTTCTATGATTTGTTTGTTGGTTTTGAAGTATAATTGATGCACAACACTGTGTGAGTTTCCTTGCACACATCATAGTGTTTGATATTTCTGTACTTTCCAAAATGATCACTATGAGTAGTCGTTAACATCTGTCCCTATACAAAGATATTAAGTTAAAATTTACTAAATTCCTCATGCTGGCATAATTCATCCCCATGACTCATTTATTTTGTCGTTGAAAGTCTGTATCTCTTAATCTTCCTTGTGTATTTCATTCATCTCCTGACCTACTTTCCTTGGTAACCACCTGTTTGTTCTGTGTGTCAATAGCTCTGTTTCTGTTTGGTATTATTTATGATTTGTTTTGCTTTTAGATCCCATATATAAGTTGTGATATAAAGTATTTGTCTTTCTCTGTTTAACTTATTCCACTTAGCATAATATCCTTTAGGTCATCCATGTTGCAGTAAATGGTAGGATTTTGTTCTTTTTTTATGGTTGGGTAGTATTTCATTGTACATATATCCTACATCTTCTTTATCCATTCATCTATGTATGCACATTTAGGTTGTTTCCATATCTTGGCTAAAATAAATAACAACATTACTAATATTGTAAATAATATGGCAGTGCACAGAAGGGCACATACATCTTTTTCAGTTAGTGCTGTTGCTTTCTTCAGATAAATACCCAGAAGTGAAATTACTGGATCAAATGGCAGCTCTATTTTTAATTTTTTTAGAAACTTCCATAACTATTGTTCATGGTATCTGTATTAATTTACATTCCCATTAATGGTGCACCAGGGTTTCCTTTTCTCCATATCCTCGCTGACATTTCTTACCTGTTGTCTTTTTGATAATAGCCATTCTGACAGCTGTGAGATGATATCACTTCATCGTTTTGATTTGTATTTCCCTGATGATTAGTGATATTGAGTATCTTTTTTGCATGCCTGATGGCCATCTGTATGTCTTCTTTGGGAGAATGTCTATTCAGTTCTTCTGCCCATTTTTTAATTGGAATTTTTTTAGTATTTTGATGTTGAGTTGTATGCCTTCTTTGTATGTCTTGGATATTAATTCTTTATTAGATTTTGTTTGCAAAAATCTTCTCCCATTCAGTAGGCAACCTTTTTGTTTTGTTGATTCTTTCTCTCACTATGCAAAAGTTTTTTAGTTTTATGTGGACTCATCTGTTTGTTTTTGCTTTTTTTTCCCTTGCATAAGGAGACATATCCAAAAAATAGTAATAATAATTTGCTAAGACCAATGTCTGTCCTTGCTGATTAATTCTATCACCTGTGTCATTTCTGGGAACATTTATACTGATAAATTTTTCTCAAGATTATAGATGATATTCTCCTGCTTGTTTCTTTGCTGAGTAATGTTTGACTTGATATCAGATACCAGACATTGTGATTTTGAAATTTTGGGATGCCAGACTTTGTTGCATTGAAAATATTTTTATATTTTTCTCCTATACTTAGTTTATTTACTTGGAAATAGTTTTATCCTTTCAATACTTACTTTTAAACTTTGCTAGATAGGCCAAAAAGACTTTAGCCTAGAGTTTGATCACATTACTGAAGTAATACCTTTTCCAGGACATGACTTGGTGCTTTGTACATTAGGAGGCATTTCACTTTGGCTACTGGGAACACAAACAATCCCACTTTACTTGCTACATATACCCTCATCTTCTTTATCCATTCATCTATGTATGCACATTTAGGTTGTTTCCATATCTTGGCTAAAATAAATAACAACATTACTAATATTGTAAATAATATGGCAGTGCACAGAAGGGCACATACATCTTTTTCAGTTAGTGCTGTTGCTTTCTTCAGATAAATACCCAGAAGTGAAATTACTGGATCAAATGGCAGCTCTATTTTTAATTTTTTTAGAAACTTCCATAACTATTGTTCATGGTATCTGTATTAATTTACATTCCCATTAATGGTGCACCAGGGTTTCCTTTTCTCCATATCCTCGCTGACATTTCTTACCTGTTGTCTTTTTGATAATAGCCATTCTGACAGCTGTGAGATGATATCACTTCATCGTTTTGATTTGTATTTCCCTGATGATTAGTGATATTGAGTATCTTTTTTGCATGCCTGATGGCCATCTGTATGTCTTCTTTGGGAGAATGTCTATTCAGTTCTTCTGCCCATTTTTTAATTGGAATTTTTTTAGTATTTTGATGTTGAGTTGTATGCCTTCTTTGTATGTCTTGGATATTAATTCTTTATTAGATTTTGTTTGCAAAAATCTTCTCCCATTCAGTAGGCAACCTTTTTGTTTTGTTGATTCTTTCTCTCACTATGCAAAAGTTTTTTAGTTTTATGTGGACTCATCTGTTTGTTTTTGCTTTTTTTTCCCTTGCATAAGGAGACATATCCAAAAAATAGTAATAATAATTTGCTAAGACCAATGTCTGTCCTTGCTGATTAATTCTATCACCTGTGTCATTTCTGGGAACATTTATACTGATAAATTTTTCTCAAGATTATAGATGATATTCTCCTGCTTGTTTCTTTGCTGAGTAATGTTTGACTTGATATCAGATACCAGACATTGTGATTTTGAAATTTTGGGATGCCAGACTTTGTTGCATTGAAAATATTTTTATATTTTTCTCCTATACTTAGTTTATTTACTTGGAAATAGTTTTATCCTTTCAATACTTACTTTTAAACTTTGCTAGATAGGCCAAAAAGACTTTAGCCTAGAGTTTGATCACATTACTGAAGTAATACCTTTTCCAGGACATGACTTGGTGCTTTGTACATTAGGAGGCATTTCACTTTGGCTACTGGGAACACAAACAATCCCCAGACATGTATGAACAATTACTCCAATTATTCTCTGCCTGTTTGTTTCCTGTAGTTCTTCCAGTTCTTAGTTTCTAAATGTGCATGCATTGATCAATGCTCAACCGAAGACTTGAGTGGGGTTCTCACCTTCAGAGTAGTTTGTTCTCACTCCTCCCACTCCTCCCACTTGCTCCTCTCCTTACTTCACCTCCAAATCATAGCTATCTTGGTACCCCTGAATTCATACTTTTTCCCCTCAATGTGGAGAGACAGCTGGACTATCTTTTAACCCTATACTGTAGCCTGGAAATTCTCTCTAGGTGGTAAACTGGAGCAATCAGTCCATTGCTCATTGTTCACCTCATTGGTTTCCCTTTTCTTAAGAATTACTGTTAACCCTCCACTGCTCCAGTCTTGGGACCTTGTTCAGGTTCACCCTGACTCCCTAGGGTTCAACCACTCCTGCTCCAGCTCTAACAAAATTCTCCTGCCTGGTCGAGATGCTGACCTACATCTGAGAAGTGAGGAAGCTGGGAGACCCATACAGATAAACAGAGCAGCATGGAGGACCCAGGAACTCAAAGCTAAGCCTCAGAAGGCCTGGATTGGTGTGAAAGGCCAAAGGAGTTCCCTCCCACACTCACAGATGCCCACATCCTAACCTCAGAACCTGTGACTACATTATCTTTGGTGGCAAAGCAGATTAAGGCTGCTGATGCAATGAAATTTGTTGACTTTGAGGCTAACCTGGACTATCTGGGTGGGATCCATCTAATCATACAGGCCCTTAAAAGTGGAAAGAGAGAGTGGAGGAGAGTCAGGGTGGCCATCACATCACCAACTGCTGCTGGCTTTGGAGTTCAAAGAAGGGAAATGGGAGGAAACCTCTAGAAGCTGGAAAGGAAAGGATTCTCCCCTCAAGCTTCTGAAATGAAGGCAGCCCCACTGACCCCTTGATATCAGCCCAGTGGTACCCAGGGGCTTTCTGATCTACAGAACTGTTAGATACTGAATGTGTGCTGCTTTAAGCCAAAGAAAAATTTTAAAAGTGTTACTGTCAAGCACTACCTGTTGTCCAACATCTACAACTATTGTTTCACATATATTCTATTGGCCTCTACGCTCTCTAGAATTTACTTCTGTCATTATCCAGTAACATTAAAGGAGAGATTGTCTTGTATTTGTTTCCAAAAATTAATCAGAGATAGACTCTGCCTTAGAGAATTTTACATCTAATGTGGTCAGAATTGAACAAATTCCCAAGTCCTCAAAATCCTCCTTTTTTAGAAGTAGAAAGTCAGTGTAACTTCTGTTACCAGGAAAAAGGCAATTGCTGCTAGTCTTGTTTTGTTCTTCAGACAAATGCAACATAAACTGAGAAAGCAACAGTATGACTTGGCAAAATGCATTCAGTTAATTAGTAGAAAAAAAACTAGAAAAAAATCCAACTGTCATGACTCTCAGTTGTCACTGTTTTTTGTTCCTTATTTCCCCTCTGTGTGTTTATCTATCACTTACAAAACTGAGGGGAAATAAATTGCTATTGCCTCAACCATAGGACCAAGGGGATGATGATTCAATTGGGTGCTGAAAAAATATTGATATTGAATTGTTGCTAACAATTATCACAGCTCCCAAGCAGAACTCAACCCAGGATACTGGAATGATTACCTCCAGAGGTTTCCCTGGGGTGTATGCACAGTAGTTCATGATTGAGTATACAGGCTCTAGGCTAGAGTTTTCCTTGTCTATGTACTTGTCAGCCTGTTTCCTCATACATAAAATGAGGACAATAAAAGAACCCTCAAGGTGGTGGATGTGTTGTAAATTTGAGTGATTCAGTACACTGAAGCACTTAGAATTTATTCTGAATCTTAGCAAGAAATTAATAAATGTTCAAAATTATCATTATTTTGTTATATTGTAATGATGTTTTTCTAGAGCATCTTTGTTTTTAACAACAGAAGCTGAGAGTAGTCTTCCCTTGAGAGCCAAAAAACATCCCATTCTTATGTACCTCCATTTAATTTTGCTTAAGCAATCTGTAGCCCAAAAACATCCACTATGATTTCTGATCTACAGAACTGTTAGATACTGAATGTGTGCTGCTTTAAGCCAAAGAAAAATTTTAAAAGTGTTACTGTCAAGCACTACCTGTTGTCCAACATCTACAACTATTGTTTCACATATATTCTATTGGCCTCTACGCTCTCTAGAATTTACTTCTGTCATTATCCAGTAACATTAAAGGAGAGATTGTCTTGTATTTGTTTCCAAAAATTAATCAGAGATAGACTCTGCCTTAGAGAATTTTACATCTAATGTGGTCAGAATTGAACAAATTCCCAAGTCCTCAAAATCCTCCTTTTTTAGAAGTAGAAAGTCAGTGTAACTTCTGTTACCAGGAAAAAGGCAATTGCTGCTAGTCTTGTTTTGTTCTTCAGACAAATGCAACATAAACTGAGAAAGCAACAGTATGACTTGGCAAAATGCATTCAGTTAATTAGTAGAAAAAAAACTAGAAAAAAATCCAACTGTCATGACTCTCAGTTGTCACTGTTTTTTGTTCCTTATTTCCCCTCTGTGTGTTTATCTATCACTTACAAAACTGAGGGGAAATAAATTGCTATTGCCTCAACCATAGGACCAAGGGGATGATGATTCAATTGGGTGCTGAAAAAATATTGATATTGAATTGTTGCTAACAATTATCACAGCTCCCAAGCAGAACTCAACCCAGGATACTGGAATGATTACCTCCAGAGGTTTCCCTGGGGTGTATGCACAGTAGTTCATGATTGAGTATACAGGCTCTAGGCTAGAGTTTTCCTTGTCTATGTACTTGTCAGCCTGTTTCCTCATACATAAAATGAGGACAATAAAAGAACCCTCAAGGTGGTGGATGTGTTGTAAATTTGAGTGATTCAGTACACTGAAGCACTTAGAATTTATTCTGAATCTTAGCAAGAAATTAATAAATGTTCAAAATTATCATTATTTTGTTATATTGTAATGATGTTTTTCTAGAGCATCTTTGTTTTTAACAACAGAAGCTGAGAGTAGTCTTCCCTTGAGAGCCAAAAAACATCCCATTCTTATGTACCTCCATTTAATTTTGCTTAAGCAAGGCTCTGTAGAATCAAATAATTTTTTCCACTAGAATGATTATTAACAGGATTTTGTTTATACATGGGCACCTATGGCAGTGTAATGCTCTTTTAATTAAACATTATAGAAATCCCCAGAACTCTTGAAAGAAATGCAGAAAATTCTGTGAAACACTTAATTTCACAGGGAGAAACAACAAACTGTTTTCTTGCAGACTGAATAAATGATCACTCCTGGTGATGCTGATTTTGTTGGGTTCCCCAAAACTTCTTATTTATCACTTGCTACACCTTGAAATTAAGTCACCTGGTCACTTTCCTTACATAGCTGAAAAACCAGGCAAACACTATAAACTCAGACTCAGACATCTTCTGTTGTCTTCAATACAAGCTGAATGTTTGGGTTATGTATTGGCTCTTCATTTATGTACACATGAAACTGCTTCAGTGTTTTACCAAAACCCATTTTGAATCATTGTTCACTAATAGCAATTTGGAACTGTTCTTTTGATTCATTTCTAGGAACTGCTGCCAGAAACCCTTTCAAACTCTGTGCTGCCTGTAGGTATTTGAATAAGACAGGTATAATATGCTGGGTAGAAATATTGTGCTATCAAGAATAGTCCTAATACATTAACTTAGTACTCCCTGAGCAACCACTGACCAATTCTTGTTAAAGAATAAATAAGAAAGCCAATTTATAGAACAAAGCAGTTACCCCCTATTCCTAACTATTTTCCCTAGCCATTTTAGCTGGGAACGTGTGAATTATAATTGGTTCTAAGCCTCTATTATAACCTGACTTTATGTTTAACAAAGAATCAGAGACAAAAATGAAAGACTCAATAATGTATGGTCTTAGTGAAAAAACCTGGTAAGGTAAGACTGAATCATACTTAATTATTGCAGGACAAAGTAAAGATTGAGCAGTAAACATTAGCATAGATAGAAAGCCAGGAGACAGCCTGATGAATACAAAATATCTCCATTATAATGCCAACTCGTACTGCTACCAAATTTTCTCACCACAAATGGGCATAGTCTATTAAGAGTTATGTCTGAGGGCTTCCCTGGTGGTCCAGTGAGTAAAGAGTCCGCCTTGCAGTACAAGGGGCACCGATTTGATCCCTGGCAAGATCCCACGTGCCAAGGAATGGCTGGGTCAGTGTGTCCAATTAAGAGCCAACACTCTCGAGCACATCTGCCCGGAGCCAGTGCTCTGCAACAAGAGAAGCCACTGCGATGGGAGGCCCACACATGCCAAAAAATAAAGGCGGATGAAAAATAAACGATGACTTAGAGACAAAAAAAAAAAAGAGAGAGAAAGAATTATGTCTGGGACCTTCCCTGGTAGCTCAGTGGTGTAAAGAGTTTGCCTGCCAATGCAGGAGATATGGGTTCAATCCCTGATCCAGGAAGATCCCACATACTGCAGAGCAACTAAGCCCATGAGCCGCAACTACTAAGTCAGTGCTCTAGAACCTCGAAGCTGCAACTATTGAGCCCATGTGCCACAACTACTAAAGTTCATGTGCCCTAGAGCCCAAGTTCCACAAAAAAAGTCACCACAACAAGAAGCCTGCTCACCTCAACTAGAGAGTAGCCCCTACTCCCTGCAACTAGAAAAGAGCCTGTGGCAGCAGTGAAAACCCAGAATAGCCAAAAATAAATAAATAAATAATTTTTTAAAAAAGAGTTATTTCTGATGTGAGTAATATGCTCTGGAAAATTATCTGGAACATGCTCTAACATCATCAGAATATAAATTTTAGAGTTGGTTTGTCTTACAGGGATGCTTACTAACTTTTTAATATGTTTTGGCAAGAGATACACCCACTATAAACAAAAAATATATAAATAAAATTTTTTTTTCATACAGATTAATTGGAGATCAAAGACAGTAATGTTTTCTTCAAAACAGAAAAAGCATCCAATTTGCTATCTTTATTCAGGCAATTGTTTTGTTGCATTTCACTGCATGGTATTTCACAGATACTGTGTTTTTTACAGATTGAAAGTTTGTGCAACCCTACATCAGGCAAGGCTATTGGTGCCATTTTCCCAACAACATTTACTCACTTCGTGTCTCTGTGTCACATTTTTGTAGTTTTCACAGTACTTCAGACTTTCTGATCATTATTATATTTGTTATCATTGATCTGTTATCAATGATCTTTGATGTTACTATTGCAATTAGTTTAGGGCAAGACCATCTATACCATCTAGCACCATGAAGTTAATCAATAAATTAAAATCATATGTGTTCTGACTGCTCTACCTACTGGCCATTCCTTGTCTGTATGCCTCTCCTCCGGCCTGGTTCCTGAAACAAAACAATACTGAAATTCATAGCTCTACAATGGCCTCTAAGTGTTCGAGTCAAAGGAAGAGTTGCACATATCTTCCTTTAAACTAAAAGCTAGAAGTGATTAAATTCAGTGAGGAAGGCCTGTCAAAAGCCAAGACCAGCCAAAAGCTAGGCTTCTTACACCAAACTGTTAGACAAATTGTGAATGCAAAGGAAAAGTTCTTCAAGAGAAATAAAAGTGCTACTCCAATGAAGACACAAATGCTGAGAAAGCTAAACAGCTTTATTTCTGATGTGGAGAAAATTTTAGTGATCTGGTGAAGTGATCAAAACAACCACAGGATTCCCTTAAATCAGAGCCTAATCCAGAGAAAGGGCCCGTGTGTGTGCCTGCTGAGCCATTTCAGTCTTTTCCAACTCTATGTGCCCACATGCACTCTAGCCCACCAGGTCCCTCTGTCTATAGGATTCTCCAGGGAATAATACTGGAGGGGTTTGCCACGCCCCAACCCAGGAATCGAACCCACATCTCCTGTGTTTCCTGCATTGCAGGCAGAATCTTTACCACTGAGCCACCAGGGAAGCCTTGAGAAAGGCCCTAAAAGTCTTCAATTCCACGAAGCCTAAGAGAGGATAAGAGGCTACAGAAGCAAAGTTTGAAGTTTGCTGAGGTTGTTTCATGAGAGTGAAAAAAAGAGGGTGCTTCCGTAACACCAAGTATAAAGTGAAACAGCTAGTGCTGATGGAGAAGCTGCAGAAAGTTGTCCAGAAGATCTAGCTAAGATAACTAATGAAAATGGCTACACTAAGCAAAAGATTTTCAGTGTAAACAGACCAAGTTTGTATTAGAAGAAGATACCATCAAAGATTTTCATAGCTAGAGAGAACAAGTCAATACCTGGCTCCCAAACTTCAAAACACAGGCTGATTATCTCATTAGAGGTTAATGCAACTGGAGACTTGATTTGAAGTTTATGCTCATTTACAATTCCAAAAGCCATAGGGCCTTAAGAATCATGCTAAATCTACTCTACCTATTCTCTAGAAATGAAACAACAAAGTCTGGATGAAAGTATTGATAAGATGATTGACTGAATATTGTAAACTCACTTTTAAGACCTACTGCTCAGAAGAAAAGTCCTTTCAAAACATTGCTGTCCATTGATAATGCACCTACTCCACTCAAGAGCTCTGAGATGGAGATGCACAAATGAGATTCATGCTCACTAACACATTCATTCTGTAGCCCATGGATCAAGGAATAATGTTGACTTTCAAATCTTATAATTTAAGACATATATTTCGTTAGGCTATAGCTGCCTTAGATAGTGATTCCTCTGATGCATCTGAGAAAAGTTAATTGAAAACCTTCTGGAAAGATCCACCCTTCTAGATGCCATTAAGAACATTCACAGGAGGAGTGGGTGAGATATATGGAAAGAGTAACATGGACTCTTATGTTACCATGTGTAAAATAGATAACCAAAGGAAATTTGCTACAACAGTCAGGGAATTCAAGCAGGGGCTCTATAACAACCTGGAGGGATGTGATGGGGAGGGAGGTGGGATGGAAGTTCAAAAGGGAGGGGACATTTGTATACCTATGGCTGATTCATGTTGATGTTTGGCAGTAAACAACGAAATTCTGTAAAGCAATTATTCTTCAATTAAAATAATTTTAAAAAAAAGAACATTTACAATTTATGAGAAGAAGTAAAAATGTCAATAAGTTGGAAGATTCTGATTCCAACCCTCATGGAAAATTCTGAGGGGTCATCACATGTGTGGTGAAAATAGTAAGAGAACTAGAATTAGAATTGGAGCCTGAAGGTGTGACTGAATTGCTGCAATCTTATAATAAAATGAATGAGGATAAGCAAAGAAAGTGGTTTCTTGAAACAGAATCTACTCCTGGTGAAAATACTGTGAAGCTTGTTAAAATGACAGCAAACAATATAGAAAATTACATAAGCCAGTTGATAAGGCAGTGCCAGGATTTGGGAGGATTTAGTTCAATTTTGAAAGAGGTTCTACTGTGGGTAAGATGTTATCAAATGGCATTGTCATAGCAGAGAAATTGTTGTTAAAGGACGAGTCAACTGATGTGGCAATTTCATTGCTACTTTAGAAATGAAAAATCTGGATGAAAGTATTGATAAGATGATTGACTGAATATTGTAAACTCACTTTTAAGACCTACTGCTCAGAAGAAAAGTCCTTTCAAAACATTGCTGTCCATTGATAATGCACCTACTCCACTCAAGAGCTCTGAGATGGAGATGCACAAATGAGATTCATGCTCACTAACACATTCATTCTGTAGCCCATGGATCAAGGAATAATGTTGACTTTCAAATCTTATAATTTAAGACATATATTTCGTTAGGCTATAGCTGCCTTAGATAGTGATTCCTCTGATGCATCTGAGAAAAGTTAATTGAAAACCTTCTGGAAAGATCCACCCTTCTAGATGCCATTAAGAACATTCACAGGAGGAGTGGGTGAGATATATGGAAAGAGTAACATGGACTCTTATGTTACCATGTGTAAAATAGATAACCAAAGGAAATTTGCTACAACAGTCAGGGAATTCAAGCAGGGGCTCTATAACAACCTGGAGGGATGTGATGGGGAGGGAGGTGGGATGGAAGTTCAAAAGGGAGGGGACATTTGTATACCTATGGCTGATTCATGTTGATGTTTGGCAGTAAACAACGAAATTCTGTAAAGCAATTATTCTTCAATTAAAATAATTTTAAAAAAGAACACTTACAATTTATGAGAAGAAGTAAAAATGTCAATAAGTTGGAAGATTCTGATTCCAACCCTCATGGAAAATTCTGAGGGGTCATCACATGTGTGGTGAAAATAGTAAGAGAACTAGAATTAGAATTGGAGCCTGAAGGTGTGACTGAATTGCTGCAATCTTATAATAAAATGAATGAGGATAAGCAAAGAAAGTGGTTTCTTGAAACAGAATCTACTCCTGGTGAAAATACTGTGAAGCTTGTTAAAATGACAGCAAACAATATAGAAAATTACATAAGCCAGTTGATAAGGCAGTGCCAGGATTTGGGAGGATTTAGTTCAATTTTGAAAGAGGTTCTACTGTGGGTAAGATGTTATCAAATGGCATTGTCATAGCAGAGAAATTGTTGTTAAAGGACGAGTCAACTGATGTGGCAATTTCATTGCTATCTTATGTTAGGAAATGGCCCTGATCAGTCTAACCCTCAGCAACCATGACCCTCATCAGTCAGCAGACAGCAGCATCAAGGCAAAGCCTCTACCAAAAAAAAGACAGCAATTCAGTGAAGGCTCAGGTGATAGATTATAGTTTTAGCAATAAATTATGTAATTAGGGAATGTACATCATTATTTCAGGCATAGTTCTATTTCATATTTAATAGATTACCATATGCTATAAGTACAACTTTTATAGACATTGGGAAACCAAAAGCGAATGTGACTCACTTTATTGTGACATTCCCTTTATTGCAGCAGTGGTCTGGAGCAAACCCACAATATTTCCGAGGTATGCCTTATCTGTTAAAATACAGTAATGCAATATGGTGTACATTGGGGGAATTTAAAATGTCTTCTTTCAAAAAAATTAAACAGTATTTTCATTCAGATCATTATTTTTTTAAAGACTGTGTTTTTTAAAAAGCGAGGTGATAGTTTGTGTGTCTGTGAAGACGGATGCACACAAACACTCATGTCCATGAGGGACAATAGTGAGTAATAATATACTCAGCACTCACAGTTTGCTAGACTTAATGTGCATTTTTTCTTTGGTCTTCACAATCCTTATACAAAGTGAAGATTATTTTACAGATGAGAAAAGAGAAGTGAAGTGGAATTTTTCTGAAACATTAAGTCTTTTGGTCATAAGAATACCAGCTTGGGAGGCAGGGACCAAAACCATCCCAAGGAAAAAGAAATACAAGAAGGTAAAGCAGTTGTCTGAGGAGGCTTCTGAAAAGCAAACAATATAGAAAATTACATAAGCTCAAAAATGAATGGGGATAAGCAAAGAAAGTGGTTTCTTGAAACAGAATCTACTCCTGGTGAAAATACTGTGAAGCTTGTTAAAATGACAGCAAACAATATAGAAAATTACATAAGCCAGTTGATAAGGCAGTGCCAGGATTTGGGAGGATTTAGTTCAATTTTGAAAGAGGTTCTACTGTGGGTAAGATGTTATCAAATGGCATTGTCATAGCAGAGAAATTGTTGTTAAAGGACGAGTCAACTGATGTGGCAATTTCATTGCTATCTTATGTTAGGAAATGGCCCTGATCAGTCTAACCCTCAGCAACCATGACCCTCATCAGTCAGCAGACAGCAGCATCAAGGCAAAGCCTCTACCAAAAAAAAGACAGCAATTCAGTGAAGGCTCAGGTGATAGATTATAGTTTTAGCAATAAATTATGTAATTAGGGAATGTACATCATTATTTCAGGCATAGTTCTATTTCATATTTAATAGATTACCATATGCTATAAGTACAACTTTTATAGACATTGGGAAACCAAAAGCGAATGTGACTCACTTTATTGTGACATTCCCTTTATTGCAGCAGTGGTCTGGAGCAAACCCACAATATTTCCGAGGTATGCCTTATCTGTTAAAATACAGTAATGCAATATGGTGTACATTGGGGGAATTTAAAATGTCTTCTTTCAAAAAAATTAAACAGTATTTTCATTCAGATCATTATTTTTTTAAAGACTGTGTTTTTTAAAAAGCGAGGTGATAGTTTGTGTGTCTGTGAAGACGGATGCACACAAACACTCATGTCCATGAGGGACAATAGTGAGTAATAATATACTCAGCACTCACAGTTTGCTAGACTTAATGTGCATTTTTTCTTTGGTCTTCACAATCCTTATACAAAGTGAAGATTATTTTACAGATGAGAAAAGAGAAGTGAAGTGGAATTTTTCTGAAACATTAAGTCTTTTGGTCATAAGAATACCAGCTTGGGAGGCAGGGACCAAAACCATCCCAAGGAAAAAGAAATACAAGAAGGTAAAGCAGTTGTCTGAGGAGGCTTTACAGGTAGCTGAAGAAAGAAGAGAAGTAACCGGCAAGGGAGAAAGGGGAAGATATACCTAACTGAACGCAGAGTTCCAGAGAATAGCCTGGAGAGATGAGAAGGCCTTCTGAAATGAACAATGCAAAGAAATAGAGGAAAACAATAGAATGGGAAAGACTAACGATCTCTTCAAGAAATTTAGAGACACCAAGGAAACATTTCATGCAAGGATGGGCACAACAACAACAGAAACAGTAAGGGTCTAACAGAAGCAGAAGATACTAAGAAGAGATGGCAAAAATACACAGAAGAACTATACAAAAAAGATATTAATTACTTGGGTAAACACGATGGTATGGTCACTCACCTAGAGACATCCTGGAGTGAGAAGTGAAGTGGGCCTTAGCAAGCATTACTATGAACAAAGCTAGTGGAGGTGATAGAGTTACAGCTGAGCTATTTCAAATCCTAAAGATGATGCTTTCAAAGTGCTACACTCAATATGCCAGCAAATTGGGGCGACTCAGCAGTGGCCACAGGACTGGAAAAGGTCAGTTTTCATTCCAATCCCAAATAAGGGCAAGGCCAAACAATGTTCAACTGCTCTCATTTCATATGCTAGTAAAGTTGAGCTCAAAATTCTCCAAGCCACGCTTCGACAGTATGTGAACCAAGAACTTACAGTTGTAAAATCTGGGTTTAGAAGAGGCAGAGGAACCAGAGATCAAATTGCCAACATTCGTTGAATAATAGATAAAGCAAGGGAAACCATTCGCAGATCAAATTGCCAACATCTAATGAGTGTTTTTAAAAGCGAGGTGATAGTTTGTGTGTCTGTGAAGACGGATGCACACAAACACTCATGTCCATGAGGGACAATAGTGAGTAATAATATACTCAGCACTCACAGTTTGCTAGACTTAATGTGCATTTTTTCTTTGGTCTTCACAATCCTTATACAAAGTGAAGATTATTTTACAGATGAGAAAAGAGAAGTGAAGTGGAATTTTTCTGAAACATTAAGTCTTTTGGTCATAAGAATACCAGCTTGGGAGGCAGGGACCAAAACCATCCCAAGGAAAAAGAAATACAAGAAGGTAAAGCAGTTGTCTGAGGAGGCTTTACAGGTAGCTGAAGAAAGAAGAGAAGTAACCGGCAAGGGAGAAAGGGGAAGATATACCTAACTGAACGCAGAGTTCCAGAGAATAGCCTGGAGAGATGAGAAGGCCTTCTGAAATGAACAATGCAAAGAAATAGAGGAAAACAATAGAATGGGAAAGACTAACGATCTCTTCAAGAAATTTAGAGACACCAAGGAAACATTTCATGCAAGGATGGGCACAACAACAACAGAAACAGTAAGGGTCTAACAGAAGCAGAAGATACTAAGAAGAGATGGCAAAAATACACAGAAGAACTATACAAAAAAGATATTAATTACTTGGGTAAACACGATGGTATGGTCACTCACCTAGAGACATCCTGGAGTGAGAAGTGAAGTGGGCCTTAGCAAGCATTACTATGAACAAAGCTAGTGGAGGTGATAGAGTTACAGCTGAGCTATTTCAAATCCTAAAGATGATGCTTTCAAAGTGCTACACTCAATATGCCAGCAAATTGGGGCGACTCAGCAGTGGCCACAGGACTGGAAAAGGTCAGTTTTCATTCCAATCCCAAATAAGGGCAAGGCCAAACAATGTTCAACTGCTCTCATTTCATATGCTAGTAAAGTTGAGCTCAAAATTCTCCAAGCCACGCTTCGACAGTATGTGAACCAAGAACTTACAGTTGTAAAATCTGGGTTTAGAAGAGGCAGAGGAACCAGAGATCAAATTGCCAACATTCGTTGAATAATAGATAAAGCAAGGGAATTCCAGAAAAACATCTATTTCTGTTTCACTGACTACACTAACGCCTTTAACTGTGCAGATCATCACAAACTATGGAAATTTCTTAAAGAGATGGAAATACCAGGCCACGTTTCCTGTTTCCTGAGAATCCTGTATGTGAGTCAAGAAGCAACTGTTGGAAAGACATGGAGCAACTGACTTGTTCCAAACTGAGAAAGGACTACTTCAAGCCTGTGTATTGTCACCCTGCTTATTTGACTTCTATACAGAGCACATCATGCACAATGGCAGGCTGGATGAAGCACAAGCTGGAATCAAGTTTGCCGGGAGAAACATCAACAGTCTCATAAAAGCAAATGATACCACTCTAATCGCCAAAAGTGAAGAGGAACTAAAGAGCCTCTTGATAAGGATGAAAGTGGAGAATGAAAAGGCTGTCTTAAAACTCAACATTCAAACAAACAAACAAACAAACAAAAACATCAACATTCAAAAAACTAAGATCAGGGCATCTAGTCCCATCACTTCATGGCAAATAGAAGAGGGAAAAAATGGAAGCAATGACAGATTTTATTTTCTTGGTCTCCAAAATCACTGTTGATGCTGACAAAGCCATGAAATTAAAAGACGCTTGCTCCTTAGAAGGAAAGTTATGGTGCTCATGTGATACTGCAACTCTCTGACCCTCTCTAAACTAATGTTTTCTACCTGAACCTTCTCCGTTGGTCTGTTCTTTTTGGCAGTAACATTATCTTTGGTTTCTCCACTTACATGTATTAACTATGTTTAGAAGGAATCTCTTTCTATTTGGAACTTGAACTGAGAACATCAGTCAGCATTCACAGCTACCTGCCTTTAGAGAATATAATAAACATAGTCCAATGATAAACACTGTTATTGCTGATTAATCACTCTGTACCCACGCAGCAGGTGGGTGGAATGGTAGCATGGAGCCAATTCCACGTTGTTATTCTACCTTAGAGCTTTGTGACTACCTGGAAGAGTGGGATGGTATGGGAAGTGGGAGAGAGGTTCAAGGGAATGGGGTTATATGTATGCCTAGACTGTTTCGTGTTGATGTATAGCAGAAACCAACACAAGATTTTAAGGCAATCATCCTCCAGTTAAAAATATTTTTTTAAAAAATGAAAAAAGTCATACCTTGGAAAAATTACAAATTAAAATGCTGAAATTTTGGTCATTACAACACTAATGTTCCGTGTCTACACATGATGCCCTGGACTCTTCTGTTTTGTATTCTACTGTTAATAATCCCCACATACGAATCTGAGTGCTTTAGATATGCCTGAGGATGGTCTCGGCAACACCTTGAACTACCTCCATGGGTTCCTAACCATGTGCTTGCATCACAAAGAAGTGAAGGGAAAAGTTGAACCCTGCCCTGTGACTTTAGAACAAACCAGTTTAGTAGGGAAAAAAACATTCTTTCATTGTTTGGAATTCAGGGAATTATAAAGGGAAAAAAATCACAGCCATAAAGAAAATCTGGAAGAAGATGTATAAGATATGTCAATTATACTAAGTACTTTTCTCCCTTTCTTTGAAGTTCAAGTTTCTTCATGAGAAAAGATATTATTTATGGTATTGTTGGGCTTTTAGCCATGGTTAGATTAAATGATACAAATGCTTTGTTTCCATACAGTGTCTTTCATCTGGATTGTTTGCAAGACTTTAAATGCACACTCATTAATCCTCACAGAGTTTTATTGTATGTGTACACTTATTTCCTCTTTAGACAGGAATTCAATAGGCAAGGTAGCTTAAGTGTTGATGTTCACTATCATGCAAGCAGAATCCTAGTTTCCTGGCCATTTTCTGGCATAATCAATTTTTCTAGTTTTTTTTTTTCTCTTTGCTTTTAGTTATCCCCAGAAGATTTCATCACGTGCATGTATCTTCAACTTATTTAACTGTGTATGTTTCTGAATGCTTATTTTTACCAACCTGAATTATACAACTTTCCTATAGCACTCATGTTATTTTCAATTAATTTCTAAACCCTGGTTTGGACAAAAATCCAAAGGGAAACATTCACCTAGGATTTTTCTGGAAAGTATATGAAAAGTATATGAAAGTATATGAAATCACATTCTCTTCTGATTGATATCATCAGCTTTGTTTCTAATGAACCCTTCTCTACTTTTCAATAGTTATAAGTGTTCTCAAAAAGCACATAGGTTCTTTAACAAATAAAGGTGGGCAATTTCTGTACAACTTGCTTGGTTTTATACTTAGCAAATGCCATTCTCTTTTTGCATCTTCTTAAACACAGAGACCCACCATCATACACATACACGTTTGCCATTGGGGTTTTGCCAAGAACAATTTGAGGTCTACTTTTAGATGAAAAGTCTTGGCACTCTATACTAAAGTTTCACAGACTGTGAGAGGAAGTAGAGAAGGGATGGACAGCTATACATGGATTGGAGGCAGATATAATCTTGCCTTCTCCTCTAGTTTAAAACTTGATACCCAAAGATAACAGATATGATCATGCATGGGAAAAGTGGCAGCTCCACTTGAATCCACATAGTTTGACTTCTTCCACAGCTGTCTTCTCCTCTGTAGAACCCAGGAACAGGTTCTCCTAAGCAGCTCTCCCTAGCATCCATCATAGGAGGTCCTAAAAGGGATACCCAAAGATAACAGCATCATGATCATGCATGGGAAAAGTAAATATATATGTCATATCTAAGTTTTTTTGAAGTTCAAGTTTCTTCATGAGAAAAGATATTATTTATGGTATTGTTGGGCTTTTAGCCATGGTTAGATTAAATGATACAAATGCTTTGTTTCCATACAGTGTCTTTCATCTGGATTGTTTGCAAGACTTTAAATGCACACTCATTAATCCTCACAGAGTTTTATTGTATGTGTACACTTATTTCCTCTTTAGACAGGAATTCAATAGGCAAGGTAGCTTAAGTGTTGATGTTCACTATCATGCAAGCAGAATCCTAGTTTCCTGGCCATTTTCTGGCATAATCAATTTTTCTAGTTTTTTTTTTTCTCTTTGCTTTTAGTTATCCCCAGAAGATTTCATCACGTGCATGTATCTTCAACTTATTTAACTGTGTATGTTTCTGAATGCTTATTTTTACCAACCTGAATTATACAACTTTCCTATAGCACTCATGTTATTTTCAATTAATTTCTAAACCCTGGTTTGGACAAAAATCCAAAGGGAAACATTCACCTAGGATTTTTCTGGAAAGTATATGAAAAGTATATGAAAGTATATGAAATCACATTCTCTTCTGATTGATATCATCAGCTTTGTTTCTAATGAACCCTTCTCTACTTTTCAATAGTTATAAGTGTTCTCAAAAAGCACATAGGTTCTTTAACAAATAAAGGTGGGCAATTTCTGTACAACTTGCTTGGTTTTATACTTAGCAAATGCCATTCTCTTTTTGCATCTTCTTAAACACAGAGACCCACCATCATACACATACACGTTTGCCATTGGGGTTTTGCCAAGAACAATTTGAGGTCTACTTTTAGATGAAAAGTCTTGGCACTCTATACTAAAGTTTCACAGACTGTGAGAGGAAGTAGAGAAGGGATGGACAGCTATACATGGATTGGAGGCAGATATAATCTTGCCTTCTCCCTCTAGTTTAAAACTTGATACCCAAAGATAACAGATATGATCATGCATGGGAAAAGTGGCAGCTCCACTTGAATCCACATAGTTTGACTTCTTCCACAGCTGTCTTCTCCTCTGTAGAACCCAGGAACAGGTTCTCCTAAGCAGCTCTTCCTAGCATCCATCATAGGAGGTCCTAAAAAGGGTCATAACCTCTTCAGAGGTCTCTACAGATGAGAAGAGGCCCACAAGGAGATAATACTGGCAGCTCATTGTATCTGTGATTGTTGTACACTTATCAGCAGAAGGGATCCGGCTAAATTCTAGTCGTGTTCTTTGGTATGTTTTTGTGTGGCTTCACTCACTCTTATGGCTTTAATAATCATGCAAGTTCTGTATCCCCAGTTGTGAGCTCTCTTCTCATTCTCAGAACTGTGTAACCAACTATTTGCTTGTCACTTTGACTGCAATTTCCCACTAAATTAAATTCACACTTTCTTCACCTCTTCCTATGTTCTGTATCTTGAGAATCATCATACCATCTCAATTGCCAAAACCAGAAATTCTATGGCCATGTTTTACTTCCTCTTCTTCTTCCTCCAGAACTCCACCACACACACACACACACACACACACACACACACACACACACACACTCATGACTATTCAAAGCCACCTATTGACCTTAGCTTTAAAATAGCTTTTGAAATTTGGAAATTATCTACTGTGCTCCATTCCCACTACCACTGGCTGTGGTTGTTGTTCTTGTTGTTTAGTCCCTAAGTCATGCCTGACTCTTTGTGACCCCATGGATTGTAGCCAGCCAGGTTCCTCTGTCCATGGGATTATCCAGGCAAGAATACTGAAGTGGGTTGCCATCTTCTTCTCCAGGGGATCTTCCTGACCCAGGGACTGAACCCAGATCTCCCGCATTGCAAGCAGATTCTATACCATTGAGCCACCTGGGAGGCCCCTGACTGTGTTCTCTCCTAAGCCTTCCATGCTGTGCCCTCCAAAAATTTTTTCAGATTACTACCCCGACCAGCTTTGGTGCAGAGCAATAAACTTGCCATTGGGCAACTTTGAGGTCTACTTTTAGATGAAAAGTCTTGGCACTCTATACTAAAGTTTCACAGACTGTGAGAGGAAGTAGAGAAGGGATGGACAGCTATACATGGATTGGAGGCAGATATAATCTTGCCTTCTCCCTCTAGTTTAAAACTTGATACCCAAAGATAACAGATATGATCATGCATGGGAAAAGTGGCAGCTCCACTTGAATCCACATAGTTTGACTTCTTCCACAGCTGTCTTCTCCTCTGTAGAACCCAGGAACAGGTTCTCCTAAGCAGCTCTTCCTAGCATCCATCATAGGAGGTCCTAAAAAGGGTCATAACCTCTTCAGAGGTCTCTACAGATGAGAAGAGGCCCACAAGGAGATAATACTGGCAGCTCATTGTATCTGTGATTGTTGTACACTTATCAGCAGAAGGGATCCGGCTAAATTCTAGTCGTGTTCTTTGGTATGTTTTGTGTGGCTTCACTCACTCTTATGGCTTTAATAATCATGCAAGTTCTGTATCCCCAGTTGTGAGCTCTCTTCTCATTCTCAGAACTGTGTAACCAACTATTTGCTTGTCACTTTGACTGCAATTTCCCACTAAATTAAATTCACACTTTCTTCACCTCTTCCTATGTTCTGTATCTTGAGAATCATCATACCATCTCAATTGCCAAAACCAGAAATTCTATGGCCATGTTTTACTTCCTCTTCTTCTTCCTCCAGAACTCCACCACACACACACACACACACACACACACACACACACACACACACACTCATGACTATTCAAAGCCACCTATTGACCTTAGCTTTAAAATAGCTTTTGAAATTTGGAAATTATCTACTGTGCTCCATTCCCACTACCACTGGCTGTGGTTGTTGTTCTTGTTGTTTAGTCCCTAAGTCATGCCTGACTCTTTGTGACCCCATGGATTGTAGCCAGCCAGGTTCCTCTGTCCATGGGATTATCCAGGCAAGAATACTGAAGTGGGTTGCCATCTTCTTCTCCAGGGGATCTTCCTGACCCAGGGACTGAACCCAGATCTCCCGCATTGCAAGCAGATTCTATACCATTGAGCCACCTGGGAGGCCCCTGACTGTGTTCTCTCCCTTACACCTAAGCCTTCATACATGCTGTGCCCTCCAAGTAGAAGACTCCTTTGCCTTCCTTTGCTAGCAGCTGTCACTGACCCCTCAGATCTCAGCTTTGGTGTCACTGCCCTAACCTCCAAACTGGAGTGAGGCATCTCTCCTTTATGGTCCCTAAGCACTCCGGGCTTTCCCATCACAGGATGTACTGGAGTTCCCGGCTTGCTTGTTTATGCTCCTAGCTGACTGTAACCTGTATCAGACCTGGAACCTGGCCCTTCTTACTCACCATTGTTTTTCTGGAAGTTGGCAGAGGTTGGGACACAGTAGGTACTCAGTAAATATTTGTGAGCTCAGAAAAGGAAGGGAAGAAGGAAAGCAGAAGAAAGAGGAAGATTAGCCGTACACCATCTGCTTTGTAAATATATAAATAAATATGTAAATGTGAATAACGGTACAAAAATAAAGTTCAGAAATCAGTGGTGATTTCTTTTCTTGTGATTTGACTCTTTGATATACAAGTAGACTATAGGGCTTCCCCTGGTGGTCCAGTGGGTAGGGACACTGCCTTGCAGTGCAAGGGATGCCGGTTCGATCCCTGGCCTGGGAAGATCCCACGTGCCGCGGAGCGGCTGGACCAATGTGTCCAATTACCGAGCCGGAGCTCTGGGGCGCATGCGCCCAGAGCTGGCGCTCTGCGACGACAGAGGCCACTGCGATGGGAGGCCCACAGGAGCCAAAGAACAAAGATGAAAATAGAGAAATGAAGGACCGATGGAAGTGGCCCATCCACCCCCATCCCTCCCCAGCCCTCCCCGCCCCCAAATAAATAAAATGTTAAAAAAAAAAAAAAGTAGACTATAGATAGAAAAATGAACAATTTAATTGAAGTTTTAATTAGTTTCTAAACTTCTTTAGAGATTTATTCTAAACAGTCTAATTTTCTTTGTAATTCAAAAGAGGAGAAATGTTTAATATGATAATTTAGTGGAAACTTTTGTAAAATATATAATCTTCTTTATATTTTTCTTTAATCCAGATTTCAGACATAGCATCTGCTTTAGCTGAGATACAACAGAATAACTACTAAATTGGCTAGCTCCTTTAAGAGTTTTCTAGACCACTTTTAGATGCATCACCTTAATAGAAAAAGTAATTACAGCAGAGAGAGAGAAGGGGGCCCATATTTAAGCTTGAATTTTCTTAAGATTAGATTTTGACAAAAAGTGTGGTCTTTCTTACCACCTGTTTTAAATCAGTTCCAATGACCACACTATGCCACGCTGTGCTTAGTCTCTCAGTGGTATCCAACTCTTTGCGCCCCCATGGACTATAACCCATCAGGCTCCTTTGTCTATGAGATTCTCCAGGCAAGAATACTGGAATGGGTTGCCATTGCCCTTTCCAGGGGTGCTTCCTTACCCAGCTACTGATCCAGATGTTCTGCACTGCAGGCAGATTCTTTACCATCTGAGCCACCTGAGAAGCCTAAAGAGTGGTTTCTCTCAACCACATGGACTGTAGACCACCAAGCTCCTTTGTCCATGGAATTCTCCAGGCAAGAATACTGGAGTGGATTACCACTCCCTTTTCCAAGTAACCACATTATTGTACTTTTGAAGGTCAGTTAAGACCTTTACAAATATAAATCTGTAAATGTCTTCAAGGCCAAAATATCCTGGGTGTATGGTAGTAATACCACTTTCTGTGTGCTTTGAAGTTCTGCATTAAACCTAGGCAATGCAAACCAGTTGGAGAAGTATCGTTACATTCACTTTTCAAAGTCAAAGTGCAATGTCAGGGGCCAGATAACAATCTGTCCATCAATTTTTCTTCAGTCCTGCTCCTTTTTATTTCCTGTGGTCACCTAAATCATTTCTCCCTCATCAAGAAAAAAAGGAGGAAGGACATCAGGAGCAATAGAGCTTATAAGCATGCTTCTAAATTATGTATATAAATTATATGTAACTTACACAACTAAGTTCTACATATGCATCCTACATATATATCTTATGCTTGAGAAAGACAGAGATCCTGGTTTTAGAACAACAAAAAAAATTGTCATATTGTATCTCTAGCACAAAAAAAAAAATTGCATATATAATCTTCTTTATATTTTTCTTTAATCCAGATTTCAGACATAGCATCTGCTTTAGCTGAGATACAACAGAATAACTACTAAATTGGCTAGCTCCTTTAAGAGTTTTCTAGACCACTTTTAGATGCATCACCTTAATAGAAAAAGTAATTACAGCAGAGAGAGAGAAGGGGGCCCATATTTAAGCTTGAATTTTCTTAAGATTAGATTTTGACAAAAAGTGTGGTCTTTCTTACCACCTGTTTTAAATCAGTTCCAATGACCACACTATGCCACGCTGTGCTTAGTCTCTCAGTGGTATCCAACTCTTTGCGCCCCCATGGACTATAACCCATCAGGCTCCTTTGTCTATGAGATTCTCCAGGCAAGAATACTGGAATGGGTTGCCATTGCCCTTTCCAGGGGTGCTTCCTTACCCAGCTACTGATCCAGATGTTCTGCACTGCAGGCAGATTCTTTACCATCTGAGCCACCTGAGAAGCCTAAAGAGTGGTTTTCTCTCAACCACATGGACTGTAGACCACCAAGCTCCTTTGTCCATGGAATTCTCCAGGCAAGAATACTGGAGTGGATTACCACTCCCTTTTCCAAGTAACCACATTATTGTACTTTTGAAGGTCAGTTAAGACCTTTACAAATATAAATCTGTAAATGTCTTCAAGGCCAAAATATCCTGGGTGTATGGTAGTAATACCACTTTCTGTGTGCTTTGAAGTTCTGCATTAAACCTAGGCAATGCAAACCAGTTGGAGAAGTATCGTTACATTCACTTTTCAAAGTCAAAGTGCAATGTCAGGGGCCAGATAACAATCTGTCCATCAATTTTTCTTCAGTCCTGCTCCTTTTTATTTCCTGTGGTCACCTAAATCATTTCTCCCTCATCAAGAAAAAAAGGAGGAAGGACATCAGGAGCAATAGAGCTTATAAGCATGCTTCTAAATTATGTATATAAATTATATGTAACTTACACAACTAAGTTCTACATATGCATCCTACATATATATCTTATGCTTGAGAAAGACAGAGATCCTGGTTTTAGAACAACAAAAAAAATTGTCATATTGTATCTCTAGCACAAAGAGATTAAAAAGCACATAATAATGCTATAATCAAAAAGAGTAATTCTATTGTTACCTGAGAGTTAGATAATGACTTAATTAACTTCCCCCGTTTCTGAGGCCAACAAATGTTATTGTCCAGACAGTGTGGAGCCAAGAGCCATGAGGACTGCTGGATCTCACAGTTTCCCATGTGTGGAGGACAAGGGATTCACAGAGGCACAGCATGCAACCTGCTGGGCAGGACCAGGCATGTGGGACTTCATCCATCTTTGGACAGCCAGAAACAAAACTATAGTTGTACCAGAAAGTAAGTACCTTTTCTAATTGTTTTTTTCCCCATCTTGATATACACAGTGTTAGAGTTTTTTCTAGTACTGAGTAGGTCAGATTGTGTAAGGTCCAATGGAACTGGCTCTTCTAGGCAAGACAGAATGAAATAGGGAACTTGGGAGAGAGTTTTAAGACCCTTTTCTTACAAGGATTATCTGAGTGTATTCCTTAGTTTTTTTTATACCCAAATTCATTAGAGAAGGTTTAATGATTTACATTGTTAACAATTATTTATTTAAAAGAGAGGAATGTGTATTTGGCTTAATTACAGGCAATCTAGTTTCTTTTTTTCTCCCACTGCTATGCCCCTGCTTGTAGCCATGATGAAAATGTATTTTAATACTTGTCTCACTTCACAGAGATGTGTTAATATTAACACGTATTTCTATTGTTTTCTCATTTCTACATATTATGTCCTTTGTCTACTCAGGCTGAAACACTTTGAGCAACTGTTATCCATAGTTACTCTATAGCTGGTGAATTTTTAAAATAATTCTATCTTCTTCTGAGGAAAAAAATGCAAGCAAAATTATTTTCCATAAAAAAGATGATTCTTACTTTTATTTTCAGTAAATATTTATGTCCAATGTGGCTTGGATGTAATCTTTGCACTAGCCTCTTTACAATTTTATTTCCCCTATCAGCATGCAGCCTGCCATTAACAAAAATGTTTACTTGATTATTTCCTAATATTTCAAGGCATTTTATATTATTTTTACTATTTTAATGATAGAAAGTTAGGACAATGTCTTTAATATTTATATTGCCAGCACTTAGCAGAGAAAATAACTTATGGTAAGAATTCAGTAGAAGTTTGTAAACAAATATGTGATTGAAAGAATATGTTATTTTACATTATTTACGTTTTTATCTACCTTCCTTGGTTAATTTTCTCCATTCTTCACAGTTCATGGCAAACCACAGGTTCACTAAATGAATGATCAGTGGCAAAATAGCAATGAAGTGGGCATGCAAAGAAGCAACATTTGCCCAGGTTCAAGGACCTTCATCTCTGCATCTTTTGAACTCTTTTTCATTTTTCCTGTCATTTCCCCAAGAGCATAGCTCCTCTTTGTGCCTTCCTGAAATTAATAAGACTCATCTGTAGGAAGAAATATTCATAGGTAAGCCCAGCAAGCAGCGGCATTAATTAATACTTGGGTCTGGGAGACAAGGAGAGCCTAATTCATGAGGATGGCTCAACCCAACTGTAGTAAGATCTGTGATGTGTGATGCAGCTTTGACTGAGTAACAGGATACTTCAATGGGAGGCAGGACATGCTAATAATAAAAGTTTGACTTTTATACTTTTTCTAAAATGGTCATAATTCACTTCATTTGTGTCTGTCCTTTTTAAGGAAAGATATTTAAAATCTTAAAAAAGTGGGTATCTTTGTACAACAAAAGGAAACTTTTCCTGTTTCTTCTGTTCATAAAATCACTTGATGTCATCCACAGATGCTTTCTTATCTCATACTGGCATTATTTGCAGCAGAGAAGGAAAAATTCTTCCCCTCACTTGCCAGTTTCCTGTTCCTCCCAGGTTTGTAACTGGAAAGAATAGAAAATAAAACATGTTTAGTATGACTTGGAGCCCATGTATGCAGTCAAAACAGAGTCTTCTAACTGAATTGGGTTGCTCTTAGGAGCTGAATGGGCTTCCTGATGGGCTCAGCAGTAAAGAATCTGCCTGCAATATAGGAATCACAGGAGACTTGGGTTCGATCCCTAGGTCAAGATCCCTGGAGGAGGTGACAATCCACTCCAGTATTCTTGCCTGGAGACATGGGTCCTATGGCCTCACAAAGGGAAAAGATAGAAAGTTTAGAGGCATTTTATATTATTTTACTATTTTAATGATAGAAAGTTAGGACAATGTCTTTAATATTTATATTGCCAGCACTTAGCAGAGAAAATAACTTATGGTAAGAATTCAGTAGAAGTTTGTAAACAAATATGTGATTGAAAGAATATGTTATTTTACATTATTTACGTTTTTATCTACCTTCCTTGGTTAATTTTCTCCATTCTTCACAGTTCATGGCAAACCACAGGTTCACTAAATGAATGATCAGTGGCAAAATAGCAATGAAGTGGGCATGCAAAGAAGCAACATTTGCCCAGGTTCAAGGACCTTCATCTCTGCAACTTTTGAACTTTTTTTCATTTTTCCTGTCATTTCCCCAAGAGCATAGCTCCTCTTTGTGCCTTCCTGAAATTAATAAGACTCATCTGTAGGAAGAAATATTCATAGGTAAGCCCAGCAAGCAGCGGCATTAATTAATACTTGGGTCTGGGAGACAAGGAGAGCCTAATTCATGAGGATGGCTCAACCCAACTGTAGTAAGATCTGTGATGTGTGATGCAGCTTTGACTGAGTAACAGGATACTTCAATGGGAGGCAGGACATGCTAATAATAAAAGTTTGACTTTTATACTTTTTCTAAAATGGTCATAATTCACTTCATTTGTGTCTGTCCTTTTTAAGGAAAGATATTTAAAATCTTAAAAAAGTGGGTATCTTTGTACAACAAAAGGAAACTTTTCCTGTTTCTTCTGTTCATAAAATCACTTGATGTCATCCACAGATGCTTTCTTATCTCATACTGGCATTATTTGCAGCAGAGAAGGAAAAATTCTTCCCCTCACTTGCCAGTTTCCTGTTCCTCCCAGGTTTGTAACTGGAAAGAATAGAAAATAAAACATGTTTAGTATGACTTGGAGCCCATGTATGCAGTCAAAAACAGAGTCTTCTAACTGAATTGGGTTGCTCTTAGGAGCTGAATGGGCTTCCCTGATGGGCTCAGCAGTAAAGAATCTGCCTGCAATATAGGAATCACAGGAGACTTGGGTTCGATCCCTAGGTCAAGATCCCCTGGAGGAGGGTGTGACAATCCACTCCAGTATTCTTGCCTGGAGAATTTCATGGACAGAGGACCCTGGCAGGCTATGGTCCAGAGGATCACAAAGAGTTGGACATGCCCAAAGTGACTTAGCACACACACAGAAACTGAATTCCATCATATGTGGCAAAATGTGTGTCTATGTTGAGAGGACGAAAATTGAACACTAATGTTTTATTGCATTTTAGTCAATACATTTGAAATGCTAAGAAAAACGCTACTGAATATCTCATCAGGAAAGAAAGGATAAATTTGGTGCTTTGAACCTTCAGAAGACCTAAACAGAAAACCAAACAAAAATAGAAGAACGAGGTTTGCCTAGGTAATTTTGTCACTAAGAGTATTAATGATCCCCACTGTGAAATTTTCAGTTCTTGACTTGATCAAATTAAAATTTTTCTAAATTGGGCAGTGTGGGGAAGTGGGTGGTGTTGGGGAATGGAGAGATCACTTTGTGTATAACTTGCATCCAGAATCTACAGAATGATTAACCAGAACTAATCCACAAGACTTCTCAGCAATATTTGCTGTACTTCTTCATTGGTGCCTAGCTCTTAAAGAGAATTTAAAAACACAAGTAAATGATTCAATGGGAAAAGTCACATCACCTTAGGCGACATAGGGCTGTTGTACTCTATAACGGGAAAAAGACCAAAGACATAATCCTGAAGTGGACTTTGTGAAGTAAAAGAAACAAACGGAAAGAATCCATGTACCAACTTCTGTTTTTCCTGTTTCCTGTTCATAAAATCACTTGATGTCATCCACAGATGCTTTCTTATCTCATACTGGCATTATTTGCAGCAGAGAAGGAAAAATTCTTCCCCTCACTTGCCAGTTTCCTGTTCCTCCCAGGTTTGTAACTGGAAAGAATAGAAAATAAAACATGTTTAGTATGACTTGGAGCCCATGTATGCAGTCAAAAACAGAGTCTTCTAACTGAATTGGGTTGCTCTTAGGAGCTGAATGGGCTTCCCTGATGGGCTCAGCAGTAAAGAATCTGCCTGCAATATAGGAATCACAGGAGACTTGGGTTCGATCCCTAGGTCAAGATCCCCTGGAGGAGGGTGTGACAATCCACTCCAGTATTCTTGCCTGGAGAATTTCATGGACAGAGGACCCTGGCAGGCTATGGTCCAGAGGATCACAAAGAGTTGGACATGCCCAAAGTGACTTAGCACACACACAGAAACTGAATTCCATCATATGTGGCAAAATGTGTGTCTATGTTGAGAGGACGAAAATTGAACACTAATGTTTTATTGCATTTTAGTCAATACATTTGAAATGCTAAGAAAAACGCTACTGAATATCTCATCAGGAAAGAAAGGATAAATTTGGTGCTTTGAACCTTCAGAAGACCTAAACAGAAAACCAAACAAAAATAGAAGAACGAGGTTTGCCTAGGTAATTTTGTCACTAAGAGTATTAATGATCCCCACTGTGAAATTTTCAGTTCTTGACTTGATCAAATTAAAATTTTTCTAAATTGGGCAGTGTGGGGAAGTGGGTGGTGTTGGGGAATGGAGAGATCACTTTGTGTATAACTTGCATCCAGAATCTACAGAATGATTAACCAGAACTAATCCACAAGACTTCTCAGCAATATTTGCTGTACTTCTTCATTGGTGCCTAGCTCTTAAAGAGAATTTAAAAACACAAGTAAATGATTCAATGGGAAAAGTCACATCACCTTAGGCGACATAGGGCTGTTGTACTCTATAACGGGAAAAAGACCAAAGACATAATCCTGAAGTGGACTTTGTGAAGTAAGAAACATGGAAAGCAATCCATGTGACCAACCGGCAAATCAGAGCAAGAGATGGTTCTTTCCCTTGATGTAGTCCCCCAGACCTATTCCATTCCTAGTTCTTACCAGATTTAGGGCCAAATTCCAGTCATGAACATTTGCTCAGCATGTTCTAAAATGGCCTGGGTCAACTTAGGAACCAATGAGGCTCAGTAAATAGTAAAAGTGAAGACTAAAAGCTTGTCTGTTTTGTCCAACATTTACTCATCACCATGAGCTGATATACTTGCTAAGATTTATGAATGAATAAAGGCTTATATGATACCATGTGAAACATTTAATGTGCATTCCCTTATTTAATCCTTGTTTATTCCACAGGGATGGTATTCATTTTATTTTCACTATAGCCTTTCTGAAACATAATGGTCAACATGCTTCATAGTAAAATTAAGTGAATTAAAATTTAATGTTGGTGTAAACAACAAAACTTTATAAAAGTAAAATAAAAAAATTTAATGTTGGGATGTTTATTGAAAATTATGTTAATAATCATGAAAACAAGATTTATAAAAGTAAAAACTCTTTATGTGAACTTATACACTTACAAGATTATAGTAACGGGACTTTTGAGGTCATGTTGTCCAATTTCCTAATTTTATGAAGGAGCAAAATGAGCCACAGATTAGATTAGGCCTAATGTCAGTTAGCTGGTGCCAAGGTTGGGAGTAGACACCTCCTCCCCAAGAGGTACAGACCTCAGTTCTTGACTTGATCAAATTAAAATTTTTCTAAATTGGGCAGTGTGGGGAAGTGGGTGTTGGGGAATGGAGAGATCACTTTGTGTATAACTTGCATCCAGAATCTACAGAATGATTAACCAGAACTAATCCACAAGACTTCTCAGCAATATTTGCTGTACTTCTTCATTGGTGCCTAGCTCTTAAAGAGAATTTAAAAACACAAGTAAATGATTCAATGGGAAAAGTCACATCACCTTAGGCGACATAGGGCTGTTGTACTCTATAACGGGAAAAAGACCAAAGACATAATCCTGAAGTGGACTTTGTGAAGTAAGAAACATGGAAAGCAATCCATGTGACCAACCGGCAAATCAGAGCAAGAGATGGTTCTTTCCCTTGATGTAGTCCCCCAGACCTATTCCATTCCTAGTTCTTACCAGATTTAGGGCCAAATTCCAGTCATGAACATTTGCTCAGCATGTTCTAAAATGGCCTGGGTCAACTTAGGAACCAATGAGGCTCAGTAAATAGTAAAAGTGAAGACTAAAAGCTTGTCTGTTTTGTCCAACATTTACTCATCACCATGAGCTGATATACTTGCTAAGATTTATGAATGAATAAAGGCTTATATGATACCATGTGAAACATTTAATGTGCATTCCCTTATTTAATCCTTGTTTATTCCACAGGGATGGTATTCATTTTATTTTCACTATAGCCTTTCTGAAACATAATGGTCAACATGCTTCATAGTAAAATTAAGTGAATTAAAATTTAATGTTGGTGTAAACAACAAAACTTTATAAAAGTAAAATAAAAAAATTTAATGTTGGGATGTTTATTGAAAATTATGTTAATAATCATGAAAACAAGATTTATAAAAGTAAAAACTCTTTATGTGAACTTATACACTTACAAGATTATAGTAACGGGACTTTTGAGGTCATGTTGTCCAATTTCCTAATTTTATGAAGGAGCAAAATGAGCCACAGATTAGATTAGGCCTAATGTCAGTTAGCTGGTGCCAAGGTTGGGAGTAGACACCTCCTCCCCAAGAGGTACAGACCTCCGTGTGCTTCTTTTGTGATATCCTTTTATTACTCCTTTCAATATTATCAAAGTGAATGAGTATTTACTGATTATTAATGTCCATGGAATCCCAGAACATCACTTCGTTGCAACATCCAGTGTCACCCCAGTTCTCTGGGCTCTTGACATAAATCTTGATGTATCACTCAGTGAGGATTCTCAAGAGGATTGTGACCCAGATCAGTGGGAGGAAGAGGACTGAGTAATAGTTACACCACACCTCTGATTTCTTACAAACTCTGCCTGGGCTGCTGTGCCAACTAAAAATAGATCTATTCTAACTGTCAGTCCCCAGGTGACCTGGCCTTCATCCATTAGTTTGAAAAGGTATTGAGAACTTCACCTCTTGTCCCTGGGGAATATTGTCTCTTTGGCCAAATCATTGTGTGGGGAGGAAGAAGCCACAAATGGAGCCCGCGATGAGAGGCCAGAGCTTCCTAGTCTCCTAGAGGCATCCTGGGCAATGCTCTTCCAAGAGGCCAAGCTCCTGCCTCTCCAGCTGTGAATGCAAGGACTACCCAGGATGCCCTGATGTTCCCATGTTACAAGATGGGTTACATGATGCCTGCAAGGTGCTCACTGTAGTTTTGTAGCATGATCTAGAGTTGGTTATCTGGTCATTAGGACGTTTACACAACTCAGAACATAGCCGCAATGTGGCAATCCATTTCTGGAGAAAGAGAAAATCCACAAGGATTATGACATAATCTTACAAATGGAGCAAGGCTGGTTAATAATTTTCATATGCTCTACATCAAGTCCTATGTTAAATGAAGTTTTGAGTGTTTCCCACAACTTCCAGAAAGAACCATCTGGTTACCTTCACCATTTAATGAGAATTTACCCTATAGTGTTTCTTTTTTAAGATTTTTTTTTTTCATCTTTGGATAGTTTATTTACAACATTGTGTTTGTTTCCAGTATACAGCAAAGTGATTTGGTTATACAATATACATGTCTATACATTCGCAGGTATATATCTGTATCTTTTTCTTAAACTTTTCCATTATAGTTTATTAGTTTTAAGATCTTTAAAACCCGATTTTCAAATTTTTCCAATACTCAGCTCATATGCAATCAAGATGTTTACTCTGTACCCAACCCCAAGGCAGCTTAGCTTGAAAGGATACATTTGAAAACCAAGCAACTCAACTTCATAGTGCCTTTGTGGAGGTAGAATACGAAGAAAATATTAAGTCATTTCTTACATGGTTGATTTATTAACAAGGCAAAGCTTAGTATAAATCAGCTAGCCACAAGACACTCTTCAGTGAAAAACCAGATGCCACAGTGGTTGTCTTCAGCTCTGGTGAACAACCTTTAATTTCAGAAGTATTTATGACTCTGATTTCTGAATTCTCTCTTTTACTAATAGAGACTCAAATAGCTAACCCAGTCTCCTCATCAAGGGAGAGGAACTGGATTCCTTCTACAGTTGACTAGAGGATCTAGCCCTGATTCTAGTTTTACATCTTCCTTTAGGTCAAATAGGGTGAAGCTTCCCCATTTGATGCTCACCTTAGATATAATTTTTAAAAAGCAAAACCCAAGCCTACCCAACAGAGGATCCCTTGTGTTTAGCAAGGCATGACATCACAGATCACATTCCTTCTGTACCAGGCAATTTTTGTTTAGCACCTTGTTTTGTCTCTTGGAAGAAGTGATTCAGACCTATGTGGTTGAAGATTTTCCTGGAGTCAGACTCATGACTAGTTTCTGAGGTTTTTGGGAACATTTACAAGGGCTGAGCTCTGGCAGGTAAATTGTTTCACTATAAAGGTTTGCTCCTTAGTCTCATCATGTATTTATATAAAATCAAAACAAGAGGCATTTGGGGGCATTTGACAGTAGAAATATTTGGATAGAGGGCTGTGGTAGGGTTCCACAAAGCTTTCAGAAGGGGCCTTTTTCCTTCTCATATTGACTACATTGTGTGATGATTCAGAAATCAGAAAGGACTGGTTTAAATATGAAAAATGCCATCAGGATGACAGTATTATAAACAGATACACAATTAGAGAGTGACTTGAAGAAGGTAGCAGGAAACCAACCATTAACTTGAAGCTATTACCTTGTTTTACTATTATAATCAGATTAACATTTGAGTAGGCTCAATAGATGCAGTTGCTCTGCATGTGGGATCCTCTAAGATCAGGGATAGAACCCATGTCTCCTGCACTGGCAGGTGGATTCTTTACCACGGAGCCAGCAGGAAAATCCCTGACTCAATCTTGGACTTTCCAAGTGGCTCAGTCATAAAGAATCTACCTACCAATGGAGAAGACACAGGAGACAAGGGTTTGATCCCTGGGTTGGGAAGCTACCCTGAAGTAGGAAATAGCAACTTGTTTCAGTAGTTTTGTCTGGAAAATTTCATGGACAGAGAAGCCCAGTGGGCTACAGTCAATAGGGTCACAAAGAGTTAGGCATACAACTAAGCACACATGCATTCACATACATACACATTGTAATTCCAGTCTAAGGCAAAAAATAGGTTTCGTTCTCTAGAAGGCTTCAAAATAGCTTTCTTTTTTTAAAGGAAAAGAGCAAAATACTACTTCTTGATAGAGAGACTTAGCCTTACCTATAGATGTTACAATCAAGTATTTGCTTCTTCAGTCATTGAATATGTAATGAACGCGCAGATCATGCCTTGCACCAGGCAAGGCTCACTGAAGAGAACTCCTAAGAGCTCTTCCCAAGGAAATTTAAAAGGAGCATCTATGAGCCCTAGAGAAGAATAGTCCAAATTTATAACAATTCCACCTTTATATCCCCACCTCTCAGCATATTGTATTTTAGATATTCAGTAAACCACCAGTGAATGACTTAAAAGTGAAAGTAAAGGGAAAACCAAGGGTGACAAGGTCCAGAAATATGACAGATGACAGATGTGTGGAGTATAACAATGAGGGATGTTCTCTTTTTTTTCCACGATTAAATAAGTTTTTGTTGTCACATTGAACTGCTTTGTCAGCTATACATTGTAGGTTTCAGTATGGCATAAAAATAAAAATATATTCCTGAATGTCAAAATCTGAACAGAGGAGATGGAGATGGCACTTAAAAAAAAAAATAAATTCACACTGGTGCTGAAACTGCTAGAAGGTAGCTGACAAACCCTGGAATACACTTTCAGCTGAAGAACTCTGCAGGATTTCAAACCAAATAGCAGTGATATAAGGCCAGCCAAACCAGAGAGTAGGGAGGTACAGACCTCATCGAGATCTATTTGAAGAATGGCGGTTTGAGCTTTTCATTTCCAGTCAAACTAAATGAAAATGAAACTACGTTTTCAGAACCTGAACGTTAAGCATCTTTAACAACTTCCTTATTCTTACAGGTTTTAACTAGTCCAAAGTAAAGGCAGTTATAATGCATGGCATTAGCTTCACAGGCTGACCCTCGAAATTAAGGTTGGAGGAATATTGTCACTTCCAAACCCCAGGAACCTGTCCTGGTCATGAGGGTCTGAGGTCCTGGAAAATTTCATGGACAGAGAAGCCCAGTGGGCTACAGTCAATAGGGTCACAAAGAGTTAGGCATACAACTAAGCACACATGCATTCACATACATACACATTGTAATTCCAGTCTAAGGCAAAAAATAGGTTTCGTTCTCTAGAAGGCTTCAAAATAGCTTTCTTTTTTTAAAGGAAAAGAGCAAAATACTACTTCTTGATAGAGAGACTTAGCCTTACCTATAGATGTTACAATCAAGTATTTGCTTCTTCAGTCATTGAATATGTAATGAACGCGCAGATCATGCCTTGCACCAGGCAAGGCTCACTGAAGAGAACTCCTAAGAGCTCTTCCCAAGGAAATTTAAAAGGAGCATCTATGAGCCCTAGAGAAGAATAGTCCAAATTTATAACAATTCCACCTTTATATCCCCACCTCTCAGCATATTGTATTTTAGATATTCAGTAAACCACCAGTGAATGACTTAAAAAGTGAAAGTAAAGGGAAAACCAAGGGTGACAAGGTCCAGAAATATGACAGATGACAGATGTGTGGAGTATAACAATGAGGGATGTTCTCTTTTTTTTCCACGATTAAATAAGTTTTTGTTGTCACATTGAACTGCTTTGTCAGCTATACATTGTAGGTTTCAGTATGGCATAAAAATAAAAATATATTCCTGAATGTCAAAATCTGAACAGAGGAGATGGAGATGGCACTTAAAAAAAAAAATAAATTCACACTGGTGCTGAAACTGCTAGAAGGTAGCTGACAAACCCTGGAATACACTTTCAGCTGAAGAACTCTGCAGGATTTCAAACCAAATAGCAGTGATATAAGGCCAGCCAAACCAGAGAGTAGGGAGGTACAGACCTCATCGAGATCTATTTGAAGAATGGCGGTTTGAGCTTTTCATTTCCAGTCAAACTAAATGAAAAATGAAACTACGTTTTCAGAACCTGAACGTTAAGCATCTTTAACAACTTCCTTATTCTTACAGGTTTTAACTAGTCCAAAGTAAAGGCAGTTATAATGCATGGCATTAGCTTCACAGGCTGACCCCGCTCGAAATTAAGGTTGGAGGGAATATTGTCACTTCCAAACCAGGAACCTGTCCTGGTCATGAGGGTCTGTAGTGGTTTCACACATCCTGGGCAAAACTAGAAAATAAGCAGTAATTAAATACAAATGTTAAGTGCATCCCAAAGGAAAGTCTCTACACATTCCACAGCTATCTGTCAAAAGGCAACTTTAAAAAGTATGGTTATTCTGATTGAAAATGACTTTCAATTCGATAACCAAGGTTCCCAAACAGTTTATTAAATGTCTTTCTTCCACAAATAAAGTTAACACTAGGATTTGTCAGAAGATCTACCCAAGTTATCTCCTTTACGTACAAACTTGGCTAAAGCCACTGTGTCAAATTCACAAAAGTCAGGTCTGGAACGTAGCGCTGGAATACTGCTGTATGTCCTTCATTTAAGACTCCAGGACAGAGACCATAAATGTGGCGAATGCAACATAGCAGCCACTGTAATCCCTCAAAAGAAAAATAAGGAATTTACTTTATGACATACTTATTTGGATGATTGCTTACTGGTAATTAGTATTTCTACATTTTTTTAAAGGCAACCATTTTTAAGTGATGATACATATCAGGCTCGTAAACATCAATGGAAGCAATGCCTCTCTGTTGATCTCACAGTCATGCAGACAAAAGAAGGTGCATCTGACTGTTCTGATCAGGTTTCTTGGAATTACCAAGATTTCTTTTCTGGCAAAGATGAATTTGGCTCATCTTAGAAAGAAGGTTCTTTGAAGGCTGCTGCTTAACTAATTTTCCTTTGAAAAAGTAAATTTCAAGGCAAGATAGTGCAAGAGGTAAAGTTTTGATTTATAGAACATTTATAAACTAATTGTACTTAGTCTCTAACTCCGAATTCTTTTAAAGAACAGAAACTATGTTGGTAAGCCTATCTTTGCCTAAATTTGCCAGTACATTCATGAAATGCACCTGAATTAAGACAGTTTGGTTATCTTAACGATTTGGTTGTGACTCCTGCACACTGCGTCTGCAGGTAAGGACCCGTGATTGATCCTAGAACAAATAATGAAGATGTGACACCTTCATTACCTCAGTGAATTTAGTTCATGATAGCTAGGCTATCATGAAGAATATCACTGAAAAACTACTATTAAGCAGAAAAAGAGACAGTCATCTATTAGGAGTCAAAGATTAGTTGGGATTGCACTTCCAAACCAGGAACCTGTCCTGGTCATGAGGGTCTGTAGTGGTTTCACACATCCTGGGCAAAACTAGAAAATAAGCAGTAATTAAATACAAATGTTAAGTGCATCCCAAAGGAAAGTCTCTACACATTCCACAGCTATCTGTCAAAAGGCAACTTTAAAAGTATGGTTATTCTGATTGAAAATGACTTTCAATTCGATAACCAAGGTTCCCAAACAGTTTATTAAATGTCTTTCTTCCACAAATAAAGTTAACACTAGGATTTGTCAGAAGATCTACCCAAGTTATCTCCTTTACGTACAAACTTGGCTAAAGCCACTGTGTCAAATTCACAAAAGTCAGGTCTGGAACGTAGCGCTGGAATACTGCTGTATGTCCTTCATTTAAGACTCCAGGACAGAGACCATAAATGTGGCGAATGCAACATAGCAGCCACTGTAATCCCTCAAAAGAAAAATAAGGAATTTACTTTATGACATACTTATTTGGATGATTGCTTACTGGTAATTAGTATTTCTACATTTTTTTAAAGGCAACCATTTTTAAGTGATGATACATATCAGGCCAGTAAAAATCAATGGAAGCAATGCCCTCTCTGTTGATCTCACAGTCATGCAGACAAAAGAAGGTGCATCTGACTGTTCTGATCAGGTTTCTTGGAATTACCAAGATTTCTTTTCTGGCAAAGATGAATTTGGCTCATCTTAGAAAGAAGGTTCTTTGAAGGCTGCTGCTTAACTAATTTTCCTTTGAAAAAGTAAATTTCAAGGCAAGATAGTGCAAGAGGTAAAGTTTTGATTTATAGAACATTTATAAACTAATTGTACTTAGTCTCTAACTCCGAATTCTTTTAAAGAACAGAAACTATGTTGGTAAGCCTATCTTTGCCTAAATTTGCCAGTACATTCATGAAATGCACCTGAATTAAGACAGTTTGGTTATCTTAACGATTTGGTTGTGACTCCTGCACACTGCGTCTGCAGGTAAGGACCCGTGATTGATCCTAGAACAAATAATGAAGATGTGACACCTTCATTACCTCAGTGAATTTAGTTCATGATAGCTAGGCTATCATGAAGAATATCACTGAAAAAAAACTATTAAGCAGAAAAAGAGACAGTCATCTATTAGGAGTCAAAGAGTATGTTATTTGCTGTTGTGTGCACACACTCAGTTGTATCCTACTCTTTGCAACCCCATGAACTGCAGCCCACCAGGTTCCTCTGTCCATGAGATTTTCCAGGCAAGAATATTGGAATGGGTTGCTATATTCTCCTCCAGGGGATCTTCCCAACTCAAGAATCAAACCCACATCTCTTATATCCCGTGCATTGGCAGGCAGCTAGCAACACCTTGGAGAAGTAGAATTCTTTCCAACACTAAGCCTATAAGAATAACAGTTCTACGTGGAAATGAATCTCTTCATCTCAGCACCCACCCATTTTAGTCTTTTATTAATACTCAATGAGTATTAGGTAGAGGTGTTTGAAACAGTTATTTTATTAAAAATAATAATAATAAAGTATTTATAACCACGTCTTCTTTCAAAACACTGCATTTTAATTATTAATGCCTGTAATTTCATTTGTTGAAGAGTAGGAAGAAAAATGCTTCCCCTAGTGGCTCAGACAGTGAAGAATCCAACTGCAATGTGGGAGACCTGGATTTGATCCCTGGATTGGGAAGATCCCCTGGAGAAGGGAAAGGCTACCCACTCCTGTATTCTTGCCTGGAGAATTCCATGGCTTGTCCATGGGTCCCAAAGAGTTGGACACAACTAAGCAAGAAAGACAGACCAGTAAGAAAACACAGACCAGTAAGAAAAACACATAGAGACATCTGGTAATAAGAAATGGTAACAAACAACCATCTTGTTTTATGTGGAACCATAGTCATTGCTTTATTTTATTTTTAATTAACTTTATTGGAATTTATTTGCTTTACAATGATGTTTAATTTCTTCTGTACAGAAAAGTGAATTAGCTGTGTATATACACATATCCCCTCTTTTTTGGATTTCCTTTCCATTTAAGTCACCACAGAATATGGAGTAGAGTTTCTTGTGCTATACAGGAGCTTCTCATCAGTCATCTATTTTGTGCACAGTATCAGTAATGGACATATGCCGATCCCAGTCTGCCAGTTCATTCCACCTCCCTTTCCCCCTTAGTGTCCGTACATTTGTTCTCTACATCTGTGTCTCTACTTCTGCTTTGAAGATCACAATCATCGGTTTTAAATACACAAAATTAAAGACTCAGAAGCAAAGGGTGGTGAAAGGAAACAGGGCAGATGCACAGGGCTTTTTGTTTATAGTGTTTGGTTTGGTTTTTTGGTCTCTTTTTATTGATTTTTTATTTATTTTCTGTCCATCTTTATTCTTCGGCCTGTGTAGGCCTCCCACT
The DNA here is from genome assembly GCA_022376925.1 of Tragulus kanchil. Lineage (NCBI taxonomy): Eukaryota > Metazoa > Chordata > Mammalia > Artiodactyla > Tragulidae > Tragulus > Tragulus kanchil. Next base: position 131,910,133 of record JAIOJX010000004.1, read on the forward strand.
GCAGTGACTTCTCGTTGCAGAGAACCGGCTCTGGGCGCTTGCGCTCCAGAGTGCTGGCTCCTCATTGGACACACCGGTCCAGCCGCTCCACAGCGTGTGGGATCTTCCCCAGCCAGGGATCAAACTGGTGCCCCTAGCATGGCAAGGCAGAATCTTTGCCCACTGGACCACCAGGGAAGCCCCTATAGTTTTTACAACTGAAGAATTTGGGTGACCAAAGAGTCTCTCACCCGACTACCAAGCAGTGTGTGCTCTTCCTACTCTATTCACACACACACACACAAATAAAAAATGGAATCTTATTTGACACAACTAGCATACAATAGTGCAACCTCACAAGCATTAGAACAGGGTATCTGCGCCTCAGGTCAGCGGACTCCTGCTAGGTCCATGGGACAGCGGACTCCTGCTAGGTCCATGGGACAGTGACAACCTTCCTTGAAGTGTGTCGCAGAATGTGGCACTGGTATGTGTGCACAAGAAGTACCTGGAGTATTTCTCTGCCTGGAACATGGGCCTCCTCGCCCCCACCTGGCTCTGAAAGCTCAACTCAAATCCCACCTCCTTCTAGAAACTCTACCCAATCCCTGCATCTCTCATCCCTTCCTGCTCTTGGGAAGCTCTCCTACTTTGGACTCCTGGGGCTTTCTTATCTACATCATTCATCAGTCCTTTGTCATGTTTTTACATTTCCCCAGTATACTGGGAAATTGGGAAGAACGTGGCCTTTGTGTCTTGTTGCCTTTGTGTTCCCAATGTATACATACTCTAATGGGAGGCCTTCTGTGAGTAAATAGTGATGCTGTTTGTTGTCACTGAGAATGTCTCAATCTCCTGACACACTGCACAGTATCAGAAAAGCTTCCCGAGTACCTCCCCCATTCATCTCGCTCCCATCTCAAGGCTGACCTTGTTAGGTTTCACCAGTACATCACATTTCATTGAATGTTTCATATCCCTTAATCAGGGCAGATGCACAGGGCTTTTTGTTTATAGTGTTTGGTTTGGTTTTTTGGTCTCTTTTTATTGATTTTTTATTTATTTTCTGTCCATCTTTATTCTTCGGCCTGTGTAGGCCTCCCACTGCAGTGACTTCTCGTTGCAGAGAACCGGCTCTGGGCGCTTGCGCTCCAGAGTGCTGGCTCCTCATTGGACACACCGGTCCAGCCGCTCCACAGCGTGTGGGATCTTCCCCAGCCAGGGATCAAACTGGTGCCCCTAGCATGGCAAGGCAGAATCTTTGCCCACTGGACCACCAGGGAAGCCCCTATAGTTTTTACAACTGAAGAATTTGGGTGACCAAAGAGTCTCTCACCCGACTACCAAGCAGTGTGTGCTCTTCCTACTCTATTCACACACACACACACAAATAAAAAATGGAATCTTATTTGACACAACTAGCATACAATAGTGCAACCTCACAAGCATTAGAACAGGGTATCTGCGCCTCAGGTCAGCGGACTCCTGCTAGGTCCATGGGACAGCGGACTCCTGCTAGGTCCATGGGACAGTGACAACCTTCCTTGAAGTGTGTCGCAGAATGTGGCACTGGTATGTGTGCACAAGAAGTACCTGGAGTATTTCTCTGCCTGGAACATGGGCCTCCTCGCCCCCACCTGGCTCTGAAAGCTCAACTCAAATCCCACCTCCTTCTAGAAACTCTACCCAATCCCTGCATCTCTCATCCCTTCCTGCTCTTGGGAAGCTCTCCTACTTTGGACTCCTGGGGCTTTCTTATCTACATCATTCATCAGTCCTTTGTCATGTTTTTACATTTCCCCAGTATACTGGGAAATTGGGAAGAACGTGGCCTTTGTGTCTTGTTGCCTTTGTGTTCCCAATGTATACATACTCTAATGGGAGGCCTTCTGTGAGTAAATAGTGATGCTGTTTGTTGTCACTGAGAATGTCTCAATCTCCTGACACACTGCACAGTATCAGAAAAGCTTCCCGAGTACCTCCCCCATTCATCTCGCTCCCATCTCAAGGCTGACCTTGTTAGGTTTCACCAGTACATCACATTTCATTGAATGTTTCATATCCCTTAATTCCATTAGTATCATGTATTTATGTCCTCTGTGCAGAGAAAAAGAGTTCACGTCTGGATTGGGAGAATAATATTCCTAAATAATCATACACTTGTAGGATAAAATTTGTTCAAGGCTTTAAATGGAGTTTCTATAGTGTTGCTGAATAATACATAAATTTCTTGTGTATGGTTTTATCTAACCTTAATAAGCAGATATTTGCAGAAGAATGTGCTTCCCTCACCTTTGGTTAAATAGTGGTAAAAATCCTAAAGATACACAGCATGAATTAACAAGACTTGCTTTAGAAATGTACAACTCACTCAGTGTATGTGCGCATGGGTGTGTGTGCATAGTTCCCATGTGTTTATATGTTTAGGGAGATACTGTTTCTCCACCTCCATCACGGCACCTATCAGAATCTGCTTTGTATTAATAGTGTTTACATGTTTGTTTATCCTTCTTCTCTAAACTGGAGCTTCTCAAGGGATGGGAGCCAGAGATTTTAGGGGGGAATCTCCCACCAGATTGAGCACAAAGGAATGCTTTGCATTTGGAAAGCTCGTAATAAAACTAACTTAATTTGAGAGATGGCATTCATAATGATATGAAATATTAAGGTGATATTCAATCACTGCAGGTTTGGGCAAGAAAGCTACCTCAGGTATATGCTTCGGTAATCTGCTCCTGCCAAACAGACAGTGAACATCAGCTAAATGGCAATTGCTTATCACCAGAAATAGCATTCCTTCCCCCTTGGGAACATGACTAATATTACCAACACGGACAATTCTACAGTCGAAGAAAACCAGAGACCCAGTGGAGCCCCAAATGGCAAAACTTTGGGCTTTATAGAGCCAAGAACTTTCTTATCTACATCATTCATCAGTCCTTTGTCATGTTTTTACATTTCCCCAGTATACTGGGAAATTGGGAAGAACGTGGCCTTTGTGTCTTGTTGCCTTTGTGTTCCCAATGTATACATACTCTAATGGGAGGCCTTCTGTGAGTAAATAGTGATGCTGTTTGTTGTCACTGAGAATGTCTCAATCTCCTGACACACTGCACAGTATCAGAAAAGCTTCCCGAGTACCTCCCCCATTCATCTCGCTCCCATCTCAAGGCTGACCTTGTTAGGTTTCACCAGTACATCACATTTCATTGAATGTTTCATATCCCTTAATTCCATTAGTATCATGTATTTATGTCCTCTGTGCAGAGAAAAGAGTTCACGTCTGGATTGGGAGAATAATATTCCTAAATAATCATACACTTGTAGGATAAAATTTGTTCAAGGCTTTAAATGGAGTTTCTATAGTGTTGCTGAATAATACATAAATTTCTTGTGTATGGTTTTATCTAACCTTAATAAGCAGATATTTGCAGAAGAATGTGCTTCCCTCACCTTTGGTTAAATAGTGGTAAAAATCCTAAAGATACACAGCATGAATTAACAAGACTTGCTTTAGAAATGTACAACTCACTCAGTGTATGTGCGCATGGGTGTGTGTGCATAGTTCCCATGTGTTTATATGTTTAGGGAGATACTGTTTCTCCACCTCCATCACGGCACCTATCAGAATCTGCTTTGTATTAATAGTGTTTACATGTTTGTTTATCCTTCTTCTCTAAACTGGAGCTTCTCAAGGGATGGGAGCCAGAGATTTTAGGGGGGAATCTCCCACCAGATTGAGCACAAAGGAATGCTTTGCATTTGGAAAGCTCGTAATAAAACTAACTTAATTTGAGAGATGGCATTCATAATGATATGAAATATTAAGGTGATATTCAATCACTGCAGGTTTGGGCAAGAAAGCTACCTCAGGTATATGCTTCGGTAATCTGCTCCTGCCAAACAGACAGTGAACATCAGCTAAATGGCAATTGCTTATCACCAGAAATAGCATTCCTTCCCCCTTGGGAACATGACTAATATTACCAACACGGACAATTCTACAGTCGAAGAAAACCAGAGACCCAGTGGACTGGAACTTTCTTTCCATAATTGATGTATAGACAAGTTCTTACCAAATGATTTCTTAAAAGGATGTGTATCTCTAAATGACCACAGGCAGATTTTTCTTTTAGATTAGAGCCAAGAACTATGTTTTCTGACTGAGCTCTGCACTTGCACCTTCAGGTAGCATTCCGCTGCCCTAGGGCCAGCTCCGGATGCTCTGTCTGAACTGCTTGTTACACCTGTGGGTCAGTTAGAGCACCAGGCAGGGGAGTTTCATTTTCTGTCAGGCACCTCAGAAACTAATGTGCCCACACAAATGGGACCAGAGAGTACCTCTAAGAAGCCTAAACTTCTGGTCAAAGTGCCTTGAGAATGGGTCTGAGAACCCTCTTCCTCTACCTGTAAGCCCTTAACACCTCTTCTCTTAAATTAAATTCAATCTTCTGCAACTTTTAAGAGACTTTATGGGCATGGGAAAATTTCCTCCAAGTGAAGAATGGACTTCTAAGTTTGTGTGCCTGTGTGTGCTCAGTCGCCCAGTCGTGTAAGATTCTTTTTGCTACCTTGTAGACTGTAGCCCGCCAGGCTCCTCTGTCCATGGGATTCTCCAGGCAAGAATACTGCAGTAGGTTGCCGTGCCCTCCTCCGGGGGATCTTCCGCACCCAGAGACCAAACCTCCTCTCATGCATCTCCTCTATCAGCAGAGATATTCTTCACCACTATGCCACCTGAAAACCTTTTTTATGTAGATAATCTCTGGCAAACAGACCAGGAAGAAAGACTCATACATTGAGTATGTGATATGTACTATATTTTTCCCTCTCTAATTTCAGGGTAAATTTTGTCTCAAAATACTCTGGAAAGCACAGAAAATAAAGTCCAGCTACTTTCAAAGCAAAGAGTAACTAGTCTTTTCTGTCTTTTTTCCTTTTTTTTTAACTGAACAATGTAGTTCATTTACACTGCTGTGTTAATTTCTACTGTACAGAAAAAGGATCCAGTTACAGATGCATATACAGATATTCTTTTTTAAAAATATTTTCTGTTCTTTTTTTTTTAGAGGTTTCTTTTTTTTAATTTTGGCCTCTTTTATTGGTCCTTCATTTATTTATTTTCATCCATCTTAATTCTTTGGCCTGCGTTGGCCTCCTATTGCAGTGGCCTCTCTCGTTGCAGAGCACCAGCTCTGGGCAGATGCATTCCAGAGCACTTGCTTGTGGTTGGAGACACTGGTCCAGCTGCTCCACAGCACGTGGCATCTTCCTGTGACAGGGATCCAACCAGTGCCCTTTGCATTGCAAGGCAGACTCTTTACCCATGAAAAGGGCCAGCTCCGGATGCTCTGTCTGAACTGCTTGTTACACCTGTGGGTCAGTTAGAGCACCAGGCAGGAGTCTCCTTTTCTGTCAGGCACACCAGAACCTAATTTGCCCACACAAATGGGACCAGAGAGTACCTCTAAGAAGCCTAAACTTCTGGTCAAAGTGCCTTGAGAATGGGTCTGAGAACCCTCTTCCTCTACCTGTAAGCCCTTAACACCTCTTCTCTTAAATTAAATTCAATCTTCTGCAACTTTTAAGAGACTTTATGGGCATGGGAAAATTTCCTCCAAGTGAAGAATGGACTTCTAAGTTTGTGTGCCTGTGTGTGCTCAGTCGCCCAGTCGTGTAAGATTCTTTTTGCTACCTTGTAGACTGTAGCCCGCCAGGCTCCTCTGTCCATGGGATTCTCCAGGCAAGAATACTGCAGTAGGTTGCCGTGCCCTCCTCCGGGGGATCTTCCGCACCCAGAGACCAAACCTCCTCTCATGCATCTCCTCTATCAGCAGAGATATTCTTCACCACTATGCCACCTGAAAACCTTTTTTATGTAGATAATCTCTGGCAAACAGACCAGGAAGAAAGACTCATACATTGAGTATGTGATATGTACTATATTTTTCCCTCTCTAATTTCAGGGTAAATTTTGTCTCAAAATACTCTGGAAAGCACAGAAAATAAAGTCCAGCTACTTTCAAAGCAAAGAGTAACTAGTCTTTTCTGTCTTTTTTCCTTTTTTTTTAACTGAACAATGTAGTTCATTTACACTGCTGTGTTAATTTCTACTGTACAGAAAAAGGATCCAGTTACAGATGCATATACAGATATTCTTTTTTAAAAATATTTTCTGTTCTTTTTTTTTTAGAGGTTTCTTTTTTTTAATTTTGGCCTCTTTTATTGGTCCTTCATTTATTTATTTTCATCCATCTTAATTCTTTGGCCTGCGTTGGCCTCCTATTGCAGTGGCCTCTCTCGTTGCAGAGCACCAGCTCTGGGCAGATGCATTCCAGAGCACTTGCTTGTGGTTGGAGACACTGGTCCAGCTGCTCCACAGCACGTGGCATCTTCCTGTGACAGGGATCCAACCAGTGCCCTTTGCATTGCAAGGCAGACTCTTTACCCATTGGACCACCAGGGAAGCCCTTTCCTATTTTTATTTCATTTATAAGGCTTACATATAAAGGCATAATAAAGGGCTTTTAATTTTCCTTTTGGCAGAAGAAAATTTTAAAAAAATGAGCTGCAAAATTCAAATAGTGTCTCCTTAAACTCCACTCTTCTTCAGGTTCTGCCCATGCCCCCATCTTGTTCCATTCACAGGATTACAGGGGGTCTCTCTAAGAGCACTTGCTGACTAACATCCTGGGCTAGTGTTCACTTCCTAGGCTCACACACATCAACTGAACTCCTCAGTATATTTTCCCTCTTCTCCCACAGCCCTAAGTGGGATACCCTTAATTTTAAAATGCCTGGCGTATTATTGCCCATTAAATGTCCAGCTACACTGTATTTAACTCATTTACTATAGAGACTGAGAAAATAACACATCTGATTAGTGTATTTGAAGGGAATTAACTGTGGATGTCCTTTAACATATGCTTAATTGGGAGGAAAGCAAGCCTCGATGTCTAGGTGCTCCTGGTAGCCACCAGGAGATAAAACTTTTGCTAGATAATTATAATGTGTACCTTCATTCTGGCAGAAGATCTCCCACCAGAAGATCTTTCTGTACTTTGCAGCTATTTACCCAATTAGTCACCTACTTTGCACCCACCTCCCAACGCCACACCATACATTATAAAGATCAGTCACGTAGGAAGAGGCTTCAGGGGAAATTTTTGGTGGATCTCCTTGGTGATCCTGAAGAGAATTCATGGTTATCTTATTACCTGCAAAATGCACACAGACAGTGGCTTGAAATGGAACTTGGGTGAAAGATATGTTTGTTTTCCTTCCTCCAAAATTCTTTCTATCTAAAATTTCTGGTAAAAATCGGTCAGTTTTCCTTCAGCCTCATCTCTGCTAGGTCAGTGATGCTTTTGCTTCAACCAGACTTGCCAGCATCCAGGCTCCTGGGCTCTGTTTCAGATGTTCTGATTATGTAGCTCTGAGGTAGAGCTGTGGGACATGCAGGTGTGACACCCTCTCTCACCCCCAGGTGATTCTGATGCAGGTAGGGCTTCTCTCAAAAGACTCACACTCTAGGCCTGTGGTGTGCCAATGTTAGTAGGCCTTAGAATCCTCATAAGAACTTACTCAGAAGTGGTTGGCTGGGGCCTATCCCGAGTTTGTAGTTCAACAGGTCTTGGTGGAGTCTGAGACTCTGCATTTCTAACACCTTCCCAAGTGATGCCCATGTGACTGATCCAGGACTGCACTTTGAGAACCACTTTTCTAGTCTAAATTAATGTGCAACCTGAAAAATTATGTGTCCCCAAAGCCTTCAACCAATCCCTCCAACCAGCTGGGTCCCCTCCCACCAGTCCCTCACTAACCTTTCCAGTTTCATAGGACCTCCTACTCTAGACACCCTATTATCAAGCCAAGTGAGGACCCATGCCGTTCCTTAAAGGTTCAGACAGTTACATGTATGGGCAAATGCCTGTGCTTGTAGTATGGAAATTTGACGTGGTTTGCAAGGCCCAGCAAACGTGATTGCAAAGGCCTCCCGGGCCACTCCAAATCAAAAGAATTACTTCCTCCTCCTCCTCATGGTTCCCAATGTCTGGCATGCTTTTCCCTAGTGGTGCATAGTAGCAGTATTAGTGCTGCTCAACTCTCAGCGACTCCCTAGTGGCATACACGTCTGTCTTATCCACCAAATGATTAGTTTCCCAAGGCTAGGTTTCAGATCATTTGGTTTTCTTACTGAAGACTCCTAGAAAGCAGACCAGAAAAATCAAAACTCAACTGACCCATATCCTTCAACACAGTGATTCTCAAAGCAGAGTTTAGACCACTGGGGATACCTAACACCCTATCAGAGCTAGGGCTACAAGGTGAACCAGCTTTCATTATAATATTAGGTTAATAATAAGAGTTCTTTGCCCTTTTCTCTTACTGTGCTGATGTTTGCTTTGGTGCAAGATGTAGTGGGTAAAATTGCTGACACAGGAGTATAAATCAGGGGTCCACACTGTATTAGTCATCATTGTATTTCTTACAGACACATTCACGGGGAAAAATCAAAGCAGCCAGTTTCACCTAAGAGCTTTTTGTAGCTCTGAGGTAGAGCTGTGGGACATGCAGGTGTGACACCTCTCTCACCCCCAGGTGATTCTGATGCAGGTAGGGCTTCTCTCAAAAGACTCACACTCTAGGCCTGTGGTGTGCCAATGTTAGTAGGCCTTAGAATCCTCATAAGAACTTACTCAGAAGTGGTTGGCTGGGGCCTATCCCGAGTTTGTAGTTCAACAGGTCTTGGTGGAGTCTGAGACTCTGCATTTCTAACACCTTCCCAAGTGATGCCCATGTGACTGATCCAGGACTGCACTTTGAGAACCACTTTTCTAGTCTAAATTAATGTGCAACCTGAAAAATTATGTGTCCCCAAAGCCTTCAACCAATCCCTCCAACCAGCTGGGTCCCCTCCCACCAGTCCCTCACTAACCTTTCCAGTTTCATAGGACCTCCTACTCTAGACACCCTATTATCAAGCCAAGTGAGGACCCATGCCGTTCCTTAAAGGTTCAGACAGTTACATGTATGGGCAAATGCCTGTGCTTGTAGTATGGAAATTTGACGTGGTTTGCAAGGCCCAGCAAACGTGATTGCAAAGGCCTCCCGGGCCACTCCAAATCAAAAGAATTACTTCCTCCTCCTCCTCATGGTTCCCAATGTCTGGCATGCTTTTCCCTAGTGGTGCATAGTAGCAGTATTAGTGCTGCTCAACTCTCAGCGACTCCCTAGTGGCATACACGTCTGTCTTATCCACCAAATGATTAGTTTCCCAAGGCTAGGTTTCAGATCATTTGGTTTTCTTACTGAAGACTCCTAGAAAGCAGACCAGAAAAATCAAAACTCAACTGACCCATATCCTTCAACACAGTGATTCTCAAAGCAGAGTTTAGACCACTGGGGATACCTAACACCCTATCAGAGCTAGGGCTACAAGGTGAACCAGCTTTCATTATAATATTAGGTTAATAATAAGAGTTCTTTGCCCTTTTCTCTTACTGTGCTGATGTTTGCTTTGGTGCAAGATGTAGTGGGTAAAATTGCTGACACAGGAGTATAAATCAGGGGTCCACACTGTATTAGTCATCATTGTATTTCTTACAGACACATTCACGGGGAAAAATCAAAGCAGCCAGTTTCACCTAAGAGCTTCTTTAATGAAGCGGTAAAATGTACTAATTTTACAAACTCACAAGCCTTGAGTACAAATCTTTCATGCTGTGTGGAGAAAAGGGAGGTTCACTGAAACATCTTCCCCCATACGCAAGTATAAGGGCTGGAAGAGGGAAGGGAATCAAGCGATGAACTTGCAAGCTAGCCCAGATGCTTCTTTTTCTTTTCTTCTTTTTTCTTCCTTTGTTTTTTGCAGTTTTACTTGTAAGAAAGAATGAATGTCAAACTCTGGCTTTCAGACTCAGGTATTGACAGACACTTCAGAAATGAATGAAGTACATCTGTCACATCAAGGAAATCAACTGACAGCTTTGTTGCGAGTGAGAAAATCTGAGCTTTCCAGAGAAAAATTCGAAACTTAGAAAAATCATCATTGTGAGCCTGACAGCACTCTGGTACTTGAAGACTTCATGGTATGAACAAACATAATTTTTGGATCTGTTTCATGAAGAGTGTCAGTGTCATAATTAGGTATATAATGTTGACATTATCTTAAATCTTGACTTTTAGATACAGTAATTATAGACCACATAATTTTACCTTGAGAAACCAGTATATGTTACTACAATTATAATTATACAGTTATCATTATTATTCTAAACTAAGAATAAATTACTCTCAAGTCACTTGCAACTAAAGTGTATCAAGAATCACACAAAGCTCTCCCATCTGCTATAAAGATTGAATTGGAGTGGATTCTCTAATAATAACACCAAAAATAATAGTAGCCAAATATCCATGTAATTATTATACTGATGTTGTTTGGTTGCTAAGTCATGTCTGACTTTATAAACCCCATGGACTATAGCCCGCCAGACAACTCTGTACATGGGATTTCCCAGGAAGGAATACTTCTCCAGGGGATCTTCCCAATCCAAGGGTTGAACCCACGTCTCCTCCATTACCAAGCAGATTCTTAGCCACTGAGCCACCTAGAAAGCCCCATGTAACTATAATACCCATTGTCTAGATGTGACAGAGAGATTAAGTAATTTGCCTAAGATCCCAAAGCTTGTTGACGGTCACAACCAAGGGCACCTGGCTTCTGAAGCATGTGTATTTTAACCATGATATCCACCTATTAATGCAAACAAAACAAACACAGATTTAAGTTTAAAAATACAGAAAGACAAAAGCCTACTGTCATAAGCTTATCAAAATTACCAGTGTCATGTAAGACAGGGTGATGGTCCTAGAATAAAGATTAAAGGACAGTCAAATGCAAAACATCATTGAATTCTGGGCTGGGGAAAATATACAAGCACAGCTATATAGGATATCTGGGGACAATTTTTGTACTTACATAGAATGAGAGAGAAAGAAAATATGGCAAATGCCAAGTAATTGTGTGTGTGCTTACGTGTTTGAAGGTTTCTTTCTTCCTGTGCAATCCAGAAGCATTCCTCTTTCAGTTATTTACCTTTCAGTCTTTCCCTGGCCCCTATTTCCCTCACACACCAGTGTGTATATAAATTCTTGCAACATAACTCTAATTTTAAATTCCAAACAGATTCCTTCCTTTCTCTAGTTCCTATACTCCCTCATTTTCTGATCCCCTGCCTCCATAGCTCATTTTCTCACAGCTTCTCTCTCTTAAAAACTGCATTTTTTTTCCATGGCCCATTCTAGATGAGTCACACCTTTCTGATACTGAAAGGGTTTTCCTATTTTTGCTGGACTCTGCTCTCTCAGGTGCTATTTACTAGGGTGCGGGGTAAGAAGGGATCGTAGGTCCCTGAGATTCAATCCAAGGAGCAGGCTACAGTTCTTCTGGGACTTATTCTTCTGGAGCTTCAGTAGACACTGAGGAGATGTCATGGGGGATTTTAATCTTATCTTTGACCTGTGCATCTCTTATTTTCTCAAATAACAAAGATTCTCCTTTTTCAACATCATATCTATGTTCTAGTCTCTTATCTTCTATTGACCTTTTACTAATAGAAAGAATTTGATAGATTGTGACTTTGATTTGAAAACTGTCTTCTGCCTCAAAAGCACTTTCCTAAAACCTCTAATTAGAAACTTTTGTAGAAATGAAGGTTATTACAGTTACTATGTTGCATTTGCAGAATCTTCTATGGGCACCTTGAGAAAAATTAACGCAAATTACACGGATGCCTGATGAAAAGCAAAATTATGTCCTTTATGAGCCTTACCAGTGACTTTTTTCAAAACATAGTCACTTTGTGTCACCAACCAACTGGCAAAAAAAGAAAAAAACCCACATCTCCTATTATCTCCAAATTTTACTTTTGTTCTTCACTGACAATCACGGGGGATTTTAATCTTATCTTTGACCTGTGCATCTCTTATTTTCTCAAATCATTTGACAGTCATTTCTTGGAGGTGCTCTAAAAGGAGTGAGGTAGCGGATGGAGGGAAAATCAAGGACAAGCTGTAGTAAACGAGCTAACTCTTCTAAATGTGTGGAGATGGTGTTGGAAGCAGACTAGACCAGGAGTCCCAAAGACAAAGTCACACAGCAGCCAGGAGGCAGCAAGAAGGAGTGAAGCACGTCTAGATATAAAAAATTCCTCTTCCATTTAACAATTGTCATCTTCCCATGCATTCCCCTAGAAACATGAGCCTCCGTCTGTTCAAATTTTGTTGTATCATTTTTAATAACTTTCTGACATTGAAACAATATATTTCTAGTTGAAGGAAAACAACACAAGTGAAATAATACTGACATGACTTCAGGATTAACAGGAGAGGGAGGAAGCCGAGGAGACTGGGTGAAGCCGAGAGGAGGACCCACGGAAGAAGGAGGCCATGCGCAGTGACAGTTGACTGGTGACAGGTGGGGATGTGTGTCTCAAGGGGTCAGACAGTGTTTTTCAAAAAACACTGCACATATGGATTTTATGGTAATGTCTCATGATTTGAGGGGGAAAAGTCTATAAGCTGCATTTATTTTCAAGACTAAGGTTACTATGTATGATCTCTGTTTTATATATGCATGAAATGATATTGTATCAGATGTTGAAGCCTGAGGATGCTGCTGGCTAAAATTGTAAAAGCAGTATTAGAGATTTAACATTATGAAATGTATTATTTCCCAGAAGATGTGTGCGGTTTGATGAAAATGCCCATTGTCTTCTGCCTCAAAAGCACTTTCCTAAAACCTCTAATTAGAAACTTTTGTAGAAATGAAGGTTATTACAGTTACTATGTTGCATTTGCAGAATCTTCTATGGGCACCTTGAGAAAAATTAACGCAAATTACACGGATGCCTGATGAAAAGCAAAATTATGTCCTTTATGAGCCTTACCAGTGACTTTTTTCAAAACATAGTCACTTTGTGTCACCAACCAACTGGCAAAAAAAGAAAAAAACCCACATCTCCTATTATCTCCAAATTTTACTTTTGTTCTTCACTGACAATCACGGGGGATTTTAATCTTATCTTTGACCTGTGCATCTCTTATTTTCTCAAATCATTTGACAGTCATTTCTTGGAGGTGCTCTAAAAGGAGTGAGGTAGCGGATGGAGGGAAAATCAAGGACAAGCTGTAGTAAACGAGCTAACTCTTCTAAATGTGTGGAGATGGTGTTGGAAGCAGACTAGACCAGGAGTCCCAAAGACAAAGTCACACAGCAGCCAGGAGGCAGCAAGAAGGAGTGAAGCACGTCTAGATATAAAAAATTCCTCTTCCATTTAACAATTGTCATCTTCCCATGCATTCCCCTAGAAACATGAGCCTCCGTCTGTTCAAATTTTGTTGTATCATTTTTAATAACTTTCTGACATTGAAACAATATATTTCTAGTTGAAGGAAAACAACACAAGTGAAATAATACTGACATGACTTCAGGATTAACAGGAGAGGGAGGAAGCCGAGGAGACTGGGTGAAGCCGAGAGGAGGACCCACGGAAGAAGGAGGCCATGCGCAGTGACAGTTGACTGGTGACAGGTGGGGATGTGTGTCTCAAGGGGTCAGACAGTGTTTTTCAAAAAACACTGCACATATGGATTTTATGGTAATGTCTCATGATTTGAGGGGGAAAAGTCTATAAGCTGCATTTATTTTCAAGACTAAGGTTACTATGTATGATCTCTGTTTTATATATGCATGAAATGATATTGTATCAGATGTTGAAGCCTGAGGATGCTGCTGGCTAAAATTGTAAAAGCAGTATTAGAGATTTAACATTATGAAATGTATTATTTCCCAGAAGATGTGTGCGGTTTGATGAAAATGCCCATTGTCTCCTTTTTAAGAGAGCTGTTTGTGAGAACCGTAAGCATCGGAACAATTTTCAGAGCAGTCTCACTTCCCAGGAAGCGTGGAAGGTCTCATGACGATCTAGGTCCCATGGCCTTTTTAACTCTGGAAGAAAATAAGCCTGTTGACTCAAGCAAAGGAACAATTTCCACGAGGCCCGAACGCTGACCGATGTATACTGGTCAAAATGCTGCCTAATGGAAGACAGGTGGTCCAGCTACAGAAAAATAAATCACTTTATTCCATACAGTCTAAGATGCTGCCCTGCATCCCCATATGTTAAAGTCTGCCTTACCATGTAAACAAAACAATGAGTGATGTTGTTTGCCTTTCAGCCTGAGCAGAACATGATGTGTTTGCCTTGGCAGTCACATCCTGCCCACGCAAGGAGCCCTGCTGGCACATAGAATTTCTGTGAATTACCTGACTTGCCCTTGCACTATTAGTCAACAGGCGGCAGGAGACAAGGTGAAGGGGACAATGGCGCAGCCACTGTGACACTAGCCCAGCTGATCTCTTTCTCCAGGGGTAAATCCTGAGACAGAAGTTATCCTCTACTCTCCCTGCTCCTCCCATATGGAGCAGGAGTTGGTTCCATACCTTCAGCCAACAAAGAAAACCCACAGGTGTGAGAGAGGAGCTGAGAAGGGTAGGAGAAACTACTGGTCATGGTTTCTTTGGCAGGCACTGGTGCGGCATCCAGTCTGCCAAGTGTTTCAGCTATGGTTCAGCCTGGCCAGTGGCTTTTCTCACCCCACAAGGAAGCATCTTGTCCCACGTACCATATGCTGGAGAAAGAATCCACCTTCCCTTTAAGAAGAAAAAGAGGGGGAAAAAAAAAAAGGATGACCAGCAGATAATAGTGTGCTCCTAGGCTGGCAGGAAAAAAAAAAAAAAAAAGCCAGCTGAGAAGGAGTAAGGAGCCAGGGTGGCAAGAAAGACAAATACATAGATGTATTCTTCTTGCTCAGTTTCTCCTCTCCTCCACTTCTCTCCCCCTCCTTTACTTCTCTGTCTGTCTCCCTTCTATTTCTCTATCCCCGTCTCTCTCCCACTGACTTCTCTCCATCTCTCTCCTTCTCTTTTCCTCACTCATGAACATTGAAGATAGATGTGTTTATAATACCTAAACAAAAACAGCATTTGGAGAGTGTGTTTTCACTCCCTGATGGTCCCATCTTGATCCCTCTGGTCTCCGCAAACTGGTGATTCTCTTTTCCCTTAAATCAGGACCTGAGATACAATACATGGCAGCTCACTATGTCATTCTAAGTAAGGTTTTACCAAACCAAAAGATCAGTGCCTTTTCTAGTTTGCAAACAATTTCCACGAGGCCCAAGTCAACAATCCTGGCCCACAGAAAAATAAATCACTTTATTCCATACAGTCTAAGATGCTGCCCTGCATCCCCATATGTTAAAGTCTGCCTTACCATGTAAACAAAACAATGAGTGATGTTGTTTGCCTTTCAGCCTGAGCAGAACATGATGTGTTTGCCTTGGCAGTCACATCCTGCCCACGCAAGGAGCCCTGCTGGCACATAGAATTTCTGTGAATTACCTGACTTGCCCTTGCACTATTAGTCAACAGGCGGCAGGAGACAAGGTGAAGGGGACAATGGCGCAGCCACTGTGACACTAGCCCAGCTGATCTCTTTCTCCAGGGGTAAATCCTGAGACAGAAGTTATCCTCTACTCTCCCTGCTCCTCCCATATGGAGCAGGAGTTGGTTCCATACCTTCAGCCAACAAAGAAAACCCACAGGTGTGAGAGAGGAGCTGAGAAGGGTAGGAGAAACTACTGGTCATGGTTTCTTTGGCAGGCACTGGTGCGGCATCCAGTCTGCCAAGTGTTTCAGCTATGGTTCAGCCTGGCCAGTGGCTTTTCTCACCCCACAAGGAAGCATCTTGTCCCACGTACCATATGCTGGAGAAAGAATCCACCTTCCCTTTAAGAAGAAAAAGAGGGGGAAAAAAAAAAAGGATGACCAGCAGATAATAGTGTGCTCCTAGGCTGGCAGGAAAAAAAAAAAAAAAAAGCCAGCTGAGAAGGAGTAAGGAGCCAGGGTGGCAAGAAAGACAAATACATAGATGTATTCTTCTTGCTCAGTTTCTCCTCTCCTCCACTTCTCTCCCCCTCCTTTACTTCTCTGTCTGTCTCCCTTCTATTTCTCTATCCCCGTCTCTCTCCCACTGACTTCTCTCCATCTCTCTCCTTCTCTTTTCCTCACTCATGAACATTGAAGATAGATGTGTTTATAATACCTAAACAAAAACAGCATTTGGAGAGTGTGTTTTCACTCCCTGATGGTCCCATCTTGATCCCTCTGGTCTCCGCAAACTGGTGATTCTCTTTTCCCCCCTTAAATCAGGACCTGAGATACAATACATGGCAGCTCACTATGTCTATGGTCCTAATTGTGAAAGGATTTTACCAAACTCCCAAATATTTTTTTTGTGACATGAGGTTAAAGGAAGGCAGCAGAGATGGAAGCCCTGTTGTGGCAGCCCAGTCCTCTGCCCCACTTCTCCAGCAGCTCTCTCTCTGGATCCAGCAAAGAACTCGAGGCTATGGAGGAAATCTGCATAATACCTTGTAGAGGACAACCATTGGAAGCCTGGTTCTCTTAGAACCACAGCCCTGAAACTCCGAAGCTGGAAAGATGCCCTCTATTTAACCCCTTCCATCTAGGAAGTACAAAGGTAGGCAACGAAAGAGGCAGGCTCACAGAAAATTGTTGTTTCAAAGATGAAAAAAAAAAAAAAAAAGCAATTAAATCAAGATTATTCTTAAGAAAATCTCTTTTCAACAGGACTTCCTGGTGTCAATATTTTTTATGACTATGTTGAAGGGACCTGGCAGGTCAGGCAAGCCCAGGGAGACTGGCTTATGCAGAGATGCAGACAGCAAAGCCTGCTAATCCTGCTGCACAGAAAGCACATAATCTGGCAGATAGATGCCATTTCTGAAGCCACTTAGTAGCCCAGCCAGGCTCTCAGCTACCCACAGGCTCCCAGGTCCTCATAGTTTGCAACTTGGCTTTTCAGATGTTTACAATGGATCTGCTTTCTTTTGGCTCAGAGGGAGATGGAGGAAGCTGGAGGGCTCCGTCCCATAAACTAAATTACCAACATAATAGTTGCTAGGTGCTTCCTTAGTGGCTCAGTGGTATCTACCTGCAAATGCAGGAGATGGGAGTTCAATCCATGGGTCGGAAAGATCCCCTGGAGAAGGAAATGGCAATCCACTCCACTATTCTGGCCTGGGAAATCCCATGGACAGAGGAGCCTGGCAAGCTACCGTCGTCCATGGGGCCACGAAAGAGTTGGACCAACTTAGTGACTAAACAACAACAAGAGTAGTTGCTAGAATCACTAGGCATTATGATGTCACAGGCTGCTTTGCCTGGGTCCTATTTTGTGAATTTAGGAAAGTCTTAACTTCTCTGGGCTCTAATTTCATAGTTTCTAAAATGAGAAAATCCATCAGTGATAGTCAAATATCACAATTAAAGTAAAAGATGGGAAATTGCTGTTTACATCAAAAGTTATTTGCAATTAAAGTCCAAAGCTCTTTCTAAGAAACTTCAAAGTATCTCTTTCAGGTAATAACCCTTGGTAAAACTAAAGAAAATGAACTGATTTGCCTTCTTTCTCCTCAGACAAACATCATCAGGTCTATAGGACTTCGATATGTGATGTGGTTTCTAGCACTTGGACATAATTTTGATGACTGTCTTGTCAACAATCATACTAACCATAAAGTCTACTACATGCCTGATGCTCTTGTAAGTTCTTTTATTTCAATGATCTCTTTTAATACACAAGCAGTCTTCTCCCATTTATAGATGAGGACAATTGAAAACATAAAATTAAGCAATTTGTCCAAGACCCATAACCAGTAAGCAGTAGAGTCAGACCCTCAAACTAGCTAGTCTGACTCTGGAGATCATACTATTCATGCCACTTTGCTTGGCATGTATCCACGAACAAACTCATGGCCAGTCAGTGTGAGTTCAGACTAAGACGCAGACCTTCCTCCTCCAAATTCAGTTATCTTTCCACCATGTGTGGACAGAATACCCGGAGAATAAGGTAGGGGAATTTGAGGAAGGAAAACTAGAGTATAAAATTCCCAAATCCAAATCCTCAGGAGAACTGGCTATCAACAGAACTATCACTTATGTTACCAAAGTAGAAAATCACCTCCCCCATTTCTCAAATGAATCAAGAACATGAATTTTGGCAGACAGAAAGGCAGCCTTGCTCTGGAAAAGACTCTAAGACCCACTCTAATTCCCACAGTTTAGGCATGGGGGAAGACAAAGCTCAAGGAAGTCTTTGCTCTGAACCAGGAAGGAAGCGGTAGCCTCCAGCCACAGGTTCTTGTCACCAAAGGCTGTTGGGATGGTAAAAATTCACTAGTGAAAGCTTCTTTGTATAGTAACTTCCTTCTTCCCCAGGGAGCTCAGAGGAGGCATGTGGAGAAAGGGATGGCTTCTGTTTACAAAGCTCAATCTGAAAGATTTCATCAAGAAAGTAAACTTTCAGCATGAGAACATGAGGCAAAAATCTCAGAAAGAAACAAGGATGGAGACAGGCATGACAATGGTCAATAGCATTCCACGGCATCAGGTTAGGTGATCCATTTGAAGTAAAAGTCAGTTCCTGTCACTCTGCTCAGTGACTTCCTCCTTCCTTCCCAAGAGGAGGAAGCTTTATTCCAGAAAAGTTCTTCATAATCTTTATTCAAGATTCTGCTCTTTATATCATCAAAGAGGCCCAATATTCACCTTCTGACTTAATCCGTATCCTCGCTCTGCTTTGTTTTACTTATTAGCATAGATCACACCACGTGATATACAATTCATTTCATTGTTTGTTTTTAATCTTCCCTCCTCCAAACTCCAGAATATAATACCAAATCTCAGACTGAGCCTAATTACTTTTTTCTTGATGTAATCCAGCACCTAAAACTGAACCTGGCATTTGTTGACAAGTGAAGGAATGTGGAATAAATGAATGAATGAAAAATGAAGGCAAGGATATCTATTCTCACTACTTCTGTTCAGCATAGCTCTGGAAACCCTAATCAGAGCAACTAGACAAGAAAAAGAAACAATACGTATCCAAATCAGAGAGAAAGAAGCAGAATTATGTTTGCAGATGACATAATCCTGTATGTAGAAAACCCTAAAGATTCCACTAAAAAGCCTGTTAGAACTAATGAATAAATTCAGTAAAATTACAGGATATGAAATCAGCCTACAAAAATAGTTGCACTTACATATGCTAACAGTACACTATACAAAAGGAAATTTAGATAATAATCCTATTTACGGTAGCATCTAAAGAATAAAATACTCAGAAATAAACAGCTAAGAAGGTGAAAGACTTGTCTACTGAAACCTATAAAACAGTGCTGAAAGAAGTTAAATGAACACAAATAAGTGGAAACATGTCCCACGTTTGTGGATAGAAAGACTCACTACTGTTAAAATATCCACAGTACCCCAAACAATATGCAGATTTAATGTTATCTCTATACAGAAATGTATAATATTTGACACTATAAGTCAGTCAGAAAATTGTGGATTTCTCAAGAAAAGTTAATAGGGTAATTGATCATGGATTCAGAAGAAAATTAATTTAATCCTCTACCTCATGTAATATTTAAAAACCATTCCTAGGGTAATTAAAGATCTTTAAAAAGCTTTTAACAATATTAGAAGCAAAGAAGCAATAGAGAAAACTGAAAGATTCAACTAGGGGAAAATCTCAAACTTTTGTACAATAAAACAGCCCATAAATAAAATCAAAGGAAAGATGCCAGATACTAAGAAACACTTGCAATATATTTAACAAAACATTAATGTATGTACAATAGTAAAGAAAAATTAACATTTTAGAAAAACAAATATACTAGAAAAAATAAGCATAGGATTGAAAAACCACAGCATAAGAGAAAAAAATCTCAAAAGATAATAAGCATATGAAATATGTCTTCTCTCAGAAGAAGTCAGGGGACCTTGAATTAGAACAATTCTAAGACACCACAATAGTTTGCTTATTGAACTGAAAAGAATAGATTGACAAAATTTAGTGCTAACAAAGGTGTAGACATGTATATTGTTCAAATATTGGGGAACAATTTAAAAGTATCAATACAAATGAGAATTTTTAATGGTCCTACTCAATGCTCTCATTTCTAGGACTTTCTTCTACATTTTTTGAGAACAATCTGGCAGTGATCTTAGAAAATTTTAATTCCCATTTCCTTTGACCGAACAATGCCATTTCTATGTACTTGCCTAAGGTAAAAGGGCTTTCTTGGTGACTCAGTGGTAAACAATCCGCCTGCCATTGCAGGAGACCAGGGTTCAGTCTCTGGGTCAGGAATATCCCCTGGAGAAGGGCATGGCAACTCACCCCAGTATTCTTGCCTGGAAAATTCCATGGACAAAGGAGCCTGGCAGGCTACAGTCCATGAGATCATAAAGACTCACTAGGGAAGACTGTTAAAACTATCCACACAAATAAGTGGAAACATGTCCCACGTTTGTGGATAGAAAGACTCACTACTGTTAAAATATCCACAGTACCCCAAACAATATGCAGATTTAATGTTATCTCTATACAGAAATGTATAATATTTGACACTATAAGTCAGTCAGAAAATTGTGGATTTCTCAAGAAAAGTTAATAGGGTAATTGATCATGGATTCAGAAGAAAATTAATTTAATCCTCTACCTCATGTAATATTTAAAAACCATTCCTAGGGTAATTAAAGATCTTTAAAAAGCTTTTAACAATATTAGAAGCAAAGAAGCAATAGAGAAACTGAAAGATTCAACTAGGGGAAAATCTCAAACTTTTGTACAATAAAACAGCCCATAAATAAAATCAAAGGAAAGATGCCAGATACTAAGAAACACTTGCAATATATTTAACAAAACATTAATGTATGTACAATAGTAAAGAAAAATTAACATTTTAGAAAAACAAATATACTAGAAAAAATAAGCATAGGATTGAAAAACCACAGCATAAGAGAAAAAAATCTCAAAAGATAATAAGCATATGAAATATGTCTTCTCTCAGAAGAAGTCAGGGGACCTTGAATTAGAACAATTCTAAGACACCACAATAGTTTGCTTATTGAACTGAAAAGAATAGATTGACAAAATTTAGTGCTAACAAAGGTGTAGACATGTATATTGTTCAAATATTGGGGAACAATTTAAAAGTATCAATACAAATGAGAATTTTTAATGGTCCTACTCAATGCTCTCATTTCTAGGACTTTCTTCTACATTTTTTGAGAACAATCTGGCAGTGATCTTAGAAAATTTTAATTCCCATTTCCTTTGACCGAACAATGCCATTTCTATGTACTTGCCTAAGGTAAAAGGGCTTTCTTGGTGACTCAGTGGTAAACAATCCGCCTGCCATTGCAGGAGACCAGGGTTCAGTCTCTGGGTCAGGAATATCCCCTGGAGAAGGGCATGGCAACTCACCCCAGTATTCTTGCCTGGAAAATTCCATGGACAAAGGAGCCTGGCAGGCTACAGTCCATGAGATCATAAAGAGTCAGACATGACTGAAGCAACTTCACACACACGCACACATCCCAAGGTACAGGCAAAGATAATCATGACAGCAATTTTTACAATAAAAAATCAAAATGATTAAAGATCTAACAATGGAAGAATGGTAGAATAAATTACAAAATAGTCAGCCATTAAAAAGAATGTGTTAAGTCTATAGCTAGTAACCTAGAATATATAATTGCATGACACTTACAAAAGACAGGTCACAGAATTATCCTGTTTTTAGTTTAAAAAAATCGAGCATGTATATATATATATGGCTATATACATGTAAGATAAGGATAGTTGTACATGCTAAATCACTCCAGTCATGCCTGTTTACAACCCTATGGACTGACAATAGCCCACCAGGCTGCTCTGTCCATGGGAGTCTCCAGACAAGAATACTGGAGTGGATCGCCATGCCCTTCTCTAGGGGATCTTCCAGAACTGGGGATGGAACACCCATCTTTTACGTCACCAGCTTTGGCAGGTGGGTTCTTCACCACTAGCACCACCTAGAAAGCCAAGGATAGTTACACGCCAATAAGTTACTGGTAATCACTTCTGGAGGTGGGGTCAGATGAAAGAGGGAAAGTCTGTGATGGACCAAACATAAGACTGTTCCCGTTCAGGGAGGCGAAGAAAGAAGAGGGGCCCTGCAAGAGGCACCGAAGAGTGCCACAGCCAGACAGAGGACAGTCAGGGGAGGGCAGGGCCTGAGAGTCGGGGAATGGGGATCTCAAGGGGTGCAGAGAGCACTGAGAGAGTGCACCCCAGAGAAAGACAGCAGCTGAATAATAGTCGTGGAAGCCAGGGTGCAGGCGGATTAAGGCAGCTCTTCAACACTCTGCCTGCACACCTTCATAGAGAAGTCAAGGCTCTACCCACAAAGCTGCTGAATCAGAGACTCTGCAAGGGACCCCCAGACACAGTGTGCTGGAAACCCTCCTCAGACCAGCAGGGTACAGCCAAGGTTAAGAACCACTGAGGCGAGGCATCAAGAGCTTAGTGAGGCAGAGACACTGAGGCGTGTAGATCATGCTTTCAGATGAAGAAAGGAATGGATTCAATCATAAAGCCACCAGAAGGTTATTAGACGGATTGAGGAAGATGCGAGGATATTGTAGGCTGTGGAAGAAGCTAATAGGGCAGAAAGCATTAACCGAAGAAGGTAGGGATAAAAGGAATGGGGCAGGGAGAGAACTTAAGTATCTGTCAGGGTTTTAACTTACATTATCACCATTATGATACCTTTTGCTGGTAATTAATAATCACTGTTGTTATCTCTGAGGCATAGATCACTGCATCTGACTTCCAATGAGGCAAGTGAGGTTTAGGGAAGTCAAATACATACTGAAGACCAAAACCCATGCCAGCAAAGAGCTGGCTTCTTTCCTTTGCACTGGCCATATAGTAAGGAACTTACAGCCATGGGTAGGACTAGAGTCTAGGACTCAGTGGGAAGAGTAGCTTAGGAAAAAGAAGAAATGCACCTGCTGAGACAGCCACAAGCAAGAAGGGAACACAAGTAAAGGGGCGGGGCTTGTGACTCTGTAGAGAAGTGGATGGTGGGATAGTTAGGAATGGGGTTGAGGTTCACAGCAGACTTCCTATATCATCTCAGTAAAGCCAGGAGTAATAAGCAAGCAAGTGAAAGTCACTCAGTCATGTCTGACTCTTTGCAACCCATGGATTATAGCCCACCAGGCTCCTCTGTCTACAGAATTCTCCAGGCAAGAATATTGGAGTGGGTAGTCTTTCCTATCTCCAAGAGATCTTCCCCATCCAGGAATCAGGCCCAGGTCTCCCTCATTTCAGGCAGATTCTTTACCACGTGAGTCAACAGAGAAGCCCAGTAAAGCTGTGGCAAGGAAATTAATTCTTGAGAGCTAACGCTGGCGGTTCATGGAGGATGCCTGTATGCTCCACAACCAAGGAGAAAGCCAGCCTTGCCCTTCCCTGCCAGTGAGATGTGGATTAGTCACTCAACAACCCCACCTGACAATCGAAAAGCCAGGAGCACTGATGAGCTGAGCTGCCTGCAGCTAACTGTGAACCACAAAGAGGAAGGAGGGCCCAATCTTCCAAGACCTGACAGTCTAGAGTTACTTGGGTGAAGGTTTTTCCCACCAACTATAAAAATCATCTCATTAGAACATTCCCAAAAAACTTGATGCCTTTCTCTGCAAAAGTCGTGTAGAAACAGTCTGCCATGGACAATCCCATGTCACCCAGTGGTACTGAAAATAAATACGGGTTGAGGAAGATGCGAGGATATTGTAGGCTGTGGAAGAAGCTAATAGGGCAGAAAGCATTAACCGAAGAAGGTAGGGATAAAAGGAATGGGGCAGGAGAGAACTTAAGTATCTGTCAGGGTTTTAACTTACATTATCACCATTATGATACCTTTTGCTGGTAATTAATAATCACTGTTGTTATCTCTGAGGCATAGATCACTGCATCTGACTTCCAATGAGGCAAGTGAGGTTTAGGGAAGTCAAATACATACTGAAGACCAAAACCCATGCCAGCAAAGAGCTGGCTTCTTTCCTTTGCACTGGCCATATAGTAAGGAACTTACAGCCATGGGTAGGACTAGAGTCTAGGACTCAGTGGGAAGAGTAGCTTAGGAAAAAGAAGAAATGCACCTGCTGAGACAGCCACAAGCAAGAAGGGAACACAAGTAAAGGGGCGGGGCTTGTGACTCTGTAGAGAAGTGGATGGTGGGATAGTTAGGAATGGGGTTGAGGTTCACAGCAGACTTCCTATATCATCTCAGTAAAGCCAGGAGTAATAAGCAAGCAAGTGAAAGTCACTCAGTCATGTCTGACTCTTTGCAACCCATGGATTATAGCCCACCAGGCTCCTCTGTCTACAGAATTCTCCAGGCAAGAATATTGGAGTGGGTAGTCTTTCCTATCTCCAAGAGATCTTCCCCATCCAGGAATCAGGCCCAGGTCTCCCTCATTTCAGGCAGATTCTTTACCACGTGAGTCAACAGAGAAGCCCAGTAAAGCTGTGGCAAGGAAATTAATTCTTGAGAGCTAACGCTGGCGGTTCATGGAGGATGCCTGTATGCTCCACAACCAAGGAGAAAGCCAGCCTTGCCCTTCCCTGCCAGTGAGATGTGGATTAGTCACTCAACAACCCCACCTGACAATCGAAAAGCCAGGAGCACTGATGAGCTGAGCTGCCTGCAGCTAACTGTGAACCACAAAGAGGAAGGAGGGCCCAATCTTCCAAGACCTGACAGTCTAGAGTTACTTGGGTGAAGGTTTTTCCCACCAACTATAAAAATCATCTCATTAGAACATTCCCAAAAAACTTGATGCCTTTCTCTGCAAAAGTCGTGTAGAAACAGTCTGCCATGGACAATCCCATGTCACCCAGTGGTACTGAAAATAAATACGGGCTGTATATCTTTGTGGCCCGCCATAAGCAAAGTTAAGTGTGCAAGAAGGAAGCATTTATGCTTTAATTGTACAAGGTCATGTTACCGAACAGGAATTATCAGGTAGCCATATCTATGCAGGTGCCTCTGGGCCACCAGTCCAAAAGGACAACCAAACCATCTTGGAATATTCAGCAGCTTCTGGACTCGGCAGGTGGCTGCTACCAAATGCCATCTGCCAGTTATTCCACAGTGTCTATCACTCAAAAGAGGGAAAAAAAAAAAAAACAACAGCATTCCAATAAATTTCTTGTTGTTGAGAATGTGTGTATGTGTGTGAGTGTGTGTGTGTGTTAATCACTCAGTCAACTCCTTTCAACCCTATGGAGTGTAGCCCGCCAGGCTCCTCTGTCCATGGGGTTCTCCAGGCAAGAATACTACAGGGGGTTGTCATTCCCTTCTCCAAGGGATCTTCCCAACCTAGGGATGGAACCCATGTCTTCCACGCTGTGGGCAGATTCTTTACCATCTAAGCCACTATCTCCTGGGGCCCCTCTGGGTAATAAAACAAACAGATGAGGTATTAATTAATAGCATCAAATAGACACTAACAGCTTACTAATTGAGGGATAATTATGTGATTAGGGAGCTACTGCTTTTGTTTCAGTACTTTTGCCAGAGAAAAGGTTGGTATGCATGGTTTTGTTATAGCCAGGAAAAACAAAACAAAACAAAAACACAAAAAAAGTCAGACCCACATACAATTCTACAGTTGTGGAAAATAACAGAAGTGTGGATTATTTCAGTACCACTAATGTTGCCGTGTTACACTCATGTGGCTGAGAATAAGACAGGCACCTGGAAGTGTGGGCTTTAGGGTATCAAAAGAGAAAGCAAAACCTGCTTTGTAGCTCTCTCGGGTCACTGACTGTTGTTTTTTTGTCCCCTCTCCCCTTTCACTCTGACCCTTCCTTCTTCTGAGAGAAGGTGAGATTCAATTCCCCAGTGTCACACGTCGATGCTGTCAAGCTGCTGTTCAATGTTCTTCAGAAATAAGGAAAGAAATTTAACACGGAGACTCCACGTCTTGGCTGCCAGGAGAAATACCGTATGTGAAGTCATTCCATTTATGAAGCTACTTTTTTATTATCATTGTTTTGTCCATCTATTTTGGGATGCAGTCTCAGTGGAAGACCTGTGCTCCTGATCGTGCAACACCCAGCTGGGGTGAGTCGGTTCTCTTTTCCACTCATTCTCTGCATTCCGTCTTCCCCAGCTCCTTCCCTCACCTGGTGAAACCGGCCGGCTCCGGACCTTTTGCACGCTGCAGCAAATCACAGTGTCGCCTCCGGCGCAGAAATGTTGCAACCTTGACTCCTCCTCTCACGAAGAACGAGTGCACAAGTGCACTTGCTGGGCTTCCTGCCCCGGAGCCGCGGGGCCGTGGAGTCAAGGCTGGATCCCGAGACGCCCCTGCTGGTCTGGGTTTCCCGCCCTTGCCCACGCCCCTGTCCCCGCCCTCCCTTCGCTTTAAGTCTAACTCGCTCCTCTCCATGCTTCTGGATTTTACCGGCTGTTCCTGAAACAGCTTTACACACGATGGAGCTCCACGTCCTTATGCAGGAAGTGCTCACGGGCTGAGATGGCAGACTTTGCTCCTGCAGAAGTGAGTACCCACCGCGGGCGGAGCCGAGCGCCCGGGGCGGCGCGGGCTGCTCCGCGGCACCGGGGCCGCGGGTTCGAGGCCACGTGCGGGCAGACGAGCGCCGCCGACTGGGCCCGGGCTGCTCCGGAAAACGCCCGAAATCCGCCGGAGCCGCCCGGCGGCAGCCTGGGGGACAGCCGGGACTCAGAGAGCAAGGAGGTCCCCTCCCGGGAGGAACTAAAAATATACCCTATCCGCCCCCACCCCCGCCGCTTTTACTATTGCACACATTAGTCTTCATAAAAGGCATCTTGAGAATGAGTTTCGGCGTGACTGGGGGATTCTCAGAAGGTACAGCATTTACGTCAAACTGAAAAGAAAAAAATAAAAAATAGCAGGGAGGGGGAAGGAGCGCAGACAGGTGATGTGCGGACGGCGGGCTTGAGGATTCGCCCAGCAGCTCCAGCAGCCGCCGCGCCGCCGCCGGGGTATCCCGCGGAAAGTTGCGCTGCCCCGGTGCTGACCCCAAGGCGTGGCTCCCCCGACAGAGAGTGGGGTAGTGACAGGTAAGCAGCCTCCGGGCTGTCACCGGAGCCCAGCAGAAGAGAGGCGGCCTGACCTCAGCCGAGGAATTCCGGCCGCAGAGGCAGCTGCGGGCACCGCTGCAGGGGAGAGAACCAGAGAGCAGAGGCGAGGCAGGGGAGGTCAGCAAGCTCAGGTAACTGGGGAGGCAGGGTGCTGCCGGAGCCGAGGCCGGGAGTCGCAGCTCTTTGGGTGGGAGAGCATCCTTGTAGAGGTCGCTACCTGTGTCCTGTTGGAAGCCGTCCACGTTGCCCTCATAAGAAGCATTTTAGGATTTTCCATGACTGGACTTGAAAATGGTTACAAAACCTTCTTATGACTCTATAAGAGATTCGCTTGTGTGTGTTCATCAAGTTCATCAGGTGGGTTGGCGAAGATTTTCTACCTGAGTTTCATGCTTCTTGGTCAATGGAATATCACCCCTACCTCTGTCTGTGCAAACTTGGACGAGACACTTAGGGTCTCTGGGCCTCTGTTTTTCTTGTAACATATGTTACACTAACATTGTATGTAAGTATACACAACATTTAAGGATATATGTGGGGGGGGGGGGGTATGTTGCCCTAAATGTATATATGTGTGTATGCATATATGCATACTATATATACACAGACACACACACACACACATATATATATTTTTTTTTAGATCAAAGCTTGTATATGAATATATGTAAAATTAATGAGTTAAAAGTGCTGCTGAATCATGTAAGAAGGAAACTGATGAGATTTTAAATTTTAATGGTTCTTAAAAATTGGGGATCATTAATTCATTGAGAATTAGCCATGAGTCCTCTCCCAAGGGGGGAAAACATTCTTATGGAATGTGCATCCAGTTTTGCAAGCAGTCCTGGAGCGTTGTGGACATCCCCCAAAGTCTCTGCCTGAGCCAGGAGTGACCATCCTTTGCCTTCCTCTCTAGGGTCTGAGAGGAAGCTCTGGGCCAGCTGGGCTGGCGGTGGGAGGAATTGGCAGCCTTCCCTGGGGGTCTTGGAGTCAAACCTGCTGCCAGAGAAGGCCTGGAATTCATGACCGAGCTTCTGGGATCCCATTTCCCAGGGACTTCACCAGTCTCTGCCTCTGGAGAAACCCTTCTCACAAACTCTTGCAATGACTTTCCTAAACTGATAATCCCCAGCCCCGGAGTTTTCAGTCTTACAAGCCCTGGAGAACACCTGCAGAGGGTCAGTGTCTCAAAGAGAGGTCTGCAGGTTCTCTAGCTTAATGTCAGACACTGGGACCGAGGCCTGGTTTTAAAACCAAGTGTTTTTGCTCCCCAGTGCTGAGGAGGAATAGTCAGGATCTTCTTGAGAACCTCTGCGCTTTTCCTTTAAGGCACTAGGTTCTCGTGCGTGAGAGGACCCCGGTCTTCCATTGGCAGTGCCAGCGATGTGTAGCAGAGGACACGGGGAGCTTTGAAGCCCAACAAACCGGGCTTCAAATCTTGGCTCCCATGATTCGGGCAAGTCACTGAGCTCTGAGTCTCACTTTTCCTGTTGTGAAATGGGGAACAATACTGCTTTCTTGCACGGTTGTTGGGAAAATGAAATGCCTACTCTAGAATCAATGATAAACTGCTTTTATTGATATTAATGTGAGGTTACAAGTCGGCATTAAATAATCTGCTTTCTGTAGAGCAGTTTACTCTCTCTCCTGTGAGGCTTATGTCAGCAAAACAATGAGTAAAATCCGTCCTGGTCTAGTTATTCTGAGAGATGGATGGTGGATTCAGAATCCAATGCTGGATTTATTGTTTCACCTGTGTCAAGTAAGTCCGTTCCTGTGTATATGAATTAAATTGAGTTAAAAGTGCTGCTGAATCATGTAAGAAGGAAACTGATGAGATTTTAAATTTTAATGGTTCTTAAAAATTGGGGATCATTAATTCATTGAGAATTAGCCATGAGTCCTCTCCCAAGGGAAAACATTCTTATGGAATGTGCATCCAGTTTTGCAAGCAGTCCTGGAGCGTTGTGGACATCCCCCAAAGTCTCTGCCTGAGCCAGGAGTGACCATCCTTTGCCTTCCTCTCTAGGGTCTGAGAGGAAGCTCTGGGCCAGCTGGGCTGGCGGTGGGAGGAATTGGCAGCCTTCCCTGGGGGTCTTGGAGTCAAACCTGCTGCCAGAGAAGGCCTGGAATTCATGACCGAGCTTCTGGGATCCCATTTCCCAGGGACTTCACCAGTCTCTGCCTCTGGAGAAACCCTTCTCACAAACTCTTGCAATGACTTTCCTAAACTGATAATCCCCAGCCCCGGAGTTTTCAGTCTTACAAGCCCTGGAGAACACCTGCAGAGGGTCAGTGTCTCAAAGAGAGGTCTGCAGGTTCTCTAGCTTAATGTCAGACACTGGGACCGAGGCCTGGTTTTAAAACCAAGTGTTTTTGCTCCCCAGTGCTGAGGAGGAATAGTCAGGATCTTCTTGAGAACCTCTGCGCTTTTCCTTTAAGGCACTAGGTTCTCGTGCGTGAGAGGACCCCGGTCTTCCATTGGCAGTGCCAGCGATGTGTAGCAGAGGACACGGGGAGCTTTGAAGCCCAACAAACCGGGCTTCAAATCTTGGCTCCCATGATTCGGGCAAGTCACTGAGCTCTGAGTCTCACTTTTCCTGTTGTGAAATGGGGAACAATACTGCTTTCTTGCACGGTTGTTGGGAAAATGAAATGCCTACTCTAGAATCAATGATAAACTGCTTTTATTGATATTAATGTGAGGTTACAAGTCGGCATTAAATAATCTGCTTTTTGTAGAGCAGTTTACTCTCTCTCCTGTGAGGCTTATGTCAGCAAAACAATGAGTAAAATCCATCCTGGTCTAGTTATTCTGAGAGATGGATGGTGGATTCAGAATCCAATGCTGGATTTATTGCTTCACCTGTGTCAAGTAAGCTCCTGTGTTGCCAGCAAGTGAAATGTGTCCACACTGGCATGATTTCTTGACCCTTTCTCTGAGTTCTCTTTCGGCCCATCATCTTGAATAACAAATAGCTAGATCTGTGCCTGTAGCTACAAGAATCTCAGTATGGAAACTGGAGAAGGCTGACGGCTGCATCCATCCTCCGATATGCCACAAACTGATTGTAAAGAGACATGAACATTTCCATCTTTCACAGCTTGGAACAGATTTAATCAACTCAGCTAAAACCGTCTCTGTCTTGCTGCAGTCCTGGCCCCTCAGTTGCAAGAAACTGAATGACATAAAAATGAGGGAAAGAGCAGGATCTTAAAAAGAAATTGGATTCCCTCTAAGGAGTCATTCTAAAGGCTGATCTGGCAAGGCTTTCTTGAATGCAAAGGTGATAGTATCAATACCTACTAGTCACTGAGCCTTCCGGATGTAGTAAGTGCTTCCCTATATTCCGTCAGTTAATTCTCATAGTAATTTAATTAATTCTCTTACTGTAGGGTATGGATTATCAGATAAAACATTACAGATAAGGAAACCGAGGATTAGAGAAATTTACATGACTTGCCCAGTCTGCATAGCTAGTAAAAGGTAGAACAGAGACCTAAGCCCAGGTCAGCCTGCCTTTGACACCCACTCTTGTTCCACTACTCCATGCCGCCAAGCTCCCTGGAGTCAGAAAGTTGCATCATGCTGAGTCCTAGTCTAGTTCTTTTAAAGCGCAGGAATCACCAAATCCTCTTGATGATTGCAGGGGCATGAACATATACTTTGTGTGTGATACACATCAACAGGCAGCAGCAGCGGAATTGCCTGTGGAGAATAATTTTCCCACCCCTTCCCAAATCCAACTGCTAGACTCAAAAAAGTCAGTAGTCACTCTCCAGCAGGTGACGCTGGTTCTGGATCACTGACTTCCTGAGCAATTAGTTTCTGTCGGAAAGAGCTCCAAAATTTTCATTCTTTGTTACCTTTAGAATCAGGACACCTTTCCATTTGCCTCTCTGTGTTAAGCATTTATTCATTCATTCACTCCACAAATACTTGCTGAGCTTTGCGTAAGAGAGACAAGGCCCTGAATCTTGTGAAGCTTCTGTGTTGGAGAGGTGTGTAAGAGGCAGGTGAGCAAATACATAAATCAGATCATTTCAGATATTGACAAATGCTTTGTTGATGTTGTTCATTTGCTAAATCGAGTTCTGACTCTTTGCGAATCTGTGGCCTGCAGCACACCAGGCTTCCCTGTCCTTCACTCTCTCCCAGAGTTTGCTCGAACTCAGGCAGATGGAGTCAGCGATGGCATCCCACCCATCTCATGCTCTGTTGCCCCCTTCTCCTCCTGCCCTCTCTCTTTCCAGCATCAGTGAGTCAGCCGTTTGCATCAGGTGGCCAAAATACTGGAGCTTCAGCTTCAGCATCAGTCTTTCCAATGGATATTCAGGATGGATTTCCTTTAGGATTGACTGGTTTGATCTCCTTGGACCCTAAGGGACCCTTAAGAGCCTTCTCCAGCACCAGAGTCCAAAAGCATCAGTTCTTCACCACTCAGCCTTCTTTATGGTCTGATTCTCATATCCATACATAAATGCTAGAAAGAAAGAAAAGAGAGGCTAGATGCCTAGAAGGTAACAGAGCTTGGGGACAGTTTTAAATAAAGCAGCCAGAGAAGCTCTCCATTGATGGTCCCCCTTAAACTTAAACCTTCATAATAAGAGGAAGTCAGCCCAAAAATCTAGGGAAAGGATTGCCTTAGCACAATAAACTTCAAGCGAAGTTCTAGAAATGAATAAATAAAACGGTATAGCCCCCAGTACAATGAGATGGCCCTTTAGAAATCAGATTGAGGTTTACAAAGGGGAAATCATTGTCTGCCTATTACACGATTCTAGGCTGTTCTGTATACTTTATACCTATCGTATTTAATCTTCTCAGCAGTTGGGTGAGTTAGCTATTCTGTCTTGATCTGATAGTTAAAGAAGCCAACACCTCCAGAGGGTAACTAACTAGCCCAAGGTTGTAAAGCTGGTATTTGAATCCCACAATCTGTTCTGCACTAAAACCCAAAACGTTTTGCTAACACAACATGTGGCCTTTGAGAGCCTCTCTTCTAGGGAATAGTGAAAGAGCTAACAGCAAGAAAATATCCAAAGTTTATTATGTAGCCCAGTGCTGGCGGTGGTTTCTGTCTGATGTCCCAATTTCCAGTTAGCATGTCTAAGCCTGCACTGCGTAGTACGGTAGCTCTGGCCCCATGTGGCAACTGAGCACTAGAAAAGTGACTGACTTGTGCAAATTGAGATTGCCCTAAGTGTAAAATACACTCCAGGTTTCAAAGACCTCGTACCAAAAAACACGCATCTATCTCATGAGTTTTTATACCGACTCTGTGTTAGAATGACAGTATTTTAGATACAGTGATTTAGCTAAATGTCTTATCAAAATTAATCTTACCTGTTTCATTTTTCATTTGTTTTCCTGTGGTCATTAAGAAAATTTAAAATCACATATATGACTTGAATGGTATTTCCATCAAATAGCACTGTTTTAGGCTAATTAGTTGGCAGAGATAGAGCAGAAAAATTTTCCTCCTCCTTTTTTTTTTTTTTTAAATATTTATTTATTTACTTGGTTGCACTGGGTCTTGGTTGTAGCATATGGGATCTTTTAGTTGCATGTGGGATCTAGCTCCCTGAGCAGGGATTGAACCCAGGCCTCCTGCATTGGGAGCTCAGAGTCTTACCCACTGGACCACCAGGGAAGTCCCTCCTCCTCCTTCTTGACGTAACTTTTCCTTTATTCTCGGCTCAGACTCCTTCTCAGGAGAAAAGAGATCCCTCTATGTCCTTCCTCACTGTCTTTTTTCTGCTGAGTGGGTGATCATTCAAAGCCCAGCACATCATGGCACTTCACAGTCACATGTGAAAGTCACAGTTAAAGGTCCTTGAGCAAACATACCGAGTCGTGGTCTTATCATCATAGGCAATAAAATGAAAAGGCTAATATTTTCAAAGGAATGAAATGAACAATGAAGGTGCATGGTCTTTCTTTTGTAGAAGTTTATATACATGGATTCGTCTACACAGTCTTTTTCTTTTTCATCTGCAGGCAGTTGTCTGTATTCAATCTGTCCAGCTGCTCATTCCTGTACTCTGTGTGCTTTGGGGGTGCCTTTTAGTCAGCCCTGGCTAAGTGTGGGGCTCTGGGCGTCTCATGGCTCTTTTTATCCACCAGGCTTTGTGGCATCATCACAGAGGGTTTCATTATCATGCCCATTAGTGCCCACAGTAGCTATTTTATAACAATCTGTCACCTTGCCTAACCTCTCCAACTTTACAAATTAGGAAATGGAGTTTAATTACTCGCCTTGGGCCTCAAGGCTTGCTGGCAACGGAGTGAAATTAGGATTCTCAGCCACTGAATTCCTCCTTTTAAGCTCTTAAAGCACATGGTGCCCCACCTCCTGGTGCTGTCAGAATACTCTGTCCCTAGCCCTGTTAGGGCTTCAGTGAATGAATTTGTGTGACAGATCAGTAGGTAACAGACAACTACGCTGCTCAAGCTGGCGATTGTGATTGTGTCAGCTGTGACTGTGCCAGCAGCTCGGAGGCCGTCGTGGTGGTCCCAGGAGTCCCATCCCTGGTGACTTAGAGTTCAAGTGAAAGCGTGGTCATGCATGCTTACGACTTGTCTACTCCTGCCTGTGGGAAGTGAAGCCTCCCTAGTCCCAGAGCTTTCAAGCTGTTCTGATTTCTCTGAACCTCCTGTTCACTACAAGGATAATGGTTTTTTTACATGCCTAAAAAAAGAGAAGAAAGCCTAGTAATTTTACAGCTGCGTTTTAAAGAATTCCTTGTTATGTCTCCACTGTTTTTTACTACAAAGGAAATAATGGTTTTGAACCCAGGCCTCCTGCATTGGGAGCTCAGAGTCTTACCCACTGGACCACCAGGAAGTTCTTTTGACGTAACTTTTCCTTTATTCTCGGCTCAGACTCCTTCTCAGGAGAAAAGAGATCCCTCTATGTCCTTCCTCACTGTCTTTTTTCTGCTGAGTGGGTGATCATTCAAAGCCCAGCACATCATGGCACTTCACAGTCACATGTGAAAGTCACAGTTAAAGGTCCTTGAGCAAACATACCGAGTCGTGGTCTTATCATCATAGGCAATAAAATGAAAAGGCTAATATTTTCAAAGGAATGAAATGAACAATGAAGGTGCATGGTCTTTCTTTTGTAGAAGTTTATATACATGGATTCGTCTACACAGTCTTTTTCTTTTTCATCTGCAGGCAGTTGTCTGTATTCAATCTGTCCAGCTGCTCATTCCTGTACTCTGTGTGCTTTGGGGGTGCCTTTTAGTCAGCCCTGGCTAAGTGTGGGGCTCTGGGCGTCTCATGGCTCTTTTTATCCACCAGGCTTTGTGGCATCATCACAGAGGGTTTCATTATCATGCCCATTAGTGCCCACAGTAGCTATTTTATAACAATCTGTCACCTTGCCTAACCTCTCCAACTTTACAAATTAGGAAATGGAGTTTAATTACTCGCCTTGGGCCTCAAGGCTTGCTGGCAACGGAGTGAAATTAGGATTCTCAGCCACTGAATTCCTCCTTTTAAGCTCTTAAAGCACATGGTGCCCCACCTCCTGGTGCTGTCAGAATACTCTGTCCCTAGCCCTGTTAGGGCTTCAGTGAATGAATTTGTGTGACAGATCAGTAGGTAACAGACAACTACGCTGCTCAAGCTGGCGATTGTGATTGTGTCAGCTGTGACTGTGCCAGCAGCTCGGAGGCCGTCGTGGTGGTCCCAGGAGTCCCATCCCTGGTGACTTAGAGTTCAAGTGAAAGCGTGGTCATGCATGCTTACGACTTGTCTACTCCTGCCTGTGGGAAGTGAAGCCTCCCTAGTCCCAGAGCTTTCAAGCTGTTCTGATTTCTCTGAACCTCCTGTTCACTACAAGGATAATGGTTTTTTTACATGCCTAAAAAAAGAGAAGAAAGCCTAGTAATTTTTACAGCTGCGTTTTTAAAGAATTCCTTGTTATGTCTCCAGAACATCTGGGTTTATTTCCAGTGGTGAGGCTGGGAGGCCTTTATGAAGGGTAATGGAAAAAGGCTAGAGTCTCAGGACTATAGCCCTTTATTATATGAGGACAGGTCAATTTTGTGCCATTCCAAAATGGTTCTTTTCTTTCTGTCTGTCTTGAAATCCATTACTGATTTAAAACCAATTTCTGTTATCTGTAGCTATAGCAAAAAGCAAGCCTCTAAAACAGTGATCTTCAACATCGATTGCACATGAGAATGACCTTAGGAGCTTTAAAAAACTACAGCTGTCCAGGCCCTATCCATAAATCCAGTAAATCAAGACTTTGGGTGTGGAGACTGAGTATCATATTTATTTACAATCCTCCAGGTGATTCCCACTAAAGATGGACCTTACTTCTCAGCTCAGGTCCAAGTTGTCATGATTTATTTCTTCTTCTGCCTTCTTCTAAGTGTCATAGACCCAGGGAACCATTCAAATCATGTTTTCATTGAGTAGTAACTTCATCCATCTACTCTTTGGGAAGCAGGATTCTTGCATAAAGTTGAGGTATCAACCTACATAAACTAACTCCATCTTCAGAGTCACCCTGTGTAGTCTGATGACTAAAATGTCTTGTAGGTGCAGTTTGGAAATCAAGTTGCCAGAGTCTGATAATTGTGAGATTGGAAGATAAAGACTAAGCCTCCCTACCATCCATGCGTTAAATTTCCCAATTGCTATGTTGATCTTTAGTCAGCCAACACATGCTTTCCTGTCTCAGCCATTTTAAAGCCAATTAACTCCATTCCTGTCCACACCCTTATTAAAACTATAATTATAGCAATATTCTCTGTCATTGGGTAGACTTTATGAGGTGCATTGGCCAAGAACTAACTAGGTTGTGTAAAGCTCTCTCAGTCTCAGGAGATCATTTGGGTTCCAAAGGACTGGGCTAGGAGAGCCGTGAATTTGGACTTGGAAAGAACCAATTACAAGTCATACCAAATTGAAAAGAGCTTAGGATATGGAAAATGATTCTAGGATCAATCTGAGAGTTCCAGGGTTCAATTAAATCTAAGAGGCCAGCCCTTCTCAAAAAGTTGTATAAATACCAAAAGGTAATCAAGTTTTAATACTAGATTTGGAGGGTATTGGAAAGATGGGTCACTCTCACTTTTCTTGAGTGCTGACATGGCAGGATTAGGAGATAAGAAGCTGCCAAGGAGATTGCAAGGAGAAGGATCAGCAAAGACATGCTGTTGGCCAAGGATTGTGGGTATTAGCAATTGTTATTCACTCAGCTGATCTTTATGGAGGGTCTGCTCTGTGCTAGGACCCTTCCAGTAGCTGGAGATGACGTGATGGTGCTCTTCTTTATGTGGAGTTGATATGTCAGTGAGAGGAAACAGATATCCGTACTAAGAAACATATAAATAAAATAAAATCAGTTACCCAGTGCTATGAAGAAAAACGAAGTGAGATAAAGGGATCAGACTGATGAGGGCTGCTTTCAGTAGGTTTGCAGGAATCCCCCTCTCTGAAGAGGTGGCATTTGAGCTAGAATGGGGGACCTTACTTCCTTCCACTAAAGATGGACCTTACTTCTCAGCTCAGGTCCAAGTTGTCATGATTTATTTCTTCTTCTGCCTTCTTCTAAGTGTCATAGACCCAGGGAACCATTCAAATCATGTTTTCATTGAGTAGTAACTTCATCCATCTACTCTTTGGGAAGCAGGATTCTTGCATAAAGTTGAGGTATCAACCTACATAAACTAACTCCATCTTCAGAGTCACCCTGTGTAGTCTGATGACTAAAATGTCTTGTAGGTGCAGTTTGGAAATCAAGTTGCCAGAGTCTGATAATTGTGAGATTGGAAGATAAAGGCTAAGCCTCCCTACCATCCATGCGTTAAATTTCCCAATTGCTATGTTGATCTTTAGTCAGCCAACACATGCTTTCCTGTCTCAGCCATTTTAAAGCCAATTAACTCCATTCCTGTCCACACCCTTATTAAAACTATAATTATAGCAATATTCTCTGTCATTGGGTAGACTTTATGAGGTGCATTGGCCAAGAACTAACTAGGTTGTGTAAAGCTCTCTCAGTCTCAGGAGATCATTTGGGTTCCAAAGGACTGGGCTAGGAGAGCCGTGAATTTGGACTTGGAAAGAACCAATTACAAGTCATACCAAATTGAAAAGAGCTTAGGATATGGAAAATGATTCTAGGATCAATCTGAGAGTTCCAGGGTTCAATTAAATCTAAGAGGCCAGCCCTTCTCAAAAAGTTGTATAAATACCAAAAGGTAATCAAGTTTTAATACTAGATTTGGAGGGTATTGGAAAGATGGGTCACTCTCACTTTTCTTGAGTGCTGACATGGCAGGATTAGGAGATAAGAAGCTGCCAAGGAGATTGCAAGGAGAAGGATCAGCAAAGACATGCTGTTGGCCAAGGATTGTGGGTATTAGCAATTGTTATTCACTCAGCTGATCTTTATGGAGGGTCTGCTCTGTGCTAGGACCCTTCCAGTAGCTGGAGATGACGTGATGGTGCTCTTCTTTATGTGGAGTTGATATGTCAGTGAGAGGAAACAGATATCCGTACTAAGAAACATATAAATAAAATAAAATCAGTTACCCAGTGCTATGAAGAAAAACGAAGTGAGATAAAGGGATCAGACTGATGAGGGCTGCTTTCAGTAGGTTTGCAGGAATCCCCCTCTCTGAAGAGGTGGCATTTGAGCTAGCACATCAGTGTGAGGAGAAAGCCACCTGGAAGGAAAAACCTGGCAGAGGAAGCATCAAGAGTAAAGCCCTGAGGTTGGAAAAGGGTCGGCATATAATGGAAAGGAGATCAGTGTGCTTGGACACTGAGGAAGGAAGTAGTCGAGTCAGACAGGAAAATAGAATGGAATTAGGGTTAAATGCTTCAAGGTACTCACTGGGAGCATTTAAGTAGGTGATATTAATGTGTCTTACATTTCATTTTAGAGTTCTCATGGGTCCCTGTGTGTACAGTGGATTGTAGACTAGGAGGAGAGAGAGAGAGAGCTTGGAAGGTTGACCAGGAGTCCAGCAAGAAGTGACGATTCATCAGCTAAGGGGTCGCAGTGGGTAGAAGTGTTGGATTCAAGAGTGACTATGGAGGTAGGGCCTCCCAGTCCTATCAGCACCAATTCTGTATTGAACCTATAGCTTCCTGTCTAGCTTTAAATTATTACTAGAGTTTCAAAGGTTTCATCTGCCAAATACAGAAAAGAAGGCGAGATTACAGAAGGTGCCCACCATGGGTATCACAGACATATGTTTCCAGTGGTGATGATATAAATAATCCACAAGGACTTAAGGACATTGGGCCTCCATAGCTGCCACATATACCACTTTCAGAGGGCTGGAGGCATAAACTTCCCCCAGTATTTCCTGACTGTCATTGGTGCCTTTCCATAGCTGCACTTGACGTCATTGTGCTGACATGGCAGGATTAGGAGATAAGAAGCTGCCAAGGAGATTGCAAGGAGAAGGATCAGCAAAGACATGCTGTTGGCCAAGGATTGTGGGTATTAGCAATTGTTATTCACTCAGCTGATCTTTATGGAGGGTCTGCTCTGTGCTAGGACCCTTCCAGTAGCTGGAGATGACGTGATGGTGCTCTTCTTTATGTGGA
Source organism: Tragulus kanchil (assembly GCA_022376925.1). Lineage (NCBI taxonomy): Eukaryota > Metazoa > Chordata > Mammalia > Artiodactyla > Tragulidae > Tragulus > Tragulus kanchil. Next base: position 131,948,819 of record JAIOJX010000004.1, read on the forward strand.
GTTGATATGTCAGTGAGAGGAAACAGATATCCGTACTAAGAAACATATAAATAAAATAAAATCAGTTACCCAGTGCTATGAAGAAAAACGAAGTGAGATAAAGGGATCAGACTGATGAGGGCTGCTTTCAGTAGGTTTGCAGGAATCCCCCTCTCTGAAGAGGTGGCATTTGAGCTAGCACATCAGTGTGAGGAGAAAGCCACCTGGAAGGAAAAACCTGGCAGAGGAAGCATCAAGAGTAAAGCCCTGAGGTTGGAAAAGGGTCGGCATATAATGGAAAGGAGATCAGTGTGCTTGGACACTGAGGAAGGAAGTAGTCGAGTCAGACAGGAAAATAGAATGGAATTAGGGTTAAATGCTTCAAGGTACTCACTGGGAGCATTTAAGTAGGTGATATTAATGTGTCTTACATTTCATTTTAGAGTTCTCATGGGTCCCTGTGTGTACAGTGGATTGTAGACTAGGAGGAGAGAGAGAGAGAGCTTGGAAGGTTGACCAGGAGTCCAGCAAGAAGTGACGATTCATCAGCTAAGGGGTCGCAGTGGGTAGAAGTGTTGGATTCAAGAGTGACTATGGAGGTAGGGCCTCCCAGTCCTATCAGCACCAATTCTGTATTGAACCTATAGCTTCCTGTCTAGCTTTAAATTATTACTAGAGTTTCAAAGGTTTCATCTGCCAAATACAGAAAAGAAGGCGAGATTACAGAAGGTGCCCACCATGGGTATCACAGACATATGTTTCCAGTGGTGATGATATAAATAATCCACAAGGACTTAAGGACATTGGGCCTCCATAGCTGCCACATATACCACTTTCAGAGGGCTGGAGGCATAAACTTCCCCCAGTATTTCCTGACTGTCAGTGCCATGACCATCAGTGCCATCGTTTGTGTTGACCTAGGTCACAGCTTGTCCTGAGTCATCACTAATGACTGTGATATGCATATCGCCTCTAGGGGATCACACAGGGGAGCATGGAAGGCCTAAGAAATAAGTTCACCTACTTACTTCATCTCTCCTCCACTGTCATCCTACATTGTTGCAGAAAGAATGCCCTTTGCCTTCGCTTACCACTTGAAGATGCTTCACATAAGCCCCTCCAATTTCTTTGTCCCGACTCCCACGCCATCATTTGCTTTTCTCTGTCAAACATCTTTGTCTTCTGAACTGGATGCCCCGATGAGTGTGTTGAAGAACTTGGTCAGCTGCTCAGGTCCCCAAAGTTCAGGAAATGAACAGTCCCAGCATTGGCACTTTAATAGCAGTGGTTCAAACTAGCATCTGCACTGGTGGAAACCCCTAGCAATTAGGTGGTGAAAACATATTTGGGGCAGGTGAAGACTTCCAGTCATGCATAACTTCCTCTGCTGCTGGCATGTAGTATTACAATTATGAGAAGGCTTGTTGGTATCCACCTGAGTTAAAAGCCCTCATTTTTTAGATTCCACCTGTATGGCTTAATGTATGATATTTGTTTTTCTCTTTCTGGCTTGCTTCAGTCTGTATGATAGACTCTAGATCCATCCACATCTCTATAAATGACCCAATTTCTTTCCTTTTTATGGCTGAGTAATATTCCATTATATGTATATACATATATATATATATATAATACAGGAAAATAGTACAGAGAGACTTCTTTGCAGGGCAGGAGTAGACACAGACATAGAAAACAGACATGTAGAAGGGGAGGGTGGGAGGAGTTGAGAGAGCAGGACTGACAGAGATACCACCGTGTGCAAAACAGATGGCCAGTGAGAAACTGCTATAGAGCACCGGGGTCTCATCCCAGTGTTCTGAGACAACCTAGAGGAGTGGGATGGGGCAGGGTGGGAGGGAGAGAAGCTCAAGAAGGAGGGGATATACATGTATACAGATAGCTGATTCACTTTGTTGTATAGGAAGAACTAGCACAACATTGTAAAGCAATTATATTCCAATTAAAAAAAAAAGAATGTCCAGCTACAAATAAATAAGTCCTCAGTGCCAGAGCACTTACTCTTAATACATCAATGAATTAAGGTCTTTTAAGAACCTGGAGGTTGCCTCTTGCTAAGAGACTTTTGTGTGTTATGCAAAGGAGACAGTTCACTGGAATCAAACAGACTCAGCACAGACCTCAGGTCTACCTCTTCGGGGGTAAGACAGCACCTTCCTTTCTCATCTGTACAGGGCCACTGAAACATACATCCCAGGGTTGCTGGGAGAATAAGCCAAGATAAAGTATGCAAAACTCCCTTGGCAGCAGGAAGCCCTCAGTCCATGAGAGCAAGTGTCACCTTCATCAAAGACTTCATGGCTTACTGGGAGAGCAGATGAACCGTCCAGGAGGCGAACTTCCAAGGGTATGGCGCAAGTGCTGAGTGTGAGCTTAGCATGCATTTGCAAGCCTGTAAGGTCCTCAGAAGTCCTGGCCCGGACCACTCAGTTCAACCATTCTCCTTCCATCTTCCACCAGCAGACCAACATGGCACCTGTGGTTGGCAACCCTCATGGAGAAGTCCCCTTCTCTGAATACAGCAGCAGGGTATTCCTTCTCTCTGCTGAATCTGCTTCAAGGCTCTGCCTTGGAGCTGGTGCATGACTCCTGGGAAGTTTGCTTCACTTTTATGAAAATACAATAATGAATATAATGCCTTTATTCCAGGGTGATTTTGAGGAGGGTGTAAGATAATGGGTGAGAAACACCTCATCTATAGTTTGCCTTCAAAACCAGCTCATTCCCTGCTCCCGTGACCCCATGGATGTGGTTGATTTGAACAGTGTGTCCCACATGGAAGGAAGGCTCTGGAATGATAACAAATAGTTTATTGATTTGGTGCTGTGTACACTCAGCCACAGATGGCACACTTTCAAGGCCATTGTTCTTGCCAAATACTTAGCCGGGGAGCTAGGTTATGAGCCTCTGGGACCAAGATCTGATAAGCATTCAGGAAAACTTCTCAATAGAGATGAAGCTAGGAGATTAGCTGAATACACTGTCTTCATTTGCCCTACATTTGATGCCACAGGCAAATCAGAGCCGGTTGAGCCGTGTGTAATTCTGAGAAATGAGGAGAAGGCAGAAGCACCTGTTCTTCCTCTGGTGAAGCCAAGGCAAATGGAAAAGCTCAAAAATACATCAGCACCGCTGGCAAACACCATGGGGAGGCAATTGATGTGTTGCAGAAACCCACATTGCTGGGGAAAGCACTATTGCCCACTGAGGCTGGAAAGCCCGTCAGACCAGCCTCAGACTGGACAAAGCCCTCAATGGCCAGGGGCTGGGCTCTACAAGCTGGGCCCTAGGCACCACGGATCGAGCACAAGCCTAACCAAGCAGGCCTGTTTCCATTTGTGAGCGATAACATGGTATGGGGTGTGTGACTCACTGACCGACTTGGGGAACCAAACAATTACAAAAGCAAAACGCTTGGCTTCTTTTGGCCACATGGAGGAGGCCCCAGACTTGGGCGGCTGTGTGCGTGCCAGAAGGAACTTAGATACGTATTATTCTTATTCGCTATTTAATTTGGGTTCTTTCCATTTATTTCCAATTTCATTTCTAAAAAATTTTATCTAGTTATTGATTTTGGACTGTGCTGGGTCTTCCTTGCTCTGCAGGGGGTATTCCTTCTCTCTGCTGAATCTGCTTCAACTTGCCTTGCTGGTGCATGACTCCTGGGAAGTTTGCTTCACTTTTATGAAAATACAATAATGAATATAATGCCTTTATTCCAGGATGATTTTGAGGAGGGTGTAAGATAATGGGTGAGAAACACCTCATCTATAGTTTGCCTTCAAAACCAGCTCATTCCCTGCTCCCGTGACCCCATGGATGTGGTTGATTTGAACAGTGTGTCCCACATGGAAGGAAGGCTCTGGAATGATAACAAATAGTTTATTGATTTGGTGCTGTGTACACTCAGCCACAGATGGCACACTTTCAAGGCCATTGTTCTTGCCAAATACTTAGCCGGGGAGCTAGGTTATGAGCCTCTGGGACCAAGATCTGATAAGCATTCAGGAAAACTTCTCAATAGAGATGAAGCTAGGAGATTAGCTGAATACACTGTCTTCATTTGCCCTACATTTGATGCCACAGGCAAATCAGAGCCGGTTGAGCCGTGTGTAATTCTGAGAAATGAGGAGAAGGCAGAAGCACCTGTTCTTCCTCTGGTGAAGCCAAGGCAAATGGAAAAGCTCAAAAATACATCAGCACCGCTGGCAAACACCATGGGGAGGCAATTGATGTGTTGCAGAAACCCACATTGCTGGGGAAAGCACTATTGCCCACTGAGGCTGGAAAGCCTGTCAGACCAGCCTCAGACTGGACAAAGCCCTCAATGGCCAGGGGCTGGGCTCTACAAGCTGGGCCCTAGGCACCACGGATCGAGCACAAGCCTAACCAAGCAGGCCTGTTTCCATTTGTGAGCGATAACATGGTATGGGGTGTGTGACTCACTGACCGACTTGGGGAACCAAACAATTACAAAAGCAAAACGCTTGGCTTCTTTTGGCCACATGGAGGAGGCCCCAGACTTGGGCGGCTGTGTGCGTGCCAGAAGGAACTTAGATACGTATTATTCTTATTCGCTATTTAATTTGGGTTCTTTCCATTTATTTCCAATTTCATTTCTAAAAAATTTTATCTAGTTATTGATTTTGGACTGTGCTGGGTCTTCCTTGCTGTGGTGGGTTTTCTCTAGTTGTGGCACGTGGGGGCTGCTCTCTGTTGTGGTGCTCAGGCTTCTCTTTGTGGTCGCTTCTCTTGTTACAAAGCACAGGTCCCAGGGTGTGCCGACTTCAGTCGTGTGGCACGTGGCTCAGTCGTTGCAGATCCTGGGCTCAGCAGTGGTAGTGCACCAGCTTAGTGGTTCCACAGTATGTGGCATGCTCCCGGATCAAGGGTTGAACCCGTGTCCCCTGCACTGGCAGGAAGATTCCTGTCCCTGGAGCCCCCAAGGAAGTCTTGCTACTAATTTCTCAAATGTTTAATGTGATTAGTGGTATAAAAAGGAAACATGCCTTCATGAACAAAGTGTGTAGTGGGACTCCAGTAGCAAAAGTCTGTAAGAGACTAAAATAGATATAGGAATTGTGATAACGTGGGCTCCAAATACCCTGTTAGGCTGTTAAGGTGAACGTCAATAACGTACAGGGGGGAATACTTTGAAATCTAAGGCATGATCAAAATGTAATCATTTAAAAGCTGTGTATCCCTTTTAGAACAGAAATCACACATGGCTTAGGGAAGTGTTTAATCGGAGCATAAACAATGCTTGTGGGTTCTCATCAGAGTCATCAGGATACTGAGTTATGCAAGAACTTGACAAATACATGTTCAAGTGTAAACCAACTTCTCCCCACCGTGTAATTCATGAATACCTACTTTACAAAGTGGCCAATGATTGTGACCTTCTTCCTGTTACCTCGCTAGAAGCAGATAATGAATTTCAGATAGATAGGACATGGTTATTGAACATTGCTGTGGGTAACGCTGATTATCCCAGCGGCTAGGGCATTATCTAGAGGCAAAACATTAAGTATCTCTGGGAATCTGTCTTCTGTGTAGGTTATGGCTGCTATTAAGACTTCCTTTTTGGTGGTTTATTTTGCCTAGCAAATGGCAGACATCCAATGGGAGTGGAAGAATGACACCAACTCTTATGAATGACAGGCTGAAAACGAAGTATTTAGTGAATCTCATACTTGGACTGGATGACTGGGTCAGAGTCTTATACTTGAAGAGCTTAGGCACAGTGTCTCAAAATTTAGATCTAATCATTAACTGCTATGACTTTCTTACCTTCTGTTTTGAGAGTAAATTTAATCTATCCTAAATTCTGTTTACTCTGGTCCTATTTGCATCTGTATATAATACCTTCTGAACTGTTGTCGTCCTGCTGCCGTGCTGTACTTAGCTGTGTCCAACCCTTTGCGACCCTATGGACCATTGCCTGCCAAGCTCCTCTGTCCATGGCATTAGCCAGGCAAGGATACTGGACCAGGTTGTCATTCCCTCCTCCAGGGGATCTTCCAGACCCAGGGACTGAACCTGCATTGTCTGTCTCTTGCTTTGGCAGGTGTATTCTTTACCATGATGGGACAACTCTCAGGATTCAGATCCGGAACCCCTCAGGGTCACCTATAATTCCTAATTGCTTACAGGCTGTCACTGCTGGAGCTTCATTCAAGTTCTTATCCACACACGTGGATTATTTCAAGAACGTCCCTGCTGGCTGTGGCTCTCACCTGCCAGAACCTCTCGTCTCCTGTCCCCCTCCCAGCTTCTTTCACTTCCTGGAACTCAGTGAGCCCTCTGCCCTCCCTGGGAACTTGCCCTTTCCCAAATCCTTCTTTTCCCCTACACTCCTCTATGGGAGTGCTGTCATACCACATAAGAATTTATTTAAACATTCATTTGATCTATTAATATTTAAACATTATTACCATTTTGTCATGATGTATTGTCCTGTCTTATGTGAATTTATTTTAATTTTTGTTTATCTACATTTGTAGTCAGCAATAGACACACCTTGAGGTAACAAGTACCTTGTTAGCTATCTGTTGGATAATATAGCACATCCTTTCCTCATTCCTAAACTCTTTTTGATGCAAAGGAATTTTGCATAATTACATAATTGGGAATAAAAGTCTGTTTATTCTATCCCTTCCTTGCTATTACCCATGTCCTACAATAGTTTTTATCTTTGCAGACTGAATAGTTCTGATCTTTAGGCTATATCTTTAGATTTACCCTACCCTCCCTTGAATCTCATACTTGGACTGGATGACTGGGTCAGAGTCTTATACTTGAAGAGCTTAGGCACAGTGTCTCAAAATTTAGATCTAATCATTAACTGCTATGACTTTCTTACCTTCTGTTTTGAGAGTAAATTTAATCTATCCTAAATTCTGTTTACTCTGGTCCTATTTGCATCTGTATATAATACCTTCTGAACTGTTGTCGTCCTGCTGCCGTGCTGTACTTAGCTGTGTCCAACCCTTTGCGACCCTATGGACCATTGCCTGCCAAGCTCCTCTGTCCATGGCATTAGCCAGGCAAGGATACTGGACCAGGTTGTCATTCCCTCCTCCAGGGGATCTTCCAGACCCAGGGACTGAACCTGCATTGTCTGTCTCTTGCTTTGGCAGGTGTATTCTTTACCATGATGGGACAACTCTCAGGATTCAGATCCGGAACCCCTCAGGGTCACCTATAATTCCTAATTGCTTACAGGCTGTCACTGCTGGAGCTTCATTCAAGTTCTTATCCACACACGTGGATTATTTCAAGAACGTCCCTGCTGGCTGTGGCTCTCACCTGCCAGAACCTCTCGTCTCCTGTCCCCCTCCCAGCTTCTTTCACTTCCTGGAACTCAGTGAGCCCTCTGCCCTCCCTGGGAACTTGCCCTTTCCCAAATCCTTCTTTTCCCCTACACTCCTCTATGGGAGTGCTGTCATACCACATAAGAATTTATTTAAACATTCATTTGATCTATTAATATTTAAACATTATTACCATTTTGTCATGATGTATTGTCCTGTCTTATGTGAATTTATTTTAATTTTTGTTTATCTACATTTGTAGTCAGCAATAGACACACCTTGAGGTAACAAGTACCTTGTTAGCTATCTGTTGGATAATATAGCACATCCTTTCCTCATTCCTAAACTCTTTTTGATGCAAAGGAATTTTGCATAATTACATAATTGGGAATAAAAGTCTGTTTATTCTATCCCTTCCTTGCTATTACCCATGTCCTACAATAGTTTTTATCTTTGCAGACTGAATAGTTCTGATCTTTAGGCTATATCTTTAGATTTACCCTACCCTCCCTTGGCTCCTCAATGATTTCATGCCTCCATCACTGAATCTCTTCATATTTTGTGAATCCTTGAAGTTCAGTAACTAGACTGGAACACAGCGTTCCTGGTTGATCACGTCATCTCCTCCTTAATGGTGCCCAGCCGTACCTTTTGACTGCAGCAAGCAATAAACAAACTAAAAAGTGTGAACATAGGGAAGAAATTAAGAAAGCCCAGAGGATTTGGATAAGAGCAAAAGGGACTACGTGAAAGGAAAACATTGCCTCTTGCAAAACACTCTGAACTGGCTACTAATGCATTCCATAATTCCTTAAGTCTTCTTTGTGACCACAATTAAGTATTCTGGAGTGCTGAAAAGAGTAAAAACACAACCAGCATCCTGATTTCCCTAGGAATGTTCCTGTTGTCATTTCAAGTGAAGAACTCTGGTGAGAATTTGTCTCTGTTGGATACTAACCATGAAGGATTTACACAAACCACACTTCTGATGTGAGATGAGAGAGTATGAGATCTCACTTTGCACCATGAAATGAGCTCTGCTGCCCAGAAGAACTATACTGCTAATTTGGAAAGTTCTGCCTTGGCATTGAATTCTCACCTCTACCCTCCTGAGCCCGTGGAGAAAGTAAACCTGAATTCAGCCAGATCAGTTATAGAAGGACCGTGTCATCATTGAAAGTCCTGTGCAAAAGTTCCAGTTAAAATTTATCATCACCTATGAACATTTCTCAAGCCCCTTAGAAACTGTGCTAGGCACTAGAGAAAAAATAATGAACAGAATAGTCTCTGTCCTTGTGAAGCTTATAATGCTATGAGGAAGCTGATGTCAATCAAATTTCTGAGTACTTGTGAGTATGGTAAGCACAGGAAAGTGGGAGCCTTCTATTCTTTAAAAGAGAGCAACCCCAAGAAAGTGATGTTTGATCCAAAGTCAAAATGGGAAGGAAATGTTTTCTCAGTAAAAAGGAACCATATCTGCAAAGGCATGGGTGAGAACATGCCAAATGTTTGGAATAAAAGTCTGTTTATTCTATCCCTTCCTTGCTATTACCCATGTCCTACAATAGTTTTTATCTTTGCAGACTGAATAGTTCTGATCTTTAGGCTATATCTTTAGATTTACCCTACCCTCCCTTGGCTCCTCAATGATTTCATGCCTCCATCACTGAATCTCTTCATATTTTGTGAATCCTTGAAGTTCAGTAACTAGACTGGAACACAGCGTTCCTGGTTGATCACGTCATCTCCTCCTTAATGGTGCCCAGCCGTACCTTTTGACTGCAGCAAGCAATAAACAAACTAAAAAGTGTGAACATAGGGAAGAAATTAAGAAAGCCCAGAGGATTTGGATAAGAGCAAAAGGGACTACGTGAAAGGAAAACATTGCCTCTTGCAAAACACTCTGAACTGGCTACTAATGCATTCCATAATTCCTTAAGTCTTCTTTGTGACCACAATTAAGTATTCTGGAGTGCTGAAAAGAGTAAAAACACAACCAGCATCCTGATTTCCCTAGGAATGTTCCTGTTGTCATTTCAAGTGAAGAACTCTGGTGAGAATTTGTCTCTGTTGGATACTAACCATGAAGGATTTACACAAACCACACTTCTGATGTGAGATGAGAGAGTATGAGATCTCACTTTGCACCATGAAATGAGCTCTGCTGCCCAGAAGAACTATACTGCTAATTTGGAAAGTTCTGCCTTGGCATTGAATTCTCACCTCTACCCTCCTGAGCCCGTGGAGAAAGTAAACCTGAATTCAGCCAGATCAGTTATAGAAGGACTGTGTCATCATTGAAAGTCCTGTGCAAAAGTTCCAGTTAAAATTTATCATCACCTATGAACATTTCTCAAGCCCCTTAGAAACTGTGCTAGGCACTAGAGAAAAAATAATGAACAGAATAGTCTCTGTCCTTGTGAAGCTTATAATGCTATGAGGAAGCTGATGTCAATCAAATTTCTGAGTACTTGTGAGTATGGTAAGCACAGGAAAGTGGGAGCCTTCTATTCTTTAAAAGAGAGCAACCCCAAGAAAGTGATGTTTGATCCAAAGTCAAAATGGGAAGGAAATGTTTTCTCAGTAAAAAGGAACCATATCTGCAAAGGCATGGGTGAGAACATGCCAAATGCAGGGGTATAGAAGAAACACCATGCAACTCAACCAAGTTGAAACAAAATAGGAGGTAAAACAGAGAGGCCAGACCAAACAGAACCTCAAAGAGCAATAGGAAGCCTTTGGGGTGTTTGAAGAAAAGGTATAGCATGACCCAATAGGTATTTTTTAAAAGAACTGGGGTAGGGAGAAATAAATTGGGAATTTATGTTTAAGAGATACATACTAGTAGCAGCAGAAGGAGTAGTAGTTGTAGTAGTACTGTTAGTTGCTAAGTTGTGTCCAACTCTTTATAACCCCTGTAGCCTGCCAGATTCCTCTGTCCATGGTATTCTCCAGGCAAGAATACTGGAGTGGGTAACCATTCCCTTCTCCAGGGAATCTTCCTAATCCAGGCATCAAACCTGAGTCTCCTGCATTTATTACTGCTTGAGCCACCAAGGAAGCCCCAGCAGATACACACTACTATATATAAACAGAGAAGCACCAAGGACCTACTATATGGCACAGGGAACTAAATTCAATGTCTTGTAATAACCAATAATGGAAAAGAATCTGAAAAAAATACACACACACACACACACATGCATGTATAAAACTGAATCACTTTTCTATACACCTGAAACATTGTAAATCAACTGCACTTCAATTAAAAATAATTTTAAAATAAAAATAAACTTGAGATAAATAGAACCATGCCGGCTACTCTGTGGAGAATATTGTGGAAGGCAAGAGTAAATACCTCAGGACGTACTCAGAGGTTAAGGCAATTGGTAAGAAAGATGAGCCATGATACTGACTTGCCTAGTATGATTTTTATATTATAGACTGGCACGTGGTCCTGTGTACTATCACACAGTTAAAATGATTTCCTTTGAGAACAGGTACAAATGACTGTTGCACCACTCAGCTTGATTGACATCCTTTGTGAGTGTTAATTTTTTGGCATGATCTCAGGCATGATGTGATTTTTCTTAATGTCTACTTGGAGATTTCCATCTCTGTGAATTGTTTCCAGCAATAAACCAACTAACTGGTTTACCCCTTCAGTCTGGTCAGTTCTGAACTGTGGGTGCTAAGTACCCTATTGGTTGTTGAGGGTTTGTTTGTTTTTTATTGACCTGCTTTTTTCTTTTTTTTCTTTTCTCCATCATGCTTCTTTTTAATTTATATTTATTTTCATCCATCTTTTTTGTTCTTTGGCATATGTGAGCCTCCCATTGCAGTGGCCTCTCTCACTGCAGAGCACCAGCTCTGGGCGCATGCGCTCCAGAGCGCTGGCTCATAATTGGACACACCAATCCAGCAGCTCCGTGGCACGTAGGATCATCCCAGGCCAGAGAGCAAACCAGTGCCCCTTGCACTGCAAGGTGGACTCTTTACCCACTGGACCACCAGAGAAGCCCTGACCTCCTTCTTGACACTCATTTTGCCAAGGAGAAGAATCTTTTTTCCATCAATGGATTCTAAGAAAGTTTAAGTTTATTTGCTACCTTAAGGAGATAGAAGAAAGTAATTTTGCATAAGAATATGAAAACTGTTCCCTTACTAGAGAGTGACTTCCTGAAGTTGGTAAAGAGATGGAAAAAGGGATCTTTTTATAGACTTAAAATTATTATGAACTTTTTTTCTGGCACTATGGAGTAGAATAAAGAAAATTGAATTGGCTATAGACATTGCCTATATATGGTGAAAATTTTTCCTCCTTAATTCTTTAAAAAATTTGGAATGTGTATGTATATCTTTCTAAAATCTGTTTATAATAGTCTTAGTAATTTTTGAAAGCATGGTTTTTAAGCTTAAAAAATGTTCTGTCACTTGAATATGCTCTTTTTTCCAATCTAGTAAGTCTAAAATAAAATTAATTTCTATTTCTTTCATTAGCAGCTATAACTAATCTTCCATACATTTACACCCTGCACATTTCTTATTTTATTACTGATGCGTTCATGTTGATTTATCAAATTTGTGTTTGACTCCATATTTTCCTGATTTTTCTTAAATTTCTTAATTTCAAAAAAATGAACTCTTTATATTTGGAGGGTATCAATTTGTTTTGTATATTTGTTATAAGTATTTTCCCCAATTTGGTGACTGTCTTTTAATTCTGTTGAAAATATTTGCAAACGAATTTGTAAAGTTTTGTGGCTTGAAGTTTATCAAATGTTTGCTTTGTAATTACTTTTTAGCTGTTCACTCAGCAAGTACTTATAGAGTGTTATATGTTTAGACATTAAGCAAGATGGATCGTGTGGGCTCAGTTGTTCAATTGTGTCCAACTCTTTGCAATCCCATGGACTGTATGTAGCTCACCAGACTTCTCTGTCCATGGGATTTCCCAAACAGGAATATTGGAGTGGGCTGCCATCTCTTTTCTCCAATGAATCTTCCTGACCCAGGGATTGAACCTGTATCTCTTACATCTTCTGCATTGGCTGCTGCTGCTGCTTAGTCACTTCAGTCGTGTCCAACTCTGTGTGACCCTATGGACTGTGGTTTCTTTACCACTGAGCCACCGGGGAAGCCCACTAAGCAAGATACTATGGATAAAACAGAAAACAAGACAGAGATGACTTTGCTTCCTCAGAACTTATAGCCTAATGAGGAAGACATACAAATAAGACTTAGGGTGTTATAATTTATAAGTGATGCAAGAGGAAGTACAGAGTGGTGTGAGACATTGATCTGGACTTAGGGGACAAGGGAAGACTTCTAGAAGAAAGCAGCTTCCTAGCTGAGCATGAAGAGACAAGAGTAGTATGAGCTGGGGCAGAAGCAACGGATGTGTGGAGGTTCAGTCACATAAATGCTAGATATTAGCAAGAGCACAGAGTGTGTGGAGGTCATGCATGTGCAGTGGTGTGAGGGGAGCAGTGGTCACAGTATGAGCGAAGGACCCTTGGGGAGGCTGTTGCCATGGTCTAGGAGAGGAATAAATATTGGGCAGGGAATGTGCTATATAGCTCATGCCTTCTATTTTGATAAGCAGTGCTTCCGTTATATATATGAAGTCCTTATGCACATCATACTGTCTGTTGCATAATGATTTACTTGGCTCTATTATCATGTCAGTTCTTGGATCAGGATCATGCTGGTTTTGAGTTTTATGAAACATTTAAACCAATAGGGTATGTACCCTCTGATTACTTTTTTTTTTATTTTTTTATTTTTGTGAGGGGGGCAGTGGGGTGGGTTGGTCTTTTCATTTATTCATTTTCATCCATCTTTGTTCTTTAGCCCATGCAGGCCTCCCATCACGGTGGCCTCTGCTGTCGCAGAGCACCGGCTCTGGGCACACGTGCTCCAGAGCTCCGGCTTGGTAATTGAACACATTGGTCCAGCTGCTCCATGGCACGTGGGATCTTCCCAGACCAGGGATTGAACCGGCGTCCCTTGCACTGCAAGGCAGTGTCCTTACCCACTGGACCACCAGGGAAGCCCTCTGATTACTTTTTTACTTTCAAAGTTGCTTTATCTATTCTTACCAATGTATTCTCTTAGATGAACTCAAATAATTTTGAAAAGTTAGAAGGGTAGATGCATATATATAATCTACATGTATGTAAACACATGTATATACACACATATTAGTACACACACATGCATGCACACATAAAATCTCCCAGGTAATTTGATTGGGAATGTGATAAACCTATACTTCAGCTGTGGAAGAAATGGCTTTCTTTTTAGTATTGAGTCAGCCCATCAAGAAGCACTGAATTTATTTGAATTATCCTTTATATTTCTTTTCAAAACCTTACAATTTTTTCATATAGGTCCTGACATTTCTTGTTAGAGTTATTCTTATATGTTTTCTCATTTTAGTTTCTTATTATGAATGGATCTTTTTTTTATAGATCTTCTCTCTGATACTGCTGAGATAGAGGAAAAATAGTAATGCATGCATATTTTTTCCAACTATGTAACTCATTATAATTAATTATATGGTTTTAGTTGATTATAAGAGTTTGTAATCATGTTGTCTGTAAATAATGATAATTTCTCTTCTTCCAATAATTACATCTGATTTCTATTTAATGTCATACAATAGTGATTATAACTGTCATATAATAGTGATTAACTAGTAAAATATAATAGTGAGCATCCTTTCTTGGTACCAGTTTTAAAAAGAATGCTTCTTTGTTCAATATATTTCTAAGCATATTCTGTGAGAACTAATAAAATAAAATTGAGAAATGCTCCAAATGAAATCCTGTCACCCAGGGCTTCCATAACGTATATTAATGTATGAAGAGTCTGAGATCTGCAGTAAAGAAGCATTCCCCTGAGTTTGAGCATTTCTAAAATTTATTTGACCACAGAAGTATTCTTCTCTCATTTGGAAATTTACATCCATTAGGACAATCAGAATTTTATTAATTTGATCTCACTGTTTTCAATATTTTGTGTATCCTCATCTCTGTCTTTTGACGTAAGGACATTGGTTTGGTTTTGCTATTAATTTTTCAAAATAATATGGAGAATAGTCATCCTCTTTATTTCTACAAGTGATTGCACTTGAAATTACTCAAACTTTTTTTTCTTATACTGTATGCTTGCCAAGGTCAAAGATATAAACACCTACTTTTCTGGTCAAGTTCAAAATGAAATAGTATGCTTGAATAACCCCCTTGCAGATGAAAAATTTAATCCATTTTTACATCCTTCTAAACTTTTCTCAATATTTATAGGAATAATTTAACATTTTTATTCAAGTTACTGTCAGTATTTTATATTACATGATTTCTCTTTTGTGAATTATTTTACCTACTCAGCAAGGAATTGTATTTATGGGACATTCATGGACAATTCTATGGTTACCTGATATTTATGTCCATAGCTCTTGTCCTTTTACCACACCAATTTCTTACTTTTGATTTATTTTAATTCATTTCTCAAGCAGCTAAAAGTTGTCTTCAAGAATTATTGTAGGTAGGGCAAGTAGTTTTATTGTGATCCTTTGCTTAGCTTGAAAAAATTTCTGTCAGATTTCAATATAATGATTTGTCTGGGTATAAATTCTTATTTAACCATCTTTCTTGCCTTTTATATTTAGTCATGTGGTAGAAAAATCTGAGCTCTCTCATTATTTTGTTTCTTAGTCATCTGTTTTTCTTCCTGGATTTTTATAGCTTTTACTTTGTAATTCAAATATTTTATGGTAACATCTCTCTGTGAGCTCTTTTACTGATTTTGCATAGTACTTGCTGAATAAATTAAATTTCCAGAGTCAGACCTTGCATTTTTTAAGTTTTAAAAAGAATGCTTCTTTGTTCAATATATTTCTAAGCATATTCTGTGAGAACTAATAAAATAAAATTGAGAAATGCTCCAAATGAAATCCTGTCACCCAGGGCTTCCATAACGTATATTAATGTATGAAGAGTCTGAGATCTGCAGTAAAGAAGCATTCCCCTGAGTTTGAGCATTTCTAAAATTTATTTGACCACAGAAGTATTCTTCTCTCATTTGGAAATTTACATCCATTAGGACAATCAGAATTTTATTAATTTGATCTCACTGTTTTCAATATTTTGTGTATCCTCATCTCTGTCTTTTGACGTAAGGACATTGGTTTGGTTTTGCTATTAATTTTTCAAAATAATATGGAGAATAGTCATCCTCTTTATTTCTACAAGTGATTGCACTTGAGATTACTCAAAATGTTTTTACTTATACTGTATGCTTGCCAAGGTCAAAGATATAAACACCTACTTTTCTGGTCAAGTTCAAAATGAAATAGTATGCTTGAATAACCCCCTTGCAGATGAAAAATTTAATCCATTTTTACATCCTTCCAAACTTTTCTCAATATTTATAGGAATAATTTAACATTTTTATTCAAGTTACTGTCAGTATTTTATATTACATGATTTCTCTTTTGTGAATTATTTTACCTACTCAGCAAGGAATTGTATTTATGGGACATTCATGGACAATTCTATGGTTACCTGATATTTATGTCCATAGCTCTTGTCCTTTTACCACACCAATTTCTTACTTTTGATTTATTTTAATTCATTTCTCAAGCAGCTAAAAGTTGTCTTCAAGAATTATTGTAGGTAGGGCAAGTAGTTTTATTGTGATCCTTTGCTTAGCTTGAAAAAATTTCTGTCAGATTTCAATATAATGATTTGTCTGGGTATAAATTCTTATCTAACCATCTTTCTTGCCTTTTATATTTAGTCATGTGGTAGAAAAATCTGAGCTCTCTCATTATTTTGTTTCTTAGTCATCTGTTTTTCTTCCTGGATTTTTATAGCTTTTACTTTGTAATTCAAATATTTTATGGTAACATCTCTCTGTGAGCTCTTTTTACTGATTTTGCATAGTACTTGCTGAATAAATTAAATTTCCAGAGTCAGACCTTGCATTTTTTTTAATTTTTAAAAAACAATCATGAATATTCTTCAATTAAATTTTCTTTATTCTCTTTTTGCTTTTTTTTTAAGTTGAGTCATAGTTGATTTACAATGTTGTGTCTAAAAAAATTCTATAAATGAGCTTATTTACAAAACAGATTTATAGAAAACAAATTTATGTTGTCCAAAGTGTAAAGGAGGGTGAGAAATAGATTAGGAGTTTGGATTAACAGATACACACTACAATATTTAAAATAAAGAACAATGACTTACTGTAAAGCGTGGGGAACTATTTTCAGTATTTTGTAATAATCTATAATGGGAAACAATCCTTATTCTCATTTTAAAATATTTTTAAAACCTGAATGCTTTTTCATATAGGTAATTTACATCTGATAAAATACAAATACTCTGAAGTGTACAGTTTTAGCAGTTTTGCCAAATGCATATATCTTTTAACTCATATCCCTATAAGACACAGAACATTTCTGTCACTCCAGAAAATTCTTTCATGTTCTTTCCAAAGCAACCCCACAACCAGAAGTAACCGCTGACTTCTATCAACTTGGATTACTTTTGCTATTCTGAATATTGTGTAAATGGAACCTTACAATATTATGTATGAGATTTGTTTCACTTATTTCTCATTTTATGCAATTTGCCCATGTTATTAGTTATATCAGTAATTCATTTCATTTATTGCTGAGTAGAATTCTATTATAGAAGCTCATAGAATACACTGCTATGATGTGTTTATTGATTTTTCTATTTGTAGCTATCTGGGCTATTTCCAGTTTGGGGCTATTATGAATAAAGCAGGGGGAGAAGGGGGCAACAGAGGATGAGACGGTTGGGTAGTGTCATCAGCTCAGTGGACATGAGTTTGAGTAGACTCCAGGAGATAGTGAAGAACAGGGAAGCCTGGCATGCTGCAGTCCATGGGGTCCCCAAGAGTTAGACATGACTTAGCAACTGAACAACAACAACAACAACAATGAATAAAGCAGCTTATATGTTTATTGATTTTCCTTTTTGTAGGTATCTGGGCTATTTCCAGTTTAAGGCTACTATGAATAAAGCAGCTATGTTTTTTTAACTGTTGTTGTGGACATATTTTACACTGCATTTGGATAATGATTAATTACCTGGGGTGGAATTTTGAAGTCAAAGAGTGACAATAGTTTTAACTGTTAAGAAGCTACCAGCAGTTTTCCAAAGTGGTCATGAAAACACCCCTACCAGCTGTGTGCGTTTCAGCCGTCCTATATCCCCACTTAGTGTGTGATGGTGTTCCTCCCATTTTAGTTGTTAGCCCAGTGGTAAAAAAAAAAAAAAAAAAAAAAAAAAAATCTGCCTGCCAATTCAGGTAGATACAAGAGACATAAATTTGATCCCTGGGTTGGGAAGGTCCCTTTAAGGAGGAAATGGCAATCCACTCCAGTATTCTTGCCTAGAAAATTCCTTGGACAGAGGAGCCTGGTGGGCTACAGTTCATGGGGTCACCAAGAGTCGGACATTATTGAGTTACTAAAACTGTCAATGAGTATATAATGGTATCACACTGTGGTAACTTTTCTCATTTTCTTGACTACAGATTAACACTAATTTGGTTCTGTTTCCCATTTTAGGGATCTATCATCTCTAACCTCATTTATTGCTTTGATGGAGTACAATGTACACCTTCTATACTTGAGAGAGTGTCTAATTTTGTTTCTTATAGAGTCAGTTTCACTCCGTATTGCCTGCAGTGGATCTAGTAATACTAAAGGGTTGGCCAGAAAGTTCATATGGATTTTGCCATAACATCTTAGGGAAAAACTCAAGCAAACTTTTTGGCCAACCCAATATAATTAATACTATTCCTCTTTTGCTTCCCTACAATCCCTTCTTATCTCACCCAGCACCTTTTTTTTCTTCCATCTCCTTATCTCACAATGTTTACTCACAATATTTCCTTTTCCACATCCACTGAGGGTGAGAAACAGTTTTCAAAAATTGTCTTTGAGGTGATGCTTCACTTGCCTTGTTATGCACTTTTTCTGCTAGCTATGCTATTTATTTTTCATGCTTACTCATCCAGGAATTAAAAATCAATCTCCTTAGTCCCCATATTTGAGAACACAGAGCATGTGCAGTGTGTTTCTGGACCTGCTCAGTGTGTACTGAGCTACAAATTTTCTGATCCACGGCTAAAGAGCAGAATGACATGTCCTAGTTCTAGATCAGCTACTGACAAGATTGCCATGGATGGAGCCCTGTGTAATGAATTAGGACCTTCTCTTCCCCACTATCTGTTCTCCTGTTCTCAAAATAGAAAACACCCCTACCAGCTGTGTGCGTTTCAGCCGTCCTATATCCCCACTTAGTGTGTGATGGTGTTCCTCCCATTTTAGTTGTTAGCCCAGTGGTAAAAAAAAAAAAAAAAAAAAAAAAATCTGCCTGCCAATTCAGGTAGATACAAGAGACATAAATTTGATCCCTGGGTTGGGAAGGTCCCTTTAAGGAGGAAATGGCAATCCACTCCAGTATTCTTGCCTAGAAAATTCCTTGGACAGAGGAGCCTGGTGGGCTACAGTTCATGGGGTCACCAAGAGTCGGACATTATTGAGTTACTAAAACTGTCAATGAGTATATAATGGTATCACACTGTGGTAACTTTTCTCATTTTCTTGACTACAGATTAACACTAATTTGGTTCTGTTTCCCATTTTAGGGATCTATCATCTCTAACCTCATTTATTGCTTTGATGGAGTACAATGTACACCTTCTATACTTGAGAGAGTGTCTAATTTTGTTTCTTATAGAGTCAGTTTCACTCCGTATTGCCTGCAGTGGATCTAGTAATACTAAAGGGTTGGCCAGAAAGTTCATATGGATTTTGCCATAACATCTTAGGGAAAAACTCAAGCAAACTTTTTGGCCAACCCAATATAATTAATACTATTCCTCTTTTGCTTCCCTACAATCCCTTCTTATCTCACCCAGCACCTTTTTTTTCTTCCATCTCCTTATCTCACAATGTTTACTCACAATATTTCCTTTTCCACATCCACTGAGGGTGAGAAACAGTTTTCAAAAATTGTCTTTGAGGTGATGCTTCACTTGCCTTGTTATGCACTTTTTCTGCTAGCTATGCTATTTATTTTTCATGCTTACTCATCCAGGAATTAAAAATCAATCTCCTTAGTCCCCATATTTGAGAACACAGAGCATGTGCAGTGTGTTTCTGGACCTGCTCAGTGTGTACTGAGCTACAAATTTTCTGATCCACGGCTAAAGAGCAGAATGACATGTCCTAGTTCTAGATCAGCTACTGACAAGATTGCCATGGATGGAGCCCTGTGTAATGAATTAGGACCTTCTCTTCCCCACTATCTGTTCTCCTGTTCTCAAAATAGAGAACACAAAGGTTCATCATCTTGAAAAGGTCCTTCTTTTATGGACTCTTCCTTTCTTCCCATCTAGCCTTTTCTTGTTGGATGTGTGTTCCAGGATTCATTGTGCCACAATTCAGTCTTATAACATCCAACTTTATTGTTCTCTGGGAATTGAGATGTTCATACATGTAAGGAAGGGACACTGTGCTGGGTTGAAGATGGTTCTCTTCAGTACAGGGATGGCTGTACAGTTTTCAGGAAAGGAATGAACACTTTCCCTACCTTATTTGAAGCCAACAGTGTGGCTTTGTTGCTAGCAGCAAATCACATGCTATTTAATAATGATGATTCTCAATTCAGTTCCACAGGTTATGTCAATCCTGATATTTATTTCAAGTTTCTGGCTATAGTTTGACTGTAGGGCTTCATTTGGGGTGTCTTTTGCCTTTTCTTCTCTCTCCTCCACCTCATATCTTTAATCACGTCTAATCAAAAATAAGGACATTTTTCCAGAAATCTAATGTGTCTTTTTTAAGTTCTTTCCAGTGTTAAGAGTTTATCATTCTATATATTTCCACAGTGAATCTTGACTAAACTCCTCGGTTTAGTCAAATCCAGGAACAACTATTTTCTATGTTTTATACACATAAATAAATGCAAATACATAGTGAACTCTCTAGAAGTCTTTAGCATTTTGAAGGGCTGTCTCATCAAGAAAGCCCTTTTCTACAGATAACCAAATGTCTAGCACTTTTTTCTTCCAATCCTTCTTATCTCACCCAGCACCTTTTTTTCTTCCATCTCCTTACAATGTTTACTCACAATATTTCCTTTTCCACATCCACTGAGGGTGAGAAACAGTTTTCAAAAATTGTCTTTGAGGTGATGCTTCACTTGCCTTGTTATGCACTTTTTCTGCTAGCTATGCTATTTATTTTTCATGCTTACTCATCCAGGAATTAAAAATCAATCTCCTTAGTCCCCATATTTGAGAACACAGAGCATGTGCAGTGTGTTTCTGGACCTGCTCAGTGTGTACTGAGCTACAAATTTTCTGATCCACGGCTAAAGAGCAGAATGACATGTCCTAGTTCTAGATCAGCTACTGACAAGATTGCCATGGATGGAGCCCTGTGTAATGAATTAGGACCTTCTCTTCCCCACTATCTGTTCTCCTGTTCTCAAAATAGAGAACACAAAGGTTCATCATCTTGAAAAGGTCCTTCTTTTATGGACTCTTCCTTTCTTCCCATCTAGCCTTTTCTTGTTGGATGTGTGTTCCAGGATTCATTGTGCCACAATTCAGTCTTATAACATCCAACTTTATTGTTCTCTGGGAATTGAGATGTTCATACATGTAAGGAAGGGACACTGTGCTGGGTTGAAGATGGTTCTCTTCAGTACAGGGATGGCTGTACAGTTTTCAGGAAAGGAATGAACACTTTCCCTACCTTATTTGAAGCCAACAGTGTGGCTTTGTTGCTAGCAGCAAATCACATGCTATTTAATAATGATGATTCTCAATTCAGTTCCACAGGTTATGTCAATCCTGATATTTATTTCAAGTTTCTGGCTATAGTTTGACTGTAGGGCTTCATTTGGGGTGTCTTTTGCCTTTTCTTCTCTCTCCTCCACCTCATATCTTTAATCACGTCTAATCAAAAATAAGGACATTTTTCCAGAAATCTAATGTGTCTTTTTTAAGTTCTTTCCAGTGTTAAGAGTTTATCATTCTATATATTTCCACAGTGAATCTTGACTAAACTCCTCGGTTTAGTCAAATCCAGGAACAACTATTTTCTATGTTTTATACACATAAATAAATGCAAATACATAGTGAACTCTCTAGAAGTCTTTAGCATTTTGAAGGGCTGTCTCATCAAGAAAGCCCTTTTCTACAGATAACCAAATGTCCTGGAGAGAAGGGTGAGAAGAGGCAGTTAATCACATTTTCGTTACTTTCTTTAAAAGGTGATTAAGTGTCTGTCTTGAAAGGTGAGGCATTGTCATCTCTGAGTGGCACTTGAATTCAAGTCAACCAATCTTCACTGAGGTCTTGTGATGTCCAGGCACATACCAGGCATGTTCTAGAAATTAACCACATAGAGATGTGTAAAATACAGTCTTTCACACTAAATAATACAAATTCTTCCTTTGACTTCGGCCACTGTGATGTATGAACCTGGTGAGTCCAGTCTTTGGAGTTGGGGAAGAGTCTCCCATAGTGTTTACAAATATTTTTACTCTCATACAAATATATTTTTAATCTCTTAGAATTATGCCATTTATGTCTACCAGGAAAGCTTGTGACTATAGAATTATATTGCATTCTTCCCTAGGGGTACTAAGATTGAGGAAGTGAGAGTCTTTGAAGAATAACACTAAAAAGCTCAGAAACTTAAGACAAAAACTTGGCACAGCTCTATGGGCATTTCGTAGGTAGCCTCTGCTGTGTACAGTGAAAAATCCCAAAACCTGCTCCCTCAGAAAATAGATCACCCTAGTCATAAGATTCAAAATGTAGCTAAAGTATTTCATCATCATGCCTATGAGTGTATATTACATGCTCTCAGCTCAGAATACTTTTCGAATCCAAAAAGACATGCCTGATCTTTTTGAGAGAAAATTTCAAAATGCTATTTAATAATGATGATTCTCAATTCAGTTCCACAGGTTATGTCAATCCTGATATTTATTTCAAGTTTCTGGCTATAGTTTGACTGTAGGGCTTCATTTGGGGTGTCTTTTGCCTTTTCTTCTCTCTCCTCCACCTCATATCTTTAATCACGTCTAATCAAAAATAAGGACATTTTTCCAGAAATCTAATGTGTCTTTTTTAAGTTCTTTCCAGTGTTAAGAGTTTATCATTCTATATATTTCCACAGTGAATCTTGACTAAACTCCTCGGTTTAGTCAAATCCAGGAACAACTATTTTCTATGTTTTATACACATAAATAAATGCAAATACATAGTGAACTCTCTAGAAGTCTTTAGCATTTTGAAGGGCTGTCTCATCAAGAAAGCCCTTTTCTACAGATAACCAAATGTCCTGGAGAGAAGGGTGAGAAGAGGCAGTTAATCACATTTTCGTTACTTTTTTTAAAAGGTGATTAAGTGTCTGTCTTGAAAGGTGAGGAATTGTCATCTCTGAGTGGCACTTGAATTCAAGTCAACCAATCTTCACTGAGGTCTTGTGATGTCCAGGCACATACCAGGCATGTTCTAGAAATTAACCACATAGAGATGTGTAAAATACAGTCTTTCACACTAAATAATACAAATTCTTCCTTTGACTTGGCCACTGTGATGTATGAACCTGGTGAGTCCAGTCTTTGGAGTTGGGGAAGAGTCTCCCATAGTGTTTACAAATATTTTTACTCTCATACAAATATATTTTTAATCTCTTAGAATTATGCCATTTATGTCTACCAGGAAAGCTTGTGACTATAGAATTATATTGCATTCTTCCCTAGGGGTACTAAGATTGAGGAAGTGAGAGTCTTTGAAGAATAACACTAAAAAGCTCAGAAACTTAAGACAAAAACTTGGCACAGCTCTATGGGCATTTCGTAGGTAGCCTCTGCTGTGTACAGTGAAAAATCCCAAAACCTGCTCCCTCAGAAAATAGATCACCCTAGTCATAAGATTCAAAATGTAGCTAAAGTATTTCATCATCATGCCTATGAGTGTATATTACATGCTCTCAGCTCAGAATACTTTTCGAATCCAGAAGTAAGATGACAATGTTCATTTCTGATCTTTTTTTGAGAGAAAAGTTTCACACAATTAGCCTTTGAAATATATATTCCCTAAAGTACTATAAAATTATTGTTCCATAAAACCGTTTCTAAGAAACTCCTATTTCCTCATCTTGATGAGCTTTCCTATCACAACTAATACAAATAAGAGCTGTGTTACTCTCTTCATGACCCTCCAAAAAATCAGTCTTAACTTTCTCAATACTGGCTTACAACACCAAGGGTATCAAAGTTCCACTAATACTTCATGTAAACTATTCCTCTCTTGACGCAAATGTTTGACAAGTTATCAGCAAAGCTGTTGTGCATGCTGCATGCTAAGTTGCTTCCTTCATGTGAAATTCTTTGCAACCCCACAGACTGTAACCCACCAGGCTCCTTTCTCCTTGGGATTCTCCAGGCAGGAATACTGGAGTGGGTTGCCATGTCCTTCTCCAAGCAATCTTTCTGACCCAGGGGTTGAACCTGCATCTCATGTCTGCTACATCGGCAGGCAGGTTCATTACCACAAGGACCACATGGCCTAGCACAAAGCCCCCATCAGATATACATTAACACCTCCAGCCACTGATCTGTCATTTAGTAGGCATCCGCTTCCATCTATATCATGAGTGGTAGACAATACTTTAGATCACAAATGGTCAGAATGACCCAAAGTTTGGGCACGATAAGGAGCTGTCTACTCCCTGCAATGATTTCAGGTGTAACCTAATGACTCGTTGCCATGGTAGGAGCTCAAGAAATCTTGGTTCATTTTCTAACTTAGTGGGTTTTGCTAGTGGCTTCCTTAGCATGTTGTGCTGAGCAGGGCAACTTCTGTGGGCGTAATCACCTCCGGCATAATCAGATATTTGATAGCACCCAAAGATGTTTTTAAACCATATTTTATGAAGAGCTCAGCCTCTATTCCCACAAGAATCTATTTTGAGTTAGTTTTCTATTGCCTGTAGAAAAGAACAGCTCAGTCTTTCTAAAATGGATTGTTATTAAACAAGGGATAGTATAAATCAACATGTCAACAAGGTGGCCTGGTAACTGGTGCTCCTTCCATAGCCGGATGAAAGATGAAGTTGACTCAGATCTTCTCCTGTCCCCAGTGCCCTTTGGGGCAGGATCTATCAGGACATGACTGACAATGTAAAGTCTTTGGAGGATTTATAACATGTTTAAGAAGAAAGCCAGGAATGGGGTCATTATGCAGCATCCTCCATCTGATTGTCAGAGGACAGATGCTCCATTAACAGAGGAATTTCCACTGACATTTCCAGAGACACATAAAATAATTGCCACTTGAATGTTTTTCATGCTTTCAAAGGTGTGCAATAGAGGCTATATTGCATTCATGTCTTTAGTCAAACTTTCCTTGTTAATATGTCTTGTAGCATTAGTTTATATTCAAACAGATACCCTCGTGTATTTTTCTAGTAACGACTACTACTATACTATGATTACCATTCTCAAGAGACTTATATAAAATATATTCATTTATTCTTTCAATCATTTTCAGTCAGCTCTTGCTTGCCCACCGTATTGGATGCTATGCTAGGCACCAAGATGGAAGGTGACCACTCTCTACCTTCCAGAAACAGATCGTCTAATGGAGAAGAGAGATGTAATACAGTCATGGGTGGAAGTGAGGGCAGTTATTGAAGAAGCAGAAAGAGAGTAAGGAGGAGAGCCTACTGAGAAAACAGCACACACAAACTTACAGTGATCTGCATTTCCCTAATATTTTGGGCGATTGCAGTCTGATGCACAGAACAAAGAAGCAGAAAGTGATATCAAGTGGAGCTAAAACGTAGGCTGGGGTGTGATTGGAAAGGGCTTTGAATAACTGTGCTAAATGGTTGGATCTATGATTTCGGAGAGCCACAGTTAGTAACAGGAATCAGGTCTCTTGATTCAGAAGCAGGGTTTTCTCTGGTAGATTGCACTCATCCCTGCAAAAGCTAGTGGCCACTACACTGAATTCAACTAATGATGACCCAGTGCAAGGAGCCTCCCCAGTGGCTCAGACAGTAAAGAATTTTCCTTGAATGTAATCTTTCTAGGGACCTAGGTTCAACCCCAAATCTATTTTGAGTTAGTTTTTTTTCCTTAAAAAGTCTTTCTAAAATGGATTGTTATTAAACAAGGGATAGTATAAATCAACATGTCAACAAGGTGGCCTGGTAACTGGTGCTCCTTCCATAGCCGGATGAAAGATGAAGTTGACTCAGATCTTCTCCTGTCCCCAGTGCCCTTTGGGGCAGGATCTATCAGGACATGACTGACAATGTAAAGTCTTTGGAGGATTTATAACATGTTTAAGAAGAAAGCCAGGAATGGGGTCATTATGCAGCATCCTCCATCTGATTGTCAGAGGACAGATGCTCCATTAACAGAGGAATTTCCACTGACATTTCCAGAGACACATAAAATAATTGCCACTTGAATGTTTTTTTCATGCTTTCAAAGGTGTGCAATAGAGGCTATATTGCATTCATGTCTTTAGTCAAACTTTCCTTGTTAATATGTCTTGTAGCATTAGTTTATATTCAAACAGATACCCTCGTGTATTTTTCTAGTAACGACTACTACTATACTATGATTACCATTCTCAAGAGACTTATATAAAATATATTCATTTATTCTTTCAATCATTTTCAGTCAGCTCTTGCTTGCCCACCGTATTGGATGCTATGCTAGGCACCAAGATGGAAGGTGACCACTCTCTACCTTCCAGAAACAGATCATCTAATGGAGAAGAGAGATGTAATACAGTCATGGGTGGAAGTGAGGGCAGTTATTGAAGAAGCAGGAAGAGAGTAAGGAGGAGAGCCTACTGAGAAAACAGCACACACAAACTTACAGTGATCTGCATTTCCCTAATATTTTGGGCGATTGCAGTCTGATGCACAGAACAAAGAAGCAGAAAGTGATATCAAGTGGAGCTAAAAACGTAGGCTGGGGTCAGATTGTAAAGGGCTTTGAATAACTGTGCTAAATGGTTGGATCTATGATTTCGGAGAGCCACAGTTAGTAACAGGAAT
Organism: Tragulus kanchil; assembly: GCA_022376925.1. Taxonomy (NCBI): domain Eukaryota; kingdom Metazoa; phylum Chordata; class Mammalia; order Artiodactyla; family Tragulidae; genus Tragulus; species Tragulus kanchil. The sequence continues at coordinate 131,975,276 of JAIOJX010000004.1, forward strand.
CAGGTCTCTTGATTCAGAAGCAGGGTTTTCTCTGGTAGATTGCACTCATCCCTGCAAAAGTTAGTGGTCACTACACTGAATTCAACTAATGATGACCCAGTGCAAGGAGCCTCCCCAGTGGCTCAGACAGTAAAGAATCTTCCTTGAATGTAATCTTTCTAGGGACCTAGGTTCAACCCCTGGGTCAGGAATATTCCCTGGAGAAGGAAATGGCAACCCACTCCAGTATTCTTGCCTGGAGAAACCCATGGACAAAAGAGCCTTGTGGGCTATAGTCCATGAGTATGTAAAGAGTCAGATACAATTGAGCAATTTTTACTCACTTCACCTCATGGAAATATAAAAATTACCTATTAGAAGCAACCATGAATATTCTTATTATTATCTTCATCTTACCAATAATGAAACTAAAAGAAGTTAAAGATGTTATGTAATGTGTCCAAGGTCACACAACTAGTTAGATGATCCCAGGCAATTTGACTGTAGAGTCTGTAGTTTTAACCATACTTCATCTTCCCTTCATCTAGAACTCTGTAAGCATTTATCTGTGTTCTGCTAATACTAGCATTGACAAGGAAAGACAGCCTTCCAGAACAATTTTGATAACTGGTCAGTTTTGAAATAGAAAGGATTAATGTATGTGATAATACAGGTCTCGGGGTAAAGGAATGAAGGATAATCCCTAGTTGTGTCTCCAGACATCTTTTTCTTTACCATTTCATGGCTTTATGGAACCACATATGTGGAACTAGGCAGCCTTGTCCTGTTAAGGGCGCAAGAAGTACTAGAAAGATCTCAAAAGAATAAGACTGCTGAGATGCTACAAATACTGCAGCTGCATTTTCTACCCAAGACCCTGAGAAGCCAAAACTAAAAGTCAAAGAGAAATATTATGTGCTTGATAAATATTTATCATTTGGCTTTAAGTATTCATGAAGTGAATAAAAAAGACGTTGGAGTATAAGCTGAAGTCAAAACCAGACAGACAGGTCCTGTAAGTGTTCTTCTTTATGCATTGATGATAAAAACTTCCAAACAGGCCTTAGGGCTGTCTTCTTACTTTGCCTTTACCAGAAGAATAGGATATCATTTTCCTTGGAAGCCCAAATGTTAAATATACCCTTAAAACATGAGTCAAGTTCTGTGATTTTACACATCAGCTACTGTGTTTTAAGTATCTCCAGCTTTTTAATACCCTATTAGGAATCAGTATTTGCTGGAAGTTCAACATTAAAGATTTATTGTGTAGGAGACGGTAGAGTTCCTTTAGACTTAGAACCAGAAAAATGGTAAGTGTTACGGCAGGACCTATCTATCAATATAAAGGAAAGCTTTCTGATTAATTAGGACTGTGATATGCTGCATCTCCTATGCACAGTACTCACCTCCTTTTCCCCTGAAGTATTTTAGCAGACACTGAATAACTCTTGGAGGCTGGTGCTAATGAAGAGGAAGAGCATGATTTCTGAGGCTGTCTGAGAATGGTCTTAGAACGTTTCTATAGCTTCAGACTGTATAAATAATCTACAAACATTGGCCTGTACCAAGACCTTAGTATTCTGTTTTATTATGCTCACCCACCGTACATGAAAAAGGATATTTAGTCCACTTTTTGGAGGATTGTCATCTTCATGTTCATTTTTATAGCTCCAAATTTCTCATATACTTTGAATTATATGTAGATATAGAGATATACTTATAGCCATGAAATTAAAAGACACTTTTTTCCCTTTGGGGAAAAAAAGGGGAGAGTCATCAGTTTGCCGACAGAGGTCCATATAGTCAAAGCTATGGTTTTCCAGTAGTCATGTATGGATGTGAGAGTTGGACCATAACGAAGGATGCGTGCAAGAATTGATGCTTTTAAACTGTGGTTTTGGAGAAGACTCTTGAGAGTTCCTTGGAGTTTAAGGAGATCAAACCAGTCAATCCAAAAGGAAATGAACCCTGAATATTCATTGGAGGGACTGATACTGAAACTGAAGCTCCAATACTCTCAACACCTGATACAAAGATATGAAGAGATGACTCATTGGAAAAGACTGCTGAGATGCTACAAATACTGCAGCTGCATTTTCTACCCAAGACCCTGAGAAGCCAAAACTAAAAGTCAAAGAGAAATATTATGTGCTTGATAAATATTTATCATTTGGCTTTAAGTATTCATGAAGTGAATAAAAAAGACGTTGGAGTATAAGCTGAAGTCAAAACCAGACAGACAGGTCCTGTAAGTGTTCTTCTTTATGCATTGATGATAAAAACTTCCAAACAGGCCTTAGGGCTGTCTTCTTACTTTGCCTTTACCAGAAGAATAGGATATCATTTTCCTTGGAAGCCCAAATGTTAAATATACCCTTAAAACATGAGTCAAGTTCTGTGATTTTACACATCAGCTACTGTGTTTTAAGTATCTCCAGCTTTTTAATACCCTATTAGGAATCAGTATTTGCTGGAAGTTCAACATTAAAGATTTATTGTGTAGGAGACGGTAGAGTTCCTTTAGACTTAGAACCAGAAAAATGGTAAGTGTTACGGCAGGACCTATCTATCAATATAAAGGAAAGCTTTCTGATTAATTAGGACTGTGATATGCTGCATCTCCTATGCACAGTACTCACCTCCTTTTCCCCTGACGTATTTTAGCAGACACTGAATAACTCTTGGAGGCTGGTGCTAATGAAGAGGAAGAGCATGATTTCTGAGGCTGTCTGAGAATGGTCTTAGAACGTTTCTATAGCTTCAGAGTGTATAAATAATCTACAAACATTGGCCTGTACCAAGACCTTAGTATTCTGTTTTATTATGCTCACCCACCGTACATGAAAAAGGATATTTAGTCCACTTTTTGGAGGATTGTCATCTTCATGTTCATTTTTATAGCTCCAAATTTCTCATATACTTTGAATTATATGTAGATATAGAGATATACTTATAGCCATGAAATTAAAAGACACTTTTTCCTTGGGAAAAAAAGGGCAGAGTCATCAGTTTGCCGACAGAGGTCCATATAGTCAAAGCTATGGTTTTTCCAGTAGTCATGTATGGATGTGAGAGTTGGACCATAACGAAGGATGCGTGCCGAAGAATTGATGCTTTCAAACTGTGGTTTTGGAGAAGACTCTTGAGAGTTCCTTGGAGTTTAAGGAGATCAAACCAGTCAATCCAAAAGGAAATGAACCCTGAATATTCATTGGAGGGACTGATACTGAAACTGAAGCTCCAATACTCTCAACACCTGATACAAAGATATGAAGAGATGACTCATTGGAAAAGACCCTGGTGCTGGGAAAGATTGAGGGCAAGAGGATAAGGGAGCAACAGAGGATAAGATGGTTGGATGGCATCACCGACTCACTGGATATGAGTCTGGGCAAACTCCAGGAAATAGTGAAGGACAGGGGAGCCTGTTGTGCCGCAGTTCATAGGGTTACAAAGAGTCAGGCACAGCTTAGCGACTGAATACTAACAATAAATGGATATATATCTATCTGTGCATGTTATGGGAAATAACTTTAAGGGTATTTCCTTATTCTTTGGATCCTGTTTACAAGGTAGAACATAGAGAAATATTTCTATGGTTAGACTATAGATGAAAAATCAGGGCCCAGAATCTTTCCATGTCCTTCTGTTTCTAACACTTGCTGGTAATGGCCCACTGGATAGAGTCCTCTGGGGCTTCCCTGGTGGCTCAGATGGTACAGAATCTGCCTGTAATGCAGGAGACCCAGATTCGATCCCTGAGTTGGGAAGATCAGCTGGAGAAGGAAATGGCAAACCCACTGTAGTATTCTTGCCTGGAGAATCTCATGGACAAAGGAGCTTGGCAGGCTATAGTCCATGGAGTCTCAAAGAGTCAGACATGACTGAGTGCCTACGCTTTCTTTCTTTCATCTTCCATGTGGACACTGTGTTCAGTTTTAATTATAATGAAAATTCATTAATAGGAGGGACGATGGGGCACTTTGGATAATTTTCTATGAGGAAATTTTACCTTTGTTGTACTAGAATTCATGTCCAAGATTCCCCATCTTTGTATATAGCTAATATTTTTTTTCCAAGCTCTTTTTTTTTTTAATTTTGGCCTCTTTTATTGGTTTTTTATTTATTTATTTTCACCCATCTTTATTCTTTGGCCTGTGTGAGCCTCCCATTGCAGTGGCCTCTCTTGTTGCAGAGCACTGGCTCTAGGCGCATGTGCTCCAGAGCACTGGCTTTTAATTGGACACACCAGTCCAGTCACTCCACAGCACATAGGGTCTTCCCAGACCAGGGATCGAACTGGTTCCCCTTGCATTGCAAGGCAGACTCTTTACCCACTGGGCCACCAGAGAAGCCTCTATAGCTAATATTTAAGAAGCACACATTAGACTGAGTTGCTTTACTAGGACTTGCCCAGTCTCTTGGGTCAGAGCAAAAGGAGACACACAGTTTACATTTAATGAAGCAGCTACAAGTCAAGTGTTCTGATAGCCAGACAAATTTCAGACAGTCTGACGCTAATAGTATAACATGACAGAAGTCACAAGATAAACATGAACAGGTGACTAAACAGGATTTCCCACCATAAATCAATTCTTGTCTGAGTTGGATGATATATTTATAAGAAGCATTTCCCAAACTGGATCAAGTACTTGTTGCCTTAGGGTGTCTGTCTAAAACGCAGATAACTTCTAGATGAAAAAGAGTTTGTTTTCTTTTCACAATGTTAAAAAGTACTGATAACATTTTGCCTTATCCTGCTGCAGAGCCAAAAACCAAAAACCAAACATGAAGTCTTCTACTTGGAAATGATCTAAAAGGAAGAGTCAATTTCTTTCCCTTTGGCTTTTCTTATACAAGAAATATCACTCAAAGATCCACTACGTATTTTGGGGGATCATGGTCTTGAAAGAGAGTGGGCTATGTTCTCCCAAAGAGAATTGAGTGTCTTCTTAAAACTATCAAGAGTTCCCAGGCAGCTTGGAAGACACTACATCAAGGAAACCTACACCCCTAAGGGCCTGTCTGTGTTCCAAGCCATCTTACCTCTTTCTATAAAGATTCATTTATAGTACTTTTCAGTCAGTCTCCAGTTGCTATTAATAACTTAGGTGAGCACACACCAGTGCCAGCTTCCCTTCTCCTTCACTGCTGAGATGACCCCCCAAAATTAGCCTGTGCCAACTCTGCCGAGAAATCCTCCTTTTTTTCATACAGGTAATTATCGCTTCTTCTCTTTCATCTGACTCCATTGCTCCAAAGCAATGCTTGGTATACTTATACCACTCTCTTTATAGATTCCTAAGATGCTACCAGGAAAGTGAGTGATTAAACTCACATGTTTTGTTTTATACTGCTTCCTTGAATCACAGAAGAGGGATATAAGTTCTTAACTAGTCTTGTTCCTAGCTACTCTTCAGCAACATACTTCATTGTTAGCATATGGAGAAGAATTAGAGAAGGTTTGCAGTAGTTGGATTTCTGCTCACTCCTACAATACAGTCTTTCCATGGCAGAGTTTTTCTGAAGATTATATTGACATTTTTCATTCTATTCTCATAACATCTCCAGGAGGTATATATTAATAGCACAATTTCTCAGAGATGAAGAGACTAAGTCACAACAGTAAAATGGCATTTGCATGACCACATGCCTGGGAAGCAGGCAGGCCAGGACTCAGATTCTCATCTTCTGATATATGCCCTGGGCTCTGTCTTCCATTCTATGGCTTCCCTTATGGAAAGAGAGTCAAAGCCTAGAACAAGAATAATAGTAAAATTAATAACTGATATTTGTTAGCATTTGTTGTGTGCTGGACAGGGCTTCCCAGGTGGCGCAGTGGTAAAGAATTTGCCTGTCAGTGAAGGAGACTCGAGAGACATGGATTTGATCAATTCCTGGGTCAGGAAGATCTCCTGGAGGAGGAAATGGTAACCCACTACGTATTTTGGGGATCATGGTCTTGAAAGAGAGTGGGCTATGTTCTCCCAAAGAGAATTGAGTGTCTTCTTAAAACTATCAAGAGTTCCCAGGCAGCTTGGAAGACACTACATCAAGGAAACCTACACCCCTAAGGGCCTGTCTGTGTTCCAAGCCATCTTACCTCTTTCTATAAAGATTCATTTATAGTACTTTTCAGTCAGTCTCCAGTTGCTATTAATAACTTAGGTGAGCACACACCAGTGCCAGCTTCCCTTCTCCTTCACTGCTGAGATGACCCCCCAAAATTAGCCTGTGCCAACTCTGCCGAGAAATCCTCCTTTTTTTCATACAGGTAATTATCGCTTCTTCTCTTTCATCTGACTCCATTGCTCCAAAGCAATGCTTGGTATACTTATACCACTCTCTTTATAGATTCCTAAGATGCTACCAGGAAAGTGAGTGATTAAACTCACATGTTTTGTTTTATACTGCTTCCTTGAATCACAGAAGAGGGATATAAGTTCTTAACTAGTCTTGTTCCTAGCTACTCTTCAGCAACATACTTCATTGTTAGCATATGGAGAAGAATTAGAGAAGGTTTGCAGTAGTTGGATTTCTGCTCACTCCTACAATACAGTCTTTCCATGGCAGAGTTTTTCTGAAGATTATATTGACATTTTTCATTCTATTCTCATAACATCTCCAGGAGGTATATATTAATAGCACAATTTCTCAGAGATGAAGAGACTAAGTCACAACAGTAAAATGGCATTTGCATGACCACATGCCTGGGAAGCAGGCAGGCCAGGACTCAGATTCTCATCTTCTGATATATGCCCTGGGCTCTGTCTTCCATTCTATGGCTTCCCTTATGGAAAGAGAGTCAAAGCCTAGAACAAGAATAATAGTAAAATTAATAACTGATATTTGTTAGCATTTGTTGTGTGCTGGACAGGGCTTCCCAGGTGGCGCAGTGGTAAAGAATTTGCCTGTCAGTGAAGGAGACTCGAGAGACATGGATTTGATCAATTCCTGGGTCAGGAAGATCTCCTGGAGGAGGAAATGGTAACCCACTTCGATATTCTTGCCTGGAAAATTCCATGGACAGAGGAGCCTGGTGGGCTACAGTCCATTGGGCTGAAGAGTCGGACAACCAAGAAACTGAGCATGCATGTGTTAGATATTACTCTGGTTACTTCATTATTGTTTTTACTCTTCATAATTTTGGGAGGCTATCATTATTCTCAGTGAAAGAAAAAACTGGGTTTCAGAGAGCATAAGTGTTGTATAAAGATACAGATTGATGAGACTGAATCTATCTCTATACTTGATGTTGAGCCATAGAATTTTCTAGTACCATATAGCTAAAATCTGGGAGAATGTTTGAATTCTAACTCTGCTTCTATTAGTCAGTATAAAATCCTGGGAAAACATGTTAATCCTTTATTGTAAAATGGGGCTTGACCTGAAACCACCCTCCTCCTTGGGTGGGACTCAAACACAGCCAATACTCAGATTGGATTTTGAAAACACAGGCTAGGACTTGAACCCACCCCTATTGCTTACCTGTTACTAAACCTCAGGTTCTTTTGTCCCATTGCAGAAAGAATTCAGGTGAGGCAAAGTGGCAAGCAAAGAGCGAGCATTTTAGCTAGGACACTTGTGAGAGACACAAGCTGGCTTGGCAAGGTGGTGGGAAGAGGAGTAGACCATCTTCTTCCTCATTCTTCAGTGGATGTCATTAGTCTCTCCTTTGGCCCTATCTCGTTTAACCAGGGCTGTTATGGTGCTATTTAAATCATATGTGTATCAGCAAAAGTATGGTAAAATGTACTAAAATGGTACATCTCATATTTTTGGGATTATTTTTTGTTTTCCCCCTTTTACCTTTAAGTTCCTTTTTTCCTCAGATTCTCATCTTCTGATATATGCCCTGGGCTCTGTCTTCCATTCTATGGCTTCCCTTATGGAAAGAGAGTCAAAGCCTAGAACAAGAATAATAGTAAAATTAATAACTGATATTTGTTAGCATTTGTTGTGTGCTGGACAGGGCTTCCCAGGTGGCGCAGTGGTAAAGAATTTGCCTGTCAGTGAAGGAGACTCGAGAGACATGGATTTGATCAATTCCTGGGTCAGGAAGATCTCCTGGAGGAGGAAATGGTAACCCACTTCGATATTCTTGCCTGGAAAATTCCATGGACAGAGGAGCCTGGTGGGCTACAGTCCATTGGGCTGAAGAGTCGGACAACCAAGAAACTGAGCATGCATGTGTTAGATATTACTCTGGTTACTTCATTATTGTTTTACTCTTCATAATTTTGGGAAGCTTTTATTATTCCCAGTGAAAGAAAAAACTGGGTTTCAGAGAGCATAAGTGTTGTATAAAGATACAGATTGATGAGACTGAATCTATCTCTATACTTGATGTTGAGCCATAGAATTTTCTAGTACCATATAGCTAAAATCTGGGAGAATGTTTGAATTCTAACTCTGCTTCTATTAGTCAGTATAAAATCCTGGGAAAACATGTTAATCCTTTATTGTAAAATGGGGCTTGACCTGAAACCACCCTCCTCCTTGGGTGGGACTCAAACACAGCCAATACTCAGATTGGATTTTGAAAACACAGGCTAGGACTTGAACCCACCCCTATTGCTTACCTGTTACTAAACCTCAGGTTCTTTTGTCCCATTGCAGAAAGAATTCAGGTGAGGCAAAGTGGCAAGCAAAGAGCGAGCATTTTAGCTAGGACACTTGTGAGAGACACAAGCTGGCTTGGCAAGGTGGTGGGAAGAGGAGTAGACCATCTTCTTCCTCATTCTTCAGTGGATGTCATTAGTCTCTCCTTTGGCCCTATCTCGTTTAACCAGGGCTGTTATGGTGCTATTTAAATCATATGTGTATCAGCAAAAGTATGGTAAAATGTACTAAAAATGGTACATCTCATATTTTTGGGATTATGTTGTCCCCCTTTACCTAGTTCCTTTCCCCTCCCACCCCCCCTTTTTTTTGACACTTTATCAAAGGCTTTGCTTTTTTTATATGCATTCAGTCCTGGGTTTCTCACATTTATGTATGACAATAGCTATATTTTTGGAAGTTTTAATGTCTTGAAGTACAACTTTGGAATTTATGGAGGATACGACAAGCTGCAAAATGTATTGGAAATTAAAATAGACTAATTCTTGATTTTTTTGGCCATTTCTATTGATCTTTCATTTATTTATCTTTGTTCTTTGGCCTGTGTGGGCCTCCCCTCACAGAGGCCTCTCTCGCTGCAGAGCACGGGCTCTGGGCACATACGCTTCAGAGCTCTGGCTCGGTAGTTGGACACATCAGTTCAGCTGCTCTGTAGCACATGGGACCTTCCCAAGCCAGGGATCGAACCGGCGCCCCTTGCACTGCAAGGTGGTGTCCTTACCCACTGGACCACCAGGAAAGCCCTAGACTAATTCTTACTTCTGTCTTGGCTACATGAAAAAAATGCTACTCTTCAGGGACTATTAACTCTCTGACTTCCTGTAACAAGATACAGATCCCATACTTGTCTAGTGTTGTAACTATCAGGGTTTGTGGCTTGAGTCTGTTTGGTGCTTGAATGCAACTGGTCTTCCTTCAGGGTAGTAGATTGTTGCTTGGTTACTGGATTGTCTTTTTATTTTTTATTGAGTGATCATTAGCATAAAATAGTCTCCCAGACTCTCTTAAAATTCCTTTCTATCCTAAACACAGCCAATACTCAGATTGGATTTTGAAAACACAGGCTAGGACTTGAACCCACCCCTATTGCTTACCTGTTACTAAACCTCAGGTTCTTTTGTCCCATTGCAGAAAGAATTCAGGTGAGGCAAAGTGGCAAGCAAAGAGCGAGCATTTTAGCTAGGACACTTGTGAGAGACACAAGCTGGCTTGGCAAGGTGGTGGGAAGAGGAGTAGACCATCTTCTTCCTCATTCTTCAGTGGATGTCATTAGTCTCTCCTTTGGCCCTATCTCGTTTAACCAGGGCTGTTATGGTGCTATTTAAATCATATGTGTATCAGCAAAAGTATGGTAAAATGTACTAAAAATGGTACATCTCATATTTTTGGGATTATGTTGTCCCCCTTTACCTAGTTCCTTTCCCCTCCCACCCCCCCTTTTTTTTGACACTTTATCAAAGGCTTTGCTTTTTTTATATGCATTCAGTCCTGGGTTTCTCACATTTATGTATGACAATAGCTATATTTTTGGAAGTTTTAATGTCTTGAAGTACAACTTTGGAATTTATGGAGGATACGACAAGCTGCAAAATGTATTGGAAATTAAAATAGACTAATTCTTGATTTTTTTGGCCATTTCTATTGATCTTTCATTTATTTATCTTTGTTCTTTGGCCTGTGTGGGCCTCCCCTCACAGAGGCCTCTCTCGCTGCAGAGCACGGGCTCTGGGCACATGCGCTTCAGAGCTCTGGCTCGGTAGTTGGACACATCAGTTCAGCTGCTCTGTAGCACATGGGACCTTCCCAAGCCAGGGATCGAACCGGCGCCCCTTGCACTGCAAGGTGGTGTCCTTACCCACTGGACCACCAGGAAAGCCCTAGACTAATTCTTACTTCTGTCTTGGCTACATGAAAAAAATGCTACTCTTCAGGGACTATTAACTCTCTGACTTCCTGTAACAAGATACAGATCCCATACTTGTCTAGTGTTGTAACTATCAGGGTTTGTGGCTTGAGTCTGTTTGGTGCTTGAATGCAACTGGTCTTCCTTCAGGGTAGTAGATTGTTGCTTGGTTACTGGATTGTCTTTTTATTTTTTATTGAGTGATCATTAGCATAAAATAGTCTCCCAGACTCTCTTAAAATTCCCTTTCTATCCTAAATCCTCTATTGGGATTCCTAAACTGATTATTTAATATCCTACTCTATCCCAATCAGTGTTATTTGGCCTAATATCTCACATAGAAGGTTCCACTAGGTCAGACATACTTAGGATCTCTCTAAACTAAAGAGAATGGTGTAATACTCTTTTAGAATTGAAGCTACTGCCCTTGTATCCTAACAGCTTATAACAATGCCCAGAGAATATGGGCTCTTCCCTTAGTGTCTTATTCATTCTCTCTGCCAGACCAGTCCGATTTAAAAAAAAAAAAAAGTTTATACAGAGTGTTTCCATAAGAGTACCTCTCTTTCCTTATAGTATAGAAACTCATTAAGTGAAATTTAGCTGCCCAAAGAGTATATTTTTGAGCACCCTCTGGTTGCTGGGCAAAGCAATTGTTAGGCAATAAACTAAGTAGAATCACTGCCCTGAGGGATTTTACATTCTGAGAATGACCTGAAACCTTCTCTGCCCTAGAAAAAACAGGACTTTCAGAGGGAAGATCCTGGAGCAGCTTGTGGCCAAGACAATTGATTTGTTCTTGTATTCAGGGTCATTGACTCTCATGACAGCTGCCACTTACCAAGTGCTTCCAGTGGGACGCACTTCCTATGTATATTACTTCTGAACCTCACCAGAGCCACATGAAGTTCTCTCTTCCCATCTGATAGAGGAGGAGATTCTTCAGGAGTTGCCCAGAACCTCAGAGCTGGTCATTTCCCACTGGTCTTCCTCCATGCCATCCATTCCATGTCACCTAAACAACCGGCCCTTTGAAGTGCAGTCCTTTCCTTGTCCAACCCTCCCATTCTTTTCTTGCTGACCTACTCAGGAGTTGGAGAACCATGCTGACAGGAAAGAAAGCCTGCATTTTCTAAAATTCACACTCACAGTTGAGTCTGGGCTGTGGCCAACTCCTACCTCGCTGCTTTTCTGGGTTTTTTTGACATTTTATCAAACCCTTCAGTCCTGGATTTCTCATATTTAGTTATGATGATAAATATATTTTGGGAAATTTTGCTGCCTTAGAGTACAGATTTGGAATTTACAGAGGAGAAGGCACTTGGAAAATGGAGTGGTAATTGACATACACAAAATCTTAATTTTCAGTCTCATATACAGGTTTACAATCACTTGGTTTTAGAACATCAAGATAGGTTACATGCATTGCTCATGTAAGTAACCAAATTTTGAAACATAAAGGTAAAATGTAGAGATGGAGAACATATTTTAAATGAGTTGGTTTTTTTTTTTCAGTTTTTGAAAGAAGGATTTTAGAAAACTTTTTTATTATTCCCTAAAATTCCATCCCCTCAAAGGGTAAGTTTATAGCTATAAAAGAAAATGACACCTTAAAAACCTTTCTGTGTTGTGCTGTCCTTAATCACTCAGTTGTGTCTGACTCTTTGTGAGCCCATGGACTGCAGCCCACTGGGCTTCTCTGGCCTTGGGGATTCTCCAAGTCAATAATACTGGAGTGGGTAGCCTATCCCTTCTCCAGAGGATCTTCCCAAACCAGGAACCGAATAATGGTCTCCAGTATTGCAGGCAGATTCTTTACCAGCTGAGCTACCAGGAAAGTCCTAAAAACCTTTCTACCATAACCCTAGTCACAGGAGATTATTCGGAATTATTATTTTTTCTTAACCATTTGGTATCACAAAATAGATCACAGCTGCCACTTACCAAGTGCTTCCAGTGGGACGCACTTCCTATGTATATTACTTCTGAACCTCACCAGAGCCACATGAAGTTCTCTCTTCCCATCTGATAGAGGAGGAGATTCTTCAGGAGTTGCCCAGAACCTCAGAGCTGGTCATTTCCCACTGGTCTTCCTCCATGCCATCCATTCCATGTCACCTAAACAACCGGCCCTTTGAAGTGCAGTCCTTTCCTTGTCCAACCCTCCCATTCTTTTCTTGCTGACCTACTCAGGAGTTGGAGAACCATGCTGACAGGAAAGAAAGCCTGCATTTTCTAAAATTCACACTCACAGTTGAGTCTGGGCTGTGGCCAACTCCTACCTCGCTGCTTTTCTGGGTTTTTTTGACATTTTATCAAACCCTTCAGTCCTGGATTTCTCATATTTAGTTATGATGATAAATATATTTTGGGAAATTTTGCTGCCTTAGAGTACAGATTTGGAATTTACAGAGGAGAAGGCACTTGGAAAATGGAGTGGTAATTGACATACACAAAATCTTAATTTTCAGTCTCATATACAGGTTTACAATCACTTGGTTTTAGAACATCAAGATAGGTTACATGCATTGCTCATGTAAGTAACCAAATTTTGAAACATAAAGGTAAAATGTAGAGATGGAGAACATATTTTAAATGAGTTGGTTTTTTTTTTCAGTTTTTGAAAGAAGGATTTTAGAAAACTTTTTTATTATTCCCTAAAATTCCATCCCCTCAAAGGGTAAGTTTATAGCTATAAAAGAAAATGACACCTTAAAAACCTTTCTGTGTTGTGCTGTCCTTAATCACTCAGTTGTGTCTGACTCTTTGTGAGCCCATGGACTGCAGCCCACTGGGCTTCTCTGGCCTTGGGGATTCTCCAAGTCAATAATACTGGAGTGGGTAGCCTATCCCTTCTCCAGAGGATCTTCCCAAACCAGGAACCGAATAATGGTCTCCAGTATTGCAGGCAGATTCTTTACCAGCTGAGCTACCAGGAAAGTCCTAAAAACCTTTCTACCATAACCCTAGTCACAGGAGATTATTCGGAATTATTGTTTTTTCTTAACCATTTGGTATCACAAAATAGATCACAGCTCTTCCTTTCAGAAAGTGACATTTTCCATCCAGCTATGTTGTCTGTTTCACATTCATAACCACTTTCCTATCCGGAGTATCTTGAATTGAAAATGTCCACAAATCACATAGCCTGGCTTAGGGGGAGGAGAGAAGGGGGGTCTGGATCAGATTCTGTCCCTTAGCTGATTATGTATTGTAGAATTTCTTTACACTGAAGAAAAAGCTCATTGACTTGTGAACTATATGAACTTTCTGAACTGTTTGGTGAAGTTGAGGGCCTCAGGGCCACATTTCTGTGCATTTTCTCTTATTTTTCCTGCTTCTAAGCGAAAGAAGCTCTATTCCAATGCTGGAACTGCCTGCCAAGGGACACCACTTTCTCTGCGGCCAGCTCTGGGGAGGACCAGACCCCAGACTGGAGAGAACACCCCAGGGCACGGGCAGACGATACACGTTCAGTTCAGTTCAACTTTGCTGCTGTTGTCATGACGGTGGTTGTGACTTATTAGCAAAGACTTCAAGGAGGACAGGTCAGCTTGCTGCAGGGATGGTTTCAGGCTTCTTGGCATAAGCTCATCATCTAGCTAACGAGTTACTGGTGGAATGGCTGCAGTTCACTGAGGACACCACAGTCAGAGCTCATTTGTTGTTGTTTAGTTGCTAAATTGTGTCTGACTCTTTGTCACCCTCTAGACCGTAGCCGTCAGGCTTCTCTGTCCATGGGCTTTCCCGGGCAAGAATACTGGAGAGGGTTGCCATTTCCTTCTCCAGGGGATCTTTCCAATTCAGGGACTGAGCCATGTCTCCTGCATCTCCTGCATTGGCAGGCAGATTCTTTACGCCTGAGACACCTGGAAATCCGTTGACTCATTTTATAACCCAAACCAGGTAGGCACTCTATACTTTTCAGTGGCAAAGAAGGGGTAGGAAGGAAGTAAAGAAAAAAAGACCACATAGTGGAATTTAGTAATAAAGACAAAGTAGGAAACCCAAAGAGTATTTTTTTTCAGCAGGCAAAGTGTTTTCCTACTTAGAGACCCAGGGTCTCCTACTTAACCACAAATAACAAAAATAAATGAATTAATTAATTAATTAATTAAATAAGATTAAAAGGCCAGCATGGGCAAGAGAATCAGAGTCAGGAATTCAGGCTCTTATCTCTGAGAAAGGAGAGAGGCAAAGAGAAGTTGAAAATGTCAGTGTTTTTTGATGAAATAAAGAGACTTCTGTAAGCATCCCACAGGAATATACCTTTTGCCTGAAGCCAAGGAAGCCTATTGAAGGTTATCAGCTTTGAAGCTTCCTGAGGCCTAGAGGAATACTCCCTAGGCCAAGGGCATGGTATAATAGTGTCCTGTTTGCTTACTTTGGCAGTGTAAAACAAGTTTACTAAGCCGTGTTCTGACAGGGCCTGAAGCCAGCACTCTTTGAGCGGGAAAAGGGAGTCCTCTCAGACAACATGTTCTCAGCCTTCCTGCTTTCAGCAGGGCCCTGAGGTGTCCACAACAGGAGCATAAAATTTGTCAGCATCCTTGGCCAATTCCTGAAGTCAAGCTGGCCTACCTAGAATACCTCTCTGTCACTGGGGAATCTGAAGAAACAGTGAAGAATGTTGAAAGAAGGATTGAAGGTCAGGCTAGAGAAGTGGTCTCACTGTCATCTGTATAGGTCTAAAGACTGGTTTTCCCCCTCTCCAGGCCAGGTGCCACTCCTCTGGCTCGCCAGCCTCCGTCCTCACGCCCTGGCCTGCCCAGGAGCTCGTCAAATTGTGTCTGACTCTTTGTCACCCTCTAGACCGTAGCCGTCAGGCTTCTCTGTCCATGGGCTTTCCCGGGCAAGAATACTGGAGAGGGTTGCCATTTCCTTCTCCAGGGGATCTTTCCAATTCAGGGACTGAGCCATGTCTCCTGCATCTCCTGCATTGGCAGGCAGATTCTTTACGCCTGAGACACCTGGAAATCCGTTGACTCATTTTATAACCCAAACCAGGTAGGCACTCTATACTTTTCAGTGGCAAAGAAGGGGTAGGAAGGAAGTAAAGAAAAAAAGACCACATAGTGGAATTTAGTAATAAAGACAAAGTAGGAAACCCAAAGAGTATTTTTTTTCAGCAGGCAAAGTGTTTTCCTACTTAGAGACCCAGGGTCTCCTACTTAACCACAAATAACAAAAATAAATGAATAAATTAATTAATTAATTAAATAAGATTAAAAGGCCAGCATGGGCAAGAGAATCAGAGTCAGGAATTCAGGCTCTTATCTCTGAGAAAGGAGAGAGGCAAAGAGAAGTTGAAAATGTCAGTGTTTTTTTTGATGAAATAAAGAGACTTCTGTAAGCATCCCACAGGAATATACCTTTTGCCTGAAGCCAAGGAAGCCTATTGAAGGTTATCAGCTTTGAAGCTTCCTGAGGCCTAGAGGAATACTCCCTAGGCCAAGGGCATGGTATAATAGTGTCCTGTTTGCTTACTTTGGCAGTGTAAAACAAGTTTACTAAGCCGTGTTCTGACAGGGCCTGAAGCCAGCACTCTTTGAGCGGGAAAAGGGAGTCCTCTCAGACAACATGTTCTCAGCCTTCCTGCTTTCAGCAGGGCCCTGAGGTGTCCACAACAGGAGCATAAAATTTGTCAGCATCCTTGGCCAATTCCTGAAGTCAAGCTGGCCTACCTAGAATACCTCTCTGTCACTGGGGAATCTGAAGAAACAGTGAAGAATGTTGAAAGAAGGATTGAAGGTCAGGCTAGAGAAGTGGTCTCACTGTCATCTGTATAGGTCTAAAGACTGGTTTTCCCCCTCTCCAGGCCAGGTGCCACTCCTCTGGCTCGCCAGCCTCCGTCCTCACGCCCTGGCCTGCCCAGGGAGCATCCTCAGGGCCAGATGCAGGTGCCAGTTGGCAAACTCAAGTGGGAAGGGAACCTTGCCTTTGGAGAACAGTGCTCCAGTCCACAAATGCGCTAAGGCTGTATGCTCTGATCAGCGCTCACTGATAACAGAGGCTTCCCGAAGAGGGCGGGTCTCTGCCACAGATCCAGGAGCACCCAGGGACGGTGCCAGGTGAGTTGACTGATTTACTGTCAGCCTCCACCCAGACTTACGCCCCGTAGGCCTGTCCTCTCCAGTCTCAAAGATTGAAGAACATGATGAGAAGCCAAGCAGTTATGGTCACGAGTGACAGAAGAAGCCAAGTTGCTGAGCTGTGGTGCCCGTGTAGACAGCAAGGGCAGCGTTGGTAGAGTCTTAATCATTCACCCTGACTGGACCCTAGTCATTCACCTGAGAGGGTCACTCCCAGTTTGGAGCCGAGAGGGAACCCTCCCCAGAGGAAGCCCAGTGGTTGGATTGACCTGGGGTTGCAGCCAGAAAAGGAGGAGTTGGCCCTGTGGTAGATGAAGTTCAAAGCAAGAACAAAGAAAAGTAAAAACAACTGTAGCTTCAAACACTCCTAATGAGCCTATGAATCCCTCCAGGTTCTATAGTGAAGCTCACGAGTAGAACCAGCCTCACGCTCTTCCTTTCCCTCTTGTGACATTCTCTTTCTCATCGTGGCTTTCTTTCTTTCTTTCTCATCATTTCTTTCTTAAATGGATCCATCTTGGACTGAAAAATATATATATATATTGAGGTCAGAGAGTGCTTCCCAAGGACTTAAGCACCCAACCCTTGGACCCTGTGAACCATTCTTAACAGATGGTCAGTTAGTCTGTTTGCAGATATGCTCAGGGCAGGGATCCCTAAGCTTTGGCTAGCCCCCACTGTGTGAGACAGCTCCCCCTGCTGGCTTCCCCTAGTGAGAGGAAGAGATAAGGTATGAGAAACGAGGGTGTGAAGAAGTGTTACTCCCCAGAGGGGGCTGGTCTTTGGCGAGTCCCTTCAAGGGTCTCAGTTGGCTTTAGACATCCCAAAGTGTGTTTTTCCCTATTGTCTCTGTGTGTTCAGTTTCTGGACAGGCAGACAGTATGCAAACAAAAACCTTTAAGAAAGCAGAACTATTCCTTCATTCCCTTTGTGTTTTTCTCCATTGAGCTTCATCTCTTCACTCCCTGTCTTTTCATCCTGCCACACTCTTGTCCTCCTAGGAGACACCTCCCAACCTCGCTGCCTGCAGGATTTAGCCCAGACTCCTCACTGTGGCCTTCCATGATGTGCTGGCTCCATAGGAGACCACTGAATGTGGGATGAGAATGAGCCATTCTTTTGCCTTTGTCTCACAGTTGATGAACTGGTTTTTTTTTGGAAACTTGAGGGTTAATATTTTCCTTCAAAATCAACTTTGACTTTTCTCTTAGAACCTGTTAAAAGACTGAGATCTTCCTTCCTACTCCTCACCCTATCTGCACTCGGTAGATATACATGAGCAAGCCTTCCCCTGACGCCATGCTCTGACCCTTGGAACCTGCACAAACGCAGTGTCCCCTCATGTTTTTTCAGCAAGAAATTGTTTTGCCCTTCTGTCCTCATAACTGAACAATGATTAACAACCCTCTGTACTTTAATACACAGATAAATTATTAACAGTGGGATGTGCCTTTTCCCAGGTTGTAAAAAGATTACTGGTTGGAAGCCTGACATTCTCCTTGGTGGGGGAGGGAATGTAGAGAGAATGGCATCTGAGGCCACTGGCCACTTAGACACATAACATAGATGCAGCGAGTTCCAGCGAGGAGTGGGATCAGGGTGACAGACGCCAGGAAGGCTCCAGGTGAGAGACTTTCAGCTATCTTTGTCAGTTTTGAGTCTTTTGTTTTTTTCTTCTGGGATTGAGAATGGGCACAGGACATGCGGTACGATTAAGATGTCAATGGTTGCACATAGGTCTTAGGAAAAGTCCTTACTTCAAGGAGAGTTGAACAAGAAACTGGTGAATGAACATAAAGACCAACATGAAGGCCCCGCTAGACCCGGAGCCTTCCAGGGAGAGTGTCAGCCTGGCATAGGGGTGAAGATCAAAAGGGCAACTTGAGGACACAGCAAGTTAGTCATGTGACAGATCAGTCCTCGGGGTGTGGGAGAGGGGAGCAAAAGATGATGATGTCAGGATGCACTGCAAGTCGGGAACATCTTTATGTCTCCCTGGGAGGCAGAAAGAGGTCAGGCAGTGGACTGTGGCATCCCAGTGGGGTCCATACAAGTGAATCAAGATAAATGTGGGTGATTTGGGCTGAGACTTTTGGGGTTGTATTTAATAGACTTCTTGTTTAGAGCAATCTTAGGTTTGTGGTAAAATTGCATAGGAAATACAGTGAATTTCCATAGCCCTCCTCCCCCTGACACACAGATTCCTCTAGTACTAACAGCTTGTATTAGTGTGCTATAGTTATTACAGTGACAAACAGTATGGACATGGTAAAACTCACAGTTCACAAAATCAACTTTGACTTTTCTCTTAGAACCTGTTAAAAGACTGAGATCTTCCTTCCTACTCCTCACCCTATCTGCACTCGGTAGATATACATGAGCAAGCCTTCCCCTGACGCCATGCTCTGACCCTTGGAACCTGCACAAACGCAGTGTCCCCTCATGTTTTTTCAGCAAGAAATTGTTTTGCCCTTCTGTCCTCATAACTGAACAATGATTAACAACCCTCTGTACTTTAATACACAGATAAATTATTAACAGTGGGATGTGCCTTTTCCCAGGTTGTAAAAAGATTACTGGTTGGAAGCCTGACATTCTCCTTGGTGGGGGAGGGAATGTAGAGAGAATGGCATCTGAGGCCACTGGCCACTTAGACACATAACATAGATGCAGCGAGTTCCAGCGAGGAGTGGGATCAGGGTGACAGACGCCAGGAAGGCTCCAGGTGAGAGACTTTCAGCTATCTTTGTCAGTTTTGAGTCTTTTGTTTTTTTCTTCTGGGATTGAGAATGGGCACAGGACATGCGGTACGATTAAGATGTCAATGGTTGCACATAGGTCTTAGGAAAAAGTCCTTACTTCAAGGAGAGTTGAACAAGAAACTGGTGAATGAACATAAAGACCAACATGAAGGCCCCGCTAGACCCGGAGCCTTCCAGGGAGAGTGTCAGCCTGGCATAGGGGTGAAGATCAAAAGGGCAACTTGAGGACACAGCAAGTTAGTCATGTGACAGATCAGTCCTCGGGGTGTGGGAGAGGGGAGCAAAAGATGATGATGTCAGGATGCACTGCAAGTCGGGAACATCTTTATGTCTCCCTGGGAGGCAGAAAGAGGTCAGGCAGTGGACTGTGGCATCCCAGTGGGGTCCATACAAGTGAATCAAGATAAATGTGGGTGATTTGGGCTGAGACTTTTGGGGTTGTATTTAATAGACTTCTTGTTTAGAGCAATCTTAGGTTTGTGGTAAAATTGCATAGGAAATATAGTGAATTTCCATAGCCCTCCTCCCCCTGACACACAGATTCCTCTAGTACTAACAGCTTGTATTAGTGTGCTATAGTTATTACAGTGACAAACAGTATGGACATGTGAGTGTTAACCAAGTCCACAGTTCACATTGAGGTTCACTCTTCATGTTTTACAGGTCCATGGTTTTGACGAATGCATAAGGTCATGTATCCACCCATACAATGTCATAAACAATAGTTTCACTGCCCTAAAAATCCTCTGGGCTTCACCTAGTCATCCCTCTGCATTTCCCCCGAATCTCTGACAACTAGTGACCCTTTTTACTCTCTGGTTTCACCTTTTCCACATAGACTTTCCTCATATAGTTGCAATTCTACAGGATATAATGTTTTCAGACTGACTTCTTTCACCTAGCAGTATGCTTTCTAGAGTTCCTGCATATCTTTTCACAGCTCTGTAAGCTTGTTTCTTTGTTCTTGTTGTTGTTTAGTTGCTAAGTTGTGTCCAACTCTTTGCAACCCCATCGACTAGCCCACCAGGCTCCTCTGTCCATGGGATTCTCCAGGCAAGAATATCAGAGTGGATTGACATTCCCTTCTCCAGGAGATCTTCCCAATTGAGCGATCAAACCCATATATCTTGTGTCTCCTGCATTAGATTCTTTACTGCTGAGCCATCAGGGAAACATTTCATTTTAGTGCTGAGTAATCTCACATGATAAGGATGTGCTACAGGATTTTTATCCATTTAGGGAGACTTTTCAGTAAGATAAAAGACAGAAACCATGGAAAGGGTGGATGGAGAGAAAGCAGTGAGGTCCACAGGATGTGACAGAAGGAAGAAGGAGGAAGTTTTGGAGAAGCAGAAAAATAAACATGAGTGCAGAGGCCTGAATTGACCTAAGGCAGATTTTTGAGACCAGTGCTCAGTAGGAGAAGCCATTTCCCCTCTGACCCCCACGAGGCGCTTCCTGTTCTTATAGACAGAATACTCATGAGGGCAGGAACTATGTCACCATCATCCATAAGCCCAGTACAATGCATACATCCAATAAATAGTTGTTGAACCCTTTCAACCTCTCAGGATCTTTTCTAAAGAGCAGATTTGCCCAAACACCAGAACTGAAGCTCCTGAGGTCATCTCAGGTAGGTCTTCATCGCTTATTCTGCTGAGCCTGTTTTTTGTGGTGGGGCCAAATCTACCTGGGACATTCCCCTCCTCAACCAAGAATGCATCTCTCTTGTGAAATACTCTGTGAACAGAACCAGAGGCAAGCTGTCGGGAACCAGACAGACCAAGGAAGCATCAAGCTAACCTCACATCACAGGTGAAAAGACATTCTTACCAAAGGATCAGATTCCAGCTTTCCAAGAGTTCATTTTTCAGCCCAATCACCATGCAGCAGAATTAGCCAAACAATCTCTATGGAAACAGGAAGAGCAAGCAGGGGATTCAGGTGCTAGAAAACAGCTGTGAGAGGGAGATGACCCATACCCTCCAGATGTTTACGTCTGGGGCGAGAGAAGGTCTGGGCCACACTGTAGCAGCCCAGGTGTGGGAGCTGCTGGAGCCTGGCCGCAGGAGTGCAGCCTAGAGTCTCAGGGAAGAGGGTAGCCCTCCAGGGCTGAAAAGTCAGCTCAGAAGCTGCAGAGCGACTTGCCATTCACTAGTCAGAATTCATGGCACGGATAGTGCTCCCTGGGCAGAAGAGTTTGCCAACCAGGCCTTTGTCTTGGGGATGTGATGCTTGCATTCCTTGATACCCCTATCACTCTCTTCTTATGATGAAAGGGGTGAATGAGCCCAGTAAGATCTGTCCATACTCTACACACATTTGTGGACTCTAAGGAGAAACATTTCATTTTAGTGCTGAGTAATCTCACATGACAAGGATGTGCTACAGGATTTTTATCCATTTAGGGAGACTTTTCAGTAAGATAAAAGACAGAAACCATGGAAAGGGTGGATGGAGAGAAAGCAGTGAGGTCCACAGGATGTGACAGAAGGAAGAAGGAGGAAGTTTTGGAGAAGCAGAAAAATAAACATGAGTGCAGAGGCCTGAATTGACCTAAGGCAGATTTTTGAGACCAGTGCTCAGTAGGAGAAGCCATTTCCCCTCTGACCCCCACGAGGCGCTTCCTGTTCTTATAGACAGAATACTCATGAGGGCAGGAACTATGTCACCATCATCCATAAGCCCAGTACAATGCATACATCCAATAAATAGTTGTTGAACCCTTTCAACCTCTCAGGATCTTTTCTAAAGAGCAGATTTGCCCAAACACCAGAACTGAAGCTCCTGAGGTCATCTCAGGTAGGTCTTCATCGCTTATTCTGCTGAGCCTGTTTTTTGTGGTGGGGCCAAATCTACCTGGGACATTCCCCTCCTCAACCAAGAATGCATCTCTCTTGTGAAATACTCTGTGAACAGAACCAGAGGCAAGCTGTCGGGAACCAGACAGACCAAGGAAGCATCAAGCTAACCTCACATCACAGGTGAAAAGACATTCTTACCAAAGGATCAGATTCCAGCTTTCCAAGAGTTCATTTTTCAGCCCAATCACCATGCAGCAGAATTAGCCAAACAATCTCTATGGAAACAGGAAGAGCAAGCAGGGGATTCAGGTGCTAGAAAACAGCTGTGAGAGGGAGATGACCCATACCCTCCAGATGTTTACGTCTGGGGCGAGAGAAGGTCTGGGCCACACTGTAGCAGCCCAGGTGTGGGAGCTGCTGGAGCCTGGCCGCAGGAGTGCAGCCTAGAGTCTCAGGGAAGAGGGTAGCCCTCCAGGGCTGAAAAGTCAGCTCAGAAGCTGCAGAGCGACTTGCCATTCACTAGTCAGAATTCATGGCACGGATAGTGCTCCCTGGGCAGAAGAGTTTGCCAACCAGGCCTTTGTCTTGGGGATGTGATGCTTGCATTCCTTGATACCCCTATCACTCTCTCTTCTTATGATGAAAGGGGTGAATGAGCCCAGTAAGACAATAAGGGATCTGTCCATACTCTACACACATTTGTGCTCACCTGACTCACAGAGTTAGCAGCAGGGTGGAGAACGCTTGAGAATTTCTTTTCTTCCTTCCTTCTTTCCTTTTTCCTTAATGTTTGAGAACTAGTCGTTTTATTTATTTATTTGCTTGTTTGTTTTTGCCACACTGTGTGGCCTGTGGGATCTTAGTTCCCCCACCAGGGATTGCACCTATGTCTCATGCAGTGGAAGCATGCAGTCATAACCACTGAACCACCAGGGAAGTCCATAGAATTTCTTATCTAGGAGATGGAACGTGGGCTGCTCGGCCTCATGGCTGTTTTGAACAGTGGAGCTCATTCAGGGACACATTTTGCTCTCTGTCTCTATCGTTCCACAACTTGGGGAGTTGAGGGTGATGGTGAACAGTTAATCAGATGCAGGGGGTTGAGGTGGGAGCAGTGAGTGGGGTGAGGAATACCTCCCTTCCCACTCTAAGCCCCCTAAACAGCAGCCCCTGAAGAAGGGGGACATATCTACAGAGAGGATGACCCAAGGCTGATTCTGTGTGTTTCCAAGGTGCCAGCCTTGGAGTTCCTTTGACCATGACCTGGGGGCAGCAGGACTGGCCCCAAGTCCTCCATGAAGCCAGAAATACAGCAGGCACAGGAGACCCTGGCATTAGTTAGCACTGGGGCAGCTGGCCTCTTCTGCTGAGCCTGGCTGATCTCTGGGTCATTTCTTACACACATAGGCTTCCCTAGTGGTTCAGATAGTAAAGAATCCAACTGCAGTGCATAGACCTGGGTTCAATCCCTGGGTCGAGAAAATGCCGTGGAGAAGGGAACAGCAATCCATTCCAGTATTCTTTCGAGGAGAAGTCCATGAACAGAGGAGCCTGGCAGGGTCCACTGGGTCACAAAGAGTCAGATACGACCGATCAGCTAACACACACACACACACACACACGGCCCCCAGAGAACTACCACTGAGTTCTCTGATGCCAAATATTTCTACGAGAAAGATAATGCCTGTGTCTCACCACAATCTGTCTGTTTTATGAGAGCATCTGCTTTTTGGGTGCTCGCCAGCATAGCATTTCCATTTCATTTTCTTGCTTATATGTGTTTACCTTCATCGGGGGAACTGCATGTGGACAATATTAAGAGGCTCATTGCTCTGTCCTGGGACCAGGACTCCCCTGCTCTCCTCCCACTCACACATTTTCTCCCTGGCTTCCAGAACACTCTTTAGAGTTAATCTCCTTCTATCACAGTCTGTGCCCTTTCTTCCCACTCACTCTGTATTTCCCAGCCACCCACATTAGAGAACATTTAAATATCCACTCACAACAAAGGTAAAACCTCAGCCAGAGGTTTGAGCTCCCCAGGAAACTGGGAGTCGAATTTCTTATCTAGGAGATGGAACGTGGGCTGCTCGGCCTCATGGCTGTTTTGAACAGTTCATTCAGGGACACATTTTGCTTTCTGTCTCTATCGTTCCACAACTTGGGGAGTTGAGGGTGATGGTGAACAGTTAATCAGATGCAGGGGGTTGAGGTGGGAGCAGTGAGTGGGGTGAGGAATACCTCCCTTCCCACTCTAAGCCCCCTAAACAGCAGCCCCTGAAGAAGGGGGACATATCTACAGAGAGGATGACCCAAGGCTGATTCTGTGTGTTTCCAAGGTGCCAGCCTTGGAGTTCCTTTGACCATGACCTGGGGGCAGCAGGACTGGCCCCAAGTCCTCCATGAAGCCAGAAATACAGCAGGCACAGGAGACCCTGGCATTAGTTAGCACTGGGGCAGCTGGCCTCTTCTGCTGAGCCTGGCTGATCTCTGGGTCATTTCTTACACACATAGGCTTCCCTAGTGGTTCAGATAGTAAAGAATCCAACTGCAGTGCATAGACCTGGGTTCAATCCCTGGGTCGAGAAAATGCCGTGGAGAAGGGAACAGCAATCCATTCCAGTATTCTTTCGAGGAGAAGTCCATGAACAGAGGAGCCTGGCAGGGTCCACTGGGTCACAAAGAGTCAGATACGACCGATCAGCTAACACACACACACACACACACACGGCCCCCAGAGAACTACCACTGAGTTCTCTGATGCCAAATATTTCTACGAGAAAGATAATGCCTGTGTCTCACCACAATCTGTCTGTTTTATGAGAGCATCTGCTTTTTGGGTGCTCGCCAGCATAGCATTTCCATTTCATTTTCTTGCTTATATGTGTTTACCTTCATCGGGGGAACTGCATGTGGACAATATTAAGAGGCTCATTGCTCTGTCCTGGGACCAGGACTCCCCTGCTCTCCTCCCACTCACACATTTTCTCCCTGGCTTCCAGAACACTCTTTAGAGTTAATCTCCTTCTATCACAGTCTGTGCCCTTTCTTCCCACTCACTCTGTATTTCCCAGCCACCCACATTAGAGAACATTTAAATATCCACTCACAACAAAGGTAAAACCTCAGCCAGAGGTTTGAGCTCCCCAGGAAACTGGGAGTCGAGGAGAGAGAGGACCCAGAGCTGAAAATGTCCAGAGCTCCTTCCTAAGAGACCCTAAGTGTCGGAAACATGACAGGGGAGACACTCATGACAGAAGAGTCCTGGGCCTTGCCCTGACTATTTACAATATTAAGTTATGACTCATTCATTTATTCATTTCTCAATAAATTATTTATTCTCTCGACAAACATTGACTGAGCACCAGCTATATAATAAGGTAGATCTTAACGATACAGACCTAAATGAAAGACAGACTCATCCCCAAAAACTTGTGATTGACACAGGCATATGTCCCCATTAGGGATAACAGCCATGAAGAAGTCAGTGGTCCTGAAAGGCCCCAGGGCAGTGGGTGGGCATGAGATGGCCCAGGACCCAATTGGGCTGCTCTGGGAAGAATTTGGTAGGATTTAGTGCCTGCACTGAACCTTGAAAGTAAAGTGGGGAGCAGGAGGGCCCCAGAAGGCAAGTTCCTCGCAGAAGGAGCCCAGTGCAGGAGCGGAGGCACCAAGAGAGTGGATGGTGTCGAGGAAACCAGGATGTGAGGTGGTCAGGAAACTGAGTGTGTGGCCTGGAGATGGGATGGGGAGGGGTGGACCTGAGGCTAGAAGCCAGAGCGATTCAGGATGGACTTCAAGGCCAACAAGAAGGCTGAGGCTACGGAAGATTACAGAAGGACTGTGGACGAGAGATGTGGGATCAGATTCCTGTTTACAGAAGGGCGGTCATGGTTGAAATATGGAGAGCGGCTTGGAAGGAGCAAGCCCAGAGGCCAGGGGAGCACTTAAGAGGCTGTTTGGATAAAATCACCTGGAAATGGTGATCGTCAGAAGTCTTTCTCCACATTGTCTACCTCGGGCTTCCTGTCAGGGGAAGGCAAGCTGGCGCCACAGGCTTTCAGGAAAGTCGCTCACTTGTTAATTGTGACATTCTGGTGCTGTCAGCGACTCCAGTGCCTTTTTTTTTTTTTTTTTTTACAGTCTCTGTCGTGTAAAATCAACATCGTGTAAATGTTTTCTCCTGATAAAAGCTAGCCTCCAGAACCGTGAGATTATAAATTTCCATTGTGCAAGCCACGCAGTTAGTGGGGCTTTGGTGTGGCTGCCCCGGCAATCTATACAGGTGGACAGTATATTAAGAATAATCTTATGTTACCTGTGGTAACTGAGGCACGGAGAGTCAGTGTTTCCCCAGGGCAACACAGCTATGAAGTGACGAGCAGGTTGTTCCAGGATTTTCTTAACTGTGGTATTTAAGAACAATTCTGTCTTAATCTTAAATAATTGAATGCTTTCCTTTTGAAATGAAGCTTAATTGGGGTGTGGTCCTATTGTAAAGAGAAAGAAGCAGATGAACTTGACAGTCCACAATCGTCTCCTAGTGAAGCTATAGTCTTAACTCATCTCTGTCTGCCTCCCTGCGCTAAAACAAGTGTCATGACAGTTGTGTCCCTGCATTGAATCCAAGAGGAAACACCCCCCAAGAGGCTGTGAGTCTATGCCAGGCAGCTGGGTCTCGGAGCCTCGCGATGGGCAGATACCTCCTTCTGACTTAGGAAAAAGGCCAAAGTTCCTGCAGAAGGAGCCCAGTGCAGGAGCGGAGGCACCAAGAGAGTGGATGGTGTCGAGGAAACCAGGATGTGAGGTGGTCAGGAAACTGAGTGTGTGGCCTGGAGATGGGATGGGGAGGGGTGGACCTGAGGCTAGAAGCCAGAGCGATTCAGGATGGACTTCAAGGCCAACAAGAAGGCTGAGGCTACGGAAGATTACAGAAGGACTGTGGACGAGAGATGTGGGATCAGATTCCTGTTTACAGAAGGGCGGTCATGGTTGAAATATGGAGAGCGGCTTGGAAGGAGCAAGCCCAGAGGCCAGGGGAGCACTTAAGAGGCTGTTTGGATAAAATCACCTGGAAATGGTGATCGTCAGAAGTCTTTCTCCACATTGTCTACCTCGGGCTTCCTGTCAGGGGAAGGCAAGCTGGCGCCACAGGCTTTCAGGAAAGTCGCTCACTTGTTAATTGTGACATTCTGGTGCTGTCAGCGACTCCAGTGCCTTTTTTTTTTTTTTTTTTACAGTCTCTGTCGTGTAAAATCAACATCGTGTAAATGTTTTCTCCTGATAAAAGCTAGCCTCCAGAACCGTGAGATTATAAATTTCCATTGTGCAAGCCACGCAGTTAGTGGGGCTTTGGTGTGGCTGCCCCGGCAATCTATACAGGTGGACAGTATATTAAGAATAATCTTATGTTACCTGTGGTAACTGAGGCACGGAGAGTCAGTGTTTCCCCAGGGCAACACAGCTATGAAGTGACGAGCAGGTTGTTCCAGGATTTTCTTAACTGTGGTATTTAAGAACAATTCTGTCTTAATCTTAAATAATTGAATGCTTTCCTTTTGAAATGAAGCTTAATTGGGGTGTGGTCCTATTGTAAAGAGAAAGAAGCAGATGAACTTGACAGTCCACAATCGTCTCCTAGTGAAGCTATAGTCTTAACTCATCTCTGTCTGCCTCCCTGCGCTAAAACAAGTGTCATGACAGTTGTGTCCCTGCATTGAATCCAAGAGGAAACACCCCCCCAAAAGAGGCTGTGAGTCTATGCCAGGCAGCTGGGTCTCGGAGCCTCGCGATGGGCAGATACCTCCTTCTGACTTAGGTAAGAAGACAAATTCCAGAGCAAACTGCCTACCACTAGTGAGCAGTGTGGTATGAGGGAAGCATTTGACCTCTCAGCCTCAGTGTCCATATGTAACTTGGGATCATTCTGGTGCCCACCTGTATTGGTTCCCTAGGGCTGTCATAACAAAGCACCGCTAACTGAGAGACTTAAAGAACAGAAATACATTGCCTCACGGTTCTGGAGCCTAGTAACGCAAGATCAAGGTTGGTTACTAGTGATGGTCACGAGGAAGATTCTGCTCCCTCCCTGGCACTTCGTTTCTGGTGATTTGCAGATGGTCTTTGGTGTGTCCTTAGCTTGTAGATGCAACATTCTGATCTCTGCCTTCATCTTCACATGATGTCCACTCCAGATGAGTGTCTACATCCAAATCTCCACTTTTTTATAAGACCAACCATATTGAATTAGGGTCTGCCTAAAGACCTTATTCTGACTTGATTGCCTCTGTAATGAACCTGTCTCTAAATATAGTCACTTTCTGAGGTGCTGGGAGTTAGGACGTCAACATATGAATTTGGAGAAGGAAGACAATTTAACCCATAATTCACCTAAATAGAATTTTCAATGAAAATGAAATGAATTAGTGCCTGTTACACAGTGCCTGGCACTTATAAGTTCTCAGTAATGTTAGATTATGCCAGGAATAAATTAAAAGCTCCCAGGTGAGTGGATGGCAGTGTTGAAATTCATCTGGTTTGCACCAGTATAGACTTACCAGTGATTTACAGCTTGTGTCTTCTTTGTCGATCAGGGTTTACACCACACCAAGTAAGGATTTTGGATAATACTCCTAGCTAACAAGTGCAAGATGAGAATGTGTAGACTCAATGAGGTCTGTGCTTTTTCTTCCCTGCCCTTTGACCTGTGCATACTGCACAATGCAACCAGCCCAGAGGGAGAAAAATCAATTCCAATTCCTTTTAGAAAGAAACTAAGGAAGGCACCATCTTCCTGATGAACCCTCCAAAGTAAATTTCCCATTGTCAGTGGCTCAGGCCTAGGGGTCAGGACAGGGCCAGCTTGCTGACCTTGGAGATGTAGGTTACTGAATAGTGAGCCAAGGACCCTAGGCTGCCTAGGGGAGCTGCTGATCTAGATGAAGTGTTTGCTCTCCTGAGTTCACCTTAGAATCAACCCTTTAAAAAACAAATAAGGTGTGTTGATCTTTCATGTGGATGGTCAAACAAATCTGATGGCCCCCAAATTAATTCCAGGTAAAAAAGTTGCTGAAATTTGCACAAGCTGAACCTGGAGGACCCAGTGGCCTCTCTGTAAGCTTTCTGGGCATCGCCAGGTTCTTCTTCTTAGCAAGCCAAGCCACTAGTGATGGTCACGAGGAAGATTCTGCTCCCTCCCTGGCACTTCGTTTCTGGTGATTTGCAGATGGTCTTTGGTGTGTCCTTAGCTTGTAGATGCAACATTCTGATCTCTGCCTTCATCTTCACATGATGTCCACTCCAGATGAGTGTCTACATCCAAATCTCCACTTTTTTATAAGACCAACCATATTGAATTAGGGTCTGCCTAAAGACCTTATTCTGACTTGATTGCCTCTGTAATGAACCTGTCTCTAAATATAGTCACTTTCTGAGGTGCTGGGAGTTAGGACGTCAACATATGAATTTGGAGAAGGAAGACAATTTAACCCATAATTCACCTAAATAGAATTTTCAATGAAAATGAAATGAATTAGTGCCTGTTACACAGTGCCTGGCACTTATAAGTTCTCAGTAATGTTAGATTATGCCAGGAATAAATTAAAAGCTCCCAGGTGAGTGGATGGCAGTGTTGAAATTCATCTGGTTTGCACCAGTATAGACTTACCAGTGATTTACAGCTTGTGTCTTCTTTGTCGATCAGGGTTTACACCACACCAAGTAAGGATTTTGGATAATACTCCTAGCTAACAAGTGCAAGATGAGAATGTGTAGACTCAATGAGGTCTGTGCTTTTTCTTCCCTGCCCTTTGACCTGTGCATACTGCACAATGCAACCAGCCCAGAGGGAGAAAAATCAATTCCAATTCCTTTTAGAAAGAAACTAAGGAAGGCACCATCTTCCTGATGAACCCTCCAAAGTAAATTTCCCATTGTCAGTGGCTCAGGCCTAGGGGTCAGGACAGGGCCAGCTTGCTGACCTTGGAGATGTAGGTTACTGAATAGTGAGCCAAGGACCCTAGGCTGCCTAGGGGAGCTGCTGATCTAGATGAAGTGTTTGCTCTCCTGAGTTCACCTTAGAATCAACCCTTTAAAAAACAAATAAGGTGTGTTGATCTTTCATGTGGATGGTCAAACAAATCTGATGGCCCCCAAATTAATTCCAGGTAAAAAAGTTGCTGAAATTTGCACAAGCTGAACCTGGAGGACCCAGTGGCCTCTCTGTAAGCTTTCTGGGCATCGCCAGGTTCTTCTTCTTAGCAAGCCTCTTGACCTCTGTGGCTGCACCAGCAGGGGTTTAAAGAGAGGGCATGAGCCTGGGAGAGAGGGTAGCTGACACAGGCCAAAGTCAAATGGAGCTGCTCAGGGCAAAAGACTAGGTATATAGAGTTTCAGTGGAGGGAGACATTAGAAAGGTGGCTGTCCACAGGGAGGTTTTGAGAGGATGGACCTTGCTGTTGACTAACATTCTGCAACTCTCATCTTAAAAATATGGACTCTGGCCTCCTAGGCCAAGGTCCTTCTCTGCTTTTTGCCCCTTGAATTCCTGTCTCTTTCGCAAGGTAGACAGGAAGGCTTCTGCCCTCTAGCAGAGAAACACTAAACTGAAAGGTGGGGAGACTGGATGATTCTGTTGCCCCAGGCTATGTGACGTTGGACGAGTGGTTTCACCTTTCTGGGCTCAGTTTCCTTATCTGTTATTAGAGGGGCCTGGAGTCATGGGAGTATGGACTCATCAGGCTAGAAGGGAGCTTAGGAACAAGTCCGATCCATTTGGTAGAGAAAGCTGAGGAGTGACCAGCTCACAGTCATTGAATTAATGAGGGACAGGAGCCTAGGACTATGGTGTCTTCACTCCTACCTGGGACCCATCCCATTAATGACAACGATCCCTCCTTTGTCTATAATGTGCTAGAGGGCTTAAATTTACTCCTCAGATCAACCTTCTGAAGAGATTCTTATGCCCATTTTAGAGATAATGCAACTGGCTTGCCCCCTACTAGAGAAGAGCCAGCATGTAAGCCTGAGTGGCTCAGGCCTAGGGGTCAGGACAGGGCCAGCTTGCTGACCTTGGAGATGTAGGTTACTGAATAGTGAGCCAAGGACCCTAGGCTGCCTAGGGGAGCTGCTGATCTAGATGAAGTGTTTGCTCTCCTGAGTTCACCTTAGAATCAACCCTTTAAAAAACAAATAAGGTGTGTTGATCTTTCATGTGGATGGTCAAACAAATCTGATGGCCCCCAAATTAATTCCAGGTAAAAAAGTTGCTGAAATTTGCACAAGCTGAACCTGGAGGACCCAGTGGCCTCTCTGTAAGCTTTCTGGGCATCGCCAGGTTCTTCTTCTTAGCAAGCCTCTTGACCTCTGTGGCTGCACCAGCAGGGGTTTAAGAGAGGGCATGAGCCTGGGAGAGAGGGTAGCTGACACAGGCCAAAGTCAAATGGAGCTGCTCAGGGCAAAAGACTAGGTATATAGAGTTTCAGTGGAGGAGACATTAGAAAGGTGGCTGTCCACAGGGAGGTTTTGAGAGGATGGACCTTGCTGTTGACTAACATTCTGCAACTCTCATTTTAAAAAATATGGACTCTGGCCTCCTAGGCCAAGGTCCTTCTCTGCTTTTGCCCCTTGAATTCCTGTCTCTTTCCAAGGTAGACAGGAAGGCTTCTGCCCTCTAGCAGAGAAACACTAAAATGAAAGGTGGGGAGACTGGATGATTCTGTTGCCCCAGGCTATGTGACGTTGGACGAGTGGTTTCACCTTTCTGGGCTCAGTTTCCTTATCTGTTATTAGAGGGGCCTGGAGTCATGGGAGTATGGACTCATCAGGCTAGAAGGGAGCTTAGGAACAAGTCCGATTCATTTGGTAGAGAAAGCTGAGGAGTGACCAGCTCACAGTCATTGAATTAATGAGGGACAGGAGCCTAGGACTATGGTGTCTTCACTCCTACCTGGGACCCATCCCATTAATGACAACGATCCCTCCTTTGTCTATAATGTGCTAGAGGGCTTAAATTTACTCCTCAGATCAACCTTCTGAAGAGATTCTTATGCCCATTTTAGAGATAATGCAACTGGCTTGCCCAAGATCCCCAGCTACCTAGGAGAAGAGCCAGGGACTCTGTGCCCTTCCTGCTGCACACCACCTGCCTCCAGTTACACAGTTACCCACAGAACATCCCAGCCAAAGGCTGCCTTGGGTACCCTGCCTCCAGCCTCAGCAAGAGCAGGGGCCTGATGCTTGAGGGCAGCCAGATCAGTCACAGGAGTGGGACCAGGCAAGCAAGAATACTTATTCTCAACAACAGTGTAAAAGTCATAGCCATCTTCCCAGGGTGAGCTAGTTTGCAGTGGATAGCTGAGATTTTAAGAAAAGGTCACACGTGCGACATTAGGAATAAACTGTTGCACCAAAATGGAGCAAAGGGCATTAGCCAGGTTCACCCTAGGGCAGTGGGGTGGCAGCTGCCTGTCTGCTTCAGAGAAGCTTTTATACTGACTGCCTTGCCCTCATCCTGTCATCCCTGACCTAAAGGGCCAGGTGCACCAGAACACACCAAATAGTGCCAGCCCCTCAGAATCTTGGGGAGAGCCACTCCCTCTGGGTAAACTTAGGCCCCCACTGAGCTATCAGTGCTTCTTCTGGGTGGAGAGGAGGCACCCTCTGAGATCACTAAGATCTCTCCAGGGCGAGCCTAGATGAAGTTTAGTCTTGAGGTTCGGCAGCTTGCTGTTTGGTCGCCAAGTCATGTTTGACTCTGTGAGCTATTCCTACCCATTACAACAGCCCCACCTGGTTGACAGATAATCCACTAATGTGGTTGGGAAAATGCCTCTTGTGCTCCCACTATTGCGAACAGAAACAGAAGCTGCAAAATATCATCTTGACTCCCCACCCAGGCTCTCAGAAAGATTGACAGGCTAGTCTTAGACCTGCAAAGACAGGTGGAGAGAGCTGTTTTTGTCCCTTGATAAGCCTTCACCTATAGTTCTCAGCAATGTGTATGTCATAACAAAACTTCTGTACTCCACCAGTGTGACCTCCCCAACTAGGAGTCCCAGAGTTAATTATTGACATCCGAAGAGATTTCACAGTGAGGCAGGCATTATGTGTTTTCTAGAAGCACGTTTCCATGAAGACTTTGCCCCTATAGAATTTCTCCTCAGGTTCCAGGACAGAGACAAACAAATATTGAGTCTGACAGTTTAGTTAGAAGAGACCCAATCTTAAAACTTCATGGAGCTCACTTAGAAAATTCTTCTAAGAAAGCAGCTGTTTCAGGAGAACCTGCTTTCCTTGCTATGTTGTTCCAACTCTGTGTGACCACATGGACTATAGCCTGGCAGGCTCCTCTCGCCATGGGATTTCCCAGGTAGGAATACTGGAGTGTGTTGCCATTCCCTCCTCTAGGGAATCTTCGTCAGCCCAGGAATCGAATGTGGGTCTCCTGTGTCAACAGGCAAATTCTTTACCACTTGAGTCACCTGAACTGTATTGGGAGAATAAAATCAAACTACCTTAGAAGGAACTGGCCTGACTTGGGGAAAACATCATTCATTGGTTAAGATAACATTAAATGATGGTAAACTCTCAGGGTTGGAAGGAATGTGGGAACTCATTTTGTCTTTTCTCAGGACATAGATGAGGTGTCTGAAATAAAAGGAAGTTCAAGTCTAGAGAGCAGGACTGATGGCTCGTAGGTCAATTTGCTTCCTGTCCAACAGAATCTGAAAGGCAAGGGTGCTTAATAATGACTTATGTAATAATTGTTTCTCTAAAGTCCTTCAAATAGTCCCTTAAACTTCTCTATACAAAATAAAACTTTCCTTTATTGATAAAATACAAAAGTGGACCTTGGACTAACTCACACCAAAATATCATCATTCTGAACTCATAGTAGCACCTGTATTTGCTAAGCATTTTCTATATGTTTAAAACTGTGCTAAACTGAGCCATTACAGCTGGGTTACCCATAGGTGACTTGCAGACATTGTGTTATTTAGAAGACTAAATAAATACATGCGTAGTGCTTAGAACTCCAACACCATATCTCACCGGCAGCTGCAGAGTGTCCCTGCTTTGGCCACATAGAGCCACGTCCTGTGACGAAGCAAAGGAGGTCATGTGCAGGCAGGGTTAACCTTTCACCTTATAGGTAAGAGGGTCTGTGGTGTGAAGGCCCTTATGCCCATGTGTGATTCATTCTAATCCACTGAGTTCTGCTTTTTTTCTCATCTGAGCATTTAAGGGTGCCTCACTTAAAAGCACACTTACACTTTGGTTTAAGGAATAAACTTTGAATCAGCCAATGATCATCAAAACTTATTCGTTTCCAGCAATCTAAAAGAATAAGATTATATAAGTAAAGACACAAGGAGAAGCTAACCTCTTGATGCCTGAGAATTCAGACTATAATAGATCTGCTCCAGAGTGACCTTTTCTATAAGAATAAATTCAAGTCTTCTTGGGTTGCCTTCTTTCAGGTGAGAAAAGTATTTTGACAACCTGTATATAACCCTGAATGAGTGACTTGGCAAATGCAGATGATGGGGTCCTTCAAATGCCATGCTTGCTTTTGTTTTTCTCAGAAGAGTATCAGTCTATAACCCCAAGATTTCAACACTCCACTCGGTTCTGGGTTCTCTAAATTAAAATGGTCACACACCCACATGTGTGTCTAAAGAAGACTTGAATTTATTCTTATAGAAAAAGTCACTCTGGAGCAGATCTATTATAGTCTGAATTCTCAGGCATCATAGATAGACCAACTCAGGGCCAGAATTTCACTTGAGCTCATGGACCTACTCCATGTGTAAAATGAAAGAGAAAACCCATGGAGTCTAAGGGTTAGGAGCCTACGTCTTTTATGTGTCCTGGAGACCCTTGACTTAAATGAAGCAGATGTGATGGGATCCATGGGAGAGAGACACAGGACCTGGGATCAGGCCATACTTCTTGGCCTTGGAAGGCATATCATAGACCTGCAAGCTTTAACATAGAAACCAAGACTTAAAGGAAGGCACATCGAGATCCCTGTAACTAATTCAGTGATAGACCTTTGATTAGGGGCATTGGCAACTCATGGTGTGTCCATTAGGGGACAACAAGGAAGCAGGTTGATGAACCAGAGAAATGTGAGGAAAAATTGGCATTTTCTTTCCTGTAGAGGAGAAAGCCCCAGAGGAATAGGCTAGCTGTCTGCCTTTTAAAACACTTACATACCACGTCCTGTGACGAAGCAAAGGAGGTCATGTGCAGGCAGGGTTAACCTTTCACCTTATAGGTAAGAGGGTCTGTGGTGTGAAGGCCCTTATGCCCATGTGTGATTCATTCTAATCCACTGAGTTCTGCTTTTTTTCTCATCTGAGCATTTAAGGGTGCCTCACTTAAAAGCACACTTACACTTTGGTTTAAGGAATAAACTTTGAATCAGCCAATGATCATCAAAACTTATTCGTTTCCAGCAATCTAAAAGAATAAGATTATATAAGTAAAGACACAAGGAGAAGCTAACCTCTTGATGCCTGAGAATTCAGACTATAATAGATCTGCTCCAGAGTGACCTTTTCTATAAGAATAAATTCAAGTCTTCTTGGGTTGCCTTCTTTCAGGTGAGAAAAGTATTTTGACAACCTGTATATAACCCTGAATGAGTGACTTGGCAAATGCAGATGATGGGGTCCTTCAAATGCCATGCTTGCTTTTGTTTTTCTCAGAAGAGTATCAGTCTATAACCCCAAGATTTCAACACTCCACTCGGTTCTGGGTTCTCTAAATTAAAATGGTCACACACCCACATGTGTGTCTAAAGAAGACTTGAATTTATTCTTATAGAAAAAGTCACTCTGGAGCAGATCTATTATAGTCTGAATTCTCAGGCATCATAGATAGACCAACTCAGGGCCAGAATTTCACTTGAGCTCATGGACCTACTCCATGTGTAAAATGAAAGAGAAAACCCATGGAGTCTAAGGGTTAGGAGCCTACGTCTTTTATGTGTCCTGGAGACCCTTGACTTAAATGAAGCAGATGTGATGGGATCCATGGGAGAGAGACACAGGACCTGGGATCAGGCCATACTTCTTGGCCTTGGAAGGCATATCATAGACCTGCAAGCTTTAACATAGAAACCAAGACTTAAAGGAAGGCACATCGAGATCCCTGTAACTAATTCAGTGATAGACCTTTGATTAGGGGCATTGGCAACTCATGGTGTGTCCATTAGGGGACAACAAGGAAGCAGGTTGATGAACCAGAGAAATGTGAGGAAAAAATTGGCATTTTCTTTCCTGTAGAGGAGAAAGCCCCAGAGGAATAGGCTAGCTGTCTGCCTTTTAAAACACTTACATAGAAGAGGAAAAAGGGATTCTTATTTGTTCCAAATGTGAAAGGTAGGACCAGTGGAAGGAGACTATAGGACAGCCAGGTTTTTCTAGCAATTGGAGCTGTCTTCAGTGCACGAACACTTTGCAGGTTGGATCCTTTCTTGGTGCTTTATGTGTTGGTCCAGTGGCTGGGGGAGAAGTAAGGGAGGCTAAAGAGGGATGATGATCCTTCCCTTGGATGGGAGATTGGACTAGAGGTTTACTCAGGTTGTTTCTAATTGTAAGTTCAGTTCAGTAGTTCAGTCATGTCTTTTTGTACCCCAATGGACTGCAACATGCCAGGCTTCTCTGTCCTTCCCCATCTCCCAGAGCTTCCTCAAACTCATGTCCACTGAGTCAATGATGCCACCCAACCATCTCATCCTCTGTTGTCCCATTCTTCTGCCTTCTATTTTTCCCAGCATCAGGGTCTTTTCCAAAGAGTCATCTTTTCACATCAGTTGGCCAAAGTGTTGGAGCTTCAGCTTCAGCATCAGTCCTTCCAATGAATATTCAGGGTCAATTTCTTTTAGGATTGACTGGTTTGATCTCCTTCTCAGTCCAAGGGACTCTCAAGAGTCTTCTCCAACACCATAGTTCGAAGACATCAATCCTTCAGCACTCAGCCTTCTTCGTAGTCCAACTCTCAGATCTATACATGACTACTGGAAAAATCATAGCTTTTACTATATGGACTTTTATTAGCAAAGTTATGTCTCTGCTTTAGTATGCCAAAAAATTTTTTTTTTAAAAAATATTTTTGGACTTTTATTTTAGCAAAGTTTCGGGTATATGGCTATGGCCATACTCTTGATGACCTGCAAGCTTTAACATAGAAACCAAGACTTAAAGGAAGGCACATCGAGATCCCTGTAACTAATTCAGTGATAGACCTTTGATTAGGGGCATTGGCAACTCATGGTGTGTCCATTAGGGGACAACAAGGAAGCAGGTTGATGAACCAGAGAAATGTGAGGAAAAAATTGGCATTTTCTTTCCTGTAGAGGAGAAAGCCCCAGAGGAATAGGCTAGCTGTCTGCCTTTTAAAACACTTACATAGAAGGGGAAAAAAGGGGATTCTTATTTGTTCCAAATGTGAAAGGTAGGACCAGTGGAAGGAGACTATAGGACAGCCAGGTTTTTCTAGCAATTGGAGCTGTCTTCAGTGCACGAACACTTTGCAGGTTGGTTCCTTTCTTGGTGCTTTATGTGTTGGTCCAGTGGCTGGGGGAGAAGTAAGGGAGGCTAAAGAGGGATGATGATCCTTCCCTTGGATGGGAGATTGGACTAGAGGTTTACTCAGGTTGTTTCTAATTGTAAGTTCAGTTCAGTAGTTCAGTCATGTCTTTTTGTACCCCAATGGACTGCAACATGCCAGGCTTCTCTGTCCTTCCCCATCTCCCAGAGCTTCCTCAAACTCATGTCCACTGAGTCAATGATGCCACCCAACCATCTCATCCTCTGTTGTCCCATTCTTCTGCCTTCTATTTTTCCCAGCATCAGGGTCTTTTCCAAAGAGTCATCTTTTCACATCAGTTGGCCAAAGTGTTGGAGCTTCAGCTTCAGCATCAGTCCTTCCAATGAATATTCAGGGTCAATTTCTTTTAGGATTGACTGGTTTGATCTCCTTCTCAGTCCAAGGGACTCTCAAGAGTCTTCTCCAACACCATAGTTCGAAGACATCAATCCTTCAGCACTCAGCCTTCTTCGTAGTCCAACTCTCAGATCTATACATGACTACTGGAAAAAATCATAGCTTTTACTATATGGACTTTTATTAGC
Source organism: Tragulus kanchil (assembly GCA_022376925.1). Taxonomy (NCBI): domain Eukaryota; kingdom Metazoa; phylum Chordata; class Mammalia; order Artiodactyla; family Tragulidae; genus Tragulus; species Tragulus kanchil. The sequence continues at coordinate 132,013,580 of JAIOJX010000004.1, forward strand.
AAAGTTATGTCTCTGCTTTTTAGTATGCCAATTGTAAAGAGAAAAGTTTTATGATTTTTCAAGTGAGTAAACAATAAAGGTAGGTTTATGGTCTCTGTATTCCACAAAGTAACTTTTCTCACATTAACTCTTTTGTGGGTGAAAAGCCTGAGAAACGGGAAAGCTCAGAAGTTTGCAGGGTAATTTAATAATACTTCCTCAGAGGCCATTGGATGGCAAAAGGCAGTGCACAGAGTGGGTGAAGTCCTGGGTTGTAGAGACAGAACCCATAGGGGTTCAAATCCTGCCTCTATCCACATTAAACTCTATGAACTTGAATGAGTTACCTTGACCTTTGCTTTCACTTTTGCAGCTGTAAAGTGGAAAGGTTAAGCTTTGCCTCCTAATCCCATTATGAGCCTGAAGTCAGTGACTGTACCTAAAACACAAGAACTGTGCCAGGTACATAGTGAACCTGATGTAGAGGTTAGTGACTGTTAGATAAGGAGAAATCATTATTATTTTTTGGGTCCATGAAAAAATTTAAACAACATGGCATCAGTTTGCCACAAAAATGTATATGCTTCTTTTGATTTGTGATATTGTGAAAAGGAAAAGCTAAACATGGCTGCATCTTTGGTAGTAATGGACATTTTAGGGGCCAATTCAGGAGTGATAAATCCTGTAAGTGTAGTATGGACAGTTGAGTTCCATGAGGCAATGGAAAAAACAGTCTAGTAATTTTTTTTAGTTGTGGAGCCCAAAGAGAATGGAAGTGTAGCCAAGTCTTTGGGATTTCCACTGTTTCCTCTGGCTGAATTTTGACTCCTTGATTCCCCAAGAGAAATAAAAATCAAGGCTTCACCCACATTGCTCATCTGCCCCCATGTTGAAAATGCAGTAACATCTGGTTGACAACTTAATTATCTCTACCCTAAATTTTTTTCTTTTCCTAACAGAACCTGCATCATCAGGGAAAAAGACAAGAAAAACAGGAAAGAGAGTTTAGTTTCTTATCTTGATAATTATCTGATAATTTACACCGAGAGGGCTTGCTGAGGTCCAGAAGCCATTCATTCCTCCTTTGGTCCTTTGAATTTCTCAGGCTCTCACCACTTTATTAGGCTGACAGCTCATGAAAGGAAGAGAAGAAAGATTTCAAATGTCCCTCTCAGGATATATTTTATGCAGCTCTTGAAACTCTGCCTATTCATGTGTTCAAATGAAATAAATCTCTGGGAAAAGAGCAAAGGTCTACTATTGAGCAAAATGTTCTCCAATCCTGAGTGGTTTCTTTATGAAGATTGTTCTTTATGAACATTGTTTCTTTATGAAGTAAGGTAGCTCTGTCCTAACTTTCAATGAATGATGACGTTTGATAGGACAAGCTTATTTTTCACACTCCCAGTAATTACCAAAGGGAGAGCACAGACAACTCCAGATGGTCTCTTTGGAAACAGGATGTTGTCAAGAACAACCATGTAAATTATTTCCTTTCTCTTTAGATTGTCTATAAAGTTAACATTATTAGAAAATGCTGAGAACTATTATATGCTTCATTAGTGTGCTTCAGCATTACAGTTCAGTGAATTGAATAATACGCCAACGTCATCCACATATGTGCAGCTCCTCTGACTCTCCCAACTTGTAGATTCATTCCCATCCTCAAATTTTGAGTGGAGATGAAATGCAAGTGAGAATCAAGTGTGAGATGAAAGTTGTGTCTCTTGATTGCTTTGTTCTTTTCTTTCATTGTTTCTTTTATTGCTTATGAGATGCACTGTTAATATCTATCTGCATGGAGATCTATCTACTTTATAGAAAATAAAATCACTTAATTCACAGAAGAAAAAAGTGTTTCTGGCAACAGTGGCATTTTACTTGAAGAGGAATTTTTTTGGGATCAGCTGACTTAAGAACTTAGGCAGAACTGGTTCTTTTAGTCAACAATTATTAGTTGTTCTTTTTCGTCTTTGTTGTTGTTTTCTTTTTTAATTGAAGTATAGTTGATATATAATATTATATAAATTACAGGTATACAATATAGTGAATTCCAATATTTAAAGGTTATACTCCATTTATGAACGTGAAAATTATTGCTCAGTCATGTCAAACTCTTCCCAACCCCATGAACTTATAGCCCACCTGGCTCATCTAACCATTGAATTCTCCAGGCAAAAATACTGGAGTGGGTTGCCATTCCTTTCTCCAGAGGATCTTCCTGACCCAGAGATCAAACCCAGGTGTCCCTCATTGCAGGCAGATTCTTTACCATCTGAGCCACTGGGGAAGCCCATATACTATTTATAGTTAGTATAGAATATTGGCGATAGTTCCTGTGTTGTACAATATATATGTGTTGTTCAGTTGCTAAGTTATGTCCTACTCCTGGCAATCTCATGCGAGGCTCCCCTGTCCTTCACTATCTCCCTTAGTTTGCTCAGTTTCATGTCCGTTGATTTGGTGATGCTATCTAACCATCTCATCCTCTGCTGCCCCCTTCTCCTCTTGCCTTCATCTTTTCTTGCCTTCGTTTTTCCATTGAGTTGATTCTTCCCATCAGGTGGCCAAATACTGGAGCTGCAGCTTTAGCATCAGTCCTTCCAGTGAAGATTTAAGATTAATTTCCTTTAGGACTGACTGGTTTGATCTCCTTGCACTGTCCTTGCAGCTTTTATACCTAATAATTGTATCTCTTATTCCCCTACCGTTCTATCCCCCCTGCCCCCTCCTCTCCTCACTGGTAAGCATTATGTTCTCTATATCTGACAGTCTGCTTCTTTTTTGTTTTATTCACTAGTTTGTTGTATTTTTTAGATTTCACATATAAGAGACATCATACAATATTTATCTTTCTTTGTGACTTATTTCACTTAGTTCTTTATTTGACTTAGTATGCATCCGGATCGTGGTTAAATTTGGCAGAATTGTCCTCACAATGATTTTGTCTGGAAGGTTTTAAATACTATGTGTAAAGAATGCTCACAAAATCTGTTGGCATGAGAATTATGAGTCAACATGCAACGTTCTCTCAGGTAGAAAATATGTCATGAAAACATTTGGTGAACATGGGTCGAATTTCATGTGACATCCTCAAAGTCCCCCATCTCAACCACATGTGATCACTGGTCAAATACAATGGCACTTTGTTGTTGTTTTCTTTTTTAATTGAAGTATAGTTGATATATAATATTATATAAATTACAGGTATACAATATAGTGAATTCCAATATTTAAAGGTTATACTCCATTTATGAACGTGAAAATTATTGCTCAGTCATGTCAAACTCTTCCCAACCCCATGAACTTATAGCCCACCTGGCTCATCTAACCATTGAATTCTCCAGGCAAAAATACTGGAGTGGGTTGCCATTCCTTTCTCCAGAGGATCTTCCTGACCCAGAGATCAAACCCAGGTGTCCCTCATTGCAGGCAGATTCTTTACCATCTGAGCCACTGGGGAAGCCCATATACTATTTATAGTTAGTATAGAATATTGGCGATAGTTCCTGTGTTGTACAATATATATGTGTTGTTCAGTTGCTAAGTTATGTCCTACTCTTGGCAATCTCATGCGAGGCTCCCCTGTCCTTCACTATCTCCCTTAGTTTGCTCAGTTTCATGTCCGTTGATTTGGTGATGCTATCTAACCATCTCATCCTCTGCTGCCCCCTTCTCCTCTTGCCTTCATCTTTTCTTGCCTTCGTTTTTCCATTGAGTTGATTCTTCCCATCAGGTGGCCAAATACTGGAGCTGCAGCTTTAGCATCAGTCCTTCCAGTGAAGATTTAAGATTAATTTCCTTTAGGACTGACTGGTTTGATCTCCTTGCACTGTCCTTGCAGCTTTTATACCTAATAATTGTATCTCTTATTCCCCTACCGTTCTATCCCCCCTGCCCCCTCCTCTCCTCACTGGTAAGCATTATGTTCTCTATATCTGACAGTCTGCTTCTTTTTTGTTTTATTCACTAGTTTGTTGTATTTTTTAGATTTCACATATAAGAGACATCATACAATATTTATCTTTCTTTGTGACTTATTTCACTTAGTTCTTTATTTGACTTAGTATGCATCCGGATCGTGGTTAAATTTGGCAGAATTGTCCTCACAATGATTTTGTCTGGAAGGTTTTAAATACTATGTGTAAAGAATGCTCACAAAATCTGTTGGCATGAGAATTATGAGTCAACATGCAACGTTCTCTCAGGTAGAAAATATGTCATGAAAACATTTGGTGAACATGGGTCGAATTTCATGTGACATCCTCAAAGTCCCCCATCTCAACCACATGTGATCACTGGTCAACTCAGCCTAACAAGAGTGGTGGCATTAAAACAGCTGACAGGACTCCATGGAAGCACTCCAGAAAGAACCTACAGAAACATTTCAGTGAGTGTGGGCAGAGAAAGATAGCAACCTCTTGCACACACAGAACCTGGAGTTGCCATGATGCTCACTCCCTCCTAAGAGCCTTTCCCACTTAGAAAGCCTTTAGGATCTATTCCCCTTAATCATAAAAAGGGAATTTGCCAGATCGAGTTATTTTAGCCTCTATTTTATTCCTTACTTCACAGAGAATTGCACTTAATCTGTAAATGAGTTCTGATGTTATGAGGATTGAATATTGCAGATTGGTATTATTAAACTTATTAAAAGAGAGGGAAGGATTTTCTTTTAGAATACTACAGTCTGAGCAGCATCTCTCACTTAATAGGCATAAAGAACCCTTATTAAGAAATTTTCTGCTTAGAAATGTTTCTGAATTTAATGGTTCCATTAAATAATTCAAAATTAATATAGGTGCACAGCATCTCTCCTCCACAGCCTTACTAAAATTACAGCTGCCTGATTATCCTCCTCACTGTTACTTCGCCAGCTGGAAGGTAAGACTCATCCTTGGATTAGACCAGCTAATTCCTTGACTTGCATTAGGTTAATAGGATAGACTCTAACGTTTGACTAATTCATGCCAAAATTATTAATCATGACTTTGATAAATCCTAACCCTTAATGAGATCACTCTTGGCCAGTGGCATTCCAATGCAAAATATTGTCAGCAGGTTAGCTGGTCATTGAACCTTCAACTACATATCCCCATACAAATATTAGGAAGAACTGTTTTAGGGACCTCAAGAATTAAACATTTTAGGACTTAACATTGAAGCTCCTATGAGACATCATACAATATTTATCTTTCTTTGTGACTTATTTCACTTAGTTCTTTATTTGACTTAGTATGCATCCGGATCGTGGTTAAATTTGGCAGAATTGTCCTCACAATGATTTTGTCTGGAAGGTTTTAAATACTATGTGTAAAGAATGCTCACAAAATCTGTTGGCATGAGAATTATGAGTCAACATGCAACGTTCTCTCAGGTAGAAAATATGTCATGAAAACATTTGGTGAACATGGGTCGAATTTCATGTGACATCCTCAAAGTCCCCCATCTCAACCACATGTGATCACTGGTCAACTCAGCCTAACAAGAGTGGTGGCATTAAAACAGCTGACAGGACTCCATGGAAGCACTCCAGAAAGAACCTACAGAAACATTTCAGTGAGTGTGGGCAGAGAAAGATAGCAACCTCTTGCACACACAGAACCTGGAGTTGCCATGATGCTCACTCCCTCCTAAGAGCCTTTCCCACTTAGAAAGCCTTTAGGATCTATTCCCCTTAATCATAAAAAGGGAATTTGCCAGATCGAGTTATTTTAGCCTCTATTTTATTCCTTACTTCACAGAGAATTGCACTTAATCTGTAAATGAGTTCTGATGTTATGAGGATTGAATATTGCAGATTGGTATTATTAAACTTATTAAAAGAGAGGGAAGGATTTTCTTTTAGAATACTACACAGTCTGAGCAGCATCTCTCACTTAATAGGCATAAAGAACCCTTATTAAGAAATTTTCTGCTTAGAAATGTTTCTGAATTTAATGGTTCCATTAAATAATTCAAAATTAATATAGGTGCACAGCATCTCTCCTCCACAGCCTTACTAAAATTACAGCTGCCTGATTATCCTCCTCACTGTTACTTCGCCAGCTGGAAGGTAAGACTCATCCTTGGATTAGACCAGCTAATTCCTTGACTTGCATTAGGTTAATAGGATAGACTCTAACGTTTGACTAATTCATGCCAAAATTATTAATCATGACTTTGATAAATCCTAACCCTTAATGAGATCACTCTTGGCCAGTGGCATTCCAATGCAAAATATTGTCAGCAGGTTAGCTGGTCATTGAACCTTCAACTACATATCCCCATACAAATATTAGGAAGAACTGTCATCTTTAAGGGACCTCAAGAATTAAACATTTTAGGACTTAACTGAATGTGCTACTTAGTGCTTTTGCTCAAGGACATAGTAATCAACAACATATTCTTAAATACCTACCATATGCCACTGCTCTCAGAAATACTTTCAGTCTTGAACTAAGGAGGCAGGTGATACATGCTTTCATTTAAAAATTAACTGTACAGTAACAGTGTTAACTATATTGCATGCTGCATAAAGGAAGTAGCATGAAAACCTATACTGTCATATGTGAAAAAAAATAGCTATTGTCATTACATTGAGAAAAGGGGATCCTGCAGGGGTGCTGTGCAAAGGCCTGGAGGGGTGGGCTAGGGAAGATATACATATGACTAATCTGGGATCATACGTATCTGTAAACAACAAAACTCTGTAAAAGTAAACAGTAAAATAAAAATTTAAAAAGATAAAATAAATTAACTGTACAGTAACAGTATTAACTATATTGCATAGATGTGCAATGACTGTCCAAATGGGAAAGATAGAAGAGTGCCATGTGAAGCCACTGTGTGACCTCTGGTGCTGCTTAAACATTTATGGTGATAGATGGTTCTTTGCTCGCTTGCATGTAATGGAGCACCATGTTGGACTGGAAGCTTCATGAAGAAAGGGCCCATATTTGTGCTATTACCCCATCTGTTCTATTCACCTGGCCTGGAACTAGTAATCAGTAAAAGACTGTCACATGGATGAAGTGCCACAGAGAAAGTAAATATTGAAGGATGGACCCAGTGTTAATATACATGGAACTTTAATGGCAGGATGAACTTAGGTAAAATAGGAAGCAAGGATTAGCATGGCAAATATAACCCATTATTTTCTCAGCAAACATTTGCAGCTCCCTCGCGTGTGCTAGATAGACACATTGTGTTGGTAGTATAGTACCTTCGCCAGCTCCTTGGATTAGACCAGCTAATTCCTTGACTTGCATTAGGTTAATAGGATAGACTCTAACGTTTGACTAATTCATGCCAAAATTATTAATCATGACTTTGATAAATCCTAACCCTTAATGAGATCACTCTTGGCCAGTGGCATTCCAATGCAAAATATTGTCAGCAGGTTAGCTGGTCATTGAACCTTCAACTACATATCCCCATACAAATATTAGGAAGAACTGTCATCTTTAAGGGACCTCAAGAATTAAACATTTTAGGACTTAACTGAATGTGCTACTTAGTGCTTTTGCTCAAGGACATAGTAATCAACAACATATTCTTAAATACCTACCATATGCCACTGCTCTCAGAAATACTTTCAGTCTTGAACTAAGGAGGCAGGTGATACATGCTTTCATTTAAAAATTAACTGTACAGTAACAGTGTTAACTATATTGCATGCTGCATAAAGGAAGTAGCATGAAAACCTATACTGTCATATGTGAAAAAAAATAGCTATTGTCATTACATTGAGAAAAGGGGATCCTGCAGGGTGCTGTGCAAAGGCCTGGAGGGGTGGGCTAGGGAAGATATACATATGACTAATCTGGGATCATACGTATCTGTAAACAACAAAACTCTGTAAAAGTAAACAGTAAAATAAAAATTTAAAAAGATAAAATAAATTAACTGTACAGTAACAGTATTAACTATATTGCATAGATGTGCAATGACTGTCCAAATGGGAAAGATAGAAGAGTGCCATGTGAAGCCACTGTGTGACCTCTGGTGCTGCTTAAACATTTATGGTGATAGATGGTTCTTTGCTCGCTTGCATGTAATGGAGCACCATGTTGGACTGGAAGCTTCATGAAGAAAGGGCCCATATTTGTGCTATTACCCCATCTGTTCTATTCACCTGGCCTGGAACTAGTAATCAGTAAAAGACTGTCACATGGATGAAGTGCCACAGAGAAAGTAAATATTGAAGGATGGACCCAGTGTTAATATACATGGAACTTTAATGGCAGGATGAACTTAGGTAAAATAGGAAGCAAGGATTAGCATGGCAAATATAACCCATTATTTTCTCAGCAAACATTTGCAGCTCCCTCGCCGTGTGCTAGATAGACACATTGTGTTGGTAGTATAGTACCAAGGGTAAGATAAACCATTCCTGTAGACAGAGGAGATATTTTGAGACCAGCCTGGATGGTGTGAGGTGGGCTAGGGCTGACTAGGAGAAATGGTCAGAGCTTCAGGAATAGAGTTCATTGGGTGGGAAGAGCCTTGAGAATTTTGTTCTGACAACAGTGAAAACCAGAAAAAGATTTAAGGTTGAAAAGTCATTTGAAAGGTCCCAGGAGTTCTTATGTTATCCTTGTTAAGAGACAGTTCATCACTGATGGATGCCAGGATGCACACACTTAAGAATTGCTATCGCAGGCTTCCCTAGTGCCTCAGTGATAAGGAATCCACCTGCCAATGCAGGAGGCACAGGTTCAGTCCCTGACCTGTGAAGATTCAATATGCCGTGGAGTAACTAAGTTCATTCTCCACTACTATTGAGCCTGCACTCTAAAGCCTGGGAATTGTAATTACTGAGCCGAAGAACTACAACTACTTAAGCTCCCATGCCCTAGAGTCTTGCTTGATGGCAAGAGAAGCCACCTTGAAGACCCAGCACAGTCAAAAAAAGATAAGTAAAATAATAATAAAAAGAAACTAGAATGGCTATCTCAAATCTTTCAGTGAGATGTATAGTCACACAGTCAATTTTCAGGGCTGGATTATATTTGCACATTTTATTTCACTTTTACTTAACAGTATATTAATATTAAAAATGATTTGTCATGTTTTTGTAATTTTAACTTATTTATTTAATGATGATATTTCTAAGAAGCTGCGGTGCATTGTTAAAATGTGGTTTTAATATATTCATAGTCAAAATTCTTTTCCATCAGACTACACTTTCATTTCATGATATAATTCAATGGGATAATGAAACCTTCGTCATGGAGCAAGCTATGCTTGCATTCATTGGCTCCTTTGCATTTATGGGAAGTCAGACAGTTGTAACAGCTAACATCAGTAACTAAACCACCTCTTCCCTGTGACATTTTCTATGAAGCATACAATGAATGTTGCATTTTGTATAGGAGCTGGATTTTAGTAATGTATGTTCTGATTGCAGTGCAGGGGCGCCGGTTCGATCCCTGGCCTGGAAAGATCCCATATGCTGTGGAGGGGCTGAACTGATGTGTCCACAAGTACCGAGTCAAGACTCTGGAGCACATGTGCCCAGAGCCAGTGCTCTGCGGCAAGAGAGGCCACTGTGATGGGAGGCCCACACAGGCCAAAGAACAAAGATAAATAAAATGAAAGATCAATATAAACAGCCCAAAAAAAAAAAAAATCCATCAGGCAGATTACATGAAGAGGGTATATAGGTGTATGTGTGTATTTGTAATATATATATACATATATATTATACCTTTATAGTATATAATTTATATATGTATTCACATGGGGAAAATTCTCAAATAACAGACCCTCAAATGTTAACAGAAGTTGTCTCTGTTTAGTGGAATTTCAGGTGACATAAATCCTTTTCTTCCTTTTGCTTCTCAGCATTCTCTTACTTTGTGTGTAGTAATCATAGAGAAATAGTTGAACAGGAAGGAGAAGAAAGTGAGTGTGGAGGAAAATTGCTTGAGAAGGTGTCCTCTCTGATCAGACCAGGAATGTAGGGGCAGGTTTTGAAGTCTTACTAACAAATAATGTTCCAATTGAGAAGACATGTCTTTCCATTGGGAGAAAAGAGAGTAAGGTGGACAAAAACGTTAGGCATGGCGTGGCCTCTGAAATGCTGATGTGTAAAAGGCTTGTTTTTAGAAACTCTGGAGGCAAACCATATGGAAGGCTTTTTCTCCTTTTTCCACAGGTTCTTTCTTGGGTTGAGACATCTACGTGTGTACTCTACATCAATCACTAGGCATTAGGCCTATTACAGATCCATCTATCTCTCTATCCTTAATCTTACTATGTCAACAAAGCTGGTGGCATCTAAGTAGGCTGACATCACCTAAAGTAATAAAAATTAATTTACTAAGTCATAAAATAACTCTAAAATCACCTTTATACAAGATATACAAGATTATACAAGAGCCAGACATTATTCTTGGGCTGAGCGTCTTTGAGAAGTCTGACTAAGCCAGACCCCTTCTTGTGTCTCTGGACTTAAGATTGAGGCAGGCAGGGGCCAAGAAAGAGCTGGCCCAGAACAACAAGTCCCACAGGCCCTGTGGAGCTCAGTGAGGGCTCTTGCCCATGCCCTCCAGTCTGAAGCTGAAGGGCAGAGACGAAATCTCATCTTGGAGGAGTTCCCAAGTCAAGTTGGCATATCCTAAAACAGGTTATGGAAACAAGGACCTGGTCCTTGGAGCCAAGAGATGGAGCCCAAACAGACTGGCTTGAATGTGGGGCAGAGGAAAAGAGTTCCCTGGAAAAAGAGGTGGAAGACAGAGAGTGACAGTGAATGAGGCAAAATGGCCATGTCTCTGCATTTGTGCCTGGCTTTGAGCTAGAGAAGGTTCCCAACAGCACTACACGAAAAAAATGTGGGAAACACCCATTAACAGGAATGAACAAGTTAACTGGGAGCAGTGGCTCAAATCATCATGGAAAGTTAATAAAAGCAGAGCAACGTGTGTCAACATAGGAAATGAAGAAGAATAGCAAAAAGAAAGAAAGAAAAGAAAAGAAAAACCTGCCTTTAAAGGAACACGTAGTAACAATCAGTTCTTTCTTTCTCATTTCTTTCATAATTTGTTTGCTGATATATCAGTTGATGTGTCTTTCAGTTGAAGGTGACACGTCTTTTTGTAAGGGTAAGAGGCAGAAAAGTTTCAGCTGCCAAAATAAAAGAGAAACTGGAAAGAACTTAACTTCTGAATCAGGTCACTCTTGCCAGCAGCAACCTTTGAGGAGGGTGAGGTTGTGCATTTTGTTTTCCAGTTTTTTTTCCTTAAATCAATGGCCATGGACTTCAGGCCAGTCTTGCCCTTTTAGTTCCTAAATGACTCTGCCAAATCCCTTAGAATTGCATTCTGCAGCATCCAGCAGACCTGAGTTGGCTGTTTCTCCTTCTCTGGAATGACTGTACATCACCTAAAGTAATAAAATTAATTTACTAAGTCATAAAATAACTCTAAAATCACCTTTATACAAGATATACAAGATTATACAAGAGCCAGACATTATTCTTGGGCTGAGCGTCTTTGAGAAGTCTGACTAAGCCAGACCCCTTCTTGTGTCTCTGGACTTAAGATTGAGGCAGGCAGGGGCCAAGAAAGAGCTGGCCCAGAACAACAAGTCCCACAGGCCCTGTGGAGCTCAGTGAGGGCTCTTGCCCATGCCCTCCAGTCTGAAGCTGAAGGGCAGAGACGAAATCTCATCTTGGAGGAGTTCCCAAGTCAAGTTGGCATATCCTAAAACAGGTTATGGAAACAAGGACCTGGTCCTTGGAGCCAAGAGATGGAGCCCAAACAGACTGGCTTGAATGTGGGGCAGAGGAAAAGAGTTCCCTGGAAAAAGAGGTGGAAGACAGAGAGTGACAGTGAATGAGGCAAAATGGCCATGTCTCTGCATTTGTGCCTGGCTTTGAGCTAGAGAAGGTTCCCAACAGCACTACACGAAAAAAATGTGGGAAACACCCATTAACAGGAATGAACAAGTTAACTGGGAGCAGTGGCTCAAATCATCATGGAAAGTTAATAAAAGCAGAGCAACGTGTGTCAACATAGGAAATGAAGAAGAATAGCAAAAAGAAAGAAAGAAAAGAAAAGAAAAACCTGCCTTTAAAGGAACACGTAGTAACAATCAGTTCTTTCTTTCTCATTTCTTTCATAATTTGTTTGCTGATATATCAGTTGATGTGTCTTTCAGTTGAAGGTGACACGTCTTTTTGTAAGGGTAAGAGGCAGAAAAGTTTCAGCTGCCAAAAATAAAAGAGAAACTGGAAAGAACTTAACTTCTGAATCAGGTCACTCTTGCCAGCAGCAACCTTTGAGGAGGGTGAGGTTGTGCATTTTGTTTTCCAGTTTTTTTTCCTTAAATCAATGGCCATGGACTTCAGGCCAGTCTTGCCCTTTTAGTTCCTAAATGACTCTGCCAAATCCCTTAGAATTGCATTCTGCAGCATCCAGCAGACCTGAGTTGGCTGTTTCTCCTTCTCTGGAATGACTGTCCCTAGGGAACCACATCAAAGCTAAGGAATAGGAAAGACAGGTGATGAATGGATCCTGTGGCTAAAATAAGAGTTTTGTTTTGTCTGCTTACCACCTTACCATGACAGTGAAGGATGTCTAGGTTGTAAGAGGCCCTCATAAAGATGCATCCACCCCTGAAAGATATGGAATTTTATCAGCCAGCATCTATGTGAACATCCATAGAGATTAAGACCTTGATAAATAAACCCAGATGGGATGGAGGGTGGAGAAGGGAGAAGAGGGATAGGAAACAGAACAAGGAAGAAGCAGGGTAAAAAGTGTCTGCCCAAGAGTGGGAAGAAGGCATGCTTCACCACCTGTCAGGTTTTTTCAAGGCTCATTTTCTGGAAGCCATCTTAAGAATAGTCACAACAAAAACAAGAACCAGCCAAGCCAAATTAAATTGGTGCAGCCACTGAAGGAAACAGTTCCTCAGAAAGCTAAAACCAGAAAACTAAAATTAGAATTACTATATGATCCAGCAATCCCACTCATGGGTGTATATCCGGACAAAACTATAATTCAGAACAGCTACATGCACCCCCATATTCCTGGCAGTACTATTCACAATAATCCAAGACATGGAAGCAACCTAAATATCCATCAACAAATGAACGGATAAAGAAAATGTGGTACATATATACAATGGAATACTACTCAGTCATAAAAAGAACAAAGTAGTACCATTTCCAGCAACATGGATGAAACTAGAGATTGTCATAATAAGTCAGAATGAAAAAGACAGATATCACATATCACTTATATGTGGAATGTAAAATATGACACAGATAAGCCTATCTAGGAAACAGAAGCAGACTCACAGACATAGAAAACATATTTAGGTATGCCAGGGGGGATGGATGGAGTGGAATTGGGGTTAGCAGATACAAGTTTTTATACATAAAATGCATAAACAACAGAGAACCATATTCAATACCCTATGGTAAGCCATAGTGGAAAAGAATGTTTAAAAAGGATGGTTATATATACATATATATAACTGAATCACTTCACTGTACAGCAGAAAGTAACACATTAGAAACCAATTGTGCTTCAATTAAAACAGATTAAAACTAAAAAAAAAAAAAAAAAAAAAAAACAAGAAAACAAAAAAAAAAAAACCCACCCAAGCTAGAAAAGAAAAAAGAAATTCTAAACCTCGCAGCCTAAGTATCAGAAACTTTCTGCTTATCCACAAAATTAAAGCGACAGTAAATTTGTTCCATTTTTCATAGACTCCTTTCCTGAATCAGAAGTCATTTATGCTTCCATAAAAATATTAATATTTTCCTCAGGACAAGTCAAGTCCTGTCTGTCCCCCTGGAGCAGAAAGGGATTCTGGCAGGGAAAGCTGATGGAAGACTCCAGTGGGCCTCAGGACCAGCAGGAGCTATCCGATATGAGGAGGGACCTCTTGCTGCTGAGGGAAATGCGGGGAGAGTGGGGTGGTCCCCACAGGCAGGGGCCCTGCCGGAGCAGGGCAGACTGAGGAGAGCTTGACTGTGGGAGAAAACTGTTCAGAGCCCCAGGAGATGGACTTAATCGTCCCTCTTCATAGCCCACCCTGATGGTGAGAACAGTTTCAAAGGGCCGCCTGAAGGGAAGGAAGCAGTGACTTTCCATCAATCCCCAGTGACCCCGCAGCAGGACAGCGGGGGGGAGAAATGCCCCAGCCACATGCCTCCCCTCCCTCCATCTCCTACCAGGGCTCCCTGCAGGCCAAAGTCATCCTACAGGTCAGAGGGCAAGAGAGCCTCTCGAAGCAGTCCAGATCGCCCAGGGCAGGAAGCTTCACTTTAGCTGTTCTAGAAGTGTGCTGCTCACAGCCATTTCAGCCCCTCTTGTTAAACAACTCAAGTGCTATGGTTAGAGGGGGAAAATAGTTTGTTTTTCATATTGACATAACTTACTAAATGTTTAGTACAGCTTTGCTCTGACTTGTAAAACCCTGGTGTTTTAAAAGACACAATTAGGTAAGTTTATTACCCCCAAAACAATAAATCTTTACTTTTTCAAAATGAAGTTTCTTTAAAAGATATCTCCCAGAGTGAGTGGAACTAAGGACTTATTTAGAAACTGTGATGATCCCTGGGGAAGAAAATTTAAGATATTTATTTAAGATATTTCACCTAATGCAAGCGATGAAGCAATGTTTGAAATTTATTCTTGCCAGCATGTTATTTAATAGAATCTAAATCCATGCACACTACTGCTTGTATTGTAGCTGATAGCACCCTTCCTATGACTTCAATTTGGGTGATTTCTTTAATGGCGGATTATGCAGTCACTATACATTCTCAACAGTCTCTTGACTGAGCCAAAATTTTACATTTTGGAAACCTCCACGAATCAGTTTTTCTTAGTGAGATTCTGTACCACTAGCTCATAGGAAATTCAGCAGTGGCATCTGAAATAAAGAAAAGCTGGACTATTAATAAAACAAGATCTTTCTATGTAGATTATGGATAATAGAACAAGTGGTCAGGTGGAAATGCTGATACACTCTCCATCTATGTTTGACAGTCATCCACAGGATTCCTTGGGTCACAGTTCCTCACTTTCTTTCTACAAGAGAAATCTGTAAAACTGAGTATTAGTCAAACTAATATAGACTTTGCTACAAAACCCTGCCGGAGCAGGGCAGACTGAGGAGAGCTTGACTGTGGGAGAAAACTGTTCAGAGCCCCAGGAGATGGACTTAATCGTCCCTCTTCATAGCCCACCCTGATGGTGAGAACAGTTTCAAAGGGCCGCCTGAAGGGAAGGAAGCAGTGACTTTCCATCAATCCCCAGTGACCCCGCAGCAGGACAGCGGGGAGAAATGCCCCAGCCACATGCCTCCCCTCCCTCCATCTCCTACCAGGGCTCCCTGCAGGCCAAAGTCATCCTACAGGTCAGAGGGCAAGAGAGCCTCTCGAAGCAGTCCAGATCGCCCAGGGCAGGAAGCTTCACTTTAGCTGTTCTAGAAGTGTGCTGCTCACAGCCATTTCAGCCCCTCTTGTTAAACAACTCAAGTGCTATGGTTAGAGGGGGAAAATAGTTTGTTTTTCATATTGACATAACTTACTAAATGTTTAGTACAGCTTTGCTCTGACTTGTAAAACCCTGGTGTTTTAAAAGACACAATTAGGTAAGTTTATTACCCCCAAAACAATAAATCTTTACTTTTTCAAAATGAAGTTTCTTTAAAAGATATCTCCCAGAGTGAGTGGAACTAAGGACTTATTTAGAAACTGTGATGATCCCTGGGGAAGAAAATTTAAGATATTTATTTAAGATATTTCACCTAATGCAAGCGATGAAGCAATGTTTGAAATTTATTCTTGCCAGCATGTTATTTAATAGAATCTAAATCCATGCACACTACTGCTTGTATTGTAGCTGATAGCACCCTTCCTATGACTTCAATTTGGGTGATTTCTTTAATGGCGGATTATGCAGTCACTATACATTCTCAACAGTCTCTTGACTGAGCCAAAATTTTACATTTTGGAAACCTCCACGAATCAGTTTTTCTTAGTGAGATTCTGTACCACTAGCTCATAGGAAATTCAGCAGTGGCATCTGAAATAAAGAAAAGCTGGACTATCTAATAAAACAAGATTTTTCTATGTAGATTATGGATAATAGAACAAGTGGTCAGGTGGAAATGCTGATACACTCTCCATCTATGTTTGACAGTCATCCACAGTATTCCTTGGGTCACAGTTCCTCACTTTCTTTCTACAAGAGAAATCTGTAAAACTGAGTATTAGTCAAACTAATATGAGACTGGTTAGCTACAAAACTGCTGCAGGAAATCATCCTCAATAGGAGACCTGTAATCAGTGATTAATTTATCACCATCTGCTAGAAGTGGTTTCTTAGTCAGATTTCTTAGGCATCATTCAGTGAGGAATTTTCAGTGAAGCACTTGAGAAAGAGACTTTTCTGTATGTCTGCCATCATCCAGAGCTTCATGACGGTCCTGCTTTCCATGGTTTGAGGTGTGGTCTCCTGATTCACTGGCAGTCTTACTAAGATATGAACAAAGGAAAAACTTGTGGGCTGATACTGAAGACCTATACCAACATTATATATCAAGTGAGGAAAAGTCGAATTGGAACTTGCCGCATCATTTTGTCAAATCTGCAGTGTGTGCAATCCCTGATGTAGCCGCAGCATAAATAAAAGAAGCTCCTCCAAAGTCCCAGGGTTACTTAATTCTGTCATTATTTTTCCAGAAAGGGCAACCATTGCTCACCCTTTTCATTGCTTCTCTTGGAATGAAATATTTTGATTATTTTCAGTTTAAAATACTATCTCATTTCCACTGTAATGTCTTTTTTCTTTTTTATGATTAATTTTATTGGAGTATAGTTGCTTTACAATGTCATGTTAGTTTCTACTGTACAGCAAAATGAATCAGCCATACATATACATAGGTCCCCTCCCTTTGAACTTCCTTCCCATTTAGGTCATCACAGGGACCTAAGAAGAATTTCCTGTGCTGTAAAGTGTGTTCTCATTAGTTGTCTATTTTATGCATAGTATCAATAGGGTATATGTGTCCATCTCAGTCTTTCAGTTCCTCCCACCTTATTTTCCCTCTTTGAATTTATATATTTGTTCTCTATATCTGTGTCTCTATTTCTGCTTTGTAGATAAGTGAGATTCTGTACCACTAGCTCATAGGAAATTCAGCAGTGGCATCTGAAATAAAGAAAAGCTGGACTATTAATAAAACAAGATCTTTCTATGTAGATTATGGATAATAGAACAAGTGGTCAGGTGGAAATGCTGATACACTCTCCATCTATGTTTGACAGTCATCCACAGGATTCCTTGGGTCACAGTTCCTCACTTTCTTTCTACAAGAGAAATCTGTAAAACTGAGTATTAGTCAAACTAATATGAGACTGGTTAGCTACAAAACTGCTGCAGGAAATCATCCTCAATAGGAGACCTGTAATCAGTGATTAATTTATCACCATCTGCTAGAAGTGGTTTCTTAGTCAGATTTCTTAGGCATCATTCAGTGAGGAATTTTCAGTGAAGCACTTGAGAAAGAGACTTTTCTGTATGTCTGCCATCATCCAGAGCTTCATGACGGTCCTGCTTTCCATGGTTTGAGGTGTGGTCTCCTGATTCACTGGCAGTCTTACTAAGATATGAACAAAGGAAAAACTTGTGGGCTGATACTGAAGACCTATACCAACATTATATATCAAGTGAGGAAAAGTCGAATTGGAACTTGCCGCATCATTTTGTCAAATCTGCAGTGTGTGCAATCCCTGATGTAGCCGCAGCATAAATAAAAGAAGCTCCTCCAAAGTCCCAGGGTTACTTAATTCTGTCATTATTTTTCCAGAAAGGGCAACCATTGCTCACCCTTTTCATTGCTTCTCTTGGAATGAAATATTTTGATTATTTTCAGTTTAAAATACTATCTCATTTCCACTGTAATGTCTTTTTTCTTTTTTATGATTAATTTTATTGGAGTATAGTTGCTTTACAATGTCATGTTAGTTTCTACTGTACAGCAAAATGAATCAGCCATACATATACATAGGTCCCCTCCCTTTTGAACTTCCTTCCCATTTAGGTCATCACAGGGACCTAAGAAGAATTTCCTGTGCTGTAAAGTGTGTTCTCATTAGTTGTCTATTTTATGCATAGTATCAATAGGGTATATGTGTCCATCTCAGTCTTTCAGTTCCTCCCACCTTATTTTCCCTCTTTGAATTTATATATTTGTTCTCTATATCTGTGTCTCTATTTCTGCTTTGTAGATAAGATCTTCTATACCATTCTTCTAGATCGCACATATAGCATTAGTATGCAAAATTTGTTTTCCTCTTTCTGACTTACTTCATTTTGTATTAACAGTCTCTAAGTGCATCCAGATCTCTACCAATGACCCAAATTTGTTTCTTTTTATGACTGAGTAATATTCCTTTGTATATATGTACCACACCTTCTTTTTCCATTTCTCTGTTGATGGACATTTAGGTTACTCCCATGTCCAGATTATTGTAAACAGTGCTGCTATGAACATTGAGGTTCATGTCATTTCCTCTTAGACCATAGGTTTATTAAAAATGAATATTTAGTCTATATTTGAAGATTTTCTAGTTGCTTCTCTGATCCTGGTTCCTAACTTAATTCTATCAAATGGTTCTAGTACAATACTTCTACATAGTAAGCAAGCAGTAAATATTTGATGTAGACATGAGTGAATGAATGAACTTCTCAGTAATGTGAGGGCCAGAGAAACTGGAAGTTTAATAGATTAGGAAACTTTAGTATTTGAAGAGTGTTAGGAAGTTAATGAAGACTTTCTCTGATATTATAGTGGATGTCTGTGATTCAACATGCATGTAAGATTTCAGGAACACATATGCTTCATGCAGGCAAATAGATCCCCAGGTAACACTTACCATGTTTCTGACCCTTTGCCTTACAAATTCCTCTCTGATAGTGAAATGTTGAACAGAACTAAAAGGAGGCACAGCTCTCACTCCCTCAGTTTATGTTCACATTCGTAGAAGCCCTTTTCCTACATGGCCTCAGGCACAGTTCACTTCATCATCATCTCATATCCTGGCTCCCTTTTCATCTATCATTTTGCCAGATCCCTATCTGGCACCCAAAGGCTACAGCAAAATGAATCAGCCATTATACTATCCTTTTCTCCTATTTAGGTCATCACAGGGACCTAAGAAGAATTTCCTGTGCTGTAAAGTGTGTTCTCATTAGTTGTCTATTTTATGCATAGTATCAATAGGGTATATGTGTCCATCTCAGTCTTTCAGTTCCTCCCACCTTATTTTCCCTCTTTGAATTTATATATTTGTTCTCTATATCTGTGTCTCTATTTCTGCTTTGTAGATAAGATCTTCTATACCATTCTTCTAGATCGCACATATAGCATTAGTATGCAAAATTTGTTTTCCTCTTTCTGACTTACTTCATTTTGTATTAACAGTCTCTAAGTGCATCCAGATCTCTACCAATGACCCAAATTTGTTTCTTTTTATGACTGAGTAATATTCCTTTGTATATATGTACCACACCTTCTTTTTCCATTTCTCTGTTGATGGACATTTAGGTTACTCCCATGTCCAGATTATTGTAAACAGTGCTGCTATGAACATTGAGGTTCATGTCATTTCCTCTTAGACCATAGGTTTATTAAAAATGAATATTTAGTCTATATTTGAAGATTTTCTAGTTGCTTCTCTGATCCTGGTTCCTAACTTAATTCTATCAAATGGTTCTAGTACAATACTTCTACATAGTAAGCAAGCAGTAAATATTTGATGTAGACATGAGTGAATGAATGAACTTCTCAGTAATGTGAGGGCCAGAGAAACTGGAAGTTTAATAGATTAGGAAACTTTAGTATTTGAAGAGTGTTAGGAAGTTAATGAAGACTTTCTCTGATATTATAGTGGATGTCTGTGATTCAACATGCATGTAAGATTTCAGGAACACATATGCTTCATGCAGGCAAATAGATCCCCAGGTAACACTTACCATGTTTCTGACCCTTTGCCTTACAAATTCCTCTCTGATAGTGAAATGTTGAACAGAACTAAAAGGAGGCACAGCTCTCACTCCCTCAGTTTATGTTCACATTCGTAGAAGCCCTTTTCCTACATGGCCTCAGGCACAGTTCACTTCATCATCATCTCATATCCTGGCTCCTCCTCAGGATATGGGGTTCATCTGGATCTGTTGAGTCCTGGTGTTTGGTCAAAACAGATTCCACATTATTCTGGCAGGCTTTCCAAAAGGCTCGAGGCTTTTTTGCCTGGGCAACTCGCATAAGTCCAGAGGACTCCTAACTGTAGAGGAAAGTCCAATCCAACAAGACCCACTGGCAGAAAATAAAAATATGGTCACTTAAGATGTCCATTGAAATATATCAATGCACTGTCTTCCCCCTCACATGGCAATGAGTCTTACAAATGTGAACTCAATTCCAAGCTGTCAAAATGGAAGTAGAGTAGAGAAAGTGATCCGTGAACACAGAGACCAGGCACAGAGAAGCAGAACCTGAATCCAGTCCTTACAATCAGTGTTAGTGTGCTCTTCACCTTGGGCACATGCTCCCCTATTGGACCTCTCTTTCAACATCTGAAATACACAACATCTATACCACTCACCTCTGAGATCCCTGTCAACTCTGTACTGTTTTTATTTGAGAAGCATTGTCTTCTGAAACCGCAGTCCCCACCAAGAATCTCTTCAAAAGGTTGAATATGTAATTACATACTTAGTATTCTCACAGAGCTTTGTAAGACAGGCATCTGGTAAAATTCATTTTTATGCTACTTTCGTATTCCTGCTTATTTTGAATAGAAAAATCCTTGCATACACTTGTTCAAAACATGGATGAAAGTAGGAAGAAAAATTAACTTAGAGGCCAACAGGCTCCTTTGATTGAAGACAAGGTTGGGACCAATGATGTGGGCTATTTAAGCTTTGTGGTTGATTTACAGGGGCTAGTCTTGAGTTTCAGATCTTTTATGATCTATCAGACACGTAAAACAAGGTTGAAATTTATGCAACAGTGATGCTGGGATAGATTTTATTTTGTGTTACTCTTATGTTATAACCAGAACTTTTTTTTTTTAACCACAGTCACTAACAAGTCTTTTGTTATTGGGAAATTTAAAAGGTTGGATCAGTGTTAGAATTAGATGCCCAGAATTTTTCTTTACACAGAATACTCAGTGGATAAATGACAGCCATTTATTGTGACCATGCCTCTCACCCACAGAAGAATATGATTAGGTGCTAACCACAGCAGCTAAAGGGCTTTAAAGCCATGGAAAATTGGCTTTAGAAAGTATTATCTGGCAGACATCAAGCTTCTCCTTTCTCACAAGACTTTTGGAGCAGGACTAGGATCAACAGCGTTTAAAGACTCACAAGGAAAAGAATCTGTCACTTGCAGAATTACTTTCTGTGCAAGCTGGATTTTCCAGCACAGCTCTGGGCTGCCAGGGGTGCTGGTTCTAGCTAGATCTTCTTTAGCCAAGTCAAAAGGACAGATAATCTCAAATCAGCAACACCTTTCAGAAAACTAAAAGGAGCTTGCCTCTTGCAGTAAGGAGCTTCCCCAACAAGACACATTTAATGTGTCTTCTGACTCACACTGCAGGCATATATCTTCAGGACGAAGCATTTTGCAAGCTGGATACCATTCAGCCAGTTCTTTCCATTTTCCACTTCACTTTGCTTCCATAATTATGGCCACAGTTTTGGAAATAAAGTCCTATGGATGAGTTCTGACTTTCAGGCATCAGAATACCTCTTCAGGATGCAGTACTTGATTCTTTTGTGGAACAGTGGTCCTGCAGAGGTCCCTTCCCAAGAACTTATCTGTGGGAGTGATGAACGAGCATCTAAGCTGTCCAATCCAACTCTTTGCAACCATCATCAGGCCTTCATGGGAGCAACTGCGTTCAGAGCTGGAATCAGCTCAGTCATAAGGGACGAGAAGGAGGACACCAGGCTCCTTTGATTGAAGACAAGGTTGGGACCAATGATGTGGGCTATTTAAGCTTTGTGGTTGATTTACAGGGGCTAGTCTTGAGTTTCAGATCTTTTATGATCTATCAGACACGTAAAACAAGGTTGAAATTTATGCAACAGTGATGCTGGGATAGATTTTATTTTGTGTTACTCTTATGTTATAACCAGAACTTTTTTTTTTTAACCACAGTCACTAACAAGTCTTTTGTTATTGGGAAATTTAAAAGGTTGGATCAGTGTTAGAATTAGATGCCCAGAATTTTTCTTTACACAGAATACTCAGTGGATAAATGACAGCCATTTATTGTGACCATGCCTCTCACCCACAGAAGAATATGATTAGGTGCTAACCACAGCAGCTAAAGGGCTTTAAAGCCATGGAAAATTGGCTTTAGAAAGTATTATCTGGCAGACATCAAGCTTCTCCTTTCTCACAAGACTTTTGGAGCAGGACTAGGATCAACAGCGTTTAAAGACTCACAAGGAAAAGAATCTGTCACTTGCAGAATTACTTTCTGTGCAAGCTGGATTTTCCAGCACAGCTCTGGGCTGCCAGGGGTGCTGGTTCTAGCTAGATCTTCTTTAGCCAAGTCAAAAGGACAGATAATCTCAAATCAGCAACACCTTTCAGAAAACTAAAAGGAGCTTGCCTCTTGCAGTAAGGAGCTTCCCCAACAAGACACATTTAATGTGTCTTCTGACTCACACTGCAGGCATATATCTTCAGGACGAAGCATTTTGCAAGCTGGATACCATTCAGCCAGTTCTTTCCATTTTCCACTTCACTTTGCTTCCATAATTATGGCCACAGTTTTGGAAATAAAGTCCTATGGATGAGTTCTGACTTTCAGGCATCAGAATACCTCTTCAGGATGCAGTACTTGATTCTTTTGTGGAACAGTGGTCCTGCAGAGGTCCCTTCCCAAGAACTTATCTGTGGGAGTGATGAACGAGCATCTAAGCTGTCCAATCCAACTCTTTGCAACCATCATCAGGCCTTCATGGGAGCAACTGCGTTCAGAGCTGGAATCAGCTCAGTCATAAGGGACGAGAAGGAGGACACCAGGCCCTCCAAGAGTTCAGGGTGACACAGGTAGCTGACCATGAAGCCAGTATAGAAATTTTGGTTGTTCTCTTGCTGTATCCTTGTATCTGACTTCTGCTGGCAATGAGGGCCATATAACCCATAGCCTTGGAAGAAAGACCTTTGTAGAGAGGAATAGGCAAACCATTTTTGTAATGGGCCAGGTAGTAATTTTTTTTTCAGGTCAAATTGTCTCTGTTACAGTGATCAAACTCTGCCATGTGGCATAAAGACAGCCATGACAGTAGTGTTCTCATAAAACTTTGCTAATGAATGGTGAAATACAACCTCGATATCCTTTTCCCACATCACAAAACATGATTCCATTTTGGAGTTTTTTCACCAGCTATGTAAAGATATAAAAACATTCTTAGATCATGGTGGGCTGAATTTGGCCCAAGGACAGTGCTTGCCTATCTATTTTGTACAGTAACACATGCCGACTCGGGAAAGAACCTATATCCTTGGAAGTAGTCATCCTCTCGGGCTCCCTTCCACATTCAGAACCTCTGATCTCACTCACTTTTCCTCTGGGTGGGTACCATCACTTAGACACTAAAATGAGGTCACTTTTGCATTTTGTCTTTCAAGTGCTTTATTTAATAAAAGTCATTGGAGGTAAGACCAAAGTGACAGAGCTGACTTAGAAGAAGGACCAAGGGGAAGAATTCCTGCTGGCACAGACCCAGCCACCAATGCCAGCTATATCCTCAGTGGGCGTTGGTGGCTTGGGTTGTACTGAATTTAACACAGAGCAAAAGAGAATATGAATCTTGCTTGTTAGCATGACTTTAGTGAGAAATAGAAAAGAAGTCCCAAACGTCTTGCTAAGATCACTAACTGCCTGTTTACCATGAAAGAAAATATATGAATAACAGCCCCAGGAACTTGCCACATTCCTTGGGTCAGTAGGAGCCCTGGTGGCCCAGTGCCTGGACAGGGCTCATTTGTTTACTCACTCAACAAAACAACCAAACATCCCCTTGAAATCCAAGGGCTTCTGTCTGTCCCGCTGACACTATTTATTTGCATCAGTAGGGTGGCCTGCCCTCCGAAAACACTCTAGTTTTTTCTGGATTGAGAAGAAGCAGATGCAGGTCTGTAGTTTTTCTGACTTGGATGAGGGCACTAGGTCTGAGCTCAGAGAAGAATGCCTTATGCTCTGTTTCCTTTCTTGACTGGAGTGCCCTCAGAAGAAAAGAGCAGGCCATGAAGGTGTTCTAGAAGGCAAGAGAAGGCTGAAAGATGTCCAAGTGTTAGGTTCCCACAGTAGTAACTTCTGCCTGGAGCCACCACAGAATGAAGGGATTAGAGGTGAGCACTACAGGCTGATCCTCAGACATGATTGTATCTACTATCCAAGCCGCCCCCACTTCCGGCCTTCTCTGCTAGACCTTGGGCGAACCTCCATGACTCTCAGGATACCTTTCCCATTCCCCAGCAACTTCTGGACGTGCCCATTGGAACACACTGGTCTAGACTTCACTTCTGCATGGAAACCATTGCTGCCCTCCTCTGGATCTTCCGGGGCCTGCCTGAGAGGTCTGTCAGTATTCTGCTTTCAGATTTACAGCAACACAAATGGGGACTTTTGCCATCTTCCCAAGGAGGTCTTTCTAACCTCCTGGTTACCAGCCCAGAAGAATAAGAAGCTGAGGCTGACAAGATGAAGGTTTTAAAGTGAATATGCTGGAAAAATGTTTGGGTGAGGCACTTCAGTCATTCAGAGCTCTCTGACCAAACTGGGAGGAAGCAGAGTGGTAAGGGGACTCTAATTCTGGCTATAGGCTTCCCTAGTGGCTCAGTGCTAAAGGGTCTGCCAGCCAATATAGGAGATGCAGTTTCAATCCTTTGGTCAGGAAGATCCCCTGGAGAAGGAAATGGTAACCCAATCCTGTATTCTTGCCTGGAAAAATCCCATGAACAAAGGAACCTGGTGAACTACAATCCTTGGGGTCACAAAAGAGCTGGACATGACTTAGGAAGTAAACAACAACAACAGACCCAAGTCACAAATATCCTCCCTTCTTCCCCTGGGTACGAGGTGCTGAGGACCACTAACTTACATTGTTCCTGCAATGTTGCCACACATGCTACCTCACCAGAATCACTTATTTTGGTACAATGCTGCCTATTATATATCTATAGTAATCAAGACTTTTTTGGTTGCAAGTAATAGAGCTTAACTCAAACTGACCCAAACAAAGTTAAATGCATTTTTAAAAAGTACAATCAGCTCCATAGTCTGAAAAAGACTAGGCTGACCTTCAGACAGTTGTACCAGTATCCAATCAGCAAACCTCATCTTTCCTTCCCTTTCTCTCCTCTCTACTTTCATCTGTGTTGGTTTTATGCTCTGACAAGCTTTCTCCTTGTGAAAGGGAAGATGGGCTTGAGCCTTTCCAGACTCATAGGTCCTTGCAGCTCACTGTCTCCAAAGAAGAGAGTATCTCTCCCCGCTTCTCTTTCTGTTTCTGTGAAAAGATCCCAGTGTTCCTGCTTGAGTCTTATGCTCACCTGTGGACCTACCCATGAGCGCAGGAGGCAGGAGCCCTCTGCCTGACTTGGATGGGCCATATGCTCACCTGTTCGGTCTTAATAGAGTCATGTGGAGTGAACAAGAGGAAGTTCTGAAAATGAAAGAATGTGGGAGAGATGCAAAACTGAAAGTTGTACACTATACTAGTACATTACTCTATATTTAGTAAGGGTGTGGTTTGCATCAAGCAAATCGGAAGTGAGAAACAGCCCCACTGAGGCATCTGTAATTTTTCTGTGATATCTCAATCCACAGTCCATGTGAGAATGAAATGTTCATGTTGTTTTTGTTCAGTCGCTAAGTCGTGTCTGACCCTTTGCGATTCCATGGGCAGCAGCACACCCGGCTTCCCTGTCTCCACTGTGTCCCGAAGTTTGCTCAAGTTCATGTCCATTGAGTCTGCGATGCTATTACCAATATGTTCATCATCCAAACCAACTGAAAACAGTTACAGATAAACCTATGCCTGGAAAATCCCATAAAAAACCAAAGGAAACCTGGGGGAACTACAATCCTTGGGGTCACAAAAGAGCTGGACATGACTTAGGAAGTAAACAACAACAACAGACCCAAGTCACAAATATCCTCCCTTCTTCCCCTGGGTACGAGGTGCTGAGGACCACTAACTTACATTGTTCCTGCAATGTTGCCACACATGCTACCTCACCAGAATCACTTATTTTGGTACAATGCTGCCTATTATATATCTATAGTAATCAAGACTTTTTTGGTTGCAAGTAATAGAGCTTAACTCAAACTGACCCAAACAAAGTTAAATGCATTTTTAAAAAGTACAATCAGCTCCATAGTCTGAAAAAGACTAGGCTGACCTTCAGACAGTTGTACCAGTATCCAATCAGCAAACCTCATCTTTCCTTCCCTTTCTCTCCTCTCTACTTTCATCTGTGTTGGTTTTATGCTCTGACAAGCTTTCTCCTTGTGAAAGGGAAGATGGGCTTGAGCCTTTCCAGACTCATAGGTCCTTGCAGCTCACTGTCTCCAAAGAAGAGTATCTCTCCCGCTTCTCTTTCTGTTTCTGTGAAAAGATCCCAGTGTTCCTGCTTGAGTCTTATGCTCACCTGTGGACCTACCCATGAGCGCAGGAGGCAGGAGCCCTCTGCCTGACTTGGATGGGCCATATGCTCACCTGTTCGGTCTTAATAGAGTCATGTGGAGTGAACAAGAGGAAGTTCTGAAAATGAAAGAATGTGGGAGAGATGCAAAACTGAAAGTTGTACACTATACTAGTACATTACTCTATATTTAGTAAGGGTGTGGTTTGCATCAAGCAAATCGGAAGTGAGAAACAGCCCCACTGAGGCATCTGTAATTTTTCTGTGATATCTCAATCCACAGTCCATGTGAGAATGAAATGTTCATGTTGTTTTTGTTCAGTCGCTAAGTCGTGTCTGACCCTTTGCGATTCCATGGGCAGCAGCACACCCGGCTTCCCTGTCTCCACTGTGTCCCGAAGTTTGCTCAAGTTCATGTCCATTGAGTCTGCGATGCTATTACCAATATGTTCATCATCCAAACCAAATGAAAACAGTTACAGATAAACCTATAAATAAAATAGCAGTAAATTCCTGCTTTTCCTCCAATGTCTGCTTTTGTTCTGAAGTTCAGGCTATTTATGGACAACTGATAACTGCTTTACCCCTACCCTAAATCACTGTGTAACTGAACACATCTGACTAGTAGAAAATATTGATTCACCTTCCATATATTCTCAGTCCAAGCACCATGTTTATGTGAATTTATCCAGCTAACATACATCATCACTTCCTTGGCTAAGCTAAACAAAGAAAACAAATAAATTCCAATTGCTAAAAGAAAAATATTTCCCATTTTCAAGTTCTCTTGTCAATTCAGTGCTCTCTTGGTTTTAAAGAGTCAGCCATCCAGGCAAATGGGGTAGAAACCCTTAGGTCACACATCTTCTGAATCTCCTATTTGGATCCTGGCCTATCCAAAGGCAATATGACAGAAACTACATGGACTTTGAAGGTGAAGAGAACTCTGATCAAATTCTAGCTCTCCATTTCAGAAGCTGTGTGACCTCAAGGAAGTTATTTCAACCCTCCAAGCCTCCTGTTGAATGGAAATAATAATCGAGTTTATTATAATAGGCTCACAGGATTAGTTAGATTTAAATAACATAACATGTAAAGTGGTATGTGCTCTTTAGGGGATAGCCATCAACCATTCATTCACTCAGCGAATGTTTAATGAGTGTTTCCCATGTGCTAAGGACTATTTTTGGTGCTAGGGAAATAACAGTGAACAAAACAGAAATTAACTTTTGCCCTCCAAGGCACTTACATGCTCCGTGTATGAGATGAACTGAACAAACAGCATGTCAGTTGGTAAAAAGTGCTAAAGAAAGAAATACAAAGAAGAGAGGAGGAATGTGGTGTGTTCATGGGAAGGGAACCAGTTACACAAAGAGGTGGTCACGGACAGCCAGATGTGCCCTTAAAATTTACAGGGTTTGTGGTGGGGCCAGGTACAAATGAAGGACTTCATGTCAAATGTCCAAATATTTGATAAACCCTGAAATCAAATATCGACCATCCTCTACCTTAACCATAAACCTTCATTACATCTTAGCAGGTCATATTCAAATGTGGCATTCTCCGACCCTTCTGAGTGCTGCACTAGGGAGTAAAGAGCTCACTTGTTCCTTCTCTGCCTCCAGCAAGGCCCTGCACCATGAGGGCTCTCAAACATGTGCAAGTGGACACTCAAGCCCATGGGTTTAGGTTCTAAGCACATACCCAGTAAACAGCTGCTTCCTGGCCCTCTTCTCAGGCCTGGTTGTGTGCCCGCTGGTGGCTGTCTTGAATGTGGGCTCAAGGCCATTGGGCCAGGGGACTAACTTGGAATGTTGTCCATAAGTAGGAAGAAGGGAGTGGACTCTAGTTAGGCAATGCGCCTTACCCCTGCCTACTCTCTGCCCTCTGGGGCGGGGTGAATCAGAGCAGAGCACTATCAAGTGGGAGAGTCAGGACACTTACTCTTCTTGCCTGGGTCAAAGGACAAAACTGGTGAGGGAGTTGCTGACACATGGCAATCTGGAGCAAAGATTTCCCCCGGATTGAGGGAGTAATCCATGAAGCATATTTGAGGAAGCAGTGCTGTGGACAGCAGAAATGGCAAGTGCAAAATCCCTGAAGCAGGAGCATGCGTGGTGGGATCCAGAGCATGAGGGAGAGTGGAGGGACGAGGGGCTCAAGCAGAGGGTGGCGAACAGTGGGAGGTGACTCAGATATACCTGGAGGCCAGATCCCAAGGAACTCTGAGGTCATTAGAATAGCTTTGACTTCTATTCTGTGCAAGATGGGGATCTCCTGACTGATTTTGAATGTGCCAAGGTGCTTCAGTCATGTCTGACTCTTGTAGACCCTATGTAGCCCACCAGGCTCCTCTGTCCATGGAGTTCTCCCAGCAAGAATACTGTAGTGGGTTGCTATTCCCTTCTCCAGAGACCCAGGGATCAAACCCACATCTCCTAAGTCTCCTGGGAGAGTTCTTCACCCCAAGCACTACCAGATCAGTTAATTATATTCTCACAAATCAGCTTCATTCTGTTTCCTGGCCACACACCTCACTCAGTTTCACAAATAAGTGGATTTGATTACAACATGAATCAGGCAAGAGATTGTAAATCCATCACTAAAAGAAAAAACTGTCCCTGCCACGTCAAATGTGGCATTCTCCGACCCTTCTGAGTGCTGCACTAGGGAGTAAAGAGCTCACTTGTTCCTTCTCTGCCTCCAGCAAGGCCCTGCACCATGAGGGCTCTCAAACATGTGCAAGTGGACACTCAAGCCCATGGGTTTAGGTTCTAAGCACATACCCAGTAAACAGCTGCTTCCTGGCCCTCTTCTCAGGCCTGGTTGTGTGCCCGCTGGTGGCTGTCTTGAATGTGGGCTCAAGGCCATTGGGCCAGGGGACTAACTTGGAATGTTGTCCATAAGTAGGAAGAAGGGAGTGGACTCTAGTTAGGCAATGCGCCTTACCCCTGCCTACTCTCTGCCCTCTGGGGCGGGGTGAATCAGAGCAGAGCACTATCAAGTGGGAGAGTCAGGACACTTACTCTTCTTGCCTGGGTCAAAGGACAAAACTGGTGAGGGAGTTGCTGACACATGGCAATCTGGAGCAAAGATTTCCCCCGGATTGAGGGAGTAATCCATGAAGCATATTTGAGGAAGCAGTGCTGTGGACAGCAGAAATGGCAAGTGCAAAATCCCTGAAGCAGGAGCATGCGTGGTGGGATCCAGAGCATGAGGGAGAGTGGAGGGACGAGGGGCTCAAGCAGAGGGTGGCGAACAGTGGGAGGTGACTCAGATATACCTGGAGGCCAGATCCCAAGGAACTCTGAGGTCATTAGAATAGCTTTGACTTCTATTCTGTGCAAGATGGGGATCTCCTGACTGATTTTGAATGTGCCAAGGTGCTTCAGTCATGTCTGACTCTTGTAGACCCTATGTAGCCCACCAGGCTCCTCTGTCCATGGAGTTCTCCCAGCAAGAATACTGTAGTGGGTTGCTATTCCCTTCTCCAGAGACCCAGGGATCAAACCCACATCTCCTAAGTCTCCTGGGAGAGTTCTTCACCCCAAGCACTACCAGATCAGTTAATTATATTCTCACAAATCAGCTTCATTCTGTTTCCTGGCCACACACCTCACTCAGTTTCACAAATAAGTGGATTTGATTACAACATGAATCAGGCAAGAGATTGTAAATCCATCACCGCCACTGAGAAAACAGTTTTAAAAAACAACTGTCCCTGCCGAGAGTAATATTTTTTTCGTATTGGAAGGACACAGCCTTGAAAGCTTTGTTTTGATGACAATGGATAAATCAATACATTTTAAAAATAAGTTCGAGAAAGGACAGTGTGAGACTGAAAAACTGTATAAAGTTGAAAACGTGTCATAAAGTAGTTGTGACATTCTTATGATGGCCTCTAAGAATTTCTACACCTTAAATTATTTGAGCATCTAGTGCCAGCTCTCAGAATCTCTGCTTCCCCCAAGAATTTGAACTCCTTTATATCAGAGATCTTCCTGCATCAGATATCTATAATTCTGAGTCTTCTTTACCATCTGGGCCAGGAGGCAAAGCCCTAATCTCTGAGTCTTCTATCTGGAAACTATTCATTGCATTTGGTGTAGAAAGTATCTTCACATATATATTTCACTTAATCCTAAATGTCTTAAGTGTGGGTGAAATAGAGATATTTGTCAATCTGTCCTCAGGGATCTGAGAAAATTACCAAACCTAGTGAAAGGAATCATCGACTCTGTGTGTTTGATTTTGCAATCTGTCAGCAGGCAGGCAATGAACCTCATGATCAACAGGCTTTGCAGTAAATAAAACAATCTAGGCTGCCACCTGGAATCTGAATAACTATTACAGATGTAATCAATTGTGCAACTGTTATCCTTGGGTCCAGATGATGACACAGGGACAAGGTGGCTGGCTTCCCATAGTTCTGTAGAAATCACAATGTGTGTGTGTGTGTGCATGTGTGTGTGTGTGTGACAGAGTACAGGGATGAAAGCAGTGGGGGTGGACAGCTAGCAGAAAGATAAGGAAGAAATAGGAAAAAGAAATGCAGTTGTAGAAACACCAACCCATCCTGAGCAAATCAGAGAATTTCTCAGAATGCAACACTGGCTATGTCCCAGGGATCAAACCCACATCTCCTAAGTCTCCTGGGAGAGTTCTTCACCCCAAGCACTACCAGATCAGTTAATTATATTCTCACAAATCAGCTTCATTCTGTTTCCTGGCCACACACCTCACTCAGTTTCACAAATAAGTGGATTTGATTACAACATGAATCAGGCAAGAGATTGTAAATCCATCCCCGCCACTGAGAAAACAGTTTTAAAAAACAACTGTCCCTGCCGAGAGTAATATTTTTTTCGTATTGGAAGGACACAGCCTTGAAAGCTTTGTTTTGATGACAATGGATAAATCAATACATTTTAAAAATAAGTTCGAGAAAGGACAGTGTGAGACTGAAAAACTGTATAAAGTTGAAAACGTGTCATAAAGTAGTTGTGACATTCTTATGATGGCCTCTAAGAATTTCTACACCTTAAATTATTTGAGCATCTAGTGCCAGCTCTCAGAATCTCTGCTTCCCCCAAGAATTTGAACTCCTTTATATCAGAGATCTTCCTGCATCAGATATCTATAATTCTGAGTCTTCTTTACCATCTGGGCCAGGAGGCAAAGCCCTAATCTCTGAGTCTTCTATCTGGAAACTATTCATTGCATTTGGTGTAGAAAGTATCTTCACATATATATTTCACTTAATCCTAAATGTCTTAAGTGTGGGTGAAATAGAGATATTTGTCAATCTGTCCTCAGGGATCTGAGAAAATTACCAAACCTAGTGAAAGGAATCATCGACTCTGTGTGTTTGATTTTGCAATCTGTCAGCAGGCAGGCAATGAACCTCATGATCAACAGGCTTTGCAGTAAATAAAACAATCTAGGCTGCCACCTGGAATCTGAATAACTATTACAGATGTAATCAATTGTGCAACTGTTATCCTTGGGTCCAGATGATGACACAGGGACAAGGTGGCTGGCTTCCCATAGTTCTGTAGAAATCACAATGTGTGTGTGTGTGTGCATGTGTGTGTGTGTGTGTGACAGAGTACAGGGATGAAAGCAGTGGGGGTGGACAGCTAGCAGAAAGATAAGGAAGAAATAGGAAAAAGAAATGCAGTTGTAGAAACACCAACCCATCCTGAGCAAATCAGAGAATTTCTCAGAATGCAACACTGGCTATGTGTGAATAATTGGCTTGCAAATCATTTCCTCCCCTTTTTTTGTTATATAATAATAATCATTTTAGTGTTAGTGACAAAAAAGTCCCCCAGAAGGGACTGTGGCTCACTGGCTAGTTTTGCATATGGCTTTTGTGTGGAATAAGGCTTCAAACATGGGGATCTATATTTCTGTCGCATGGACTTGAGCAGGCAGATTTGAGACTGGTCATGACATAGTTTTTTGAGAGAAGAAATCCCAGATGACTTTACCTTGGCAACAGAATGAAAGGGCAAAATAAGAGAGCAGTGTAAACCTTGGCCTAGATCCAAATGGCAGCACTCTCAGCGAACCACCAAGAGGCAAATTGACTGCTGGATTTTGAAATCCAAAGGTTAAAAAAACACTTTTTTGTTGGAGAGATTACTACTAATTATCTTTTTATACAAATATGACAATAACTACCTCATATGAAGTGCTTACAGTATACCAGGCATTTTATATACATGGTTTTCTCTCCTAAATAACCCTGCATGATGAAAATTACTACGCCCATATTAAAAAATAAGGAAACTGAGACATTTAAAAGTTATATGTTCAAGGTGAAGCAGCAAGTTACAGAAGAGCCACAGTTTAATTCCAGGCCATGCGAATGGCAAGCCCCTTGGCCTTTCCCAAAGTCCTAGTTCGCCTCTATTAAATTGTGTGAAACTTAGTGGAAGTGTACGTGGCCCTACATCCTTCTCTCCATTCTGCCCGTCCTGTTGCTCTAAATTAGGCAATGAACCTCATGATCAACAGGCTTTGCAGTAAATAAAACAATCTAGGCTGCCACCTGGAATCTGAATAACTATTACAGATGTAATCAATTGTGCAACTGTTATCCTTGGGTCCAGATGATGACACAGGGACAAGGTGGCTGGCTTCCCATAGTTCTGTAGAAATCACAATGTGTGTGTGTGTGTGCATGTGTGTGTGTGTGTGTGACAGAGTACAGGGATGAAAGCAGTGGGGGTGGACAGCTAGCAGAAAGATAAGGAAGAAATAGGAAAAAGAAATGCAGTTGTAGAAACACCAACCCATCCTGAGCAAATCAGAGAATTTCTCAGAATGCAACACTGGCTATGTGTGAATAATTGGCTTGCAAATCATTTCCTCCCCTTTTTTTGTTATATAATAATAATCATTTTAGTGTTAGTGACAAAAAAGTCCCCCAGAAGGGACTGTGGCTCACTGGCTAGTTTTGCATATGGCTTTTGTGTGGAATAAGGCTTCAAACATGGGGATCTATATTTCTGTCGCATGGACTTGAGCAGGCAGATTTGAGACTGGTCATGACATAGTTTTTTGAGAGAAGAAATCCCAGATGACTTTACCTTGGCAACAGAATGAAAGGGCAAAATAAGAGAGCAGTGTAAACCTTGGCCTAGATCCAAATGGCAGCACTCTCAGCGAACCACCAAGAGGCAAATTGACTGCTGGATTTTGAAATCCAAAGGTTAAAAAAACACTTTTTTGTTGGAGAGATTACTACTAATTATCTTTTTATACAAATATGACAATAACTACCTCATATGAAGTGCTTACAGTATACCAGGCATTTTATATACATGGTTTTCTCTCCTAAATAACCCTGCATGATGAAAATTACTACGCCCATATTAAAAAATAAGGAAACTGAGACATTTAAAAGTTATATGTTCAAGGTGAAGCAGCAAGTTACAGAAGAGCCACAGTTTAATTCCAGGCCATGCGAATGGCAAGCCCCTTGGCCTTTCCAATGTCCTAGTTCGCCTCTATTAAATTGTGTGAAACTTAGTGGAAGTGTACGTGGCCCTACATCCTTCTCTCCATTCTGCCCGTCCTGTTGCTCTAAATTAGACATGAGCAACATGAAGTCATCGCGTGTATCAATGTCACTTATGTGTAGTCGGTTCCTTGCTCTGGATCAGTTTGCTCCTTCGTTGGAAAAGTTACTTTGCCTTCTCTGCAAACTATCAATGTATGTTTTATATTTTCTCTGGGACACGTAGCTCTCAACTTGTTATGAATAATGAAATCAGCCCATGAAATTTAATGAAGAAGCTGTGGAACAGACCTTTGTTGTTGTTGTTGTTCAGTTGCTAGGTCATATCCAACTCCTTGCAGTGCTACGGACTGTAGTTTGCCAGGCTCCTCTGTCCTCCACTGTCTCCTGGAGTTTGCTCAATACATGTCCATTGAGTTGGGGATGCTATCTAAGCATCTCATCCACTGCCACCCTCTTCTCCTTTTGCCTTCAACCTTTCCCAGCATCGGAGTCTCAGACTGCATTGTACTAGTGTGGATTCATGGTGTCCATTTGGCCCTCGAGCTGTAGAACCTTAAAATTAAGCTAATTAGTCAGTATTACTGTTGAGTGAAATGCTTGCAATTTTCTTCTATGCTTTTTCATTCCTACCATCCATGCTTCCAATTGTAACATGATGTGAACTCCTAAGTTGTTCTAGTCATTTGGTTAAAAAAAATGTATTAGGGGCTTTCCTGGTGGTCCAGTGGGTAAAGAGTCCACCTTGCAGTGCAAGGGGCACCGGTTCAATCCCTGGCATGGGAAGATCCCACATGCTGTGGAGCGGCTGGACCAGTATGTCCAATTACGAGCCAGCGCTCTGGAGCGCATGCACCCAGAGTCGGTGCTCTGCAACGAAAGAGGCCACTGCGATGGGAGGCGCACACAGGCCAAAGAATTAAGATGGATGGAAATAAATAAGTGAAGGACCAATAGAAGTGGCCAAATTTTTTTTTAATTGTATTAGTAATTTGAATGGGAGGAGCAACATTTACTAAGAAGTCTCCCAAATTTCTGTGGCAGTATCTGAAATTTACATGCAGCATGGTTGACTTAGATGCCCACTATCAGTATTTCTGAAATGTCAACTAGTCATGACACAAATGAGCTTCCCAGTTTCCTTCAGAGTACAGTTATTTGCAGAACAGATCATGCCTGGATGAAACAATAAAAATTGTTACTATGCACCAGTCAATTCAGATTATTAGACCTTCCATGTACGAATGATGTGCTGGGTATGTGATTTATAGGTAAGGAGAATGGATACCAGATGTGTGTCTCCCCCATTTTGGTGATACTATGCAGAGTGGTGATGGTTGTTCAGTCACTAGGTCATGTCTGGCTCTGCAATCCCATGCGCTGCAGCATGCCGTAAACAGTGTACCTTATAGGGTACTACTTCCCCCAGACTGAAAATATTATTGTTCCTCTTACTTTGCTATTTATGTTGTTCAACTTTCCAGAAGGCATCTTTGTATTAGGATAGGCTACATCATGGTGTGGTAACAAACAAACCCCATATTGATGTGTTCCAGATATCTGTGACTTTAGAGCAAACTTCCCCAGCGTCAGACATGCATTGTACTAGTGTGGATTCATACCCGAGCTGTAGAACCTTAAAATTAAGCTAATTAGTCAGTATTACTGTTGAGTGAAATGCTTGCAATTTTCTTCTATGCTTTTTCATTCCTACCATCCATGCTTCCAATTGTAACATGATGTGAACTCCTAAGTTGTTCTAGTCATTTGGTTAAAAAAAATGTATTAGGGGCTTTCCTGGTGGTCCAGTGGGTAAAGAGTCCACCTTGCAGTGCAAGGGGCACCGGTTCAATCCCTGGCATGGGAAGATCCCACATGCTGTGGAGCGGCTGGACCAGTATGTCCAATTACGAGCCAGCGCTCTGGAGCGCATGCACCCAGAGTCGGTGCTCTGCAACGAAAGAGGCCACTGCGATGGGAGGCGCACACAGGCCAAAGAATTAAGATGGATGGAAATAAATAAGTGAAGGACCAATAGAAGTGGCCAAATTTTTTTTTAATTGTATTAGTAATTTGAATGGGAGGAGCAACATTTACTAAGAAGTCTCCCAAATTTCTGTGGCAGTATCTGAAATTTACATGCAGCATGGTTGACTTAGATGCCCACTATCAGTATTTCTGAAATGTCAACTAGTCATGACACAAATGAGCTTCCCAGTTTCCTTCAGAGTACAGTTATTTGCAGAACAGATCATGCCTGGATGAAACAATAAAAATTGTTACTATGCACCAGTCAATTCAGATTATTAGACCTTCCATGTACGAATGATGTGCTGGGTATGTGATTTATAGGTAAGGAGAATGGATACCAGATGTGTGTCTCCCCCATTTTGGTGATACTATGCAGAGTGGTGATGGTTGTTCAGTCACTAGGTCATGTCTGGCTCTGCAATCCCATGCGCTGCAGCATGCCGTAAACAGTGTACCTTATAGGGTACTACTTCCCCCAGACTGAAAATATTATTGTTCCTCTTACTTTGCTATTTATGTTGTTCAACTTTCCAGAAGGCATCTTTGTATTAGGATAGGCTACATCATGGTGTGGTAACAAACAAACCCCATATTGATGTGTTCCAGATATCTGTGACTTTAGAGCAAACTTCCCCAGCGTCAGCTCAGTTCAGTCACACAGTCATGTGCTACTATTTGCAATCCCATGTACTGAAGCATGCCAGGCTTCCCTGTCCTTCACGATCTCCTCAAGCTTTTCCAACTTATGTACACTGAGTCAGTGATGCCATCCAACCACTTCATCCTCTGTCATCCCCTTCTCCTTTTGCCTTCTATGTTTCCCAACAGCAGGGTCTCTTACAATGAGTCATCTCTTTGCATAAGGTGGCTAAATAGTACTGTGAAATAATAATTCTATTATTATGCAGTCATACAGCATCATTCCTGTCACCTAAATCCAAGGGGAAAGGAACTAGCATCTATTTCTTGACTGGAGAGTGGCTAATTCACACTAAAGAAGAGCGTGCTCGATGGGAGATACTATGAGCCATCTAGATCATCTGTGCAATATCCCAGCTGCAGTACATTGGCTTACCACAACAAGGGTTTACTTCTTGTTTCAACGGTCTATCATGGATCCAGGCAGTTCTGCAGAGCAGATGTCCTCCTGTTGATTTAGCCATCCAACCTGTTGCTTCCATCTTGCAGCCTGTCCATGTCAGCTCACGCTCCCACTGCTGCAGGGTGCGTGCAGCATGAACCATCAAACACTAGCTCTTTATATACCACCACCCTGGAAGAGACAGCAGTCACTTCTACTCACACCTCATGGCTGTCATAGCCATGCCTAAATTTTAAATGAGTAAGCACGTGTGGCCATCCTGTGTGCCTGGAAAGAAGAGAGAGCTAGAAATATGGGCAAGTGGCAAGAGTGTTTATTACAGCCTCAGAGATACTGCCTGAATGGTGAAGCCTTGTGATTCCATTCAGTGCAGGTTTTAGTCAAATCAATTCATTCATGCCTTCATCCATCTAACAAATGTGTTTTAAATGTCTGCTGGGCACAATACATCGGTAGCTAGCTCCCGGAGGAGTCAACCAGTCCCTGAAAGCGTGTACTTTACTCCAGAAAAACAACTGAAATTTCAGTTGCTTTGTCGTTGACTTCTATGGAGGTGGGGGATGTCACTTTCACATCATGGTGTGGTAACAAACAAACCCCATATTGATGTGTCCCAGCTACAGAGCTTCCCCAGCGTCAGCTCAGTTCAGTCACACAGTCATGTGCTACTATTTGCAATCCCATGTACTGAAGCATGCCAGGCTTCCCTGTCCTTCACGATCTCCTCAAGCTTTTCCAACTTATGTACACTGAGTCAGTGATGCCATCCAACCACTTCATCCTCTGTCATCCCCTTCTCCTTTTGCCTTCTATGTTTCCCAACAGCAGGGTCTCTTACAATGAGTCATCTCTTTGCATAAGGTGGCTAAATAGTACTGTGAAATAATAATTCTATTATTATGCAGTCATACAGCATCATTCCTGTCACCTAAATCCAAGGGGAAAGGAACTAGCATCTATTTCTTGACTGGAGAGTGGCTAATTCACACTAAAGAAGAGCGTGCTCGATGGGAGATACTATGAGCCATCTAGATCATCTGTGCAATATCCCAGCTGCAGTACATTGGCTTACCACAACAAGGGTTTACTTCTTGTTTCAACGGTCTATCATGGATCCAGGCAGTTCTGCAGAGCAGATGTCCTCCTGTTGATTTAGCCATCCAACCTGTTGCTTCCATCTTGCAGCCTGTCCATGTCAGCTCACGCTCCCACTGCTGCAGGGTGCGTGCAGCATGAACCATCAAACACTAGCTCTTTATATACCACCACCCTGGAAGAGACAGCAGTCACTTCTACTCACACCTCATGGCTGTCATAGCCATGCCTAAATTTAAGTGAGTAAGCACGTGTGGCCATCCTGTGTGCCTGGAAAGAAGAGAGAGCTAGAAATATGGGCAAGTGGCAAGAGTGTTTATTACAGCCTCAGAGATACTGCCTGAATGGTGAAGCCTTGTGATTCCATTCAGTGCAGGTTTTGGTCAAATCAATTCATTCATGCCTTCATCCATCTAACAAATGTGTTTTAAATGTCTGCTGGGCACAATACATCGGTAGCTAGCTCCCGGAGGGGAGTCAACCAGTCCCTGAAAGCGTGTACTTTACTCCAGAAAAACAACTGAAATTTCAGTTGCTTTGTCGTTGACTTCTATGGAGGTGGGGGATGTCACTTTCAGATCCTACACTATCCTATCCTATCCAAGGCATATGAAAATAAAATGTTTTTCTCCTTGCCGCCCACATCAGTGATTTTTTATCATTTTCATACACTGTGTATTCAAAACCCTTTTTCTTTCAGTATTCATCATCTATTTCCCCCTTTGCAGGTTTTAATTTCACGACAGACCACTGAAGATGTAGCCATATTTCCAGAAAATTCAGATGGTGTCTATTAATCAGACACTGCCCTGGCCATAAACTGTATGATAAATTAAATGGCTTAAATCCAGTTTGGAGTTATCACACATCATTAGTCTGATGGCATGATTCCATTTGTTTTTGTTTTAAAGGAGATTTGTGTATCAGGGCTGTAAACAGTGAACATGTCTGGTCAGAAGTCACCTCTCTTCCTATGCAGAGATAATAAGCTAAGTTTCAACAGTGAAAGTAACAAGAAAAAACAGCAGGAGCCCTGTTTGGGGCAAGCTTGTCTTTGGTTAGAAAGTGTGTGTTTCCAATGGAAAACTCTACAACAATCCTCCCACTCTGGTAAAGAAAGCTAAAGAGGAGGAAATGAGCTCTGTGATAGACTGAAACAAGAAAATTGTGTTTTTGCCTCAGTGACTGTCTTCCTGGGTGACTTTGGGTAGGTAGAAAATTACTCTGAACCTTGGTTGATCCATATAGCAAAGCATATTATGGAATTTCACCCTGAAATTTTCTGATTTATTGAGGACTTAGGAAAAGGCCTTATTTAAAAGTAAATAATATGAGTTACAAACAATGAAAATGATGAGAGGTAAACATGAAAAATATTTTTAAGATGTGTTTTAAAAAATGTGTAGATGGTAAAGTTAAAATTAGTGTTGCTGAAACTCTTCATCAGAGACCCCTAATTTCTGAAGTGCGTCTACAATGACAAGAACCCTTGTAGAAACTGTATAAGAAACTTTTTGTCTGCTAGTTCATCCCAGTATTTTACATGTGAGCTGGGTGAAAGCTGGTTATTTATAGAGGTACTAATTAACTAACATTAATTAGCATAGGTTTTAATTTGCTAAAATTATATGACTTTCGTAGGTCTTCCAAACTAGGTCAACCATTTATCCCTCCTATCTAATTTACAGTATTTGACTAAGCCAAAAGGAATAAACAGAGATACCATCAAAAGCACAAGCAGAACTGACAAGAGGGAAGCAGAAATGACAAGAGGTATTCCGATGATGACTTTACCTTTTAATGAAGTCTCAGGTCTTTTAAGGTCAGTCACATGTAAACTAAACTAGATGATGATGATTATACTAAAAGGAAATTACCAAGCATTTCAGCACTTTGAATTCTAAGAATTCTAGCTACATCAGAGCAAATAAAGATTACCAGTTTCACTTATTTAGTGCATTGGAGTCCAAAACATTGTTTTACAGCCCAAAGCTATACTTTTAAAAGTGACTTTCCTGTATGCTTCTAAAACTTTTCAAGGCTTACTAGTTCTCAAAGAATTAAAGAAACTCTGTATGTATGTATATATTTGATGTATATGTCTTACATCTTTAAAACTCTACATGTACACACAATTTGAAAAATTCCCAAACATCCATGTAACCTACCGTGTATTTCTCTTCCCTATTTAAGTGCAAATAATGGGCATTTTAAGATCTGAAACTTGAATCTCTCTTGTTGGCAATGTCAAATTCCTGTAACGTGTTAATATTTAAAATAGTCTCTATCAACAATTTTGATGGCTAGGATCTCACCCTTCTCTGAGTAAAGGAAAGGAATTAGTATTTATTGGGCATCTAATAGTCTCATCTTGGGTAGGTAGAAAATTACTCTGAACCTTGGTTGATCCATATAGCAAAGCATATTATGGAATTTCACCCTGAAATTTTCTGATTTATTGAGGACTTAGGAAAAGGCCTTATTTAAAAGTAAATAATATGAGTTACAAACAATGAAAATGATGAGAGGTAAACATGAAAAATATTTTTAAGATGTGTTTTAAAAAATGTGTAGATGGTAAAGTTAAAATTAGTGTTGCTGAAACTCTTCATCAGAGACCCCTAATTTCTGAAGTGCGTCTACAATGACAAGAACCCTTGTAGAAACTGTATAAGAAACTTTTTGTCTGCTAGTTCATCCCAGTATTTTACATGTGAGCTGGGTGAAAGCTGGTTATTTATAGAGGTACTAATTAACTAACATTAATTAGCATAGGTTTTAATTTGCTAAAATTATATGACTTTCGTAGGTCTTCCAAACTAGGTCAACCATTTATCCCTCCTATCTAATTTACAGTATTTGACTAAGCCAAAAGGAATAAACAGAGATACCATCAAAAGCACAAGCAGAACTGACAAGAGGGAAGCAGAAATGACAAGAGGTATTCCGATGATGACTTTACCTTTTAATGAAGTCTCAGGTCTTTTAAGGTCAGTCACATGTAAACTAAACTAGATGATGATGATTATACTAAAAGGAAATTACCAAGCATTTCAGCACTTTGAATTCTAAGAATTCTAGCTACATCAGAGCAAATAAAGATTACCAGTTTCACTTATTTAGTGCATTGGAGTCCAAAACATTGTTTTACAGCCCAAAGCTATACTTTTAAAAGTGACTTTCCTGTATGCTTCTAAAACTTTTCAAGGCTTACTAGTTCTCAAAGAATTAAAGAAACTCTGTATGTATGTATATATTTGATGTATATGTCTTACATCTTTAAAACTCTACATGTACACACAATTTGAAAAATTCCCAAACATCCATGTAACCTACCGTGTATTTCTCTTCCCTATTTAAGTGCAAATAATGGGCATTTTAAGATCTGAAACTTGAATCTCTCTTGTTGGCAATGTCAAATTCCTGTAACGTGTTAATATTTAAAATAGTCTCTATCAACAATTTTGATGGCTAGGATCTCACCCTTCTCTGAGTAAAGGAAAGGAATTAGTATTTATTGGGCATCTAATATGCGCCCTGGGCTCACAACAGTCCCATCAGGTAAATGCAGATATTCTTCACTTAAAGTGAGAAACCCAAGCCTCCTAAAGGTTAAAGCTCGTTCAGGGGATTCCCTGATAGTTCAATGGTTAGGACTGGCACTTTCACTGCCATAGCCAGGGTTCAATCCCTGGTCAGGGGAAATCCCATAAGCCTCGCGGTCCTCACTTCCTGTGAAGCTAGAACTCCAACCCAAATCTGTCCAGCATCAAAACTCACTCTTTCCCATCCTTGCTCCTCTGCTCAAATGGGAATTTGCAATAAGCAGTGACAACTCACACCACAAAACATTATCTTTTGTTTTTTTCCCAAGAGGGGCTCCCTTTTTTAGCATCACAAAAAGTGTCTCTAATTCTCAAAAGACCCATACCCTGGAAGCTCAGCCCAAATGGAATGGTTGGAATATGTCAGTATGTAGAGGGTAGTAATGCATGTATGCTCAGTCACTCAGTTGTGTCTGACTTGTGACCCCATGGGCCGCACCTTGCCAGGCTCCTCTCTCCATAGAATTTTTCAGGCAAGAATA
The DNA here is from genome assembly GCA_022376925.1 of Tragulus kanchil. Lineage (NCBI taxonomy): Eukaryota > Metazoa > Chordata > Mammalia > Artiodactyla > Tragulidae > Tragulus > Tragulus kanchil. Next base: position 132,056,090 of record JAIOJX010000004.1, read on the forward strand.
CTAGAGTGGGTTGACATTTCCTCCACCAGGAGCTCTTCCCAAGCCAGGGGTAAAACCCACGTCCCCAGTGGCTCCTGCACTGGCAGGCAGATTCTTTACCACTGAATGACTTGGGAAGCCCCAGAAGGTAGTAGATCCATATCTAAAGACTGATTCCACAAAGTAAAGTGGAGATTGAAACAATTTTCTAGATAATTAAGGTCAAAATGACAGTTATTAAGGAAATGATAATTTGACATATTTCAGAAAGTAGGTTGTAAAATTGTTCAACTTAAGTTAGTGCTATATATTTAGAGAATTTAGCTAAAACACCTTTCCAAGTTCAATTCTTTAAAACTGAGTGAAAAATTAAACCTGTGATGAATTCTCTGTTGTTTCCCTGTCTATATTATAAACACAGATATATTTAACATGCTTTCATAAAGTTTTAAAAAGCAGTTTTCTTCCAGTTCTACCACTAGCTAGCATTGAACCCCGAGACCATTCAGCCTTGGTTAAACTCTGCCTCCCAAGACGTACATTCTGATTGTCAACATCTACTCCAAGTAAAAAATGGTTGAACAATCTCTGCATTTCATTTCAACACAGAAAAGAAATCTTCTTTTTAAAGCTGTGGCTTAATAATTTCAGAAGTGAGAATGAGAGCAGATTCATGTGAACCTGAGGAAACATTTCATCTTCTAGAAATGACGGCAGAAAGGAAGTGAGAATGGAAGCCAGGGTTCATTAAAAGCCTCGCGGTCCTCACTTCCTGTGAAGCTAGAACTCCAACCCAAATCTGTCCAGCATCAAAACTCACTCTTTCCCATCCTTGCTCCTCTGCTCAAATGGGAATTTGCAATAAGCAGTGACAACTCACACCACAAAACATTATCTTTTGTTTTTTTCCCAAGAGGGGCTCCCTTTTTTAGCATCACAAAAAGTGTCTCTAATTCTCAAAAGACCCATACCCTGGAAGCTCAGCCCAAATGGAATGGTTGGAATATGTCAGTATGTAGAGGGTAGTAATGCATGTATGCTCAGTCACTCAGTTGTGTCTGACTTGTGACCCCATGGGCCGCACCTTGCCAGGCTCCTCTCTCCATAGAATTTTTCAGGCAAGAATACTAGAGTGGGTTGACATTTCCTCCACCAGGAGCTCTTCCCAAGCCAGGGGTAAAACCCACGTCCCCAGTGGCTCCTGCACTGGCAGGCAGATTCTTTACCACTGAATGACTTGGGAAGCCCCAGAAGGTAGTAGATCCATATCTAAAGACTGATTCCACAAAGTAAAGTGGAGATTGAAACAATTTTCTAGATAATTAAGGTCAAAATGACAGTTATTAAGGAAATGATAATTTGACATATTTCAGAAAGTAGGTTGTAAAATTGTTCAACTTAAGTTAGTGCTATATATTTAGAGAATTTAGCTAAAACACCTTTCCAAGTTCAATTCTTTAAAACTGAGTGAAAAATTAAACCTGTGATGAATTCTCTGTTGTTTCCCTGTCTATATTATAAACACAGATATATTTAACATGCTTTCATAAAGTTTTAAAAAGCAGTTTTCTTCCAGTTCTACCACTAGCTAGCATTGAACCCCGAGACCATTCAGCCTTGGTTAAACTCTGCCTCCCAAGACGTACATTCTGATTGTCAACATCTACTCCAAGTAAAAAATGGTTGAACAATCTCTGCATTTCATTTCAACACAGAAAAGAAATCTTCTTTTTAAAGCTGTGGCTTAATAATTTCAGAAGTGAGAATGAGAGCAGATTCATGTGAACCTGAGGAAACATTTCATCTTCTAGAAATGACGGCAGAAAGGAAGTAGCAATGCTCCTCAGGCACAGCTGGAGGCAGTGCTACTGCGTGGGACCTGTAAACCTCCGAGAGGGAGCTGAGCAGTAGAGCAACCGGCTGCAGAAAAGTGGGTCTCACAGGAGCAGATCCAATCACACACCCAACCCGTCATTTCCCAGCTGTTGCTGTCCCCGCTGCGTGACTGCATTAAATCTTTGCTAGACTTTCTACCTGGTTTGATGCAAGAAATTAGGAACAAGTGCAGGGGTGCGAAGTGGGAGGAGTGGCATGATTGGAGGTTCTTTTCTGCTCACAGGCCAGTTGAATAACTCCACTTCACTCTTCTCCAACTCCTTTCCAAAAAAGCAAAATAAATCTTGCTTCAGAAAGGTTTAGTGCAGAACCTGGATCTGCTTTTTTTAAAAAGCTCCGTTCATTTTCCTGTTTAATCTAACAGCTGCTCTGGCTGGAGCACTACTTTCAGACAAGCACTGGGGTTGCCCTTCAGCACCCTCAACCTTTGTATTCTGAGACATCTGTCCTTCCCTACAGAGAGAGCAATTAAATGTTCGCCCTTCTAAACCATTGCCAGCATGTGTGATGCCCCACCCTGGGCATAGGTGCTTGACGTCATAGTCTCAGGAGGAGTTATAATCCCCATACACATGGGGAAGACATTGAAGTTTGTCCTAAACCTCAATTAGGAAATAAGATTGTCACCCACGTACTGAATACAATAGTGTTTAAGAAAGGGCTCTGTTAAAGTGTGCATCTTCTTGGGAATGCAAAGGCCTTTATGAGAGGAACTTAATTTCCAGTGTAATAAAACAGTGCTCACATGGCAAGGAGATGTATGTTATGAAGAAAATAACTACATTCAGAAGCATAATTACAAGGCTTCCCTGATGGTCCAGTGGGTAAGGACACCACCTTTCAGTGCAAGGGGTGCCAGTTCGATCCCTGGCCTAGGAAGATTCCACATGCCACAGAGCAGCTGGACAGATGTCCAACTACCGAGCCGGAGCTCTGGAGCGCAAGCGTCAGAGCCGGTGCTATGCAGCAAGAGAGGCCACTGTGATGGGAGGCCCACAAAGGCCAAAGAACAAAGATCAATAAATGAAAAATTAATAAAAGTGGCCAAAAACCCCCCACACACACACAATTGCAAACTTGTATTGCAAATGATTTGTTTGCATGTCTGTATCCCATTACACTGTAGGTTCCTTGTAGGCCAGCACCACGTTTATTACATATGTATATATATGTAAGATAATATATGTATATATATGTAAGATGTTTTGTTGTTGTTCAGTCATTCAGTCGTGTCCGACTCTTTGCCACCTCATGGACTGCAGCATGCCAGGCTTCCCTGACCTTCACTATCACCCAGAGTTTGTGTAAAACCTTGTCCATTGAGTCAGTGATGCCATCCAACCATCTCACCCTCTGTCTCTCCCTTCTTCTCCTGCCCTCAATCTTTCCCACCATCAGGAGTTTCCATTTGAGTTACTTTCCATTGAGTTACCTCTTCACATCCGGTGGCCAATGTATTAGAGCTTCAGTTTCAGCATCAGTCCTTCCAATAAATATTCAGGGTTGATTTCCTTTAGGATTGACTGGTTTGATCTCCTTGCTGTCCAGGGAATTCTCAAGAGCCTTCTCCATCACCACAGTTCAAAAGCATCAATTCTTTGGCACTCAGCCTTCTTTTCTTTATGGTCCAATTCTCACATCCATACATGAATACTTGAAAAATCATAGCTTTGACTATATGGACCTTTGTTGGCAAAGTGATGTCTCTGTTTTTTCAACAAGTTGTCCAGATTTGTCATAGCTTTTCTTCCAAGGAGCAAGTGTCTTTTAGTTTCATGGCAACAGTCACCACTCACAGTGATTTTGGAGCCCAAGAAAATAAAATCTGTCAATGTTTCAAAATCTATTTGCCATGAAGTGATGAAACTGGATGCCATGATCTTCATTTTTTGAATACTGAGTTTCAAGCCAAGGTTTTCACTCTCCTTTTCACCTTTATCAAGAGATTCTTTAGTTCCTCTTAGCTTTCTGCCTTTTGTGTGGTATCATCTGCATACCAGAGGTTATTGATATTTATCCCAGGAATCTTGATTCCAGCCTATGAGATTACATCTATATGTGTGATAACTGTAGCCCCCTGGTGGCTCAGATGGTAAAGAATCTACTCTCAATGAGGGAGACCCAGGTTCGATCCCTGGGTCCAGAAGATCCCCTGGAGAAGGGAATAGCAACTCAGTCCAGTATCCTTGCCTGGAAAAATTCCATCGGCTGAGGAGCCTGGTGGGCTACATTCCATGGGGTCACAAAGAGTCAGACACTACTGAGCTACTGACACCATACCACATAGGTTATAAAATGTATTACATCTTATTATATTCCCCAACCAGTGGCTCATTTAGTCTATTGAATGCATACATGAGTCCTCAGTCGCTTCAGTTGTGTCTGACTCTTTGTAGTCTCTTGCATTGGAGGTGGATTGTTTACCATCTGAGCCACCAGAGAAGTCCTGGTATGGAAGAATACTGGAGTGGGTAGCCTATCGCTTCTCCAGGGAATCTTCCTGACCCATGGATCGAATCAGGGTCTCCTGCATTGCAGGTGGATTCTTTATCACTGAGCTGTCAGGGAAGTTCAGTGTCTTTTGACTAGTTGGTACTATATATGTCATAGTGAGTGAAATTGACTAATTGGTTGCTAGATAGAACCAGACTCTGGCAGTAACTCACCGAATCTAGCTTGGTAAGAATTCCATCATCTTAGATTTGAAGATCATGATGAAGGATTTGTGGAGGTTCTCTATCAACTTGTTCTTACTAACAATGACTTAAGAAAATTTTGGGCTTCCCTGGTGGTCCAGTGGGTAAGGACACTGCCTTGCAGTGCAAGGGGAGCCGGTTCGATCCCTGGCCTAGGAAGATCCCACGTGCCGCGGAGCGGCTGGACCAATGTGTCCAATTACTGAGCCGGAGCTCTGGAACGCATGCACCCAGAGCCGGTGCTCTGCGACAACAGATGCCACCGTGATGGGAGGCCCACACGGGCCAAAGAACAAAGATGGATGAAAGTAGACAAATGAAAGACCAGTGGAAGTGGCCTGCCCACCCCCCTCCCTACCCACCCCACCAAAATAAATAATAAATGAGATTCTTTAGTTCCTCTTAGCTTTCTGCCTTTTGTGTGGTATCATCTGCATACCAGAGGTTATTGATATTTATCCCAGGAATCTTGATTCCAGCCTATGAGATTACATCTATATGTGTGATAACTGTAGCCCCCTGGTGGCTCAGATGGTAAAGAATCTACTCTCAATGAGGGAGACCCAGGTTCGATCCCTGGGTCCAGAAGATCCCCTGGAGAAGGGAATAGCAACTCAGTCCAGTATCCTTGCCTGGAAAAATTCCATCGGCTGAGGAGCCTGGTGGGCTACATTCCATGGGGTCACAAAGAGTCAGACACTACTGAGCTACTGACACCATACCACATAGGTTATAAAATGTATTACATCTTATTATATTCCCCAACCAGTGGCTCATTTAGTCTATTGAATGCATACATGAGTCCTCAGTCGCTTCAGTTGTGTCTGACTCTTTGTAGTCTCTTGCATTGGAGGTGGATTGTTTACCATCTGAGCCACCAGAGAAGTCCTGGTATGGAAGAATACTGGAGTGGGTAGCCTATCGCTTCTCCAGGGAATCTTCCTGACCCATGGATCGAATCAGGGTCTCCTGCATTGCAGGTGGATTCTTTATCACTGAGCTGTCAGGGAAGTTCAGTGTCTTTTGACTAGTTGGTACTATATATGTCATAGTGAGTGAAATTGACTAATTGGTTGCTAGATAGAACCAGACTCTGGCAGTAACTCACCGAATCTAGCTTGGTAAGAATTCCATCATCTTAGATTTGAAGATCATGATGAAGGATTTGTGGAGGTTCTCTATCAACTTGTTCTTACTAACAATGACTTAAGAAAATTTTGGGCTTCCCTGGTGGTCCAGTGGGTAAGGACACTGCCTTGCAGTGCAAGGGGAGCCGGTTCGATCCCTGGCCTAGGAAGATCCCACGTGCCGCGGAGCGGCTGGACCAATGTGTCCAATTACTGAGCCGGAGCTCTGGAACGCATGCACCCAGAGCCGGTGCTCTGCGACAACAGATGCCACCGTGATGGGAGGCCCACACGGGCCAAAGAACAAAGATGGATGAAAGTAGACAAATGAAAGACCAGTGGAAGTGGCCTGCCCACCCCCCTCCCTACCCACCCCCACCAAAATAAATAATAAATAAATAATAAAATAAAAAAGAAAATTTTGTGAGGCCTATTATGAGCACCTGTGCTTGAAGCAGTTATTATTACCTAATTAATTGGGAGGGAAAAATCTCCCTCTACTCAACAGCCTTCAAACTGCATCTGTATTGGCTATATTTTGAAAAGCATTTCAGTGTGGTGCCCAGCCTTTCTAACTCACTGAGTGTACTGGTTTCAAGCCTCTGGTCTTCTCCTTCTGATAATTATTATTGTGAGATATTTTGTCAATATGTGTGCTACTCAGGATTAATTAAAGCTGGGACAAGTGAGTGATGAAGTAACCAGCCCAGGGCAACTAATGTTTCCTTCTCCATTCTAGTTGTTCTGTTTCACTATGAACACTTTCCTCAACCAGCTGAAGAGCCAATCAGATTTCAAAGTGATGAACAACATAACTCTGTAAAAAATTTTAAAAAATAAAACTAATAAATAAAAATAAGAAAGAAATCATCAATAGCCTTAGCTATGCAATACAAATGCCATAGTATCTATGCTCTCTAGCTCCCTTAATGATGAGTTAGCCTCAGTAGGTATGAAATATAACCAAATTGGCTCTCAAAATTGAAATGTCTTTAGGAATGCAAAGACCTTTATGGGAGGATGCTGATTGTCATTAGTCATCAGGAAAACATAAATCAAAACCACAGTGAGGGCTTCCCTGGTGGTCCAGCGGGTAAGGACACCGCCTTGCAGTGCAAGGGGCGCCAGTTTGATCCCTGGCCTGGGCAGATCCCACGTGCCGCAGGAGCAGCTGGACCGATGTGTCCAATTACCGAGCCAGAGCTCTGGAGCAAATGCACCCAGAGCCGGTGCTCTGCGACAGCAGAGGCCACCGTGATGGGAGGCCCACACGGGCCAAAGAACAAAAAGATAGATGAAAATAGATAAATGAAAGACCAATAGAAGTGGCCCACTCGGGGTTTCCCCTGGTGGTCCAGTGGGTAAGTACACCGCCTTGCAGTGCAAGGGGCGCCGGTTCGATCCCTGGCCTGGGAAGATCCCACGTGCCGCGGAGCGGCTGGACTGATGTGTCCAATTATCGAGCCAGAGCTCTGGGGCGCATGCGCCCAGAGCCGGCGCTCTGCGACAACAGAGGCCACCGCGATAGGAGGCCCACAGGAGCCAAAGAACAAAGACGGATGAAAATAGAGAAATGAAAGACCAATAGAAGCAGCCCGCCCACTCCCCTCCCTCCCCAACCCGACCCCCGCCCAAAATAAATAAATAAATCTTTAAAAAAAAAAAAAAAGAAGAAGAAGTGGCCCACTGGCCCCCTCCCTCCTCACCTCCCCCCAAAATAAATAAATAAATAAATCTTTTAAAAAAACAATACACACAGTGAGTTATTACCTCATACCTGTCAGCATGGCTATTAACAGAAAGACAACAAGTACTGTCAAGGATGTGGAGTAATGAAGACTATTATTACATGCTGTTGGTGTGAGTGCAAAATGATGCAACTGTTATAGGAAGCAGTACAGAGACTCCTCAAAAAATTAAAAAGAGAACTATTGTATGATCCAAGGAGTTCACTCCTGGGTTATATCCCCAAAAGAATGGAAATCAGGACCTTGAAGAGATAATAGCACTTCCTTGTTTGTTGCTTTGCTATTCACAATATACAATATGGACAACCTAAATATCCGTCAACAGATGAATGGTTAAAGAAGTGGGATATACATCTGTTGCAATACTATTCAGCCTTTTAAAAGAATGAAATACTGCAGTATGCTACAACATTGGTAAACCTTGAGGACATTAGGCTGTGATATAAACCAGTCACAGAAAGGCAAACATTGCATGGCACCCCCTGTCTGAGGTGTCTAAAACAGTCCAATTCTTAAATCAAGAAATGGAATGATGGATGCAAGTACCTGGGGATTAGGGGAGAATTAGAGAGTTACTGCTAATCAGTGGGCATAAAGTTTCAGTTAAACAAGATTAATAAATTCTAGAGACCTGCCATACAACACTGTACCTATAGTCAACAAGATCTAATGCTGTGTTATTACACAATAATTTTTTTAAATTTTAATAACTAGTATGCTGTGGTGATGCTACAGGCTATTTCTTGTATTTTTATACTGTTTTATAAAGTAGAAGTTTCTAAGAAGAGAAATTAATTTTGTTTGAGATATTGTGCTATTGTTTATTATTTTATTCAGTTAGGAAATCTTTGTTGTGAGCCTGTCATGAGCCAGGCACTCAGCAAAGTTTTGGAGACACAAAAGTGGAGTGAGACTCCTGTCTCTAAGATGTGCATAATGGTTAAGGCAAACTGTTTTTTGATTTGTAGTAATGCAGTGATAATGGTATATACAAAATAGAGCAGATGCCTAGACAAAGCTATGGAAATGCTCAAGCAGAGTTCAGGAAACCCTCTATTTTATGTTGTACTACAAAAAGGTGCTTCAGGGCACATTTAATAGGAGGAGACAACATCCAAAGATACATCTAACCCTGAAATTCTAAGAACTTTGTAAGGAAGGCAACGATTTAGTCTGCAGGTGACATAAGTTAGGTATTGTCCACTCTTTCTTGGCATGAATCTATCAGAGGAGAAGACACTAAAGAGTGACATTTCTAGTCTTTGCTTTTTTCATTGTCATCCTCCAGGCAACTGGATGCCACAGCAATAGATGTCAAGGGGGAAAAAAAAACAGATAGGTATTTCTGCGTAGTCGAAGAGTCTGTGTTCTGATATTAGCATAATGTTTATGAAATCAATTTTCTGTACCTGTCAGATCAGGTTAATGTGAGAACTAGCTTTCCACAACCCATCCTATTCGGGCTTGGGCGATTTTACAGAGTCTGAAATTTTATCACAAATACGAAGAAACTTAGTCCTATTGACCTAATATATCCATTATTTGCCTCGTTATGCTGGTAAATAATAAGCATATGGTAATTCAAGAAACACAGTGTTCCCATTGCTCCTTTTTATTCTCAGAACTTTTTCTGTCTTTTGCAAATGCTGCAAAAAAATCAAAGGCAAGATTTGAAAATTGAATTTCACATTCCTCCTCTTCTCACTTTCTGGTGTCCACACAATACATTTAGTGCATTTTTCTCTGTTTTGACCAGTGTTTTTAGACTGTGCAACCTCTTCTGCTCATATTCTTACTGTAGAATGTTCTAGAATAACCCAATGAAGACTCATTCCTTTGTTGATTTACAAATACATATGTTAAGTACCTGGGCTTCCCTGGTGGCTCAGACAGTAAAGAAGCCACCTGTAATGCAGGAGACCCAGATTCAATCCCTGGGTTAAGAAGAGCCCCTGGAGAAGGCAAGGGCAACCCACTCCCGTATTCTTGCCTGGAGAATTCCATGGACAGAGGAGCCTGTTGGGCTACAGACCAAGGAGTCACAAAGAGTCAGACACAACTGAGTGACCAATACACACACACACATGTTAAGTACCCAGTGTGTGCCTGACACTATGCTAGATTGTAAACAAAGAACAATGAAAAAGATGGAAGCATCTGATTCAGGGACTGTTTTTATTTTTAATTTTTTCAAACTTCTCCAAAAACTGTGTCATCATCTCAAGACAAAACAGAGCATGAAATATATGCCTTAAATAGAAGTGAATTAATAATGAATGAGCGAACTCAGAAGCTCTCCAGAGCACATTTTTCAATCAACAGCCATGACTTAACTGATAAAACTAGAATCAGAGCATGATTGGGCCCATGCATTTGAGGAGGAAAGCCCCGTTTATAGACCTCGGATATTGAAAGCAGATGCATAGAGCAGTTTACTTGGAGAGAAGTGAATAATAAGGATGTTTTACTGAGAGTACCACTTAATTAATGTGTATTTAAACAGAATGTTTAGTTCCTTATGGTCAGTAATTCTCTTATTTATTTAACAAACATTTATTGATCTATGAGTGTGGATAAATCAGTTGTTCTAAGCACTGGGATTAAGGGCTCTCTGGGCTTCCCTGGTGATTCAGATGGTAAAGAATCTGCCTACCATGCAGGAGACCCAGGTTCAATCCCTAGGTGGGGAAGATCCCCTGGAGAAGGGAATGGCAACCTACTCCAGTATTTGTGCCTGGAAAATTCCATGGACAGAGGAGACTGACAGGGTTATAACTCATGGGGTTATAAAGAGTCAGATGTGACTGACACTTTCTCTTTCACTCATTTTCATCCTTAAGTTTACATTGGATGAAAAATAATAAGAATAAATTAAGGGACAAAATATATGCCAAATTAGAATTTACGATATGTGCTATGAAGAAAACAAATGGTGTGTGTCCTCAAGTGTGTATGTGTGACTGTGAGTGTGTATAGAAGGGTGCTTCACATAAGGGGATTAAATGGACCCAATTATGCAAGTAGGAAGAAAAGAATTTCAAACAGAAAACAGGATAATTACCTACTGTTTACAAAAATGGCACTGTCTGGACCAAAGCAGTACACAGTTATCCAAATCAAGTGTTGCCAAATCTCTCCTGTCATCTGTTTCTTAAAAATAATTTAGTCTTGTTTTTGTAAGTCAGGTGGGGAGCACAGCCATGCCTACTCTTATATATATTGTCTATGGTCCTTTTCACACAACAGTGGAATTTTGTCACTGTAGGAAAGACCAAAAATATTTATCATCTCAAGACAAAACAGAGCATGAAATATATGCCTTAAATAGAAGTGAATTAATAATGAATGAGCGAACTCAGAAGCTCTCCAGAGCACATTTTTCAATCAACAGCCATGACTTAACTGATAAAACTAGAATCAGAGCATGATTGGGCCCATGCATTTGAGGAGGAAAGCCCCGTTTATAGACCTCGGATATTGAAAGCAGATGCATAGAGCAGTTTACTTGGAGAGAAGTGAATAATAAGGATGTTTTACTGAGAGTACCACTTAATTAATGTGTATTTAAACAGAATGTTTAGTTCCTTATGGTCAGTAATTCTCTTATTTATTTAACAAACATTTATTGATCTATGAGTGTGGATAAATCAGTTGTTCTAAGCACTGGGATTAAGGGCTCTCTGGGCTTCCCTGGTGATTCAGATGGTAAAGAATCTGCCTACCATGCAGGAGACCCAGGTTCAATCCCTAGGTGGGGAAGATCCCCTGGAGAAGGGAATGGCAACCTACTCCAGTATTTGTGCCTGGAAAATTCCATGGACAGAGGAGACTGACAGGGTTATAACTCATGGGGTTATAAAGAGTCAGATGTGACTGACACTTTCTCTTTCACTCATTTTCATCCTTAAGTTTACATTGGATGAAAAATAATAAGAATAAATTAAGGGACAAAATATATGCCAAATTAGAATTTACGATATGTGCTATGAAGAAAACAAATGGTGTGTGTCCTCAAGTGTGTATGTGTGACTGTGAGTGTGTATAGAAGGGTGCTTCACATAAGGGGATTAAATGGACCCAATTATGCAAGTAGGAAGAAAAGAATTTCAAACAGAAAACAGGATAATTACCTACTGTTTACAAAAATGGCACTGTCTGGACCAAAGCAGTACACAGTTATCCAAATCAAGTGTTGCCAAATCTCTCCTGTCATCTGTTTCTTAAAAATAATTTAGTCTTGTTTTTGTAAGTCAGGTGGGGAGCACAGCCATGCCTACTCTTATATATATTGTCTATGGTCCTTTTCACACAACAGTGGAATTTTGTCACTGTAGGAAAGACCAAAAATATTTATCTGACTCTTTACAGAAGAAGTTTAGCAACCCTTGATCTTAATCACCAGTTTGAATAATCATTACATCTGTGGTCTTTTTAAAATCCTATCATCCCTAACCCTGTGAGATCAAACCAAAAGTTTACAGAAAACCCTGTTTAAATGCACCTAGTGAGGACAGTTGGCATTCATTGAGTGAAATTACATCCCAGGCATTGTTTTAAGCACCCTTTGAAAGTTGCATTACTCTTAATACTCACAGCAGCCCTACACAGTGGGTATGATTATCACTCCAGGTTGTAGGTGAGGCAGCTGAGGCACTGAGAAGTTAAGTGACTCACCTGATCTCACACAGCAAGTAAGTGGTAGCATCAAGATTCAAAACCAGACAGCTTGAGTCATAAAGACTGTCCTGACCTACCTTTTTGACTTAACATCCTATAACCCCACCACCGTAACAAACCCCCTGGCTTAAAATTGCCTATCCCTAATTTGCAAACATCCTATACCTAATTTGCAAAGTAAGCAAACATCTTCCTCCAAAGTATTTAGAACTTGCTTTAGAGCCAAATTTCACAGCTGTTCATTGCTTAGCATTCAGAATGTAAAGATTTCCAAGTGATTTCCTCTCAAGCTTCATTAAGAACCACTCAGTAAATAATTGGTTCTTTGAGGAATACCCATGCTGGAAATCCAGACTGTTTCTTTAATTATCCAGATGTGCTCATGACTCATTGTACCCAGCAATTCTGCAACTTTCTCTCTTGTTTGGTTGTAAGAGGTACCATTAGATCTATTGTCATCTTTTTTTCTCCCCATTCCCTAAGGATCCACAGTAACTTAAGCATCTCCTCCCTGGAATTCTGGGTGACTTCCACTGAAATCCTAGACATTGTTAGCACAACCATGTGTAAATTCACCAGGAACATCTATATCGGAAAGTCCAATTGTTGGAATGTTCAGTTCAACCTAGGCTAGCAGCCATAGCCCTGGAATCTCTATGTACTAATCTCTGTGAAAGATGTATCTCTGTATTTTTTTGTTGACAGTCTATTCACTTCTGAAGAGATTTCCCATAGGTTGGTATAAGCTTCCAGAAGTCACTTGAACTAACATACGCACACACTAATGAAAACACTGAACATTAGAGAACTGACATTTTCTCCAGGTCCGAGTGTGGGTTGTGAATTATTGCATGGCCACATAGTGCTGAATAGGACCTTGTCACATAGATGTCATGACTTCCATCCACATGGAATGGTGGAGATAGGACAGTAATGCGAAGAGGAATAGGCAGTGTAGTGAGTGTTATCATAGACAAAGTTCAGGATGGTAGAACAGTTCAAAGCCGTGACTCCCAGCTAGGAGTCAAGGGAGGAGGGCATAGTCAAGGAAACCTCCCTTAAAGATACAATTTAGACCACAAGATTTATCAGAAATGAAATACATGAACTAATGGAAGGACCGAAACAGCTAATGCAATGGTTTCCCTTCTGGGTTTCTAGCAGCCCTAGACCTCTGTGCTGGTGCCTCCAGAGCGGCCACAAGGTTCAGATAAGAAGCTAAATAGATAGGGCTGGTTGCCTGCTCTTTCTTCTCCCCTTTCCACTATTTCCTATCGGCTTTATCTTCTGAGATCTCATATAGATTTCCCATAAAGGAAAGAGAAAGTTGTGCTGCTTTAGAGAATAGTCTTGAAAAGTGAAGATTCATACTAATCAAAACAAATCTAGGTTCAAATTATAGTCCAGTTCCTTAAAACCTGGGCGGTCTTTAGACCAACCACTAACCTCTAAGCCTTATTTTCGAGTAAAATATTGTTGGTTCAGTCGCCAAGTTTTGTCTGACTCCTTAAGACCCCAGGGACTGCAGCCCTCCAGGTCCCCCTGTTCCTCACCATCTCCTGGACTTTGCCCAAGTTCAAGTCCATTGAATGGGTGATGCCATCCACCCATTGCATTAGCGCTTGTGATCTCCAAGCCACTAAGAGGATTATAAAAGAGAGTCCTAAGTATGTCTCACCAGAGGTTCGTGTCCACGGTGAATGATGGCTGGTGGTAGCCTGCATCAGAAACTGCAGGGCACTGAACAGCAAGGCTTCAGAGTCATTGAGGAGGTGTCAGCTTTTTCTCAGTCTGTCTCCTAGCCATTTGCTTCTACTGCAAGACCTCCAGAGACAGTTTTAGGAAGGTACCTCTTTTTTTTTTTCCTGTAACATGCAAACTTCCATCCAGCAGCCTCAGTATGATCTGTGATTTTATTAGGAACTGTAAAATCTCAGGCCTCACCCCAAACCTGTGAGTCAGAAACTGGATTTTAGCTACCTTTGTTTTCATAAACCTTCAAAGAGATTCTAATTTTTCCTGAAGTCTGAAACAATTCATTTGGACTGGCCAGCTCAAGTGGGAGCAGGAGAGGTATGGTTAGGCCAGCCCATAGCAAGGATGTATATGTGCTAAATTGCTTTAGTTGTGTCCAGCTCTTGGCATGCGGCTCCATGGACTATAGCCTGCCAGTCTCCTCTGTCCATGGGATTCTCCAGGCAAGAATACTGGAGTGGGTTGTCATGCCTCCAGTCATGCCCTCTAGGGGATCTTCCCAACACAGGGATCAAACCCTCCTCTCTTATGTCTCCTTCATTGGCAGGCAGGTTCTTTACCACTAGCGCCACCTGGAGACTCATAATGAGTGGGTCTCTCAGGGACTAGAAACCATTTATAAAAAAAAAAACAACAACAACAACAACTGGAAACCAGACCCAAGTTCAGTTTCCAGAACCTCAGAAACTATTGTTGATAGGTCTTTATGCTCATGCTGCCTTTCACATGAATCAGTCAACTTCTGGGGTGATAATTCTCAGTGAGGGGCAATTTTACTTCCCAAAAGTAGTTGGCAATGTCTGGAGATATTTTTACTGTCCTTACTGGGGAGGCAGCATCGGCCTCTGGTACACAGGGTCCAGGGCTGCTGCTGAGCAGCCCACAAGGCACAGGACAGTCTCACAATAGAAAGCTCTCCAGCCCCAAATGGCAATAATACCAAAGTTAAAAAACCCAGTTTTAAAGATCTTCCTCCTGATCCACCTGCCTCTCTTCCCAAAACCAACTTCTGACTTCTTTACCCTGTACCCTACGGCTCTTAAAATGGCTTCTATAAACCCAGTGGAGGTGGGGGTGGGGGCGTGGGCCTCAAAGAGTCCATAAACTCCCACAAATGCTTCAAGATATTTCCTTTTATTTATTTACATGTATGGCAAGGTTTAGGAAAGGGATGGTACATGGCTTTCATCAAATTCTCAAAAGGCTTTTCCTGGGTTAACTCCATGTGTTCTTTCACTGCCTCAGATGTTCAGTCCCCGTTTTCTGGTGGCTTCAGCTCCTTCTGGAATCGTGGCCGTTCTGTGGTCTCTCATTTTCTGAACTTCTCAGCTGCTACCCTGCCTGCTGCTTTCTTTCTCTTGTTCCATTTTCCAGTTCCAGTTTCCAACATAAAACATCTGATTGTCACTGCTCTCCCTTTTTTAGGCAGAGCTTTTCCAACTAGACACCCCAGTGGACCCCTGAAAATCCAGTGCAGCAGCTGGTCAGACCCTTCGTGAGCCAGGCAAAGCCAGAGGGGAGTGATGTCTGCCCATCCATACAGGACCATACACGACCGTCCATGGCAGGCGCCCTCAGAACCGGCACTGGTTAGGTCTCCAGGTGATTGTATCTAACTAACGTGAAGAGAAGAAAGCCCAGGGCTTGAGTTCTGACTAGAGAAGCCCCTGGGTCGTCTGGAGAAGCAGAAAGAGTGTGGAGATCAACTCCACACTCCACTTCAAATCTCCCCTTTAAGATCAACTTCAACAGTGCACAGGCAGCAGCCGAGGCAGGCAGCTCAGAAGCCCGTGAGGAAGGCGCCGGGAGTCGAGCGGGGAAGGTAATCCAGGGTCAACAAGAAGGCTCAGGGCTCACAAGGTCCAATCATCAAGGCAGAATAAGCTCAGATGAAGAAACAACCCAATAAAATCAAATGGATATTGAAAGCAAGGCCTTTGTATCTCCCTTGATGTCTTTACTCTCTCCCTTTCTCACCAGAACCTCATCCACATAACAACTAGGTCAAGAGGCTCGTAGGACAAGACAGTCAGAAAAGCCACATTTGCTGAGGAAGCCAAGGGCCTGCTGAGTTTTCCTTTGTGCCTCTCATTCCTTCTCTCTGACCCCTCTCTCCCCTCTTCAATTTTCTCGTAGCTGGTGTCGCTGAATACTAATGAAGTATTTATTTGCTCATTTTTACTTTTGAAAAGCAACATGTTATTTTTCTCTAAGGAAAAATAACATGGAAACTCTAAATTATATTTGTATTTATGCAGCCTTGAGTGGATTGTTCTTTTCTGGGTCAGTAGATCCTAAGGGAGAAAACTATCTTACACCATACAATGTTATACAATTGGTTTAGGTGACAGAGATGCATTATACCAACCTCACAAAATACCCCAAAAGGTGGCTCAGATTTTGTTGCATTAGGATTCTTAAGTTCAGATGGCACCCCAATCCACACAGCACTAAATCAGAATGTTTGTTCGCAGGAGAGCCAAGAATCAGTATTTTTTAATTTCCTGACTATCCCAATAGACCACAGATTTTGAAAGCAGCTTTATAGAGGATATTTTAATAAATCACTGATGCTGGGCTGCTATCTTAATTTCCCGAATGCCCTTTTTTGTTAACCGCCCAATGTGAAGACATCGACCGTCCATGGCAGGCGCCCTCAGAACCGGCACTGGTTAGGTCTCCAGGTGATTGTATCTAACTAACGTGAAGAGAAGAAAGCCCAGGGCTTGAGTTCTGACTAGAGAAGCCCCTGGGTCGTCTGGAGAAGCAGAAAGAGTGTGGAGATCAACTCCACACTCCACTTCAAATCTCCCCTTTAAGATCAACTTCAACAGTGCACAGGCAGCAGCCGAGGCAGGCAGCTCAGAAGCCCGTGAGGAAGGCGCCGGGAGTCGAGCGGGGAAGGTAATCCAGGGTCAACAAGAAGGCTCAGGGCTCACAAGGTCCAATCATCAAGGCAGAATAAGCTCAGATGAAGAAACAACCCAATAAAATCAAATGGATATTGAAAGCAAGGCCTTTGTATCTCCCTTGATGTCTTTACTCTCTCCCTTTCTCACCAGAACCTCATCCACATAACAACTAGGTCAAGAGGCTCGTAGGACAAGACAGTCAGAAAAGCCACATTTGCTGAGGAAGCCAAGGGCCTGCTGAGTTTTCCTTTGTGCCTCTCATTCCTTCTCTCTGACCCCTCTCTCCCCTCTTCAATTTTCTCGTAGCTGGTGTCGCTGAATACTAATGAAGTATTTATTTGCTCATTTTTACTTTTGAAAAGCAACATGTTATTTTTCTCTAAGGAAAAATAACATGGAAACTCTAAATTATATTTGTATTTATGCAGCCTTGAGTGGATTGTTCTTTTCTGGGTCAGTAGATCCTAAGGGAGAAAACTATCTTACACCATACAATGTTATACAATTGGTTTAGGTGACAGAGATGCATTATACCAACCTCACAAAATACCCCAAAAGGTGGCTCGCAGATTTTGTTGCATTAGGATTCTTAAGTTCAGATGGCACCCCAATCCACACAGCACTAAATCAGAATGTTTGTTCGCAGGAGAGCCAAGAATCAGTATTTTTTAATTTCCTGACTATCCCAATAGACCACAGATTTTGAAAGCAGCTTTATAGAGGATATTTTAATAAATCACTGATGCTGGGCTGCTATCTTATCACTTTTTACCAGAAACATGGAATGTGACAGAAAACATCCTTTTTTTAATTAACTGAATTAAATCCCAGTGCAATCCAACTGTGACCTCTAACTTGCCACGTGACCATGCATGTTACATGTCTCTTCGGGGCTTCCAGGTCCTCATCAGTCAAGTGAGAAGTTGAGCTGGCTGGTTGCCAGAGTCCCTCCTAATGCGCTAACCCTCTGTGACACTTGTAAACAGTGCAAGGAGGCTTCCATCTTAAGTAGATGGTAATGGAAACTGATTATCTGAGGTTCCTTCCAACTCAAGAATTTACAGACTGATTGACTACTTTTTTCCTGTTTCGGATTGTAAAAATATAATCAGGACCATATTAGATGATATCAAGGAATTATTATAATCCTGTTAAATGATAACATTATGGTTGTATAAGAATGTGGTCATAATTGTTAGACATGCATGCTGAACTAGGTAGGGGTAAAATAACATGATGCCTTGGATTTGCTTTCTTAAAAACATAATAAAGTAATATTTCCAATAATATATCGAGATCTCTTTTGAGCTGGCAACTTTTCTGAGTGTGGACTCTATGTTCTAGAAAAAGGATTCAGGAGCCTGCACTAAGCAGATGTTGGTGGTCTTAAGTGTCGTGCCAAGAGGCTTTCTGCTTTAGAGGTTGTGCAAAGCTTTTCCTGAAAATCTGGGATATGGAAGTTAAATTAATTCACCTTTTTCTTCTATGTTATTTGGATAGGATGATAAACTGAAAGCCACTCTCCCTGGGGCGGAGGTGAGGGGAGAGGTGAGTGGAATGTGGAAACCCTGAGAGGTTTTAGTGATTTTACTGGCAACACATACAAATGGCAGCATCAGAGCCAGAATGAGGATTGAAGGGTGAGATTCCATGATTCTCTGTCCATGCCTCCTTCCCCTCCTGCTGGGAAAGTTCCAAAAGCATCCATGTATACAGTAGAGATGCTTTGGGCACCATTGATCCTGTGGGGCTTGTTTCAGTCTGTCCAGTACCCAAGTCTCCTTAGCTGTTCTTAAAGCTCCTTCTGTGGTTAAAGCATGTTTAGAGGATATTTTTAAATCACTGAGGGGTATCTTATCACTTTTACCAGAAACATGGAATGTGACAGAAAACATCCTTTTTTTAATTAACTGAATTAAATCCCAGTGCAATCCAACTGTGACCTCTAACTTGCCACGTGACCATGCATGTTACATGTCTCTTCGGGGCTTCCAGGTCCTCATCAGTCAAGTGAGAAGTTGAGCTGGCTGGTTGCCAGAGTCCCTCCTAATGCGCTAACCCTCTGTGACACTTGTAAACAGTGCAAGGAGGCTTCCATCTTAAGTAGATGGTAATGGAAACTGATTATCTGAGGTTCCTTCCAACTCAAGAATTTACAGACTGATTGACTACTTTTTTCCTGTTTCGGATTGTAAAAATATAATCAGGACCATATTAGATGATATCAAGGAATTATTATAATCCTGTTAAATGATAACATTATGGTTGTATAAGAATGTGGTCATAATTGTTAGACATGCATGCTGAACTAGGTAGGGGTAAAATAACATGATGCCTTGGATTTGCTTTCTTAAAAACATAATAAAGTAATATTTCCAATAATATATCGAGATCTCTTTTGAGCTGGCAACTTTTCTGAGTGTGGACTCTATGTTCTAGAAAAAGGATTCAGGAGCCTGCACTAAGCAGATGTTGGTGGTCTTAAGTGTCGTGCCAAGAGGCTTTCTGCTTTAGAGGTTGTGCAAAGCTTTTCCTGAAAATCTGGGATATGGAAGTTAAATTAATTCACCTTTTTCTTCTATGTTATTTGGATAGGATGATAAACTGAAAGCCACTCTCCCTGGGGCGGAGGTGAGGGGAGAGGTGAGTGGAATGTGGAAACCCTGAGAGGTTTTAGTGATTTTACTGGCAACACATACAAATGGCAGCATCAGAGCCAGAATGAGGATTGAAGGGTGAGATTCCATGATTCTCTGTCCATGCCTCCTTCCCCTCCTGCTGGGAAAGTTCCAAAAGCATCCATGTATACAGTAGAGATGCTTTGGGCACCATTGATCCTGTGGGGCTTGTTTCAGTCTGTCCAGTACCCAAGTCTCCTTAGCTGTTCTTAAAGCTCCTTCTAGTGGTTAGAACTCTCCTTTAAATGGAGATTAACAAGCCCTCACAGCAGTGAACTCAGAACACCATCTGCAGCTTTCCCACTGTTTGGAAGAAGGCAGAGATGCTGCCCTGGAACAGGACATGTGCTGGGTCCACATCAGTCCAGGGACCAAATCCTGTCCATTCCAACTATTTTTACTAATCAAATGTGCACTTGAACTTCACATGGAAAAAAAACAAAAAAAACTTTACATGGGTGCAGAAAAGTAGCATGAATTGGTTACAGAAAAGATGTTTCTGTGAGCGTACCATCTTACTCTGGTATGACCATCTGGTAGACCATCTGTATTAGTTTCTCAGAGCTTCTGTAACAAGTGCCACGGCGAGCTGGCTTAAAAATTACAGAAATTATTTTCTCACAGTTTTGGAGACTAAAAGTTGGGAAAAAAGGTTTCCTAGGGCCTTGCTCCCTCTGAAACTCTGGGGAGATGCTTTCCTTGCCTCTTCCTGGCTTCCAGTGATGGTTGGCTGTTCTGGTGCCCCTTGGCTTACAGCTGCATCGCTTCTGTCTGTGCCTTGGTTATCACAGCTCACAATTCTTACCAGTATGACGTCATCTTAACTAAGTGCACCATCCATGACCCAGTTTTCAAATAAGGTCACATTCTGAGGTTTGGGGAGACTTTAACATCTCTTTTGAGGGTACATGATTCAACCCTGTATACCATCCAAACAGATGACATTGTGAGAAGGTTCCATTTGCATCTGCTGTTATGACCAGTTCTTCCCAGGTAAAGAACCCACCTGCCAATGCAGGAGACATAAGAAATGTAGGTTCGATCCCTGGGTCAGGAAGATCCCTTGGAGAAGGGCATAGCAGCCCACTCCAGTGTTCCTGCTTGGAGAATCCCATGGACAGAGGAGCCTGGCAGGCTACAGCCCATGGGATTGCACAGCATCAGACACAAATGAAGTGACTTAGCACACATACATGCACGGTGTGACCAGGCTCCTGACTCCACACAATATCAGAGCTAAAAATCCACTTCTGTCTGGAAAGTGATGTTTGGCAAGAAGTTTGTGAGAGCAGCCTAAGCTCCATGGCCAGTGCCAGGCCCTTCTGAAACACATGTCCCCTCCTCTTTGACAGGCTCCCAAGTGATGGGACGCTGGCAACGCAGTGATGGTGGGGTAGACTGGAGCTTTCGGGTGGGAGGGCCCATACAGAATTCATGATTCACCCCCTGTAGTTTGCCCTTGCCGCCCTGGCCCTTACCTGCCTCCGTTCTTCCCCCTCCTCCTTGTTCATCCTGTCTGCTTTGCTGGGAAACAGCAGCTTTTTCGAATCTAGCCATTTTGATTCAGTGGCAAGTGAACAGTAAAGCAGAGTAAGCCACACCAAGCGAATCCAATGACTGTCATGAGCAAGTTATCCAGTTATTCCTTTTCCTTTTTTGCAGTGAGGGCGAGAGGAAGGAAGGGCCTTATATATCACGAGGCAAATACTGATTTGCCTGAATCAGCTTGCCAAAGGATAATCAGCAGATGGCTGGTGCTCATCAGAGAGCTGCACAGACTGATCTCTGAGGATGTCAGAGCCAGGGACGAATCCTACCAGGAACTCTCGGTGAATCTAGCAAGTTTTCCACATGCTTCCTCTGCACTGTAAAGCCAGGGTTCGGCCCCCACCCTTCCTGTAGCCTGCCCAGGGTAAGTCACCAGGCTTCTTGGCTTCTGGGCCAATCTCCTGGTGCCACAAGCCCTGTCTTTTCCTCCCCACTCCACTCTCTCTTTCTGGGTGAGGATCAGGTCCTCTGGGGGCTATGGGATGGTGAAAATGTGTTTACAGAATCTGTCCTCACTCTCATACCACTGCTTGACATTTTCCCTGCTTTCTGAGATAGATAAAGGAGTTAAACTATTCTGTTACTGACAGAGGATGGAACATAGTCAGGAAATAGGAACAAAAGAAAAGGAAAATGTGTTTCACAGGGGAAAAAATTAGCAGTGGATTAAATGATAAAGACATCGCTATATGATGTAATGATCTCTGAATGACAGAGGGAATGGATTTGGCCCAGATGCTGGAATCTTTCCAGATTTCAGTGCCGTCTCCTGTCTGGAGCCCCAGCTCCACGTTTGGCACAGTTAATACCTTGACCTTTGTGGAAATCCTCCCTGTCGTCATGGGACCAGAGGCTTGGAATGTAAAGAAAGGGCTTTGTCAGTGCTGCACAAATCCATATGGCTCATCGCCTGACAGGAAAGCTCAGTGGAGAACAGGACTCTCTATTAAGAAACCGGACTAGGATTTCTATCCAAAGGATATGATTCTGCCATTGTAATTTGTACAGAGCATGCATGCTAATGCTTCAATTGTGTCCAACTGTGCAACTCCATGGGCTATACCCTGCCAGGCTCCTCTGTCCATGGGATTCTCCATGCAAAAATATTCAAGTTGATTGCCATGCCCTCCTCCAGGGGATCTTCCCAGCTCAGATAACCAGCCCACACCTCTTAAGTCTTCTGCATTGGCAGGCAGATTCGTTACCAGTGACTCCACCTGGGAAGCCAGTTTGTACAGTAAATGGAGCAAATCAAGAACACAGGCATCGACTGCCAAACGATAATCAGCAGATGGCTGGTGCTCATCAGAGAGCTGCACAGACTGATCTCTGAGGATGTCAGAGCCAGGGACGAATCCTACCAGGAACTCTCGGTGAATCTAGCAAGTTTTCCACATGCTTCCTCTGCACTGTAAAGCCAGGGTTCGGCCCCCACCCTTCCTGTAGCCTGCCCAGGGTAAGTCACCAGGCTTCTTGGCTTCTGGGCCAATCTCCTGGTGCCACAAGCCCTGTCTTTTCCTCCCCACTCCACTCTCTCTTTCTGGGTGAGGATCAGGTCCTCTGGGGGCTATGGGATGGTGAAAATGTGTTTACAGAATCTGTCCTCACTCTCATACCACTGCTTGACATTTTCCCTGCTTTCTGAGATAGATAAAGGAGTTAAACTATTCTGTTACTGACAGAGGATGGAACATAGTCAGGAAATAGGAACAAAAGAAAAGGAAAATGTGTTTCACAGGGGAAAAAATTAGCAGTGGATTAAATGATAAAGACATCGCTATATGATGTAATGATCTCTGAATGACAGAGGGAATGGATTTGGCCCAGATGCTGGAATCTTTCCAGATTTCAGTGCCGTCTCCTGTCTGGAGCCCCAGCTCCACGTTTGGCACAGTTAATACCTTGACCTTTGTGGAAATCCTCCCTGTCGTCATGGGACCAGAGGCTTGGAATGTAAAGAAAGGGCTTTGTCAGTGCTGCACAAATCCATATGGCTCATCGCCTGACAGGAAAGCTCAGTGGAGAACAGGACTCTCTATTAAGAAACCGGACTAGGATTTCTATCCAAAGGATATGATTCTGCCATTGTAATTTGTACAGAGCATGCATGCTAATGCTTCAATTGTGTCCAACTGTGCAACTCCATGGGCTATACCCTGCCAGGCTCCTCTGTCCATGGGATTCTCCATGCAAAAATATTCAAGTTGATTGCCATGCCCTCCTCCAGGGGATCTTCCCAGCTCAGATAACCAGCCCACACCTCTTAAGTCTTCTGCATTGGCAGGCAGGTTCGTTACCAGTGACTCCACCTGGGAAGCCAGTTTGTACAGTAAATGGAGCAAATCAAGAACACTAAGGAGAGAACTCTTTTCTCTTGAAGTCTAAATGCCAATCATAATTTTTTGGAGTTCTTTGAATTGGGATCCCAGGTCCCATCTAACTCCTGTTGTAGCATACATGTATTGAAATAAAAGCTGCCTGCCTTTCCACCACCAATATCCAAAAGAATGTGGCACTATCTTATTTTTTCCCCACCAATTTCTGTCTATAGGGCTTTGTATTCATTAATAATTGGCTCTGTTCCCTTTGCAATCTGGAAGCCCTGTTCCAGGTCACCTCTGATTTGGAACACTGGGTCCTTGGCAGTGAGGTTAAGAGAAAGAAAGAGCACAGGGAAGGGGCCAGAGGTGGAGGCAGATTTGAAGGTTTGCCTGGAAGTTTTACTTAAATAGAGAGCTAAGTATCTCTAGAACTCTGACTTCCCAGCCACCAGATACTTGACAGACAGATTGAAAGAAAGGACAAGATTAATTATCAAGGCTCTTGGTGGGAGAGTGGGGGGAGAGGAGGAAGGATATAAATGCTTTCATGTTCATCACTGTTTATTCAAAAAGAATGTCATTAATAATGGGGGTTGCTGAACATGAAAGGATACCTATTATCAGTTTTGCAAATAAGTAGGGGAAATAACACACTAACATTTATTTTAAATATTTTTATTATATAATTTACATACATTGAGTTTTCCCCTTTAAAGTCTACAACTCAGTGTTTTCAGTTTATTTCCAGAGTTGTGCAACCTTCCTTATAACCTAAGTTTAAAATGTTTCATCAACCAGAGAAGGAACTTGGTACACATTAGCGGTCATTCCTCTTTCTGCCTTACCCCCAGCCCCTGGCAACCACTGATCTATTTTCAGTTGCTGTGGATTTGCTTTTTTATGGACAATTTCATATAAATGGAATCATACTGTATGTGGTCTTTTGAGCCTGGCTTCTCTCACTTGGGATATTTTTGAGGTTTGTCCATGTTGTAGGTTAAAACAGTGCTTCATTCCTTTTTGTTGTTGTATAAGACTCCACTGGAGATATACCACAGTTTATTTGTCCACTTAGCAGTTGATGGACAGCATAGCAGTTTTAATTAAAACAGCAAGTTGCCATGATCTCAACAATCTAAGCTGAACAGCTTTTCGCTGCAGGTAAGAGTTAAACCGTTCCTGATCTTAATATCTTAGATTTAAGGGATAAGATTCCTAAGAGATTTAAAATTTAGTTTTGATAGCAAAACGTGATGTCTCTTTAAGTTTGTGGTGAGTAGATACTTGCAGGATGACCTAATGATAATAGTATAATAAGGTCATGGTGTTTGTACTTGTGTTTTCAATGATCTCAGTAGAGTGGACCTATGTAGAGGAGTGTTCACCCGTCTCTTCCAATAAAGTAACTTTAGAATGTTTGAAATCCCTTTATTACATGCACATGAAATACAGCACCTGCCTTTGTGGTCAGCCAACAAGTTCACACCTGAGACGGATGCCAAACTCCGTAGCTGGTCTGCCGGGAGCCTACTGGCTGCCTTGTCCTATTGTATCAGTTTCTGTCTTTCCTGCTTCAGACCCAGGGGCGAATGAGGAAGGATGGGAAAGAGGGGCAAGAAAGAGCAAATAAGGTTCCACAGATCTGGAAGGGTGCCTGGGATTCATATTCAGGCAGTTCTTTCTCAAAGTGTCAAAACTCTTCTTCCACTGGGAGAACAGCGGCCAAACTGTGGGCTCTGGCATCTAGGCACGGCCGTTTCATAGGTTTGTGAGGTGGGGCAGGTTCTTAATCGGCCTCTCTTGTGCTCATCAGCAAAGTGAAGATAAGAATGGTTCTTAGGGGCTTCCCCTGGTGGTCCAGTGGGTAAGGACACCACCTTGCAGTGCAAGGGGCGCCGGGTTCGATCCCTGGCCTGGGAGGATCCCACGTGCCGCGGAGCGGCTGGACCAATGTGTCCAATCACAGAGCCGGAGCTCTGGAGCGCATGCGCCCAGAGCCGGGGCTCTGCAACGACAGATGCCATCACGATGAGAGGCCCACAGGAGCCAAAGAACAAAGACGGATGAAAATAGAGAAATGAAAGACCAATAGAAGTGGCCCGCCCGCTTCCCTCCCTCCCCAACCTGACCCCCGCCCAAAATAAATAAATAAATCTTAAAAAAAAAAAAAAAAAAAAAAGAATGGTTCTTAGTTCTCAAGATGCTTTGAAGATTTCCATGATTCCTGGCACATAACAAACCATTAACCATGAATGTTGCTAACGTGTCTCCATTACTTTGTTTCCTGGTCACTACGCATGGAATCCTCATGACAGTCCAAAGAAGGTAGTGAAAGGTAGTCCCACTTTACAGATAAAGACATTGAGATTGAATGAAGTTTAAATACAGCTTCCTTGAGGTCAGTTGGTTTAAAAACAGCACAAGTCACTTTTATGTACCTTTCGGTCTGATTCAGATTCTATGCACGGCCATTGGACCATTGGGCCTATATGCAATGAATCGTATTAACCAATATGCTGCAAACTGGGATATAGCTATAATAACACACACACACACACACACACACACATCTGTTTTAATAAAAATGAGTGGTTGATAATATTGGGCCACTTTGGAAAATAATGTGACCAAAACCCAGGGGAGAAAACAGGAGTGAGAGACAGAGGTGAAGCTATTGGAAAAAATGTGGGGCTTAAAGAACCTCAGTGTAAAGCAAACCATGTGGCTAGATGCTATATCCTCCCAACTCAGGGGAACCAGATACTGGTTTATGGGGATTAAAAAAAGCATTGCCCATGGTACTCAGGCCAAAGAAGGTACACTGAGTCATTTCCATCGCCTTGGGAATTAGTCGTCTCTTGTGCCAGTGTTAATATTCCAGTTGTCAACTTAATGATTTAAAATGTTTCCATTACCATCACTACTCACTCACCAACAGCACTTGGAAATTAGCCTCGAGAACAAAAGAGTAAACAGAAGCCGTTTACCATTCTGTCAAACCCAACTAGCTAAAAAAGGCAACATCTGATAGTCAGGCAAACAACTAGACTGCAAAGCAAAGTGTCAGCACTGACACATGCTGGTTGTTCACAGTTCCACAAGGCTCATTAACTGTGTGGACCCAAGAGTCCAGGAGAGGACAGTTCCAGGGTCAGAGGCAAATGGCATTTAGATGGTCCCCACCTGGCTGGAATAACAGAAAACCTAAAACAGATTTTCCTTCTAACATTCCCTTCTAAACAGCATTCCTGAGTATACAGTGTAAAATAAGAATAATTTTGGATACTAATCCTAAGTAATCCCAAGCTTTGGATTCTAACTCCAGGAAATATTTATCAACCCATATTTCTAGGTAAAAAGATGTTCTCAATTCAGATTACCACAGTTACAGTAATCTGATCTTTTAATTAAAAGTGTGTTCTTTCCCCACTAATAATATTAGAAGCTTCAAATACATAAAGAATCTTATCATAAACCCATTCATGGGGGTTTAGACATCAGGACAAAGGTAACATTTTAAGTATGTTGCAATCAGTTGGGAATTATTTTTTAAGCCAATTTCTTGAGAATTCTGGCTAAGGTCTTTTCATCATTGAAAGTTGTTATTCTTTTTACTGACCTTTTAATTAGGAACATAACTCTAGCTTGTCAGTACCACAAGCTTTTCTGGAAAGGTGGATTTACACATCTGGTCTCTGAGTTAAAATAAGCAGAAAGTCCTTAAGTTCAGGTCTGCTGCTGGTGGCCACCTTATCCAGCCCATGGTTGCCCCAGTCAAGATGACCGCTGGGGGCTTCCCTGGTGGTCCAGTGGGTAAAGAGTCTGATTTGCAGTGCAAGAGGCACTGGTTCGATCTCTGGCCTGGGAAGATCCCACGTGCCACGGAGTGGTTGGACCAGTGCATCCAATTAGGAGCCAGCGCTCTGGAGCACATGCTCCCGGGGCCAGTGCTCTGCAATGAGAGAGGCCACTGCAATGGGAGGCCCACATAGGCCAAAGAACAATGATGGATGAAAACAAATAAATGAAGGACCAATAAAAGAGACCAAAGTTAAAAAAAAAAAAAAATGACCATTGGTCAATTTACGCAGACTGACATTCAGGCCATTCCTATTCATTGGACTGGAACAACAACCTCTTTTTCAGTGATCCTGATCTGATGCTATTATGCTTATAAAATCCAACTCTAAACTCTACCCTTCCTTGCTAGGCAATCAAGGAGATCTGGACTTTGGGTCTGTGTAAATTATCAATGTCTCTCTTCAATTACTCTACACTTACTCTCCAAAGGATTTAAAGGAACCTTTGGTAGATATGGTTCTGCTGTCCTGTGATCTGGGGCAGGCACATGATAGCAATAATACAACTTCTCACCTTTCTTAGTGTTGCACTTTTGTAAGGCATTTCTGTGAACCTTCTTTTGGGAAAGTGATCGTCCTTAGGATAAAAATTGACTTACTGCTTATGCTAAAACTGGCAGATGGAAAACATCTTGGAAGATGAGGGCACTAGACAAATGCAAAAGCCACCCTGTTAATTAATGGACTAGGAGTTTCCATGTGTTGGTTCAACACAGTGGGGCTTGGTTTCAACACTGGCCTCCAGAGAAGTTCCCATTCTGGATATTTGTCAAGGGTAGGAAGTTCGAAGCATCAAGACAAGGAGGTCAGGGCAGATATGCTGCCAAAGATCCATGCAAGGAACTTCTTGGAAAGAAAGAAGTTGAGGAACTTGTCCTGAATAGCTAAAGCTTTTCTGGAAAGGTGGATTTACACATCTGGTCTCTGAGTTAAAATAAGCAGAAAGTCCTTAAGTTCAGGTCTGCTGCTGGTGGCCACCTTATCCAGCCCATGGTTGCCCCAGTCAAGATGACCGCTGGGGGCTTCCCTGGTGGTCCAGTGGGTAAAGAGTCTGATTTGCAGTGCAAGAGGCACTGGTTCGATCTCTGGCCTGGGAAGATCCCACGTGCCACGGAGTGGTTGGACCAGTGCATCCAATTAGGAGCCAGCGCTCTGGAGCACATGCTCCCGGGGCCAGTGCTCTGCAATGAGAGAGGCCACTGCAATGGGAGGCCCACATAGGCCAAAGAACAATGATGGATGAAAACAAATAAATGAAGGACCAATAAAAGAGACCAAAGTTAAAAAAAAAAAAAAATGACCATTGGTCAATTTACGCAGACTGACATTCAGGCCATTCCTATTCATTGGACTGGAACAACAACCTCTTTTTCAGTGATCCTGATCTGATGCTATTATGCTTATAAAATCCAACTCTAAACTCTACCCTTCCTTGCTAGGCAATCAAGGAGATCTGGACTTTGGGTCTGTGTAAATTATCAATGTCTCTCTTCAATTACTCTACACTTACTCTCCAAAGGATTTAAAGGAACCTTTGGTAGATATGGTTCTGCTGTCCTGTGATCTGGGGCAGGCACATGATAGCAATAATACAACTTCTCACCTTTCTTAGTGTTGCACTTTTGTAAGGCATTTCTGTGAACCTTCTTTTGGGAAAGTGATCGTCCTTAGGATAAAAATTGACTTACTGCTTATGCTAAAACTGGCAGATGGAAAACATCTTGGAAGATGAGGGCACTAGACAAATGCAAAAGCCACCCTGTTAATTAATGGACTAGGAGTTTCCATGTGTTGGTTCAACACAGTGGGGCTTGGTTTCAACACTGGCCTCCAGAGAAGTTCCCATTCTGGATATTTGTCAAGGGTAGGAAGTTCGAAGCATCAAGACAAGGAGGTCAGGGCAGATATGCTGCCAAAGATCCATGCAAGGAACTTCTTGGAAAGAAAGAAGTTGAGGAACTTGTCCTGAATAGCTAGAAGGCTTTGAATTTTCCCAACAGAAGACTGCAGGAATATCTAAGGTAGGGGTGATAGACAACAGCTTAAACTGTAAGACTTCAGTCTCCAGAACCACTGCATAGTTGGAAGTCCCCTTACTGGTCTTCCAGGCCTGATCCAAGCCATTAACCCCTCTAAGGTTTCATATGGTCTCCACTTAGGCATCCATAGTGATGAGCAGTTGATCTATTATCATAGGGGCCAATTTCATATTTGGAGCATAACAATCAATCAAAGCATATTCTTCTTTTTAATCCAGAGCTTTTGCTTTATAACAGGACCCATTCATTGTAGTTCTGTCAGTAATGGACAAATGGAATGTCTAGGGAGGCACCTCACTAACCTATTATTGAATTTGAATCTGTTGTTGTTCGGTCACTGTCATGTCTAACTCTTTGTGACCCATAGACTGCAGCACTCCAGGTTTCCCTGTCCTTCACTATCTCCTGGAGTTTACTCAAACTCATATCCATTGGGTTGGTGATAATATATAATCATCTCATCCTCTGCCATCCCCTTCTCCTTTTCCCTTCAGTCTTTTCCAGTACCAGGGTCTTTTCCAGTGAGTTGGCTCTTCAAGTCACCAAAGTATTGGAGATTTAGCATCAATTTTTCCAATGAATATTCAGGGTTAATTTCCTTTAGGATTGACCGGTTTGATCTCCTTGCTGTCCAAGGGACTCTCAAGAGTCTTCTCTAGCACCCCAATTCGAAAGCATCAATTTTTCAGTGATCAGCCATCTTTATGGTCCAACTCTCACATCTGTACATGACTACTGGAAAAACCATGGCTTTGACTAGACAGATCTTTGTTGGCAAAGTGATGCCTCTGCTTTTTAAAACCTCTAGGATTTTCACAACTTTCCTTCCAAAGGAGCAAGCGTCTTTGAATGTCATGACTGCAATCAGCATCCGCAGTGATTTGGGAACTTGAATCTACCTCCATGTTATTTCCTCCAGTTAGAGGATTTCTTTTCTTGTGCTTTGAATACACTTCCTCAATGGTCATAGCAGCCCTAAATGGTTTCCAAGATAACAACAAAAAAAAAAACCCTGCATGCTGGCACATCTTACTACTCACAACTTCTCCTTATCTTCTGTGACTCCTGTGTCTCTTCTTTTTTCCTCTGGTCTCTGCACCCAACTAACTCTCTTACAATTCTTCTGGAATCTAAGCATGAACACAGACACAGAAGGCAGAGAGTTCTAGTGGAAAGAGCAGAGGAACTTGCTTCGAGCCCTGGCAAATTTCTCTAAAACTTCATAATATTATTTTTTACCTGATGGGGAGGGGAGGGTATCATGAATCCTCTGTTTTCAGTATTAAAATGCTGAAAAGCTATGTCTGACTGTCAATAAATGTTAAGTAATTATTATCATCCTCTGTTTTCTAGCCATTTTCTAAATAAGATTATGCTGACACTGTAAGCACTCACCAATCTGAAAATCACTTTGCAATTGACTAACAAAAGGAAATTCCAGAATTGCAATTCCAGAATTGCAAAAGTATTGCTCCTATTTGTCAGTTCTTATCCTATGCTTTTAAAAAAAAAAAAAAAAAACTTTTATTTTACTATTAACTTTTACAGAGTTTTGTTGTTTACAGATATGCATGTTCCCAGATTAGTCATATGTATATCCCCCCTTCCCACCCCTTCCGACCATCACACAGCACCCCTGAAGGATCCCCTTTTCTCACAGAGCAATGACTATAGCTATTTTCTTCACTTCTGATAGTACAGGCCTTCATGCTACTTCCTTTACGCTTCCCACCCTCTGTTCCTTCCCCACAATTATCCTATGCTTTTAACTAAGCTCTCCATACCCACCTTTTGTGGTTAGCATTGACAAAGACACAAAGTCCCGCATTCGTTCGCTTCCTCCTCTGGGCTTGTGTTTATTCAGCCCGTGACCTCTAGGCTCTGCTCCCATTCCAGCCAGCACTTGCCTGGTGGACCCGACCATCTATTTGGCTTTGCCTTATGTCAGCCTTAGCCCTCTTATTCTCTCTCTCTTTCAACATCAACCTGAATCAAGGTTTTGGAATTTCCCTTTGGCTCTGTCCACTCCAGGCACCTCAGTAGCTCTCCTTTTTCTAAGCAAAGCCCATCCCTTGACCCAAGTTGGTGTGTTTGCCTCTCCCTATGCCAGAGTCCACAGCCTCCAGGGTCTAATGCCTGATGATCTGAGGTGGATCTGATATATTAACAAAAGAAATAAATGATGCCCTGGAATCATCCTGGAACCATCCCCCTGACAACAACCACTGTCCATAGAAAAATTGTCTTCTGGTCCCTGGTGCCAAAAATGTTGGGGGCTGTTGGAGAAGATCAGGTGGTCTCCACATTGTATCATTTGTTCTTTTTTTTTTTTAATTTTACTTTTTACTTTTACAGAGTTTTGTTGTTTA
This sequence comes from Tragulus kanchil, assembly GCA_022376925.1. Taxonomy (NCBI): domain Eukaryota; kingdom Metazoa; phylum Chordata; class Mammalia; order Artiodactyla; family Tragulidae; genus Tragulus; species Tragulus kanchil. Next base: position 132,087,695 of record JAIOJX010000004.1, read on the forward strand.
CAGATATGTATGATCCCAGATTAGTCATATGTCTATCCGCCCCATCCCACCCCTCCAGGACATTGCACAGCACCCCTGCAGGATCCCCTTTTCTCACAGTGCAATAACAATAGCTACTTTTTTCACATATGCTAGTATAGATTTTCATGCTACTTCCTTTATTCCTCCCACCCACTGTTCATTCCCCACAATGTCCATATGTCTACTGTCCCATTTGTTTTTGACAGTTTTGTGTTTTTGTTTTGATGCTGGGAGCTGGGAGTTAGAATTTAGGCTCTTCCTATTTTTGTGTTTCAGGAAAGGGAAAAAACGAATGTTGCCAAGGGTTAGTGCTTTCTTTGTTTTTATGTTAACTGAACTGGCTTCTTCCACCACTTTTCACCTGCTGCCTCTGGTCTCCCAGGTTGACGATGCTCAGATTCAACCTGTGGTGGGAGAATGATTCCTGAGTGCTTTATAGGGTTATTTTCCTTTTGAGGGTTTCATTCACAGGTCTACAAATTGCCATAGTGATCAGTTGCCAAAATGCTCGAAGCTTCCTTCTGAATCTCTGTACACATCTGAGAATTTGACAAAGACCAAATTTTGGCCAGTGTTAATACAAAAACAGAGCTTGGGTAGACTCCTCAGCTAGAATTATATCCCAAGTTCTGATATGGACAGAAATACTGTCTCTTTAATCTCTGTGCCTTGTGATGAATTACTATTTAGTATCTTCTTCTTTGTCAATGATACATCCATCCCTTTTATACCCCAGAATGTAAGTTCCTTTGGGGCTTAGACTTGATCTGTTTATAATCACAGCTCTGTCTTCAGCATCTGAAGTCTTTGGCAAACAGCAGGCAGCCAATCAGTGTTTGCTGAATACTGAATGAATGAACAAGAAGCAGGTAGCCTTGTGGTTGGACCACAGCCTTTGACATCAAACAGATCCTAGCTCCATTTCTGGTTATGCCTCTTACCATCTTTGAGACATATCTGAACTTCAATTTCTTTATCAATAAAATGGGATGGTAATAGCACAACCTCAAAGGTTTGGGGAAAATTAGATAATGTGTGTAAAGTTCTTAGTGCAATGTAAAGTTCTCTGGCACATTTTCAGAACTTGACAAATGTTGACTATTATATCTGTTCTTTTCAGTGAAAATCCTCAATGTTGAAGTTTATTAGAGGTAACTGAACTAACTCAACGTGACTAGTGGTGATGACTGTACTAAAGACGATTTTTTTTTTTTTAGAATAGATATTATTTCTTTAAAGTAATACATTTACAGCCCAGATAGTTGTACATGGTACGTTTCAGGTTTAACCAATTTATAAAAATACTTGAGGACAGCTGTATCCACAATTCAGACTATGTGACTATCTCTTTGCCCATTCTTCTCTTTCTTTTCTTTCCCAAATAACCTCTTTCAGGTATGGTTCAAGATAGAATTTATCCTCCTCGTATTTTTCCACTGCTCTTTAGGCAAGATCAGCTGCCTCATGCTCAGATCCAGTGCTCTCTTAATGTGAAACACTCTGTCGTTATAAAGGTTCTCAGGAAGCCTTCTTATGGCTTCTTTTACATCGTCATTCTCATGTATTTTATCATCTCACATTAAGCCCAGTTTATTGAACCCAGCAGCATTGTAATACCATTTTCGGATACAAGTGGTATCTGAAGACAAATTACTTTAATTCAGACTCTGCACCCCCACTGTGGCCCTCCTCTTGTGCTCCACTCCTGCACCCTCCCCACCCCTGCTTAACCCCTCAGGGCTTCCCGCCAAGGGCAAAAACAGTTTGAATTTAATTTGGAGAGTAACAGAGCAGAGGAGCAGTTGTTCTAAACAGAGTTAAGACATAATCAAAGAGAGGACTTTAACCCTGAAATCATTCCCAGAATCTAAAATCGCTTTAGATCGTTCAGAATGTTAAAATGAAAAATTCAGCATTGCTGTATCCTATGGAGAAGCATGCATGGCTTCTGAGAAAGCTGCCCTGACAGTTGTATGATGAGCTCTGAACTCACCCAGCACCTCGTTATCAGAAGCCTTGGGACTGGCCATTTTATGCTCAAATGGACTCCTCACATCATAGGCTTTTATTGCAAAGATGTCTGGGTTCTCTGTCTATAACTCTATTTCTGTTTTGTACATAAATTCATTTGTACCTCTTTTTTTTAGATTCCATATATAAGCGATATCACATGATATTTATCTTTGTCTGACTTACTTAAACTTATGGTTGGTTATCCAGGGGTAAGTGGGGGTGAAGGATAAATAGGAAGACTGGAATTAACATATATACACTACTATATATAAAGTAGATAACTAATAAGAACCTACCATATAGCAAGGGGAGCTCTACACAATACTCTGTAAAGTCCTATATGGGAAAAGAATCAAAAAAACGGTTGATATAATATATGTATAGGGCTTTCCAGGTGACTCAGTTATAAACAGCCTAACTGACAATGCAGGAGATGTGGGTTCTATCCCTGGATAAGGAAGATCCCATGGAGAAGGAAGTGGCAACCACTCCAGTATTCTTTCCTGGAAAATCCCAGGGTCAGAGGAGTCTGGCAGACTACAGTCCATGGGGTCACAAAGAGTCGGATATGACTCAGGGACTAATCAACAGCAATGTATGCATATATGTGTCACTGATTCATTTTGCTATACACCTGAAATTAAACAGCATTATAAAATAACTACACTCTAATATACATTTGAAAAGGAAAAAAATCTGGGCTCTCCATTCATTAAACCGGTATCAGTGATGTTGAGGAAGAGGGCTATCTGAGAGAGGCTCACGATGCATAAAGCTGCTAGTAGCGATCCACAGCTGCCTGCCGTCCACTTCCTCCTCCAGGGGTTCAGTCAACACGGAGAATGCGTGGCACTGGATTCGTTGAACCATAATCCCTGGAACTCTGGACTTTGAAGACATAGAAATTATGTGGAAGTATTATTTGTTGTGCTCTTCTGGTTAGATCGTTTTTACTTGGAATGTGCAAGAGAAAATTGAGCACTAAATTGTGAATCGTTGTCCATGTGTGTATGTGTGTATGTGTTCAGACATGTCCAATTCTTTTTGACCCCATGGACTGTAGCCTGTTAGGCTCTTCTGTCCATGAGATTCTCCAGGTAAGAATACTGGAGTGGGTTGCCATTTCCTACTCTAGAGGATCTTCCTGACCTAGGTATCGAACCCACATCTCTTGGGTCTCCTGCATTAACAGGTGGGTTCTTTACCACTGTGCCAAATCAGAAGGGGCATTGTTGTCTATCTATCAAAGAAAATTTTAAAAAATAACTGTACGCATTTAGGAGCCTATTTTGTATTCAAATCCTGAAATCCTTTTTGTTGTACTTGGATCCATACTATTTTTCAATATTTATTTATCTGTTTGATTCTATTAGGTCTTAGTTGCAGCATGTGAGATCTAGTTCCACAGTCAGGAACCGAACCCAGCCCCCTGGCACTGGGAGCATGAAGTCTTAACCACTGGACCACCAAGGAAGTCCCTCAGATCCATACTATTTGCAGTTGTCACCTCCAGACAAAATCTAGAGCCAGATATGCTGGAAAGAACAAGATGGGAACCATGATCCCAGACAAGCACAGGTCAGCTGATGGAGGCCCACATGCAACAGCCAAGGAACAACCTGCTAACAACCAAAAATTATTCACATTTCAAAAAGCAGGCTTCTGCCAGTGCTCATATGAATAGAATCCAAATGGCCAGATTCCCAGTTCAGCCATGTCTATGACTGGATATGTAAATAAATTTCATTCAGGGTCTCCAGGGCCAGATTTACACAACTGAATCCCAATTAGGATAACCAGCAAAATATGACAAAGATCTGTAGCTTAGATAATAGTACTATATCAGTGTTCTTTACCACCTGGTAAAAATCTACCTGCTGATGCAGAAGATGCAGGTTCCATCGCTGGGTCACGAAGATTTCCTGGAGTAGGAAATGGCAACCCACTCCAGTATTCTTGCCTGGAAAATTCCATGGACAGAGGAGCCTAGTGAGCTACAGTCCATGAGGTCGCAAAGAGTCAGACATGATTGAGCATGCACTGTGGCATATCAGTGTTAATTTTCTGATTTTAATCATTACATTGTGGTTATGGAAGTGCATGCCCTTGCTCTTAGGAAAATGTACTGAAATACTGAAGGGTAAAGAGACACCATGACTTATTTTCAAGTGATTCAGTAAAAATAGTCATTTGCATATACAGGAAAGAAAGAGAATGTTAAATCAAATGTGGTAAAATAAAAACAGTTAAGGAGGGCTTCCCTGGTGGTCCAGTGGGTAAGGACACCAACTTGCAGTGCAAGGGGCGCCAATTCGATCCCTGGCCTGGGAAGATCCCACATGCCGCAGAGCGGCTGGACTGATGCGTCCAATTACCAAGCAGGAGCTCAGGAGCACATGTGCCCAGAGTCGGTGCTCTGCGACAAGAGAGGTCACCACGATGGGAGGCCCACACAGGCCAAAGAACAAAGATAGATGAAAAGAGACAATTGAAAGACCAATAGAAGTGGCCCGCCAGCCCCCCTCCTACCCCACCCCACCCCCACAAAAAAAAAGAAAAAATAGTTAACGTATCTGGGTAAAAAGTATATAAAATTTTTAAAATATTTTTGCAAGTCTTATGTAAGTTTTGAAATTATTTCATAATAAGGTTGCTAGAGGGCTTCTCTGGTGGCTCTTTGGTAAAGATGGTGCTTGCACTGCAGGAGACATGGGTTCAATCCCTGGGTCAGGAAGATCCCCTGGAAGAGAAAATAGCAACCCACTCCAGTATTCTTGCCTGGAGAATCCCATGAGCAGAGGAGCCTAGCAGGCTCCATAGGGTCACAAGAGTCAGACACAACTGAGTGACTAGAAAACTAATTCAAAAAAAAAAATGAAAGCTGTCTTATGCTGTCACTGCTGAGGTGCAATGATTTCAGTCTTGCTGCTTCTACAAAGCGAGTCAAAAATGGCATCTCCTGTTTCATCATCTTAAAGCTAAAATTAGTCATTTCCTCTTTCAGCTAAAGAACTCTTCTGTTCATGGAGGTGAATACTGAGGATGCTTTCCACATGAACCCTGAGGTAAGGGGAACTGGACATGTGTCCCACCGTCACACCACCCGACTGTTCTGCTGTCCACTTCCTCCAGTCCTGAGCGGGACCTCCACTCTGGGCTTACACAGACAGAATGAGTCCAAAGCTGTCAACAACATCCGTGTTGTTCTATTCTGCTGTTCTCAAAGGTCTTTTCCATCTCCCCAGCCTGTCCTGCCCAGAAAACCCTTCTGTTTTTTCTCAAAGAAGATATCATACCTGTTAATAGACAAAATCTCCTCATGGTGCAAGTATGGGAGATTCTCATTTTCTCTGGATAGTTTTCTATGCTTGTGAGAATTTCAACAATGACTGTGCTATTCTTCTAAAAAAAGAAATATCATGCTTGCTTTTATTTTTCCAAGAAGCTCTCGATAAATTCTTTTTTTAATATTTATTTAGCTGCACTCAGCTTTAGTTGTGACTTGTGAACTCTTAGTTGCTGCATGTGGGATCTGGTTCCCTGGCCAAGAATCAAACCTGGGCATCCTTCATTGGGAGGGCAGTCATAGCCACTGGACCATCAGGGAAGTCCCTCTGCATAAATTCTTGCCATGGCTTTGCATGCCCTTTTTAGCCCCTGGATATTGTCATACCTGCACGTCTTCTCCCTCCCAGCCTTCTTCTATTCTCCCATATAATGAAAGACTTATACGTGTTGGACTCTGTAACTTGCCCATCTATCATCAACAAGAAAAGTCACTTTATGACCCCATGACCCACCAAATGCCAGGCACCATCTGCTGGCTTCAATCTCACAAGTAGCTGGTTCCCTCTTCCCACCTACAATATCCTATTGCCATTCTTGAGTTGGAGTTGAATAGATTTACTTGACTCACAAGTTCCCTCTTCATGCCAACCCAAATACCAGACTTCAATTCCATCTGCCTAGGATACCAGGCCATGCTGATAAATAGGGCATGAAGTATTATGAGTCCATTTGACAGATGAAGGAACCAAGCCTTCCTCTGTATATACTACAGTAAAATGGGATCCAGACCCTTAGAGACCAGCTTGACACATCACCTTGAGGATACACTCTCGGAGGAAGTTGAGAACTCATTAATATATAAAACTGACTACGTCATGGGTAGATGAGAATTCCAGCCAAAATTATCCTAGGATTTCCTGAAGCCACCCCAGGGTACTTACTAATCTTCCAACATTGAAAATGATGCTATTTTGAGGACCATCTGATGCTTTAGTGTCAAGAATCAAGCCTGAGCTTTCCCTCTTAGCAAGAGTTTGTCACCTTTAGCTCTGTTGACATTCTAGGACAGATAATTCTTTGTTGTGGGGGCTGTTTTATGCATTGTAGCGTGCTTAACACCACTAGTCTCTGACCACTAACTGGCAGTATTCTGCCCCTCACCCCACTTGTAATTAGAGCAATATCTTCAGCTGTTACCTAGGGTTCCAGAGAAGACAAAATTATACCCCCCTCATAGTGACAATGAAATCATGTTTCCAGACATTGCCAAAATGTGCCCTGAACTGGGGGAGACAAAATCCACACACGTGGATGGAAAACCCCTGCTCTAAGTTACCTTGGCCCAGCAAGAACTTGTATTTTTTACGCAAGTAGACTGAAATCTTCGGTGTTCAGAGAGCAAAACATCAACAAGGACTTGCAAAAGGGGATGGCATAAGTTGTCCAAATGCTTTCACACAAGACCCTATGGCTGAAAGCCCAGGAGTATTTGGTAACATTGCAACTGGTGAGTCAACCCAGCCAGACCACTGGCTTCTCTGAGTTTCTTTCTTCTTCAGAGATTTCTGCCCCTGGATGCCAAATGCCTCATGAAATTTGCTTGAGTGAAAGACAAATGAGATAGGGCAGGGTAACACTGAACACTTGCACAGCCCTTACCTTGGTGTGGTCCAGAAAAGCATAGTGTGATCTGAACTGTATTGCAAAGCATTGGTTGGAGGGGGAGGGTTGTTGGCAACTCTTTTCTGTTTATAGATATGTGCATGGTGCTAAGTCACTTCAGTCATGTCTGACTCTTCACGACCCTATGGACTATAGCCCACCAGACTTCTTTGCCCATGGGATTCTCCAGGCAAGAATTCTGGAAAGGGTTGCCATGCTCTCCCCTCCAGGGAATCTTCCCAACCCAGGGCTCTAACCCATGTCTCTTATGTCTCCTGCATTGGCAGACGGGTTCTTTACCACTGAGCACCTGGGAAGCCTGTTTATATGTGTACTTATTTATAAACCACATCCATCCCCATTATCCTCACCCTTTACCCAGCCTAGTAGTTGATGTGAAAGTGTTGGTTTCTGATGTCAGTAGATATCTGAAAACTCATGCAAGAAATTAAAAGTCATCCATTGGTTATCCAAGAGAAACAGAAATCCTTCTCAGTTTCAGAGTGAAAGGAACATCCGACTAAGCAATGTTCATACGGAGGAAAACAAATCACTCTAAAGAGGGGATTCAAATTAACAGTAGGATTCTGATTCTTGTCTGAGACCCCATCAGAAGTGCCACGGTCCATTTTGTGGCCTTCAGTCTGGTTTCTGGTCTCTTCAGACTGTTAAACCCCTCAATCCTGTCCCAATAGTAATAATATCTCCCTAATAACTTTTCCCTGGTACCTCCCTCTCTCCAGAGTGGGACAGAATGCCACTCAATGGCACGCCAGGCTCTTTTGCAAGATCTTGGCGTCCTTTGGGCTCTGCCCATTCCAACCTTCCCACCTCCAGCTCTTTCCCAAGCCCTCATCTATACTCTCCCCAGGCTGCAAGAGATGAGGAGGAGCTTCAGAGCAGCCCAGGGCGCTGGGGAGGATGTTCCCATCCATAGCGTATGCTTTGAAGTGAGTCTTAAAACTCTAAACCAGTAATCTTTTCACCCACCGTGCTCACCTGCCAGAGTCTTTCAAATGCCTGTCATTTGAGCCTCTGCATTGACTGAAGTATAGCATTGTTCAAAACCTACGCATTTACCTATAGGGGTAAGATCTTAATTTATGGGTAGGAATTTATCAGGCTAGCTTGTTGGTACTTCTCTAAGAGGAGGGGCCTTGGAGTTGAGACACCAGACAGGTTAATTTTGTTTGTTTTTTAATTGAAGTATAGTTGACTTACAGTGTCGTGTTAAATTCTGCTATGTAGCAAAGGGAACTCATATATATATATATATATATATATATATATATAGACATAGATATATACATTCTTCTTTTATAGTCTTTTCTATTACGGTTTATCATAGGATGTTAAATATAATTCCCTGTGCTTTACAGTAGGACCTTGTTGTTTATCCATTATATATATATATATATGTATATATATATAAACTTAACATTATATATAATATCTCACATCTGCTAATCCCACCTTCCATTTCATCCTTCCCCCAACCACCCTTTCCCTTGGCAACCACAAGTCTGTTTTCTGTATCCAGAAGGCTGTCTTTGTATTTGTTGATAGGTCCATTTGTATCATTTTGGATTCCACATATAAGTGATATCATGTGATATTTGTCTTTCTCTTTCTGACTTACTTCACTTAATATGATAGTCTCAATTGCATCCACATTACTGCAAATGGCATTATTTTATTCTTTTTTTTTTTTGCCTCTAAGTCATCATTTATATTTCATCTGTCTTTATTCTTTTGGCATGTGTGGGCCTCCCATCGCAGTGGCCTCTCTCGTTGCAGAGCACCAGCTCTGGGTGCATGCACTCCAGGGCGTCGGCTTGTAATTGGACATACTGGCGTTCCTTGGCATGTGAGATTTTCCTGGGCCATGAATTGACCAAGGCCCCTTGTACTGCAAAGCAGACTCTACCCGCTGGACCACCATGGAAGCCCTATTTCATTCTTTTTAATGACTGAGTAGCATTCCATTGCATATTGGTACTATATGTTTTTTAATTTTTCTTTTTATGTCTTTATTTTTGGCTATACTGGGTCTTTGTTGCTAGAGTACAGGCTTTTTCTAGTTGCTATTCTTCATTGCAGTGTGCAGGCTTCTCATTGCTGTGGCTTCTGTTACGGTGGAGTACAGGCTTTAGAGTGCAGACTCAATAGCTGTGGCGCATGGGCTTAGTTTCCCCTAGGCATGTGGAATCTTCCTGGACTAGGGATTGAACCCACATCCTCTCCCTTGGCAGACAGATTCTTTCCTCCTGGGCCACCAGCGAAGTCCTGTGCTACATCTTCTTTATCCATCATCTGCAGGACAGGTTGAAACAGGAGTGGAAGGAGATGATTGCAGTACTGAGCTCTAGACCTGCACAGTTCACTACACTAGCCACTAGCTTCATGTGGCAATTTTAATGTAAGTTTGTTGAAATTAAATAATATTAAAAATTTAGTCACATTGGCCACCTTTCAAATGTTCAACAGTCACATATGACTATGGCTGCCATGTTGGACATAGAAGACATAGACTTTTTCCATCATCATAGAAAGTTTTGTTCGACTTCGCTGGTACTGCCAGAGTTCTGGGAAGCACAAGGAGGCTGAAATCACCAGCCGTGTAGGGAAGGACAGAGAAGGGTTGAAGAAAGAAGAGGTTTCCAAGGAGAAAACAAAAAGGCACCAAAGGCAAATTTTGTATGCTTTTCCAAGGGTCTGGCCCTGAACAAACATGCATCCACCCCACCCCACCACAAAGCTCTCAGTGTTGACACCAGCAAATAATGGAGCAATGGGCATTGACTTTGGGCCCTATTTCCTCCACTGTATGTCCCATGGGATCTGTGGCTCCTTGTGAAACAAGAGCCCCTGTCCTGAATCATGAGCCAAGAGGGTCACAGGAGTTACTGGGCTCCCAGCCAAAGGGAAATCATCACCCTACTGTCAAATGGCAGCCCCTGGGTATCCAAGAATCAAAGCAAAGATGCTTGAGAGTTCCTAAATAAAGACATTCAGCGAGAAAGGAGCACCTTCCCCATCCGGAATTAGACCTCTGCTTAGAGAATCTAAGGGATGTGGAGGATATGGGAAACATCCACCCCTTATTGGACTCTGGCACTCCCTAAAAGTGAAAATCCAGTAATGACTCTGCATATCTGTCTTTTGATGTGTGTGTGCTCTGGTAAAGGAAATGCGGAATCTGAGTGGGTTTCAGGCCTCTATATAAATGGCACTGGCTGCCCCGTGGAACACTTAATAGTCTCCTTTTGTCTCATCCTTATGATAATGGACTGAGAAAAGCAGGACAGATGGGGCCTTCTGACCCTTTCTATTAGGAGACATTCATCCCAGAAAGAGGAAGAGATGGGCCAAAATCAATCTGACCAAGAAATGGCAAAATTAGCTCCAGATACTACCATCTGGCTCTGTCTGCTGCTGGTCTCGCCTCTCAAGGGGTTAGGGTTACCTGGTACCTGTCCAGATCCCTGCGTGTCTCAGGCCCAGGGATGTGGTATCCACCCGAATCGTGCCACAGCCTCAGCTCACATCCAGTCCCAGCCCCTGACTCTCTCGTGGACTCTTTGTTACCAAATAACCCTTCCTGCAGGCGTGCATGCTCAGTTGTGTCCGACTCTCCATGACCCTGTGGACTGTAGCCTGCAAGGCCGTCCTTTTAGCAGCCACAAGAAATTTTGTATGCTTTTCCAAGGGTACCCTGGGGCAGAGAAGGGTTGAAGAAAGAAGAGGTTTCCAAGGAGAAAACAAAAAGGCACCAAAGGCAAATTTTGTATGCTTTTCCAAGGGTCTGGCCCTGAACAAACATGCATCCACCCCACCCCACCACAAAGCTCTCAGTGTTGACACCAGCAAATAATGGAGCAATGGGCATTGACTTTGGGCCCTATTTCCTCCACTGTATGTCCCATGGGATCTGTGGCTCCTTGTGAAACAAGAGCCCCTGTCCTGAATCATGAGCCAAGAGGGTCACAGGAGTTACTGGGCTCCCAGCCAAAGGGAAATCATCACCCTACTGTCAAATGGCAGCCCCTGGGTATCCAAGAATCAAAGCAAAGATGCTTGAGAGTTCCTAAATAAAGACATTCAGCGAGAAAGGAGCACCTTCCCCATCCGGAATTAGACCTCTGCTTAGAGAATCTAAGGGATGTGGAGGATATGGGAAACATCCACCCCTTATTGGACTCTGGCACTCCCTAAAAGTGAAAATCCAGTAATGACTCTGCATATCTGTCTTTTGATGTGTGTGTGCTCTGGTAAAGGAAATGCGGAATCTGAGTGGGTTTCAGGCCTCTATATAAATGGCACTGGCTGCCCCGTGGAACACTTAATAGTCTCCTTTTGTCTCATCCTTATGATAATGGACTGAGAAAAGCAGGACAGATGGGGCCTTCTGACCCTTTCTATTAGGAGACATTCATCCCAGAAAGAGGAAGAGATGGGCCAAAATCAATCTGACCAAGAAATGGCAAAATTAGCTCCAGATACTACCATCTGGCTCTGTCTGCTGCTGGTCTCGCCTCTCAAGGGGTTAGGGTTACCTGGTACCTGTCCAGATCCCTGCGTGTCTCAGGCCCAGGGATGTGGTATCCACCCGAATCGTGCCACAGCCTCAGCTCACATCCAGTCCCAGCCCCTGACTCTCTCGTGGACTCTTTGTTACCAAATAACCCTTCCTGCAGGCGTGCATGCTCAGTTGTGTCCGACTCTCCATGACCCTGTGGACTGTAGCCTGCAAGGCTCCTTTGTCCATGGAATTTTCCAGGCAAGAATACTGGAGTGGTAGCCATTTCCTATTCCAGGAGATCTTCTTGACCTAGGGTTCAAACCTCCATCTCCTGCATTGCCAGGTGTATTCTTTATCAACTAACCCTTGCAAACGGCCAAAGGGCTAGACTGAGAACACCAGTGTGACTTTGGTGACCCTCCCAGATACCATTAGAAGAAATGGTGTCATGGCAGCCCAGGCAACAGAACCACTGACTCTGTTTTCCTGTGCCCAAGGCACAGGAATGTACAGTTCTTTTGGTCCCTGAAACTTTGAATCTACTACAGGAGACCCTGAAATGTGTGGGTGGCTTTTGTTCTCTAGAAAAGGATCCAGAAAACTGAATCAGATGAGTCCATTTATAAGTCTTCCAATAGTCAGTACCAAATACTTATTTTTCACAAATTTGAGAAAATTTCTCACGATGTGGGAATCATTTATGTATGTGGCTAAACAACCAATCAGAGTTCATATTTCCTTTGCCAGAGCATGCACACATCAAAAGATAGATTGAAAGGCAGAGTAATTACTGGATTTTTACTTTTAATGAGTGCCATTGTCCAGAGAACTGAAAAGAAGGAATCAAAAGGATACTCAAACAGATAAAGCAATAGTGAAGAAAGGATTATTTTAAGTGTGCCCAATAAAGCAATACCCCTGCCCACAAGGTACTTTATCTTCACAGCAGCATCCTGAGAATTCTCAGCCAACATCTACCTTCTTGATCTCTAAGCCACTGGAGTTGAAAACATACCCATTTCACTTGTTAGACCACTGAACTATCCATTGCCAAGCCCCTGTCTGCTCAGATACTACCATCTGGCTCTGTCTGCTGCTGGTCTCGCCTCTCAAGGGGTTAGGGTTACCTGGTACCTGTCCAGATCCCTGCGTGTCTCAGGCCCAGGGATGTGGTATCCACCCGAATCGTGCCACAGCCTCAGCTCACATCCAGTCCCAGCCCCTGACTCTCTCGTGGACTCTTTGTTACCAAATAACCCTTCCTGCAGGCGTGCATGCTCAGTTGTGTCCGACTCTCCATGACCCTGTGGACTGTAGCCTGCAAGGCTCCTTTGTCCATGGAATTTTCCAGGCAAGAATACTGGAGTGGTAGCCATTTCCTATTCCAGGAGATCTTCTTGACCTAGGGTTCAAACCTCCATCTCCTGCATTGCCAGGTGTATTCTTTATCAACTAACCCTTGCAAACGGCCAAAGGGCTAGACTGAGAACACCAGTGTGACTTTGGTGACCCTCCCAGATACCATTAGAAGAAATGGTGTCATGGCAGCCCAGGCAACAGAACCACTGACTCTGTTTTCCTGTGCCCAAGGCACAGGAATGTACAGTTCTTTTGGTCCCTGAAACTTTGAATCTACTACAGGAGACCCTGAAATGTGTGGGTGGCTTTTGTTCTCTAGAAAAGGATCCAGAAAACTGAATCAGATGAGTCCATTTATAAGTCTTCCAATAGTCAGTACCAAATACTTATTTTTCACAAATTTGAGAAAATTTCTCACGATGTGGGAATCATTTATGTATGTGGCTAAACAACCAATCAGAGTTCATATTTCCTTTGCCAGAGCATGCACACATCAAAAGATAGATTGAAAGGCAGAGTAATTACTGGATTTTTACTTTTAATGAGTGCCATTGTCCAGAGAACTGAAAAGAAGGAATCAAAAGGATACTCAAACAGATAAAGCAATAGTGAAGAAAGGATTATTTTAAGTGTGCCCAATAAAGCAATACCCCTGCCCACAAGGTACTTTATCTTCACAGCAGCATCCTGAGAATTCTCAGCCAACATCTACCTTCTTGATCTCTAAGCCACTGGAGTTGAAAACATACCCATTTCACTGGTTAGACCACTGAACTATCCATGCCAACCCCTATGATGAAATTATACTCCCAAGGCCAGATGCCTGACTAAATAATAGGCGTGTAACACTCCCTGAAGAAGTCATGAGAAAACTAGCCCCAGGTTTGCTTTAGAAGCTCACAGTATCATCAAGGACCCAGACTCTTTCCATCTGGGGAGACTTCCTCTGCACGCTCTCTTTTGACCAAGGAGGAAAGTCTTCCCCAACAGATCCCAGAAGATTCCTGCTATGTCTCAGTGGCTGGAACTGCAGGGGATAACTATTCCTAAACCAATCACAGACAAACAAAGTGAGATCACTGTCATTACCGTAGACTGATAACTCTTCTTTCTCTGGAACCAGCCAGCTAATAGCTGACAAAAACCAAGCTCTGTGTGTGAAAACAAAGGGGAAGTGGTTGCTGCAGAAGCAACCAGGAGCATCCACATACCCAGTTATATGCTGTGCTGTGAAGAGAGAGCAAGAGGGGCTTTTTCCTCCTCATTTCTCAGGGTACCTGCCCAGCGAAGCCCCGGCCTCCTTGAGCAGGTTAAGTCTGCCCATGCTTAGCTCTCATGGGCCCTGCAGAGCACCTTCTTAATACTTGTGTCATTTACACTAAAGTGTTTCCTCTACCAGCCTGAGTACAGGGGTTGTTTTAAGCACAGGACTGTATTTTCCAGGCCCTGCCCATGTCTGTCGCATCAGAGATTCTCAGTGGACATTTAAAAGATGGATGGATGGATGGATGAATGAATGAATAGGTGTTCCAGCCACTGAACTAGGTTCACCCTGAAATTTTCTGAAAATGCATTTCATTAAAAGGGAGTGACTCAGGGCGGGGGCAGGAGGGGAAAAAAGGGGGGTGACTTGCTTCCCATCCTCATCCCTTTTTCTCTCGGTGAGTCTGCTATGGGAGTACTTTCTGGTCTCCCCACAGATCTAGTCAACTCAGGTCCTTAGCTCTTACATCTTTGGACAGGTGGTTTTCCTGTTGAGAGAGGGCTCCTGAGGGAAGATGAGTAAAGGGAAAAGAAACGAGTAAATACAAGCCAGTAAGAGAGACAAGTAATTATCTTGCTGGGTAAGTAACCTTGATGCTTTGAATGAGGAAAGAAGTTTGAAAGAACATATTGTACAAGAGTAAGAACAGGTGATTAAATCATGTAGAGACAGGATGTGCTAGTATGAGGTGGAGCAAGGTGAGAGGAGAGAGACTGGTGCTGGGAGTGGTTTCAGGATGTGACAGAAATGCTCAGATAGCTGGCAGGCAGACAGGTGGAGCTTTAACTCGAGCCCACCAGCTACCCCTCTTCCTACCCACCCTTTTGACTTTCAGATTCTCCCACTTTCTCCACCTTCTTTCTCTCTTTTCCACACCTTAAAGTTCCAATTCCTCTTGCTTGGCATGCCAAGGATAACCAGAAGCTGAGAGGCTGGCATAAAGCAAGTACCTAGTTTTCCAGAGAGAACCATTAAACTCTCTCTTTTTTCTTTGTTTGTTTGTTTGTTCAATTTAATTTTTTTTTTCAATTTTTACAAAGTTTTGTTGTTCACGGACATGTATGTTCCCAGATCAGTCATATGTGTATCTCTGGCCCCCTGCCCCCTCCCAGTATCCCCACCCACCCTCCAGATAAACCCCTCTTTTAATAGAATGATCTCGCCCCTCTCTGAGGCTCTGTGAAAGGAGTTTTTCCATGAAATTACCTCTCATCCACTTGTTAGAAGCTTAATGGCAAATAATGGCTGGTTGTGCCTGCAGAATTTAAGTAAGTCTAAGATGGACATAGTAATGGAATTCTGAGAAAAAAGCAGAGGAAGTTCTTAAAAACAAGTGAGCAGGACCTCAAGAACTGTTGAAACCCTTCTTTATTGCCTGAGAAGATGGATCACGCACTCAGACACCCACGCTGGTTAACAATGGGAGGCTAACTGTCAACTGCTGAAAATTTTGCCACAGTTAAAAAGAAGCAATTTCTGTACCCAACCCTTGTAGGAACTTCAACCATGTATTCACATCCTAGAATGCCAGGTTTTCACGAGGAGTTTGTTGTTAGGGTGTTAACATTTTTGCTGAGATTTTTCTCTCTCAATTATGAAAGTAATAATCTTCTAAGTATTTTAGTAGTATTTTATTTTATTACAAAAATAATATTTTCAATCCTAGAATCCTCCTCCTGGAGATAAACCCTGCCAATATATTGGTGCATATTTGTGTATATATCCCCAGTTTTTCTTCTGTGCACATGGGGAGACACATATTGTTAAAGCATGTAGAGACAGGATGTGCTAGTATGAGGTGGAGCAAGGTGAGAGGAGAGAGACTGGTGCTGGGAGTGGTTTCAGGATGTGACAGAAATGCTCAGATAGCTGGCAGGCAGACAGGTGGAGCTTTAACTCGAGCCCACCAGCTACCCCTCTTCCTACCCACCCTTTTGACTTTCAGATTCTCCCACTTTCTCCACCTTCTTTCTCTCTTTTCCACACCTTAAAGTTCCAATTCCTCTTGCTTGGCATGCCAAGGATAACCAGAAGCTGAGAGGCTGGCATAAAGCAAGTACCTAGTTTTCCAGAGAGAACCATTAAACTCTCTCTTTTTTCTTTGTTTGTTTGTTTGTTCAATTTAATTTTTTTTTTCAATTTTTACAAAGTTTTGTTGTTCACGGACATGTATGTTCCCAGATCAGTCATATGTGTATCTCTGGCCCCCTGCCCCCTCCCAGTATCCCCACCCACCCCTCCAGATAAACTCTCTCTTTTAATAGAATGATCTCGCCCCTCTCTGAGGCTCTGTGAAAGGAGTTTTTCCATGAAATTACCTCTCATCCACTTGTTAGAAGCTTAATGGCAAATAATGGCTGGTTGTGCCTGCAGAATTTAAGTAAGTCTAAGATGGACATAGTAATGGAATTCTGAGAAAAAAGCAGAGGAAGTTCTTAAAAACAAGTGAGCAGGACCTCAAGAACTGTTGAAACCCTTCTTTATTGCCTGAGAAGATGGATCACGCACTCAGACACCCACGCTGGTTAACAATGGGAGGCTAACTGTCAACTGCTGAAAATTTTGCCACAGTTAAAAAGAAGCAATTTCTGTACCCAACCCTTGTAGGAACTTCAACCATGTATTCACATCCTAGAATGCCAGGTTTTCACGAGGAGTTTGTTGTTAGGGTGTTAACATTTTTGCTGAGATTTTTCTCTCTCAATTATGAAAGTAATAATCTTCTAAGTATTTTAGTAGTATTTTATTTTATTACAAAAATAATATTTTCAATCCTAGAATCCTCCTCCTGGAGATAAACCCTGCCAATATATTGGTGCATATTTGTGTATATATCCCCAGTTTTTCTTCTGTGCACATGGGGAGACACATATTGTTAGAATTAAGGTCAAACACATTCAATTTCTGTACCCAGTTATCTTCTTTCTTTCATGTTTCCATATGATTAAGTTTTATCACATTGTTTTAAAGATTAAATAATACTTTGTTGTATATCTGTACCATGGTCTTCCCTGGTGGCTCAAATGGTAATGAAGCTGCCTGCAGGGCAGGATACCCCAGTTCGATCCCTGGGTCAGAAAGATTCCCTAAAGGAGGAAATGGCAACCCACTCCAGTATTCTTGCCTGGAGAATCCCAGGGACAGAAGGGCCTGGTGAACTACAGTCTATGGGGTCAAAAAGAATTGAAAATGACTGAGCAACTAACACTATGCCATGATCTAGTTAAATAAGCATTTATGATTTGATATTTATATATTTTCCCAATGTTCTTTCTTTATAAATAGCACTGCGAGGATTTTTTGTGTGTACAAAATTGTTTTGCACATCTCTGTTCATTTGTGATAAATTTCTAGTATATTTTTTAAGTCAAAGTGTTACCTACATTCTTAAGGTTTTTAACATGTATTACCAGAAAGATTACACCAGTTTATTCTCAAAAGGCAAGGAGTCAGTTCCACCTCAACTATTGAACAGAAGCATTTGCAAACTCAGTAATACTATGTTGAAATCTCATAGGGTTGGGAAAGGAAAAAATTTTTTATAAGAAAATACTTTGAAACAACAAAACTCTGTAGAAAAGAAAAATAAAGGGCTTCCCTGGTGGTCCAATGGGTAAGGACACCGCCTTGCAGTGCAAGGGGCGCCGGTTTGATCCCTGGCCTGGGAGGATCCCACGTGCTGCGGAGCGGCTGGACCATTGTGTCCAATTACGGAGTCGGAGCTCTGGAGCGTATGCGCCCAGAGCTGGTGCTCTGCAACAACAGAGGCCACCGCGATGGGAGGCCCACAGGGGCCAAAGAACGAAGACGGATGAAAATAGATAAATGAAAGACCAATAGAAGTGGCCACACATAAAAAAATTCATGTTTAAAAAGAAAAATAAAAAAAGAAAATACTTTGAAATTTTTAAATACAATTAACACACATGCTTCTGTTATTATCAAGTTTTTTAGACTCAGGATGCACAAGGGTTTCTCTGGTGGCTCAGACAGTAAAGAATCTACCTGCAATGTGGGAGACACAGGTTCAATCCCTCAGTTGGGAAGATCCCCTGGAGAAGGGAATAGCAACCCACTCCAACATTCTTGCCTGGAGAATCCCATGGACAGAGGAACCTGAGGGTTGTGAAGAGTAGGACATGACTGAGCAACTGACACTTTCACACTTTCAGGAGAGACAAAGCATTATCTGCCTCAACCACATGTGCCAATGATTTATGATTCATTAGAGAGCAAAATCCTTACCAACTTCCCTCTAAATGCAAGTGAAACCCAATACATTTTATTTATTCAAAACCATTTACTGAGTTCCTGTTATGCATTGAGCTTTGTACAAAGTATGAGGAATATAGAAGAAAAAAATAATAAACACAGTTCTTGACATCCATGAACTACTGGCTTTGGTGGGTTCAGAAAGAAAGGTAAATCAGGATTCATTATCAGTTCTCTGATAGGGTCAGGTACTGATGCTCTGTGGAATGAGTATTCCCCACTTTGGGGAGACCCATGAAAGTCCCTGCCTGCAGGTAGGAAAGCTGCCATTGAGGATGAGCAGACAGCTGGGCGTTCAAGTGTATGGCCATGTGTCAATCTTTATTGCTTCTGAAGCAACATAGAGAAATCACATTTTCCCCACAGTCCTATGCCTACATAGAAAGGGAGCTGCTTCTATGGGGTGAAGATTCTAACCGACCACGTGATGGGAAGGCTGAAACCCACCCTCCATTGGGCATACTCTGAGGAACAAGCGATAGTTATAATTTCTCTAGAAATCAGCCTGGTGTTTTAGTCTATGAGACATGCAAGCTGAGGGAAAATAGGATGGCTTGGAACTACTGAGGGGATTTAGAGCAGAGTGGAAGGAAGATAAAGGGGCAAGAAAAGTCAGCTGACAGGGAGAGGGACTCCAGAAAGGAAGACAGAGATGCTTCATCAGGAATTTGGCCAATAGTTTGGACCTTGAAATGTGATACCTGTCTACCCACCAAATCCTTGCTCCTGTTAATCTGTGAAGTGACATGGAGCTAAATGTGACCTCCAGAAGGGTAAAGAGGGAGAACAAAGATGGCATCGTGTTGGAGGCTGTGACCCTTGGTTTACTCATCCCTCATTTGGTCAGCATGTAAGTGCTCCTAAAGACTGATCCTAAGCAGGAAACTCATCTTCTGAACTCCACTGGATAGTAAAATGAACATTATTTGCTGCTTTTCCCAGACTGACCCACTGGCCCCACGTGAGCTCCATGTGCCTGGCATCTGCACAGAGCTTGAAGGAAAAGGTGGGAATTGTAATGGATCTTTTGAGCAATCAAGGACAATTCAGAAAGGCATTCCAGACACCCAGGTGCAGATGAGCCCCTCTGCTGAGGCACTCTCAAGAAAAGCAAGCCACACCACTTAATATTTTGACTTGTAAATAAGTTGGTAATTGACAAAACTGAGGCATCAGCAAAACAGCGAACTTCTCTTCCAAATTATATTGTTCCTGTCATAATATTAAAATTAATTTCTGTCTCTGAAGCTGAGTTGAGAAGCCTCAGTTCTCTGATAGGGTCAGGTACTGATGCTCTGTGGAATGAGTATTCCCCACTTTGGGAGACCCATGAAAGTCCCTGCCTGCAGGTAGGAAAGCTGCCATTGAGGATGAGCAGACAGCTGGGCGTTCAAGTGTATGGCCATGTGTCAATCTTTATTGCTTCTGAAGCAACATAGAGAAATCACATTTTCCCCACAGTCCTATGCCTACATAGAAAGGGAGCTGCTTCTATGGGGTGAAGATTCTAACCGACCACGTGATGGGAAGGCTGAAACCCACCCTCCATTGGGCATACTCTGAGGAACAAGCGATAGTTATAATTTCTCTAGAAATCAGCCTGGTGTTTTAGTCTATGAGACATGCAAGCTGAGGGAAAATAGGATGGCTTGGAACTACTGAGGGGATTTAGAGCAGAGTGGAAGGAAGATAAAGGGGCAAGAAAAGTCAGCTGACAGGGAGAGGGACTCCAGAAAGGAAGACAGAGATGCTTCATCAGGAATTTGGCCAATAGTTTGGACCTTGAAATGTGATACCTGTCTACCCACCAAATCCTTGCTCCTGTTAATCTGTGAAGTGACATGGAGCTAAATGTGACCTCCAGAAGGGTAAAGAGGGAGAACAAAGATGGCATCGTGTTGGAGGCTGTGACCCTTGGTTTACTCATCCCTCATTTGGTCAGCATGTAAGTGCTCCTAAAGACTGATCCTAAGCAGGAAACTCATCTTCTGAACTCCACTGGATAGTAAAATGAACATTATTTGCTGCTTTTCCCAGACTGACCCACTGGCCCCACGTGAGCTCCATGTGCCTGGCATCTGCACAGAGCTTGAAGGAAAAGGTGGGAATTGTAATGGATCTTTTGAGCAATCAAGGACAATTCAGAAAGGCATTCCAGACACCCAGGTGCAGATGAGCCCCTCTGCTGAGGCACTCTCAAGAAAAGCAAGCCACACCACTTAATATTTTGACTTGTAAATAAGTTGGTAATTGACAAAACTGAGGCATCAGCAAAACAGCGAACTTCTCTTCCAAATTATATTGTTCCTGTCATAATATTAAAATTAATTTCTGTCTCTGAAGCTGAGTTGAGAAGCCTAGGATGGGCTGTCTGCCTAGTCAAGGATGATAAGTCATTATGGATTACATTCCAAGAAGAGTGTTCACAAAGATAAGGAGAAATTAACTGAGCTTTTAGATACTGACTTCCTAATCTTTTTTCCCCCTTGGTAGTCTCTGAGAGAGTTGTCTAGAAGACACACCAACTATATGTTGTACAAAGAGGTGATATTATGGTAAAGCAGTGAGTCGACAGTGATTTATATCCTGGGCTCTACCAGGCCAATGTCATGGCAGCCACATATGCAGACATTTGCATAAGCCCACTCTATTTCCATGTGCAAATATATTGGCACAGGAAACCTAGCAACCAGTTGGGAGTTAGGTCTACTGTTTGTCAATGAACACTAAGGGGATAGTGGATTTATTAAAAAATCTATGGGGCTTCCCTGGTGGTCCAGTGGGTAAGGACACTGCCTTGCAGTGCAAGGGGTGCTGGTTCGATCCCTGGCCTGGGAAGATCCCACGTGCTGCGGAGCGGCTGGACCAATGTGTCCAATTACCGAGCCAGAGCTCTGGAGCGCATGCGCCCAGAGCCGGCGCTCTGTGACAAGAGAGGCCACCATGATGGGAGGCCCACAGGGGCCAAAGAACAAAGGTGGATGCAAATAGATAAATGAAAAACCAATAGAAGTGGCCTGCCCGCCCCCCTCGCTCCCCAACCCAACCCTCCCCCCAAAATAAATGAATAAATAAATGTTTTTTTAAAAATCTATGGAAGGATTCTGTTATAACTGACAATAGCACTTTCAAGATATTAACCATATTCTATCCTATTTCTCTAAGAGCAGTTGCCTTACTCTGAGCTACAGAAGTGCATCACTATTCAAGCCCACTTATCCAACAACCACCTCTCAGTTGACTTTGTCACCCGTCTGTTCTAAAGGTCAAATTAATGAACCTGAACAACTTTTTTGGAGGACTCCATAAGATATCGGAACATATTCCTCAATAATAGGGAGGGTCCATGGATTAATGGGAAGAATGTGTTGTGGAACTCAAGGTCCAGTGCTCTTTCAGTGAATCATTGAATCAAAATAATAAGTTATATACAAATTTATTCAGTCAGCCATCCAACAAGTGTTGTTGAACACCTGTGAACACATGAATGTGACAGTAACTCCCCAACCCAGGAGAGGGAGTTGAAAATGCAGGAAAAGCAATGCAGAGGTTGCTCCAAGAGTTTAATGATGGTGTTGGAGATGCATCAGTGGCCATGGGCCAGAGGTCAGAGGCTTCCTTCTTGTTTATAGTCTTCTACTTGATTAAATATAGTAGCTACCATCTAAACTAAGCTGCACTTCTTGTCTCTGGGTTATTCCTGGATGAGTCATGCTACATAAGGTTGGTTATCATAACACCCAACCTTTCTCTTTCTCAGAAGACCAGAGCATGACCAGAAGTTTGTTTCTCCCCTGTGTCCCAGTCCAGTGGGCATCAGCAGAAGATGCAGGACTCCTCTATCTATAGGCTGTACTAAGCCCTTAAGACTGAGGTCTCCAGTTTCATCTCCCTCTGGGCAGTAATGGATCAGAGAGAGAGAAGGGGTGAATATCTTAAAGACTAGGACTAGACATCATTTCTCGTCTAGTTCAGAGGCTCTAGCTCCTTCACGTGATTCTAACTACACAGGAGTCTATGAAGCAAACTTTAAGTCAGCCTGGAAGGAAAAGGAGAACCAAATTCTGATGGACGCTAGAAGCTTTTGCTACTCCTGTGGTCTCCCTGAGTTCTAACTGAGGTGCAGGAAAAAGCCAGAATTAGAGAGGAAAAAAGCTTTTGACACATTCTTGAGAATTTCTACTTAGACATTGCAACTTTCTTGAATGTGTACGCAGCAGGCTGTCAGTGCTCTAAAGATTCTCCCATGAGGCACTTGGCCAATGCACTTCATCTCTCCAGACCGTAGTCGCCCAGCATGCAAAAGGGAAGACATTGGATCAGAATCCTTTCAAGCCTTTTGGCTCCTTTTGTATCCAAAATGCCATGATTTTAGAACTCCTGCTGTTCATTTCCTCCTGAGACAGATAAACAGGGCTCCAGAGAGGTAATGCCTATTGGTCAACACTGTATGTTTTTATTTTTAACTTCCCTTTTCACTCCCCAGGCCCATATTTCTAGAAATTAAAATATACGCAGTAGACGAGGTTGTTACCAATATAAGAGTGATTGTATTTATGGCAAAATAAAGTTGTTTTCTATTTGAATCTACTACACATTCACAGACACAAAAGTAACACACATAGATCCCTCTGTGAAAAAAAAACAATCTTGTTTGAACAGTCTTGCAAAACATATGTTCTCCTCCTATTGCACCTGCCCTGGATTACTCAGTTCTGTGGTGATAACAGGCAGTGCTTTCCCAGTGGCTTACAACATGTCTCCTTTTTGCTCACTTTACATAAGGACCTTAGCTCCGGGTTGGCCATGGCTGTGAGGGGATGGGCTGGACTCAGCTGGCTTATCTGAGCTCCACCTGTTTTCTTATTCTGAAACCCAGATTAAAGGAGGAGGCGCTGTGTGGGACAACCTGAGAACAAGAGCCGTAAGGCCTCAGTCAATAAATACAATACTTTGCAATTGTATTTAAGGCTTCTGTTTGGATACAACCAAACCATCACAACCATTCACACTCCATTGACCAGATCTTTTCAGGTGGCCAAGTCCAAAGTCATTGGAATGAGATGTGCAGCTGTACCCACACACACTGAGTGCAGGGGATGCCTTAAAGAAAAACTCACAATGTAAGAGTTATGAGTTTAAGGGCCTTATTAGTTTAAGACCGTTAAAGTACCAACTCATTGAAACTTCATCATAACTGAGAGCTTGTCCTTGCAGTATTCCCATTTTACAGATGAGGAGACTAAGGTGTAGAGAATTTAAGTAAGTTACCTGATCAGATATCTAGTAAATGACAACAAGATTCCAACTCAGGTAATCTGGCTCCAAAATCTCTCTTCTTAGACACTCTGAAGGGAAGAGGAATAGGAGGATTCTGGCACCGTGGATTAATTGGTTACTAGCTCAGCTGGTAAAGAATCTGCCTGCAAGGCAGGAGACCCTGATTTGATTCCTGGGTGGGGAAGATCCCCTGGAGAAGGATAGGCTACCCACTCCAGTATTCTTGCCTGGAGAACCTCCATGGACAGAGGAGCCTTGTGGACTGCAGTTCATGGGGTCACAAAGAACTGGACATGGTTAAGTGACTTTCACTTCACTTCTTCACTTCACATGCTGTGATTTTAGGAGAGGGAACCAGTTGCTTCTGGAAGGGACAGACACTGTTTCAGTAAGACATGATGTGTTTTCTGGAACATACCCAGAACTGAACATTCTGGTATCACTGGGGGTTAGGCCGCTCTCCTCAGCAATGTCCTGCATAATCTCTTCTCTCACATACCTTATAGACAAGTGGAGGGAAACACACCATCCACACAAAAAAATAAATAAGGAAAACTATCACAGGTCAGATGATGGCATATGCTGTGGAAAGAAGTGAAGCAAAGCAGGAGATGCGCAAAATGAAGCAATGCTGAAGATGGGTTTGAAGACTAGACAACAAAGATCTTGCTAATAAGGTGACATTTGAGCAATGGTCTGGAGGCGAGGGAGGTAAATATTTGATGAATAAATGAATGAATAAATGTTTAAGTATATTTAGCTTTCCCAGTTAGACATCAAAAAAAATGTTACCTTATTACTCAGACCTAGCCAGGCCACCCTCTCCCCGAGATAACTGAAGCTGATCTTCTGGTTGAGTCCCACTCCTCTTCCTGTCATGTGGTTGCAGTCACTTCCAGTCCCA
This sequence comes from Tragulus kanchil, assembly GCA_022376925.1. Classification (NCBI taxonomy): domain Eukaryota; kingdom Metazoa; phylum Chordata; class Mammalia; order Artiodactyla; family Tragulidae; genus Tragulus; species Tragulus kanchil. The sequence goes on from JAIOJX010000004.1 coordinate 132,112,280, forward strand.
CCAATGAATCTCCTTCAAGGTGAAAGAGGATGCAAGCACGATTTTCTCTTTAAATGGCTGAGGGCTTTTTTCTGGGAAAATGCAGGGTCATGCAGGAGCAGTTGCTCACCTGTTCTTGGCTTTGGGGTGGGAGGAAGGAGGCTGATTTGGGCTCTTATTACTAGTCTGTGTGGGGCTTCCCAGGTGGCTCAGTAGGTAGTGAATCCACCTTCAATGCAGGAGACACAGGTTCAACCTCTGGGTCAGAAAGATGCCCTGGAGGAGGGCATGGTAACCCACTCCAGTATGCCTGGAGAATGCAGCGGACAGAGGAGCCTGGCAGGCTACACTCCATAAGGTGGCCAAGTGTCAGACATGACTGAAGCAACCGAGCACACACACCGGCCCCAGTCTGTGTGCTTGCACATGCATGTTCCACAAGGCTGAGCATGTTTTGACAAGGAAGTGAGCCAGATGTGAAAACAGACTCAACTAATAGAGTTCCTGAGAAATGAAGGAATGGAGGAAATGAGAGAGTGTGAAGCCTTTGGAAGTGTGACAAGATTAAACTTGATTGACATCAAGAATGCAGAGGGGTGCTTTCCTGCACTCCAGGAATGAGAGCTATTAGATCAGGAGGAACCAGGACCTTGAAACCAATCAGTCCTCCCAGGAAGAGCAGGAGAATAGACAGTGAGAGGGACAGCCAGAAGGAGGGTAAGTGGAGAGCTGAGTTGTGAGGAGGCAATACTGGGAATTCTGCCAGCAAGATGGTCCAGCCATAGCCATGGATGCTGGGGCAGAATGGTGCAGGCCCAGCCCCAAAAGTGGGGTGAAATGATGCTGAAGATGGGTTTGAAGACTAGACAACAAAGATCTTGCTAATAAGGTGACATTTGAGCAATGGTCTGGAGGCGAGGGAGGTAAATATTTGATGAATAAATGAATGAATAAATGTTTAAGTATATTTAGCTTTCCCAGTTAGACATCAAAAAAAATGTTACCTTATTACTCAGACCTAGCCAGGCCACCCTCTCCCCGAGATAACTGAAGCTGATCTTCTGGTTGAGTCCCACTCCTCTTCCTGTCATGTGGTTGCAGTCACTTCCAGTCCCACCAATGAATCTCCTTCAAGGTGAAAGAGGATGCAAGCACGATTTTCTCTTTAAATGGCTGAGGGCTTTTTTCTGGGAAAATGCAGGGTCATGCAGGAGCAGTTGCTCACCTGTTCTTGGCTTTGGGGTGGGAGGAAGGAGGCTGATTTGGGCTCTTATTACTAGTCTGTGTGGGGCTTCCCAGGTGGCTCAGTAGGTAGTGAATCCACCTTCAATGCAGGAGACACAGGTTCAACCTCTGGGTCAGAAAGATGCCCTGGAGGAGGGCATGGTAACCCACTCCAGTATGCCTGGAGAATGCAGCGGACAGAGGAGCCTGGCAGGCTACACTCCATAAGGTGGCCAAGTGTCAGACATGACTGAAGCAACCGAGCACACACACCGGCCCCAGTCTGTGTGCTTGCACATGCATGTTCCACAAGGCTGAGCATGTTTTGACAAGGAAGTGAGCCAGATGTGAAAACAGACTCAACTAATAGAGTTCCTGAGAAATGAAGGAATGGAGGAAATGAGAGAGTGTGAAGCCTTTGGAAGTGTGACAAGATTAAACTTGATTGACATCAAGAATGCAGAGGGGTGCTTTCCTGCACTCCAGGAATGAGAGCTATTAGATCAGGAGGAACCAGGACCTTGAAACCAATCAGTCCTCCCAGGAAGAGCAGGAGAATAGACAGTGAGAGGGACAGCCAGAAGGAGGGTAAGTGGAGAGCTGAGTTGTGAGGAGGCAATACTGGGAATTCTGCCAGCAAGATGGTCCAGCCATAGCCATGGATGCTGGGGCAGAATGTGGCAGTGCAGGCCAGCCCCACGAGTCACCGGCCAGTGGCCTGTGACTCCCTGTGCCTACGGATCTGGACACTGCAGAGGTCCAGTCTGGAGGGCCTGTTATGGGAGAACCAGGGTCTTGACCAAGCAGGATCCCAACATCAGAAGCAGCACAGGTTCCAATGCAAGCCTTCCCCAGGCTTCTCTCTCAAGATGGACGTTCATCCCAGAACTTGCTGGTAGAGCTCAAGTGGCCCTAGTTATGCAAAGCTGTGGGCAAGGTGGCCAGGCAGGTCAGGGCATGCTCCAGGCTGGGTGAATAGGCACGTGCTGAAAAGGTTCTATGAGAGAACCCCAGGAAACCGTGGGAGGCACTCTTGCAAGGGTCAAGGTGAGCTGAAATTTTAGGTTTTATGATTTTTGTTTCTTTGTCCAATTTGATTTTGATTTCTGTACCATAGTCAGAAAGATAATCTGTTAAGCAGTTGGAGGCCCCACTAACCTCTGATGCAAATGTCAACAGAAATGAGCAAAATAATAACTTCGTGGACTCAACAGTCGGGGCAGCCATGAGGGAGTCTGACCAGGGCTCTGAGGAGGACGAGGTTCAGTCAGCACAGACAACGAGGCATATGAAAGGAGGAAAGGGAGGAAAGAAGGGAGCCAGGGTTCACAAGGTCTTCCTCTGTCAGAAAGGGCTCTCTGTAAACCTGCATTAAGCTGGCCTGAAAATTTCAACTACTCCTAAGTCCTCCTCTTACATGTGGGGATGCCAAGCCTGGAAAGGTGGAGCTAGGGCTGTTCTGGTCAGTGTATAGCAACTGTTTGCCCAGGAGAAAAAAAGTAAAATAAAATTCTGATGCATAGCATTTGCCAATTCTCATTGTACAAGTGTGGGGATTTGTACAATGTCTGCTATAGCTGATTTCAAGCTATCAACCTGAAACCTGCTGGCTTACAGCATTCCTAAAAATGTAACAATTGCTCTCTAGTGTGAGCCTCCACCCCAAGAGAGAGTCCTCTTGACCTCATAGCCCTCCTCATAAAACACTCAGCTCAGGTCAGTTCTTTTAGGAAAATACCCTTTCCAGGCCCAGAGGATGGAGGAAGATGCAATCCTACCTTCTAGCCAGCATCTGCCTTTGTGCTAGAACTGGGGCTTTATAAGAATCATCTAAATGCTTGTGCAAAATGCTGCTTCAGATACCAGCATGCAAAACAGATACATAAGCCCTAGAGATCTCATGCACAGCATAGTGATTATAGACAACAGTGTACTATAAAGTTCAAAATTTGGGGCTTCCCAGATGTCGCTAGTAGTAAAGAACTTGCCCACCAATGCAGGAGACATAAGAGACATGGTTCAATCACTGAGGTCAGGAAGATCCCCTGAAGAAGATAATGGAAATCCGCACTAGTAGTCTTGCTGAAAAATACGGTGGACAGAGGAGCCTGGCAGGCTACAGTCCATGGAGTCACAGAGCGCGACGCAACTAAAGTGACTTAGCATGCAAGAGTCTAGGTCTTAATTGCTCCTATCACAGAAAAGAAAGGATTGGCATGTGACCTGATAGAGATTTTAGCTAATGCTTCACAATTATATTCCAATGCAAATGTCAACAGGAAAAAAAGGAATCGGGCAGCCATGAGGGAGTCTGACCAGGGCTCTGAGGAGGACGAGGTTCAGTCAGCACAGACAACGAGGCATATGAAAGGAGGAAAGGGAGGAAAGAAGGGAGCCAGGGTTCACAAGGTCTTCCTCTGTCAGAAAGGGCTCTCTGTAAACCTGCATTAAGCTGGCCTGAAAATTTCAACTACTCCTAAGTCCTCCTCTTACATGTGGGGATGCCAAGCCTGGAAAGGTGGAGCTAGGGCTGTTCTGGTCAGTGTATAGCAACTGTTTGCCCAGGAGAAAAAAAGTAAAATAAAATTCTGATGCATAGCATTTGCCAATTCTCATTGTACAAGTGTGGGGATTTGTACAATGTCTGCTATAGCTGATTTCAAGCTATCAACCTGAAACCTGCTGGCTTACAGCATTCCTAAAAATGTAACAATTGCTCTCTAGTGTGAGCCTCCACCCCAAGAGAGAGTCCTCTTGACCTCATAGCCCTCCTCATAAAACACTCAGCTCAGGTCAGTTCTTTTAGGAAAATACCCTTTCCAGGCCCAGAGGATGGAGGAAGATGCAATCCTACCTTCTAGCCAGCATCTGCCTTTGTGCTAGAACTGGGGCTTTATAAGAATCATCTAAATGCTTGTGCAAAATGCTGCTTCAGATACCAGCATGCAAAACAGATACATAAGCCCTAGAGATCTCATGCACAGCATAGTGATTATAGACAACAGTGTACTATAAAGTTCAAAATTTGGGGCTTCCCAGATGTCGCTAGTAGTAAAGAACTTGCCCACCAATGCAGGAGACATAAGAGACATGGTTCAATCACTGAGGTCAGGAAGATCCCCTGAAGAAGATAATGGAAATCCGCACTAGTAGTCTTGCTGAAAAATACGGTGGACAGAGGAGCCTGGCAGGCTACAGTCCATGGAGTCACAGAGCGCGACGCAACTAAAGTGACTTAGCATGCAAGAGTCTAGGTCTTAATTGCTCCTATCACAGAAAAGAAAGGATTGGCATGTGACCTGATAGAGATTTTAGCTAATGCTTCACAATTATATTCCAATACAATTTTTTAATTTGTAATAATGTCCCTTCCTAGATCCCACCCTCCAAAAACCACTTTCACCCTTGAGTGATGTAGTAGTAAGAACAATAATATTTTTCCTGACCACTGCACAGGATTATTGTAAGTATAAAATATTATTTTGAAGTGAAAAAGAAAATACAGATGACCATGTAACTGTTTTGTCAGTTTGTCTTTGCAGTTGTTAATTTGGGGCAAGACTCCCAGTCTATAGACTGGGTTGCTATTTCTGCTGTGCTGCCCTGCCTATGTGATGGTGACAAAGCCAGTTACCTCTCCAAGTGTTTGTATCCTCTCCCATCGAGGGGACTCTCCTAGCAGAGGCATTATATGTGTTAGGTGGCATCAGTGGTTCTCAGCCCCAACTTTCCATTAGAATCATCAAGAGAGCTTTGTTAAAATGTCCATGTGCTAGTGGACCCAATTCTTAACAATCTTTCCCAGCATCAGGGTCTTTTCCAATGAGTCAGCTCTTCCCATCAGGCAGCCAATGTATTGGAGCTTCAGCTTCAGCATAAGTCCTTCCAGGGTTGATTTCGAGCTGACTGATTTGATTGATATCATTGCTGTCCAGGGGACTCTCAAGAGTCCTTCTCCAGCACCACAGTTTGAAAGCATCGATTCTTTGGTACTCAGCCTTCTTTATGGTCTAACTCTCATGTCTGTAAAAGACTTCATGGTTCCAGTGTGAAGCTAATGGCTCCCTTCATGCATGCTGTTGCTTCAGTCATGTCTGACTCTGTGGGACCCTACGGACAGCAGCCCACCAGGCTCCTCTATCAATGGGAATTCTCTGGGCAAGAGTACTGGAGTGGGTTGCCATGCCCTCCTCCAAGGCATCTTCCTGATCCAGGGATCAAACCTGCATCTCTTATGCCTTCTGCATTGGCAGGCAGGTTCTTTACCACTCGTACTACCTGGGAAGCCCCAGTGGCTCCCTACATGACTCTAAAGTGAATCCAAGATTGAAAACCACTGAAGTCAGTGGAACAACTTTGTAAACTGCAAAACATAATGTACAAAATCGGTGGCTTTTTTTCTATTGTTATTAGTTGATCTTGTGAGGAACTAGTTTCTCTGACAGTCAGGCCAAAGAGCATTTTCCACCATCTCTCTGAAGTGGGCACTGCCAGAGAGAATTGAAACTCACCCAGTTCATGTTCTTGCCTTCAAGCCGAGGAGGCTGAACAAAAACAAGCCTCTCTCTGATCAAAAATTCTGCTGGGATGTTGGGGCCAGTGCATGGTGTTGGTGTAATTAGATTCGGAAGTCATGCCTCCAGCCGTGGGGAGGCATTCCATGTTCTGTTTTATTAAAGTGACCCCCGTGAAAAGGCACATACATCACTATGTGGCCATTTACCCCAATTAGGTTAAAGGCCAGAAGATCTTTCTATGTAAATCCCCAGGTGTGTGCCAACCCCTGATTTGACTCCAGTTTGGTCAAATGCAATCTCTGCTCATTGTCCACCTATCGCAGTGCATGGCCATGGCCTTGTCCAGCACACTCTGTCAGCTCGCATGAGTCTTTATAGACAGGAAGTCTTCAAGAAGTTCAAGAAGTTTTGAGATTCACAAGAGAGGAGGGAAAGGGTGGCTGGAATGAGAGGCATAGACATTTTCGATTAATCTCTCTACTACTTCTAGTAACATCTACACAGCCATGATGTTCTGACTACACTGCTGGGGTCAACAGGGATGGTCGTTTTATATTGAAGTGATTCCCTTATGGAAGGTGCCAGATGTTTCTCACCAAAGGGTATCTCAGGACAGGGGATGAGATAGCAGCCTGTTTGAGAAGCAATAAAATGGAAACTTGATCATTGTGGAGATTTGAAAAAATAATAACATAATGGGTGATATATGAGCAAGTGTCCTGCTTTGAAAGCTCAAAGACAAATGTATAACTATGATTTCTGGACTCTGGACACATAAATGCTTCGTTGCTGTGGGTGCATATTTGTATCAAACCCAGAAAGAGCTGGAACCTTCATCTCCCTACCCTTGGGCCAGGGTTCTCCTAGCACCTTGCCCCAACATTCCCTGTCTTCATTCAACAGCAGCTGCCACATTCTCCTGGAAACCTCTTCAGCGCTCTCAGTCAAAGACAGAACACTAAGCTAGCTCCAAGTCCAGGGTTTGTTCATACTACCACAGGATCAGTTCCTCTGTGTGTAGAAATGCATCCCCTATCTTAGATTCTTATTTTGTTTTTCCAACTTTAAGGTTTCACTGATTCACTTGTTCTACAGTCATTGACTATTGACTTTGACAGATTTTATTTTCTTTAATTGTAAAATCACTGCTGACAGCGACTGCAGCCATGAAATTAAAAGATTCTTGCTTCTTGGAAGCAAAGCTATGACAAGCCTAGACAGAATATTAAAAAGCAAAGGCACCACTTTGCCAAAAAAGGTCCACATAGCCAACGCTATGGTTTTTCCAGTAGTCAGATAAGGATGTGAGAGTTGACCCATGAAGGAGGCTGAGTGCCCAAGAATTGATGCTTTCAAAATGTAAGACTGGAGAAGACTCTTGAGTCCCTTGGACTACCAAGAGATCAAATCAGTCAATCCTAAAGGAAATCAACACTGAATATTCATTGGAAGGATTGATACTGAAGCTGAAGCTGCAATACTTTGGCCACCTGATGGGAAGAACCGACTCATTGGGAAAGACCTTGAGGCTGGGAAAAATTAAGGGCAGGAGGAGAACAGCACAACAGAGAATGAGATGGTTGAATGGCATCACTGACTCAAGGGACATGAGTTTGAGTAAACTCCAGGAGATAGTGAAGGACATGGGATGCCTGGCATGCTGCAGTCCATGGGTTGACAAAGAATCAGACACAGTTTAGCAATAACAACAGAGCTTGTATAATGGCCTTAATCTTGAGCCTGGTGTGAAATAGCTAATACCTCTTGCTGCTTGCTCTCCCCACCCTGAGCAGATTATGTCCTCTGTTTTCCAAACTAAATGTTGGCATTCTGTATTGGAAAGAAAAGCCAGATTCCTGGAAATCCAAAGGTCCTGTGGGGTTCTCGCCCTGTTCTGTTAGCCTCAGGACATCCAACAGGCAGAACTGCAGGCAGGTAAGGAGACCCAGCTGGCAGAGGATCCAACCCAGCAGACTTCAAAGAAAGCAGCAAATACGGTTTTCAAACAATGGATGAATGTATTTAAAATGTGTTGCAAGAAGGGAAATTGTTTGCCTTTTTAGAACAAGACAGGCATTTGAAATTTAATTTGCATTTATAGTCAGGAGGTATGACAGGCAGTGTCCTGACCATTTATGGTAAAGAAATGAAAGTTGGGTAAGAGCCCAAAGCAGGTATACAGTGTGTGGGGCTCTTCTGCCATCAGAGTCTTGAGAAGTCTTAGCAAAATTCAAAGTTTATCAAAAACTGGAAACCTCGAATGTCCATCAAGAGCAGAATGAGAAAATAAATTACGGTCTTTCTTTCAGTATAATGCAAATGAAGATGAATGACGTGAACTAAAATGAGTCTTGTGAAACTCCATGTAACAACAAGGATGAATCATACACCAATGTGTAATGAAGAAGCCAGACACACAGAGTCAGAATATGCATGTTGTATAATTCTGTTTCTACAAGGTCCAAAAGTAAGCGAAGCTAACCTTGAGTGTTAGAAGATAGAAGACTGGCTTCCCTTGGAAACGGTTGAGTAAAGAGACTGGGAGGAGGTACCCATGGAATTCCTAGGATATATTAGTGTTGTATTTCTTGACCTGGTTGTAACATAGACATAACCACTTTGTGATAGTTCATTGAGCAAAATGCTTATGATTTATGCATTTCACATTTGTGACTGTCTTTCAAGAAATTCAAACCTTGGATAGGGCCCTGCTTGTCCATGGGAATTGAGCTTGCAAGAGCTACGTGGGTCCTCGGAATCCCTGCCCAGCATACTAGATCCATTTCTAGAGTCAGGGCAACTAAGTCAAAAGTCTGGTAGAACATTGGAGCAACATGGCAGATGAGGCAGAGCAGAATAAGGAAGAAGGAGATGGGCGGGGTTATACCAAAGTGGGACTTGGCACTGTGACAAGGTGGACCATAAAGATGGTAAAGTCTTTGAGGACTCAGAATCAAGGAAGTCAAGGAAGTTTGTCATGGGCAAGGAAGGAGGATGCTAACTTGCTACAGACCTGCTTTTCAGTTTTAATCTTTGCATTTTTCAACCACAGGCACACTCAGGGCACTATGGAGGAATGAAACCAAGATCATTGTCCTCTAGTGGTAGCGTGTGGCTCACTTTTTCCAAGTCGGACTCCAAGCAATTGGAACCATTTCCCATCATAACCGTCACTACAGGCAATCTGTGGACACTCTATGGATGTTCCAGCACCCTTAGAAATGATCTTGATCTAGATCCTGCTTACAATGGGCAAGTGAACTCAGACAAAAACACATGTTTTTGTTGCTTACACTTTTTCTATTGAAGTATAGTTGACTTACAAATGTGCTTGTTTCTGATCTATAGCAAAATGATTCAGATTTTAAATCTGAATATAATATCTGATCCAAATACTCTTGTTTGAATTCTTTTCCATTATAGGTTTTTATAAGATATTGAATATAGTTCCCTTTCCTATACAGTATGACTTTGTTGTTTACCTATTTTATATATAGCAGTACGTATCTGTTACTTCCAAACTTCTAACTTATCCCTCCCCTGTCCCACTTTCCCTTTTTGATAGCTGTAAGTTTGTTTTCTATGTCTGTGAACCTACTTCTGTTTTGTACATAACTTCATTTGTATCATTTTTTAGATCCCACACATAGGTGATACCATTTATTTGTTTTTCTCTAATTTATTTCACTTAGTATGTTAATTTCTAGGTCCAACCATGTTACTGCAAATGGCATTATTTCATTCTTTTTTATGGCTAAGTAATATTCCATGATGTGTATATGCCAGGTATTCTTTATCTGTTCATCTCTCCATGGATGCTTAGATTGCTCCCATGCCCTTGGCTACTGTATATAGTGTTACAATGAACATTGGGGTGCTTGTGTGTTACAGTTTTTTGTCCTTTCTGGATATATGCTCAGGAATGGAATGTCTAGATCATATGGCAATTCTATTTTTAGTTTGAGACAAAAAACAAACTTATCCCCAGCCTAGTGTTTACCAGCCATAAAAAAAAAAGGTGGTCTGTGGACAGTGGGAGGTATGCCTAACACAGGAAGAGAACACAGTAGGTGATCAGGTTAGCACTCAGCATAGCACCCTTAGGAGTGGGCAGTATGGATTGCCTTTCTCTTTGAACGTTTGCCTACCTTCTGCTCCCCATCATGTTTGCCCTGCTGAGAGTAAGATGCAGGGTAAGTTGGGAATCATTATAAAGATACAGTCATTGGGGTTTACCTGCTGGTCCAAGTCGGACTCCAAGCAATTGGAACCATTTCCCATCATAACCGTCACTACAGGCAATCTGTGGACACTCTATGGATGTTCCAGCACCCTTAGAAATGATCTTGATCTAGATCCTGCTTACAATGGGCAAGTGAACTCATACAAAACACATGTTTTTGTTGCTTACACTTTTTCTATTGAAGTATAGTTGACTTACAAATGTGCTTGTTTCTGATCTATAGCAAAATGATTCAGATTTTAAATCTGAATATAATATCTGATCCAAATACTCTTGTTTGAATTCTTTTCCATTATAGGTTTTTATAAGATATTGAATATAGTTCCCTTTCCTATACAGTATGACTTTGTTGTTTACCTATTTTATATATAGCAGTACGTATCTGTTACTTCCAAACTTCTAACTTATCCCTCCCCTGTCCCACTTTCCCTTTTTGATAGCTGTAAGTTTGTTTTCTATGTCTGTGAACCTACTTCTGTTTTGTACATAACTTCATTTGTATCATTTTTTAGATCCCACACATAGGTGATACCATTTATTTGTTTTTCTCTAATTTATTTCACTTAGTATGTTAATTTCTAGGTCCAACCATGTTACTGCAAATGGCATTATTTCATTCTTTTTTATGGCTAAGTAATATTCCATGATGTGTATATGCCAGGTATTCTTTATCTGTTCATCTCTCCATGGATGCTTAGATTGCTCCCATGCCCTTGGCTACTGTATATAGTGTTACAATGAACATTGGGGTGCTTGTGTGTTACAGTTTTTTGTCCTTTCTGGATATATGCTCAGGAATGGAATGTCTAGATCATATGGCAATTCTATTTTTAGTTTGAGACAAAAAACAAACTTATCCCCAGCCTAGTGTTTACCAGCCATAAAAAAAAAAGGTGGTCTGTGGACAGTGGGAGGTATGCCTAACACAGGAAGAGAACACAGTAGGTGATCAGGTTAGCACTCAGCATAGCACCCTTAGGAGTGGGCAGTATGGATTGCCTTTCTCTTTGAACGTTTGCCTACCTTCTGCTCCCCATCATGTTTGCCCTGCTGAGAGTAAGATGCAGGGTAAGTTGGGAATCATTATAAAGATACAGTCATTGGGGTTTCCCTGCTGGTCCAGTGGGTAAAAAGTCTGCCTTGCAGTGCAAGGGGCACCGGTTTGATCCCTGGCCCGGGAAGATCCCTTGTGCCACAGAGCACCTGGACCAGTGTGTCCAGTTGTGGGCCAGCACGCTAGACAGTATGCACCTAGAGCCGGTGCTATGTAGCAACAGAGGCCACTGCAATGGAAGGCCCACAAACAATAAAGATGGATGAAAATAAATAAATTTTAAAAACCAATAAAAGAGGCCAAAATTAAAAAAAAAAAAGATAAACATAAAAAAATAGTCATGGGACCACCGTAAGTGTGTCCAGTTTCCAGACATGGGGGCTTCAAGCAGAAAGTACAGGTGGCTAGTCACCAGATTTCAGGATCATAGGAAGTCCCAGGGGAACTTCATCCCTTTGGTTTATAAAATGCTTCCTGAAAACACTTTTATTGGAAAACTTTATCTAAGAGAGTTTCAAGGATATGATAGAACTTCTCCAGCCAGTAGGTGGAATTCCCTCCTCAGATCCAGCTGAGATCACCAGATCTCCAGGACAAAGAAGTCTTTCAGATCTAGATGGACCCAGTGAAGCTGGATTACGGAGAAAAACAGCCTTTAAGATCCTCAGGCACAGGCCTGGCCACTCTGCTGTCTCACTACCTCATACTTCTCAACATCCACCCTTTCTGCTGCTTCTTTTTTCCTGTTCCATTTCCCAGTTCAAATCCCCAACATAAAACCCCTAACATCTATTGTCACTAAGATTTCTATTTCCGAGTATCTCTCAGGGGGAGTAGTAGCAGGTGGAAAAAAACTTCAAGACGTTAGGTGGTGTCCAACTGGCAGATGGAGGAGATCCAGCCTCCAACCAGGAGGAATGGGCAAAGCCTGGTCTTTTCAGGCCTCATCAAACAGCACTCAGTCTTTTCCAACATCCCTAGATGGGCAGCCTTGCCATTGCATGGCCTTCCCATAATTTAAAAAAAAAAACAAACAAAAAAAAAACATAAAATTTAAAGGGAAAATGTAAGTCATGGGCTTCCAAGAATTCACACTTACTTCATCAAACCTATTGTTTTCCAAGAGTTGTTTGGAGTCCACAAAGACTAATGAGCCTTTTCCAAATGTCTTTCAAAATCCTTTTTTCTTAGAAGGATGTTTAGAGGCTTTGAAAATCATTCCAAGGATAAAAATAATAATGTTAATAGTAAATTTCACAAAACTCTCAACCCCCGTAGGTTCAAAATTGCTTAACGGCTCAAACCCAACAGACTTCAATTATGACCGGGATTTGTCATTTCGTGTTTATGGGCCGTTTCCAAAGGGGGAAGAGTCGTCCTGTGGAGGTTCACTAGAGTTCACGCCATGGCGCACAGTCTTGCCGATGGCCCAGAACACTTGCAGAGTCTTCTTAATCTGGCTCTCCAGGGGAACCCTCCCCCTTATTTGGTGGCATTCGCGGGGCCAGGTGGAAGTAAACTGAAAGCTCTGAGTTTTCAGCCTGGCTTATTTGGGGCTAGTGGTTCAAAGCCCTCCTGGAACAACTCTGTTGTGGGGCGTACCGTCTACATCACATGAAACAGGCGATTGCGCATTGGATGACTGTGGGGGGCAAAGAGAACAATTTTTCCTTCAGGTGGGTGCAAAGGAGCGCTCTGCAGTTGACCGACCTTGAACGTTGTCATCTGATGACCTCTGGTGGTGGAATTTTTCCCAGAGTGTGTTCTGCGATGCTTCTGAGCCAAGCTATCCTTGTTAGATTTTCCTACATTCTTTTCCTCCTGTTTGGTTAGTCACATTCAGCCAGGAGCAAGGATCAGTTGCAAATCCCAACAAAAATCAAGACGTTTCTATTTCCAGTATCTCTCAGGGGGAGTAGTAGCAGGTGGAAAAAAACTTCAAGACGTTAGGTGGTGTCCAACTGGCAGATGGAGGAGATCCAGCCTCCAACCAGGAGGAATGGGCAAAGCCTGGTCTTTTCAGGCCTCATCAAACAGCACTCAGTCTTTTCCAACATCCCTAGATGGGCAGCCTTGCCATTGCATGGCCTTCCCATAATTTAAAAAAAAAAACAAACAAAAAAAAAACATAAAATTTAAAGGGAAAATGTAAGTCATGGGCTTCCAAGAATTCACACTTACTTCATCAAACCTATTGTTTTCCAAGAGTTGTTTGGAGTCCACAAAGACTAATGAGCCTTTTCCAAATGTCTTTCAAAATCCTTTTTTCTTAGAAGGATGTTTAGAGGCTTTGAAAATCATTCCAAGGATAAAAATAATAATGTTAATAGTAAATTTCACAAAACTCTCAACCCCTGTAGGTTCAAAATTGCTTAACGGCTCAAACCCAACAGACTTCAATTATGACCGGGATTTGTCATTTCGTGTTTATGGGCCGTTTCCAAAGGGGGAAGAGTCGTCCTGTGGAGGTTCACTAGAGTTCACGCCATGGCGCACAGTCTTGCCGATGGCCCAGAACACTTGCAGAGTCTTCTTAATCTGGCTCTCCAGGGGAACCCTCCCCCTTATTTGGTGGCATTCGCGGGGCCAGGTGGAAGTAAACTGAAAGCTCTGAGTTTTCAGCCTGGCTTATTTGGGGCTAGTGGTTCAAAGTCTTCCTGGAACAACTCTGTTGTGGGGCGTCCGTCTACATCACATGAAACAGGCGATTGCGCATTGGATGACTGTGGGGGGCAAAGAGAACAATTTTTCCTTCAGGTGGGTGCAAAGGAGCGCTCTGCAGTTGACCGACCTTGAACGTTGTCATCTGATGACCTCTGGTGGTGGAATTTTTCCCAGAGTGTGTTCTGCGATGCTTCTGAGCCAAGCTATCCTTGTTAGATTTTCCTACATTCTTTTCCTCCTGTTTGGTTAGTCACATTCAGCCAGGAGCAAGGATCAGTTGCAAACACCCAGAATAAACTGGTGCCTGTGCCTCCCCAGACTTTTGCTGTTTCCAGAAAGTCGCCTGTGCTTTCTCTTTCAGTGAACCCCTAATACATTTCCTGTGGAAAGAGAAGGGAGCCAACATGAAGGAAAGTGCAGCATCCACAGTGACTTTCATCTTGCTACTGTTTCTCAACACCAGCCTTCTGAATGGTAAGAAATAGTCCTCTTCTCTTTCATTCCCTGGGGTATTTATTTGAGAGAGGGGGAGACTCCTTCATAGTCCTCTAGCAACACAGTTACAAGAAATGAAAATGCCCATGGCATTTGCTGCTATTCAATTATTTACAATATTATGAGGATTAACATTAAGGCAAATCTTAATGCAAAGGACAGATCAGAATTTTGGTCCAGGTTCTGTCCCTTACTGGCTGTGCAACTTGAGTCAGTTACCTAAGCTCTCTGGATCTAGACACTTTCAAAGAGAGGACAGCGATGTTTCCCTCCACCTCAAATGAAGAGGTGTGTGAGAAAAATTTTTGAAAACGTGTAAAGAGATATATGAGGATCGTTGTTACGTGGTGGGAAACAGGAACAGCCCATTCTGTTATGGGGGAAATGAAATTCACAACTAGAGTGTGTGAGCTTGTGTAGGTACATTTCAGCATGTCTACCCCTGTGTATTTCTAGGTGTGTACATTGTGTATACCCCTGTGTATATGAACGTTTCTGTACATGTCTGATTGAAACTGTTTCTCAGTGTACCTGTGGATGGATATTTCTGCCTATATACCTATGTGCGGACGTGTATGTACTTCTACAAGTATGCACCAGTATCTTATTCCTCTGTGATGTGTGGACATGTTTCGGATATGGTCTCTATCTGAGCGTGTGTGTGTGTGTGCACCTGTGTGTGGTACCTCTGTGGTTGTCCCTATGTTCGTGTGCATTTTACAGGGGCACTGAGACAGTCCGTTCATTGTAACTATCTCCTCTAAAGTGGGTGAAAGAAAACTTTGACTAATTATAATTTCACAGCTCTACCCACCTCTCTTGAGTTTCCTCAAGATATTGTTAATAACCAGTGAAATGTGAGAGGGAGCAGCTATCAGGAAAAGAAAAAGGAACGTGGAGACGGGTATAATCCATTAGGAAACTTTAAGTATTCAAGTGAGCCCAAATAATCAACAGTTGCCTTAATTGACTTCTAAATATGCTCATTACTGAGCCATAAGGCTTGTGATTTTTTAAAAAATAAGCTTTTCTTTCTATCTCATACACTCCTCCCTAGCCCGAAGGGGAAAAAAAAATAATTTCACCCTGTGAAATCATCCTGACGAAATATTCCCTAGAGGCCGAGCAACATTCCAAAATTGGCAGAGCTAAACCCAGGCTGGCTGGCGTGGATGATTTTTCGGGGAAATGGGGATCTGGTTGCACTACCGCCTACTCTCAGGCTGGGAACCTCGGCCCAGCCTGGCGTCGCGTCCCCCCTTCCACGGAGCTCACCTTTCTGGCCGGTGTTGCCCTGTGCCCTCCTTCCCACCTGTGTCCTCCGAACTCGTTCTGTCACCTGCTGCTCTGCCAGCAGTTCCGGCTCAGGAGCCAGCCTGAGGGATGAAGGACAAGGGCGGCAGAAAACAGACAAACCCCTGAGGCTCAGGGACCGCCTCCTGGAAGCTCCCCATCTCTGCTCCCAAGGCTGCGTTCCATGGCTGGGGATAGACATACTCTTCCCTCGTTGGACCTTACAGATAAGGAACAGAAGGGGGCGCCCGCTCGCCAAAAGCTTTGGGTCTTAGGCAACTCCATCCACACTGGGTTTTTCCACATGACTTCTTTCAGCCCTGCTAGCTTCCAGCCGAAATTAGGTACTGCTCCTAGAGAAAGACGGTAACTGCTAACCGGGACAGCATCTACCCGCTCCACCACTTCTAGGCGGTCCCATGCCTCCTACCCCGCAAAGAGCCAAAAATTGCAAAGGAATCCTTTGCCATCTCCCCACATAAAGATCCAGGGAGAGAAGGGAAAATATAAGCTAGAAAAGGACTGAAACCCGAAATACAGAAGTGGAGGCAGAGAGGATGGGACCCCCCCTGTGATACTGCATCATAAGTCAAAGCTGAATGGAATCAAGAAGAGTGAAACAGGAAAGGAAGGGAGGAAGAAGATGGGGGAAGCAGCTAAAGGGGGAACCTTCGTGAGCCAGACAGAAAGAGCGAAAGAGCCGAGAACTGAGTTCATCATGTGGGAACGGCGGAAAGATGGGGGTCAGTGAGCAGCGCCAAGAGGTCCAGGATGACCCCAGGATGCTCGTGCCTGGGGGAGAATTCTTTTTATGGTCACCCTGGTGCCATGGGTGCGTTTTCAGTCCATAGACACTGTGGAATTATGAAAGGGTCAGGTCCTCCTCATTCCAGGGGTGCACACTCATGATGCTCACCATTGCTGTAATGTCACCGCTAGTCTCTGATCCCAGGTGGCTGGTATGTCCGTGTCACCGTACACACCCCCACACTCATACACACTCTGTCTCTGGGGTGCAGCCCGCAGAGAAGTGTTTCCAGATGCTGATACGCTGGCACTTCCGAGTCCCACCTCCCACCCCTAGGCCCACTCTCCCTGAGACCTCGTCACTGGCCTGGTCCCATCCATCTGCTTCTGTCACCAGTAGAAACGTCAAAGAGTTGAGCAAACCTTTGAATTGATTCCGGTGCCCTCTGGCTTTTTCTAGGACAATCACCACCTGGAAAACCCAAGATCATCAAATGCCGTTCTCCCGGAAAAGAAACATTCACCTGCTGGTGGGAGCCCGGGACAGATGGAGGACTTCCTACCAATTACACGCTGACTTACCACAAGGAAGGGTAAAGGTCTCTTCTCTCAAACCCCACATGGGGGTCCTCGCCCTCCAGACCACAGGACCACTCACCCTGGCTTAACTGCCAAGCTTCCCTGGGTGGACACTGATAAGGCTCCTCCTACTGGGGACAGGGGCTCCTGTGTCCTCCTCGAACGTCCCTGCCCAGCTCCCTTATGTGCATAAACTCAGCCACCAACGCGCAACACAATCCAGCCATGTTCCCATTGCCTGTTATAAGCTTGAGGTGTACCCTAAGGTCACAGACAAGGTTTCCTAAATTTCTTCTAGATGCTTATCTATCAACCTCTGCCATTTGTCTTTTTCTGTACTCGTGACTTTTGCCACCTTAAAGTATTATCGTGTAATCCTTAACAGTTGTGGTATGTTAGCTTTTCAAACTTGTTTCATGTGCACGAAAGTAATAAGCCCTACAAGGAAAGGAATGTGAGGTGTTTTCCTTAGGAAATCCATCAACCCATAATCCCCCTGAGGGACATTGGGAGCTAAAATGTCAGTGCAAACTCAACACTGTGGGTCATCTCTGGGCAAGGAGTTTGTCACAGTTACAGTGGTCACCCTGGTGCCATGGGTGCGTTTCAGTCCATAGACACTGTGGAATTATGAAAGGGTCAGGTCCTCCTCATTCCAGGGGTGCACACTCATGATGCTCACCATTGCTGTAATGTCACCGCTAGTCTCTGATCCCAGGTGGCTGGTATGTCCGTGTCACCGTACACACCCCCACACTCATACACACTCTGTCTCTGGGGTGCAGCCCGCAGAGAAGTGTTTCCAGATGCTGATACGCTGGCACTTCCGAGTCCCACCTCCCACCCCTAGGCCCACTCTCCCTGAGACCTCGTCACTGGCCTGGTCCCATCCATCTGCTTCTGTCACCAGTAGAAACGTCAAAGAGTTGAGCAAACCTTTGAATTGATTCCGGTGCCCTCTGGCTTTTTCTAGGACAATCACCACCTGGAAAACCCAAGATCATCAAATGCCGTTCTCCCGGAAAAGAAACATTCACCTGCTGGTGGGAGCCCGGGACAGATGGAGGACTTCCTACCAATTACACGCTGACTTACCACAAGGAAGGGTAAAGGTCTCTTCTCTCAAACCCCACATGGGGGTCCTCGCCCTCCAGACCACAGGACCACTCACCCTGGCTTAACTGCCAAGCTTCCCTGGGTGGACACTGATAAGGCTCCTCCTACTGGGGACAGGGGCTCCTGTGTCCTCCTCCGAACGTCCCTGCCCAGCTCCCTTATGTGCATAAACTCAGCCACCAACGCGGCAACACAATCCAGCCATGTTCCCATTGCCTGTTATAAGCTTGAGGTGTACCCTAAGGTCACAGACAAGGTTTCCTAAATTTCTTCTAGATGCTTATCTATCAACCTCTGCCATTTGTCTTTTTCTGTACTCGTGACTTTTGCCACCTTAAAGTATTATCGTGTAATCCTTAACAGTTGTGGTATGTTAGCTTTTCAAACTTGTTTCATGTGCACGAAAGTAATAAGCCCTACAAGGAAAGGAATGTGAGGTGTTTTCCTTAGGAAATCCATCAACCCATAATCCCCCTGAGGGACATTGGGAGCTAAAATGTCAGTGCAAACTCAACACTGTGGGTCATCTCTGGGCAAGGAGTTTGTCACAGTTACAGTGAGACCCTCCTGGAAATCCAGGGATGGCTGTTGATCCTTCCCAGTGAAGAACACATTTGCTGAGGAACAGCCAGCCCACTTCCCAGTGACTGAGCTTAGTGGCCCACAAAGTTGTCGTCCCTTCTGGGACCCTACAGGGATGCCAGGGAGATAGCTCTCAGGAACGCAAAGTGGCAGCAGCGTGAAAGCTTGCACATCTGTGTGACAAGTCTTGCGTGGAGGCCCCAGACTCTAGGAGCCTCCCCGGGGCCTGAAATACCTCCTTTCAGACTCCGTTTCCTCTGAGGCTGCCTTAGTGTGATTGGAAATAGACTGTAGTTTGTATACCCTTTCATCTTTTTTTGTGAAATGTGATTCAGCACATCTGTGGAAGAACTGCTGCCTTGGGTGCAACCCAGACCCCTCTCCCCTTGCCACTGCTCTGGTGTGTACATGCAGGGGACAGTCACAGTGTGCCAATGGTCAGCCAACCCAGTGGTGGTTGCCTGAGGATGGCCGTGCCTTGGCCATGGAAAGCGCAAGTGTTTATTGGCAGGGGGTATATATCACCAAGCCCACGACAACCCATAGACAGGAAAGGCTGGTGAGAAACAGTCACGGGGGCTCTCCGTGACCCTTCCACCCCTTCTCTAGCACTCTCTTCCCTGAGTCACCCCTAGCTAGCCTGGGCAAGATTGAGAAGCTTGGGGAGCCCTTCTTCAGCTCTAATTTTTTTCCTATTCCCCCAAATCCAGTCATATGGATCTACTAATAAAAGACTAGGCTCTTTATACCATTTTCTTGGTGGCAGTGGTTTAGTTGCCAAGTCGTATCCGACTCCTGTGATCCCATAGATGAAGCCCACCAGGCTCCTCTATCCATGGGATTCTCCAGGTAAGAATACTAGAGTGGGCTGCCATGCCCTTCTCCAGGGGATCTTCCCAACCCAGGGATCGAACCCACATCTCCTACATTGCAAGCAGATTCTTTACTGCTGAGCCACCAGGAGAAGCCCCAAATCACTTTCTTACTGACCCCTAATATATGACTCATTGCAGAGAGACACTCATCCATGAATGTCCAGACTACCAAACGGGGGGCCCCAACTCCTGCTACTTTAACAAGAAGCACACCTCCATATGGAAGGTGTACGTCATCACAGTAAATGCCATGAACCAGATGGGAAGCAGTTCCTCGGATCCACTTTACGTGGACGTGACTTACATAGGTAAGGGGACGCGTGATGGGTGAGGACTTTGTTACTCGGATATGAATCTACCCAACTGTTAAACTCAGTTTGAGTCTCCTTGGCTTAGGCATGGATCCCCAGAAATAAAGATGAGAAAATTCACAATATCCTCGACAAGTGTGCGTTTTAAACCAATTTGTATTCCTGACAGTAAGACCGTAAGATCCTTGTGCCTTCCCTTCCTCCCATTCCCTTGCCCCACAGCCATGTTCTGTTTACCTTCCCTTGTCAATCCTTCACTTTAGCCCTCCTCCTGCAACCCATGTCCTCTTCTCCTATGGCTAGTTGGGATTTCCTTTCCGAGATTTCTCTCCCTGAAACACCCTGCTTCATGGAGTGGCAACTCTTAGAAGATGCTCATCAGTTTCTCCACCCACAGGAATTCCTCCAACTGCTTTGCCCCAAATTTAATTCTTAGTATACACGTGTTCCTTAGCAACTGGAGCTATTCTTTTCAAAATAAAGAATTTGGGGAGTAAATAGTGCTACTTGAACAGAAGGCTGAAGTCCAAGATTACAACCGCAAGGGTTGGAGAAGTCATGAGTAAAGTAAAACGAAAATCAACCTGAGAGCTGCTTCTTGCTTTGCATGATCGACATTGAGCTTCAGGGCAATGAGGCGTAACTGCAGTGGCCTGTATGGCTTGGTAGGAATGACAAAGGGAATCTTAGGAGAAGAAATGGCTCATCCGGGACTGGGTTCAGCCTTCTTATTAGGTTACCGGCGTGTCTGCTAAGTCGCTTCAGTTGTGTCCAACTCTGCAACACTATGGACTGAAGCCTGCCATGCTGAACACTGGAGTGGGTTGCCATTTCCTCCTCCGGGGGATCTTCCTGACCCAGTAATCAAGCCCACATCTCTCACATCTACCTGCATTGGCAGGCGGATTCTTTACCATTAGCATCACCTAGGTTCAAGGTCACTGAAGTCTTTCTAACTTACCTAACACCAACCAGCAAAGAAAATCAGACTCTCACGTGTTGGGCTATTATCCCATTGGCATGTTATCAGTGGTTGATCCTTAAAAACCAGATAAGATTCCAACATCAACTGGAACATATTTCAGTGCTATCTCCCCCTGCCCCAGCAAATGATTGCACTGATCATGGGTGTGAAAACAGAATTTGATATTAGCTTAAGAAAATCAAAAAGTAACCCCGCTGACAAAGAAGAATAAAATTAATTCCAGGGGCTTCCCTGGTAGCTCAGTGGTGAAGAGTTCACCTGACAATGCAGGAGACACGAGTTCGATCCCCAATCTGGAAAGGTCCCACATGCTGCAGAGCAACTAAGCCCGTGAACCACAACTATCAAGCCTGTGCACTAGAGCCTCAGAGACGCAACTGTTGAGCCCTTATGCTGCAACTACTGAAGCCCATGCGTCCTAGAGCCCGAGTTCCACAAGAGAAGTCACTGCAACAAGAAGCCTACTCACCTCAACTAGAGAGTAGCCCCAACTCCCTGCAACTAGAGAAGAGCCTGCAGCAGCAGTGAAAACCCAGAATAACCAAAAATGAATAAATAAATAATTTTAAAAAGAACAAATTTAGAAGAAAAAAATTAATTTCAATCATATAAATTGACCTGAGAGATGAAGTCTTTAAAATGCTAAATGCCAAATAATTCCATTTTCATCTATTCTTTCTTATTTTTGTATTGGAGTATAATTGTTTTACAATGGTGTGCTGGTTTCTGCTATACAAGATGGATCAGCTACAAGCATGCATATCCTCCCCTATCTTGAGCCTCTCTCCCACTACCTCCACCCCACCCCTCTGCATCTTCATAGAGTGCGGAGCTCTCCCACTAGCTATGTCCTACACATGGTGGTGTGTATATGTCGGTGCTACTTTCTCAGTTTGTCCCATCTGAAGGGTCCATGCCCCATGCTGAACACTGGAGTGGGTTACCATTTCCTCCTCCAGGAGATCTTCCTGACCCAGGAATTGATCAAATCCACATCTCTCACATCTACCTGCATTGGCAGGCGGATTCTTTACCATTAGCATCACCTAGGTTCAAGGTCACTGAAGTCTTTCTAACTTACCTAACACCAACCAGCAAAGAAAATCAGACTCTCACGTGTTGGGCTATTATCCCATTGGCATGTTATCAGTGGTTGATCCTTAAAAACCAGATAAGATTCCAACATCAACTGGAACATATTTCAGTGCTATCTCCCCCTGCCCCAGCAAATGATTGCACTGATCATGGGTGTGAAAACAGAATTTGATATTAGCTTAAGAAAATCAAAAAGTAACCCCGCTGACAAAGAAGAATAAAATTAATTCCAGGGGCTTCCCTGGTAGCTCAGTGGTGAAGAGTTCACCTGACAATGCAGGAGACACGAGTTCGATCCCCAATCTGGAAAGGTCCCACATGCTGCAGAGCAACTAAGCCCGTGAACCACAACTATCAAGCCTGTGCACTAGAGCCTCAGAGACGCAACTGTTGAGCCCTTATGCTGCAACTACTGAAGCCCATGCGTCCTAGAGCCCGAGTTCCACAAGAGAAGTCACTGCAACAAGAAGCCTACTCACCTCAACTAGAGAGTAGCCCCAACTCCCTGCAACTAGAGAAGAGCCTGCAGCAGCAGTGAAAACCCAGAATAACCAAAAATGAATAAATAAATAATTTTAAAAAGAACAAATTTAGAAGAAAAAAATTAATTTCAATCATATAAATTGACCTGAGAGATGAAGTCTTTAAAATGCTAAATGCCAAATAATTCCATTTTCATCTATTCTTTCTTATTTTTGTATTGGAGTATAATTGTTTTACAATGGTGTGCTGGTTTCTGCTATACAAGATGGATCAGCTACAAGCATGCATATCCTCCCCTATCTTGAGCCTCTCTCCCACTACCTCCACCCCACCCCTCTGCATCTTCATAGAGTGCAGAGCTCTCCCACTAGCTATGTCCTACACATGGTGGTGTGTATATGTCGGTGCTACTTTCTCAGTTTGTCCCACCCTCTCCTTACCCATCTTTGTTAGCAAGTCCATTCTCTACATCTACATCTCTACTTCTGCCCTAAAAATAGATTCACCAGCACCATTTTTTAAATATTCAGTGTTTGTTTTTCTCTTTCTGACTTACTTCACTCCATATGACAGACTCTGGCTTTATCTACATCACTACAAATGACCTAATTTAAGTCCTTTTTATGGCTAATATCCCATTGTATACACGTAGCACATCTTTATCCATTCATCTGTCGATGGATATTTAGGTTGCTTCCATGTCCTGGCTATTGTAAATAATGCTATGGTGAACCTTGGGGTACGTGTATCTTTCTTTTTTTTTCCTAAAATTTTATTTATTTATTTATTTTGATGGGGGTGGGGTGGGGAGGGAGGGGAGCAGGCAGGCCACTTCTATTGGTCTTTCATTTGTCCATTTTCATCCATCTTTGTTCTTTGGCCCGTGTGGGCCTCCCATTACAGTGGCCTCCGTTGTGGCGGAGCACCGGCTCTGGGCGCATGCGCTCCAGAGCTCCAGCTTGGTAATTGGACACATAGGTCCAGCTGCTCCGCAGCATGTGGAATCTTCCCAGGCCAGGGATCAAACCGGCGCCCCTTGCACTTCAAGGCAGTGTCCTTACCCACTGGACCACCAGGGAAGCCCCACGTGTACCTTTCTGAACTATGGTTTTCTCAGGGTATATGCCCAGTAGTAGGATTGCTGGGTCATACACTAGCTCTTTCTTTTTCTTTTTCTTTTTTTTTTTTTTTGTAGGCTCTTTCTTAAATTGCTTTGCCCTCAGGTGTTAAAATATTTAAAATTTGAGGTCAGAACAGTGAAAGCAATAGAATATATTGATACAACCCCTATGATGAAGTTTAGCCACAAAAAACTGGGATCACTAAAGAAAAGTAGGATGTTTAAAATTGAAATCAATCAATGAATTGCATTCCTGTTGATTCTGGAAGATAAATCCTCTGATGAAAGAATATGAGGGACTATACTTTTCAAAATAAAGGAAGTGTTCTTGGAATTCTCATATAACCCTGCAGCATACTGGATTGGTAACAGGCCACAGAAGTTCACTGACAACTTAGTTTTAACCACAGTCAAGTCTACCAGCTTGGATTGCATTCAGGGATAGCTTGCAGTCAAGAACATTGGCACACACCTCAGAAACATTTAACTCTGCTGAAGACATTTGACAGCAGTGATTCTCAGCGCGGTGCTCCTGTGCCTCCTACAGGATTCTTAGCAAGAGCAGGAAATATTTTTGTTGTTGTTGTTGCAACACAGGAGGGAGGACAGCTAGTGGGGGAGAAGTCACCGTTACTGCTAACATCCTACAGTGCTCAGGATGGCCGCCACCACAAAGAATTAAATGTCCCAAAATACATAGATGCTGAGGTTGAGAGAGTTTGATTTCAAGGATTCATCTTGAACATTTTACTTGCACTTCTGTACAAAGATATTTTGATCAGATCATTTCTCAGTCTTGTGTTCAACTTAAAACTTATAATAAATAACTGATGTTCATTTAGCAAATCCATATAAAATCATCTTTCTTAGGTATTTACTAGGTCTTTTATGGCTCCATATAAATTTTAGGATTGTTTGTTCTACCTACGTGAAAAATGTCATGGGTAATTTGATAAGGATCACATTAAATCTGTAGATTGCTTTGGATAGTATAGTCTAGGCATCTCACTCTTAAGGAGGATCTCACAGACCTGTACTTGAAGAAACCAGAGAGTAAGTGCCTCCTGAATGTTTTCTGCCTTATTATGGTAAAATACCCATACCAGAGTTCATTATTTTAACCATTTTAAAGTGTGCCATTCCATGGTATTAGTTCATTCACAAGGTTATGCAACCATCAGCACGATCTAGTTCCAGAACCCTTTCATCACTCAAAATAAAAGCTTCTGGGGCTTCCCTGGTGGTCCAGTGCATGAAGAGTTTGCCTTTCAGTGCAAGGGGCCCCAGTTCGATCTCTGGCCCAGGAAGATCCCACATGCCATGGAGTAACTGGACCTGTGTGTCCAGTTGCTGGCCAGCGCTTTGGAGTACTTGCACCCTGAGACAGTGTTCTGCAGTGCGGGAGGCCACTGAAAGGGGAGGCCCACACATACCAAACAATAAAAAGATGGATGAAAATAAATAAAAATAAAAGAGGCATGATGGGGAAAAGGAAAATAAAAAAGCTTCCTACATATCCAGCAATTTCTCTGGATTCCACCTCATGACCTCAGCCCCAGAGCAACCACTAGTCTGCTTTCTGTCTCTATAGATTCGCCTATTCTGCATATTTCAAATATATGGAATCATATACTATTTGGCACCTGTGTCTGGTTTCTTGCACTTAGCATCATGTCCCCAGGGCTTGTCTATGTTGCAACTATATCAGAATTTCCTTCCTTTTATGGCTGAATAACACTCCGTTAGAAGATTATCATTGATCCATTCATCAGTTGATGGACATTTGGGTTGTTTAACCTGTTGGCTATTGTGACTAGCGTTGCTATGAACATTCATAAATGAGTTTGTGTTCGAACATCTGCCATCAGCTCTTTGGAGTATACTCCTAGGAGGGACATGGATGAGTGACATGACAGTTTCATGTTCAAATTTTTGAACACCTGTCAGACTTTTTCCACGGTGGCTGCACCATTTTACTTTCCCACCAGCAATGTAGGAGGGCTCCCAAGTCTCCCACATTCTTGCCAACACGTGTTAATTTTCATTTTTTGAATTCTAGCCATCCTAGTGGATGTGAAGTGGTATGTCATTGTGGGTTAGATGTGCATTTCCTGAACGACTAAGGACATTGAGCACCTTTCACGTGCTTGTTGGCTACTTGTGGCCCCTTAAATTTTATACCCTACACATCTCACTTGCTTCAGCCTGATCCCAACTCTGCTGACCAGGACCTGGCATCAATACCAAGTGTCTCTTAAGCATGGAGAGAGAGAAAAGGTAGCAAAATCTGCCTCAAAGTTTTATAGTTCTGGATTCAAATATCCATATTTGACTAAATATGGAGTTTCTTTCATATCTACAGTTGAACCAGAGCCTCCTGCGAACCTGACTTTGGAATTAAAACATCCAGAAGATAGAAAACCATATCTGTGGATAAAATGGTTTCCACCCACCCTGATTGATGTAAAATCTGGTTGGTTCATGGTCCAGTATGAAATTCGATTAAAACCTGAGAAAGCAGCTGACTGGGAGGTGAGTCCGTTGGAAGTTTTTGAAAGAAACCATGTCCTTTAGCAAAGATGAAGCCCCCCAACTGAGAACAGGTCATACCCCCTAATTATTAGGATGTCCTATTGCCTTCCTGATGCTGATGTGACCCTCCCTCATGTGGAAGGGCCTCCTTGCCTCCACTGGGAATTCACTGTCACCTGTCTCCCAGAACCAGATCCTTGTGACTGAATAGCCTTTTCTGCCAGGTTTCCAACCCACCTTCCTCAGGATAGCTTAGATCCAAATGCCTGGGAGAGTTCCTAAATGGCACTAAGTGGAAGAAAAAAAGCTCAATGTAACCAGTCCATGACTGACTGGTTACACTGACACTGACATTTTAATTCACTTTAAAATATTTCCTTGTAAAGAAACAGTACAATAAATTATAGGCATTATAATAATTTACTCTTAAATACTTTGGTTGTTGTTGTTTAGTCACTAAGTCAACCCTCTTCTGTGACCTATGGACCGTAGCCTGCAAGGCTCCTCTGTCCATGGGATTTTTCAGGGAAGAATACTGGAATGGATTGCCATTTCTTTCTCCAGGGATCGTCCCAACCCAGGATTGAACGTGTCCCCTGCATTGGCAGACAGATTCTTTATCCCTGAGCCACCAGGGAAGCCTTAATATACGTCTCTTTTAAACAAGGACTATTCCCACGCATAGCCAAAATAATATAATCACATATAGAAAATTAATTGAAATTCCTTAATATATCATCTTTTTTAATTCTATAATATCATTGAATGGCCAGTCCACAGTTTAATTCTCCCAACTGCTTCAAAAGATATTTCAGTAGCTAGTTTGTGCAAACCAGAATCCACTCCAAGCTCACCCGTGGGCTGACTCATGGATCCCTTCACTCTCAACATGCTCAGAGGACTGAGCCATTTGCCTCATAGAATGTCCCACCTTCTGCATCTGTCTAATTAGTTACTTAAGTCATTTAGCCGATTTCCCTGTCTCCACATTTCCTGTAACCAGACATTAGATCTAAAGACTTGATAAGATTCCAGCTGAACAATTTTTGGCAAGAAAACTCCAGAGGTGATATTATATGTTTCATATTAGGAGACAAAGACTTTCTGGTCTACCTGCCATAAATGATGCTAAACCTGACTCTTGGACCAGGGAGATCACATTGTGATCCCTTGATTATAAAGTCAGGTTTGATTTGTGCACAATCACTTCAGTGTGCATAAATGTCCAGTTATCTTCCGCCTATTGGCTTTACACCCATGAATTATCCTAAATCAATCATTGTATTAGGGTTTAGAAAATAACAGTTCTTTGATTTTATTAACTGGTCACGTCTGTAATGTAGAATTTAGAAGGTAGGGTGTAGGGAGCAGACTATTCGTCTTTCGGAAATAGAGTTCCAAATGGATAAATAGAAAACCTGTTGCTCTTTGTGTGAACAAAGTTTAACAGGAGGACGCGATGGACTGATAAACTGAACTGGTGTAAAGCAGGTATTTACCATGACCATCTTGACTGACTCCTCCAGTAGTTTATCACCTAAAGGGAAAGTTTCTTGTAACACAAGTCAGAGTGACTTCTGTTTTCCTGGCCCTCCTCAGACTCATTTTAAAGGACCAGTTTCTTCTCCAGGGATCGTCCCAACCCAGGATTGAACGTGTCCCCTGCATTGGCAGACAGATTCTTTATCCCTGAGCCACCAGGGAAGCCTTAATATACGTCTCTTTTAAACAAGGACTATTCCCACGCATAGCCAAAATAATATAATCACATATAGAAAATTAATTGAAATTCCTTAATATATCATCTTTTTTAATTCTATAATATCATTGAATGGCCAGTCCACAGTTTAATTCTCCCAACTGCTTCAAAAGATATTTCAGTAGCTAGTTTGTGCAAACCAGAATCCACTCCAAGCTCACCCGTGGGCTGACTCATGGATCCCTTCACTCTCAACATGCTCAGAGGACTGAGCCATTTGCCTCATAGAATGTCCCACCTTCTGCATCTGTCTAATTAGTTACTTAAGTCATTTAGCCGATTTCCCTGTCTCCACATTTCCTGTAACCAGACATTAGATCTAAAGACTTGATAAGATTCCAGCTGAACAATTTTTGGCAAGAAAACTCCAGAGGTGATATTATATGTTTCATATTAGGAGACAAAGACTTTCTGGTCTACCTGCCATAAATGATGCTAAACCTGACTCTTGGACCAGGGAGATCACATTGTGATCCCTTGATTATAAAGTCAGGTTTGATTTGTGCACAATCACTTCAGTGTGCATAAATGTCCAGTTATCTTCCGCCTATTGGCTTTACACCCATGAATTATCCTAAATCAATCATTGTATTAGGGTTTAGAAAATAACAGTTCTTTGATTTTATTAACTGGTCACGTCTGTAATGTAGAATTTAGAAGGTAGGGTGTAGGGAGCAGACTATTCGTCTTTCGGAAATAGAGTTCCAAATGGATAAATAGAAAACCTGTTGCTTTTTGTGTGAACAATGTTTAACAGGAGGAAGGGATGGACTGATAAACTGAACTGGTGTAAAGAAGGTATTTACCATGACCATCTGGCCTGACTCCTCCAGTAGTTTATCACCTAAAGGGAAAGTTTCTTCGTAACACAAGTCAGAGTGACTTCTGTTTTCCCTGGCCCTCCTCAGACTCATTTTGCTGCAAAGCAGACTCAGCTTAAGATTTTCAGCTTACATCCAGGACAGAAATACATTGTCCAGGTTCGCTGCAAGCCAGACCATGGATTCTGGAGTGAGTGGAGCCCAGAGAGCTCCATCCAGATACCTAATGGTGAGTGTCATGGCTCCCTTTTGCTTATATTTCTAAATATTTTTAAATGGAATGAGTTTAGTAAACTTTGACACAGCAACTACTAACAGAGAAACTATTTTGATGCTTAGGCAGAAGAATGAATAGAGGTGGGTTTATCATCCTCTCCACTCAATACAGAGATATATGGAAGTATAACATCACTCTCTGAGTCACTGTCAGTGAGGATCAGTTGTTATTAACAGGATAGGATACGTATGCAGACCTGACCTTGGAGTGTCTCAGAGGGCTTGGTGGTCACTCAAGGTATCCTCCCTATCTGCCCAATCCCTGTCATTCAAGGTCATCATCTGGTTCTCCTAGAGTTTGCAAGGTGCTATTCCCATCTGAAAGTCACGAGCTAATTTTCAGTCCTTGATGACAAATACACGTTGGTCTCTTAGTCCAGGAACACTATATAGAAGGCACCCAATTCTTTAAGTGCCATTAAACGTGGTGGCTGCTGTTCTACAGAGGAATGGTTCATCTTGCATTTCTAAAATACTTTACAACGTCTTTACCCTGTTTGGCCCTCCCAACCATCTCAGGTGTTCAGAGAGAACAGAATTACCGTTAGGAACTCAAAGAGAGGAAATGCAAGCTCAGTGGAAGTCTTGCCCAGAGCCACATGGCAAAGCCTAGCTCTTGTGACTACTGGCCTGACCAAAAGATCAGGGTTTGCACTGGCATCGTGCACAGAGCACTGAAACAAAAGACTCCAGCCCGGTTTAGAAAACCTGTTGCTTTTGTGTGAACAATGTTTAACAGGAGGAAGGGATGGACTGATAAACTGAACTGGTGTAAAGAAGGTATTTACCATGACCATCTGGCCTGACTCCTCCAGTAGTTTATCACCTAAAGGGAAAGTTTCTTCGTAACACAAGTCAGAGTGACTTCTGTTTTCCCTGGCCCTCCTCAGACTCATTTTGCTGCAAAGCAGACTCAGCTTAAGATTTTCAGCTTACATCCAGGACAGAAATACATTGTCCAGGTTCGCTGCAAGCCAGACCATGGATTCTGGAGTGAGTGGAGCCCAGAGAGCTCCATCCAGATACCTAATGGTGAGTGTCATGGCTCCCTTTTGCTTATATTTCTAAATATTTTTAAATGGAATGAGTTTAGTAAACTTTGACACAGCAACTACTAACAGAGAAACTATTTTGATGCTTAGGCAGAAGAATGAATAGAGGTGGGTTTATCATCCTCTCTCCACTCAATACAGAGATATATGGAAGTATAACATCACTCTCTGAGTCACTGTCAGTGAGG
The DNA here is from genome assembly GCA_022376925.1 of Tragulus kanchil. NCBI lineage: Eukaryota > Metazoa > Chordata > Mammalia > Artiodactyla > Tragulidae > Tragulus > Tragulus kanchil. The sequence continues at coordinate 132,142,270 of JAIOJX010000004.1, forward strand.
ATCAGTTGTTATTAACAGGATAGGATACGTATGCAGACCTGACCTTGGAGTGTCTCAGAGGGCTTGGTGGTCACTCAAGGTATCCTCCCTATCTGCCCAATCCCTGTCATTCAAGGTCATCATCTGGTTCTCCTAGAGTTTGCAAGGTGCTATTCCCATCTGAAAGTCACGAGCTAATTTTCAGTCCTTGATGACAAATACACGTTGGTCTCTTAGTCCAGGAACACTATATAGAAGGCACCCAATTCTTTAAGTGCCATTAAACGTGGTGGCTGCTGTTCTACAGAGGAATGGTTCATCTTGCATTTCTAAAATACTTTACAACGTCTTTACCCTGTTTGGCCCTCCCAACCATCTCAGGTGTTCAGAGAGAACAGAATTACCGTTAGGAACTCAAAGAGAGGAAATGCAAGCTCAGTGGAAGTCTTGCCCAGAGCCACATGGCAAAGCCTAGCTCTTGTGACTACTGGCCTGACCAAAAGATCAGGGTTTGCACTGGCATCGTGCACAGAGCACTGAACTACAGGCTAGAAGACTGTGCATCCACTCCAGCCCTGGCTCTCACCAAATAAAAGCACAGGGTCTAGAAGCCAAAGACCCAGGTTCAAATCCAAGATGGCAACTTTTTAGCTACCTCCCTCTGGGTACACCACTCCTGGAGTCTTAGTTCCTCCTCTTTACACACATTGCTGTATGTAAAGAGATTACTACCAGATGGCTTTTCCTAAGAACTTTGTAAATGTTAGTTTTTTATTATGATGATTGTAACTTACCATGTACTGGCAGATTTCCTCTATAAATATCAAATAAAATAATATTTTAAAGGATTTTTACCATTTTTAGAGCACCATAAAATATATACAACATATTAAAATTTAATAATATTGGAAAAAATAAATCTGTCATTAATGCGATTCTGCTTGGATTGCTGTTTAATTCAGAACGGGTGTAGAGGGTGGGGGAATTATGTTCAAAAGTTTCATTTATTTGTTGTGTTTGCTTGTTTTAAGTGACATATGTGATCAAAGCTTTCTGCTTGTTTACTTTTTAGACTTCCCAGTGAAAGATACAACCATGTGGATCTTTGTGGCCGTGCTTTCTGCTGTCGTCTGTTTGATTATGGTCTGGGTAGTGGCTTTGAAGGGCTACAGGTACTTCTCTATCTCTCAACCCTCCTCCTAGTCCTGGTTGTTAGGGATAATGGCCGAAAAAGACAATACAGAAATGATGGAAAGATACAGATAATTCAAGCACCTCATTTTAGCCATTAGTTGCAGTGCTAGCAAAAATAGAATAAACTCGTTTGAAGCTGAGGCCCCATTTAGTCCAGGAACACTATATAGAAGGCACCCAATTCTTTAAGTGCCATTAACGTGGTGGCTGCTGTTCTACAGAGGAATGGTTCATCTTGCATTTCTAAAATACTTTACAACGTCTTTACCCTGTTTGGCCCTCCCAACCATCTCAGGTGTTCAGAGAGAACAGAATTACCGTTAGGAACTCAAAGAGAGGAAATGCAAGCTCAGTGGAAGTCTTGCCCAGAGCCACATGGCAAAGCCTAGCTCTTGTGACTACTGGCCTGACCAAAAGATCAGGGTTTGCACTGGCATCGTGCACAGAGCACTGAACTACAGGCTAGAAGACTGTGCATCCACTCCAGCCCTGGCTCTCACCAAATAAAAGCACAGGGTCTAGAAGCCAAAGACCCAGGTTCAAATCCAAGATGGCAACTTTTTAGCTACCCCCCTCTGGGTACACCACTCCTGGAGTCTTAGTTCCTCCTCTTTACACACATTGCTGTATGTAAAGAGATTACTACCAGATGGCTTTTCCTAAGAACTTTGTAAATGTTAGTTTTTTATTATGATGATTGTAACTTACCATGTACTGGCAGATTTCCTCTATAAATATCAAATAAAATAATATTTTAAAGGATTTTTACCATTTTTAGAGCACCATAAAATATATACAACATATTAAAATTTAATAATATTGGAAAAATAAATCTGTCATTAATGCGATTCTGCTTGGATTGCTGTTTAATTCAGAACGGGTGTAGAGGGTGGGGGAATTATGTTCAAAAGTTTCATTTATTTGTTGTGTTTGCTTGTTTTAAGTGACATATGTGATCAAAGCTTTCTGCTTGTTTACTTTTTAGACTTCCCAGTGAAAGATACAACCATGTGGATCTTTGTGGCCGTGCTTTCTGCTGTCGTCTGTTTGATTATGGTCTGGGTAGTGGCTTTGAAGGGCTACAGGTACTTCTCTATCTCTCAACCCTCCTCCTAGTCCTGGTTGTTAGGGATAATGGCCGAAAAAGACAATACAGAAATGATGGAAAGATACAGATAATTCAAGCACCTCATTTTAGCCATTAGTTGCAGTGCTAGCAAAAATAGAATAAACTCGTTTGAAGCTGAGGCCCTTTCCATCAAATGGTGGCTGACAGTTGTGAAATAGTGAAAACCTGGTAAGAGCAGCAAACAGTCCATTAGTCATTTCAGAGTCAGCCAGAGTTAATTAGCCAAAGTTCATTTTGATGTTGGCCTCTGTGACTCAGATGGCAAAGAATCTGCCTGCAATGCAGGAGTCCTGGGTTCGATCTCTGAGTTGGGAATATACCCTGGAGAAGCAAATGGCAACCCACTCCAGTACTTTTGCCTGGAAAATTCCATGGACAGAGGAGCCTGGCAGGCTATAGTCCATGAGGTCGCAAAGAGTCAGACACGCCTGAACGACTAACACTTAACACTCTCTTCATTGTCGTCACCACTGATTTGTTAGTTCCATGTGGCCTCAAAACTCTTTAACGTCTACCTACCCCATGGTCCGTGTAGCAGCCATTTGGAGATAATGCTAATCTTTCAAAAGTTACAAAGTGAAGATATGTTTCATTCATCTTATCTCACAAATCATTTTATAGCATGGTGACCTGCATCCTCCCACCGGTTCCGGGACCAAAAATCAAAGGATTTGATATTCATCTACTGGAGGTAGGTGCCAGAGGTGGAAGGTGCACTGTGCCTTGCCGCTGTGTGATTGTCATCTTTATGCATGTGCACACCATCTCCGTCAGTGCAGTCTGGCCGGCGCAGCCCTCTCTACCCAGCTGGCGCTCCCCTTCAGGAGTGATTACAGAAAGAAGCGGGAGGCATGAGGGTACTTCCTGTCAGATATTAAGTGTCAGAGCGCAATGAAATAAAGCCAAGAAAACATCAAAACACATAGGAGTGCTTATTAGGTTTATCACGTCTGTTCATAAGTCCTATCCTAAACATTTTGTACAAATAATCAGTTGAGAAAGTGGGTGAATATTTTGATGAATACCAAAGAGGGGCTGACCACCAGCCCCTCTGCTGTCCTACTTTGGTGTAAGATCTCACTTAAATGTTCTCTACATAAGGCCATCCTAACAGAATACCATATTCTGTTTTTGCTCAGTTTGAGTGTTCAGTTAATTCTGGCTCAGCACAGAGGAGCTGGTGTTTGCCAGGGCCCATTTAGACGGATTCAAGTGGAAGTTTAAGTGTTTTAAATAAAAAAGAGGGTTAGAATGTTTTAAATTTCTCTGCAGATTGAAGTATGTATTAATAGTTTCAGTTTGACCTTCAGCTTAACACGGAAGTATATAAAAGCTGTTCCTCACACATTCTGTCACTTGACACCAGCCACCGTGAGGCAAAAAGCATGAGGATGGGAAAAGTCAGACCCAGGGAATGCATTCTGATGGTGCTCGCTTGATTGATGATATCACAGCCTTCTCGCCTTGTGTCTGTGTTTTCATAGAAGGGAAAGGCCGAGGAACTTCTGAGAGCCCTGGAAAGCCAAGACTTCCCTCCTACTTCCAACTGCGAGGACTTGCTGATGGAGTTCATAGAGGTGGATGACAGTGAGGACCAGCAGCTGGTGCCAGCCCACTCCAAAGAGCACCTGGAGCAAGGCGTGAAGCCCACACATCTGGATCCCGATAGTGACTCTGGCCGGGGCAGCTGCGACAGCCCTTCGCTCTTGTCTGAGAAGTGTGATGAACCTCGGGCCCATCCCTCTAAGCTCCATACTCCCGAGGGCCTTGAGAAGCCGGAGAATCCCAAAACAAATGTTTCATGCCCCCAGGCCTCTCAGAGCACGAACGGGGAAGGCAAAATCCCCTATTTTCATGCCGGTGGACCCAAATCTTCGACATGGCCTTTCCCACAGCTCCCCAACCTGTACAACCCCAGGTATTCTTACCACAGCATTGCAGACATGGCTGAGCTGGCCCTGGGTGCGGCAGGCACCGCAGCCACTTTGCTGGAGCAAACGGACCCACAGGCTTTAAACCCCTTGAAAACCATCGAGACGGGTGAGGAAGAAAAGGCAGCTGAGCCGAGGGAGCCAGAAGGCAGCGGTTCCAAGCCTGACCAAGACGCAGCCTGGCCGCCGCCCCAGGACAAGACACCCTCGATCTCTGCTAAACCCTTGGAGTATGTGGAGATTCACAAGGTTAGCAAAGATGGAGTGCTGGCTCTGCTCCCGAAACAGAAGGAGAGGGCCAGTGCCCCGGAAGCCAGCAAGGAGTACGCAAAGGTGTCCCCGGTGACGGATAGCCACCTCCTGGTGTTGGTGCCCAATCAGCAAGCACAAAACCTGCCTCTATTTGAAGAACCAGCCAAGGAAGCCCCGCCAGCCCTGCCGTAAAACCCAGCTGAGGTCAACTTGGCTTCCTTCCCCCCAACCCCAAGTGAGTGCAGACTCCAGTTGGGTGGGTACTGGATCCTGCAGGTTTTGTGCATTCTTGCAGGGAGAGCTGGATTCAGGGAAGGATGGATTAAACTGTGATTTTCCTTCAGGTAACACCACAGAGTACATGAAATGCACTCTCCCAGAGAAAGCTGGAGAACAGGGTTAGAATGACACTACCCAACTCCCAGTTCACTTTTCTTCATGCTCCATTTTCAACCGGTTGCCTCTTTTTCCAACAGCTGATTCCAGAACAAATCGTTCCATTGTGTGTGATTTGTAGGTCTACTTTTTGCTATTAGGTATCAAATTATGTATTCGATGAGATAAAAGCACATTGCTTAGAATTCTTAAGAGGCAGCGCCCATAGGTATATTCTCTGGAAAAGGATTTTATGGTTTCATATGTGACAGAGGGAGATGAGTCAGTCAAAGTTGTTTACTGTGGAAAGATGGTAGATCTGAGGGAACTACCATGAAAAGTGCTTTTGAAGACCAATTGCTTAACCTTTGCACTCCTCTTTCATTTTACTAGGATTAACCAAATGCAACACACTTACAAAGTTTCATTCTAGAACACCTGACAAATTATTTACATCTGTTCCCTTACCTAAATGACACATTGCCAATATGTAAGTTAACAGGCCCCAAACCCCATAACCCGGACCCACAGTGCTGGTGCTGCCCCAGGCACCGCAGCCACTTTGCTGGAGCAAACGGACCCACAGGCTTTAAACCCCTTGAAAACCATCGAGACGGGTGAGGAAGAAAAGGCAGCTGAGCCGAGGGAGCCAGAAGGCAGCGGTTCCAAGCCTGACCAAGAGGCAGCCTGGCCGCCGCCCGAGGACAATACACCCTCGATCTCTGCTAAACCCTTGGAGTATGTGGAGATTCACAAGGTTAGCAAAGATGGAGTGCTGGCTCTGCTCCCGAAACAGAAGGAGAGGGCCAGTGCCCCGGAAGCCAGCAAGGAGTACGCAAAGGTGTCCCCGGTGACGGATAGCCACCTCCTGGTGTTGGTGCCCAATCAGCAAGCACAAAACCTGCCTCTATTTGAAGAACCAGCCAAGGAAGCCCCGCCAGCCCTGCCGTAAAACCCAGCTGAGGTCAACTTGGCTTCCTTCCCCCCAACCCCAAGTGAGTGCAGACTCCAGTTGGGTGGGTACTGGATCCTGCAGGTTTTGTGCATTCTTGCAGGGAGAGCTGGATTCAGGGAAGGATGGATTAAACTGTGATTTTCCTTCAGGTAACACCACAGAGTACATGAAATGCACTCTCCCAGAGAAAGCTGGAGAACAGGGTTAGAATGACACTACCCAACTCCCAGTTCACTTTTCTTCATGCTCCATTTTCAACCGGTTGCCTCTTTTTCCAACAGCTGATTCCAGAACAAATCGTTCCATTGTGTGTGATTTGTAGGTCTACTTTTTGCTATTAGGTATCAAATTATGTATTCGATGAGATAAAAGCACATTGCTTAGAATTCTTAAGAGGCAGCGCCCATAGGTATATTCTCTGGAAAAGGATTTTATGGTTTCATATGTGACAGAGGGAGATGAGTCAGTCAAAGTTGTTTACTGTGGAAAGATGGTAGATCTGAGGGAACTACCATGAAAAGTGCTTTTGAAGACCAATTGCTTAACCTTTGCACTCCTCTTTCATTTTACTAGGATTAACCAAATGCAACACACTTACAAAGTTTCATTCTAGAACACCTGACAAATTATTTACATCTGTTCCCCTTACCTAAATGACACATTGCCAATATGTAAGTTAACAGGATGCCTCTAATTTTTTCTGAAAATAGTTTGAATTTGTCAAACATAGATTTTACCCCCTAAATTGTATTTCATTCTGAAGCTTCTAGAGAATAGAGTTTTAGAAAGTTAAATTGTCCTACATGAGAGACAAATGAGTTTCATGCGGTGAATCCTTCTAAAATGTTTTCCTGCTTCATTTCAGCATGATAATTTATTACACACCCTAGTCTTTGGTTAGTGAAAAAAAATCCCAAAAGACTAACTTTAATTTAAAATATAGGTATAGCAGGATGCTAATGGAAGTACTGCCTTACTGTACATACAGATTCTTTAATATAAACCCATACGTTTAACAATGTATTTTTGAAGACTATTTTTCTATCACTTTAGTAAAATAAAAGACTATTTTCTATCTTCCCAGTACAGCCTGTTTACGTATTCAGTGGGTACAGTATTTTCTGCTATGAGGTTATAATGAGTATTTTCAATACACAGTGATATATGCAGTCCCTATTGTGGAATAAAATGCCATACCAAGACAAAGCCCATTGAAGAGTAGAAAGTGAATTACAATATTTGATCCAACATGGTGTAGTATAGTTTATCTGATACTTTTTGTCTCCAGGATACTTTTAACACCAGTCATGAAACTAGAGTCTTGGGGTTCTTCACAGACTGGATATTACTTCTTTAGCAATTTAGGGCCACTCTAGGGGCTCTGCTCTTTTCTGGGTGAATATTCATAAAGCTACAATGAAAAAGGAGACTGGGAACATCTAACATACTGTTTTGAGAGAGGGTTCTTGTTTCTACTTTTGCTATTAGGTATCAAATTATGTATTCGATGAGATAAAAGCACATTGCTTAGAATTCTTAAGAGGCAGCGCCCATAGGTATATTCTCTGGAAAAGGATTTTATGGTTTCATATGTGACAGAGGGAGATGAGTCAGTCAAAGTTGTTTACTGTGGAAAGATGGTAGATCTGAGGGAACTACCATGAAAAGTGCTTTTGAAGACCAATTGCTTAACCTTTGCACTCCTCTTTCATTTTACTAGGATTAACCAAATGCAACACACTTACAAAGTTTCATTCTAGAACACCTGACAAATTATTTACATCTGTTCCCCTTACCTAAATGACACATTGCCAATATGTAAGTTAACAGGATGCCTCTAATTTTTTCTGAAAATAGTTTGAATTTGTCAAACATAGATTTTACCCCCTAAATTGTATTTCATTCTGAAGCTTCTAGAGAATAGAGTTTTAGAAAGTTAAATTGTCCTACATGAGAGACAAATGAGTTTCATGCGGTGAATCCTTCTAAAATGTTTTCCTGCTTCATTTCAGCATGATAATTTATTACACACCCTAGTCTTTGGTTAGTGAAAAAAAATCCCAAAAGACTAACTTTAATTTAAAATATAGGTATAGCAGGATGCTAATGGAAGTACTGCCTTACTGTACATACAGATTCTTTAATATAAACCCATACGTTTAACAATGTATTTTTGAAGACTATTTTTCTATCACTTTAGTAAAATAAAAGACTATTTTCTATCTTCCCAGTACAGCCTGTTTACGTATTCAGTGGGTACAGTATTTTCTGCTATGAGGTTATAATGAGTATTTTCAATACACAGTGATATATGCAGTCCCTATTGTGGAATAAAATGCCATACCAAGACAAAGCCCATTGAAGAGTAGAAAGTGAATTACAATATTTGATCCAACATGGTGTAGTATAGTTTATCTGATACTTTTTGTCTCCAGGATACTTTTAACACCAGTCATGAAACTAGAGTCTTGGGGTTCTTCACAGACTGGATATTACTTCTTTAGCAATTTAGGGCCACTCTAGGGGCTCTGCTCTTTTCTGGGTGAATATTCATAAAGCTACAATGAAAAAGGAGACTGGGAACATCTAACATACTGTTTTTGAGAGAGGGTTCTTGTTTTTCTGAGCAGTCTGGGGCAAACCCATCTCTGTGCCCACTCCCTGACTGAAACACAGAGAATCTGAGCTCCCTCTGGGAGCTAAATATTCCAGCCCAATACTTCCACATTAATAGGAAACAGACTCAGAGGTGGCCTGATGTGTGAAAGTGAATACACTGCGAGAGCTCCCAGAAATGCAAAAGTAATCTATCTGAGGTCTATGCTCCCAGTATACCAACAACATGTAAGAGTGAGGGAGCTGCTGGAGAAAGTTGTCCAAGTTTATTCAATCCCCTAGATCCTTGCCACACTCAAAGTACGGTCTGAAGACCAGCTGCACCTGCTTCTATGGGTGCTGCTTAGAAATGCAGAACCTCTGCCCCCACCTCCGCCCACCAGAATCTGCACTTTGCTAAGATCCACGGATGATTCAAGTGCACAGGGACGTTTAAGGAGGGTTGGCCTAGGAGGTCATTTCCACTACAGCTGATTTTAGTGCCTGGAGCTGTTCTTTCCTGGAAAGTACAGGTTGAGTCTATTTGACTTGCTCTGAATAGTACTGTCAGAAAAAGGTTCCATTTTTAAAAAATCTGTTAGTGGTTTGGGATTCACATAGTGGTGGAGAATGATCTGCGAAGTCCATACAATGCCTAAGAGAGCCAGGGAATAGAGAAGCACTTCGAGAAGTACTGACCAAAGAAAGACTTACCCCTTCAAAGTCAATACAGTCTAAACCTTTCCCCAAACAGTCCACTCTCCTCCAAGATGTACATCGATTACTCTGATAGTATGAAAATTCAAAAGTAGTCTGCTTTTGATATAAGCTAGCATATATGAAAAAAACTGTCATGGCCGAAGACTCAAACTAAATCCTTCAAAAAAATCACCAATTAGTGAGTAGATTACTGGCAATTGTTAAATGAAGCTGACGCTATAATTACGGGGTTATTTTGCACTTTTTAATGAATCGATGCTTTTTTTTCACAGTTTAGCCTCTTTTCTATCCAGGAGTCCCTAAGTCAAACAGAAGTATGCAGATTAGGGGTCAAAAGACCCAATTTCTAGTGCTGATTATGTTAGCCTAGATCAACTCCCTTCTCTAGGCCTCAGTTTCTTCTGAAGGAAATGATAAGCCAAATAATCTATAATGCCCTTTTTAACTGTGACTCCTTGCTTCTATGATCCACTGAATGTGTACAGCAAAGATGATGAACCAATGCCTTCTATCATAATTAAGCTAACAAATAATTGCCCTTCATCATAGAAACACACATCCTCTTTGGTGATGTATTCATTTTGTTTCACTTTTTTTCTTTTGGAGGACAATGGGTGTACAATATTGTGTTGGCCTCTGCCACACATCAACACGAATCAGCCACAGGTTGAAATCATCAGTGCCGACTGATCTTAACATATTGTACATACATTTTATAAATTATGTAGGTATAGAATCACAGTCTAAAATTATGTGCAAATATATGTATAGAGAGAGGCATAGAGTTTTTTTAAAAGACATTGAAAGAGGCTCTGATTTTTAGAAAATAAAATGCTTTTCTTACATCAGGCTGCTGATTTTGGTTTGCCTTTTTTTTTTTTTTTTTTGTCTTCTCATGGATTATGAGCCACCATTGCACAGTTGGTTTTAAAAGCCTTATGCTCTGAATATTTTTTAAAAAGTTATATTTTTATAAACAAACACTTAAATATTCAAGCTGCAAAGCACATGGAAATAGAATAGCCAGCAGGTGATTTATGGAAGCTTATAACCCAAACCGCAAAATCTTTTCTGGTCAGTTTTGGCATAGGGGTACAAGGCACCTATGATGAACACAAGTCATAATCAGCTACGTGACTGACATGTAACTGACTGTCCATTCTCCTAAGTGCCTAAGGCCAATCCCGGTAGGCAGTTATGTACTGAATACTTGCTTTCACTGGTTTGGTCCAAAGTTGGTCAGTCCCTTACCATCTGTATAAGATGAACAAGTTTCACTCTGTCTTTCCTCTAGTGACCCAACTGAAAGGGAGAATCCAATAAGGGAGAATCCAGAGACACCTGAGCTCCAGGGTGCAGCTTGGCTGGGGAGGGCCCATCTCCAAATATGGCTCTTTCTCCAGGCCACCGGCCACTGCCCATTGCTTGCAGAAAGATATCCAGCCTGCATAATTTTGTTATCTCTTTATAAGGTAGACATGAGAGAATCAAATTTGTACACATTGTACAAAGTGCCTTTTTTTTCCGAAGTTTTCTTTTCACAAGTGTACTGATTAGAAAGCAAATTTTACATGTTAAGTAAATGAATAAAAAAGTCAGAAAGGAAATCACTAAATGGTCTAAGGTCCGATCAGTAACTGTTGAGTGGATTTTACTTTATTGTTTAATTGAATTACTACAGAGCTGATGTGAATAGTGTAACTTACTTTAACAAGGAATTGACTCTGGCTAAGATTTTGGAATAAGCCTGCCACCTGTTACTTGAGACCCTCAACTTAAAACACATGAAGGCACTTTCTAATGGCTTTGAGTTTCATGCCAGGGCCTGAAAAGGGCAATGCATGCACTGTGGAACTTTGCACCCATGCAGAAAAATGTAAAGGCCTCTGGATTATGGTCCTCAGGACTGCTGACGCGCATTTGTCATTGATGAAAGGCTCGCACGTACTTTAGTAAACTAGTTGCTTTTTCTGCCTTTTCAGCCCATGCATAACTATGTAGTTGCTAGAGCAGTGGGCTGAGCTGTCAACTTCCAGGTCAAGGTCATACGGCTGCCACTAAACAGGCTCTGTAATCTTAGGCAAGTCCTCTAAAATCTAGCCACTAGTTCCCCCACCTGTGCAACAGCTCTTAACTAGCAAGTCCTCTAAAATCTAGCCACTAGTTCCCTCACCTGTGCAATGAGTGGTTTGACCTAAAATGTTTCTATGACTGACATGTAACTGACTGTCCATTCTCCTAAGTGCCTAAGGCCAATCCCGGTAGGCAGTTATGTACTGAATACTTGCTTTCACTGGTTTGGTCCAAAGTTGGTCAGTCCCTTACCATCTGTATAAGATGAACAAGTTTCACTCTGTCTTTCCTCTAGTGACCCAACTGAAAGGGAGAATCCAATAAGGGAGAATCCAGAGACACCTGAGCTCCAGGGTGCAGCTTGGCTGGGGAGGGCCCATCTCCAAATATGGCTCTTTCTCCAGGCCACCGGCCACTGCCCATTGCTTGCAGAAAGATATCCAGCCTGCATAATTTTGTTATCTCTTTATAAGGTAGACATGAGAGAATCAAATTTGTACACATTGTACAAAGTGCCTTTTTTTTCCGAAGTTTTCTTTTCACAAGTGTACTGATTAGAAAGCAAATTTTACATGTTAAGTAAATGAATAAAAAAGTCAGAAAGGAAATCACTAAATGGTCTAAGGTCCGATCAGTAACTGTTGAGTGGATTTTACTTTATTGTTTAATTGAATTACTACAGAGCTGATGTGAATAGTGTAACTTACTTTAACAAGGAATTGACTCTGGCTAAGATTTTGGAATAAGCCTGCCACCTGTTACTTGAGACCCTCAACTTAAAACACATGAAGGCACTTTCTAATGGCTTTGAGTTTCATGCCAGGGCCTGAAAAGGGCAATGCATGCACTGTGGAACTTTGCACCCATGCAGAAAAATGTAAAGGCCTCTGGATTATGGTCCTCAGGACTGCTGACGCGCATTTGTCATTGATGAAAGGCTCGCACGTACTTTAGTAAACTAGTTGCTTTTTCTGCCTTTTCAGCCCATGCATAACTATGTAGTTGCTAGAGCAGTGGGCTGAGCTGTCAACTTCCAGGTCAAGGTCATACGGCTGCCACTAAACAGGCTCTGTAATCTTAGGCAAGTCCTCTAAAATCTAGCCACTAGTTCCCTCACCTGTGCAATGAGTGGTTTGACCTAAAATGTTTCTATGACTCCTTCCAGCTAGAACAGTCTTTGATGTGAACAATGTAAGTAAAATCCAGGGTTTCAGTAAATGACCCAGGGACAGTGCAGGGAAATAGTGCTGATGTGCCCTAAGCCTGAAGCAGCGCAAAATGTGGCCAGAACCGTGCTGAAGAGAATATCAGGTCCAGTCCCACAAGTCAGATTGATTTCATTCAACATCCTTGCTTCTCCTCTTCTTCTTAGCTGTCCATCTTGTAGGCTTTTAGTCCTCTCACTCAGGGCCTCTATTTCTCCTGAGAGTTCATTAAGTACAGTAGCAACTGCAGGATTTGCACGAAACTAAATTATTCATGAACAGTGACCTTGGCCTGAGTCAGACATTAAATCAGCTACACAGATATCAAGGCCCAAGTTGAAGGCCACAACTTACCTGATTTAGAGAGTCACAGGCTTAGAGATTCTAGCTTCATTCATTCATTTGTTCCAAGGCCATTAATAAATCCACGCTACATTGAAGACACTGTTGTGGAGGTCTGAAGTAGAAACTTAAAAATGCAAAATGACTGCTCAAGAGCTTATACCCTAACCCGAAGTTCTAGTTATGGTTATAGCCTGGACCTATTTCATGAGCAGTGTACACCTCATCTGCCCATCAAATCGGAATTCTCTCCCTACATTTGTCTATTTCAAGAAGGGGATTTTTGGTCTGAGACCGTCACATGATTACCTACTTCAGTTAAAGGAAACAGATAGGAATGTAGGGTACGGGGGACTTACCTGGGGATCCAGTGACTGGGACTCCACATTTCCAGTCCAGGGGGCCTGGATTCCATCCCTGGTCAGGGAAAGAAGATCCCACATGCCGCAGGGCAACTAAGCCAGTGGACCACATGGAAATCCTGCATGCCACAATGGAGACCTGGTGCCGACAAATAAATAAATGAGTGAATTTTTAAAAAATAAAAATAGAATGTTTCTAAATGTTTAGGCATCTCCGGATTACACAAAATGGCGAGAGGAACCTGCTAAACTCTGATTTTATAGGACACAGCGATTCTGTAATCTGCTCAGTGTTCTGAGTTGATGGCTAAGAGCTGTACATGACTGTTTCTAAGCCATTAGAAAGTGCATGTACAGCCAATGACTATTTCGTCCACATTGATTTGTTTGATTTCCACTCGGACTTCAGGAAGCACTGAGATGTGTGAGTGGAAAAACATATACTGTCTGTGTGCTTGTGGTCAATGGAGAGATAGACCTTTAACCACAGTCTGTTAGTTAACTTTTTACCTGCCGCTGATAAAAATAATCAACTCTAAAAACCTTAGGTACTTAAGTCATGATATGAATAATAGTAGTTTCATATTATGGTCAGATTATGCTTCACATGGATACATTTCAAAATCTAATCTGAGTTTTTCCATTTAAATTTCCCATATTCTAAGAAGGGGAGTGGAGACCTTGTTATGCTATCTGAAATTGAAAAATTGCATGGGCAAGATTCTCCTGAACAACTATTTGTTTCATAAAATTCCTGATAAAATGATTCTGAAGTTTTCAAAGTAACTGCCTCCCTTCTCATCCTAATGTCCTTCCTTCAAAGCTGCTTATTATTTAGAAATGAAAGATGTCACATCTCCCACTTTGACTGTTTTCCTAGTCAAAGGCCCAGTGTATTTGTTATATGATATTCCTGACTTTAAATGTTATATGATTTTATATTATAATGCTTTATGTGGTTCAAAAGCTATATGACACATAGAGATATATAATCCTCTTATTGTGAAATTCACCATGTAGTATAAAGGAAAATAATTATTTAATGACTTAGAATCTATCCATATGTATTTCAATGTGACTGTTTCTATGTCTTTAAAACGAAACTGAAAAAAATATGTAATCATATCTTTCTGTTAAAACCGTGAATATGCTGATTTTTTTCTTGGTGTTTGTCTAGAAGTATGTAAGTTGCCATTGTACGGCTGATCGTGGGTGAGTGTTTAAAGTACAACCCAACAATTGTTTAAAAGTCAACCCTTCGGCTTTGCTTCATGTGACCTCTGATGCTTCTGGAGTGTTTTTGCATCTTGAGGCTCGCTTTTCTGCTTGATCAGTCATTTCAAAGAAATTCTGTGTCTCATGCAGAAACCAAAGCAATCTAGAACTGGCTGCTAGGGGTCTGTGTCTTCTGTAAAGCCATATTGAAGTGAAAGCTATGGAATAGCCAAAGGTTCCATATTTTCAAAGCTACCACTACCTCTGCTTTTTCTCTTTTCCTAGAATATGCCAAACAAAATTCTTTAACATTACAGAGGAAATTATAAGTGAATGTTACAAGTTTGCTGGGGTCTTGTTTTGTTTTCACATGAGCATACACCTTCTAATTCATCAGTCTGTAGGTCTAAGCTAGGTCTTCTCAATAACCATTTTTACATTTTATAAAAACTGACTGATGCATAAGGACCAGAAAGCATACTTCGTAAGTCACCAGGTGAAAAACCAACATAATTATAGATGCAGATTTTTCCCTAAACAGAAGTCAACTCAGAGTGATTACCCAAAGCCATGATGGTGATAGTTCTCACAATTTGATTTCCCTAAAGCCCCTAGAAGTAAATCTTTTTCTTATTTGATTTTGACCATCAAGGATATTATGGTTTTCATAATATATTTGAAAACATATATCAGAAATAACCTTGTTTTGATTTTACAAGCTCATTTCGACATGAACTGATTATAATGCTTTTTTTTAGTCTTAAAGAATTATAGAAGACTGTGTGTATGTTAGTCACTCAGTCATGTCTGATTCTTTGCGATCCCGTGGACTGTAGCTCACCAGGTTCCTCTATCCATGGAATTCTCCAGGCAAGAATACTGGAGTGGGTTGTCATTCTCTTCTCCGGGGAATCTTCCCAACCCGGGGATTGAACTTGGGTTTCCCGCATTGCAGACAGATTCTTTACCATCTGAGTCATAGACATGGAAGGCTATAGGCATCTGATTTATCTTGTATCTTAAATTCTGTAAGTCTTTGGTTATTGCACATTGTGTTTTCTGTTGTCCATAGATTTATTCATTTGTCTCCTTCCATTTTGAGTGGACACCATGGACAGGTAAATCTTTATCAACAGTATGGAAGATTCTGCTAATTGCTATTATAAGAGCATCAGTTTTACTGCAAACAAAAAACAATGCTTGCCAAACAAAATCATGCCAGTATCATAAGACCATTGTATTTCTACTCATGTTATTGATAATACTCAGCTCAGTGCCTGGCTCAATAAATGTCTATTCCCCTTGCCTCCCTTTCCTCTATTTTTATTTCAATATATAAAGAAGCAAAATAACATATGCCTGCCTGAAACAATTTTCTTGATAGATTTTGCTGCTAAAAAACTCTGTAATCCAGAAACTATTTATATAAACAGAACCAAAACAATTTTCCTCCTTTCTCCTCACCCTTCTATATGACTTAAAAACATAATTTCCCTCCTTCACCCCATCCCTCACACAAAAAGCTGCTAAAAATAAAAATAAAGTGAGGTGGAACCAAGAACACAGGGATCAGATCAGAGAAGCTCATTTAACTATTATAAAGTAAAGGAAAAATAAAGTCATTTGAAAAATGGAATGCTTTTGAACAGTATGATTCCTCCATGTTACTAACAACATCTTTTCTAACCAAATTCATTGGATTAAAATGCTAATCTTTTAATGAATCCAGATCTAGAAATCTTTACCTACTGCTCATGCTTGCATTGAAGAATTATGGGGTGGGATGGAGTTTCCTTTCCAGATTCTTCTCTGCCTGCTAAATTCTCTACATGTCATGTCTTACCAGGGAATGGGACATTTCTTACATGAGTATCATTTCCTAAAACTTGGCTTCTGTCAAAGGAACACTGACTGCCTCATGCTTACATTGGTGCCATCTGCCTTTAATTATTGGACACACTTTTAAGTTAGAAAAATTGGAGTGTTCTTCACCAGACATGGTGTTCATATCATTTGTGACGAGTTAGAGAAGTCATGCGTAGTTAATTTTCCAAAAATTATTGCATGTGCTTTCCTAGCAGAAAACAAAATTTATATGTTGGAACATCTTGCCAGAAACATATCTGAAACCTTAACCTCACCAAGCTCTTCAAATGACTAACCAACCTTTATACATTCTAAATTTCCCCTTTTTTGAAGGAAAAGGAGATATAATATTTAGCAGAAACGTTGATGTCTTGGGGTTGGAGGATAGGACAGGACTATAGGAAATTGGGGCAAGGGGACGTCTCAGGTGGCACTAGTGGCCCTGCCTGCAATGCAGGATGTAGAAGTGATGCGAGTTTGATCCCTGGGTCAGGAAGATCCCTGGAGGAGGGCACGGCAACCCACTCTAGGATTCTTGCCTGGAGAATCCCATGGACAGTGGAGCCTGGCGGGCTACAGTCCAGAGGATTGCAAAGAGTCAGACGTGACTAAAGTGACTTACCATAGCCCAGCACAGTGCACAGGAAATGGGGTCACTGAAAACCCTCCAGTAGGATCTTACTGGTAAAGGAAGCAAATTATTACAGATTTACCCTTCCTAAAAATGTAGGTGAGACTAAACCCATTCTTGATATTGTAAAGCATGTTCTACTTTGGAAGTCTCAGCACTTAAGTTCAAATTGTTTTACCTACAACCTCACCTACTCCTGCTTACCAAAGTGTTAAGCGATTTTGTCTTATGATCAGGTTCACATTAAAACTTATACTTACAAATGGACTTGAAGCACAGGTATTTCTATGAATGCACTAAAATATTTTTAAAGTAAATCTAGAGGATGTTAGTCAAACGCCACATGAGCTGTCGGTTGGGTAGCACTGGTATAAGCCAAGGGAGCTCAGGAATTTTTATTACTGTATTTATAAATGTGTTTGAAAGAATTTGTAAATGTTACAGGTACATTTTAAGGTGCCTTCTGCCTCATCATGGTGCCATGAGTATCATTTCCTAAAACTTGGCTTCTGTCAAAGGAACACTGACTGCCTCATGCTTACATTGGTGCCATCTGCCTTTAATTATTGGACACACTTTTAAGTTAGAAAAATTGGAGTGTTCTTCACCAGACATGGTGTTCATATCATTTGTGACGAGTTAGAGAAGTCATGCGTAGTTAATTTTCCAAAAATTATTGCATGTGCTTTCCTAGCAGAAAACAAAATTTATATGTTGGAACATCTTGCCAGAAACATATCTGAAACCTTAACCTCACCAAGCTCTTCAAATGACTAACCAACCTTTATACATTCTAAATTTCCCCTTTTTTGAAGGAAAAGGAGATATAATATTTAGCAGAAACGTTGATGTCTTGGGGTTGGAGGATAGGACAGGACTATAGGAAATTGGGGCAAGGGGACGTCTCAGGTGGCACTAGTGGCCCTGCCTGCAATGCAGGATGTAGAAGTGATGCGAGTTTGATCCCTGGGTCAGGAAGATCCCTGGAGGAGGGCACGGCAACCCACTCTAGGATTCTTGCCTGGAGAATCCCATGGACAGTGGAGCCTGGCGGGCTACAGTCCAGAGGATTGCAAAGAGTCAGACGTGACTAAAGTGACTTACCATAGCCCAGCACAGTGCACAGGAAATGGGGTCACTGAAAACCCTCCAGTAGGATCTTACTGGTAAAGGAAGCAAATTATTACAGATTTACCCTTCCTAAAAATGTAGGTGAGACTAAACCCATTCTTGATATTGTAAAGCATGTTCTACTTTGGAAGTCTCAGCACTTAAGTTCAAATTGTTTTACCTACAACCTCACCTACTCCTGCTTACCAAAGTGTTAAGCGATTTTGTCTTATGATCAGGTTCACATTAAAACTTATACTTACAAATGGACTTGAAGCACAGGTATTTCTATGAATGCACTAAAATATTTTTAAAGTAAATCTAGAGGATGTTAGTCAAACGCCACATGAGCTGTCGGTTGGGTAGCACTGGTATAAGCCAAGGGAGCTCAGGAATTTTTATTACTGTATTTATAAATGTGTTTGAAAGAATTTGTAAATGTTACAGGTACATTTTTAAGGTGACACACATTCGCTCCATAAATCATTAAAAATTTTAACATGAGTTTCAATGACATTTTCCAGTAGTTGTGCTTCATGTGATCAATATTGATATTGTTACTGAACTATGTAATCTCATGACACATTTTCCAATACTTTTTCAGAGCAACTGCTTTTGCAATGGTAGCAATGCTTAATTCAAATTGAATCAATAAATTACTTCCTAACCAATGATTTTTTTGTAAGGGCTTTTTCTTGGTATTTGAAACATGTATTTTATGAATAATGAAAGTTTGGGAGGTTTTTTATTTGTTTCAAAAAGCTTTATTAGGACATATTTTTTAAAAGAAGGGAAAAACTCTAGCAATCTAAGCCTCTCTGAAAATAAAAAACACAGACACATGCTAAAATATTTGGCTTAGAACACTCATTTGAGGGGATTTTTTTTCCAGGCATGCATTCTTATACTCCTCTTTCAACATATTCCCTGATTTTATTTTCCTATCAATTCTAAATCAAAACTGGCACCCTGTTTCCAACCCAGCTAAATTCTACATTGTCTCGTTCCACTGCCCTCAAGTTCTCCCAGTCTCTAGCCGTTTGTCAGACTTGAGCTTTAAAAATGCAAGCATGTTTGGAAGCACTCAGAAATTCCTTGAGCCTTCTGAGAATGACCAAGACCGATCAAGAGGAGAAGTTCGAATTTGATAAACAACCAACTCTCCCAAATGAAGCTTAAACCACAAAAATGCAACGATACATTTTCTTCCTAAAATGTAGGTGAGACTAAACCCATTCTTGATATTGTAAAGCATGTTCTACTTTGGAAGTCTCAGCACTTAAGTTCAAATTGTTTTACCTACAACCTCACCTACTCCTGCTTACCAAAGTGTTAAGCGATTTTGTCTTATGATCAGGTTCACATTAAAACTTATACTTACAAATGGACTTGAAGCACAGGTATTTCTATGAATGCACTAAAATATTTTTAAAGTAAATCTAGAGGATGTTAGTCAAACGCCACATGAGCTGTCGGTTGGGTAGCACTGGTATAAGCCAAGGGAGCTCAGGAATTTTTATTACTGTATTTATAAATGTGTTTGAAAGAATTTGTAAATGTTACAGGTACATTTTTAAGGTGACACACATTCGCTCCATAAATCATTAAAAATTTTAACATGAGTTTCAATGACATTTTCCAGTAGTTGTGCTTCATGTGATCAATATTGATATTGTTACTGAACTATGTAATCTCATGACACATTTTCCAATACTTTTTCAGAGCAACTGCTTTTGCAATGGTAGCAATGCTTAATTCAAATTGAATCAATAAATTACTTCCTAACCAATGATTTTTTTGGAAGGTCTTTTTCTTTGTATGTGAAACATGTATTTTATGAATAATGAAAGTTTGGGAGGTTTTTTATTTGTTTCAAAAAGCTTTATTAGGACATATTTTTTAAAAGAAGGGAAAAACTCTAGCAATCTAAGCCTCTCTGAAAATAAAAAACACAGACACATGCTAAAATATTTGGCTTAGAACACTCATTTGAGGGGATTTTTTTTCCAGGCATGCATTCTTATACTCCTCTTTCAACATATTCCCTGATTTTATTTTCCTATCAATTCTAAATCAAAACTGGCACCCTGTTTCCAACCCAGCTAAATTCTACATTGTCTCGTTCCACTGCCCTCAAGTTCTCCCAGTCTCTAGCCGTTTGTCAGACTTGAGCTTTAAAAATGCAAGCATGTTTGGAAGCACTCAGAAATTCCTTGAGCCTTCTGAGAATGACCAAGACCGATCAAGAGGAGAAGTTCCGAATTTGATAAACAACCAACTCTCCCAAATGAAGCTTAAACCACAAATATCAGTGCCAACGATACACATTTTCTTCTGTTTGCTTCTTTCTACCTGGAATTATCCTATGTCTTCACTTAAAACCACTTAGAACTCCAGCTGTAATGAACTCTTCCATTTATAATCTTTTGTCTGTTGCACAAAATATGTCATATACAGTTGAAAATTATAGAGAATGATACAACAAAGATACACTTACCAGCACACAAATTTCACAAATATTACCATTTTACCAGACCTTTTTTAATAAATGAAATACAATGGATGCAGACACTGGCATCCCTCAATAACCAAACCCTCTTATCTCCCTTCTTGAGTGATAGCCACAATCGTGCAGTTGTTGTATATCCTTTCTGGCCACTTTTAAACTGCCATCACTTCATTCATACATATATATATATATATATATATATATATATATATAAACAACATATACAGTTATTCTGGCATTTATAAATTTTGCATAAATAATAACATTATGCATTTTGATTGTTTTTCATTCAGCCTTGGTTTAGGGATCCAAGCATTTTCAATGGATTGGTTTCGGGGTTTTTTACTTTGTATTTTATTTTAGAGTATGCTGGTTAACAATGTTGTGATAGTTTCAGGTGGAAGCAAAGGCAGTGAGCCATGCCAACACACGTGTGCATTCTCCCCCAAACTCGCCTCCCCTCCAGGCTGCCCCATAGCATTGAGCCATGTTTCCTGTGCTGTGAAGGAGGACCTTGGTCATTCACTTCACAGACAGCCGTGTATAGATGTCTATCCCAAATTCCCTATCTCTTCCCTTCATACTTCCCTCTGGCAACCAAAGGCTCATTCTCTAAGTCTGTGAGTGTCTTTCTGTTTTGTAAGTAAGTTCATTTGTATCATTTATTTTAGATTCCACACATAAAGGAGGTCACACAGTATCTATCCTTCTCTATCTGACTGACTTCACTCAGTTTTCTCTACTGTATGCAATTGTGTACGTATGTCAAATTTATTTGGTGATCCCTGTGTTGATCAACTTTTCCTTTTCAATTGTAAGTGACTCTGTAGGGAACATTCTTTTCTTTTTTTTTTTAATTTGTACCAGTGTCTACCCCCAGTCAGCAGGGTAGGAGTTCCCTCCTTAATCATTACCTAGTATTGTCAGGTAGTGCTCATTTTTGATAATTTGATGAGCACAAAGTAATTCATTGTTGCTGTTTTCATTTTCATTGTCCTAATGAATCCATTCTGGATCTGAATAACTTACCCCTGATTTGCTTATCTTTATGGCGTAATGTCATCTTCTGAGTCTCCACGTAAAGCGTTATTAAGTCCTACATTTGGGCTTCTCTTCCAGTCCATAGTCTGTTTATCTATTCCTGCTCCAATGTTACTCTCATATCCTAGTTTTATGCAGTCTCACCATCTAGTAGATAATTCCTATACTCCCATATCTTTTTCAAAATTATTCTTGCAATTATGGGCCATTTATTCATCATATGAATTTTAAGATAAACCTATCAACTTTCCTAAAAATTTGTGCTTGGAATTAAATTATGGTTAATAGAATTTATGTATTAATTCTTGGAGAAGTCACATCTTTATAATACTGTGTCTTCTTAAACATGAGCATGGTATATCATTTCATTTACTTTTGTCTTTAATAAAGCTTTATGCTGTTCTTCATTAATGTCTAAATGGAATTAAATTATTTTTGCATGTAACAGTGTTATTATGTTTCTATGGTTTCGGGGTTTTTACTTTGTATTTATTTGGCTGGTAAAATTTTTCGTCAAAGGCAGTGAGCCATGCCAACACACGTGTGCATTCTCCCCCAAACTCGCCTCCCATCCAGGCTGCCCCATAGCATTGAGCCATGTTTCCTGTGCTGTGAAGGAGGACCTTGGTCATTCACTTCACAGACAGCCGTGTATAGATGTCTATCCCAAATTCCCTATCTCTTCCCTTCATACTTCCCTCTGGCAACCAAAGGCTCATTCTCTAAGTCTGTGAGTGTCTTTCTGTTTTGTAAGTAAGTTCATTTGTATCATTTATTTTAGATTCCACACATAAAGGAGGTCACACAGTATCTATCCTTCTCTATCTGACTGACTTCACTCAGTTTTCTCTACTGTATGCAATTGTGTACGTATGTCAAATTTATTTGGTGATCCCTGTGTTGATCAACTTTTCCTTTTCAATTGTAAGTGACTCTGTAGGGAACATTCTTTTCTTTTTTTTTTTAATTTGTACCAGTGTCTACCCCCAGTCAGCAGGGTAGGAGTTCCCTCCTTAATCATTACCTAGTATTGTCAGGTAGTGCTCATTTTTGATAATTTGATGAGCACAAAGTAATTCATTGTTGCTGTTTTCATTTTCATTGTCCTAATGAATCCATTCTGGATCTGAATAACTTACCCCTGATTTGCTTATCTTTTATGGCGTAATGTCATCTTCTGAGTCTCCACGTAAACGTTATTAAGTCCTACATTTGGGCTTCTCTTCCAGTCCATAGTCTGTTTATCTATTCCTGCTCCAATGTTACTCTCATATCCTAGTTTTATGCAGTCTCACCATCTAGTAGATAATTCCTATACTCCCATATCTTTTTCAAAATTATTCTTGCAATTATGGGCCATTTATTCATCATATGAATTTTAAGATAAACCTATCAACTTTCCTAAAAATTTGTGCTTGGAATTAAATTATGGTTAATAGAATTTATGTATTAATTCTTGGAGAAGTCACATCTTTATAATACTGTGTCTTCTTAAACATGAGCATGGTATATCATTTCATTTACTTTTGTCTTTAATAAAGCTTTATGCTGTTCTTCATTAATGTCTAAATGTATTTCACTAGATTCATTCCTAGATACCATAATATTTTTGTTGCTATTGTAAACAGTGTTTTTTTTTTGTTTTATCTTATTCTAAGTGGTTGCTGCTTGTATATAGAAACCACTGTCTTTTTATATTGATCCTATATCCTGAAACCTTATTTAACCCTAGTTATTAATTCTTACAATTTGTAGGTCTTCTTGGATTTTCTGTTTTTACAACTATATCATCAGAATGTAACAACTGTATTTTTTTGGCTTTTCTGATCTTTAGAAATCTTATTTCTTTTTCCTAATTGTGGTGTCCAAAGGATGAAAGAACAAGGCGAACAAGGAGGGTTTGGAATACAGGAACAGATCAACCAGACCCTTATTGTCCCTCCCTCCTCTGTGTTGCCACCATTACTCTCCCCCTCAGTACACCACACCTCACGCAATCACAAAATGATCTGTAAGACCCCATCCCACTTCTTGGGCCCTAGCTATAAAAACAGATCAAAGACCCCTGTTCAAGGACAGTCCTTTGAGCTGGCCCTCTGTTCTAACAGTGTCTCCCACTTCAATAAACTTTATTCTCCTCTCATTCTACCTTCTGTCTGGAAATTCTTTTCCAACTCACACACAGACCGTGACACTAATCTATTGCTTGGGGTTGAATTTCCAATAAAGATGAATAGAAACAGAAGAGTGGACATACTTTCTTAACCCTGATAATAAAGGAAGTGCTACTAGAAGTTCATCATTAACTGTGATTCCTACCCATTTTTGCAGACGTCCTTGGCTATGTTAGGGATACTCCTTTCTATTTTTTATTTTCTAATAATATTTAGTTACCTTAAACTGTTGCTAAAGCCTCTCAAGTTTTTTTCTACATCTATTGACATAATTGACTTTTCTCCATTGGTTAACATGTAAATTATTATAGAGAATTTGTTTAGAGAAAACACTTCAGTGATCAATTACCTTCACACTCATGGTATATCATTTCATTTACTTTTGTCTTTAATAAAGCTTTATGCTGTTCTTCATTAATGTCTAAATGTATTTCACTAGATTCATTCCTAGATACCATAATATTTTTGTTGCTATTGTAAACAGTGTTTTTTTTTTGTTTTATCTTATTCTAAGTGGTTGCTGCTTGTATATAGAAACCACTGTCTTTTTATATTGATCCTATATCCTGAAACCTTATTTAACCCTAGTTATTAATTCTTACAATTTGTAGGTCTTCTTGGATTTTCTGTTTTTACAACTATATCATCAGAATGTAACAACTGTATTTTTTTGGCTTTTCTGATCTTTAGAAATCTTATTTCTTTTTCCTAATTGTGGTGTCCAAAGGATGAAAGAACAAGGCGAACAAGGAGGGTTTGGAATACAGGAACAGATCAACCAGACCCTTATTGTCCCTCCCTCCTCTGTGTTGCCACCATTACTCTCCCCCTCAGTACACCACACCTCACGCAATCACAAAATGATCTGTAAGACCCCATCCCACTTCTTGGGCCCTAGCTATAAAAACAGATCAAAGACCCCTGTTCAAGGACAGTCCTTTGAGCTGGCCCTCTGTTCTAACAGTGTCTCCCACTTCAATAAACTTTATTCTCCTCTCATTCTACCTTCTGTCTGGAAATTCTTTTCCAACTCACACACAGACCGTGACACTAATCTATTGCTTGGGGTTGAATTTCCAATAAAGATGAATAGAAACAGAAGAGTGGACATACTTTCTTAACCCTGATAATAAAGGAAGTGCTACTAGAAGTTCATCATTAACTGTGATTCCTACCCATTTTTGCAGACGTCCTTGGCTATGTTAGGGATACTCCTTTCTATTTTTTATTTTCTAATAATATTTAGTTACCTTAAACTGTTGCTAAAGCCTCTCAAGTTTTTTTCTACATCTATTGACATAATTGACTTTTCTCCATTGGTTAACATGTAAATTATTATAGAGAATTTGTTTAGAGAAAACACTTCAGTGATCAATTACCTTCACACTCTTGGAATGAATCCACTTGATCATGATATATTTTTGCAGACTTTGCTGCTTCTGTTTGCTAACATTTTATTTAAGAATTTTGCTTTTACAAGAGCCATCTTTTGTGCTGCTTAAGATATAATTTTCTGAAGTGATTAGTACATAAAGTAAAATCTTGTAGAATTATACAAATTCCTCTTTTTCTTTGTAACTCTATTATTTCTGCTTTATATATTTTCAGGCCATATTATTAGATGTATACACATATAAATATCTGATCTTCCTAACAAATTATTCCTTTCACCCAACACTTCCTCAATTAAGTGGTCAGTCATTCAGCCACACACACTGTTGACACTAGATGAGCACTGTGTTCTAAGAACTGTGTTCTAAGCACTGTGCTAGGATTGAGGAAGGGTTAGAAATGTGCTTTCTGCTTTCCACTCTCCTGGGGATCATAATCTAGTGGGCAGAATCACTGTGTCCCCAAGTAGCACCAGGCTGACTTCAAAAAATATTAACTCTAGTCATTCTAGATGAGCCTTGTTCAAAGAGTTCATCCTAGTAACTACATTAAAGGACTTTGTACCCGTTTTCAAGAAAATCAAAAACTCTAAGGGCTACCGTGTCTGAACCTCATTTCCACGCAGGTCTCCTTCCCAACACACCTGCCATCTCAGCCCCATGGTCTCAACACCTCCACACGCCTCATTGAGAGCCCATTCACTGTGAATGGAACACCTGTCATAGGAGGCTTCATGTAAATTGAGTTTTATCTGGAATTCTTCCAGAATGTTTCCCTTTCCTTCAGTCTGTCACTCCCAAATGGGAAGAGGGAAAGGATCGGTTTGGAAGAGCTGTTATCTTGCAGACCCTTCTCTGTTACTGGCAGAATTGGGGTCAAAGAGCAAAGTTCACACAGGATTTAACTGATAAATCATTAGTGAACCTGTGTGCAAATAAAAAAAAAGCATGTAATTATTAACATGACAACAGAATTTCCATGTTTCCTTATTTCTCAATTATCTTTTTCAAGAAGAAATACCAATTTTCTCCATTGGTTAACATGTAAATTATTATAGAGAATTTGTTTAGAGAAAACACTTCAGTGATCAATTACCTTCACACTCTTGGAATGAATCCACTTGATCATGATATATTTTTGCAGACTTTGCTGCTTCTGTTTGCTAACATTTTATTTAAGAATTTTGCTTTTACAAGAGCCATCTTTTGTGCTGCTTAAGATATAATTTTCTGAAGTGATTAGTACATAAAGTAAAATCTTGTAGAATTATACAAATTCCTCTTTTTCTTTGTAACTCTATTATTTCTGCTTTATATATTTTCAGGCCATATTATTAGATGTATACACATATAAATATCTGATCTTCCTAACAAATTATTCCTTTCACCCAACACTTCCTCAATTAAGTGGTCAGTCATTCAGCCACACACACTGTTGACACTAGATGAGCACTGTGTTCTAAGAACTGTGTTCTAAGCACTGTGCTAGGATTGAGGAAGGGTTAGAAATGTGCTTTCTGCTTTCCACTCTCCTGGGGATCATAATCTAGTGGGCAGAATCACTGTGTCCCCAAGTAGCACCAGGCTGACTTCAAAAAATATTAACTCTAGTCATTCTAGATGAGCCTTGTTCAAAGAGTTCATCCTAGTAACTACATTAAAGGACTTTGTACCCGTTTTCAAGAAAATCAAAAACTCTAAGGGCTACCGTGTCTGAACCTCATTTCCACGCAGGTCTCCTTCCCAACACACCTGCCATCTCAGCCCCATGGTCTCAACACCTCCACACGCCTCATTGAGAGCCCATTCACTGTGAATGGAACACCTGTCATAGGAGGCTTCATGTAAATTGAGTTTTATCTGGAATTCTTCCAGAATGTTTCCCTTTCCTTCAGTCTGTCACTCCCAAATGGGAAGAGGGAAAGGATCGGTTTGGAAGAGCTGTTATCTTGCAGACCCTTCTCTGTTACTGGCAGAATTGGGGTCAAAGAGCAAAGTTCACACAGGATTTAACTGATAAATCATTAGTGAACCTGTGTGCAAATAAAAAAAAAGCATGTAATTATTAACATGACAACAGAATTTCCATGTTTCCTTATTTCTCAATTATCTTTTTCAAGAAGAAATACCAATATTTTCCTAACTGATGAAATGTATTCTATATCTTAAGAATAATTCCTTATCTGAGAACTGATAGATGGCAAGTCCCTTGACTGATGTGCTGACACTCCTATTTACCAGTCATGGGGAAGTTCCGCATCTTCTCTGGTCTTACACAAAATGAAGAAAACTACACCTGATCTGCTTACAGGAGAGAGAAAAAAAAAGAATCAGAGCAAAAAAAAAAAAAAAAAAAAAGCCAGAGCAAATGTCTCTTCACATTCTTTATAATTCAGCACTAATTTCTATAATCATTTTTACCTCTGAACCTAGAAGAAGATTTTAGAGTGTCATTATTTCAAGTCATGTCCAGCTCTGCGAGTCCATAGACTGTAGCCTCCCAGGCTCCTCTGTCCATGGGATTCTCCAGCAATAACACTGGAGTGGGTTGCCATTACCTTCTCCAAGGGATCTTCCCAAGCCTGGGATCAAACCCACATCTCCCACATTGCAGGCAGATTCTTTACCATCTGAGTCACCAGGGAAGCCCTTGACTGGAGGAGGGGAAGAGTAACCATCGCGAGATATGCACAGAGACTTCACCTTACAGTCCATGGGGTCACAAAGAGTTAGACACGACCAAGTCACTAACATAGTAACAGTGGATTACAGCTGAAAGAGGTTCCCTGGCTCTATTTAAAGAGAATTTCTTAAGGAAACTCTAAAATTACAGGGAACAAAATAAGGACATGAGAGGAATTTTAATTCTCTGGCACTTATAGTTATAAAAAGAAACCCATCCCAGCTTCTAACCAGATTAACATAAAACCTCACAGTAAAAACTTACCTACTCAGGTCCTATTACCTAATACATCACATCCATCTTTCGTTAAAAAGCTGGCAGGGATGCTAAAATGACAGAGGAAAAAAACGCAGTCTGAGAAGACAAAGTAAGCATCAGAATCAAACTCAGCTATAACACAAATACTGGAGTTATCAGACAATTTTAAAATAAATATGATTAATATGTTCAATGTCCTAATGGGAAAGGCAAACATTATGTAATATCAAATGGGTAATGGAAGCTGAGAGATGGAAACTGCAAGAAAGAACTGAAAGGAAATGCTAGAAATCAAAAATCTGTAACAACAATAAAAATTTAGAAGAAATACCAATATTTTCCTAACTGATGAAATGTATTCTATATCTTAAGAATAATTCCTTATCTGAGAACTGATAGATGGCAAGTCCCTTGACTGATGTGCTGACACTCCTATTTACCAGTCATGGGGAAGTTCCGCATCTTCTCTGGTCTTACACAAAATGAAGAAAACTACACCTGATCTGCTTACAGGAGAGAGAAAAAAAAAGAATCAGAGCAAAAAAAAAAAAAAAAGCCAGAGCAAATGTCTCTTCACATTCTTTATAATTCAGCACTAATTTCTATAATCATTTTTACCTCTGAACCTAGAAGAAGATTTTAGAGTGTCATTATTTCAAGTCATGTCCAGCTCTGCGAGTCCATAGACTGTAGCCTCCCAGGCTCCTCTGTCCATGGGATTCTCCAGCAATAACACTGGAGTGGGTTGCCATTACCTTCTCCAAGGGATCTTCCCAAGCCTGGGATCAAACCCACATCTCCCACATTGCAGGCAGATTCTTTACCATCTGAGTCACCAGGGAAGCCCTTGACTGGAGGAGGGGAAGAGTAACCATCGCGAGATATGCACAGAGACTTCACCTTACAGTCCATGGGGTCACAAAGAGTTAGACACGACCAAGTCACTAACATAGTAACAGTGGATTACAGCTGAAAGAGGTTCCCTGGCTCTATTTAAAGAGAATTTCTTAAGGAAACTCTAAAATTACAGGGAACAAAATAAGGACATGAGAGGAATTTTAATTCTCTGGCACTTATAGTTATAAAAAGAAACCCATCCCAGCTTCTAACCAGATTAACATAAAACCTCACAGTAAAAACTTACCTACTCAGGTCCTATTACCTAATACATCACATCCATCTTTCGTTAAAAAGCTGGCAGGGATGCTAAAATGACAGAGGAAAAAAACGCAGTCTGAGAAGACAAAGTAAGCATCAGAATCAAACTCAGCTATAACACAAATACTGGAGTTATCAGACAATTTTAAAATAAATATGATTAATATGTTCAATGTCCTAATGGGAAAGGCAAACATTATGTAATATCAAATGGGTAATGGAAGCTGAGAGATGGAAACTGCAAGAAAGAACTGAAAGGAAATGCTAGAAATCAAAAATCTGTAACAACAATAACAAAAATGAAAATGTCTTTGACTGGTTCATCAGTAGACTGTACAAAGCTGAGGAAATAATTAGTGAACTCTAAAGATGGATAAGAGTTCTTTTTCTTTTTCCTTTTTTTTTTTTTTTTAATGTTCTGGTTCTTTTTGTTCTCTCTTCTTTAAGCAAATCAGATATAGTTTTCTTCATTTTGTGTAAGACCAGAGAAGATGCAGCACTTCCCCATGACTGGTAAATAGGAGTGTCAGGACATCAGTCAATAGATAAGAGAAATTTCTCAGAATAAAATAGAGTAGGGGAAAGGAAATAACAGAACCTCCAAGAACTATGGGGCAATTTCAAAAGATGTAATATGTGTGTAATTAAAATACCAGGAGGAAAAAAAATAAGGAATAAACATCAAAGGAAAAGTGGCCAAGAATTTTCAAAAATTAAATAAACTATATTACAGAATATTATGAAAGAATTAGGAATGATGAATTAGATCTATATTCTTAACAAAATGCCACATCATTGACTATAAGTAGTTTATGAAAAAACTTATATATACACAGGTACATACATGAAAAAAAATTTTTTCTAAATAAACTTTACTAAAATATAAAGCTACACTATGGTTTTTCTTTTTTTTTTAAGATTTATTTATTTATTTATTTGGGGGCGTGGGGTGGTGAGGGAGGGGAGCAGGTGGGCTACTTCTATTGGTCTTTCATTTATCTATTTGCATCCATCTTTGTTCTTTGGCCCGTGTGGGCCTCCCATCACGGTGGCCTCTGTTGTTGCAGAGCACCAGCTCTGGGCACATGCGCTCCAGAGCTCCAGCTTGGTAATTGGACACATTGGTCCAGCCCTTCCACAGCATGTGGGATCTTCCCAGACCAGGGATCGAATCGGCGCCCCTTGCACTGCAAGGCGGTGTCCTTACCCACTGGACAAATGAAGGGTTAAAATCAGACAAGGGGTAAGCATCAGAATCAAACTCAGCTATAACACAAATACTGGAGTTATCAGACAATTTTAAAATAAATATGATTAATATGTTCAATGTCCTAATGGGAAAGGCAAACATTATGTAATATCAAATGGGTAATGGAAGCTGAGAGATGGAAACTGCAAGAAAGAACTGAAAGGAAATGCTAGAAATCAAAAATCTGTAACAACAATAACAAAAATGAAAATGTCTTTGACTGGTTCATCAGTAGACTGTACAAAGCTGAGGAAATAATTAGTGAACTCTAAAGATGGATAAGAGTTCTTTTTCTTTTTCCTTTTTTTTTTTTTTTTAATGTTCTGGTTCTTTTTGTTCTCTCTTCTTTAAGCAAATCAGATATAGTTTTCTTCATTTTGTGTAAGACCAGAGAAGATGCAGCACTTCCCCATGACTGGTAAATAGGAGTGTCAGGACATCAGTCAATAGATAAGAGAAATTTCTCAGAATAAAATAGAGTAGGGGAAAGGAAATAACAGAACCTCCAAGAACTATGGGGCAATTTCAAAAGATGTAATATGTGTGTAATTAAAATACCAGGAGGAAAAAAAATAAGGAATAAACATCAAAGGAAAAGTGGCCAAGAATTTTCAAAAATTAAATAAACTATATTACAGAATATTATGAAAGAATTAGGAATGATGAATTAGATCTATATTCTTAACAAAATGCCACATCATTGACTATAAGTAGTTTATGAAAAAACTTATATATACACAGGTACATACATGAAAAAAAATTTTTTCTAAATAAACTTTACTAAAATATAAAGCTACACTATGGTTTTTCTTTTTTTTTTAAGATTTATTTATTTATTTATTTGGGGGCGTGGGGTGGTGAGGGAGGGGAGCAGGTGGGCTACTTCTATTGGTCTTTCATTTATCTATTTGCATCCATCTTTGTTCTTTGGCCCGTGTGGGCCTCCCATCGCAGTGGCCTCTGTTGTTGCAGAGCACCAGCTCTGGGCACATGCGCCCCAGAGCTCCGGCTTGGTAATTGGACACATCGGTCCAGCCATTCCATGGCACATGGGATCTTCCCAGGCCAGGGATCAAACCGGCGCCCTTGCACTGCAAGGTGGTGTCCTTACCCACTGGACCACCAGGGAAACCCTACACTATGGTTTTTCCAGTAGTCATGTACAGATGTGAGGGCTGAACCATAAAGAAAGCTGAGCACAGAAGAACTGATGTTTTCAAACTGTGGTGCTAGAGAAAACTCTTCAGGGTCCGTTGGACAGCAAGGAAATCAAACCAGTCAATTCTAAAGGAAATCAACCCTGAATATTCATGCAAAGAACTGATGCTGACACTGAAGTTCCAATACTTTGGCCACCTGATGTGAAGAGCCGACTCATTGGAAAAGACCCTGATGCTGGAAAAAATGGAGGGCAGGAGAAGGAGGGGACAACAGAGAATGAGATGGTTGATTGGCATCATCAACTCAGTGGGCATGAGTCTGAGCAAACTCTGGGCAATAGTGAAGGACAGGGAAGTTTGGCATGCTGCAGTCCTTGGCGTCACAAAGAGTCAGACAGGACTTCACAATTGAACCACAAAAATACAAAAGTCAGATATGTCATGATTTTTTTTTCCTTTTTTCCTATGCTTTTCTAGAATTGAGTTTGTTGTTTTTAATCAAAATAAAATGTTTTCCCTTTTAAATAATGAAGGTACAACTGCTCATCGCAATATTATTCAGAATGCCATGCTCTGCTTCCCCACCCTAGGCAGTCCTGGAAGCACTGGATACCTCTCCCCTTAATACTCTTTAAACCAACAGCCCAAGGAAATTTTCAGATCAAAGGAGCTTACTATCTGCAGTGTTTACAGAAGCAAAGTAGATCACAGCCCAGTGTATTGAGGCCATGGGCCAGACTTGGGAACTCAAGGTTTTGTCACCTCGGTCCAACAGTTTTGGCAGCCCAGGGAGAGGCTGTGTTGTCACTGGTCTCACTGACATAGGTCATTCCAATGGCAGTTGACAAGCCAGACCACAGAATCACTTCCTGCAAGCCCCCAAAGCAGGACGGGCTGGGAGCTGGGAACCTACCCGGAAGTGGAAATGTACATTGAATTTAAAACATTTTCTGTGCTTCTCTGGTGCCCTCACCTCTTGTGGGCATTTGGGATAAGCGGTTGCTTCCCAGATCCTGGCAGAGGGTGTGGCCAAGTCAGTTGTCCTCTGCGCAAGGTGATTCAAGACATCCACCTTGCATGGTGTTCCCCCAGTCCCGCCCCTGTTGAAGGAGACTGAGAGGACGTGACCGCCTGTTGACCCGTGAGTTGGATCCAGGCACTCAGAGGCTCCTCATCCCCTCCTCTGTCCTTGGCATGTGTATTCTGCCCATCATTCACACAATGGGAGCAGGTCCATGGATGTGGCCCTGAGAGAGTAA
The DNA here is from genome assembly GCA_022376925.1 of Tragulus kanchil. Classification (NCBI taxonomy): domain Eukaryota; kingdom Metazoa; phylum Chordata; class Mammalia; order Artiodactyla; family Tragulidae; genus Tragulus; species Tragulus kanchil. The sequence continues at coordinate 132,175,086 of JAIOJX010000004.1, forward strand.
TATGTATATGATTGGACAGTGTACATGACTGACCCCACTTAAGGCCTCTGTATAAAATTTTAAGGGGTTTCCCTGGTGGCTCAGTGGTAAAGAATCCACCTGCCAATGCAGGAGACAAGGATTCAATCCCTGATCTGGGAGGATGCCACATGCTAAGAAACAACTAAGCCCGTGCACCACGACTATTGACCTTGTGCTCTAGAGCCTGGGAGCTGCAGCTACGAGCTCACACGCCACAACTACTGAAGTCTGAATGGCCTAGAGACCGTAAGAAAAGCCACGGCAATGAGAAACTTGTGCACCACAACTAGAGAGTGGCCCCTGTTTGCTGCAACTGGGAAAAACCCCATTCAGCAACAAAGATCCAGCATAGCCAAAAATAAATTAAATAAATAAAATCACTTTTAAAATTTTTTTTTAAAGATTCCAGTGGGTAGGGAGCAAAGATCTACTCTCCAAAGACAAGCCTCATAAGTAAGTTCCCTTGCTTATTAAATCTGCCACCTACCACTGTGAAGCAGCCCAAGGAAATTTTCAGATCAAAGGAGCTTACTATCTGCAGTGTTTACAGAAGCAAAGTAGATCACAGCCCAGTGTATTGAGGCCATGGGCCAGACTTGGGAACTCAAGGTTTTGTCACCTCGGTCCAACAGTTTTGGCAGCCCAGGGAGAGGCTGTGTTGTCACTGGTCTCACTGACATAGGTCATTCCAATGGCAGTTGACAAGCCAGACCACAGAATCACTTCCTGCAAGCCCCCAAAGCAGGACGGGCTGGGAGCTGGGAACCTACCCGGAAGTGGAAATGTACATTGAATTTAAAACATTTTCTGTGCTTCTCTGGTGCCCTCACCTCTTGTGGGCATTTGGGATAAGCGGTTGCTTCCCAGATCCTGGCAGAGGGTGTGGCCAAGTCAGTTGTCCTCTGCGCAAGGTGATTCAAGACATCCACCTTGCATGGTGTTCCCCCAGTCCCGCCCCTGTTGAAGGAGACTGAGAGGACGTGACCGCCTGTTGACCCGTGAGTTGGATCCAGGCACTCAGAGGCTCCTCATCCCCTCCTCTGTCCTTGGCATGTGTATTCTGCCCATCATTCACACAATGGGAGCAGGTCCATGGATGTGGCCCTGAGAGAGTAATATGTATATGATTGGACAGTGTACATGACTGACCCCACTTAAGGCCTCTGTATAAAATTTTAAGGGGTTTCCCTGGTGGCTCAGTGGTAAAGAATCCACCTGCCAATGCAGGAGACAAGGATTCAATCCCTGATCTGGGAGGATGCCACATGCTAAGAAACAACTAAGCCCGTGCACCACGACTATTGACCTTGTGCTCTAGAGCCTGGGAGCTGCAGCTACGAGCTCACACGCCACAACTACTGAAGTCTGAATGGCCTAGAGACCGTAAGAAAAGCCACGGCAATGAGAAACTTGTGCACCACAACTAGAGAGTGGCCCCTGTTTGCTGCAACTGGGAAAAACCCCATTCAGCAACAAAGATCCAGCATAGCCAAAAATAAATTAAATAAATAAAATCACTTTTAAAATTTTTTTTTAAAGATTCCAGTGGGTAGGGAGCAAAGATCTACTCTCCAAAGACAAGCCTCATAAGTAAGTTCCCTTGCTTATTAAATCTGCCACCTACCACTGTGAAGCAGCCTGCCTCTTTCTTTGGTCATTCCTTGCTTTCCATTAACGGGAGCCTGTTTTCTAACCAACACCTTCTACCCTTCTAGCTCCAATTACCTTTGTCACTCTCCCTGCTTAGGCACTGACCTGCATAGGCACATGGATGCCCACTCTGGAGTTGCTGGAAGAGGTCTCTTCACAGCAACCTTGATGGATTTTAAAAACATGGCTTTGAGCAGGGTGAAAAAAAAAGTACCCATATTTACATAAATGTATTTACCCCAAACAATACACATTTTACAAGAATACATATTAACAAAAGGTATACATTAAACACACAGAATAGTTACTTATGGAGATTAAGGGTGCAGGAGGCGCAGGAGGGACAAATGGGAATTTAAGAAATTAAAACATTATAGAAATAAAGCATTCTAACTCCTCAGCTCTCAACTTCTTGCCCTATTCAGACACCTAAGGCAGCGGTAGAGGTCCTTTCCTAGCTCTTCAGTGCCCCTTCAGCCTTCCCGTGGGCTGCCCTCTTCCTCATGAGCCACACCTGTCTTCCTCAAGAACCCCAACACCATCCACGTCAATGTTTTTACCTTTTCACTTCATGTGCATCTTCCTTCTCTCTTTTTCATTGCTTTGCTTTCTAAGTTTCTGACCGCTGCAACTGTATCCTGATCTTCCCCACACCCATCACCACCCTTCTTCGGAGAGATGCTCATCCTGATGAGGCCCTGCTGGGACACAAAACTAAGAAAACAGTCCAGGAGAACCTAGAGGGGTGGCGTGGGGTGGGACGGGGGAGGCAGGTTCTAGAGGGACGGGGCATAGGTATACATACCTACGGCTGATTCGTGTTGATATATGGCAGAAACTAACACAATATTGAAAAGCAATTATCCTCTGACTAAAACTTAAAAAATAATAATAATAATCCAGAAGGCCTTTGCTTTGTCTGTCTACCTTCTCTTTTCTCTCTTTTCCTCCCTTCTTCCCTCCCCCTCATTCCTTTTCTCTTTCCCTGATCTTAAGGCATGCTGCTCTAAGCCACGGAAGCTCCGGGCCCCACCCCCCGGAAGTGGAAGCACTAACCCCTCCAGCACTCCCCTCTGGAGCTCCTCCCCTTCCTTCCTAATCTCAAAGTCCAGCTGGTCAGTGAGCAGTGGAGTCCTTGCTCCAACCTGCTCCTGCGGCGACTTACTTCCTGACTGGGAGCGATGACTCCAGCCTGGAGACGTGTGCTGAGAGCTTTGCACCTGGAGACCTTATCTCTCAGGACCCCCAAGACGTACTCTTCCCTGAGCGGTGAGTGGAAACTAGGGGGACATGGGTCGGCAGAAGGGGCAACAAGAGGGGAAGGACTAAGCTCTGGAAGCTGTTGTCTGGAGTTCTGGAATGCTAGGCCCAGATGGGGGGTCTTAGAGACAGATCATCTAAGACCTGTGGGCCAGACCCCACCTTGTCAGACCCAGTGCCCCTTCTCGTGTCCAATATTTTGCAATGCTTCCTTTCATCCTGAAGTGAAATTCATGGATAATAAAATCTGACTTTACACAATTTCAAAATAAAAATATATGCAGTAACATAAAGAAGAGATCAAGGAATTCAGAATAATGAATTATTAACTGTAGTATACAGATGCTTGAGGATAATTGCTTTAAAAACCTAGAGCATCCATCCAAATTCCTGCCTTGCCGCTTGGAGACACCACCACTCCTTCAATCACTAACAAGGAACCTGAGCTTCCTCTTTCACTCAGACTCTCTTCTCTCTCCAGCAGGAACAGGCCTGGGGTGGCCACATCTGGTGGCAGCTTCCTGTGTACATATTTATGCATTCTATGTGTTCCTGAGTTTCCCATGTATCTTGCTTCACTAGGAGCCCCCCGCCTCCATACTAATTTCCCTGATGGAACCCGAGCACAAGCAGGCATTTTCCCATTGTTGTGTCATAGCAGGATGCCCTGCCCCGCAGGCCCTGAACAAGCAGAGGGGACACTTTTCCATTGCCCAATACGATCCAGTTCATCTTCATGTTCTCCTCATCTTTTCCTTTCCTCTCTCCTGCCTTCCTCTTCCGTGTGCTTCTCCCCTCCTCCTTAACAGCTGCAATTCTTTGAAACTTAATACATATCTGATGCTTCCATCTTTAACCAAATTTCTTAGGGAGTACTATTATCCCATTTCACTGATGAGGAGACAGAAGGATGAAGGATAATTAAGAAATCTGGCCAAAGGTAGGAACACAGAAGGGGCAACTTGAGATTCAAAACCAGCCCTGTCTGACTCCAAAGTCAGAATGATTCTACCAGGCTCTTTCTTACCCACTCTTCTTCCAATTTGGATTTCTCTTTTCCCCCAATCATGGGTCTTTGACCAGAACATTATTTAAAATAACTCCAAGATTTTCTGAAAATGAGCTAGAATTTTACCCAGAGTCTTATGCTCAAACTCTATCCTAAAAGTTCCAGCTGTTGACAAAGCAAGAGAAAATGCTATCTCTGCTGGCCCTTCCCCTTTCCCACACCAGCCCTGAGGGCTGTGGAGCTCAGCTTCTGCAGAGTAGGTGAGGCTCAGTGCCTAAGGGTTTGGGTTTTTTTTTGTTTTTTAAGATTTAATTATTTATTTATTTATTTTTGGGCGGGGGGGCGGGTTGGGGAGGGAGGGGAGCAGGCGGGCCACTTCTATTGGTCTTTCATTTCTCTGTTTTCATCCGTCTTCTTTGGCCCCTGCGGGCCTCCCATCGCGGTGGCCGCAGAGCACCGGCCCTGGGCGCATGCGCTCCAGAGCTCCCGCTCTGTGATTGGACACATCAGTCCAGCCGCTCCGCTGGCACGTGGGATCTTCCCAGGCCAGGGATCCAACCGGCGCCCCTTGCACTGCAAGCCGGTGTCCTTATCCACTGGACCACCAGAGGAAGCCCTCAGTGCCTAGGGGTTTTGATCAACTCAAGAGGGACTCCTCCACCAAGAACACTACTGGGAAGAAGTCATCTTGCAAATCCATGACACATAGACATGAATGTCTTACTCTTTGCCTGGTCTTTCAAAATCCTTTCTTGTTTGGCTTCTCCTTTCTTACTTACCAGTCATAAACTGCCTGCTTGTTTGTACATCCAAGCACAATACGATGCCAAGGTTCATCTTCATGTTCTCCTCATCTTTTCTTTCTCTCCTGCCTTCCTCTTCCGTGTGCTTCTCCCCTCCTCCTTAACAGCTGCAATTCTTTGAAACTTAATACATATCTGATGCTTCCATCTTTAACCAAATTTCTTAGGGAGTACTATTATCCCATTTCACTGATGAGGAGACAGAAGGATGAAGGATAATTAAGAAATCTGGCCAAAGGTAGGAACACAGAAGGGGCAACTTGAGATTCAAAACCAGCCCTGTCTGACTCCAAAGTCAGAATGATTCTACCAGGCTCTTTCTTACCCACTCTTCTTCCAATTTGGATTTCTCTTTTCCCCCAATCATGGGTCTTTGACCAGAACATTATTTAAAATAACTCCAAGATTTTCTGAAAATGAGCTAGAATTTTACCCAGAGTCTTATGCTCAAACTCTATCCTAAAAGTTCCAGCTGTTGACAAAGCAAGAGAAAATGCTATCTCTGCTGGCCCTTCCCCTTTCCCACACCAGCCCTGAGGGCTGTGGAGCTCAGCTTCTGCAGAGTAGGTGAGGCTCAGTGCCTAAGGGTTTGGGTTTTTTTTTGTTTTTTAAGATTTAATTATTTATTTATTTATTTTTGGGCGGGGGGTCGGGTTGGGGAGGGAGGGGAGCAGGCGGGCCACTTCTATTGGTCTTTCATTTCTCTGTTTTCATCCGTCTTCTTTGGCCCCTGCGGGCCTCCCATCGCGGTGGCCGCAGAGCACCGGCCCTGGGCGCATGCGCTCCAGAGCTCCCGCTCTGTGATTGGACACATCAGTCCAGCCGCTCCGCTGGCACGTGGGATCTTCCCAGGCCAGGGATCCAACCGGCGCCCCTTGCACTGCAAGCCGGTGTCCTTATCCACTGGACCACCAGAGGAAGCCCTCAGTGCCTAGGGGTTTTGATCAACTCAAGAGGGACTCCTCCACCAAGAACACTACTGGGAAGAAGTCATCTTGCAAATCCATGACACATAGACATGAATGTCTTACTCTTTGCCTGGTCTTTCAAAATCCTTTCTTGTTTGGCTTCTCCTTTCTTACTTACCAGTCATAAACTGCCTGCTTGTTTGTACATCCAAGCACATACTCACTGAACACACCCTTCATTTTTTTTATTATTTTACTTTTTGCTTTTACAGAGTTTTGTTATTTCAGATATGTATAATCCCAGATTAGCCATATGTATATCCCTGGCCCCTTCCCTCCTCCACCCCCCTCCCAGTTTCCCCCATCCCACCCCTCCAAGCACAGGTCCCCTATTCCCACAGCTCATTGACAATTACTATCTTTTTTACATATGATAATATAGGTTTCCATGTCACTCCCTCTATGCCTCCCACCCACTGTTCGTTCCCCACAATGTCCATGTGTTTGTTCTCTGTGTCTGTTTTTCCATCATTTCACTGCATGGAACACTCCCTTCTTAATAGCCTGCTGGGTGCAAACAGACATTGAGTCAGTAAGTATTTTGAGCACCAACCACGCACCAATGAGCCACAGTAAGCAAAACAAAACCTTAGCCCTTGGGCTTCCCTGGTGGTCCAGTGGGTAAAGAATCTGTCTTGCAGTGCAGGGGCCACCGATTCAGTCCCTGGCCTGGGAAGATCCCACGTGCCAAGGAGCGACTGGACCGGTGTGTCCAATCATGAGCCAGCATCCTGGAACACAAGGACCTGGAACTGGTGCTCTGCAATGGGAGAGGCCACTGCAATGGGAGGCCCACACAAACCAAACAATAAAGATGGATGAAAATAAATAAATAAATAACCAATAGAAGAGGCCAAAATTAAAAACAAAAAAACAAAAAAACACCTCAGCCCTTTTTTATGTATCCCAGTGAGGAGGACATGACAACCCACTCTAGTATTCCTGCCTGGAGAATCCCATGGACAGAGGGGCCATAGGGTTGCAAAGCGTAGGACATGACTGAAGCTACTGAGCATGTATGCACATATGGATCCCAGCGGTGACTGAGCATAAACAGGTAAACAGGTAAATATGTAAAAAAAAAAAAAAAAAAAAAATCCAGTAGAGATTCTTGCTATAAATTATGGTGAGTGGATAGAAAAACAAAATGGGAGGTGGGTCATGTTACATAGGATGATCACCTGGTATTGTTGTCAGAGATGCAAAAATAAGAATACATCCCAAGCCTTGTAGAACATCTGCTGGGCCTGTGTGATATATGTGTGCACACGGTATTCAGCCTTGCCTCTGACAGGCACAATCACTTTAGGCTAACTATGTCTACAAAGTTATAGAAGCAGTTTGTTTTCAAGATAAAAGAGTAGAGAAAATAGCTCACCAATGCCTCCCTTTTTACTGATTAGCTAAAGATGATTAAATGTGTAACATGCCCAGGCAGATGGGGTATAGGCTCAAGCATACCATTCCGCTGTCATCTGCCTTCTCTCCCACGAGAAAGGCAAATGGATTGCATATAATGCTGATTTCCAGCTGAGAAACTTCCCAGTCCTCCTGCAAAGCCTTCCCTAAGAAAGACATCCAAATAAACTCTAAAGCTAGGTGCCCCACTTTCACTGCCAGGGGGATCCTGGCTGTGGACAGAAGCTCCAGAGGGGTCCTGAGAAGGCCTGCTCCCCAAAGTACCCAAAGGAAAAACAGAGCCTTCAGCCTCAGAACCAGATGGAGTTCTTGCTGGTGAACAATGGCAACTGGCCCTGGTTTACTTAAGCAATATGCTGTAAGACTAAGGGAACTTACACAAGGACTAGGCAACAATCTAGAGGGGTGGGAGGGAGGAAGGAGATGAGAGGAACGTTCAGGTGGGAGGGGGCATGCATATACCTATGGCTGATTCGGGTTAATATAAAACAGTAAACAATAAAACTCTGTAAAAGTAAAACAAAAATAAATTAATAAAAAATAAAGGAAGGGGAGGGATGGTGGGAGAGGCCTGGAAGAACCAACAGGAAGGTAAGGAGGTGGGCAGGACTGGACATGAAAATCTACCAAGGAAAGGCCTATGGAAACAGCAGGAGCTCCAGGCAGGAGCAGCCTTGGCAGCATTTCAAGGCTCTGATGAGGGCCTCCAGCTAGTCCCTTCATCAGGGTCCCTGGCTCAAGACTCAGATCCAAAAGCAAGGACATCTGGCTCACCCTTCAGAGACCCCACAACCTTCCCTTGGCTTCCATGGCCAGAGACGGCCACCAGTGTTACTATCCTACCCCTCAGAACACACAGGTCAATCACGGACGTGCGTTCTTGGAGACTTCCTGAAAACTGTGGGACAGTTTGTGAAGGATGGAAGGGGGGACGTCTCAGGCCCTCGACCCTGTGCACGTGGGGGTGAGGACACTCCAAATGCAAACACCTCATGGTTAATGTCCTCAGCGCTAAGGCAAGCGATAAAATCTTCCTTTCCTAACTCATTGGTGATCCCAAGTACACTCAAAATGACAAGTTGTTTCGTTTTTTGAATTAGGGGATAGTTCCTCTACAATGTAAGTTTCTGCTGTAGGGCAAAGTGAATCAACCGTATGTAGACATTTATCCCCTCTTTTTGGCATTTCCTTCCTGTTTAGGTCAACAGTGCCTTGAGTAGAGTTCCTGTGCTCTACCATTGGTTCTCATCTGTTATCTACTTTATGCATAGTAGTGCATGGATGTACAATTCATTCCACCTGTCCCCAACGATGTTTTTTAAAGTGACCTAATACACTAGGCAGAAATAAGGCATTGTTAGCACTTTAATAAATTCCCTTAATGTTCTACCAAGTCTGCCCAATTTGTATTTTCCAAAGTTTTATAAGCTTTTTTTAAAAAGGATCACAAGCCCTGGATAAATACCTACTCCGTGCTGCAAGCTGGTTGTAGGTATTAGAAAACTCTTTTATCATTACAAAGAGAATGTCCCCTAGAATTTTCACATGTCCACAAAAACAGATTTCTCTCACCTTGCCCAATAGGTTTGCACTTTTTGATACTGACCTGGGGAGAAAGAACAAAAACCTAAGGTGACTTGTGTAACTGTTGGTGAAAATTAGGCAGCTGGAAAATTAAATCTAGGTACTCATTTAGCAAGAGTGGATGTGTTCTTCAAATTGAAGCATCTTTTCTTTTTTTTGAAGAACAGTCGATTTACAATGTTGTGTTGGTTTCAGGTTTACAACAAAGTAATTAAGTTATACATTTTTTTTCAGATTCTTTTCCGTTATATCTTATTACGAGGCTTTTTGTTTGACTAATACTTGTTGTCCAGAGACGGCCACCAGTTCCTTGGCTTCCATGGCCAGAGACGGCCACCAGTGTTACTATCCTACCCTCAGAACACACAGGTCAATCACGGACGTGCGTTCTTGGAGACTTCCTGAAAACTGTGGGACAGTTTGTGAAGGATGGAAGGGGACGTCTCAGGCCCTCGACCCTGTGCACGTGGGGGTGAGGACACTCCAAATGCAAACACCTCATGGTTAATGTCCTCAGCGCTAAGGCAAGCGATAAAATCTTCCTTTCCTAACTCATTGGTGATCCCAAGTACACTCAAAATGACAAGTTGTTTCGTTTTTTGAATTAGGGGATAGTTCCTCTACAATGTAAGTTTCTGCTGTAGGGCAAAGTGAATCAACCGTATGTAGACATTTATCCCCTCTTTTTTGGCATTTCCTTCCTGTTTAGGTCAACAGTGCCTTGAGTAGAGTTCCTGTGCTCTACCATTGGTTCTCATCTGTTATCTACTTTATGCATAGTAGTGCATGGATGTACAATTCATTCCACCTGTCCCCAACGATGTTTTTTAAAGTGACCTAATACACTAGGCAGAAATAAGGCATTGTTAGCACTTTAATAAATTCCCTTAATGTTCTACCAAGTCTGCCCAATTTGTATTTTCCAAAGTTTTATAAGCTTTTTTTAAAAAGGATCACAAGCCCTGGATAAATACCTACTCCGTGCTGCAAGCTGGTTGTAGGTATTAGAAAACTCTTTTATCATTACAAAGAGAATGTCCCCTAGAATTTTCACATGTCCACAAAAACAGATTTCTCTCACCTTGCCCAATAGGTTTGCACTTTTTGATACTGACCTGGGGAGAAAGAACAAAAACCTAAGGTGACTTGTGTAACTGTTGGTGAAAATTAGGCAGCTGGAAAATTAAATCTAGGTACTCATTTAGCAAGAGTGGATGTGTTCTTCAAATTGAAGCATCTTTTCTTTTTTTTGAAGAACAGTCGATTTACAATGTTGTGTTGGTTTCAGGTTTACAACAAAGTAATTAAGTTATACATTTTTTTTCAGATTCTTTTCCGTTATATCTTATTACGAGGCTATTTAATATAGTTTCCTGCACTCTACAGTAAACCCCGTTGTGCAACTGTTTTGTATATAGTGGTGCGTATAAATCTCATACTCCTAATTTATTTCTCCTCCCCATCCCAAATGCCATCTTTAAAAGTTGATTGGTTCAAATAAATTGAGTGGAAATTGACAAATGTAATTAACTTAATGAAAATCATAAGTCATCATCCATGTTCAGCATCAGGCTTAAAAAAGCAACATAAGCCCAGCTAAAATGATAAAAGAGAAATAACAACAACAAAAAATCCTATGCAGAATTATTAAGCCAGATCTCAGCTAGCCCTTCCACCACCTCCTTGGTCCGTCTTTTACCACTTGCCACCCCCATACACACCCACACATGCAACTAGGCGTGTGTGTGTGTGTGTGTGTGTGTGTGTGTGTGTGTGTGTGTGTCTCAGGCATGTCTGACTCTTGGCAACTCCATGGGCTGTAGCCCACCAGGCTTCTCTGTCCATGGGCTTCTCCAGGCAAGAAGACTGGAGTAGGTTGCCATACCGTACTCCAGGGGATCATTCCAACCCAGGAATTGAACCCAGGCCTCCTGTGTTTCCTGCATTGGCTGGCAGCTTCTTTACCACTGTGCCACCTGGGAAGTCCCATGTGCACACATGGAACACACACAATTTCCAGGAGCCTCAGAGAAGCTTTATTAATAAACTTTCAAATCTATGTCGTCCTTAAAACATAGGTTAGTTTGAACAAAGAATGCAGGCAGCTATCCAATATCAATTATTTAGATTTTTTCTAGTAAATAATAAAAACAAAAGCATTTCATTTCTTTCTGTCATAGATTATTATATTTTCTATTATTTTTAAGTTTGGATTGCTTAGCAAGAGAAGTTTTCAGATCTTTTAAGATGCTATCTATAGATATTTTCTTTTTTATTGAAGTACAGACAGATTAGTTTCAAGTGTACAACGCAGTGATTCAAATATTTTTATAGACTATATTCCATTTAAAGTTTATAAAATATTGGCTATATGCCCTCTACTGTACAATATATTTTTGTGCCTTGTTTATCTTATTACGAGGCTATTTAATATAGTTTCCTGCACTCTACAGTAAACCCCGTTGTGCAACTGTTTTGTATATAGTGGTGCGTATAAATCTCATACTCCTAATTTATTTCTCCTCCCCATCCCAAATGCCATCTTTAAAAGTTGATTGGTTCAAATAAATTGAGTGGAAATTGACAAATGTAATTAACTTAATGAAAATCATAAGTCATCATCCATGTTCAGCATCAGGCTTAAAAAAGCAACATAAGCCCAGCTAAAATGATAAAAGAGAAATAACAACAACAAAAAATCCTATGCAGAATTATTAAGCCAGATCTCAGCTAGCCCTTCCACCACCTCCTTGGTCCGTCTTTTACCATTTGCCACCCCCATACACACCCACACATGCAACTAGGCGTGTGTGTGTGTGTGTGTGTGTGTGTGTGTGTGTGTGTGTGTGTGTGTGTGTCTCAGGCATGTCTGACTCTTGGCAACTCCATGGGCTGTAGCCCACCAGGCTTCTCTGTCCATGGGCTTCTCCAGGCAAGAAGACTGGAGTAGGTTGCCATACCGTACTCAGGGATCATTCCAACCCAGGAATTGAACCCAGGCCTCCTGTGTTTCCTGCATTGGCTGGCAGCTTCTTTACCACTGTGCCACCTGGGAAGTCCCATGTGCACACATGGAACACACACAATTTCCAGGAGCCTCAGAGAAGCTTTATTAATAAACTTTCAAATCTATGTCGTCCTTAAAACATAGGTTAGTTTGAACAAAGAATGCAGGCAGCTATCCAATATCAATTATTTAGATTTTTTCTAGTAAATAATAAAAACAAAAGCATTTCATTTCTTTCTGTCATAGATTATTATATTTTCTATTATTTTTAAGTTTGGATTGCTTAGCAAGAGAAGTTTTCAGATCTTTTAAGATGCTATCTATAGATATTTTCTTTTTTATTGAAGTACAGACAGATTAGTTTCAAGTGTACAACGCAGTGATTCAAATATTTTTATAGACTATATTCCATTTAAAGTTTATAAAATATTGGCTATATGCCCTCTACTGTACAATATATTTTTGTGCCTTGTTTATTTTATACATAGTATTTATACTTCTTAATCCTCTTCCCCTATCCTGCTCCGCCTCACCGTTCCTCTCCCCACTGGTGATAGGGACAGAATGGAATAGTTAGATAGTTGTAAAGTCCTAGTAGGGGATTGAAGGTAGAAGGGTAAAACCTGGGAAAAGCTGGGAGGCCAGTAAGTTAATGATAACTCAAGAAAGCTGTTCCTTATTCAATAAATCAGGAAAAGCTGGAGAAGGAGGAGCTAATGATGTATGCCTTACATCTGCATCTGCTTCTACTTGGGGAAGGCAGTCTTCTACCCTCCTATATATATACTGCTGCTCACCAAATCAGGGCAGCAGAGCTTTCCTGCCTGCCCACTTGCACCTCTTACAAGCGTCCTATCCTAATAAATCCTCTTCTTGCCTATCACTCCGCCTCTCGCTGAATTCCTTCTGTGTTGAGACAAAAAGAACCTGAGCCTCAGTGGGTCCACACGTTGGGTGAGTGCTGGATTAAGTCCTGGCTGCGTGGGTTCAAGTCCCAGACAGGCTTTTGGCCGGGATTGAGTCCCGACTATGTGGGTTCAAGTCTCAGACTGGGGTTTGGCTGGATTAAGTCCTGGCCACGTGGGTTCAAGTCCCAGACAGGGCTTTGGCTGTATTAAGTTCTAGCCACATGGGTTTAAGTCCCAAGCAGGGTTTGATCAGATCTGGGCCCCAGGTTTAAGTTTCAATCCGAGGTAGAACACTTTCAATGGTAACCACTAGTTTGTTCTCAATATCTGTGAGTCTATTTCTGTTTTGTTATTAGTATAGTCATTTTATTCGTTTCATTTTTTTGGTTTCCACATATGAGTGTGAGATTTTATCTAGACTTATTTCTTTTAGCAAGATTTTTTTTTTTGTTTGGATTGCTTAGCAAGAGAAGTTTTCAGATCTTTTAAGATGCTATCTATAGATATTTTCTTTTTTATTGAAGTACAGACAGATTAGTTTCAAGTGTACAACGCAGTGATTCAAATATTTTTATAGACTATATTCCATTTAAAGTTTATAAAATATTGGCTATATGCCCTCTACTGTACAATATATTTTTGTGCCTTGTTTATTTTATACATAGTATTTATACTTCTTAATCCTCTTCCCCTATCCTGCTCCGCCTCACCGTTCCTCTCCCCACTGGTGATAGGGACAGAATGGAATAGTTAGATAGTTGTAAAGTCCTAGTAGGGGATTGAAGGTAGAAGGGTAAAACCTGGGAAAAGCTGGGAGGCCAGTAAGTTAATGATAACTCAAGAAAGCTGTTCCTTATTCAATAAATCAGGAAAAGCTGGAGAAGGAGGAGCTAATGATGTATGCCTTACATCTGCATCTGCTTCTACTTGGGGAAGGCAGTCTTCTACCCTCCTATATATATACTGCTGCTCACCAAATCAGGGCAGCAGAGCTTTCCTGCCTGCCCACTTGCACCTCTTACAAGCGTCCTATCCTAATAAATCCTCTTCTTGCCTATCACTCCGCCTCTCGCTGAATTCCTTCTGTGTTGAGACAAAAAGAACCTGAGCCTCAGTGGGTCCACACGTTGGGTGAGTGCTGGATTAAGTCCTGGCTGCGTGGGTTCAAGTCCCAGACAGGCTTTTGGCCGGGATTGAGTCCCGACTATGTGGGTTCAAGTCTCAGACTGGGGTTTGGCTGGATTAAGTCCTGGCCACGTGGGTTCAAGTCCCAGACAGGGCTTTGGCTGTATTAAGTTCTAGCCACATGGGTTTAAGTCCCAAGCAGGGTTTGATCAGATCTGGGCCCCAGGTTTAAGTTTCAATCCGAGGTAGAACACTTTCAATGGTAACCACTAGTTTGTTCTCAATATCTGTGAGTCTATTTCTGTTTTGTTATTAGTATAGTCATTTTATTCGTTTCATTTTTTTGGTTTCCACATATGAGTGTGAGATTTTATCTAGACTTATTTTACTTGTTGATTCATTATTTTTCCTACTTGTTTGATGATCTTCCTTCCATCCTTCCTTGTTGTTTGAGAGCAGAATTTTATGTATTTCATTTAATCCCTCATTCTTCCATCATATTCCTATGAATTTGGAGAATAAATAAGTGAATTATTGAATATACCTACCTTGACCACTTAAAATTCATGCTTTTTTTTTTTATAGAATTTTTCCAGCTCTCTTTCTTCCTTCTCCAGACTACTTTTGTAATTTCCTGTAACTTTGGTGTCAAGAGACCTTTCAGTTTCCTCAGTGGAGAACTTCAGTTTTACAGCTAGAAAAATGAGATTGCAGGATTGAAGAGAATTTGAATTCTGAGAAACACTTAGAATTTTTTTCCCCATCTCAGAAGTGTAACTAATGTAGAGAGATATAATGAAAAGCTTTTCAAAAGATGACATTCTCAGAAAACTAAGTTATTTGGGGGTCATTTCTATGTATTCATACCCAAAAGCCATTTGCTTTTAAAGTAAGAGCAAATGAATGACATTCGTGATCATTTAGAGCAAAAAAGTGAATGAGCTCTCCCTGAAAAGAAAACATATTCAGAGTCATTACTTTCCAACTACTTTTAAAAACACTGTTGTTCATCGTGTTTCTCAGGATGGTGACTTCATAGCCACAGAAAACTCGAACATTATGTCCTTGGATTCAGACCTTCACACCAAACAAGAGACATCACTTCCCCAGTTCTCACCACTTGCAAAATTATCTTGATATGACCTTGAACCTCAAAATTAGCAGCCTTCTCTTCCAAGAGTACTTAGAAGCTTCTAGACATCTCTTCCAGCTCCAGTGTTTTCTGATTCTATTGTTCCTTCCCCCTGCTATATAGAGGGGTCAACGTCTGTGATGGAGGAGGAAACTGGAGGCGGTCGGTGAATGAGAGAAAGAGCACCAGACTAGGAGACAGAAACTCACAGTCTGGTTCTTGCTCTGTAGGTTGATGATCTTAACCAAATTAATTTACCACTTTGGGCCAGTTTCTACAATCTATAAAGTGGACATTTTGACCAAAGGGAAAAAAAATACCTATTAAGCTTCCTTGTAGCTCCAAATATTTAACGATTCCTCTGGCTTAGTTTAGCTTGTGTTTGTTGAGATCTTGTGATGAGCTTCGAGTTGTGTTTTACAAGAAGGTCTTATCTTCTAGGTCTCCTTGCATGTATGTATTTTTATAGCCCATGGCCCACCACCCTTCTCTCCTCCTCCTCCACGACGATAGTCAGCAGCCATTCATTTCTTGTTTATTGAAAGCAATCCAGTCCCGGGAACTGGAATTGGCCTTGGGCTTCAGGGACCCAGGAACCCAAAGTTTAGGAAACACCTCTACTAACAAACAGGATGTATTCCTGCAACCCCCGGCCCTGGTGGAAATTTGAGCTGAACAGGGGATTGTAGTCCACACAGTAGGGCGGCCCAGGGAGGGAGGAGCTGCCCAGGCTTGTGAAGGACCACAGCAGGAGAACCTATGACTTCCTGCAGGACCCTTGATGCTTTTCCTGACTAGATTCAAGAGGAGCTCCCTTTTTTTCCTCTGGAAAGTTATTTGGGGTCATTTCTATGTATTCATACCCAAAAGCCATTTGCTTTTAAAGTAAGAGCAAATGAATGACATTCGTGACCCAAAAAAAATTTTGAAAAGAAAACATATTCAGAGTCATTACTTTCCAACTACTTTTAAAAACACTGTTGTTCATCGTGTTTCTCAGGATGGTGACTTCATAGCCACAGAAAACTCGAACATTATGTCCTTGGATTCAGACCTTCACACCAAACAAGAGACATCATTTCCCCCAGTTCTCACCACTTGCAAAATTATCTTGATATGACCTTGAACCTCAAAATTAGCAGCCTTCTCTTCCAAGAGTACTTAGAAGCTTCTAGACATCTCTTCCAGCTCCAGTGTTTTCTGATTCTATTGTTCCTTCCCCCTGCTATATAGAGGGGTCAACGTCTGTGATGGAGGAGGAAACTGGAGGCGGTCGGTGAATGAGAGAAAGAGCACCAGACTAGGAGACAGAAACTCACAGTCTGGTTCTTGCTCTGTAGGTTGATGATCTTAACCAAATTAATTTACCACTTTGGGCCAGTTTCTACAATCTATAAAGTGGACATTTTGACCAAAGGGAAAAAAAATACCTATTAAGCTTCCTTGTAGCTCCAAATATTTAACGATTCCTCTGGCTTAGTTTAGCTTGTGTTTGTTGAGATCTTGTGATGAGCTTCGAGTTGTGTTTTACAAGAAGGTCTTATCTTCTAGGTCTCCTTGCATGTATGTATTTTTATAGCCCATGGCCCACCACCCTTCTCTCCTCCTCCTCCACGACGATAGTCAGCAGCCATTCATTTCTTGTTTATTGAAAGCAATCCAGTCCCGGGAACTGGAATTGGCCTTGGGCTTCAGGGACCCAGGAACCCAAAGTTTAGGAAACACCTCTACTAACAAACAGGATGTATTCCTGCAACCCCCGGCCCTGGTGGAAATTTGAGCTGAACAGGGGATTGTAGTCCACACAGTAGGGCGGCCCAGGGAGGGAGGAGCTGCCCAGGCTTGTGAAGGACCACAGCAGGAGAACCTATGACTTCCTGCAGGACCCTTGATGCTTTTCCTGACTAGATTCAAGAGGAGCTCCCTTTTTTTCCTCTGGAAAGTTCATTATTTTTTATTTTATTGAAGTATAGTTGATTTACAATGTGTTCATTTCTCCTGTACAACAAAGTGATTCAGTTATACATGGGTATACATTCTTTTTCATATTCTTTACCATTATGGTTTAACACAGATATAGAATATATATATAGAATATATAGAACTATAGAACTATTCTATATAGAATATATAGAATATACAGATATAGAACTATATATAGTTCCCTGTGCTATACAGTAAGACCTTGTTGTTTAAGAAAATTTACTACTGGGAATTCCCTGGATATCCAGTGGTTAGGACCCAGCCTTTTCACTGCCAAAGACCCATGGTCAATTCCTGGTCAGGGAACTAAGATCCTACAAGCCTTACTACGTAACCAAAAAAATCTAATGATTAAGATACCTCAGTCTGGGGCCCATGCAGGTGTCCAGACACTTGGCCTGGTGACGACAAAGGCCAGGAAACTCCATCCTCTGATCATGATCAGTGTCTCTGCTTTGATTTGGGGGGGGAGGGAAGGGAGTGTTTGTTATGTATTTATCAGAGTATAATTGCTTTACAATATTGTGTTAGTTTCTGCTGTGCAATGAAGTAGATCAACTACATGTAGGTATTTGCAACTGGGACACACCCAAGCTGAACACCAATCACCTCTCCTTCTTCCCACCTCCAACTACCTCTCCCTACAGCTAAGACCACCCTGCTTATCCCATAAATATCCCGACCCCTTCTCCTCTGAGGGCTAGTTCTGAGACTTGTCTTCCAGTCACCTCATTTGGCTGCCTTGTGAATTAACTCTTTCTGAGCTAAAACAAAAAAGATACCTCAGTTTAAAATCCAAACTAAAGGCTGATTTCAATGATTGTCTCTGAACTAAGAAGTAAAATTGCCTCCGGACTTTGATTCTGGTGACCAGAGGTGATTTTACTCATGGGCCTGTATGATGTTTACTTGAGGACACTGACCCATTTCACTTGCAGTCGGTGCTTTCTGGACATCCGTGACCAGTCACAGTCTCCACACAGAGCCCAGCATGCCTCCATGTGCCCTACCAGTTATCCTATGACTTCCTGCAGGACCCTTGATGCTTTTCCTGACTAGATTCAAGAGGAGCTCCCTTTTTTTCCTCTGGAAAGTTCATTATTTTTTATTTTATTGAAGTATAGTTGATTTACAATGTGTTCATTTCTCCTGTACAACAAAGTGATTCAGTTATACATGGGTATACATTCTTTTTCATATTCTTTACCATTATGGTTTAACACAGATATAGAATATATATATAGAATATATAGAACTATAGAACTATTCTATATAGAATATATAGAATATACAGATATAGAACTATATATAGTTCCCTGTGCTATACAGTAAGACCTTGTTGTTTAAGAAAATTTACTACTGGGAATTCCCTGGATATCCAGTGGTTAGGACCCAGCCTTTTCACTGCCAAAGACCCATGGTCAATTCCTGGTCAGGGAACTAAGATCCTACAAGCCTTACTACGTAACCAAAAAAATCTAATGATTAAGATACCTCAGTCTGGGGCCCATGCAGGTGTCCAGACACTTGGCCTGGTGACGACAAAGGCCAGGAAACTCCATCCTCTGATCATGATCAGTGTCTCTGCTTTGATTTGGGGGGGGAGGGAAGGGAGTGTTTGTTATGTATTTATCAGAGTATAATTGCTTTACAATATTGTGTTAGTTTCTGCTGTGCAATGAAGTAGATCAACTACATGTAGGTATTTGCAACTGGGACACACCCAAGCTGAACACCAATCACCTCTCCTTCTTCCCACCTCCAACTACCTCTCCCTACAGCTAAGACCACCCTGCTTATCCCATAAATATCCCGACCCCTTCTCCTCTGAGGGCTAGTTCTGAGACTTGTCTTCCAGTCACCTCATTTGGCTGCCTTGTGAATTAACTCTTTCTGAGCTAAAACAAAAAAGATACCTCAGTTTAAAATCCAAACTAAAGGCTGATTTCAATGATTGTCTCTGAACTAAGAAGTAAAATTGCCTCCGGACTTTGATTCTGGTGACCAGAGGTGATTTTACTCATGGGCCTGTATGATGTTTACTTGAGGACACTGACCCATTTCACTTGCAGTCGGTGCTTTCTGGACATCCGTGACCAGTCACAGTCTCCACACAGAGCCCAGCATGCCTCCATGTGACTTCACACCTGAAAGATACCAGGTAAGAGTCGAGGTTTTAGGAGACCTCCAATGAGCTGGTTCTCCTCGGGAGGCTCAAGTTATTGTTTCCTCAAGAAGGACCCACAGACAGGACAGCCCTGCCTGTCACTGAGCCATCTCCAATATTGTAGCCTTCAAGTCAGGTGGTAGCCTCCGAACTCTTATTCCACTCCGTGGTACTGTAGGAACTGCTGTGGTTGTGGTTGTTGTTGTGTGAGAGAGAGTGAGGCAGAGATGGGGAGACAAAGCAGAGAGAGACCGCTTTGTGACAAAGACGCTGTCTGTGACAAGACATGTATCACAGGGAAACAGGCAAAGATGAACACACAGGAAGAAATACATAGACCACAAGTCTGATGGCACACACTTTATTCTATCTCATTTGTCAGTGTATGAGCTGACCTTCCTGAATCTGCCACCGGAAGCATAACGTCACCATTTTGTTCTCATGCAATAAATATTGTATTCATTCTCTCTCTCTTCCTCTCTCTCTCTCTTCAGCCCTCCTTCATTCTATCTAACATTCCTAAGTTAGAAACTGTAGAAGCAGTAGAGTCAGGAGGGACCCACAGAGATGAGAACAATAGGACAGAACCTTTGTAATTAAAGACATCAACATTACCAACACTCCATCTTTTTCTTCTCAAAAAAAAAAAAAAAGAAAGAAAGAAAACCACATTACTGCAAACATTTACTTACGCCTTTTCTCTTTTTTTTTCACAACTAAAATCAACTCAAAGTCAGATCATCTATTGAGAGGTAGAACATTCCAACCTCTCCCTTCATGTTTGATCTAGAAAAGGATCACAGAGTCACATGAATAATTTCCTCCACTTGAGAGGAAGGCCCCGGGTATGTCTTGCAAGGAGGTCCATGAGCAAACAGCTGCCCTGGTGAGTGAGGACAGCAGCCGTGCGCTGGGTCGGTGGGGAGTCCAGGTGCTGCTGTGTGGACCTGCTGTTGGTCTGCAAGCAATGTGGGGATAAGGAAGACGCTAAACGCTTCACTCTTGCCCTCTTGCAGTCCCTTGCCTATAGCCGCGTCCTGGAAATCCACAAGCAACATCTTTCTCCTGTGCTGACAGCCTATTTCCCGGAGCCGCTGTTGCTCCACCAGGGGCACATGCAGTGGCTCTTTGATCATGAGGGCAACAGATACCTGGATTTCTTTTCTGGGATTGTCACTGTCAGTGTTGGTCACTGCCACCCGTGAGTATCTCTCAAATGTCTGGATTTTTCACTCCAAGAGATTATGTGGAAAATAGGCTAATGATCATGTTAGTGATTCAGGATCTCGATGAAAGACTCTCTTTCCTTAGGAACATCCCAGTTTGTGGCTACCATGCTCCTTGTCATTTTCTGGGTAACAACAACAACAACAACAAAAACCTTCACACTATGCTTTGCCTTTTCCTGACAATGCAAAATTTTGCCATGGTACATGCAACGGGGTGTGTACAATGAGATTGGAGCATGGCTGTGTGTGTTTCTCCTCAGTAGTAGCTACAGCTTTCCAAAGAGAGGGAATGCACTGAGGAAACGGCAGAGAAGAAAGGAAAGCCAGGCATTCTCAGAGCACACAGGGCAGGTGTGGGGGAGCAGGGGATGAGAGATGAAAAACCACTTCTGGTCTGACGCTTATCTGTATCAAGTCTGAGCAATGAAGGAGGAAAGAAAGGATAATAAGAGAAAGATGTAAACTGGAAATTTATACCAGAAATGGATGACTCCATTAATCGTGAGATTTTTCTCTGACTTTGATCATCAATCCACACACGGATGCCCTGGGCGGGTCCTTCTGTGGTTCTTTGGGTTTGAGTTCTGCCATCTCATTTTTTTTTTTTTTAAAGATTTACTTATTTATTTATTTATTTTGGGCGGGGGTTGGGTTGGGGAGGGAGGGGAGCAGGCAGGCCACATCTATTGGTCTCTCATTTCTCCATGTTCATCCGTCTTTGTTCTTTGGCCCTGGTGAGTGAGGGACAGCAGCCGTGCGCTGGGTCGGTGGGGAGTCCAGGTGCTGCTGTGTGGACCTGCTGTTGGTCTGCAAGCAATGTGGGATAAGGAAGACGCTAAACGCTTCACTCTTGCCCTCTTGCAGTCCCTTGCCTATAGCCGCGTCCTGGAAATCCACAAGCAACATCTTTCTCCTGTGCTGACAGCCTA
Source organism: Tragulus kanchil (assembly GCA_022376925.1). Taxonomy (NCBI): domain Eukaryota; kingdom Metazoa; phylum Chordata; class Mammalia; order Artiodactyla; family Tragulidae; genus Tragulus; species Tragulus kanchil. The sequence continues at coordinate 132,196,280 of JAIOJX010000004.1, forward strand.
TTTCCCGGAGCCGCTGTTGCTCCACCAGGGGCACATGCAGTGGCTCTTTGATCATGAGGGCAACAGATACCTGGATTTCTTTTCTGGGATTGTCACTGTCAGTGTTGGTCACTGCCACCCGTGAGTATCTCTCAAATGTCTGGATTTTTCACTCCAAGAGATTATGTGGAAAATAGGCTAATGATCATGTTAGTGATTCAGGATCTCGATGAAAGACTCTCTTTCCTTAGGAACATCCCAGTTTGTGGCTACCATGCTCCTTGTCATTTTCTGGGTAACAACAACAACAACAACAAAAACCTTCACACTATGCTTTGCCTTTTCCTGACAATGCAAAATTTTGCCATGGTACATGCAACGGGGTGTGTACAATGAGATTGGAGCATGGCTGTGTGTGTTTCTCCTCAGTAGTAGCTACAGCTTTCCAAAGAGAGGGAATGCACTGAGGAAACGGCAGAGAAGAAAGGAAAGCCAGGCATTCTCAGAGCACACAGGGCAGGTGTGGGGGAGCAGGGGATGAGAGATGAAAAACCACTTCTGGTCTGACGCTTATCTGTATCAAGTCTGAGCAATGAAGGAGGAAAGAAAGGATAATAAGAGAAAGATGTAAACTGGAAATTTATACCAGAAATGGATGACTCCATTAATCGTGAGATTTTTCTCTGACTTTGATCATCAATCCACACACGGATGCCCTGGGCGGGTCCTTCTGTGGTTCTTTGGGTTTGAGTTCTGCCATCTCATTTTTTTTTTTTTTAAAGATTTACTTATTTATTTATTTATTTTGGGCGGGGGTTGGGTTGGGGAGGGAGGGGAGCAGGCAGGCCACATCTATTGGTCTCTCATTTCTCCATGTTCATCCGTCTTTGTTCTTTGGCTCCTGTGGGCCTCGCATCGTGGTGGCGTCTGTCGTTGCAGAGCGCCGGCTCTGGGCGCATGCGCTCCAGAGCTCCAGCTCGGTGATTGGACACATCAGTCCAGCCGCTCCGCAGCACGTGGGATCTTTCCAGGCCAGGGCTCGAACCGGCACCCCTTGCACTGCAAGGCGGTGTCCTTACCCACTGGACCACCAGGGGGAGCCCTGAGTTCTGCCATCTCATTTTAAGGTCTATTCTGTTCGATCAAACTCACAGTACAGGGCGGGGGGTAGGGGGCAGAAATAAAGCAGCAAGTCTAAATAAGATGTGAGTCCTTCTGTGGAAGAGAGGGCAGAAGTTTTCTCCATGAGCACCTGTCAGGCCATGGGGAGGGAGTTAAACATCCAGTTCCAGTCCTGAGCTGTTCCTCCCTAGCCATCTGCATCTTTAAGAGGCACTGGTCCCATACCGAGGGCTTCCCAGGTGGCGGTAGTGATAAAGACCCTACCTTTCAAAGCAGGAGACACAAGAGACTAGGTTTGATCTCTGAACTGGAAAGATTCCCTGGAGGAGGGCACGGCACCCCACTGCAGTATTCTTGCCTGGAGAATTCCATGGTCAGAGGAGCCTAGTGGGCAACAGTCCATAGAGGCTGCAAATAGTTAGACACGATGGAAGTGACTTAGCACACACACACACACTAGCCCCTCTCACGAATTCCCAGTCACTGGTTCTCCCACACCTGGAAGGCTACCATGCCGTCCAGGTAACCAGCCTCACTGTTACCAGTCTGCCCTCCTACCCTCATGTGGCTCTCAGTTTTATTTTGCTAAATAATGCTTTTGTCAAGTATCTCTTCCATTTAAGAGTTTCTTGATAATCCACAATTTTCTGAAGGGAGTTGTGTGGGACACCGATCACAGGAGAGAGTCATTGATAAAGTGTCCATTAGAAAATAAGGTTGGGAAACACTTTAAACTCTGTCTCCCTCCTTGGGAGACACAGTGCACATTAGCCTATTAAAGGTACTGACAAGTCCTGCAGTAACAAATCAGATCTTGTATTTCTCAAAATTGTTTAATCACTAAACTGATTTTTTTTTTATTTTGGTGTGTCAATTATTGTCAAAAAACATAATTGGTGTATAACAGACTTTAGCAGTTGCTCTTCTTTGGATCAAGTTCAAACATCTTGGCCTGTCTTTTCAAGGCATTCCATGTCAGGTCTCACATATTTATCTACCCTTAGTTCCTATTATCCCTCAACAGATCCTTCAGAGCATGTGGTTACAGAATGTTCACAGCACTGATCATTACTAAGACCTAAATCTTGGAGGCTTCTTTTAAAAAAAAAGAAGCTGTTGATCTTATAAACATGTGTTTGGTGGATAATTCTTTACAATAAAATGGAAAGACCGCCAGGCTTACATGTAGTCATCTCTACTTTCCAAACTCTTTAAAAGGTATAATAAGAAGAGATTATACATTCAAACTTCCTTCTATACTCAGAATTTCTCTTTTAGAGTCCTCAGCAGACAATCATTCAGTCTCCTTTGAACTCATCTCTTGATCAGGAATTCATTACCTTTGGGGCAAAGCATCCCATTACCAGATACCTTTGGGGCCAGAGAAGCTCTTGAATTTGGATGAAATCAGCGTCTTGAAACTCTGATAAATAGCCATTGGTTTGAACTCAATGGCCATGCTGTGGGAGGGGCATGCCTCTGGCGGCGTAGGTAACCCTACTCTTCCGTTTATCCAGGAAAGTAAACGCAGCGGCACAGAGGCAGCTGGGCCGCCTGTGGCACACGAGTTCTGTCTTCTTCCACCCTCGGATCCACGAGTACGCAGAGAAGCTTTCTGCACTTCTTCCTGAGCCTCTCAAGGTCTGACGCTCATAGTTCAACGGGGCAAGGTCTGCTGATCCCAGGGAAGCCAGACTGGAAAATGAGAATGTGGGTGGGAGAGCTGGTCTGCGCACTGAGCCTCTGAAGTGACTGCACTAGTAGCCTTATCTGAAGGCACTTAGAGAAGAAAGGAATCCACGAACTGCTGCTGAAAGCAGTCGAAGTTCACCTCAGTCGCTCCAGGGCCTCTCCTTGGTCACTCGCTTCACCACGTCTTTGCAGACATCACTTGGGCGGGGGCGGGGGGAGGGGGGGCCTCCTTGCAGACACTCCTCACAGCAAGTTTTCATCTCTTGGCTCCACAATCCCTCTGCAAAGTCATTGGCATTTTCTCTTTAACAAAGAATGGAGTTTGGGGAGTTTTTTTGGAAAATTAATCTACCATTAAGTTCATTTGGTCTTAGATGCACTTTGATATTTTTGCTAACTGAGATGTTTTTCTGCAACTGGAATGACTGAATTTTTTAGTTGAGTTGAGAAGTTAAAATGTTGGCCAAGGTTTGCATTTGGGATTCAATGAGTTAATATAAATGTAAAGCAGAATGCCGTACCTGACGTTAGCTATGATTATTATTCTACTGTATTATCTAGGGAACTTCCTTTCCTATATGATCTATAAGAGATGAAGAAATGTGAAATGGCTGCAACCTAAGTTCAGGGCAGGATCCTAGACTTTTGGCAACTTCACTCAGGGACACCTACCTTGAATCCATTGAATTTGGATGGTGTTGCATGCTTGTACATGCTCAGTCATGTCTGGCACTTTTGTGATCCCATGGGCTATTACAGCCTGTTAGGCTCTTCTGTCCATGGAATTTTATAGGCAAAAATACTGGAGTGAGTTGCCATTTCCTACTCCAGAGGATCTTCCCAACCAAGGGATCGAACCCACATCTCTTGCATCTCCTGCAATGGCAGGCAGATTCTTTATCAACTGCACCAGCTGGGAAGACCCTTGGATGGTGTTATCCAGCCATAAAATTCATCTGAAGCATCCTACCCTAAAACCTAAAATTAAAAATGTACAGGAGACCAGTACCCTTCAGTTCTCCCCTCTCCTTAATCCAGGATGAACTGCATTTTTGTTTGTTGGCTTGTTTGTTTGTTTTTAATATTTACAAACACTGGCCAGGCTGGGATATTCTCTGGGGACCTTGTTATCCCAAGCCTTCAGAGTCAGTCAGGGTAGTTCAGGTTCAAGAGCCAAGAGACCTGGTCCTCGGATCCCCTCAGTCACTGACCTCTATATATCTCAGCAAGCCTCTCCATCTTACACTTCACAAAGACTCAAGTAAAACCAATGGAAATCAGGAATGTTTCAAAATTCAGATAATCCCTAAGCTGTTTTTGGACCTCTCATGCTCAGCAGCTGCTCAATGAAGAGGTGTAGAATTGATACAGTAATTAAATGATGGGACTACACCTATGAAAGAAGCTCTCAATAATCAGAGGCTGGGATATATTGTCTAGCATTTCAGATGAACTGGACAATCATGTGTCTCATGATTGTGCACCTTTTTTTGCCCCCAGGTTGTTTTCCTGGTGAACAGTGGTTCAGAAGCCAATGACCTAGCCATGCTAATGGCCAGAGCACACTCCAACAGCACACACATCATTTCTTTCAGGTAATCATACCTTGGAATATTCAAATTTAATATTGACTCACCCCAGTATTAAATGTTTATCTAGGAACTTTCCTATATGATCTATAAGAGATGAAGAAATGTGAAATGGCTGCAACCTAAGTTCAGGGCAGGATCCTAGACTTTTGGCAACTTCACTCAGGGACACCTACCTTGAATCCATTGAATTTGGATGGTGTTGCATGCTTGTACATGCTCAGTCATGTCTGGCACTTTTGTGATCCCATGGGCTATTACAGCCTGTTAGGCTCTTCTGTCCATGGAATTTTATAGGCAAAAATACTGGAGTGAGTTGCCATTTCCTACTCCAGAGGATCTTCCCAACCAAGGGATCGAACCCACATCTCTTGCATCTCCTGCAATGGCAGGCAGATTCTTTATCAACTGCACCAGCTGGGAAGACCCTTGGATGGTGTTATCCAGCCATAAAATTCATCTGAAGCATCCTACCCTAAAACCTAAAATTAAAAATGTACAGGAGACCAGTACCCTTCAGTTCTCCCCTCTCCTTAATCCAGGATGAACTGCATTTTTGTTTGTTGGCTTGTTTGTTTGTTTTTAATATTTACAAACACTGGCCAGGCTGGGATATTCTCTGGGGACCTTGTTATCCCAAGCCTTCAGAGTCAGTCAGGGTAGTTCAGGTTCAAGAGCCAAGAGACCTGGTCCTCGGATCCCCTCAGTCACTGACCTCTATATATCTCAGCAAGCCTCTCCATCTTACACTTCGCAAAGACTCAAGTAAAACCAATGGAAATCAGGAATGTTTCAAAATTCAGATAATCCCTAAGCTGTTTTTGGACCTCTCATGCTCAGCAGCTGCTCAATGAAGAGGTGTAGAATTGATACAGTAATTAAATGATGGGACTACACCTATGAAAGAAGCTCTCAATAATCAGAGGCTGGGATATATTGTCTAGCATTTCAGATGAACTGGACAATCATGTGTCTCATGATTGTGCACCTTTTTTTGCCCCCAGGTTGTTTTCCTGGTGAACAGTGGTTCAGAAGCCAATGACCTAGCCATGCTAATGGCCAGAGCACACTCCAACAGCACACACATCATTTCTTTCAGGTAATCATACCTTGGAATATTCAAATTTAATATTGACTCACCCCAGTATTAAATGTTTATCTCTAGGATAAAGCCTAGAACAGGAGAGGGGCTTTCCCAAGCATGTTTTTATGATTTTAGGTTTTAGGGTAGGACCCATCAAATGAATTTTATGACTGAAAAACACCATTCAAATTGACCTCATACAATGTAGGGGTCCTTGACTGAGGTAACCAAGAGTTCAGAGTCCTAATTATGTCACAGATTATCCTACAGAATTAAAAGAAAGGCTACATGACAGCTTTTTGACTTTAAAGATAAGGCATAGAAACTAACACAACATTGTCAGTCAACTATCCTCCAATATAAAAAAAGTTCAAAAAAATTTTAAGATGGTCCAGTGGCTAAGACTCCAAGCTCCCAAGGCCAGGAGCCCAGGTTCAATTCCTGGTCAGGGAACCAGATCCCACATGCTCCAGCGAAGACCCAGCACAGCCATATAGATAAATACTAAAAAATAAATTGCTACAAGTGAAAGAAAAAGGGTATGATATTGTCTGCACCCTATGCCAAATAGTGAATGGCTGTCTCCACCCCCAGAAGCTCATGACTTTGCCATGTGACACATAGTTGTGGCATATGGATTTAGTTGCTCTGCAGCATATGGAATCTTCCCAGATTAGGGATTAAACCCGTGTCTTCAGCATTTCCTCTTTCGGAATAGACAACCATTCCTTCAAATGGTCTCAATAGTCCTAAATCCTTGTTAGAGGGTGATTTTGACCTGGGAAGTTGCCCAAACTCATTTGAAATCAAGAGATTAGGATAATTTATAATATATATGAGTGTTTCCGTTTCAAGAAATAAAACCTGTGTTTCTTCTATGCTGGCTAGGATGGCTCATGAGGCACTTGAAGAGAAGTCCCCAAAGATGGCAAGTGACAACTGCAGCACAAATACAAACACTTGGCCACTTTGCAAACTTGATGAATATATAATTTATGGTGTGTTGCTAAAAGGCAAGTCTCATTGCTTAGAGTAAAAGAGTAGGGCAGGTTCTAAAGTCAGAGTTCTTAGCCAGATAGTCTCCAAAATTCCTTTCACAATTCAAATCTATGATGCCAGTAGAAAACATAAATAGTAACTTCATTTGACACAAGGTTAGAAGATTTCATAGAGATCACTGAAGTTGTAAGGTCAACAGTGTTTCCTTTCAACTCCATAGCTTTCATGGATTTTCTTTTTTTGTCCAAGCCAGTGTTCTACAGGCTAGTGATCAAAAGAAAGTAGACTTAACCTAGTCTTCCCCCTCTCTTCTGTCTGCAGAGGAGCCTACCATGGATGCAGTCCTTATACACTTGGCCTGACTAACGTAGGCGTCTACAAGATGGACCTTCCCCATGGGATGGGCTGCCAACCAGTATGTCTGCGTTTTTTGCCTTATTTCTCTAAAGACTCCTCAGTGTATGGAATCGTTGATCAGATTTTCTACCCATTAAGACTAGAAACTAATATAAAGTCTATGATTAACCAAGCACTCAATTTAACTTAATCAAATTAAAGACCATTTAGGGGGAATGTTTCCTAGAAAGACCTTCAGAGCCTAAGTAATAACTTAATGTTAGAGAGTTTTTTACATTTTGTTTTGTTTTAAAATAAAATAAAATCAGCTACAAGTAAATGCATTGAAAGAAGTTCCCAGAGCCTTGAATGCATATAATTTCCATAGACTCATCCTTGTATTCACCTTCTGTTCTTACTCACTGTATCCACCTTTTCAGCATCAGAATCAGCTACCTAATTATTCTCATTCTTTCAGATGCCTTTACCCACCAAACTTGAGCAAATTATTTCCAGGCCGACACTGAAATCAGTTTCCTTTGTAGGGTGCCCTCATAACTGATTTCCAAGAAAAAAAGTTATCTATTCAAAGCAAAGTGTTAGGTTTTTGTCCTGAATGGAAGAAAAGGACGGAAGGAATCTTTGTATCAAATTAAGAAGCCCTCGCCTTGATTGGTACCACAAGTTGCCCCAAATTGATTGTCTTGTGTCCACATCTTGCTGAACCCTCTCTTTTGTCATTTGCAGACAATGTGCCCAGATGTTTTCCGTGGCCCTTGGGGAGGAAGCCACTGCCGAGACTCTCCAGTGCAAACAATTAGGAAATGCAGCTGTGCCCCAGGTTCAACAGAGCGGGGAGGGAGACACATAGTGGAAGTCGGGAGGGGTAAGGAAAGCCGAGAAAGGCTAACTTCATTTGACACAAGGTTAGAAGATTTCATAGAGATCACTGAAGTTGTAAGGTCAACAGTGTTTCCTTTCAACTCCATAGCTTTCATGGATTTTCTTTTTTTGTCCAAGCCAGTGTTCTACAGGCTAGTGATCAAAAGAAAGTAGACTTAACCTAGTCTTCCCCCTCTCTTCTGTCTGCAGAGGAGCCTACCATGGATGCAGTCCTTATACACTTGGCCTGACTAACGTAGGCGTCTACAAGATGGACCTTCCCCATGGGATGGGCTGCCAACCAGTATGTCTGCGTTTTTTGCCTTATTTCTCTAAAGACTCCTCAGTGTATGGAATCGTTGATCAGATTTTCTACCCATTAAGACTAGAAACTAATATAAAGTCTATGATTAACCAAGCACTCAATTTAACTTAATCAAATTAAAGACCATTTAGGGGGAATGTTTCCTAGAAAGACCTTCAGAGCCTAAGTAATAACTTAATGTTAGAGAGTTTTTTACATTTTGTTTTGTTTTAAAATAAAATAAAATCAGCTACAAGTAAATGCATTGAAAGAAGTTCCCAGAGCCTTGAATGCATATAATTTCCATAGACTCATCCTTGTATTCACCTTCTGTTCTTACTCACTGTATCCACCTTTTCAGCATCAGAATCAGCTACCTAATTATTCTCATTCTTTCAGATGCCTTTACCCACCAAACTTGAGCAAATTATTTCCAGGCCGACACTGAAATCAGTTTCCTTTGTAGGGTGCCCTCATAACTGATTTCCAAGAAAAAAAAGTTATCTATTCAAAGCAAAGTGTTAGGTTTTTGTCCTGAATGGAAGAAAAGGACGGAAGGAATCTTTGTATCAAATTAAGAAGCCCTCGCCTTGATTGGTACCACAAGTTGCCCCAAATTGATTGTCTTGTGTCCACATCTTGCTGAACCCTCTCTTTTGTCATTTGCAGACAATGTGCCCAGATGTTTTCCGTGGCCCTTGGGGAGGAAGCCACTGCCGAGACTCTCCAGTGCAAACAATTAGGAAATGCAGCTGTGCCCCAGGTTCAACAGAGCGGGGAGGGAGACACATAGTGGAAGTCGGGAGGGGTAAGGAAAGCCGAGAAAGGCAGGTTGGAAAAAGTGGGAAAGGGAAAAGCCAAGACAAACACAACTCGGAAGTCACTCCTCATTGAAACAACACTCCTTTCAGCCAACGACCACTCTATCATCAGAGATGCAGACCACTCTAGCATCCATCCCCTGTTAGGAAACACCTCTCAGCATCTCACACACTCAGAGCTAAGCCAGAAACACAGTCACCCAGCGCCTCATTAGAGGTGCTCTCCCAGTTCTCCTAAAAACGGCTCTGCTATCAGTTATAGGAAAAAAGTTTAGGGGGATGATTCACCAATCCCCAGTGGAAGAAGGGGAAAGAACACTTCAAGAAATCTCCAGACTCCACAAGAGAAGTTCCCTAGGGGCTCAGAATACCAGCCAAAGAGAGTGTTTGTCAAAACAGAAGGCTATCCCTGAACTGACATGTCTTCAAAAGTTATAAAGACATCCTTACCAGGAAAGCTGTTACTCATCAGCCACACTGATGACAGCCCACTCCAGTATTCTTGCCTAGAGAATCCTCATGGACGGAGGAGCCTGGCGGGCTACACTCTGCGGGGGTTCAAAGAATCAGACACGACTTGGCAAGTAACACACTTGATATTTACATTCTTTCCCTCTTCCTTACATGTGGGAGAGGAGGCCCGGAAGCCACCTAAGTTACTGGTTCATCAGCAAGCCCCACTCCACGCTTGTCAGTGCAGGACCCTCTGGGCAGCTGCTCCCAAGTTGTGCTGGAAGAAAACACAAAATTCTCCTGCCGACAGATCTTTAATGGTACAGTGCTGAGTCACCAGGCTGAGAGGACGAGTGCAAATGGAAGCCTTAACAATCAGCTTTAAAAAGAAGAAACTTCACAGTCATCTTAAAATTCAGATGGGATAATGGCAGAGGTAGGAGGATGAAAGAAAGAGCTTTTAAACAAATTGCTACAGTCACAGGACTAAAGCTGTAGGGAAGTTTAAAGCTGTATTTCCAACTCTTCTTCTTAACGGTGAAGAAACAGAGGTCCACTCCTAGGAGCCTGGGAGCTAGGATTCAGCCCAAGTCTTCTGCCCTCAAAGCAAGTGCTCCAACAGCCAAGACCACCCTTGTTCACATGGATGTGCCCACAGAGGAACTGGGGCTTAAAACAATCCCTGCTCTCCTGGCCAGCACTGAGGAGTCACATGCAGTCAGGAGCCCTGGGTCGGACTCTCAGCCCTTCTGTGGCAACTCGGAAGTCACTCCTCATTGAAACAACACTCCTTTCAGCCAACGACCACTCTATCATCAGAGATGCAGACCACTCTAGCATCCATCCCCTGTTAGGAAACACCTCTCAGCATCTCACACACTCAGAGCTAAGCCAGAAACACAGTCACCCAGCGCCTCATTAGAGGTGCTCTCCCAGTTCTCCTAAAAACGGCTCTGCTATCAGTTATAGGAAAAAAGTTTAGGGGGATGATTCACCAATCCCCAGTGGAAGAAGGGGAAAGAACACTTCAAGAAATCTCCAGACTCCACAAGAGAAGTTCCCTAGGGGCTCAGAATACCAGCCAAAGAGAGTGTTTGTCAAAACAGAAGGCTATCCCTGAACTGACATGTCTTCAAAAGTTATAAAGACATCCTTACCAGGAAAGCTGTTACTCATCAGCCACACTGATGACAGCCCACTCCAGTATTCTTGCCTAGAGAATCCTCATGGACGGAGGAGCCTGGCGGGCTACACTCTGCGGGGGTTCAAAGAATCAGACACGACTTGGCAAGTAACACACTTGATATTTACATTCTTTCCCTCTTCCTTACATGTGGGAGAGGAGGCCCGGAAGCCACCTAAGTTACTGGTTCATCAGCAAGCCCCACTCCACGCTTGTCAGTGCAGGACCCTCTGGGCAGCTGCTCCCAAGTTGTGCTGGAAGAAAACACAAAATTCTCCTGCCGACAGATCTTTAATGGTACAGTGCTGAGTCACCAGGCTGAGAGGACGAGTGCAAATGGAAGCCTTAACAATCAGCTTTAAAAAGAAGAAACTTCACAGTCATCTTAAAATTCAGATGGGATAATGGCAGAGGTAGGAGGATGAAAGAAAGAGCTTTTAAACAAATTGCTACAGTCACAGGACTAAAGCTGTAGGGAAGTTTAAAGCTGTATTTCCAACTCTTCTTCTTAACGGTGAAGAAACAGAGGTCCACTCCTAGGAGCCTGGGAGCTAGGATTCAGCCCAAGTCTTCTGCCCTCAAAGCAAGTGCTCCAACAGCCAAGACCACCCTTGTTCACATGGATGTGCCCACAGAGGAACTGGGGCTTAAAAACAATCCCTGCTCTCCTGGCCAGCACTGAGGAGTCACATGCAGTCAGGAGCCCTGGGTCGGACTCTCAGCCCTTCTGTGGCTCAGCTGCAAGAAAGAGCTCAAACATTTGCTCCCATTTCTCATCTGTGAAATGTAGACACCAATACCTGCCCCCTCCCAGGTTCTCATGAGACCAAGAAAAAGAACTTTTAGAGAACTTTTTTTTCAGTGGGGATGCTTTTTTAAAAAGTCTTTTGGTTGCACCACATGGCATGTGGGATCTTAGTTCATGACCAGGGATCAAACCCACACCCCCTGCATTGGCAGCATGGAGTCTTAACCACTGGATAACCAAGAAAGTCACAGGAAGAGAGCTTTGGTAGAGACAGGCAGACAATAGCAATGCCAAGTGCAACCATGCCTGTACCTCACATCCGTGTGACACCAAGAGCTAAAATCAGTTGGATGGACCGCACAGAGGTCAATCTGACTACAAAGGCACAAGCGCAGAGCCTCAGAGGCAGGAGACATGGTCCTTCCCTTCCCCCCAGTTCTGTGTCCCTCTCTTCATCCTCTCTGCCTCCTCCTGCTTTTCAGCCTTCTCCTCCTTCAGGCCATCTTGAAAATACCAGGACCCCGGGGTCACTTCTTTAGCAGCCTCTGGAGGCTAAATGATAGTGACAGACAGACATTTCTGCTTCTCAGAACTGTGGTCTTTGACACATCTGAAGTCAGATGTTCTCTTAACTTATATCTTCAGGAGACAAGACTGATACCGTATCTTTATACAAGAAGGAACATCAGCCTCCTCAAGTGCTATTAGGGCCTAAGAAGAATCTGGTCTTTGCTGTAAAAAGGCATGTTCATATATATTTATAAATACATCCCAACATACATATTACTTTGAGTAGAGAAGGCTCCAATTCTCGGTTCCTCTTAGAGTTCACTCATTGAGCACATAAAAGTGCCAATCTTGGTAGGGGGCTTTTTTTCAGTTCAGAAGAAGGTCATCACTCCCCTCAGAGGGCTGAGCAAGAATCAATTTTTGTGTCTGTATAGGTGTATGTGTGTGGTTTATTTTATTCTCTTCCACCCTCCTCGGGATTGTTTTTCCAACTGTTTGTTCTAGTCCTTGAATTTCTCCTGGCCAGCACTGAGGAGTCACATGCAGTCAGGAGCCCTGGGTCGGACTCTCAGCCCTTCTGTGGCTCAGCTGCAAGAAAGAGCTCAAACATTTGCTCCCATTTCTCATCTGTGAAATGTAGACACCAATACCTGCCCCCTCCCAGGTTCTCATGAGACCAAGAAAAAGAACTTTTAGAGAACTTTTTTTTCAGTGGGGATGCTTTTTTAAAAAGTCTTTTGGTTGCACCACATGGCATGTGGGATCTTAGTTCATGACCAGGGATCAAACCCACACCCCCTGCATTGGCAGCATGGAGTCTTAACCACTGGATAACCAAGAAAGTCACAGGAAGAGAGCTTTGGTAGAGACAGGCAGACAATAGCAATGCCAAGTGCAACCATGCCTGTACCTCACATCCGTGTGACACCAAGAGCTAAAATCAGTTGGATGGACCGCACAGAGGTCAATCTGACTACAAAGGCACAAGCGCAGAGCCTCAGAGGCAGGAGACATGGTCCTTCCCTTCCCCCCAGTTCTGTGTCCCTCTCTTCATCCTCTCTGCCTCCTCCTGCTTTTCAGCCTTCTCCTCCTTCAGGCCATCTTGAAAATACCAGGACCCCGGGGGTCACTTCTTTAGCAGCCTCTGGAGGCTAAATGATAGTGACAGACAGACATTTCTGCTTCTCAGAACTGTGGTCTTTGACACATCTGAAGTCAGATGTTCTCTTAACTTATATCTTCAGGAGACAAGACTGATACCGTATCTTTATACAAGAAGGAACATCAGCCTCCTCAAGTGCTATTAGGGCCTAAGAAGAATCTGGTCTTTGCTGTAAAAAGGCATGTTCATATATATTTATAAATACATCCCAACATACATATTACTTTGAGTAGAGAAGGCTCCAATTCTCGGTTCCTCTTAGAGTTCACTCATTGAGCACATAAAAGTGCCAATCTTGGTAGGGGGCTTTTTTTCAGTTCAGAAGAAGGTCATCACTCCCCTCAGAGGGCTGAGCAAGAATCAATTTTTGTGTCTGTATAGGTGTATGTGTGTGGTTTATTTTATTCTCTTCCTCCACCCCCTCCTCGGGATTGTTTTTCCAACTGTTTGTTCTAGTCCTTGAATTTCAGATGTACCCTGTGATGAAAAGCACCTCTCAACCCTCTGCCCCCACAGTGTTGCAAACCTGCTACTAATCTTGTTGTTTCTCTTTCTCCTTTAAGAATCCAAATTCCCTTTTCTTTCCCTTTTCTAAAAAGTGTTCTTTCTTGGCTCCTCACTCTGCTTAACTCTCCCTGTGTGTACATGTGTGCATGCTAAGTTGCTTCAGTCATGTCTGTTTGCAACACTGTGGACTGACTCCAGTCTCGTCTGTCCACAGGACTCTCTAGTCAAGAATACTGGAGTGGGTTGCCATGCCTTCCTCCAGGGGATCTTCCCAACCCAGGGATCGAACTCTTATGCCTCCTGCATTAGAAAGCGGGTTCTTTACCGCTAGTTTTTCTCACCTTTCAATGAAGAGCTAAAATATAAACTAAATTCAAGCTTCCCTTTTGATGGCGATAACTGAAGGTTTCTATTCCTTATCTCTAGCCTTCAGAAGATAGGACCCCATTTGTGCCTGTAAGCAGGCACTGTGATGGTGGACAGTAACTTGCCTCCCAGACTGCTTTCACCAGAGATCCCCACCATGCCTGCGTCTCCCTCTGCATCTCTTGGGCTATCCACGGATAAGGGTTTCGATTCAGAGACCATGTGGTGCTGTTTAGAACCAAGTTACAGGTATGGGTAAAAATTCTGAAGGTTCAGTCACGTTGTGGACGCACTAGATCTGGGACCTTTGGTCTTTCAGAGAACACTTCCTCTCCCTGGAGACTGTGGAAGAAAGATACATGACTGTAATACATTCCTCTTTAGAATTCTGAGTGTTCCACAAACATATTTACTAACCATGAGGACTGAGATACTTTGTAGCTTTAAAATTATACATCATATTCAGTGGCAATAAAAGGAAAATAGAGTTATTTCCAAATAAATTAAACCCACAGAGCAATTACATTTGAATTAAATCAACCCTGTCAAGAGGCTCGGTTTCCTTAGGTGAAACAGCTACTCTGTACCAGAATCAATGATGCTCATAGGTGTATGTGTGTGGTTTATTTTATTCTCTTCCTCCACCCCCTCCTCGGGATTGTTTTTCCAACTGTTTGTTCTAGTCCTTGAATTTCAGATGTACCCTGTGATGAAAAGCACCTCTCAACCCTCTGCCCCACAGTGTTGCAAACCTGCTACTAATCTTGTTGTTTCTCTTTCTCCTTTAAGAATCCAAATTCCCTTTTCTTTCCCTTTTCTAAAAAGTGTTCTTTCTTGGCTCCTCACTCTGCTTAACTCTCCCTGTGTGTACATGTGTGCATGCTAAGTTGCTTCAGTCATGTCTGTTTGCAACACTGTGGACTGACTCCAGTCTCGTCTGTCCACAGGACTCTCTAGTCAAGAATACTGGAGTGGGTTGCCATGCCTTCCTCCAGGGGATCTTCCCAACCCAGGGATCGAACTCTTATGCCTCCTGCATTAGAAAGCGGGTTCTTTACCGCTAGTTTTTCTCACCTTTCAATGAAGAGCTAAAATATAAACTAAATTCAAGCTTCCCTTTTGATGGCGATAACTGAAGGTTTCTATTCCTTATCTCTAGCCTTCAGAAGATAGGACCCCATTTGTGCCTGTAAGCAGGCACTGTGATGGTGGACAGTAACTTGCCTCCCAGACTGCTTTCACCAGAGATCCCCACCATGCCTGCGTCTCCCTCTGCATCTCTTGGGCTATCCACGGATAAGGGTTTCGATTCAGAGACCATGTGGTGCTGTTTAGAACCAAGTTACAGGTATGGGTAAAAATTCTGAAGGTTCAGTCACGTTGTGGACGCACTAGATCTGGGACCTTTGGTCTTTCAGAGAACACTTCCTCTCCCTGGAGACTGTGGAAGAAAGATACATGACTGTAATACATTCCTCTTTAGAATTCTGAGTGTTCCACAAACATATTTACTAACCATGAGGACTGAGATACTTTGTAGCTTTAAAATTATACATCATATTCAGTGGCAATAAAAGGAAAATAGAGTTATTTCCAAATAAATTAAACCCACAGAGCAATTACATTTGAATTAAATCAACCCTGTCAAGAGGCTCGGTTTCCTTAGGTGAAACAGCTACTCTGTACCAGAATCAATGATGCTCTGGGGTGTTGCTTCTGCAGATGGAACAACTGAAGTGGTCTGTTTATGCCTTTGTGGCTGGGCTAGTCTTGCTGCTCGGAACATACAGCAGGTTGTTCTAACAGAATGCTCCCCCTTCAGAAACCTATCTCTTCAGATCCTGGTGAAATGTATCTCCAGGGACTCAAGTGCATTTACTAACCTGGTTTCTTTTTCTCTCTGTCCCACCTCCCCCCAGAATTCTTTTAGATGCCATTCTCGCATCTTCAAATGCTGTGTTTTGTTTTGTTTATTGCAGACTGCTGCCAAGCGAAAGGCCAGTATATTGAACGATTCAAAGACACTCTGAACACTTCTGTGGCCAAATCAATTGCTGGCTTTTTTGCAGAGCCGATTCAAGTAAGTGTGTTCATCTTTAAACACGAATTGAACTCAGCTGTAAATTATCAGAGGTTGAACTCATACATGCTGCATGCTAAGTTGCTTTAGTCGTGTCCAACTCTTTGTGATCCTAACCTCCAGGCTCCTCTGTCTATGGGCATTCTCCAGGCAAGAATATTGGAGTGGGTTGCCATTTCCTTCTCCAGGAGATTTTCCCAACCCAGGGATGGAACCCGTGTCTCTTTTTATCTCCTGCATTGTCAGGGGGGTTCTTCTAGACAATTCCAGATTATTTAAGTGACCAGTGCTATGTCCCTTTCCAAACTTAATTCACTCTCTTGGTGCCCTTTAAAAAAAAAAAAAAAGGACCCTGGTTTTCAACTAACCTTTCAAAACCTACCTCCTGTACTCCCAAACTGAACACAGAGAGAGATGAAACTACAAAATTCCTAAGTCTGTAAAAATAGAAAACCCCTGCAATTTTCTGTTGCTTATCACCCACAGTGTCAGGATGAGCCTTTCTATAATCTTACTAAATCCCCTTAATCTATTTTTTTTTCTACTCTCAGAAAAGACTGCATTTACAGGCATGTTACGGAAGGCATGGTGCAAGAGTAACGGCCCTTATTTTGACCCATAGCTGAAACAGTTCTAGAGGGGGCTTGAAAAATTGCTAGTATCACTAACGCTAATATTGATCATGATGTATCTTCAACTTTCTTAACATTTTCAAGGCCCTGCTGTTATTCTAGTTCTTCCTGGTTTGCTCTTTTGCAGGGGGTGAATGGCGTTGTTCAGTACCCGAAAGGGTTTCTAAAGGAAGCCTTCGAGCTGGTGCGCGAGCGGGGAGGCGTGTGCGTTGCGGATGAAGTGAGTGGCCGCGGACTTGGTGCTGTACAGCCGGGACAGGATGAGCGCAGGGAGGAAGCTCTTTCAACCCTCCTCTGCGACCAGGCAGAAAACATCTACTGGGCATATTCCAAGATGACTGTATAAGTTAATGACGCTTAGGCTCGTTGCCTAATTAGTTCGTTATTGGATTAGAACGTCAACAACCCAATTGAAGTCTATCAAATATGTTAACAGGCATAGTTGATGCTGCCATTTGAATGATTTGAATTTGTTTCCATCAGGTGCAGACTGGATTTGGAAGGCTGGGCTCTCACTTCTGGGGCTTCCAAACCCACGGTGTCCTGCCAGATATTGTCACCATGGCTAAAGGAATTGGAAATGGCTTTCCCATGGCAGCAGTTGTGACAACTCCAGGTAGGAACCACGGGAAGTTTGTGTCTGCTTCTGGGTCTCCTGCATTGGCAATGCTAGGAAACGCGTGTTGGACCTTGTGTAGGCTGGGGACAGTTATGGGAACTACATGTGCATTTCCCAAGCAATGAAAAAGGGAAACTGTCTGCCATATTGTGGAAGAGGTGGGAGAAAATCAGACCTTTTTGCTCTTTGCTGTAGGGAAGACTAGTTCTCCCAGACTCAACAGTGAGATGCAGGGTTCTACTATGTTGACAAGGTCTAGGAGAATGTGCCACAGAAACAAAACCAACACAAGAGATCCTTGCTAACCAACCTGAAACCAGTCCTGAAGGCTCCAAGGAATCATATTCTTGAAGGACCTTTTGATTTCCTCTTGCCACCCCAGTAAGCTAGAGACTCAGTGTCCAGAGTGACTGTTTTCTCTGCTCATCATCAACTAAACAGCTAAATGCAAGACAATCTCACTTTGTTAGACAGTCTATAAAGTGAACGTTAGAGTTAATTGTATTTCCTATTTTAAGTTATACAGAAAATACTTTTATGAACCATTTATTATAGAAAATCTTTAAATTATTTCATGTATTTTTCCCACCACTAGTAAGCACGCTGGAGAGACTCCAGAGAATAATTAAGTGCCTTGTAACATCTCAGTTCTTTTATCAAATGAGGAAAGATGCTAAAATGTGGATGTTGAAGGTGAACGATAATGAACCCAATATATATTTTCACCCTCAAACAATTTGGAGATTATGTAAGGAAATCCTTGATATGAGAGTTTTTAAGAAGATTTCCTTCTTAGTCCCAAGAGTGGAATACAGAAAAAAGGTTTAACTAAGGAAGATTCCACATAAGCTCCATACATCGAGTTTTAAAGTAGTTCTCAATTCACACAGCACAGATTTTATTAGTACACTTCTCACTGAGTAAATAAGCAGTTTTTCCTTATCTTTGATGTTCATCAGCTTAGACAACCATAGCAAGGTATCACAGGCTGGGTAGCTTAAATAACAGACATTTGTTTTCCCATAGTTCTAGAGGCTGAAGTTCAAGATCAAGGTTAAGAGCACAGTTAGGTTTTGGTGAGATCTCTCTTGCCAATGACCCTTCGGGCTGTGTCGTGCCATTCCTCTTCTGCAGTGAGAAATGATCCTGGTGTGTCTTCTTCTTATGAAGACACTGATCCTATTGGATTAGGGCTCCACCCTATGACCTTAGTTACCTCCCTAGAGTCCCCCCAAATTTCAGTTGCAGTGGGGGTACAGACTTCAGCATATGAATGGGGGTGGCTGGGGGATGGGAGAAAGACACTATTCCATCTATAACATCCACATCTAGTGAGTGAAGAATGATTTGGGTGCCGTGAAATAAATTACAAATACCTACATGACATGAGAGTCAATATAAAACAAATGACATGATGAGAGATTACGGATAAATGTGTCACTCTTTGTCCACCTGTTCTTTTCTCCCCTTAGAGATTGCCAAGTCTTTGGCTAAGCACCTGCTTCACTTCAATACCTTTGGGGGAAACCCCGTGGCCTGCGCCATCGGTTCAGCCGTGCTTGAGGTACGTTCCCACAATGGTGTCAACATCACTCCTTTCACTGAATGAGCGCTTCACAGCTACACACACTATCAGGACTCTATCACATGGCATGGTTAAAGTTGAGAGTTAATTCCTAGTCCATGAACTTAAGTTAGATCTCCAGTTATTATTCTGATCCCTCTCCCTTTTTTTGATATCTGCTATGAATGCTTCAAGTGTTAGATATGAAATAATATATAATAAACCTCACACACATGGGAAACATACAAATTCTCCTAGCTAGCACTGAAATTTCTTTGTGATTTGAGTGGTATTTTATGAATAGCTAGCAATGGCTGTTTTTGTTTGTTTATTTTGTTTGCTTGTTGTTTTTAAGCTTTTATTCAATTTATTTAAAGTTCACCAATGTCTCCCACCCACCTCTTGCAACCAGCAATTTCTTTTCTGTGTCCTTGGGGTTTGTTATTATTTTTAGCTTCCATATATAAAAAAGATCATACAGTATTGGTTTTTGTCTATCTGGCTAATCTTACTAGGATTAACACCCTTGAGATCCAGCCATGTAGCAAGATATCTACGGATGTATCCGTAGCAAGGTATCTTTCTTTTTGATGACCAAGTAGAATTTCAGTGTATGTATGTGTATATCACAGTTTCTTTATCTGTTCATCCAGTGGCTATTTTTGATATAAATCGAACTTTGGTTTTGTCTTGTACATGCTTCCTTACATTTGTTATACTCTCATTAATAAAAATGACAAAAGAGTCAGTGAGTTCTCTTCAATTCCAACTAAGTGATTCAGCTGTGGTTCAGTACTAGCCCACTGATTTTTCCTGGGGTTTCATCTGTTGAAAAAGGTTTGCTTAGTTATGTGCATAATAGTGCTTGGCAATTGCGGTAAAGAACCTGCCTGCCCATGCAGGAGACCTAAGAGATGTGGGTTCAATCCCTGGTTCAGGAATCTTCCCTGGAGGAGGGCACGACAACCCACTCCAGTATTCTGGTGATTTCCATGGACAGAGGAGCCTGGTGGGCTATGGTTCATAGGGTTGCAAAGAGTCCGGCATGACTGAAGCAACGTAGTATGCGTGCACTGTGTGTAGAATAGTGCTTGTTTAAACAAGTATGATGTAGTTTCCGGAAGACTGTGCAAGAAATCAATCACAGTGGTTGTTTGTAGGGAAGGAAACTTGGTCGCTGGGGGACAAGGATCTGCGAGGCTCTTTGCTTCGGTACTTTATGATGTTTGAACAAAGCACATGATTCACTTGTTCCAAACAATTCAACTTAAATGTATTTTTCGATAAAATTAAGGAAAAACTGTTCTTGTTCATTAAGAAGTATCTTCAAATATGATTAAATCTCAAAAAGAGAAAGAGTGGGCAGGATGTGTCATTTATTTCATTCTGTAGACACTGCCAAATTGTGGTGTTTTTCTTCTCAAGTGCTGTGCCAACCTCAACCAATTAGGCAAATAGGATGTAGGTGAACAAGTAGGTCTTAAAAACATCGACTTCTGCCTGGAGTCATGCAGTTACTACCAGCTGGTTATAAATGTAGCGTGCTGCTTGTATCTGGTCAGGAAACACAGGTCCCCGACTGGGTGGCACAGGGATCGCTGCGCAATGTTACATGGCAGCTTTGGGAGGGGGAGGACTTTGGGGGAGAATGGATACATGTGGATGCACGGCTGAGTCCCTTCACTGTTCACATGGAACTACCACAACACTGTTAATCAGCTAGACCCCAATACAGAATTGCAAGTTAGAAAAAAAAAATTAAAAAAAGAACCAGAGCTGTCTGCTGTAACAGAAGAACATGAACATTCTTTCCTATCTCTGGTGCCCTGACTCTGGACCCATGCAGAGCTCAACATTGAGATGCCTCTTTTATTTTTCCCTAAATGTTTACCAACCCCTGAAAATGAGGAGGGTATGGAGGAAGTGTCCCGACGGCGAAGCATTTTTTCTCCCTCCCTGCAGCAGATCTTTAATTCTCAGTCCATTTTAAGACTGTTTAAATGTTCAGTTATTTGGACCTTTTTCTCACAGGTGATTAAAGAAGAAAATCTGCAAGAAAACAGTCAAGAAATTGGTACCTATATGTTACTGAAGTTGGCTAAGCTCCGGGATGAATTTGAATTTGTTGGAGACGTCCGAGGCAAAGGTCTCATGATAGGAATAGAAATGGTGAAGGATAAGGTAGGTAGTGAGTGATCTGCTGGTGTCCCTGTAGCTTGTTAGGGGCAACAAAGAGTTAAAGCAGAAAGCCTCGGCTACAAGCTCATTCATTCTCAGAGAGAGCAAAGGCAAGGACTGCAGGGCTCACCAAAGCTCATCAGAGATGAGCAGAGAGTGTCAGGCTTCCCTAGTGGCTCAGCGGTAAATAATTCACTTGCAATCCAGTGGAAAAACTGTTCTTGTTCATTAAGAAGTATCTTCAAATATGATTAAATCTCAAAAAGAGAAAGAGTGGGCAGGATGTGTCATTTATTTCATTCTGTAGACACTGCCAAATTGTGGTGTTTTTCTTCTCAAGTGCTGTGCCAACCTCAACCAATTAGGCAAATAGGATGTAGGTGAACAAGTAGGTCTTAAAAACATCGACTTCTGCCTGGAGTCATGCAGTTACTACCAGCTGGTTATAAATGTAGCGTGCTGCTTGTATCTGGTCAGGAAACACAGGTCCCCGACTGGGTGGCACAGGGATCGCTGCGCAATGTTACATGGCAGCTTTGGGAGGGGGAGGACTTTGGGGGAGAATGGATACATGTGGATGCACGGCTGAGTCCCTTCACTGTTCACATGGAACTACCACAACACTGTTAATCAGCTAGACCCCAATACAGAATTGCAAGTTAGAAAAAAAAAATTAAAAAAAGAACCAGAGCTGTCTGCTGTAACAGAAGAACATGAACATTCTTTCCTATCTCTGGTGCCCTGACTCTGGACCCATGCAGAGCTCAACATTGAGATGCCTCTTTTATTTTTCCCTAAATGTTTACCAACCCCTGAAAATGAGGAGGGTATGGAGGAAGTGTCCCGTCTGCGAAGCCTTTTTTCTCCCTCCCTGCAGCAGATCTTTAATTCTCAGTCCATTTTAAGACTGTTTAAATGTTCAGTTATTTGGACCTTTTTCTCACAGGTGATTAAAGAAGAAAATCTGCAAGAAAACAGTCAAGAAATTGGTACCTATATGTTACTGAAGTTGGCTAAGCTCCGGGATGAATTTGAATTTGTTGGAGACGTCCGAGGCAAAGGTCTCATGATAGGAATAGAAATGGTGAAGGATAAGGTAGGTAGTGAGTGATCTGCTGGTGTCCCTGTAGCTTGTTAGGGGCAACAAAGAGTTAAAGCAGAAAGCCTCGGCTACAAGCTCATTCATTCTCAGAGAGAGCAAAGGCAAGGACTGCAGGGCTCACCAAAGCTCATCAGAGATGAGCAGAGAGTGTCAGGCTTCCCTAGTGGCTCAGCGGTAAATAATTCACTTGCAATCCAGGAGACGTCGGTTCAATCCCTGCATCAGGAAGATCCCCTGGCGGCGAGCATGGCAACCCACTCCAGTATTCTTGTTGGAGAATCCCATAGACGGGAGCCTGGCCAGCTACAGCCTATAGGGTGGCAAACAGTGAAACACAACTGAGCACAGCAGAGAGCATTGAGTCTGAACAACCTGAGGGCAGGCCATCGAACATTCTAGAGGTGTGAGCAAGAGCAGTCAGGTTGTCATGTTTAAACATCCGAATTCTCCCGAATGGCAACTGATACCGAACAAGAAGTGATGGTACATCTATACTACACAGCACAGAAATATGTGTCACATGGGAAGATGTGTAGACTGTATTGTGGAAAAAATAAATCTGGTTACCAAATAGCGTAGAGGGAATCAGCTCTTTTTCTCTTCTCTCTGCCCTTCAAGTAGTTGTCAGCATGGGCTGAAGGAGTTCTTCATTCTTAATTCTATTCCTTGTCCCCTTAATGTCAGTACCTCCAAATACCACTCAAATTTTTCCACAGTTGTGGAATGAGGTACTCTCCACTCTGTCTCTAGCTATGGAAATCCTAGCCTTTTTCAGCTCAGAACTTGGCTCTGAGTGCTGTACAATATAACCTGTAGCTCAGATGGTAAAGAATCTGCCTGCAGTGCGGGACACCTGGGTTCAGTCCCTGGGTTGAGAAGATCCCCTGGAGAAGGGAAAGGCAACCCACTCTAGTATTCTTTCCTGGAGAATTCCATGACTTGTCCATGGGTTGCAAAGATTTGGGCATAACTGAGCAACTTTCACGTCACTTCATTTCAATATAACCTAGAATTAAAACTCCCAAGTGCTATTGGTAAGAATGTGAAATGAACACAGTCCTTTAGACAGAAATTTGTCCGTATCTATCAATTATTAAATGTGTACGTTCTGACTTAGTCACCCTACTTATAGAGATGTCTTCTAAAAAAATATTCACAGATGGTCGTGAAGATACAAATGAGCAAAGATGTTTGCAGTATTGCTTACTATGATAAGCAAAAATTGAAAACAACATATATTTCCCAAACTAGCAGATGAAACTAATTGCTCTACCAAAAAGCAACAAAATATTAGGTAATTTTTAGGAAGACTAGGTCCAGATACACTGACACGGAAGCATGTTCAGGATACATTGTAATTATTCAAAGCAGATGGCAAGACATTATAAAGTATGAGTTACTTTTAAAATATGCATTTAAATGTATTTGCATACATAGAAAATCTTATTCACACCAAATTACCGAAAGGTAGTGTCCCTGGGAGTAGGATTGGAGGGGGGGAAATTTCCAAAGTTTACTAAGTGGATTTCCATATTGCTTTAAGGAGTTTTTCCCAACAACCCTGGATTACATTTAAAATTGTTTAAATGAAAACTTATCCCCTCAAAAAACACACAAAAAACCCCAAAATAAACATGAAGCTATGTTATAGTCCCAAGAAGAGATTAATTACTGACATGCCTGTTTGATTATGGGGCTGTTGGAACTTAGCCTCAAGCACAGGGCCTGGGCAGGATGTCCTCTGACTTTGCCTCGTTAGGTTTTTCCACTGTGTTTTTCTCTCCAGACGCCTACAAAACAGTCAGTTAGCCTAGGCAGTTGAGGCCAGGGAGTGATAAAAAGGACAAAGGAGGAGAGAGGGGCTGATTCAAACCAGGGTTAAGGCTGAAGTCTATCTCCCCAGACCCCTGATGGCCACCCAGGCCCCACCAACCAGGCTGCTCCTCAGATTTCCCTTCCTGACCTCGGAACTCATCTCTTAAACCATGTTTGACTTCTTTCCAGTCTTCACAGTTTAGCCCCACATTATATGGTCGTGTTTTAGCCTTCCCTCATGAGAGCTTCAGGGACAAGCAGAATGACATTTGGGATCAGAGAGGGGATGCTGGTCCTTTCCCCCATCATAGGTCCTCCGCTATCTTCTCATCTGAAGGTTTGAGTCATATTTTCCTTGTCTTAAAGCTTCTCAGCAGACAGAGAATACCAACCTTTCTGGGAGTTCTAGCCTGATTCTGTGCTTAGCCACTGACATCAGGAAAGGGATTCAGGGTGGGAGGGGCAGGAGAATGGATCCCCGTGGCTAGCGGAGGATGGGTGAGGAGCCCAGAGCCGAAGAAGGAAGCTGGGAGCAGAGGAGGGAGCCCCCCTCCACCTCACGAGGATCGCAGGGGCTTGCCCATGAGCCCTCTGAAACCAGAGAGCCAGACCCCGTGCTGATGCTCACAGGGCTGTGCCACGGAAGAGAAATCAGCGACGGCGACAGTGCTTACAGCAGAGGGATTGCTGCGGTGGCACTCAGCCCACCGTCTGAAGAGCACTTGCAAACACAGATGCCTAAGCCCTGCCCTCCAGGCTTCCCAGGTGGCTCAGTGGTAAAGAATCTGCCTACCAAGCAGCAGACACGGGTTCGATCCCTAGGTTGAAAAGATCCACTGAAGAAGGGAATGGCTACCCACTCCAGTATTCTTGCCTGGAAAATTCCATGGACAGAGGAGTCTGGTGGGCTACAGTCCACGGGGCCGCAAAAAAGCCGGACATGACTTAGCAAATATTCGAATTCGATAGGCCTGGCCTGAGGCCTAAATGTCTAGTTCAAAAAGGTTTCCAGGTAACGCAGACTGCACAGTCAGACTTGACTAAGTCGGAGAGAGCGTTGGTGCTCCCAGATACAGAAGTCCCCCATCCAGTGTCATCAAACAGAAGTTGGTATAGCTGGGCGCACAGGTAGGGGCCACCTTCAGATGTCAAGCGACCTGGAGCAACCTCAGGATTAAGCCTTGGGTGAGAAAGCGCAAATTCCACAAGCCAGGGAGATGAGGACACATGGCCCCACTGCAGCTGCCCAGGCCGTGCTGTGGCTCAGGAAGAGCTTAGGACATCCGTGTCTTGTGCAACTTCTGAACCACTTCCTGGACTCTGAAATGAAGGCTTCACAAGGACAAAACACAGTGTCTTTGGGGATTTGGGATGAATTGGGATAAAAAAACAAACACTTTTCATAACACCCCTTGCCTGCCTCCCTCAACCCTCCCAGAAAGATATACAATCCAGAAATTAACAGCTTTATTCAATCACAAGGGGAGAGAGGTTGGGAGGGAGAGAAGAGCGTTGATTGCTTGTTTTCTGTTTCTCTTAGAAATAAGGTCTTTAATCATTCCAATGTCAAATAATAGAGTATTATTTTTTAATGTATTTGCAGACAAGCTGCCAACCCCTTCCCCGTGAAGAAGTTAATCAAATCCACCACGACTGTAAACGCATGGGACTTCTGATTGGCAGAGGCGGCCTTTTCTCTCAGGTAAGAAAAAAGGCTTGTCTCCCCCGCTGGTCTCTACCTATCCTTCTAGGTAGGCATCTCCCTGATGTCCCAGTGCTGGTCCCTTTTCTTCACCCCTGTGCCAAGCAACCCAGTTCCACTTGTCTAGGTTTAACAGCTTTTCAAAAGGGACAGTGATGCCTTCGGGCCACTAGAGGGCGCTGTGCTAAATGGTTTGGTTATTGCGGTTCCGGGGGACCGGACATAAGAGGACAGTCTAAGGTGACAGAAAGGAGCTGCATCCTTTCTCTGGTTTGTAACGCGAGGACTTACAGGATTGGTCATAATAGCGTCGTAATGGCCATGCATAAACAGTTTGCCTTATGTATGAACTAGTCCTAACCTCTGTAAGAGCAAAATCCTCGTCGTGTTCAACTCAGCGCTGGACTCTGACCCTGTGAACACCAAGCCTACACTGTGGCCAGGGACAACGTCACAATGTTGGCAGGCTCAGGTGACCCTGCAGCGGAGGTGGGGGTCCACCCCGGCTGGGTCCCTGGTGAAGAATTCAAAATCAGTCACTGGTGTGCCCTTCACCGTCCGGCTGGGAGGGGTGGAGACCAAGCCGTCCCTGCCCCACCCCTGGGGAGGCCCCGCAGCCAGGACCGCTGCCCTTCTACTCGCCCTTGCCATCCCTCTCACCCCAGGCCCCTCTCCAGGAATTAGCTCCCGGGCAGAGGTTTAAGATGCAGGGTCACGTCTGTTCCTCCCCTAAGTTGTTCTTGGCCTTTGGCCTCTTTCTCTCCCATGTTGAACAAGGACCACTCTTCCTAGTTTCTCACTGCTGCCTCTCGCTGTAATTCAGCAAGCACGCTTGCCCCATGCTTCTCAGAGAGAGTGGAAGCTGTTAGGCAAGGTCCCCACAGACCCTCCCCTGTCCCAGAGCCATGTCCCACCTCCCTTCCTAAAGAGAACCGGTCTTCTCTCCTATTCCGATCTGGATCTGACACCTGTGCTCTGTACCCTCCGCCCTCCCTTCACTTAAGGAAACAGGGCTGGGTCCTCTTGTTTCAGCAGCTTTTCCTCAGCTTCCCATCAGCCTGTAAACAACTGAAAGCTCTCCCAGCTCGCACCAACCCAAAGCAAACAAAACCAGAAAGAACACGTTTGCTGAGAAATGCTGAGTTTTGTCTAGTCTTGGTCCCAGGGGATGTTTTTCTGTATGAATCAGACAGAGTAAGTTAATCATTCAAAATCCCAAGATGGGCTACTTACAAAGACAGAAAACAGTTCAGTCTTTACTTGTTTAGTTATTCCTTAGTTACCTGGTGCACACATTAAGTGCTGAGCCACCACTGGATACAAAAGCTACAATGATAAATCAGATCTATCCCTCCCTTCATTTCCTGGAGAAGGAAACAGCAACCCAACTCCAGTATTCTTGCCTGCAAAATCTCATGGACAGAGGAGCCTGATGGGATTGCAAGAGTCAGACCGAGTACGGAGGATGAGAAGCCTTTCTACTTGTCAGACGCTGTTTGGAACACTTTGCCTACACCGACTCATTTAATCCTCTCAACACGCTTATGAAGTTATTTTACAGATGATGACAAAGAGGCACAGAGAGGTTAAGTAAATTGCCCAGGTCACACAGCTAGGAAGCGGCAGAACCAGGATCCAGACTCAGGCGGCCTGATTTCTGAGCCTGTCCTCTGAGGCGGGTAACCCTGCGGGGACCCCCCAGGTGGGGGCTGATGATGTTTGAACCTGGGCAGCAGCGCAGGGCTAGAGGAGCCTCTCAGAGGAGAGTCTGCGGTGAAATGCACAAGGCTGTGGTGTGAAGGAAGAGCGCAAGTCAAAGGTGACTCCCTCATGTCTAACTTGGTTTAGGGAGTCTGAGGATGAGCACAGCTTAGAGCTTGCTCCCTCTCTTCCTAAGACAAGTCTGTAGCTCAGAGGAAAAGATCAAGGTGAGGATCACATCTGCACAGATGTGAGGAGCGGAGCAGATCTCCTGGGAGAGGAGTCTGGATGCAAAATGCAGGACACCTGGGTCATGTCAACATGTAAAGGGCTAGTGGCATAAGAGGCCCCCAGAAGGAGACAAAAAACGGCCGGAGAGGGACTTCCCTGGCGGCCCAGTGCTAAGACTCCATGCTCTCAAGGCAGGGGGCCTGCATTCCATCCTTGGTCAGGGAACTAAATCCCGCATGCCACAGCTAAGATCTGGCACAGCCAAATAAATAAATATTTTTTTAAAGGGCAGAGAGCTGTGAGGAGAGCTAAGAGAGAGTGGAGTCATGGAAGCGAGGGAGTGGGGAGGTTCTGGAAGGGAGAACGGAAGGAAGGGAGAGGGACCAGAGGCCCAAACGCAGACAAGAAGGCCAGGAAGGATGAGGGCTGGAACGTGCCCGCTGGATTCCGCACTCGGCATCTGAGCAGCAGCTTAGCCAGAGTGGAGTCAGAAGGCTGGTGGGACAGAAACCAGACGGCAGTGGGCTGAGATGTCAATAGAGAGGGCAGCGTGAAAGATAATGGCCGAAAGCATCGACCAACCAGTCTTTTAAGTTTGATAAAAGGAAGGATAGGGCTTCCCTGGTGGTCCAGTGGGTCAAGTCCGCCTTGTAGTGCAAGGGGCGCCGGTTCGATCCCTGGTCTGGGAAGATCCCACGTGCAGAGGAACGGCTGGGCAGGTGTGTCCAATAATGAGCCAGCACTCTGGAGCGCATACACCCGGAGCTGAGGCCACTGCGATGGGAGGCCCACACAGGCAAAACAAAGATGGATGAAAATCAATAAATAAACAATAAAGAAAGCCAAAACTTAAAAAAAAAAAAAAAGAAGGAAGGGTAGTATTTGTATGGCAGCTAGAAGGAATCAGGAGTCATGACACACTTTGTTTGGTGGTTCCAGTATTCTTGCCTAGAGAATCTCATGAAGGCGGGAGCCTGGTGGGCGACAGTCCAGAGAGTCGCCAAGAGTCAGACACGACGGCAGAGACTTAGCTTGCACGCATGCCTGTGTGGTTGGGACCTAAATTACAAGAGCTCTAAGTCTGCCTGTCTATAGGCTGAGGGGATGTTGAGGAGGAGGTGAAGAGGCCACTGAATGCAGGGATGTTTCCCAGAGGGGAGGGGGGGAGTATCAAGCGCCAAAGGTACAGGGGGAAGATTTGGAGTCAAATTCTAGACACAGCTCGTTCTCTGAACCTTCAGGCAAGAAGATAAGAAGGCATGTGGGAGCGAGCAAGTTTACCGAGAGGTCTTGCCTGACAGCTTCCGAGAAGCACGAGGCAAGACTGTCTGTGAGGCAGAGGGAGGGGTGTAGGAGTTGAGCTGGGAATGACAGAGGACCTGAACGTCTAGGGCACTGGCAGAAGTAGGACCCTGCGTTACCTGTGGGGTCCGTCCGCCAGGGGGTTGAGTGTCCTTACTACTTCTCAGCTGTCTGTGTTGGAGCACAGCACTTGTCTGGTAGCTTTCATCAGGGCTTTGCTGTGTGGGTGCAGCCGCAGAAAGGGAGAAAGGCAAGCAGAGTGAGGGGGCAGGTAAGAGGGTGATTCATATCCTCAACCCTGTGCTCTGAGCTGGTGGGAAAGGGAGGCTGAGATCGAGGCGGGGTAACAGACGTGCAGATGGTGGAGGGATGAGGAGACTGACATTCCATGGGAAAGGCAGAGGCAACGGGAATCAGAAACGGAAGAACTCCTAGCAGAGGGGGGGCTCGTGGGGCTGGGCACGGGAGCTTGCGGGGAGGCGGTGGAGGAGCACAGATGCAGGTTCTGGGAGACGTGGAGATCCAGAAACTGAGAAATGGGACTTCCCGGGGGGGTCCCGGGATTAAGACTCCATGCTCCCAGTGTAGGGGGCCAGGTTCTATTCTTGGTCAGGGACCTAGATCTCACATGCTGCAGCGAACACCCAGCATGGTCAAATAAGTAAAATTAAACATAAAATTTTTAATTTCAAAAAGAAACTGAGATGCTTGTTTGTTGGGTTGTACTCAGAGACACAGAAGTCAACCTCTGTGATGGGAGAATGGAGGTTTTCGCTAGAAGGAATCAGGAGTCATGACACACTTTGTTTGGTGGTTCCAGTATTCTTGCCTAGAGAATCTCATGAAGGCGGGAGCCTGGTGGGCGACAGTCCAGAGAGTCGCCAAGAGTCAGACACGACGGCAGAGACTTAGCTTGCACGCATGCCTGTGTGGTTGGGACCTAAATTACAAGAGCTCTAAGTCTGCCTGTCTATAGGCTGAGGGGATGTTGAGGAGGAGGTGAAGAGGCCACTGAATGCAGGGATGTTTCCCAGAGGGGAGGGGGGGAGTATCAAGCGCCAAAGGTACAGGGGGAAGATTTGGAGTCAAATTCTAGACACAGCTCGTTCTCTGAACCTTCAGGCAAGAAGATAAGAAGGCATGTGGGAGCGAGCAAGTTTACCGAGAGGTCTTGCCTGACAGCTTCCGAGAAGCACGAGGCAAGACTGTCTGTGAGGCAGAGGGAGGGGTGCAGGAGTTGAGCTGGGAATGACAGAGGACCTGAACGTCTAGGGCACTGGCAGAAGTAGGACCCTGCGTTACCTGTGGGGTCCGTCCGCCAGGGGGTTGAGTGTCCTTACTACTTCTCAGCTGTCTGTGTTGGAGCACAGCACTTGTCTGGTAGCTTTCATCAGGGCTTTGCTGTGTGGGTGCAGCCGCAGAAAGGGAGAAAGGCAAGCAGAGTGAGGGGGCAGGTAAGAGGGTGATTCATATCCTCAACCCTGTGCTCTGAGCTGGTGGGAAAGGGAGGCTGAGATCGAGGCGGGGTAACAGACGTGCAGATGGTGGAGGGATGAGGAGACTGACATTCCATGGGAAAGGCAGAGGCAACGGGAATCAGAAACGGAAGAACTCCTAGCAGAGGGGAGGCTCGTGGGGCTTGGCCCGGGAGCTTGCGGGGAGGCGGTGGAGGAGCACAGATGCAGGTTCTGGGAGACGTGGAGATCCAGAAACTGAGAAATGGGACTTCCCGGGGGGGTCCCGGGATTAAGACTCCATGCTCCCAGTGTAGGGGGCCAGGTTCTATTCTTGGTCAGGGACCTAGATCTCACATGCTGCAGCGAACACCCAGCATGGTCAAATAAGTAAAATTAAACATAAAATTTTTTTTAATTTCAAAAAAGAAACTGAGATGCTTGTTTGTTGGGTTGTACTCAGAGACACAGAAGTCAACCTCTGTGATGGGAGAAATGGAGGGTGGATAGAGGCTTGAGACCTCAGGGTGATGGAAGGACCCAGGAGGGTCAGCAGATGACGGGAAGAAGAAGAGGCAAAGCAGATGGTGCCACAATTATTGAGATCAGAAGATGACTGGCCTGGGACACAGCACTTTGTTGGGAGGAGACTGGTCATTGCGGGAAAAATAAGGAATGTCATGAAAGCAAGATGCGGGATTCTTAGTCTGGTGCCTTTCCTTGAAATCATAGTTGGTTCTATGATGACCCTTTGCTCTGTTTCCCTTTGTCTCCTCAGACATTCCGCATTGCGCCCTCTATGTGCATCACTAAAGCAGACGTTGATTTTGCAGTGGAAGTACTTCGCTCTGCCTTAACCCAACATGTGGAGAGAAGAGCTAAATAAATTCTCTAAGAATAAAAAACCACAAGCCTCAAGAGTTCCCCACTTAGGTTCAAGAGTTAATTTGAGAAATTCTAAAACCACTGGTCTTAGTTGTCAATGGTTGACTGCCTACCGGTCTATTCGGTAATGGAGCCTCTACTCTCTTAAGAAAGCCATCCTTCAGGAAAGGATATGTCACTCTAGCTCAGAATCTAAATCCTAGCTAGTCTCAGTTAGTTATGGTAACTTGATTCCTCTCTGTGGTGAATGTTTACACCTGATATGTGACATATTCCTCTAGGAAAACCTTCTGGTGCAGGTGCCTTTAGGGAGAGGTTCCTTCATCCTTCGTTCTTTGTCTTCAGAAGAAATTTCTTTTTGTACTGAAGCATCAACTGTCAGGATAGGATGGCTCCAAGGACAATAGCCACGTTGCAGGCCTGAGGACAAAGCTCATTTGCTGAGACTGGGAGGTAGAGAGAAGCTGATGTCCGCAGGCCACTGACTTAGCCAGTCCTGGAGTCACCTTGCCTTCAGGTTTCTTATTATAAGAGAAAATAAATTCAATAAATTTCACAAGCCTTTTTGATTCAAGTTTTCCTTATTGCAGGCAGGTAGAGAGAAGCCCATCCTGTCAAACTAATGTAAAAAAAAAACCCCATAAAATTTTTAATTTCAAAAAAGAAACTGAGATGCTTGTTTGTTGGGTTGTACTCAGAGACACAGAAGTCAACCTCTGTGATGGGAGAAATGGAGGGTGGATAGAGGCTTGAGACCTCAGGGTGATGGAAGGACCCAGGAGGGTCAGCAGATGACGGGAAGAAGAAGAGGCAAAGCAGATGGTGCCACAATTATTGAGATCAGAAGATGACTGGCCTGGGACACAGCACTTTGTTGGGAGGAGACTGGTCATTGCGGGAAAAATAAGGAATGTCATGAAAGCAAGATGCGGGATTCTTAGTCTGGTGCCTTTCCTTGAAATCATAGTTGGTTCTATGATGACCCTTTGCTCTGTTTCCCTTTGTCTCCTCAGACATTCCGCATTGCGCCCTCTATGTGCATCACTAAAGCAGACGTTGATTTTGCAGTGGAAGTACTTCGCTCTGCCTTAACCCAACATGTGGAGAGAAGAGCTAAATAAATTCTCTAAGAATAAAAAACCACAAGCCTCAAGAGTTCCCCACTTAGGTTCAAGAGTTAATTTGAGAAATTCTAAAACCACTGGTCTTAGTTGTCAATGGTTGACTGCCTACCGGTCTATTCGGTAATGGAGCCTCTACTCTCTTAAGAAAGCCATCCTTCAGGAAAGGATATGTCACTCTAGCTCAGAATCTAAATCCTAGCTAGTCTCAGTTAGTTATGGTAACTTGATTCCTCTCTGTGGTGAATGTTTACACCTGATATGTGACATATTCCTCTAGGAAAACCTTCTGGTGCAGGTGCCTTTAGGGAGAGGTTCCTTCATCCTTCGTTCTTTGTCTTCAGAAGAAATTTCTTTTTGTACTGAAGCATCAACTGTCAGGATAGGATGGCTCCAAGGACAATAGCCACGTTGCAGGCCTGAGGACAAAGCTCATTTGCTGAGACTGGGAGGTAGAGAGAAGCTGATGTCCGCAGGCCACTGACTTAGCCAGTCCTGGAGTCACCTTGCCTTCAGGTTTCTTATTATAAGAGAAAATAAATTCAATAAATTTCACAAGCCTTTTTGATTCAAGTTTTCCCTTATTGCAGCCATAAGCATCCTGAGAAATGAGGCAGAAAATGCCCCCATGCAGATACCTGTTCTGTCCTTTGACTCCCTTAAAATGTCTATCAGAGTCTTCTTTGTTTTCATTGCCATTGTCCCGCCCTGTCTCATTACTCCTATTTTTAATGCTATGTCTGAAATTATCTATAACAAGATCTGTAGCAGTATACGCATATTGCAGCCATCTACAGCACATACACTTTTTAACATTCTTGTCCACTGTGGCATATCACAGGATACTGAATATGGCTCCCTGAGCTCTACAATAGAACCCTGTTGTTTACCCACTCTGGCTGTAATCACTTGCGTCTACCAACCCCTGAAACTCCCAGTCCGTCCCTCTCCTGCCCCTACATCCCTTTGGCAGCCACGGGGCTGTTCTCTGAGTCTATGAGTCTGTTTTTGTTTTGTGGATAGACTCATCTAGTTGCTCCTATTAATGAATAGTCTCAAATGAGGGGAAGTTATCCAAACTTAAGAGTTATTAGAATGCACATTCATAGTGCTTCTTTTCCACATGTGTGTACCTCTTGTCTTAAAATTGCCTTAATAAGGATTCCCTAGTGGCTCAGTGGTTAAAAAAAAACAAACAAATAAACCATCCAGTGCAGGCGACACGGGTTCAATCTTCAGTCCCTGATCTGGGAAGATCCCTTATGCCGCGGAATAACTAAGTCCACACACCGCAACTGTTCAGCCTGTGCTCTAGAGCCTGGGAGCCACAACTACTAAAGCCCAAGCACCCTAAAACCCATGCTCCGCAACAAGAGAAGCCACTGCAACGAGAAGCCCGTGCACCGCAACCAGAGACCAGCCCCTGCTTGCAGCAACTGGAGAAAGCCCTGTGCAGCAACAAAGACCCGGAACAGCCAAATATACATTTTTAAAAATTATCTTTAAGAAAAGATACGGGCGGGCTTCCCCTGGTGGTCCAGTGGGTAAGGACACCGCCTTGCAGTGCAAGGGGCGCCGGTTCGATCCCTGGCCTGGGAAGATCCCACGTGCCGCGGAGCGGCTGGACCGATGTGTCCAATTACCGAGCCGGAGCTCTGGAGCGCATGCGCCCAGAGCCTGCGCTCTGCAATGACAGACGCCGCCTTGATGGGAGGCCCACAGGAGCCAAAGAATAAAGACGGATGAAAGTGGAGAAATGAAAGACCAATAGAAGCAGCCCGCCTGCTCCTCTCCCTCCCCAACACAACCCCCGTCCAATAAATAAATAAATAAATAAATCTTTAAAAAAAAAAAAGAAAAGAAAAGAAAAGATACTGGCCACCTGAGACCCTCCACTTAACAAAAAACAGAAAAAGACACATAAAACTGAGTGACAAGCAACTTTCTCAGCATGTAGTTCAATGTTTGAGTGGTCTCCTAGTTTGAAACCGTGTCCTACGGGTCTGCCCGCTGCGGTGTCTGTTCCACTGAGACATTCTGCATCTTACTTCCAGATTTGTCTCCCTCAGGCATTGACTGGAAATGGTTTTCCCTTGCACAGAACCTTCCAGTTCCGTAAATAAGATCAAAAGCTCCCTTTAACAGGGAGCTCAAAACCTTCTCATAGTCAATATCCAAATGGACAAATACTTTAGAAATGCTCTATCTGGGTCCAGTGGAAGGATGATTGGATTATGGGCCACAAGCAAGCTAACACGTAAAAGTGCTTGTAAACTAATGAACTATGCAAATAGCAACTTCTTCCTTCAAGCTACATTCCCCTTCTTTCCTTTGCTATCAGTCAGATCAGTTTGTTTCTCTTCTTCCGCTCTTGGCTCATGGCAACAAAAACGTGGAACAATAGAGCCAAGGGTGTAGAATAACAGAGCTGTTACAGCTCAGTTTAGCTTAGGCAGATAGATCTTTATTACACAGACACTCCCAACACATGGGAGCAGTCACACCCCAAAAGAGTCTACCTCTTCCTTCCCCTATCCCTCCCTTTTGGCATCCCCCTTTCTTACTTTCAGTCTCCTCCTTTTGGTTATGGTGTGTGCAAAGGAAGGCTGGTGTCCATCTATGAAAGGGAACGCAAACGGGGCGTGCGCTCAAAGCCAGTTGATAAGTAGAAGCTGTATGACATAAGGTTGTGCTATTTAGGTCCATAATTCAGTCTGTAATAATTAGAGGTAGAATATTCATTAGCCCTTACGGATCTCAAGCCCCTGTGCTTAGTTTGTATCCTCTGTGTATCTAGGGCCCATGTACAGGAGTGGAAAAGTCTCTGTGGCTATTTTGTAGTTTATCTGTGAACTCTCCTGTGTGGGTCTGGGATGGAATTTAGAGATCAGCTTGCAGCTCTTTCAGCCAGACTCCGCTTGTTGCTCATGTCTAACTTCCTACCTAACAACTGTAACATCTCCCAGGAGCAGTTTCTGTGCTCCTGTATACTTCCTTGCCTCCTGTCACATCTTAACAACTAGGACCTCATTCTGACCACTTGTTTTTCGGCAGCTGTCTTCCCGAAAGGCCATAAGGGACTTCCTTATGGTCCAAAACTCCTTGTGGCTGAAACTATTTCCTTTGAATGTTCTTTCTAAACAACTGCTCCTTCTTGACCTGATTTCCTTAGATTCTGTGTTGTGGTCCTTCTGTCTCAGACGCCACCTTCTCTGTCTGCCTGGCAACTCTTCCACTACAGGGCTCCGTGTTGGGCCAACTCTTCCTTGCTATATTATCTCCCTATCAACAACCTCATGCACTTGGGACATTTCTCCTACCTTGACCATACGGATGACTTGCAAATATTCATCCTCCAGTCTCAGCCTTTTTGCTGAAACCCAACTGCAAGATTCTAGCTGTCTGGACACCTTCATTTGGATGTCACCAGGGCACTTCACATTCAACATTTCTACCACAAAACACACTAAATTTCTCTCCTATGATGAATTCCTTACTGATTAATGAGACTTTTGTCTCAGGTGCATGCTTTAGGGCATTCTTTTTCTCCAAGCTATCTTTTTTGCCTGTCATATTGAGACAGGCTGTGACCTGGGACCCTCTGAGGCAATGCTGCAATGCTTTTACTGGGACCCACCTCTCCTCGAGTGACAAACGAGAAAGAAATTATATGAGACGGAAAATAACATGTATGCACAGTTGAGGCCAATTCTGGACAAAAGATACAAAGAATCCTCCCCCCAAAAAAACACGCCAACTGCCACTTTTTTGAAGAGCTTGGAACAAAATCGGGGTACTGTGCATGCCCCCTGCACACACCCCACCTAATGGGTGAGCAAACCACCTGAGCCACCCCTGGACACACCCCTGCACTTACCCCATACACAGAATAAGTTCACGCCTACCTCAGGGAGTGAGTTAGCAAGCGTGGTTTGTTCTCTCACTCCTGTCTGCTGCAGCAGGGATCCCATTAAAGCCTTGCCTGAATTTCTTGTCTGGCATCTGATCAATTTCTATTGATTAAGGAGGCCAACAAACCTCCTTGGTGGCAATATAACTCATAAATACCTTCTCCAAATATCTTCTCCAGCACAAGTTTTCTCATATGGCTCACTTTGAACAAAACTGCCTTCATTTGGGTCATCATCCTGTCTCCTGAATTATTTCAACTACCTCCTAACTGATACCCTTGATATGCTCCCAACCCATTCTCTACGTTGATTCCAAAGTTAGTTCATTAAAGGATAAATACCAGAGCACATCTTTCATCTTACAAAGGCTTTGAGGGCTCTTTATTGCCCATGGAACAACGTCCAAATTCCAACTTATACTATAAGAGCCTTCACAATGTGTCCCCCAAGTTTTCAAGCTTTACTCCCTTTGTTCTTTCCATGTCATGGACATTGTGTCTTGGCACCTTCAGTTCACTCTACTTGGAATGTTCTGCTTTTCTTTGTCAGTGAAAATTAAAGCATCAGAGCGATTGGACAAGAAAGCCAACGCTTCTGTGTTATTCTTCAAAGCTTTCCCATTTTCAACATTTCCTTTCAGATACAGAAAAAAGGGGAAACACTGAAAACAATGTTTATGATAACCAGTGAGAAATTTAGTAGAACATGAAGAGAAAACAGTAAGACACAAATGTAAAACAAAATCAAAACCAAAAAAAACAGTTTTCAAGCTTAGGCCAAGATCCCTAGTAGGCAGGACACCTTCTCCTGGAAGAAGAGGGCTAAGGGATTCAGTTGTTCA
Source organism: Tragulus kanchil (assembly GCA_022376925.1). Taxonomy (NCBI): domain Eukaryota; kingdom Metazoa; phylum Chordata; class Mammalia; order Artiodactyla; family Tragulidae; genus Tragulus; species Tragulus kanchil. Next base: position 132,233,155 of record JAIOJX010000004.1, read on the forward strand.
GATAAGTTCAGAGAGCATAGTCCTTGTGGCTTCCTGAGTCCGCAGGATCCTGTGCACATCTAGGAGCACGCTAGTCTCCCGCCTCCTGGGGTCCCTGTAGAATAAAAGCAGGGGTGGAATTCTGAAACTTAGGCAGGTGCTGGGCCTCCTTTCCTGACTAGCAAGTCTGGATGGCTCTATCTAGGTGCTTTGGTCAGCAGAAACTGCTCCTCTTTCTTAAAGAGCCTGTGGTGATTACACGGGTGAGCCTTCAGGGGCACGGAGCACTGTAGTCTTAGAGCATGTATTCATTCCTTTCACGAGTCTATAAACACCATGGATTCCTACTTCTTTCCATCTGGAGCCACGGGTAGGAGTTTAGCACCACCATTTCTTGCCCTTCCATTTTCTGCTCTACCCACAGGAGGTGGGATGCAAGCCAGATTACATAAGGCAAGGAGCCCACATGCTTGCCAGCTCTTCTCTATTTCCTTTCTGGTTGAAACTGCCTTAAGTGAAGGTAATGAACGCTCAGCTCAAGGAAATTCTGCCTTAAGTGAATCATGTGATGAAAGTTTTCTCATATGGCTCACTTTGAACAAAACTGCCTTCATTTGGGTCATCATCCTGTCTCCTGAATTATTTCAACTACCTCCTAACTGATACCCTTGATATGCTCCCAACCCATTCTCTACGTTGATTCCAAAGTTAGTTCATTAAAGGATAAATACCAGAGCACATCTTTCATCTTACAAAGGCTTTGAGGGCTCTTTATTGCCCATGGAACAACGTCCAAATTCCAACTTATACTATAAGAGCCTTCACAATGTGTCCCCCAAGTTTTCAAGCTTTACTCCCTTTGTTCTTTCCATGTCATGGACATTGTGTCTTGGCACCTTCAGTTCACTCTACTTGGAATGTTCTGCTTTTCTTTGTCAGTGAAAATTAAAGCATCAGAGCTATTGGACAAGAAAGCCAACGCTTCTGTGTTATTCTTCAAAGCTTTCCCATTTTCAACATTTCCTTTCAGATACAGAAAAAAGGGGAAACACTGAAAACAATGTTTATGATAACCAGTGAGAAATTTAGTAGAACATGAAGAGAAAACAGTAAGACACAAATGTAAAACAAAATCAAAACCAAAAAAACCAGTTTTCAAGCTTAGGCCAAGATCCCTAGTAGGCAGGACACCTTCTCCTGGAAGAAGAGGGCTAAGGGATTCAGTTGTTCAGATAAGTTCAGAGAGCATAGTCCTTGTGGCTTCCTGAGTCCGCAGGATCCTGTGCACATCTAGGAGCACGCTAGTCTCCCGCCTCCTGGGGTCCCTGTAGAATAAAAGCAGGGGTGGAATTCTGAAACTTAGGCAGGTGCTGGGCCTCCTTTCCTGACTAGCAAGTCTGGATGGCTCTATCTAGGTGCTTTGGTCAGCAGAAACTGCTCCTCTTTCTTAAAGAGCCTGTGGTGATTACACGGGTGAGCCTTCAGGGGCACGGAGCACTGTAGTCTTAGAGCATGTATTCATTCCTTTCACGAGTCTATAAACACCATGGATTCCTACTTCTTTCCATCTGGAGCCACGGGTAGGAGTTTAGCACCACCATTTCTTGCCCTTCCATTTTCTGCTCTACCCACAGGAGGTGGGATGCAAGCCAGATTACATAAGGCAAGGAGCCCACATGCTTGCCAGCTCTTCTCTATTTCCTTTCTGGTTGAAACTGCCTTAAGTGAAGGTAATGAACGCTCAGCTCAAGGAAACTTTTTTTCTGACACAAGCAACATATTGACAGTGAATCATGTGATGAGAATATAATATGAAAATGTTGGCAGCTGTTGAAAAACCCTTGAAAGGACAATCTACTCAGGAGGGAGTAATTTAAAGAAAACCCATCAAACTTTGGTGATGCCATGAATTATTTTAAAGAGATGTAAAATAACACCAGGCAGGTGTTATTGGTAATATTGGTAAACTGGTAATACAGCAATAAACCATGCTCTCATGTTTTAACACTCCATCTTTTACATCAGTGTAGCTTTTAACCTTCCAGCAATTCAAAGTAAGTTCTAAACTATGGGAAGACTTCATTCTTCTTCTACCTTTCGATCCCACTTAAATCATCAACATGAGTCACTTCATCATCACTTCAAGCCAGAACATCACAAGCATGGTTTGAAAGCGGGTCGGTTCTGGGCCCTGCAGCAGCACATTGCTTCCATGATTTAAAGCTGAAGCGGCATATCCCCCTGAGGCACAAAAAGGAAATGTGGCACAGCTTTGGTCATTAAAATCAAGAAGAGTAGAACACAACACCACAAAGTATCTCAGCAAAAACTAAAGGGCCCCCTAACTTGTGAGAGTAGAAAAAATGTTTTAAGTTGGTTCAAAGGACTCCGTCTTACACAGAAAGACTGCATCCTTAACTCTCAGTGAGCCTTGGACTCTGTGCCAAGAAATTTTAAAGATAAAAATGCCAGAGGTATGAAGAAGTGAAAAACAGCTGACCTTGCATCGGGCCCAAATGACCTCTGAGAGCCAGAGAAATGCAGCTTCCCCCAGATGGTTGATATGCTGTCTATTGTTAACATTTTTTTCAGACATAACTGCAAAGGGTTTTGATACATGGGTTTATTCATTCCTTTCACGAGTCTATAAACACCATGGATTCCTACTTCTTTCCATCTGGAGCCACGGGTAGGAGTTTAGCACCACCATTTCTTGCCCTTCCATTTTCTGCTCTACCCACAGGAGGTGGGATGCAAGCCAGATTACATAAGGCAAGGAGCCCACATGCTTGCCAGCTCTTCTCTATTTCCTTTCTGGTTGAAACTGCCTTAAGTGAAGGTAATGAACGCTCAGCTCAAGGAAACTTTTTTTCTGACACAAGCAACATATTGACAGTGAATCATGTGATGAGAATATAATATGAAAATGTTGGCAGCTGTTGAAAAACCCTTGAAAGGACAATCTACTCAGGAGGGAGTAATTTAAAGAAAACCCATCAAACTTTGGTGATGCCATGAATTATTTTAAAGAGATGTAAAATAACACCAGGCAGGTGTTATTGGTAATATTGGTAAACTGGTAATACAGCAATAAACCATGCTCTCATGTTTTAACACTCCATCTTTTACATCAGTGTAGCTTTTAACCTTCCAGCAATTCAAAGTAAGTTCTAAACTATGGGAAGACTTCATTCTTCTTCTACCTTTCGATCCCACTTAAATCATCAACATGAGTCACTTCATCATCACTTCAAGCCAGAACATCACAAGCATGGTTTGAAAGCGGGTCGGTTCTGGGCCCTGCAGCAGCACATTGCTTCCATGATTTAAAGCTGAAGCGGCATATCCCCCTGAGGCACAAAAAGGAAATGTGGCACAGCTTTGGTCATTAAAATCAAGAAGAGTAGAACACAACACCACAAAGTATCTCAGCAAAAACTAAAGGGCCCCCTAACTTGTGAGAGTAGAAAAAATGTTTTAAGTTGGTTCAAAGGACTCCGTCTTACACAGAAAGACTGCATCCTTAACTCTCAGTGAGCCTTGGACTCTGTGCCAAGAAATTTTAAAGATAAAAAAATGCCAGAGGTATGAAGAAGTGAAAAACAGCTGACCTTGCATCGGGCCCAAATGACCTCTGAGAGCCAGAGAAATGCAGCTTCCCCCAGATGGTTGATATGCTGTCTATTGTTAACATTTTTTTCAGACATAACTGCAAAGGGTTTTGATACATGGGTTTATACATGTAAACTCTAAGTATGACTATGAGTTATCGGCTTCATTTGGGGTCCTTGGTTGGAAGCTATTCCACTGTCATAAGAAAAAAAAAAAAAACTGAACTCCATTATCCACTTTGTAACTCTGTGTGAGATTGTTTCTCCGAGTCTGCCTGTAACAAACACAGTAAGAGTGAAGACAAAATAACCAAAGGCTGGATGATGCCAGTCCCTTTAGGTTTAGTTCAGATAAAGGAGGTCAGCCTGGTCTGACTGGTGGCAGACTTGAGACGTGTTGGCAGAACTGGCAATGTCACAGGTAACCCAGGACGGAGAACACAGACGTCAAGAACATGGATTCAAGAACTGCTTGGGGAGGGTCTTTGCGGACAGCTAATAATGAAAACACAAACTTTTCATTAAATGAGACAAAATGATGTGACAGAGAGAGACTGTACAAGTCCTCCCTGTGATTTGTCTGGGACAAACTTATCTCCCTGAGCTGAAGTTTCCTTAGGTTCAAAAAAAGAGAACAGGGTATAATATAACCTCATGGGACCTTGGTGTAACTGCTAAGTTGCTTCACTCATGTCCAACTCTTTGCAACTCCATGGACTGCAGCTCTCAGGCGCCTCTGTCCATGGGATTCTCCAGGAAGGATTACTGGAGTGGGTTGCCATGCCCTCCTCCAACAGCCCCAAAAACCCCCCCATGATTTAAAGCTGAAGCGGCATATCCCCCTGAGGCACAAAAAGGAAATGTGGCACAGCTTTGGTCATTAAAATCAAGAAGAGTAGAACACAACACCACAAAGTATCTCAGCAAAAACTAAAGGGCCCCCTAACTTGTGAGAGTAGAAAAAATGTTTTAAGTTGGTTCAAAGGACTCCGTCTTACACAGAAAGACTGCATCCTTAACTCTCAGTGAGCCTTGGACTCTGTGCCAAGAAATTTTAAAGATAAAAAAATGCCAGAGGTATGAAGAAGTGAAAAACAGCTGACCTTGCATCGGGCCCAAATGACCTCTGAGAGCCAGAGAAATGCAGCTTCCCCCAGATGGTTGATATGCTGTCTATTGTTAACATTTTTTTCAGACATAACTGCAAAGGGTTTTGATACATGGGTTTATACATGTAAACTCTAAGTATGACTATGAGTTATCGGCTTCATTTGGGGTCCTTGGTTGGAAGCTATTCCACTGTCATAAGAAAAAAAAAACTGAACTCCATTATCCACTTTGTAACTCTGTGTGAGATTGTTTCTCCGAGTCTGCCTGTAACAAACACAGTAAGAGTGAAGACAAAATAACCAAAGGCTGGATGATGCCAGTCCCTTTAGGTTTAGTTCAGATAAAGGAGGTCAGCCTGGTCTGACTGGTGGCAGACTTGAGACGTGTTGGCAGAACTGGCAATGTCACAGGTAACCCAGGACGGAGAACACAGACGTCAAGAACATGGATTCAAGAACTGCTTGGGGAGGGTCTTTGCGGACAGCTAATAATGAAAACACAAACTTTTCATTAAATGAGACAAAATGATGTGACAGAGAGAGACTGTACAAGTCCTCCCTGTGATTTGTCTGGGACAAACTTATCTCCCTGAGCTGAAGTTTCCTTAGGTTCAAAAAAAGAGAACAGGGTATAATATAACCTCATGGGACCTTGGTGTAACTGCTAAGTTGCTTCACTCATGTCCAACTCTTTGCAACCCCATGGACTGCAGCTCTCCAGGCGCCTCTGTCCATGGGATTCTCCAGGAAGGATTACTGGAGGGGGTTGCCATGCCCTCCTCCAACAGATCTTCCAACCCAGGGATTGAAGCCGAGTCTCTTATGCCTCCTGCATTGGCAGGCAGTTCTCTACCACTAGCGCCACCTGGGAGACCCTTTGGGAGGATTTAAATAAGCAAATCCACTGGCTCAATGAATATATTAGCTCTTTCCTTAGTGTCACATTTATTTTGACATAGAACTTCCTTAGTTGCACTTGGCTCTCCCCATCTGAGGATGATGTTGATGCCTGTGGAGATGTCTTTTCTCCTAACCAGACTCTAAGCTCCTGGCAGGCTGACCTTGTCTTCTCCATCCTTGTCTACATCAGGCCTAACACAGCGCCCCTCACAGAACGGCAAAAACTGACAGCGGAGGTGCTGCGTGCATTTTACCCATAGACATTACAGTGTCACCAGCAGCTTAAGGCAGCAACTAGCTCATCTGAAACAAACATCTAGCCATCTGACAGGGGCTTATAGGTGGGTGTATTCAGAAATATAGATTATATATATTGAGAAATTTATAATACAGAAATGTATATATGGTTAGAAACTATATATGTATATAGGCTTCCCTGGTGGTTCAGTGGTAAAGAATCTGCCTGCAGTCCAAGAGCTGCAAGTTCAATCCCTGGGTTGGGAAAATCCCCTGGAGGAGGGCAGAAAGGATTCTTGCCTGGAGAATCCCATGGACAGAGGAGTCTGGCAGCCATAGTCCATAGGATGGCATAGAGTTGGACAAGACTGAACTGAGAAGCAATTAAGCAATATATGTATATATATACATACATATATATATATATTACACTTAGAATTTTGGTAATCAAGTACCAGAGATAACGTTATAAACAATAGGAAGCCACTCTTGGGTGAATTCTGAGGCCATAGTATCACAGGCTTCTCTGGTGGCTCAGATGGTAAAGAATCTGCCTGCAATGCAGGAGACTCATGTTTGATCTCTGAGTTGGGAAGATATCCTAGAGAAGGCAATGGCTACCCAGTCCAGTATTCTTGCCCAGAGAATCCCACGGAGAGAGGAGCCTGGCAGGCTACAGTCCTCAGGGATGTAAAGCATCAGACACAACTGACGTGACTGAATGCAATATCTGCAGGAGGTACCTAGAGGTGTCTTGGGCTTTTCCTATTCATTTTCGGGGCGTGGGGGGTGTGGGGGTGGTGCGATGCTATGCACTCTCCTCAGGCCCCTAGTTCACACCCCTGCCCTTCTTACTCTCAGTAAGCGATTGTCTTTTATCAGAAAAACCCTGAAATTATTCAGCAAGAATTCTGATCATATCACTGTCCTGCTTAAATGCTCTCCTACTGCCTAATGCTCTCCTGCTGGTCTGTCTCTGGCTGGTGCCTCAGCCTGGCACCTGCCTTCTGCAGGCACCAGGCCTTTTCCTGCCTTCTGCACACCTGTCACGTTGCTCCTCTGCACAGACCCCTCCCCAGCACTGCCATGCCCTGATCACAAGACTCTCGCACTGTGTTCTCTCCACCCTGCACTCCAGGCTTCTTCACCAGCTACTGCTTCCTCATCCTTCACAGAGCCAGTCATCAGGTTCACTGTCGGTTATTTTACATGAAACCTTCCCCTCCAGCACACAACTATTCTTCAGGATCTTGCAGCTTGAATTATTCTTTCTCTTCTGAATTTCCAACTTCTACATCCTTTTTTCTTCTTCCTCTCAGCCTAAAAACATGCCTCACTTTAAAAAATTATTTCAAATGGGGATCTTTTCTCTAAGAAGCTGCTAAGAAGAAATCATGGGGCCCCACTGCCTCACTTCCTCACTGCCCCCTCTCAGTAACCCGCAAGCTGGCTCCTGAGTAACTATTCTTGCTAAAGTGACCTACAACCCCTGTGATGGTTAATTTTACATGGCAACTTAACTGGGACAAAGGATACCCAGATAACTTATAAAACATTATTTGGGGGCATGTCTGTGAGGGGTCCCTGGAAGGGACTGGCATTTTGATTGGTGGGTTAAGTAAAGCAGATGGCCTGCCCAAGGTCGGTGGGCATCACACAGTGTATTGAAGACCTGAATCAAACAAAAAGGTGGAGAAAGATTGGATTCACCCTCTCTGCCTGACTGACTATACCACCTGGGTCTAGAGCTTGCAGACAGCAGACCAGGGAACTTCTCAGTCTCCATAATCATGTAAGCCAATATTTTATAATAAATCTAAATATAGACAACATGTAGATATATAGAGAAAGATATATAGCTGTATCTCTACGTAGCTGTGTACATTATTATACATGTTATTTACATTATATACTTTATACACATATGTATATCGTTATATACATAGCTATGTATGTCTGTGTATATTGGTTCTGTTTGTCTGAAAGACCCTGGCTAATATAACCTTCTGACTGCCAAATTCAGCCCTCACCTCACTGAGCATCTCTGGTGCAGCTGAGATTATTGGCATGTTCCCCTATTTTTTTAATGGCTCCATGACCTTCCAATCTCATACTGTCTCTTTGGGCTTCCCAGGTGGTTCTAGTGGCAAAGAACCCACCTGCCAACAGGGAGATGTAAGAGATGTGGGTTGGAATCCCTGGGTCGGAAAGATCCCCTGGAGGAAGGCATGGCAACCCACTCCAGTATTCTTGCCTGGAGACTCCCACGGACAGAGGAGCCTGGGGGGGCTGCAGTCCATCAGGTTGCAAAGAGCTGGACACGGCTGAAGTGACTTGGCATGCACGCATCAACCCTTCAGTCCTTTTCATTGTCATACATTCGTTACTGTTTAGTTTGCTCCTTAAGGCTGGTGTACCTGCGAACTTCTCTCTCAACCTCCTTTTTCCCTCTCCATATGATTTATCTGTGTGCTCTCATCCATTATCCATGATGGCTTCACTTTCTAGATGCTGAGGATTCCCAAGCACATCTCCCGGGCGACCTCCTTCTGGCCCTCAGATTCGCATGGTCGGCAGCAGCTTGAATATTTTCCCTGGGTACCGACTGTGTTTTCTTCCTCCCGCCTGGAGCACGTAGGCTCTCCTGGCCTCAGGAAATATGGACTGTTCCCACCACCGTCTTGCCGTGAGAGCCTGGCATCAGTAATCACTGCCTCCAAGTCAGTCCTAATCAAACTTCTGATCCTTGAGTGCTCCCTGCCATCCGGCCGTGCTCCCGCACGGTCCCCAGTGACAGCCTTTCTGCCTCCTGTAACTGTCCCAGCCGTGGCTGCCATGGCTAATCAGGAGCCTCGCTGCTGGCTCCTGGCACAGGTAGGGCCTTCCTCATCCTACTCACTGCTCTGCTCCCTTCCTTGTCTCCTTGCCCCGCCCGAACATCATTACCTCATCCTCACTTATGAAGCACTAAGCAGCTGGCCCTTCCTGCTATCTAACTCCTTCTCTACTCCACCTAAAAGTCCCAACTTGCAAGCATCATTGATTGCCACTTGAAGCAAATTTTTAAAAAGCAAGGAGGTAGGAGGAGAGAGTGAAAATTATGCCAGAAATAAAATACTTTAAAGAAATTTTTTCTTCCAGTGATGGTACTGGGGATGGGGAAAATCAGTGTAGTGTGTGAACCCTAGTAAAAATGTCATTAAAACCACTGTTCCAGCTGAGCTGGGCTCCAGCTAGCTCCATGCAGCCCTGCTGTGCACCAGGACCTGGTGCGGGGGCCTGACCTGTGCTCCTTGGTGGTCCTCTGCCAATCCCATCAATCTGGCCGAAGGTTCCTCTTTATTCTTGTTAACATCCCTGGGGTCAGTTCCTAGATGCTGGGAGCCATCTCCAGTAAACTCCCCTTCTTTTTAGTTCCAGTAATCTTCCTTCTTTTTAGCAACATCCTACCCTCCATTCTCTTTTTAGCAGGGAGCTCCTTCCCTTCCCAGAAGTATTGGTTTCCTCTACCCGCTCACCTCTTCTCCTACTTCTTCAAGCAGAATCTTCACACCCAGAATCATCTCCTCCCTTACTCCTCTAATTCTTCCAGAGAGACTGTGGGGAGACGAGGTGGGTTTGGGTCCGAGGAAGCAAGATATATTGTCATTCAACCTTTTTAGTGCAGCAAAGAAAAGAGATAGTTTAGCTTCTGTATTAAAGTTTTAAAGATTCTGATTTTACCACTCCTGAAAATATCTTTCAGAAATGTATGCTGTCTAGGTATGCAATTTAAAAAGCATATATTTGTGACAAACTAAAAATACAGATATCATATGACCCTGCAATGTCACTCCTGGGCATATATCCAGAGCAAAACGTGATTTGAAAGGATATATACACCCCAGTGTTCATTGCAGCATTATTTATAATAACCAAGAGATAGAAGTAACCTAAATATCCATCGACTGAGGAATAGATAAAAAAGATGTGGTACAAATATACAACGGAATATTACTCAGTCATTAAAAAGAATGAATTACTGCCATTTGCAGCAACATGGGTGGACCTAGAGATGATCATACTAAGTGAAGTAAGTCAGACAGAGGAGAAATATCTTATGACATTCCTTATATGTGGAATCTAAAAATAAATGACACAAATGTTATTTACAAAACAGAGACTCACAGACATAGAGAATGAACTTACGGTTGTTGGGGGAAGGGTGGAAGGAAGGGATAGTTAGGGAGCTTGAGATGGACATATACACACTGCTATATTTAGAATGGATAACCAACAAGGACCTACTGTATAGCTCACAGAGCTATGGCTGCCCGGATGGGAGGGGGGGTGGGGGCAGAATGGACACATATACACGTATGGCTGAGCCCCTTCACTGTTCTCCTGAAACTATCACATTGCGAATCAGCTATACTCCAATATAAAATAAAGTTTTTTAAAAATAAAGGAAAGGGGGCTTCCCCTGGTGGTCCAGTGGGTAAGGACACCGCCTTGCAGTGCAAGGGGCACCAGTTCAATCCCTGGCCTGGGAAGATCCCACGTGCCGCGCAGAGCGGCTGGACGGATGTGTCCAATCACCGAGCCGGAGCTCTGGAGCGCATGCGCCCAGAGCTGGCACTCTGCGACAACAGAGGCCACCCTGATGGGAGGCCCGCAGGGGCCAAAGAACAAAGACGGACGAAAATAGAGAAATGAAAGACCAATAGAAGTGGCCCGCTCGCTCCCCTTCCTCCCCAACCCGACCCCCGCCCAAAATAAATAAATAAATAAATCTTTAAAAAATAAAATAAGATAAAGGAAAGGAAAAAAATGAAAATAAAAAGAGTATATTTGAAAAAGAAGGACGAAGTTGGAGGACTAACATTTTCTGATTTCAAAACTTACTACAAAAGCTAAACTCATCAAAACAGAGTTATACTCACATAAAGACATGGAGACCAACAGACTACAACAGAGAGCCAAACGTAAACCCTCGCGTACGGGATCAGTTACTTTTTGATAAGCATGCTAAGACCACTCAATGAAGAAAGGGATAATCTTCTCAACAAATGGTGTGTGGGGAAACCTGGTTATCTACATGCAAAGGGAAGAATTTGGATCCTTCCCTTGCAACACATACAAAAATTAACCCAAAATGAATTAAAAAGTTAAACCTAAGTGATAAAACTATTAAACCCCTTAGAAGAAAATATAGGTACAAATCTTCATGACATCAGATATGGAAATGATTTTTTAGATAAGGCAAAAAAAGAAAAAAATAGATGCACTGGGCCTAGTCAAACTCAAAGACTTGTGTGTGTCAAAGTGCACTGTCAGTAGCGTGAAAAGGCAACCACAAAATGAGATAATATGTTTGCAAAATCATATATCTGATCAGGGCTAAATATCCAGAGTATATATACATATATATTTAAAATCTCTTACAATTCAACAACAACAAAATGATTCAGTTCAAAAATGGGCAAAAGACTTGAATAGGCATTTCTCCAAAGATGAACTGCACGTGGCCAATAAGCACATGAAAAAATTCTCAACATGATTAACCTTTATGGAAATATGAATCAAAACCACACTACCACTTCAGCCCATATAGGATGGCTATTATTTAAAAGAACAAAAAACAAAAATACCAGAATATCAAAAGTGCTAGCAAGGCTATGTAGAGACTGGAACTCTCATTGCTGCTGGGAGTGTTTTCCATTATGGAAAACTGTACAGCAGTTCCCCAAAAAGTTAAGCATAGGGTCACCACACGACTCAGCAGTTCCACTTCAGATGTAGATCCAAAGAATGCAAACCAGGAATTTCAAGCATATAGTTGCCCAACCATGTTCATAGAGCAGTGTAATTTATAAAACCAAGAGATGGAAATAACTCAGATGATTTCATTGGATGAACGAATAAACAAAATGCAGTACAATGCTGTCATATTCTGTCTTGAAAAGGAAGAAAACTCTGATACATGCTGCAACAGGAACGAACCTTGAAAACACTCTTCTGACAAGCCAGTCACAAAAGGATAAATATTGTACAAATATTTATATGCGGTCCCTAGCACAGGCAAATTCATAGAGATAGAAAGTACAGTAGAGGTTACTGAACTGGGGGAAGGAAGGAATGGGAAGTCATTGCTTCATAGGTACAGAGTTTCCATTTGTGATGATGAAAAGTTTCTAAAACTGGGCTAGTGATGGTAACTGTGCATCTGTGCAACACTGGGCATGTGCTTAATGCTGCTGAGTTAAAAATGGGTAACACGGTAAATGTTACAATTGTTTACAAAAATTAAGGAATATATCCATGTATGACAACATTCCTTCCACTAAGGCCAGAGCAAAGGATCAACAGAGAGATTTAGATGGCCTCCATGAATGGAATGACAGACTTAGTCACATTAAAGCCAACGGGTCCCACTTTTCCATACCTGAGTGAGAAAAACGTTCCATGTAGCACAGAGAACTCGTGTTTTTTCTCCACGTATGGCTGTCTCATACCAGACGTTGGGTCTCAATCCTTCTTGGAACAAGGAAAGGAACACAGCAAGCTCTCCCATCTGTAAAATGAGTAGGTTGAACTCGATAGATAAGCTTGAAGGTCGCTATCCGTTCTCGCTCCTCTGAAACTGTCGAGTAGCAGCAGCAGGGCCCAGTGAGAAGGCTTCTTCTCTGTATTATTGCCGGGAAACAGAGCGGAAGTGACCGCATTCTCAGAATCTGCGCTCTGTGGCTTCAGGGCTTTACAGTCTCCTGCATCCCGAGGTCTCCTGGCAAACCCATGTGCTTCTAAGTGGTTGTGAGCACACTGGCAGGGTGCTAATGACCTGGGAAATTGGAAAGTGAGTCTCACAGACCCTAATCCTATAATGAAGTGTTGACGGCACATAGTTAAACCCCAGACACAATGACAGATACTTCAGATGAAGGGGGAATTTTGCTTCATAAGATTGTTGTTTGTCACTTAGTTGTGTTTGACTCTTTGCGACCCCATGGACAGTAGCCCACCAGGCTCCTCTGTGCATGGGATTTTTCCAGGCAAGAATACTGGAGTAGGTGGCCATTTCCTTCTCCAGGGAATCTTTCTGACCCAGTGATCGAACCCGGTCTTCTGCACTGTGGACAGATTCGTGACTGTGTGAGCCACCAAGGAAGCCTGGATAATAAAGCATTAGACATTAAGGCTTCAATAAGGGTAATGAATCACTTCCTAAAATTCCAAAATAGACTCATTTAAAAAATGTATAATGAAAAAAAAAGAAGAAAAGGTATAATGATATTATTGGGGTGATAGCTTGTAGGAAAAGGCATTTTCTCTCCTGAGGTATGGTTGTGATAATACTGGCAGAATTAAGCTTGTAGTTAACTAAATTTTAAAGAAAATAAGTGGCTGGGTCTAAGAAGCTGAAGTTTCCATCTGAAAATGGATCATGGGGTCCAAGCAGACAGCAGCCTACACTAGGTGTTCCTGTTTGCCTCTCGCCCTCCAGTTCAGCGTGACGCCAGAGCTGGCCCCCAGCAGTGCGAAGCTGCATGTGGCCTTCCGCTGGTTTGCCCTTGAGGCAGCACAGAGTAAATATCTAATGGTGGAGGAGGTCAGGGAAAGAAACACTGAGACTGAGGAGATGTTGGGACAGCATCTAAAATTAGGGGCCCAGTGCAGGAGTGCCTATTGCTTGAGCTTTCAAGTCATATTATTTAAGGAGACTCCTTTTGCCAGTTTTAGAGGGGGCCCATCCTGGCTTTGCTTTCGCCAGGCCCCTCACCAGGAGTAAGGAATCCACAAGACCCTAGAATTCCAGAACGCCCCTGGAGAAGGGGACAACAGAGGAGGAGATGGTTGGATGGCATCATTGACTCAGTGGACGTGAGTTTCAGCAAATCCCGGGAGACAGCGAAGAGCTGGGAAGCCTGGAGTGCTGCAGTCCACGGGGTCACAAAGCATTGGACACGACTGAGCAACTGAACAATAACAACTGCCCATATGGTTCCAAACGCAAATGCTGGACATCCTGGTAGAGCTGGCTGCAGTTTAGATCCTTGGACATGAGAGCTGGGATATCTACATAGATACACATGAAGCAGGATGGATGGAGATGAGGTGGAAAGAGAGGGAGATGAGAAGTCAGAGGTCAAATCCTTCCACACCACCACATGCTGGTAGGAAAGGCAAGGAACCTGAGAATTCTAAGTGGGAACCTGGGCTTTTGGGCCCATATAAGTCATGATGACCAAGGTAGGAGGAGAAAGCATATGCAACTCAATAGTTTGTTAGCTTGGTATAATTCTGAACCATTTCGACATATGGTGTGTGGGTGTCCAATTGCTCTCCTCCCCCAGGGCCCAGCAACTCGAGGGGTGTGCAAATATGACTTGCAGAAAGGGAAGGATTTGGAAACGCAGAGAGGAGGTTTCAGATGGCTCGGATGTGGAGAACAGACTCCAGTTTAGCGCCCTTGGGATACCATTTCTCCAGCAAGATATTGCTAAGTATCTTTGATTGATTTCCAATATATTCTGGAATTAGCGTTTGTAAACGTCTCCATGCTCTCTGACCCTGCCGCCTTCCGTGCTCCTGCCCAAGATGCCTTCCTCCAAGGGCAGCACCCAGAGCTGAGCCCGGGGTGGGCGGAGCAGGACCCTGAGTTCAGGTCTCTGCCCAGCTGTGAACTGACCCATCCTAAGGCCAGTGGACATTCCTCTTCACCCAGACTCACTGATGTTGCTGTCCACTCTAACCCCCACTTCATCTCCACATCTTGTGGTCAAGCCATTTCCCCTATTCCATTTTGTTCCAGTAATATTCTTAATACCAGTCATGGATCTATCATTTACATTTTATTATTTTTAGAATTCATCTGTGGATCCACCTGCCAGTGTAGACGATACAGGTTCAATCCCTGGGTCAGGAAGATCCCCTGGAGAAGGGAATGGCAACCCACTCCAGTATTCTTGCCTGGAGAATCCCATGGACACAGCCTGGTGGGGTTGGAAGAGCTGGACACAATTTAGCCACTAAACCATCACCACCACCATCTGCAAGCTTTTCTTTTATATCCTTTATCTGTCTCCTATAAAGTAGGGGAGGGCTTGAGGACAATATTAAGAAGCGGTTAAATTTCCAATTTCCTTTAAAAAAGAAAACCAAATTGGATGCTTTTGTAGTCTCAAGGTTGTGTGATTTTGCTTTCGAAGGGTCACGCAGACATTGATGCAGGAACCTGTGTTCCATCCCAGCCTGATGGAGGATGCTAAGCTCTCCCAAAGCTTGTAGTTGGGATATTTAGGAAGTTTGAATGGTTCAGCTTCTCACCAAGTGATTCTTGAGCAGCTGAGGGGCTGTCTCCCATTGCCGGAGAGCTAGGCACTCTCGCTGGATGACCATGTTGCCTCAGCAGGGGCAGGGCCTGGCTCCACAGAGGGACAGTGCCTGTTGGTACCAGCCTAGCTGCAAGTGAAGCCACACTGGGTTCCACACTTAAAACATCTGACAAGAGGTTTGCTAAGGCTGAGCGCTGGTTCCGGCACTGTCCGTCACCCAAGTCCTTGTAACAACCCCTCGAGTGAGGAGCCTGGGGCCGGCAGCAGAACGCACCTGCATTCCCATGCCTTGAGCCTGTGAATGTTTCCTCACCCAGCACAGAGGCCTCTGCAGAGGGATTAGTTAAGGGCCTAGAGGGCTACAACCCAAGGGATTGCCAAGTCAGACACAATCGGGCATGCACGCACCAGTGGCAGGTGTGGAGAACACCCAGGACGTCTCTCTCCAGCGGCACCGCTTTCTCTCAGCCTGATCCAGAGCGCAGAACGCCCGTATCTCAGCTAAAGTGTGCCTGCAGATGGGCCCGCCCACTTTGGTAAATTGTTTCAATCTCTTAATACCAGTCATGGATCTATCATTTACATTTTATTATTTTTAGAATTCATCTGTGGATCCACCTGCCAGTGTAGACGATACAGGTTCAATCCCTGGGTCAGGAAGATCCCCTGGAGAAGGGAATGGCAACCCACTCCAGTATTCTTGCCTGGAGAATCCCATGGACACAGCCTGGTGGGGTTGGAAGAGCTGGACACAATTTAGCCACTAAACCATCACCACCACCATCTGCAAGCTTTTCTTTTATATCCTTTATCTGTCTCCTATAAAGTAGGGGAGGGCTTGAGGACAATATTAAGAAGCGGTTAAATTTCCAATTTCCTTTAAAAAAGAAAACCAAATTGGATGCTTTTGTAGTCTCAAGGTTGTGTGATTTTGCTTTCGAAGGGTCACGCAGACATTGATGCAGGAACCTGTGTTCCATCCCAGCCTGATGGAGGATGCTAAGCTCTCCCAAAGCTTGTAGTTGGGATATTTAGGAAGTTTGAATGGTTCAGCTTCTCACCAAGTGATTCTTGAGCAGCTGAGGGGCTGTCTCCCATTGCCGGAGAGCTAGGCACTCTCGCTGGATGACCATGTTGCCTCAGCAGGGGCAGGGCCTGGCTCCACAGAGGGACAGTGCCTGTTGGTACCAGCCTAGCTGCAAGTGAAGCCACACTGGGTTCCACACTTAAAACATCTGACAAGAGGTTTGCTAAGGCTGAGCGCTGGTTCCGGCACTGTCCGTCACCCAAGTCCTTGTAACAACCCCTCGAGTGAGGAGCCTGGGGCCGGCAGCAGAACGCACCTGCATTCCCATGCCTTGAGCCTGTGAATGTTTCCTCACCCAGCACAGAGGCCTCTGCAGAGGGATTAGTTAAGGGCCTAGAGGGCTACAACCCAAGGGATTGCCAAGTCAGACACAATCGGGCATGCACGCACCAGTGGCAGGTGTGGAGAACACCCAGGACGTCTCTCTCCAGCGGCACCGCTTTCTCTCAGCCTGATCCAGAGCGCAGAACGCCCGTATCTCAGCTAAAGTGTGCCTGCAGATGGGCCCGCCCACTTTGGTAAATTGTTTCAATCTCTTTACAGTAATCTGCCATCTGCATCAGCTCTACACTTTCAAAACCCAATGTAAGTCGGGCGAGAAAGCACATGTGTGCAGTGCACATTTTTTAAAAAGACGTCCAGTGGGGAGCAGCGTGAGCTCACTCTCCAGTGGCTCCGTCAAGCTGCTGGGCTTCCCTGACCTGCGGGCAGAGAGCCCCAGCCCAGGACCCTGCCGTCGCGCGGGAACCCCCTCACCGCCACCCGGGGGCAGGCGTCCTTCTACAGCATTTCTGATGGACAGTCCCAGGGGCAGACTCCATGACAGGATGGAACTGCTGGAATTCTGCTGCACGAATGGCGACTACTGTCACCTCGTACACAGAGGTGTGAGTTACCATGAAACTTGAAAACAAGTACCTGAAGAGATTCACTATATACCATTTTATCTAAATGCTGAGAGACACTATGACCTTTTCATCTTAGAAGCTACTGGAAACTTTCTCTGACATTCAAATAACTGATAGTGCAAAGGATAATCTGAAGTTGCCCTGTTTTCAGCAGACGTTTTGTATCTGGAAGGACATCGGTGATATTGGCACCCTGACTTATTTTAATGGCAAAATAATTATCTGTACAAACGCACTGAGTCTTCTAACAGCATTAGGGTCACGGATTGTCAAGATGGCATCCACCGGTGTCACATGACCATATTTAAATAGTGTATTTTCAGCTTTTGCCTGTAAAAATTTTGCTTCATTTGCGTCAGAAGGAATCTCAATATATAACCTAGTACTTTGGGCTTCCCCTGGTGGCGCAGTGGGTAAGGACACCGCCTTGCAGTGCAAGGGGCGCTGGTTCGATCCCTGGCCTGGGAAGATCCCACGTGCCGTGGAGCGGCTGGACCGATGTGTCCAATTACTGAGCCAGAGCGCTGGAGCGCATGCGAACAGAGCCGGCGCTCTGCGATGACAGAGGCCACCGCGATGGGAGGCCCGCAGGAGCCGAAGAACAAAGACGGATGAAAATAGAGAAATGAAAGACCAATAGAAGTGGCCCGCCCGCTCCCCTCCCTCCCCAACACGACCCCCGCCGTGTTGTTGTTTGTTTATTTGTTAAATAAATCTTTAACAAAAAAAAAAAACCTAGAACTTTAAAAAAATACACCATAGGATCAATATAATTATGGATTTCTCTCCAAACTACCACTCCATTAAGTGATTTCAGAAACCAAAGTGAACTGTTAAATAAAGCAAGAAAGTTATAAGCAAAAGAAATTACTGAAAATAAGTAAAAGCCAGTAGTTACTGAATGCCTACTAGGTACCAGGCATAATGCTCACACTAAGTATTTACCTTTACAGTTCTCCAAAAGGTGGATGGCACCCCTATTTTAGGGATTAAAAAGTTAAAAGCTTAAGAGCTTAAACGATTTGCCCAAGATCACATAGTGAGTGCTGCCACGTAACCTGATCCCAGATCCCTCAGTTAGCTCACGCCCTCATCCTCCTCATTCTCCTCGTCCTCGCTGCTGGTGAGGCTACACCTCTCATACGGAGAGAACTGTACACATGCTTAAGAAGAAGCAACTGGCTGTATTCAATATCGAGATAAACCATAATTAAGAATACAAAGAAAAAAAAAAATATATATATATAACTGAATCACTTTGTTGTACAGCAGAAGGTAACACATTGTAAATCAACTGTATTAGTTGCTTAGTCATGTCCAAATGTAGCCCCCCCACCCAGGCTCCTTTGCCCATGAAATTCTCCAGGTAAGAATACTAGAGTAGTAGCCATTCCCTTCTCCAGGGGATCTTCCTCTCCACCCAGGGATCAAACTATCTTCAATAAAAAAAAAAAAGCAATCAGGACGTGAGTCACCTGTCACAGGAAGCGCAAAACACAGGCTGCAATATTGTTGCAGTTTATTTCTCTCAAATGCAGAGGCAGGTAGTCCGGGGGTTGGTAGGGCCTCCCCTGAGTGTCAAGGGCAGGAGCCCTCCACACTGCCCTGAGGATTCATGGTCCCACATGGTGGTAGCTCCAGCCATTATCTGTTCATTTAAGCTGGTGGAGGAAGGAATAAGGACCTCCCACGTTGTTAAGGATATGCTCCTAAAGTTGTTCAGATCATTGGCCATAGCTTACTGATACCTAGCTACAAGAGAGGCTGGGAAGGTAATCCTTAGATTCTAGGCGGCTTGCACTCAATTACAAATCAGAAATATAAGGAAGAAGGAGGGAATGAATATTGAAAGAGACAGGTAATAGCCTTAACTTAGGCAACTGATTTATTGATTTATGAAGGGTCCATCTCCAACTTTTCCCAGACACAAGCAATTCATCTGTGGCCAGCCACTAAGTCTCCTTGTCCACTTGCACGTGAGTTCTGTGTGCTGCTTCTCAAGCTGCAAGGAGCATGGGAGTCACGTAATTCTTGTTGGCCTCAGATTCTCATTCGGCAGGCCTGGGGTGGGGCCCGGGGACAGGGCCCACGTGGAGCCCGGGCCGACTCGGCCGACACTTGTGCACCTCTAGGTCCACCCTGGCGTGCAATCAGAGGGGTACGTCTTCCACTGTCATAGACACCATCACACTGAAGCAACTGTTCTCATTTCTCCATTCTCACCACCACTGGATCTTGTGAGACTTTTTGCCTTTTCCCCATTGGAAAATATGAAACAACTAAGTCATATTTCCCTGACTATCATTGACAATGATTACCTTTTCATCACCTTACCTGACTATTAAAGCTTTTTCTGGTCATATATTTTACCCATTTTTCTAATGCAACAGTTCTAAGTGTGATCTGAGGACCCTGGGAAGGGTTCAAAAGGTCTTCCTTTTTCCAATTTCCAATCTGCATGATGCTCAATTTTCTTCATATACTTGAACCAAAACACAGAGCTACAGACTGCAGCAGACATGAGAATCCAGCTGTTTTCTATTAAGCCAGACATTAAAGAGATCTTCAGAAATAGAAAACAAATGCCTCTCTTCTCATTAAACTTTCATTTTCAAAAAGTTACTTTCCATGTTATTTAACATGTATTATTTTAAATAAGCTAATACTTTAAAAACTCCATTTTAATTTCTAATAAAATAACTATCAATAGATATAACCTACATACATAAAACCAATTTTGGCTTCTCAATTTTTAAGTAAAGGGATCCTGATACCAAAAGGTTTGAGAGCTACTTGCTATCAGTACATGGCTGTCAATTGCTCACTGACTTATTGGAGGTTCTTTTGTCTTTTAATGTATTAGGCATACTAATCCTTTGTGAGTCATGTGTATCAAAAACATTCTCTCCCAGACTGAGCGAGGCTTGTCTTTTTACTTATGGTGCCCATTGTTTTGCAGAAGCTTTTGTTTTGACTCAACTTCGATTTATTGATTTATGAAGGGTCCATCGCCAACTTTTCCCAGACACAAGCAATTCATCTGTGGCCAGCCACTAAGTCTCCTTGTCCACTTGCACGTGGGTTCTGCGTGCTGCTTCTCAGACTGCAAGGAGCATGGGAGTCACGTAATTCTTGTTGGCCTCAGATTCTCATTCGGCAGGCCTGGGGTGGGGCCCGGGGACAGTGCCCATGTGGAGCCCGGGCCGACTCGGCCGACACTTGTGCACCTCTAGGTCCACCCTGGCGTGCAATCAGGGGGGTACGTCTTCCACTGTCATAGACACCATCACACTGAAGCAACTGTTCTCATTTCTCCATTCTCACCACCACTGGATCTTGTGAGACTTTTTGCCTTTTCCCCATTGGAAAATATGAAACAACTAAGTCATATTTCCCTGACTATCATTGACAATGATTACCTTTTCATCACCTTACCTGACTATTAAAGCTTTTTCTGGTCATATATTTTACCCATTTTTCTAATGCAACAGTTCTAAGTGTGATCTGAGGACCCTGGGAAGGGTTCAAAAGGTCTTCCTTTTTCCAATTTCCAATCTGCATGATGCTCAATTTTCTTCATATACTTTAACCAAAACACAGAGCTACAGACTGCAGCAGACATGAGAATCCAGCTGTTTTCTATTAAGCCAGACATTAAAGAGATCTTCAGAAATAGAAAACAAATGCCTCTCTTCTCATTAAACTTTCATTTTGAAAAAGTTACTTTCCATAAATGTTATTTAACATGTATTACTTTAAATAAGCTAATACTTTAAAAATTCCATTTTAATTTCTAATAAAATAACTATCAATAGATATAACCTACATACACAAAACCAATTTTGGCTTCTCAATTTTTAAGTAAAGGGATCCTGATACCAAAAGGTTTGAGAGCTACTTGCTATCAGTACATGGCTGTCAATTGCTCACTGACTTATTGGAGGTTCTTTTGTCTTTTAATGTATTAGGCATACTAATCCTTTGTCATTCATCTGTATCATAAACATTCTCTCCCAGACTGAGCGAGGCTTGTGGTGTACTTATGGTGCCCATTGTTTTGCAGAAGCTTTTGTTTTGACTCAATCCTATCTTTCTATTGCATTGTGCTTTAGATAAGGATACTGTTCCTATTTTGAAACAGGGAAAGTCTCACTGGGCTTTATGGAGAACTCCAGCTTTGGTACCACTGATTATGGAGGAAAAAATGGGATTTCCCCTAACCCTCGCTTCCCAGAACCAACAAGCTATGCATCTTCCACACTTGAACTAACTTCAATTAAGATGGTAGTTATCAGGCTTTCCTGGTGGTCCAGTAGGTAAGGACACCGCCTTGCAGTGCAGGGGGCGCTGGTTCGATCCCTGGCCTGGGAAGATCCCACATGCCGCGGAGTGGCTGGACTGATGTGTCCAGTTACCGAGCGCATGCGCCCAGAGCCAGTGCTCTGCAACAGCAGAGACCACTGCAATGGGAGGCCCACATGGGCCAAAGAACAAAGATGGATGAAAATGGATAAATGAAAGACCAATAGAAGTGCCCACCTGTCCCCTCCCTCCCCACCTCCCCCACAAAAAGATGGCAGTTATCACTGAGTTTAAATGAGATAAATGTAAAATATGAGCTCGTATAGTTTCAAATATTCTGCTCTTCTTCAGACAAAACTGAATGTCTGTGATTCATCAAAAATAACATTTTACCCCTTGGCATAAAATATATTTCTGTTTTTCCTCTTCAGACGTAGACTGGAAATTCCCTTAAAACTTAAAGCACATTCAATTAGGCACATGTACTTTTATCTGCAAATATTTTAACTGAAAAAGATTTAACTTACCTAAATGCAACAACATTGTGTAAAACTTCTGTATTTTAAAAATATTTTCATATATACTATTTTATTTGATCTTAATAATAACCCTGTGTGATAAACGGAGACAATATTACTACGCTAACAACTGAGTCAGACATAAGGAACATGAAGTTCAGAGAAGTTAAATGCCTTATCAGCATCACACATAGGATAAGATATAAAATCTAATTTCCAAGCACAAGTGATGAAGATCTCTTAAAACGTATGGATGATTTTTGACATTAGAATAAAACTGGCAAGTAACCCCAATCAGTCTTCACATGTATAAATTCACAGGAATAAATCTGAATACACTGCATGGCTGGTACCTGCATGGAAAGCAAGGGCAGATCTGAAGGGCATCCACAGGACATCTGAATGCAAGGCAGTTCATTCTCTGCCTTTCCAGATGACTTCATTACTTCATTTTCAGATGACCCTTCTTTACTATATGATCAATAATCTATTCACTGATATGCCCTTCCATTCTTTAACACTCCTAGTCATAATCATGGCCAACTCATCTAGTTCAAATTATTAAGAAGGTGGTGAGTGAGTAGATGAAGCCTCAGAGGAAAAGACCCAAGACAGAACACAGGCTGCTATTTCCCCTCCAGGGATTAAGAAAGGGAGGAAACCAATGAGGAAGAATTAGCAACAGAAGCTAGATAGCAACTGAAAGAGGAGAAGGTAGAAAAATAAACGTCTATCTACATGGAAAAGAAAAAATTCAGCCACAAGTGCTATTTTTAAGTCCATCACACAAAAAGGATCCATATCATCAACCATGAAGATTTCAGAAAGACTTTGCCATCAGGGACCCTGTGTTTTAGAGTTCATGTATAAACAAAGAATGTTTCATTTGATGATTCAAGGATACATGGAGAGAATTCACTGATCAGCAAGTACACATTTCAAGCTAATGAGCTCAAAATTACTCTCAAATTCAGTTAAAAGCACTGCCTATTTAATCCATCCAAAAAACTGACTTGTCATGGATCCATATACTTGACCACACTCACTAACGAAGATTCTCCATATTTCTTTTGATTTAATATGCATCTCTGCTTTAGAACAGATGGCGTAAACAGCCTTGGAGAACAATCTTTCATTTAAAAAATGTCTTTCCACTGAATGATGTAAAAAACAAATCTTTTGAACACAGTGAAAAAAATCCAAGGAAGAATATCTCTTATTAAAGAATCAGAATAAATTCTGAACCACTGGCTACCTGAATTCATCATGCTTTATACCTGTCAGTGGGCCTAAGGAGGAAGCACCCTATAAATTTATTTGTTCCACTTCAGAGAGTCAAATCAGAGTGAAAACCAAAAGATACGTCCTGGTGATAATTATCAGTAAAATCTACAGTTAAATAGATATACCTTGAAGAAATACTATTCTTGAAAAGCAACCTTATATGTTCAATTAGTTTCTACCTATCATTATCCTCGAGGAGGGGGAAATGCAATAATCAACAACGGGTTATTTAAAAATGGTTTTAAAATCAGAACTGGAGGGGCTTCCCTGGTGGTCCAGTGGATAAGGACACTGCCTTGCAGTGCAAGGGGCGCCAGTTCGATCCCTGGCCTGGGAAGAGCCCACGTGCCGCGGAGCGGCTGGACCGATGTGTCCAATTACCGAGCCGGAGTTCTGGAGCGCATGTGCCCAGAACTGGTGCTCTGCGACAACAGAAGCCACTGTGATGGGAGGCCCTCAGGGGCCAAAGAACAAAAGATGGATGAAAAATGAATAAATGAAAGACCAATGGAGGTGGCCCGCCAGCCCTCCTTCCTCCCCACTGCCCCCCAGAAAAAAAAAAAATCAGAACTGTAGTCACAGTATCAGGTAGAAAAAAATCCATGAAAATTTTAAAATAATCTGAGTCTTCAAAAGATTATGAAGCATAACAAAACACAAAAGCACTGAATCATATAAAAATATGTAATATGAAATTCACTCAATAAAGCAGAAAGGAGCATTTGTATGTGTTAAAATAATTTAATTCTTCCTGTACATTTCTGTCCACATGAGTCCACAGAATGCATACTTTACAATATTTACCTGTTTTGAGACATTCAAGTCAATTTCCAGATGGCCAAAGTAGAATTCAGTCACTAATGAAATGTTTAAAAAATATATATTAAACAAAAAAAATGCTTTTACAAGATAAAAAATAATCTTTCACAATGCAATAAGTTGCAGATCACTGAAATTTTAACTCTTTAGGCTTTCTCAGTTCAGTTTTTGGTTTCAAAATCTTAAGAGACAATTAAAAGGAAAAAACACTGGCAGAATTTCTATCTGTTTTTACGTTTCTCTTTTTTGCTTCGACTATCTGTTACACTGTTTAAAGATGTTGAGGATGAAGGTGCTCTGGCATGACCTGTGGCCTTTAGATGATCGAAAAGCTTATTCCGGGATGGAAATTCACTATGGCATGTTGTACAGCTGATAAGAACATCACTCTGAGAAGGGGGAAAAAATCATAAATAAAAGCAAGTGTTATTATCTGAGAACAGTGTCTTCATGCTGAGATAAAATATCAAGTGACTGCAATATACCAAGACAGACTCGGCAGAGGCAACTGTTCTTGGAAGCCGAGTCCACTGACCACCACCATCAACTCTAAGGGTCCTGAGACTCTCAGGAGCACGTGCCACAAGGATAAGGCTCTAGATTTCACACAATGAAAAACACAACAGTAACGGTTCTAGTATCATCTGGTGAGTCCAGTGTGCTCTGGTTACCATTAAAAATTGTCAGTGGCACAGAGAGACTGAATAATTTTACATCCATCAAGGAAAACTGCTGACGGATCCACACATATGCAGCAGAGGCAGAGGGGTTCACCAAACATGCACATCTTTAGAATCAGATTTGAGAACTTAGCTTACACTGCTTAAGCAACAAAGTCCACTGAAGAGCGGTAGTCACAGTACATAGAAAAATCCATGAAAATTTTAAAATAATCTGAGTCTTCAAAAGATGATGAAGCATAACAAAACACAAAAGCACTGAATCATATAAAAACATGTAATATGAAATTCACTCAATAAAGCAGAAAGGAGCATTTGTATGTGTTAAAATAATTTAATTCTTCCTGTACATTTCTGTCCACATGAGTCCACAGAATGCATACTTTACAATATTTACCTGTTTTGAGACATTCAAGTCAATTTCCAGATGGCCAAAGTAGAATTCAGTCACTAATGAAATGTTTAAAAAATATATATTAAACAAAAAAAATGCTTTTACAAGATAAAAAATAATCTTTCACAATGCAATAAGTTGCAGATCACTGAAATTTTAACTCTTTAGGCTTTCTCAGTTCAGTTTTTGGTTTCAAAATCTTAAGAGACAATTAAAAGGAAAAAACACTGGCGGAATTTCTATCTGTTTTTACGTTTCTCTTTTTTGCTTCGACTATTTGTTACACTGTTTAAAGATGTTGAGGATGAAGGTGCTCTGGCATGACCTGTGGCCTTTAGATGATCGAAAAGCTTATTCCGGGATGGAAATTCACTATGGCATGTTGTACAGCTGATAAGAACATCACTCTGAGAAGGGGGAAAAAATCATAAATAAAAGCAAGTGTTATTATCTGAGAGCAGTGTCTTCATGCTGAGATAAAATATCAAGTGACTGCAATATACCAAGACAGACTCGGCAGAGGCCACTGTTCTTGGAAGCCGAGTCCACTGACCAACATCATCAACTCTAAGGGTCCTGAGACTCTCAGGAGCACGTGCCACAAGGATAAGGCTCTAGATTTCACACAATGAAAAACACAACAGTAACGGTTCTAGTATCATCTGGTGAGTCCAGTGTGCTCTGGTTACCATTAAAAATTGTCAGTGGCACAGAGAGACTGAATAATTTTACATCCATCAAGGAAAACTGCTGACGGATCCACACCTACGCAGCAGAGGCAGAGGGGTTCACCAAACATGCACATCTTTAGAATCAGATTTGAGAACTTAGCTTCTTAAGCAACAAAGTCCACTGAAGAGCGGTCAATAATGTTTGGACCTACCATTGTCTGTGGTTCAGCAGACACTTTGACAGACTTTTTAGTATCTTTGGCTTTCTTTCCTTTGGGTTTAGAAACGCTGGAAAATAAATGAAAGAATTCAGACTAATTTAATAATAAGGCACCCCTTTTAACTGATAATCTTGCTCCCAAGTAGATTCAAAAGAATAAGGTGCATTTAAAGACTAATTCATTCATTTTAATGGCCAAGTGAATTAATTTTCCTATCTCAAATGAACAACTTTGAAAAATATCTTGAAATAATATTAGATACCAAATTTGATACAAAAATTAAGGAATTTACTTAAAAGTTGAAACACAAGATAGAGCAAGGTCCCCAAAATAGCTCCAAACTTTTATTCAGTGTATTGTTGTAAAAAAGGTAAGTGATTAATACTCCATTTACTGAAGCAAACCTTCTTCGTGGCCAACCAGCAGTACTCATGAATAACCTACGACATAAGCGTGGTTCCCAGACACACAACTTGCTAAACCCGACTCAGTTGATGACAAACATTTCAACAGTTCCACAGTGAAATGAGAAAAACAGACACTGTAATGCAGTTCTCATAGAGTTAAATTTGTTAAATGTAAAGCATTTTCATTTACTAAAAGATTGGGTCTTTCTGCTGACGTGGTGAGTTTCTCTCCCCTGTATTCTGTAACCAGAGATGGCCAGGCAGTATATTCAGTTTCCTCCAATCCTGCTTTAATTCCAGAGCACCCTTCCACTTAGTCTTCTATATGAATCTTCATTTTCCTTAGTCCTCTCATCCTTTCCCTCATTGGTGCTAACTGAATTCTTGGGGTAAATCTGGTCAGTTTCCTTTTCCCATCTAATGCTTTCGGGAATTCTAGTAAATAAAAAAATCTTGGTGAGTCCAGTGTGCTCTGGTTACCATTAAAATTGTCAGTGGCACAGAGAGACTGAATAATTTTACATCCATCAAGGAAAACTGCTGACGGATCCACACATATGCAGCAGAGGCAGAGGGGTTCACCAAACATGCACATCTTTAGAATCAGATTTGAGAACTTAGCTTACACTGCTTAAGCAACAAAGTCCACTGAAGAGCGGTCAATAATGTTTGGACCTACCATTGTCTGTGGTTCAGCAGACACTTTGACAGACTTTTTAGTATCTTTGGCTTTCTTTCCTTTGGGTTTAGAAACGCTGGAAAATAAATGAAAGAATTCAGACTAATTTAATAATAAGGCACCTTTTAACTGATAATCTTGCTCCCAAGTAGATTCAAAAGAATAAGGTGCATTTAAAGACTAATTCATTCATTTTAATGGCCAAGTGAATTAATTTTCCTATCTCAAATGAACAACTTTGAAAAATATCTTGAAATAATATTAGATACCAAATTTGATACAAAAATTAAGGAATTTACTTAAAAGTTGAAACACAAGATAAAGCAAGATCCCTAAAATAGCTCCAAACTTTTATTCAGTGTATTGTTGTAAAAAAGGTAAGTGATTAATACTCCATTTACTGAAGCAAACCTTCTTCGTGGCCAACCAGCAGTACTCATGAATAACCTACGACATAAGCGTGGTTCCCAAAGACACAACTTGCTAAACCCGACTCAGTTGATGACAAACATTTCAACAGTTCCACAGTGAAATGAGAAAAACAGACACTGTAATGCAGTTCTCATAGAGTTAAATTTGTTAAATGTAAAGCATTTTCATTTACTAAAAGATTGGGTCTTTCTGCTGACGTGGTGAGTTTCTCTCCCCTGTATTCTGTAACCAGAGATGGCCAGGCAGTATATTCAGTTTCCTCCAATCCTGCTTTAATTCCAGAGCACCCTTCCACTTAGTCTTCTATATGAATCTTCATTTTCCTTAGTCCTCTCATCCTTTCCCTCATTGGTGCTAACTGAATTCTTGGGGTAAATTCTGAGTGCAACTAAGTTTACAGAGCAGATGGGATGGGTTACAACCAATGAGTCATAATGCTCTCAAGCACTTCATGAGCACAGGGTTCTTCAATCCGAGCCCTGGATTCTATATTAAGTTATGAGGTCTATACATTTAAAAGATGCTGATAAATGGGGCTCCCCTGGTGGCTCAGTGGTAAAGAACCCAATGCAGGAGACACAGGTTCAAATCTCTCACCCAGGAAGAGCCCACATGCTCCAGAGCAACTAAGTGCACGCGACAACTACGGACTGCATCTGGGCGCCCGAGCCGGGGAGCCGCAGCCACTGAGTCCACACGCTGCAGCTCCCGAAGCCACTGAGTCCACACGCTGCAGCTCCCGAAGCCTGCGCTCTCGAGAGCCCATGCTCCACAGTAAGAGAAGCCACGCAATGAGGAAGCCACACGGCGCAACCAGAGAGAGCCTCCGCTCTCCACAAAGAGAGGAAAAGGCCCACGCAGCAACAAAGAGCCAGCATAGCCAAAAATAAACACAAATAAATAAAATTATTTTAAAAAAAGATGCTGATGAGGAGAGCAATCCAATACCATGCAGTATTCAGCTAGCTTGGAAAGTATCAAGAGAAACATAAGAGGCACAGAGTAGACAGTCACTAATTTACAAAATAACATCACAGATCACAAATAATCTAAAAACATTCACCATTTAGGATAATGTAGAATAACTGGGGAAAATTTAGGATAATATTTCCAAAGAACAATTTACTCTATTATGAAAGACAGAAGCTACATCACTGCAGCTAGTATCTAAGACCTTTATTTTAGAAAGTACTCTAGAGAGGATAAAAAGTACCCATACGAATACACTCAGGAATACTGCAGCAACTGTACAGAGGCAGCTACTAGACTTACTGTGGTGATCAACTCGTAATGGACAGAAATGTCTATCACTATGCTATATACCTGAAGCTAAAATGATACTGTACGTCAACGTTAATAAAAAATGAAAGTGCACTCTAGGCACACACGTGCTGTAAGCAGCTAGTTTCCATGCACCGCAGAGAAGCAGCGGAGGGGTCCTGCAGAAAGGCTCTGGGCCTCGGGATGCAGGGTGTGGGGGGCGTCGGGTGGTGTCGATCCCAGCCCTGCCACCTCTCAGCAGTGAAGAGTAGCCTGAATTCTCTGATTCTTTTTCTCACATCATTAAGTGAGGAAACGGAACCTTATTAGTGGTTGACAAAGTCTGACTTTAAGACTGAGAATCCCTTTTCCTCTCCCAGTGAATATCACTTAGAAGTCCAATGGAAAATGAGTAAAAATACTTCATCTCTAGATGGAGGTGCTCAGGGGCCGGGAGCCCCACCTCTCAGCCCACCCACCGTACGCCTCTACGGGACAGCCCCACGGAGCCAGGTGAGCCGGGTCCTTCACGTAGTCAGGCAGACGGGGTGAAAGGCCGGCCTTTCCCCTGGGCCAGCTTTTATTCTCTGGCAAGTCATTTACCCCAAACTCCGTGTGTGAATGCACTGAGCATCAGAGAGTGTGCAGCCTCCCTTCCTGCTTGCCACTCTGCAGTCTTCCAGACGCCCACATCCCTGTGGTTCCTCGTCCTCCCTTCCTGCGGCTCCAGGCCCACGCTAGGCCTCCACGGCGTCTCTCCCTTCATTTATGGCACCTGAACTCCACGCCCCTCACTGCTCCAGCTCTGAGCACTTTCACCTCGGGCCTCACCTCATTCTGTCTCTCGAGCTCTTTTTCATGGGCCTGGGACAGGACCTCAAGGCTGCCTACTATTCAGACCGTTCCTACACGAGTAAGAGGTTTTCCTGCCCTAGTGGAATAGAGGATGGGAGCGAGGAAGTCAGACATGGAGGGGAAGGAGAGGAGAGGAATGCCATCACCCCTGCGCAAGACCTCCCCCTGGCCGACCCTTGTGGCTTGCTCAGTGCCTCGACTCCAGGGCCTCCAGAGCGTGAGGGCCAAGCTGGCACCTCCACCCTGACGACCTGCGCTGGGGCTGAATGCAGACCGACGGGCCCAAGCGTGGAGGTCGGTCAGTGATGCTCGGGCAAGTGGGCAGTTTTCTCTGGAGCCTTGTTCTCCCATGAGTGCCGAGGATTACTGACCCAGCACAAAATAAGAACAAGCAGGACAAAGGAAACAAAAACTGGGTCCACGTGACTCCCTTCTGCCTTGGGGAATGCTGCTGAAACACCCGAGCACTCGGGGCAGCGTTCTCCCTCCACACCATCCCCGGTATGAGTAAGTCACAGATGCATCTGACTCAGGGCGGCCGTCATGCGAAGAGGGGATTTTACTTGATATATGGAAAGCCATCCTCACTATCAGAAGACAACACGCAGCTCTGACTAACCTTTTAGCCTCAGGTTTGGGGTCATCGCACAGATCCACAGTCTCTCTGACCCCGACATTTTCCTGGAGACTATCTTCCAGTTCTTTGGCACAATCTTGATTTAGGTTGGTATCTTCCAGGTCAACCTTTACTGCTTCCCCAGTTCCATTTTCACTGAAATTATCATCATAGTTCTAGGGAAGAAAATATGTGCACCATTACAAAGTAAGTACTGTAATACTACCGGTTTTTTATGTTATGTTGCCAAAGAGCTGAAATAAACAATGGCAACGTTCTGTACACTCTAGTAGGAGAGTACTTCAGGTTGTAAAAAGGAGAGGCAGAAAAGAATTTAAGAACATGAATGCCTATTAGAGAAACATTAAATTTTAGGGATAGCTGGAAACAATCCAAATATTCAATAAGTGAATGGTTGAACATCTGAAGGAAAATTTTAGAGCACTTTCTTTAAAATCATGTTTCCAAAGACACTGATTCAATTATGTGGAAAAAGAGAATGCATTAACAAATTCTGAAGAGAGAAAATTACATATAACCTCTGATTACAACTTAATTCAACGTTAAATAATATCTATAGGCAGAATTAGGGACGATATTTATAATCTTCCATAGTTCCAAAATGATTAGCCTTGAACAACTGTTTTACAATTGAAAAAAAAAAAAAACAACCAGCACTATGCAAGAAAAAATATCTGACAGACATACTTCACTGAATCTAACTGGTGTGATTTAGTCTCGGGTAACATTTTCGTGTATTTGTTTTCTCTTTCTTTTCTTCTATTCTCTCTCTCTGCACGATGTCCCCCCAACGCCTGCCCCCAGAACTATAAAAGCCAGCTGTGGTAGACACCATGTGTATCCTAGGAACACTGTCCTCCATCCACAGCTCTCTCTTCACACTCAAGCACTTAACGATGACATTATCTTTTACACAGTCCATAGTCCAGTAATGTCCTTTTTTATAGGGCTTCCACATGGTTCAGTGGTAAAGAATTTGCCCATCAATGCAGAGGACAAGGGTTTAATCCCTGGGTCAAGCCGGAATTTGGGCATACAGAGGAGCCTGGTAGGCTTCAACTCACTATCAGAAGACAACACGCAGCTCTGACTAACCTTTTAGCCTCAGGTTTGGGGTCCGCACAGATCCACAGTCTCTCTGACCCCGACATTTTCCTGGAGACTATCTTCCAGTTCTTTGGCACAATCTTGATTTAGGTTGGTATCTTCCAGGTCAACCTTTACTGCTTCCCCAGTTCCATTTTCACTGAAATTATCATCATAGTTCTAGGGAAGAAAATATGTGCACCATTACAAAGTAAGTACTGTAATACTACCGGTTTTTTATGTTATGTTGCCAAAGAGCTGAAATAAACAATGGCAACGTTCTGTACACTCTAGTAGGAGAGTACTTCAGGTTGTAAAAAGGAGAGGCAGAAAAGAATTTAAGAACATGAATGCCTATTAGAGAAACATTAAATTTTAGGGAAATCTGGAAACAATCTAAATATTCAATAAGTGAATGGTTGAACATCTGAAGGAAAATTTTAGAGCACTTTCTTTAAAATCATGTTTCCAAAGACACTGATTCAATTATGTGGAAAAAGAGAATGCATTAACAAATTCTGAAGAGAGAAAATTACATATAACCTCTGATTACAACTTAATTCAACGTTAAATAATATCTATAGGCAGAATTAGGGACGATATTTATAATCTTCCATAGTTCCAAAATGATTAGCCTTGAACAACTGTTTTACAATTGAAAAAAAAAAAAAACAACCAGCACTATGCAAGAAAAAATATCTGACAGACATACTTCACTGAATCTAACTGGTGTGATTTAGTCTCGGGTAACATTTTCGTGTATTTGTTTTCTCTTTCTTTTCTTCTATTCTCTCTCTCTGCACGATGTCCCCCCAACGCCTGCCCCCAGAACTATAAAAGCCAGCTGTGGTAGACACCATGTGTATCCTAGGAACACTGTCCTCCATCCACAGCTCTCTCTTCACACTCAAGCACTTAACGATGACATTATCTTTTACACAGTCCATAGTCCAGTAATGTCCTTTTTTATAGGGCTTCCCACATGGTTCAGTGGTAAAGAATTTGCCCATCAATGCAGAGGACAAGGGTTTAATCCCTGGGTCGGGAAGATCCTTTTCTAGAAGTATTTCTCCAGTATTCTTGCCTGGGAAATCCCATGGACAGAGGGGCCTGGTAGGCTAAAGTCTATGGGGTTACAAGAGTTGGACACAACTCAGAGACTAAAGAACAACAGTTACTTCCTCATGATTAAATTCAGGTTGGACATTTCCAGCAGGAATGCTACAAAGATAATGCTGTGCCCTCAGTACATCATATCAGGAAGCAAAATGTCACGCCCCATTTTTCAGTGATTAAAGTCTCATCATTTGGTTACAATGGTTATTGCCAGATTTTTGTATTTTAATAAATAATGCATAGAGTCTTACTTTGAGACTATATCAATATCCTCTTTCCTAGTACCTACCCCACGGATCTGGCATTTACTGACGATTCTCATGTGAATCATCGACTACACTGGTGGGTCCACAACAGTCCTGCCATCGGCTTTTGTATTAATTCATATTCTCGAAATGATGCCTTCTCATCTGCCTCCTTTCTCCAACTCTCTTTTTGAAGGCTCAATACAGATATGTGATTTAAAAAATAAAATAAAATCAATGTGTAAAAACCTATCACCAATATTCTTTCTGACAATTCAGTATTTCCCATATTTGGTAAGCCCTTAAGTTGACTCCTGAGTATTTCTGACTTATCTCCATCAATTTCCGAATACTACTTTTATTTTCAGCATCGATAATTTAGGCTCACCCTGTCTCAGCCCCAGAACCAGTCATTTCTCCAAGAACAAAATCCTGACTCCTTATACCGAGGAAGAGGTTTTAGAGACAAAGATGTGTGCACCACGTATGCTCACTGCCCCTGGGCACCGCTGCCTCGGGGCCTCAGTGTGCACTGCACGTGCATGGCTTGTTGATTCATTTGTATCATGAGCTCATACCCAGACCTCCAGTTTCAGTCCAACATTAGTGTTCTTCCTCTCTCCTTTCCTCAACCTATACTTGTATTTCCCTTCTCCCACCAGAGAATGTGGTTCCTGTAAACTGATTCAGTTACATATATATTTTTCAGATTCTTTTCCATTATACGTTACTACAAGATACTGAATACAATTCCTGTGCTATACAGTACGTCCCTGTTATTTAACTATGTTATGTGTAGTACTATTATTCCCAAATACCTAATTTGCTTCTCTCGACCGCTGTCCCCTTTGGTAACTATCAGCTCGGTTGCTGTGTCTACGAGTCTGTTTCTGTTTCGTATGTTTCACATGTAAGTTGACTGTATCATTTTTTCGACTCCACATATAAGTGATATTTTATGAAATTTATCTTTCTTTGTCTGAGTTACTTCACTTAATACGATAATCTCTAGGCCCATTCATACTGCTGCAAATGGCATCACTTCATTTCTTTCAATAAATATTTGGTTACAATGGTTATTGCCAGATTTTTGTATTTTAATAAATAATGCATAGAGTCTTACTTTGAGACTATATCAATATCCTCTTTCCTAGTAACTACCCCACGGATCTGGCATTTACTGACGATTCTCATGTGAATCATCGACTACACTGGTGGGTCCACAACAGTCCTGCCATCGGCTTTTGTATTAATTCATATTCTCGAAATGATGCCTTCTCATCTGCCTCCTTTCTCCAACTCTCTTTTTGAAGGCTCAATACAGATATGTGATTTAAAAAATAAAATAAAATCAATGTGTAAAAACCTATCACCAATATTCTTTCTGACAATTCAGTATTTCCCATATTTGGTAAGCCCTTAAGTTGACTCCTGAGTATTTCTGACTTATCTCCATCAATTTCCGAATACTACTTTTATTTTCAGCATCGATAATTTAGGCTCACCCTGTCTCAGCCCCAGAACCAGTCATTTCTCCAAGAACAAAATCCTGACTCCTTATACCGAGGAAGAGGTTTTAGAGACAAAGATGTGTGCACCACGTATGCTCACTGCCCCTGGGCACCGCTGCCTCGGGGCCTCAGTGTGCACTGCACGTGCATGGCTTGTTGATTCATTTGTATCATGAGCTCATACCCAGACCTCCAGTTTCAGTCCAACATTAGTGTTCTTCCTCTCTCCTTTCCTCAACCTATACTTGTATTTCCCTTCTCCCACCAGAGAATGTGGTTCCTGTAAACTGATTCAGTTACATATATATTTTTCAGATTCTTTTCCATTATACGTTACTACAAGATACTGAATACAATTCCTGTGCTATACAGTACGTCCCTGTTATTTAACTATGTTATGTGTAGTACTATTATTCCCAAATACCTAATTTGCTTCTCTCGACCGCTGTCCCCTTTGGTAACTATCAGCTCGGTTGCTGTGTCTACGAGTCTGTTTCTGTTTCGTATGTTTCACATGTAAGTTGACTGTATCATTTTTTCGACTCCACATATAAGTGATATTTTATGAAATTTATCTTTCTTTGTCTGAGTTACTTCACTTAATACGATAATCTCTAGGCCCATTCATACTGCTGCAAATGGCATCACTTCATTCTTTCAATAGCTGAATAATACTCCACTGTGTATACATACTGCATCCTGTTTATCCATTCATCTGCCGATGGACATTTAGGTTGCTTCCACGTCTTGGCTATGATAAAGAGTGCTTCTATGAACACTGGAGTTAGGCAAATTTTCACTTTTCAAAATTTCATTTATATTGTTGGCAGAACAAAATTAGATATACAAATGA
Organism: Tragulus kanchil; assembly: GCA_022376925.1. Taxonomy (NCBI): domain Eukaryota; kingdom Metazoa; phylum Chordata; class Mammalia; order Artiodactyla; family Tragulidae; genus Tragulus; species Tragulus kanchil. The sequence goes on from JAIOJX010000004.1 coordinate 132,268,270, forward strand.
TCAATCCTTAGATTTTCACATATTTATGAGTTGAACTGTTATCTTGATTTAAAAACCTTATCATCACATGTGTGTCCAGATGTTTTTTTTAATATGATCCCTCAGTCTGTGTTATGGGAATTCCACATGCAAATTTTTTAAACACAAAGACAACAGTAACTAAGTAAACTGATCATATATATATATATATATATATATGTATGTATGTATATATACACATAATGAGGTAAAACACTGAAATACCAAAATACTTTGAGCTCCTTTTAATCTGTTTTTACAATCAACATGAAATCAGGGTATGAAAGTCTCTCTCCTTATACAGACTACACTGAATAAACAAGAGTGCTCCTACTGTACACTTGATACTGAATGTTAATAAAACTTTTTCAACGTACCTGTGCTGGTTTCTGTTTCTTTTTCTTCTGTTTCTTAGAAAGCCTAAGAACAAAAATAAATCAAAAATGTCAAATACTTGACCAAGTAAAAAGAAAAAATACCAAAATAGTAGTGATACGATGCAGAATAACACGTTTAAAAATATCTAACTTCATAAAGCATTAAAAGAAAAACATATGGATTATCATTTTATAAAAATAAAACAGTGGTTCAAGTGATAGTAACTGGTGTATCAATCAGCCAGTTATAAAACTACTTTTAATATAGTCATAATGTATCCTGTAAGAATTATATCTGACATCATGTCTTTATCCATTTCAATACTAGAAAGTTCTCTTAACTAGAAGAAATGCAGAAAATATTAGGATAATAGAATAATTTCTCTAAGATAAAAACAGCATTTAAATGCAATCTCTGTATGTGCTAAGTCAGCCTAGTGACAATTTTAGAAGTACTTTTGTTTTGGTGCATCCTCCATTTCTTCCTCAGAATTGGCATTCAGACTATTTTCATCAGTTTGAGGTCCTGAAAAATTTGCTTCTTCCTCCTCCAACTGCTGTTTTAACACGGCAACCATCTCCCGATGCTTCTTTGATTTTTCATGGTTCTTCATGCTGAAAGGACAGCTGGTATGAGTGAGTGGTGCAACGAGATTAACTCACACGTGCCCAACTGCACTGCTGTGGGAACACGGCCAAGCTGAGTCTACTCTTTCCCATTAACTAAGCAAAGCGTTAGCGATACTGTAAGCACTATGAAGAGACAAAGAATGCATCTGGGATTTCTTAGGTGTTTAAGTAGACTGGAGGCCCATGACTGTTTCTTTTTCCTGTATTCCAGCATTCTCTCCACCCTTCTCTTTGGCTTCTTATTTACATTATCTTCTTTTTTTTTTTTTGGTCAAATTCTCTATTATTTTTTTTCCAGTTCTTAGAATTCGAACCTTCGTCACTGTTTACTCTTAATCGTTTAATTATTGCTAACTGGAAACACACAAAGCAAGATTCTAATGTTAAAAGAAAGACCCCTCAGACATGGTGGATGTGAGGGCATAAAGTACAAGAAAAGTTTACCTCCTTTTGTTTTTTTTCAAGAGGAGTCTCTCTTCTCACTCCCACTATACTAAATATAAATTCAGAGGCATCTCTACTGTTCCCTCTGAAACTACATAAACAATGTCTATCTGAGCGCCTCTCCCCCGAAACTAAGCAACACTTCACAAAATACAACTGACAACACTCAGGCTGTGAGAAGTAGTAAACTAAAAAGTGGAAAACTGTCACTTATCCACTTTATCTCATCCTGTTCAGATCAGGGATTTTCTAGTTGGAGTTACCTACATTTCATCCCTAGTAAGATTCTCTTTAAGACCAAGGTTCTTTGGAGAAATTAGGACATTTGTGCCAGAAAGTGTTCAAAACTATGACTACGACACGGACAGGTGCCAGGCTGAAGGACTTCTCACTAACCATATCCAGGAAATTCTGAGCATAAAAAGGACAACAATGAATTTTAAAATACTGAAATGAAATTCATAATTCATACTGACAACAGACAGATAAGTGTTCCTGTGTGCAGGAGAAGGTCAAATGATGACTTAGGAGGCAGGAGCTCAGGCAGCAGCAAAGCCTCATTTTGAGACACTATAATGTGAAGATTGGTACAAGCTGAAATCATCAATAGATGCTGTGTCTAGAAAGAAAAGTTTGATGAAGAGTAAGATCATCTGCAGGGCTCTAAAGTGTCTTCCCACATATTAAACATGCTACAAAGGAAAAAACTGCAAGGGAAAAAATACTAATGATACCGTAGAAAAATAAAAACACTTTGGATGATCAAAATGATCACCACCCATGAGGCAGACAGACATCTCTGCTTCCAGACAGAAACCCTGAGAGTAACGCACATTCACCTAGTATTCCAGCCAGGGATGCGCAACCTGCATCTAATCATGAGAAAATGGACAAACCCCAAGTGAGAAATATTCTATTTCAAAAAACATTTTAAAAGTCAGTACCCTTTCAAACTGTTACAGGCACAGGCAAGGGAAATGGTCCAGATTAAATGAGACTAAATAAATACATGCAATAATACACGATCCTACACTAGATCCTGTGTTGAAGCTAGAAAAATCCCTCAGACATGGTGGATGTGAGGGCATAAAGTACAAGAAAAGTTTACCTCCTTTTGTTTTTTTTCAAGAGGAGTCTCTCTTCTCACTCCCACTATACTAAATATAAATTCAGAGGCATCTCTACTGTTCCCTCTGAAACTACATAAACAATGTCTATCTGAGCGCCTCTCCCCCGAAACTAAGCAACACTTCACAAAATACAACTGACAACACTCAGGCTGTGAGAAGTAGTAAACTAAAAAGTGGAAAACTGTCACTTATCCACTTTATCTCATCCTGTTCAGATCAGGGATTTTCTAGTTGGAGTTACCTACATTTCATCCCTAGTAAGATTCTCTTTAAGACCAAGGTTCTTTGGAGAAATTAGGACATTTGTGCCAGAAAGTGTTCAAAACTATGACTACGACACGGACAGGTGCCAGGCTGAAGGACTTCTCACTAACCATATCCAGGAAATTCTGAGCATAAAAAGGACAACAATGAATTTTAAAATACTGAAATGAAATTCATAATTCATACTGACAACAGACAGATAAGTGCTCCTGTGTGCAGGAGAAGGTCAAATGATGACTTAGGAGGCAGGAGCTCAGGCAGCAGCAAAGCCTCATTTTGAGACACTATAATGTGAAGATTGGTACAAGCTGAAATCATCAATAGATGCTGTGTCTAGAAAGAAAGTTTGATGAAGAGAAAGATCATCTGCAGGGCTCTAAAGTGTCTTCCCACGTATTAAACATGCTACAAAGGAAAAAACTGCAAGGGAAAAAATACTAATGATACCGTAGAAAAATAAAGACAACACTTTGGATGATCAAAATGATCACCACCCATGAGGCAGACAGACATCTCTGCTTCCAGACAGAAACCCTGAGAGTAACGCACATTCACCTAGTATTCCAGCCAGGGATGCACAACCTGCATCTAATCATGAGGAAATGGACAAACCCCAAGTGAGAAATATTCTATTTCAAAAAACATTTTAAAAGTCAGTACCCTTTCAAACTGTTACAGGCACAGGCAAGGGAAATGGTCCAGATTAAATGAGACTAAATAAATACATGCAATAATACACGATCCTACACTAGATCCTGTGTTGAAGCTAGAAAAATGCTACACAGGACGTTAACAAAGAATCAACTGATAAAAGCAAAATACGGGCAGGAAATGGAATACAAGCACTGTGTCGGTGTTATGAATTCCGGGAAGTTGATAGCTGTGATTATGTGAGAGACTGTCCTTATTCTTAAGGAACATACACTGAAGTATCTACAGGCAAAGGAGCTTTATGTATGTAACTGACTCTCAGGTTATTCCAGAAAAAAACCTGTCTGTGTGGAAAGAGAATGAGCACGTGCAGATGGGTGAGACGTGAGTTATCTGTGCACTGGGGGCTCTGCATGCTCCATACTCGATTCATGCAACTTGCTGTAAGTCTGACATTACTTCCACATAATAAAACAATTTCTCAAATGTCTTTCATTGTTGCTTTTCTTCCCTTGCTTGGTTCTAACTTGTCTGCCTCGCTCACTTCTCTGGACCTGATCACTTTTCCCTGGGGTTACACGGTGGTACCACTCAGGACTCCCAGAGCCCCATTTTTATCGTTGGGCCTCTGCCTCCTCTTTTCTTTTCCCAATTGTCTGAAATTTCTATAACCTTGCTCTGGATGGAGCAGGGCAAAACCTCAAACCATTTCAAAATTTTCTTGCAAGCCCTGTAGGAATGCACAGGGTCACTGCATGCGGGTCAAGCACGCTGCAGGCTGGCAGGGCCTCCGCCCCCTTTACGGCAGGCACCTGCTTCTTTCTCCCCTGCTAGTTCTACTCTTGTTTTCTTCCAATGGATTGTGTCCCTTTCAATACTTCTCCCTTCGTCACTGCTCCCCTATGACAAAGTCCTTCCACTTGAGCAAGCACACTTCACTACAGGCAGGACAGGTCTGAAGGTCTCGGGCTGGGGGCCACGGCCTGTAGGGCAGTGTGAGGGCTGGAAGCGAGTGTGCCCAACAACAGAGAGATGCCTAGCCTGTTTAGTGTCCCCCACCCCATCCCGTGCAACTCTGTTTTCTTCACCGAAACAAGCAACAGCTGCTTTCTGGAGACAGTGTGCAGGCTTCAAAAGCAGCGGCTACACAAGAACAAACACGGCATGAATGAGAACCAGTGCAACCGGCTTAACTGCCGGCTCAAGTTGTTCTTCCTCCCCTGCTGGCAAGATACTCCTCCGGGATGACAGGTGAGGGCTAGTGACCGACTGCTACTAGCATTTTCTTTAAGGATTGTCAAAGTGTTACACTTCACCTCCAAAGAGGCGAGTTCAGAGACAGCAAACTTACGCCTTTTCCGTCTTGAAAGATTTATCACACGCAGGGCAGTAAAGGCCATCATAAAGTTCTGTGTCCTCAGCCTCGCCACTGTCTGTACCTACGAGAGGCAAGCCTACAGTGAGAATCCTGTCTGATGAGAACATAAATCTGAAAGGTGTCAACAAGCTTCATCTCTTTGGTGAGGATCTAAAGTTGCACACAAAGTAGAAACTAAAATTCACTACTTCCTGACCAAGAGAAAAACAATGTTACCAGGATTTTAAGCCAGCCTTTGAAAAGCAGGATGGAAGTACAGGGACAGGCTTCCAGACAGATCACTTTATGTTTCAAATTCTTTTCATAAATCGACTCAGAAGATGATTCAAAAACCTCTCAGAATCCTGGGTGTGTGCTAAGTTCAGAAAAGCAAATGTCTCTTTCATAATTCTACTGCAAAATGTGCATACAAATGTGACAGTGAAAGTGTGAGTTGCTCAGTCATGTCCAACTGTGATCCTACTGACTTGCAGACGGCCAGGTCCTCCATCCATGGGATTCTCCAGGCAAGCATATCATTTTTCCCAAGGATTGAATCTTCCTGGACCTCCGCCTCCTTTACGGCAGGCACCTGCTTCTTTCTCCCCTGCTAGTTCTACTCTTGTTTTCTTCCAATGGCTTGTATCCCTTTCAATACTTCTCCCTTCGTCACTGCTCCCCTATGACAAAGTCCTTCCACTTGAGCAAGCACACACTTCACTACAGGCAGGACAGGTCTGAAGGTCTCGGGCTGGGGGCCACGGCCTGTAGGGCAGTGTGAGGGCTGGAAGCGAGTGTGCCCAACAACAAAGAGATGCCTAGCCTCAGTTTAGTGTCCCCCACCCCATCCCGTGCAACTCTGTTTTCTTCACCGAAACAAGCAACAGCTGCTTTCTGGAGACAGTGTGCAGGCTTCAAAAGCAGCGGCTACACAAGAACAAACACGGCATGAATGAGAACCAGTGCAAACCGGCTTAACTGCCGGCTCAAGTTGTTCTTCCTCCCCTGCTGGCAAGATACTCCTCCGGGATGACAGGTGAGGGCTAGTGACCGACTGCTACTAGCATTTTCTTTAAGGATTGTCAAAGTGTTACACTTCACCTCCAAAGAGGCGAGTTCAGAGACAGCAAACTTACGCCTTTTCCGTCTTGAAAGATTTATCACACGCAGGGCAGTAAAGGCCATCATAAAGTTCTGTGTCCTCAGCCTCGCCACTGTCTGTACCTACGAGAGGCAAGCCTACAGTGAGAATCCTGTCTGATAAGAACATAAATCTGAAAGGTGTCAACAAGCTTCATCTCTTTGGTGAGGATCTAAAGTTGCACACAAAGTAGAAACTAAAATTCACTACTTCCTGACCAAGAGAAAAACAATGTTACCAGGATTTTAAGCCAGCCTTTGAAAAGCAGGATGGAAGTACAGGGACAGGCTTCCAGACAGATCACTTTATGTTTCAAATTCTTTTCATAAATCGACTCAGAAGATGATTCAAAAACCTCTCAGAATCCTGGGTGTGTGCTAAGTTCAGAAAAGCAAATGTCTCTTTCATAATTCTACTGCAAAATGTGCATACAAATGTGACAGTGAAAGTGTGAGTTGCTCAGTCATGTCCAACTGTGATCCTACGGACTTGCAGACGGCCAGGTCCTCCATCCATGGGATTCTCCAGGCAAGAACACTGGAGTGGGCAGCTCTCCCTTTCCCAAGGGAATCTTCCTGACCCACAGATTGAACCCGGGTCTTCTGCACTGCAGGCAGATTCTTTACCATCTGAGCCACCAGGGAAGCCCATACAAATGTAAACACAAGTATAACTGTAATCTACTCTTAAATGCTTAAATAAGGTCAGCTTATGATATTCTATCATTATCAAAAAGATGGGTATTAAAACAGTATGTTACATACGAAGTTTAACACCATCTTAACAGATTTTGTAAGCTTGAAGCTTTATTACAAATGGAATAAATACTATCAATATTGACCACAAAGTCTAAGTTCAACCGCAAGTCGTCACACAATCCCACATTCTATCTTCACAAGAAATAAACAAGTGAACTGACTGTCATTTTGATTTTGGGAGTAGTAAAGATACTAATGTGTCTCTTCTACATTCTACATTTTGCTATCATAAGCAATGGTAGTATGATTCTGAAGGACATTCCCACTGAAATAATAAATGATCAACCTCCAGAGTTTGACACTTTCTAATTATGCATACATTTTCCATTAGTTGGATTATTCAAATAGTTAATAAAGAATGCTGGATTTGAAGACAAAACCTGCATCTAAGAATGTTCTTGGACATATGCTAGAGTTTCTCATACTCTTCGTGAGTAAAACAATTACATGAGCAAAATCTACATTTAAGGTACGAGGATGAAGCAAGATCTTGTCTGTGAAAGCAGTTTATAAACTGTAAAACTACATGCTTATGTCACCTCACACTGACATGGTCCTTTCTAATTCACTGAGAAAACATTCCATTGCCAAATCATTTGGAGTAAATAAAAGTGTCATTTTATCATTTGTGCTGTCAGCTCAATGAAAAACCACATCTGTAAATACGGCAAAAGCTTTAATTCAACTATGTTTTAGGTCATTTCATTTTCTCTCTCAGGGAACAGCCAGAGGTAGTGGGGAAAATTCAGGTGTATCAATCCCTGTTGTAACAATGCCCACTTCACTCCTCTTAAGATTGTCACATGCCCGTGCTCAAATGACAGAGGCAGAGAAGACACGTTTCAGCACACCCAGAGGAGCCTCTCTACAGCTCAGAAATAAGACAATTTACATATACCAGGAAAGACACAATACCAGTCTGTCTGGAAAAACTATTAATATCTGACCTACTGCTTCAGTGCATTTTAAGAAAATAACCAGCTATACCTAACAATATGCCCACTTCTCAACATACTTATGCAGACAAATAATTTAAAACATGGTCAGAAGACTGTTAACAAACCAATCAACCAACCAAACAACTGGCAACAATCGGCTGGAACCCAGGTGTCCTCCAGGTTTTCACCCTCTCTCTCGTTCCTAGCTGTCTCACACTGGAGCCCTCTGTGGGTTCCTGTGAGCTTCAGTTGTGTCTGACTCCCTGCGACCTTCTAGACCGCAGCCCTCCAGGCTCCTCTGTCCATGGGATTCTCCAGGCAAGAATACTTGAGTGGGTTGCCATTCCCTTCTCCAGGGGAATCTTCCCGACCCAGGGACTGAACCCAATTCTCTTAGGTCTCCTGCACTGGCAGTTGGGTTCTTTACCACTAGGGCCACCTGGGAAGCATCCTGAGTATCCATCAAACACATTTCCTACGGTTTGTAATGAATGGAGGAAGTTACCGTCCTGTCCGTCTTTGAGCTCCCGTTCTTCTGTTTCGTCTTCACCTGATCCATCTCCAAATTCCTTTTCGTACTGCGCCTCCATCTCCCGGAGCTCCTTCTCCAAATCGGCCACCGTCATCCAGCTCTGCTCTCTGTACTGCTCTGCCAGTCTAGACACACAGCACAGTCTCTGCATTGGTTTTATTTACTTCTGGGCTTAAAATCGATTCCCTAGAGAGCTTCTTCCTCCCAAGTTGTCAATGCTACGAACTTAAAACCTGTGCTAGGTTTTAAGTTCTTTGCTTGAAACGGCAAAACCACTTGAATCTGTTATCAGTTATGTGGTTGATTTTTTTTTTTTTTTTTGGCCACTTCTATTGGTCTTTCATTTATTTCCATCTTTGTTCTTTGGCCCGTGTGGGCCTCCCATCGCAGTGGCCTCTCTTGCTGTAGAGCCCTGGCTCAGTAGTTGGACACATCGGTCCAGCTGCTCCGCTGCATGCGGGATCTTCCCAGGCCAGGGATCAAACTGGTGCCCCTGGCACTGCAAGGTGGTGTCCTTACCCACTAGACAACCAGGGAAGCCCTATATGGTTGATTTAACTGCTCCAGTAGATTACTGGTTTTGAAACATAACTCTTAGTAGCTTACTAAAAGTCTGCAGGTGGTTTTAAATTTTAAGTGTCAATATTTAGGTGCTACTTCTCCAAAGATGAGATGGTAGAACTCTGAAGAAGTGAATGGCTTTTTTAAAGAACATTACAATGCTCTGGACACAGTGCTTTTACAATGACTCAAAACCAAAGAACTTTAAAGGCACCAAGATGGAACTAAATATCTGAGACTACAGTGACCAAGTAGAGTATGGGGCTTGAGGGGTCCGAAGCCCACTTTTGCTGTTTATTAACTTTGTGATCTTGGACCTGTCTGTCTCATGTCCTCCAAAGAAAGAGGAAAAAAGCCAGAACTTACTTCACAGAATTGTTGTAAGAAAAGCACTTAGGATGAGGCCGTGCACAGAATGAGAACTCAATTAACGTTAGTGATTATTAAATGTTACAAGAGTCTGTAAAGGAGCTCAAGTGTAAAAGGGCCTCTGAAGGAAAACATCCAACTCACAACAAAAAATATTTTCACAGTAGATGAAAAGACATCGCCCAGAGGCAGGCTGTAAGAGGAAAGGCTGCAGCCGGGGTGAGGATTAAAGCCCCACGAATGCACCAGGTCAGGCATCCACAGAGGCGTCGGGGACCGGCACCTACATCAGCCAGGCCCCAGCCAGCACCACATACTTGGCCTGCTTCAGCTTCTGCTCCCGCCTCATCGCCTCGGCTTTCCTCGCCTTCTCTGCGTTCTGTTCTTCCACAAGTTTTCGATGAGCCTGCACTCTTCTATCCCTTTTACGGATGAAAGCGACCAGCTGACGGACAAGCTCATTCTTCTCTTTCCTCGCTCTGTCTCGAATCTTTTTATTTTCTTTTTCCATGGCTCGTTTCTCCCAGCGGTTTGAAGCCTGTCGTGTATCATATTCTTCTTTCCAAGCAAAGTTCTTCTGAGTGCAGAAACTCTGCCAGTAAGCGTAGAAAGGATGGACTACCTAGTGACAAAGGAAACAGGTGCATGCTACTTTATTTGGATTTTTTTCTTTGTCATTAAGGCTGCAAATATTGGTAATGCAAAACATTTAACTGCCTTTCTTTATATATACATACGAAACAATACTATTAATCAATAGAGAAGACAGCCCTTTGAAGACTTCATATAGTAACTCTTTACAATTAATCTGATGAGGAAATCAGTGGAATGGAACCATGATCAATAGGGAAATGAAGGGAGGGGCTCAGAAAAAAAGAGAAGAGAGTCACAGTACAAGACCGAGAACTAGAACCCTCTTTTCTAAAAAAAACTAAGAAATCGGGAAAAGACACACTGATAAGTGTTAACTACACAACAGCAATGTCTTCCTTTTACCGTATCATAGTCACTCTGGGAGTCTCCAAAAGTTGGGAAATCCTCCATGTCCTCTTCTAAAGCAGATTCTAGTTCTTCTTTTGCGATCACTGAGACTACAGTGACCAAGTAGAGTATGGGGCTTGAGGGGTCCAAGCCCACTTTTGCTGTTTATTAACTTTGTGATCTTGGACCTGTCTGTCTCATGTCCTCCAAAGAAAGAGGAAAAAGCCAGAACTTACTTCACAGAATTGTTGTAAGAAAAGCACTTAGGATGAGGCCGTGCACAGAATGAGAACTCAATTAACGTTAGTGATTATTAAATGTTACAAGAGTCTGTAAAGGAGCTCAAGTGTAAAAGGGCCTCTGAAGGAAAACATCCAACTCACAACAAAAAATATTTTCACAGTAGATGAAAAGACATCGCCCAGAGGCAGGCTGTAAGAGGAAAGGCTGCAGCCGGGGTGAGGATTAAAGCCCCACGAATGCACCAGGTCAGGCATCCACAGAGGCGTCGGGGACCGGCACCTACATCAGCCAGGCCCCAGCCAGCACCACATACTTGGCCTGCTTCAGCTTCTGCTCCCGCCTCATCGCCTCGGCTTTCCTCGCCTTCTCTGCGTTCTGTTCTTCCACGAGTTTTCGATGAGCCTGCACTCTTCTATCCCTTTTACGGATGAAAGCGACCAGCTGACGGACAAGCTCATTCTTCTCTTTCCTCGCTCTGTCTCGAATCTTTTTATTTTCTTTTTCCATGGCTCGTTTCTCCCAGCGGTTTGAAGCCTGTCGTGTATCATATTCTTCTTTCCAAGCAAAGTTCTTCTGAGTGCAGAAACTCTGCCAGTAAGCGTAGAAAGGATGGACTACCTAGTGACAAAGGAAACAGGTGCATGCTACTTTATTTGGATTTTTTTCTTTGTCATTAAGGCTGCAAATATTGGTAATGCAAAACATTTAACTGCCTTTCTTTATATATACATACGAAACAATACTATTAATCAATAGAGAAGACAGCCCTTTGAAGACTTCATATAGTAACTCTTTACAATTAATCTGATGAGGAAATCAGTGGAATGGAACCATGATCAATAGGGAAATGAAAGGAGGGGCTCAGAAAAAAAGAGAAGAGAGTCACAGTACAAGACCGAGAACTAGAACCCTCTTTTCTAAAAAAAACTAAGAAATCGGGAAAAGACACACTGATAAGTGTTAACTACACAATGGCAATGTCTTCCTTTTACCGTATCATAGTCACTCTGGGAGTCTCCAAAAGTTGGGAAATCCTCCATGTCCTCTTCTAAAGCAGATTCTAGTTCTTCTTTTGCGATCATTTCAAAAACATTACGGTACACTGTATAAAAGCCCTAAAAAAATAGTAACAGAAACACAAATCCTTAACACTTTCGTAGTCTACTCACAGAATAAGATTTTTAAATGGAACATGAAAACTGTTAAAGAATTAGAGTCCCAAGTTCTGTCACTGCAACGACATTTAGGTTTCAACCAAAGGTCTTTATATGTTGACAGTTTAAATATGAAGGCAATGTTTTTCAGTTTTCAAACGAACAGTCTGTCACTTTCTATTGTATATTTTAAGAATACCCTTTGCATTCAAGAGTCTTAGTGCTTGATAAGTGATCAGTGAGTTCTCTCCTTACCTTTTCATCATCTCCGTAACCAGAGTAGCAGGTCACAGTGAAATAGTGAAGCAAATCTAAGCTGTCATCTTGAAATTCTCCATCAAGCCCACCTTTAAGCAGAGCCTCTCTATGATTATCGTACCTAAGCACAAAAAAATTAGCAACAACAGTGAAGACTGAACAAAGAATTAAAAAGGACTCATTACTCTGAAACAGTCAAAACATAACAACTGCACACTTTAACATGGTCAACCAACAACCATTTTGAAGAAAAACATCAACAGATAGAGACTTAATAATCCTTCAAAGAAGTGCTGATTAAAACTTTGACTGCAACTCCGAGTACATCACAGGCATCATTCCATGCTAGCCAACATGAAGAGGGGAGTTTAACAAGCCAGGGAATTTCTATGACTCTCCCAGAAAGGTAGCTAGAATTTCATAGGAAAGAAGCCTTCCTAAGTAAGACAGCAGTGGACACCATCTGTTCCACAGACTAATTATACTTTTGGGATCTGGGAATTTATCAACATGCATGTGAATAACTCCCAATGTTTATGTAAACCATCTTGGAGCGTCACACACACACAACTGCCCCTCACTCTGTACATTTAGTTATTATCTATATTTGATTGAAGCTCGGCAATATTAATGTCCACAATCATAAAGCAGGTAGGCGGCAGAGCTAGAATTTAGCACCACAAGTCCTGCACCAGGAAGACCACACTCCTCGCCTCTAAGAGAAAGAGAATCAACAGGCAGGAGCTTTAAACAAAAGGACAAGGGACTCCTCGGGACAGGGACGCTCCTAAGACCTAATAAAGAGCTAGAGCAAATGGAAGGCAGGAAAGAATCTCAACGTTTCCAAAGGAAAGCATTTCTCTAAGGCCAGATCTCCAAACTCCTCAGGATGAGAAAAACTGACGGTTCTCTGATTTTTATATAAAAGATAATTCAGTAAGAACTTTCTTTACAGCCTTTCTCTCTTGACAGTCCGTGCTGCACACTAACACAGAGAAGAGCTGTGCGGGTGAACTGAACACCCACCTGCTCGCTGCGCCAGCAGGCTCCTGCAGTCATGTCAGAGTTTAAAACCTACTCCTTCACAGCAAAAAGTTCATGGAGAATCTGAAGACCCGAAACTTCAAAAGTAGAAATTTGTGTTTCGAAATGATCAGGTCATCACTAAAGGATCTGGCATAGATGCAGATGCTTAACTCAATTTCTTTTTTTTTTTTTTTGATTTATTTAATTTTTGCGCAGGGGTCGGGTTTGGGGGGGAGGGGAGGCAGGCGGGCCACTTCTATTGGTAACAACAGTGAAGACTGAACAAAGAATTAAAAGGACTCATTACTCTGAAACAGTCAAAACCAACTGCACACTTTAACATGGTCAACCAACAACCATTTTGAAGAAAAACATCAACAGATAGAGACTTAATAATCCTTCAAAGAAGTGCTGATTAAAACTTTGACTGCAACTCCGAGTACATCACAGGCATCATTCCATGCTAGCCAACATGAAGAGGGGAGTTTAACAAGCCAGGGAATTTCTATGACTCTCCCAGAAAGGTAGCTAGACTTTCATAGGAAAGAAGCCTTCCTAAGTAAGACAGCAGTGGACACCATCTGCTCCAGAGACTAATTATACTTTTGGGATCTGGGAATTTATCAACATGCATGTGAATAACTCCCAATGTTTATGTAAACCATCTTGGAGTGTCACACACACACAACTGCCCCTCACTCTGTACATTTAGTTATTATCTATATTTGATTGAAGCTCGGCAATATTAATGTCCACAATCATAAAGCAGGTAGGCGGCAGAGCTAGAATTCAGCACCACAAGTCCTGCACCAGGAAGACCACACTCCTCGCCTCTAAGAGAAAGAGAATCAACAGGCAGGAGCTTTAAACAAAAGGACAAGGGACTCCTCGGGACAGGGACGCTCCTAAGACCTAATAAAGAGCTAGAGCAAATGGAAGGCAGGAAAGAATCTCAATGTTTCCAAAGGAAAGCATTTCTAAGGCCAGATCTCCAAACTCCTCAGGATGAGAAAAACTGACGGTTCTCTGATTTTTATATAAAAGATAATTCAGTAAGAACGTTCTTTACAGCCTTTCTCTCTTGACAGTCCGTGCTGCACACTAACACAGAGAAGAGCTGTGCGGGTGAACTGAACACCCACCTGCTCGCTGCGCCAGCAGGCTCCTGCAGTCATGTCAGAGTTTAAAACCTACTCCTTCACAGCAAAAAGTTCATGGAGAATCTGAAGACCCGAAACTTCAAAAGTAGAAATTTGTGTTTCGAAATGATCAGGTCATCACTAAAGGATCTGGCATAGATGCAGATGCTTAACTCAATTTCTTTTTTTTTTTTTTTGATTTATTTAATTTTTGCGCGGGGGTCGGGTTGGGGAGGGAGGGGAGCAGGCGGGCCACTTCTATTGGTCTTTCATTTCTCTATTTTCATCCGTCTTTGTTCTTTGGCTCCTGTGGGCCTCCCATCGCAGTGGCGTCTGTCGTTGTAGAGCGCCGGCTCTGGGCGCATGCGCTCCAGAGCTCTGGCTCAGCAATTGCACACATCAGTCCAGTCGCTCTGCGGCACGTGGGATCTTCCCAGGCCAGGGATCGAACCAGCGCCCCTTGCACTGCAAGGCGGTGTCCTTACCCACTGGACCACCAGGGGAAGCCCCTTAACTCAATTTCTTCATATAAATAAGTTCTTGGAAAAAACAGTACAATTCTTGACAAAAGCACGAGCATCTGTTTATTAAGGATGAGTCAATATTTTTCCTTTTGACACCAGCTAATTTGTCAGATATCAAAGAGACCTTATTTAAGGAGAAGGCATTTCGTAAGTATCAAAATTAAAACCATCTTCTACTCTCAAACTTTTGTCTCCAAGATGAGAGTTGGAGCAATCATCTCTGTGGTTCCCACCTACCCACGCAACTGCATTTTACATAACCAACAGGTGACGGCTGCTTCAGAAGACACCCCACGCCATTTGCTGTATTACGCTTCTAGAGCCCTCTGCTGACCATTCCTCCCAACCAGACATGCCGGGAGGACGGCATGCTGCTCACCATGCTCGTTCCTGAGGGTCGCTCAACACATCGTACGCCGCTTGGATCAGTTTAAACTGTTCAGCTGCTTCTGCAGCATTATCCAGATTTTTATCTGTTAAAAAAAAAAAAAAGGACAGAAATTGAGTCATCAAAAAAAGTAGAGGACAGACTCTAAACCAGATGACAGCTGGTAATCAGGATTGGTCTATGTGTCAACTCAAGGAAGAGAAACTTCAGAGTTTTCTGTAAATCTCACCACGTCACTTAGCACTCACTCTGGATATCCACAAACAGAAAACCCTGAGTAGTACACATTTTTATAAGGAGCAAAATATATACATCAGTTATAGAAAGACTATGACTACTCATGCTAGATTATGTTTAGCCTGTCTTTACCACCACCCTTCAGGTTTTCTTTTTGATCAACATCCACCAAAATAAATTTCATAAAGCTTAGATAATATATACTAATTAACTTTCCCTTAGTTGTGCTTTCTAGCCATGGGATTCCGAAAGCATCTTTGCCTCAGGGTGGGAGCCAGATTCCAGGAGGGTCCCCAAGGGCCCCCACCCTCCTGGCATTCGCCCCCTGTGGAATCTCTTCCCATGGGAACACGGCTGGTCTGTGTGAAAGCCGGAGGCAGAAGGGACGGGAGCACAGGACGTCACTTCCAAGACTGACTGGCTGAGGAAAGGCTGCGGTCTCCTCCCTGGGGGCTCACTCTCTTGAATCGCTGGGAGTGGCCAGCTGCCACAGCACGAGGACACTCCGGCGGCCTCTGAGAAGCCCACGAGGTGAAGAAGGGAGGCCCCGGCCCACCGCCAGCAGGAACGGAGGCCTGCCATTACCTCGTGGGGGAGCTTGAACATGGGTTTTCCCACACAGCGACGATTCAACCTTCTGAGAAGCCTTGAGCCAACCACCCTGCTACACTGTTCTGATTCTGAGCCAGTCCACATCATAAACATACTTGCTGCTGGTTGTTTTAAGACTTAAGTTTTCTATAATGTGTTACACAGCAGTAGATAACTACTATACTCAAAAAACACAGTATCAGTATCTTGAGTATAGTATGGAGTACATCAATGTTCTTTAGGCTACAACTCAATATTTTACTTCTAAAAAAAAAAGTGACAGTAATAATCTTAAAACAAGGTTCTCAAGTGCATCCTATCTCCTCCTTTTAGATGCACACAGTCCCAAGTCCTTCGAGAGGCCTCTGCTCACCAACTGATGCTGACAACACTTTCTCAAGTGCAGCAGTTATACTTGAGTTGTTTTTGCTTAGATGCTTGAACACGAAAAGCTTTTAGAAATATGCTTCCTTGAAATTAAGAAAAAGTAAAAACCAGAAACAAACAAATACTCCATCCCAGGAGCCTAGTTGTATAAATAACAGAAGTCTAACTAACCTTTCACAGAGCAGCGCCAGGTCACCTTCGAGCCTGCCTCTTGCCTGGACTAACTCTCCTATTTGATATGTGCCCCCTCCATAATTTACACTCTAAAATCATCATAAAGCTTAGATAATATATACTAATTAACTTTCCCTTAGTTGTGCTTTCTAGCCATGGGATTCAAGCATCTTTGCCTCAGGGTGGGAGCCAGATTCCAGGAGGGTCCCCAAGGGCCCCCACCCTCCTGGCATTCGCCCCCTGTGGAATCTCTTCCCATGGGAACACGGCTGGTCTGTGTGAAAGCCGGAGGCAGAAGGGACGGGAGCACAGGACGTCACTTCCAAGACTGACTGGCTGAGGAAAGGCTGCGGTCTCCTCCCTGGGGGCTCACTCTCTTGAATCGCTGGGAGTGGCCAGCTGCCACAGCACGAGGACACTCCGGCGGCCTCTGAGAAGCCCACGAGGTGAAGAAGGGAGGCCCCGGCCCACCGCCAGCAGGAACGGAGGCCTGCCATTACCTCGTGGGGGAGCTTGAACATGGGTTTTCCCACACAGCGACGATTCAACCTTCTGAGAAGCCTTGAGCCAACCACCCTGCTACACTGTTCTGATTCTGAGCCAGTCCACATCATAAACATACTTGCTGCTGGTTGTTTTAAGACTTAAGTTTTCTATAATGTGTTACACAGCAGTAGATAACTACTATACTCAAAAAACACAGTATCAGTATCTTGAGTATAGTATGGAGTACATCAATGTTCTTTAGGCTACAACTCAATATTTTACTTCTAAAAAAAAAAGTGACAGTAATAATCTTAAAACAAGGTTCTCAAGTGCATCCTATCTCCTCCTTTTAGATGCACACAGTCCCAAGTCCTTCGAGAGGCCTCTGCTCACCAACTGATGCTGACAACACTTTCTCAAGTGCAGCAGTTATACTTGAGTTGTTTTTGCTTAGATGCTTGAACACGAAAAGCTTTTAGAAATATGCTTCCTTGAAATTAAGAAAAAGTAAAAACCAGAAACAAACAAATACTCCATCCCAGGAGCCTAGTTGTATAAATAACAGAAGTCTAACTAACCTTTCACAGAGCAGCGCCAGGTCACCTTTGAGCCTGCCTCTTGCCTGGACTAACTCTCCTATTTGATATGTGCCCCATAATACACTCTACCTCATGCATGTGCGCGTGTACGCTGAGTCGCTCAGCATTGTCTCTGTAACATTCCTGCTAGAAATGTTTAACCTGAATTCAATCATAAGGAGTAACTGTTGTGTTCAGCCACTAAGTCGTGCCTGACTGTGCAGCTCCATGGAACGCAGCCCGCCAGGCTGCTCTGTCCATGGAAACTTGCAGGCAAGAATACTGGAGTGATGCGGAACCTGCTGCTAGACCATCCGTGGACAACCTGCTTCTGGGAGGGAGCGGAGCAGCTCCCTCACTGTAATCTATTGAAAGTCAGCCCTCGACACAAGGGTTTACAAAAAAGAAGAAAAAGGGAGTGTCCAAATGCAAAAATGAAAAAAAAAAAAAAGCTTTTTAGAAAAAACAAAGAAAAGAACACTAGAGAGGGTTTTCAGTTCTTCTTCCAGGGGATCTTCTGGACACAGGGGTGTAATCTGTAACTCCTGCATTGTCAGGCAGATTCGTTACCACTGAGCCACCTACGAAGCCCATCTTCTATTTCAAACACAGTCAAAGACAGCAATGATCAAGGAGCCAGGCATTAATTCCTTAGCATTCAACTTTTAATTACTCTAGTTAATTATATTAGCTTTTAGCAACAGTATCACATTAAGTCACACTGAATTTATATGTGACAAAGTTTTAAGTGTTTTTCATATTAATTACTGAGAAGCCAGTTGATAACTGTATAACAACTTTTTAAAGTCAAATAGAGTACTCAATCCATTCTGTGGCAGATACTTCTGCCTGGGATCCCCTGCCGCCATCTCAGATGGTGAACGAGGCCCACCTGACAGGTGCTGAGCAGTCCAAGGACCTCAGGAAGGAGAACTGGCTTCTCTGGGGCTCACCCATCGCCCTCTGCAGTTCCCCATGAGAGCAGTGAACTTCCTAACTGCTTACACCTGACACAGGACTGAAGTCTTATGGAAGAGATGGTGAAGCAGGTCATCCATGGCTTTATCAAGCAGCCAGACCTACCAAGGTGGGACACCTCTGGATTTCTTGCTACACGTGAAAAATAAAACACCTGCTTGGTCTGAACACGATCGCCAGCTTCCTGTCACGTGCGAAGTAAAGCACATGAAAAGCATGTGTCTTCTGGGACAGTATTTATCCCCCACATGTACAGGCCACTTCAAACCAACATATGAGGATGCTCTGAATTCTGACGACATTCAAAGAAACTATTCAAATTCAGTTCCTAACACACTGGATTTCAAGGTACTTAAATGGTATTTTGGTAAATTATGCATACTTCCTTGCACCGGTTTCCAATTAATCATCAAATCTGATTTTTCTTTTGCAACTTCCTTTCAACCCAGGCCTTACCCCTCCAATGACCCCAAAACTAGTTTGGGCCCTTAAATGCCCATGGTTGACTCTAACCGGACTTCAGTCTCTGCCCCTCCTCGATCCACTAAACTGCCTTCATAGTACCTTTCCAAGATATCTGAATAAACCAACCACGGTATCTGAATAAAACCAGCCACAACTCTCCAGTACTGAAAAGTCACACTTCACCATCTTTGCCATTCAAAGCCCTTTAAACCCTAATCTCAAACTACCACTCAAAAACGTTCCAATATTGTCATCGAAATTACATATGCATTTGGTCACAAGCATTAATCCTCTTTCCCACCCTTTCCCACCTAGAGCTGACAGATTCTCAACTTGACTCCTGACAGTAACTCCTATTACTCTAAGAACATTCTTCTATACTGTTTTTGGACCTATTCATCTTGGATATAGCTCATGACTTCCTGATGGACGTTTAGCTCATTTACCTCCTCTCTTCCCATATATAGCCATTTTTTTTTTACTTCCTCTGATGTTCAGGTCATTATTACAGTTTTAAGTAACAAACCCATACCTTTACTTTCTGTTCCGTCAACTATAGCCATTATCTTGTGACTCTGGGTCCCCAGCCCTTCCCTCAACTCCTATTTTCAGACTTTCAATAAACCCTGCCTTCAGTCAAACTGTCCCTGGGACCATCTTTTGGCCACCACAGCGCTCTTTCCCATACTATTAAATTTCCTTCTCGCAATCCCATTCGTCTAGTCAGCTAAAGGCAGGCTCTCCTGCCACGGAAGCCTCACTGTCTCTCAGTACAGGGTGAAAACCCCCTTTCCTGAAATCCTGGAGTAGTTATTCGCTGTTCTATTTACCCACCACCAATTATGTGTTATGCCATTTTCTTTGCATTTGTATTTCACTTTCCGTGTGTGTAAGGCATGTTTTCTAAACAAGACTCCAAGGTGTCTGTCTTAGCCTTCTATAAAAGGTTATAATCATGCTTATGAATTAGTGCTAATATGAAAGTACGTTCCAAAATTTCAAGGTACTTAAATGGTATTTTGGTAAATTATGCATATTTTGGTTTCCAATTAATCATCAAATCTGATTTTTCTTTTGCAACTTCCTTTCAACCCAGGCCTTACCCCTCCAATGACCCCAAAACTAGTTTGGGCCCTTAAATGCCCATGGTTGACTCTAACCGGACTTCAGTCTCTGCCCCTCCTCGATCCACTAAACTGCCTTCATAGTACCTTTCCAAGATATCTGAATAAACCAACCACGGTATCTGAATAAAACCAGCCACAACTCTCCAGTACTGAAAAGTCACACTTCACCATCTTTGCCATTCAAAGCCCTTTAAACCCTAATCTCAAACTACCACTCAAAAACGTTCCAATATTGTCATCGAAATTACATATGCATTTGGTCACAAGCATTAATCCTCTTTCCCACCCTTTCCCACCTAGAGCTGACAGATTCTCAACTTGACTCCTGACAGTAACTCCTATTACTCTAAGAACATTCTTCTATACTGTTTTTGGACCTATTCATCTTGGATATAGCTCATGACTTCCTGATGGACGTTTAGCTCATTTACCTCCTCTCTTCCCATATATAGCCATTTTTTTTTTACTTCCTCTGATGTTCAGGTCATTATTACAGTTTTAAGTAACAAACCCATACCTTTACTTTCTGTTCCGTCAACTATAGCCATTATCTTGTGACTCTGGGTCCCCAGCCCTTCCCTCAACTCCTATTTTCAGACTTTCAATAAACCCTGCCTTCAGTCAAACTGTCCCTGGGACCATCTTTTGGCCACCACAGCGCTCTTTCCCATACTATTAAATTTCCTTCTCGCAATCCCATTCGTCTAGTCAGCTAAAGGCAGGCTCTCCTGCCACGGAAGCCTCACTGTCTCTCAGTACAGGGTGAAAACCCCCTTTCCTGAAATCCTGGAGTAGTTATTCGCTGTTCTATTTACCCACCACCAATTATGTGTTATGCCATTTTCTTTGCATTTGTATTTCACTTTCCGTGTGTGTAAGGCATGTTTTCTAAACAAGACTCCAAGGTGTCTGTCTTAGCCTTCTATAAAAGGTTATAATCATGCTTATGAATTAGTGCTAATATGAAAGTCTCTTATAAACCTCAAAAAAGTTGAGATTCGAGCGTTTCCCGGTTGAGAAGATCAGATTACTGCATAAATCACATAAGCCTGGACTACAAAGAAAACATCCAAAAGGAGCATACTTTTAAGTCAACACATAAACCTGACTAAGGCAGGCATTTAAAGTCCTCCGTCTGCAGAACAGCCGAAGCGAAGTACAGGGTCACTCAGCCTATCAAAAGGGAGAGGGTGTGCTATTTAAAAGACATTTGATCAGCTCCTTTGTCTTAATTACGCTTAAGCTGGGGAGAGTTCTTGCTGAAGTTAAGGGCAGGCGGGGAAAGCCCAGGCAGGGCGCTCCAGCAACAGAAGCCTAAAGTCAGGACTTGGGTTAAGAGCTCGCGACTCCTCCCAGCTCCGGGTCGTCTACGGGAGGGGTGGGAGGAGCACGAGAAGTCTCTAGGATGTTACCCTTCCCCATCAGGTGGCCAGGCGGGCACCCGGGGGACCCCTGGGACAGAACGAGATGCTCGCGGCGTGGGTGAAGCGGGGCCGCCAATGGGCTGGAAACTCCCGTCGCCAGGCTGCGCAGGGACGACCTGGCCGGGCGCCGGCCCGGTTTCCAGGGAGAAGAGAGTCACCGGGCGCGCAGGTCCGGGCACAGCCAGGTGCCTAGAGTTACCCTGCGGAGAGGGGTAGAAAGGTCGCGGGGACCGAGGCTTTCGAGAAGGGCCGCGGTGGGTGCGGAGTAGTTACCCGGGTGCCATTTCAGGGCCAGCTTCCGATAGGCCTTCTTGAGCTCCTCCTCGCTGGCGTCGCGCCGCACCCCCAGCGCTTCGTAGTGACACTTCATCGCCCGGCCGGGCGCGGGGCTCGGGCCGGGGCCCGGGGCGGGGCCGGAGCCCGGGCCCGGGCCGAAGTGGCGGCGGTGGTGCTGGTGGTCCTCTCCCGCGGCGGGAGCCCGGCGCCAGCACCGGGCCAGCCAGCGAGCGCGGCGGCGGCGACGGCGGCGCGGGGCAACGGCGCGCGGGGGCGAAAGGCGGCGCGGGTTGCGGCACGCGGGAGCGCAGAGTGGGCGGCGCCGGCGGCGGCTCCGCATGGGCAGGGGGAGGGCCCTGTTCCGGAAATAGCCTCGCGCGAGGGAGGTGGAGCCGCGGCGGGGGGGGAGGAGCCGCGGCGAGGGGGAGGCGGAGCCACGGCCAGGAGGAGGCGGAGCCACGGCGGGACGGGGGCGGGGCTACGAGAGGCGGGGCCCCGGCGGGTGTCTTTGTGACCGGGCACAGAAGGCAGTCAGGAGTGAGTGACACCAACTTGACACCAGACCTGAGAGATGAGATACTGTAAAACATCTTGTTCTGAATGTCTCAATTTAAGCCACGCTTTTACGGATGAGGAAACGCAAGGTTGAGGAACTCGAACTTTCCCCACTAATCAATGGCAGGATTAGGTTGGATCGAAAACTGGTCTTTTAACTCTTCTCAGTGATCTTTGGTTACCACTTAATAAGGTCTCTAATTCAGCTTGCCTTGACCAATGTACATGCGAAATAAATAAAATGACTCACACGAACAATTTAAGAGGGGCACACATGCTCGTTTTAAGTTAACGCGGTGGTTTTACCATCAACGTGAATAAAACTGTGCTGACCCTCCCATCCATCCCTCTTGGACCTAACTTTCTGGCCTCTAAACCTCCATTTCCAAGATCGATTTAGGTTAACAATGCAGTTAAGGAAATTTCCTGGTAGTTCAGTGGTTAGGACTCCACACTTTCACTGCTGAGAGACAGATAGGATCCTTGGTAGGGGGAAGGTAACATCCCACAGGCCAAGATGCACAACCAAAAGGAAAAAAGAATGCAGTTAAGGGATAGTATTTAAGCAGTAGGTTTTGGTCCATGTATCTGATACATTGTATTACGCGATAAAAGGTTCCTACAACTGTTCAAATGTATTTCATTGTAACGTGAAAGTGGAATGTTTACATATCAGTTGTTAGGTGTAGGTTATATTTGTCGACCACATATGGTTAGAAGGGTTGGCTCTGTTGCTGACAAATCTCTCTTGTACAGGGTCAGGATACCCAAAGGTTATTGTCCCTTTCTTCCATAACATTCAGCCCTGTGCAGTCAAAAGAAGCCAACTCTAAACCTCATGTTTCAAGGCACAGCACTATCCAACCAACTCACTACTCAAAATTCATAAACTTGCCTCTTTTCCAAAGAAAGAAGATGCTATATGGTCTTGGTTTATAAGTGATAATAGGTAAGAGACTGAGACGTTGAGTGCAAGGAATAATAGGACCTTTCCCTCTCTGAAAATGGAATTAGGGGAAGGGAGTAGACAGTGAAAAAATGGCTGTTTTTTCCCTCCAATTCCATCTGGTGTTGCTACTTGTCACACCTTTTTCCTCCCCAAAGAAAAAAGATCCACTTTCACTTGTAACATTGTATCAAAATTTAAAGACACTGTACATAAATTTCTGTCTAAAGGAAGATCTTTACTAAACAGGTTGACTTCTAAATGGACATGGACTTGAGAGATGAGGAATTCTCATTCAAATGAGGTATCCATATAATTGATTAGGAAAAGGAAAGGGAAATTTAGGGCTTTTTTTTCATTCTACTCAATTGCTTAAATAATGGCCCTTTTCCCCTTGCATTTAACCAACTTTGCCTTTCATTAGCCACATACATGTATTTCAAGTGAACCTCTGACTTGAATTACTTAAATTCAAGTAAGTCTTAAACTATTTCAAAATTGAGTAGCATTAATAATACACTCAAGGCCTTTTTTTAGCAGAAAATTGAGAGTGAAATGAAAAACTGATTATTCTGCCTACAGATAAATCTAAGACAAAATTAAAATCCAAGTGACACATGAAACTATGCTCAACTTCACTTATTATTAGAGAAATGCAAATCAAAACTACAATGAGATATCACCTCACACCAGTCAGAATGGCCATCATCAACAAATCGACAGACAAAAAATGCTGGAGAGGGTGCGGAGAAAAGGGAACACTCTTGCATTGCTGGTGGGAAATATAACTTGGTACAGCCACTATGGAAGACACTATGGAGATTCCTTAAAAAACTAAAACTAGAAGCACCATATGACCCAGCAATCCCACTATTAGGCTTATACCCTGATGAAATCAAAACTGAAAGAAGCACCTGTACCCCAATGTTCATTGCAGCTCTCTATACAACAGCTAGAACATGGAAGCAACCTAGATGTCCATCGACAAATGAATGGATAAAAAAAACTCTGGTACATATATACAATGGAGTACTTCTCAGCTGTAAAAGAAATGCAGAAGAATGAGCCCTAATGAGGTGGATGGATCTAGAACCTATCATAAAAAGTGAAGTCAAAAAGAGAAGGACAAGTACAATATACTGACACATGTATGTGGAATCTAGTAAGAGGGTAATGGCAACACACACAGTGAAGCAATGGAAAAACAGACATAGAGAACAGATATATGGTCATTGTGGGGTATGAACAGTGGGTGGGAGGCATAGAGGGAGTAACATGGAAACCTATACTATCATATGTGAAAAAGATAGCTACTGTCATTGCGCTGTGGGAAAAGGGGATCCTGCAGGGACATGGTGCGATGGCCGGGAGGGGGGGGATAGGAGGGACTGGGAGCGGGAGGGCGCCAGGGATATGCACATGACTGATCTGGGAACAACATGTCTGTGAACAACGAAACGTAAAATTAAAAAAAAATAAAATTAATAAATTTTAAAAAATCCAAGTGACAAACTGTGAAAGATGGCTAGAAAAAAACCTTACTACATAAGAGCACTTATGAATTCCTGTAACTACCACACAAAAACATTAGTCACAAAAGAAAAAGCAATACCTAGCCAAAACACTGTATTCATTTTTATTTTTAACCTATCAAATTGACAAAGATTATCTCACCATTAGCAAGGGTACAAGGAAATAAACACCAACCTCTGGTAAGGTCCAATATTTAGGGGAACTCTGGTCCTAACTTTTGACCAGAGGTCTCTACCACATATATTGTACAAAACATGCACAGAATGTCTGCTGCAAGCACCTACTTATACCAGGTAAGATAAAACTCAAACACTCAAATATCCAACAAAAAGGGACTGCTTAGGTAGCTGTGGCAGAGTGGAATACTGTGCAATCACTAATCATCCCTGCAAAAGGGGAAAACATCAGCCAATGGAGATTCCTTAAAAACTAAACTAGGCACATATACCCAGCAATCCCACTATTAGGCTTATACCCTGATGAAATCAAAACTGAAAGAAGCACCTGTACCCCAATGTTCATTGCAGCTCTCTATACAACAGCTAGAACATGGAAGCAACCTAGATGTCCATCGACAAATGAATGGATAAAAAAAACTCTGGTACATATATACAATGGAGTACTTCTCAGCTGTAAAAGAAATGCAGAAGAATGAGCCCTAATGAGGTGGATGGATCTAGAACCTATCATAAAAAGTGAAGTCAAAAAGAGAAGGACAAGTACAATATACTGACACATGTATGTGGAATCTAGTAAGAGGGTAATGGCAACACACACAGTGAAGCAATGGAAAAACAGACATAGAGAACAGATATATGGTCATTGTGGGGTATGAACAGTGGGTGGGAGGCATAGAGGGAGTAACATGGAAACCTATACTATCATATGTGAAAAAGATAGCTACTGTCATTGCGCTGTGGGAAAAGGGGATCCTGCAGGGACATGGTGCGATGGCCGGGAGGGGTGGGATAGGAGGGACTGGGAGCGGGGAGGGCGCCAGGGATATGCACATGACTGATCTGGGAACAACATGTCTGTGAACAACGAAACGTAAAATTAAAAAAAAATAAAATTAATAAATTTTAAAAAATCCAAGTGACAAACTGTGAAAGATGGCTAGAAAAAAACCTTACTACATAAGAGCACTTATGAATTCCTGTAACTACCACACAAAAACATTAGTCACAAAAGAAAAAGCAATACCTAGCCAAAACACTGTATTCATTTTTATTTTTAACCTATCAAATTGACAAAGATTATCTCACCATTAGCAAGGGTACAAGGAAATAAACACCAACCTCTGGTAAGGTCCAATATTTAGGGGAACTCTGGTCCTAACTTTTGACCAGAGGTCTCTACCACATATATTGTACAAAACATGCACAGAATGTCTGCTGCAAGCACCTACTTATACCAGGTAAGATAAAACTCAAACACTCAAATATCCAACAAAAAGGGACTGCTTAGGTAGCTGTGGCAGAGTGGAATACTGTGCAATCACTAATCATCTGCAGAACAAGACGGGAAACTGATCCGCATGAGAAAAGTGTGGGACAAAACACCAGGTGCACGACCCAATCCTGTCCCTGGCCACTCCACCCAGAATCTCGCCTACTGCTAATCATCCTTCTAGTAGTAAGGGCTCTTTGCTTCAAATAAAGTTCTTTCATAACAGGAAAAAATTAAAATGTTCTGGTACCATCGTAACAACTGTCGTTTTTCTTCCTTTTATGGTTAATTTGTTAAGTAATTTACACCCACTGCTTCTACATTAAATTTGTAATCTACAAAAAGTTTTCAACTCCACATATGATTAATCTGAGATTATACATATCTGTAAACAACAAAACTCTGTAAAAGCAAAAAAGAAAAAAAAAATTAAAAACATTTTTAAAAATGAAAAAAAAAAGCTTTCAATTTATTTCATCTGCAAAACCTCAGGTATTTTTCTCTTTTTTTTTTTTTAAGGTAAGAAAACTAGATAAGTTGGCCTTTCCAGGGCCTTGCTGACTTGTGACTCAGGGACTCAAGACTTCAGTAAGATGCTCTCCCCTAAGAGCAGTCTACCTCAAACTTTACCACCTGAAACAACGCCCTCATAGTGCCTAAGGCTGTTTTACATACAAAAACAATCCAATAAATCTGCCTGAAATTCTGCTTTGCTAAACTCGAAATTGTAATCCAAGACAGTAGGCCTAACCCTCTAAGTATGCTAAGTTCTTAGTAATACAAATAAACGTTGAAAAGAGAAACAGAAATAAGGTGATGAGTTCTGGCGATATTTTATTTAGATAGAAAAACACAGATCCTACTAGCCTCACTGAAGTCACAAAATCTTAATTGTAATGTTTTTCTTTTAAATGTCACACTAATTAGACGTAAGGTCAACCCCAATAACAAAAGTATTTACACACTGAATACAAAATAAATATAAAACAACCGAAACCAAATGTTATCCATTGATTCATTTTGTATTCCCACTGTTCATCTTCTGTTTCAGTTTTCTTTGTCTTTTGTAAACCCGTTTCTTTCTGGCTTTCAAATCGACTTTTGGCTCTGGTTTTACCCACTGTATTTCTACGGGCTTTTCCTCAGCTGGTGTAACAAAAACATCTGCAGTAGGATCGTGGGGAAGAAGAGTCTTTGGTTCTTTCTTTCTCAGCTTCTGCACATCTTTCACTTGCTGTTTCTCTCTGTATTTTGCAGCTGTGATGGATCTTATGATACGTCGATGCTAGAAACAAACATGAAAGGTGCTTTTGAATAAAAAAATAAATATTTTACACATGGGAAGGACATTCACTTATGAATCCTATTTCCCTTCAACCCTGCATCATTTTAAAGAAAAAATTGCAAGACTATATGCAGCAAAAACCAAATTTCGTTTCAAGGTTAACAGAACAATTATTTGACAGAATGATGCTGTCCCAAGAGTTTGGGGACATCCAGGACAACAGAACAGGGACAGCTTACCATGTTTGGTGACTGGTAGTGAGGATTTTCATACAAAGTTGGTCCTCCAAAACTTCCTTGGAAAATCCTGATGAGATTTAAGACAAAACGGGGTCCTATTTCTACCAGAGCGGCATCTTCTTCTATGATCTTTAATAAAAACATTTCATTTTGGTTTCGATATACTACTTCTAAAAGTAGTACATGCTATAGCCTCATTACAAATGTGCCTGAAAGAACTGACAACCAATAAAGTTAAGGTGGAACTGAAACTTTCCAAATGCCAAGCCATCAATACTTTCTGAAATATATTACTGGTTACAGGTAGTTGCCATAGGAAAATACAAATACTTCTTTCAGTGTGCTTTTAAAATTGAGTCATTTCAACCTGCTCTGTATCTAGTTTCTCACCATGCACATCTTCTTGAAAAACTGGTTAAATGAGTTTGCAAAACTGCAACCATGACAACATGTATTAAAGCATCCTACGGGGTACCTTTTCAAAATGTAAATCAACCCTTAAACTGTTTTTGTAAATCTAATTCAAATTAGATTAAAAGGTATATAAAAGGATACATGGCAAAATATACTTTTCAATGGCTACTGACTGCGGAATTAAGAACAGCTTCTGAACTACAAACATTACTACTGTTTAAGGTATGCCTGCCCTCAGAGGTTAAGAAGGGGGTATGTTTAACTCACACTGCATGATATCCAACATAACAACACAAGCAGAGAAAAGCCAAGTTTACGTCACAAGCTGTCTGAAATTTTGTCTTGCTGTTTCACTCAGTTTTCCTAACTAAATCCCTGTTATGACTCATCTAACAGTTCTCCTTGAATGCGTTCTACAGAGGGCTCTGTTTTCTAAGTCTAAAACCCCACCCCGCTCCCAGTCGACTCTAACCTCTTCGGCGAGAAACTTATATTTTACTCAATATACAGTGTACTTTAGAAAATCCATTCTTCATATCAGTTGATAGCCATGAATTTAAGTTATAAAAGAGAGCTTATGAAATAGAGGTTATTTACTGTGAGTCTGTGGGGAAAAGAAAGCTATAGAAGAGAAAAGAATTTATCATTCACATATTCTGTTATAATGCTATACATCCTGTCATGCCACGCTCTGTCGCTCAGCCGGTGCGACTCTGTGAGCCCATGGACTGTAACCCTCCAGGCTCCTCTGTCCCTGGGATTCTCCAGGCGAGAACACTGCCATCTGCTTCTCCGGGGGATCTTCCTGACCCGGGAGTCAAACCCCAGTCTCCTGCACTGCAGGCAGATTCTTTACTGACTGAGCCACCAGGGAAGCGTATACATCCTAACTTATTTCAAAGTATAATCAGAAGTTAAGGCTAACCTGAAAGTTCCGAAACCATATCCTATTATCCAAAATGGTGAATGTAAACACTTCAATCAATAACTTTCTGAAATAAACTGGTTACAGGTAATTCAAATTTTAGTGTGCTTTTAAAATTGAGTCATTTCAACCTGCTCTGTATCTAGTTTCTCACCATGCACATCTTCTTGAAAAACTGGTTAAATGAGTTTGCAAAACTGCAACCATGACAACATGTATTAAAGCATCCTACGGGGTACCTTTTCAAAATGTAAATCAACCCTTAAACTGTTTTTGTAAATCTAATTCAAATTAGATTAAAAGGTATATAAAAGGATACATGGCAAAATATACTTTTCAATGGCTACTGACTGCGGAATTAAGAACAGCTTCTGAACTACAAACATTACTACTGTTTAAGGTATGCCTGCCCTCAGAGGTTAAGAAGGGGGTATGTTTAACTCACACTGCATGATATCCAACATAACAACACAAGCAGAGAAAAGCCAAGTTTACGTCACAAGCTGTCTGAAATTTTGTCTTGCTGTTTCACTCAGTTTTCCTAACTAAATCCCTGTTATGACTCATCTAACAGTTCTCCTTGAATGCGTTCTACAGAGGGCTCTGTTTTCTAAGTCTAAAACCCCACCCCGCTCCCAGTCGACTCTAACCTCTTCGGCGAGAAACTTATATTTTACTCAATATACAGTGTACTTTAGAAAATCCATTCTTCATATCAGTTGATAGCCATGAATTTAAGTTATAAAAGAGAGCTTATGAAATAGAGGTTATTTACTGTGAGTCTGTGGGGAAAAGAAAGCTATAGAAGAGAAAAGAATTTATCATTCACATATTCTGTTATAATGCTATACATCCTGTCATGCCACGCTCTGTCGCTCAGCCGTGTGCGACTCTGTGAGCCCATGGACTGCAGCCCACCAGGCTCCTCTGTCCATGGGATTCTCCAGGCGAGAACACTGGAGTGGGTGGCCATTTCCTTCTCCGGGGGATCTTCCCGACCCAGGAGTTGAAGCCAGGTCTCCTGCACTGCAGGCAGATTCTTTACTGTCTGAGCCACCAGGGAAGCGTATACATCCTAACTTATTTCAAAGTATAATCAGAAGTTAAGGCTAACCTGAAAGTTCCGAAACCATATCCTATTATCCAAAATGGTGAATGTAAACACATGGTCCACAAATGGTTGGCTTTTGGGATGATACCGTGGGGTACTAAAGATCTAGGGGAAAAAAGGACACGTTAGCTCTGTACTCTGTGACATACCAAGTGTGTTTTAAATAGCTAAGTTAAAAGGGAGACACTTATCTATAATATTTTACTAAAAATAGTTTCTAGTAAAGTTATTTACCTGAATTAAGAGTTCTTTTAACAAAGCATAATGTGGTAATTCATCAAAAGCCTATAAAAATAAAGTAAACAATGTTAACTGATAGTAATTTTGCTTTTTTTAAAATATGAACTAAATTGAATTATACAACTACATCCATGCAGAATAAGAACCACCATCCAAAGTAAGAAAATTAGGCCTCATACACGAAATGGGAAACTTACAGGGTCAAAAGACAAGAGGGGCCGAGAGCCTTTCAAACAGTTGCCAGTCATCTTTAGTTCAGCTAGCGTATGAACTAGAAAAATTATAACAAAAACAGTTATAACTTTGGCACAATTATCCCAAAAAATTAGTTTCAATTTTCTCACCAACATTTTTAAACTGAATCAACTTACTATTTTGAACAAGGAATTTAGCAGATGGTCCATGAGGTGAATTTGAAAGCCTAAAAAATATAAATGGTTTTTCAATTAACTAGAATCTAGAATGTAGTAAAAGCTTACTACCAGTTCAGTTTAAAGACACCACAGGGCTTCCCTGGTGGTCCAGTGGGTAAGGACACTGCCTTGCAGGGCAAGGGGCGCCGGTTCGATCCCTGGCCTGGGAAGATCCCGCATGCCGCGGAACGGCTGGACCGATGTGTCCAATTACCGAGCTGGAGCTCTGGAGTGCATGCGCCCAGAGCCGGTGCTCTGCGACAACAGAGGCCACCACGATGGGAGACCCACATGAGCCAAAGAACAAAGATGGATGAAAATGGACAAATGAAAGACCAACAGAAGTGGCCTGCCTGCTCCCCTCCCTCCCCACCCCACCCCCACTGAAATAAATAAATAAATAAATCTTTAAAAAAAAAAAAAAAGACACCACAGACATCTCCCTGGTGGTCCGGTGGTTAAGATCCTGCGCTTCCAATGCAAGGGCCACGGGTTTGATCGCTGGTTGGGGAACTAAGATCCCACATGACACATAGTGCAGTCAAATAATAAAATGAAAGGAACAGTTAAAATAAAAAAATAAAATAAAAAAAGATACCGTATGTGCCCCCTTTTTTTTATAATTTTACTAAAAATAGTTTCTAGTAAAGTTATTTACCTGAATTAAGAGTTCTTTTAACAAAGCATAATGTGGTAATTCATCAAAAGCCTATAAAAATAAAGTAAACAATGTTAACTGATAGTAATTTTGCTTTTTTTAAAATATGAACTAAATTGAATTATACAACTACATCCATGCAGAATAAGAACCACCATCCAAAGTAAGAAAATTAGGCCTCATACACGAAATGGGAAACTTACAGGGTCAAAAGACAAGAGGGGCCGAGAGCCTTTCAAACAGTTGCCAGTCATCTTTAGTTCAGCTAGCGTATGAACTAGAAAAATTATAACAAAAACAGTTATAACTTTGGCACAATTATCCCAAAAAATTAGTTTCAATTTTCTCACCAACATTTTTAAACTGAATCAACTTACTATTTTGAACAAGGAATTTAGCAGATGGTCCATGAGGTGAATTTGAAAGCCTAAAAAATATAAATGGTTTTTCAATTAACTAGAATCTAGAATGTAGTAAAAGCTTACTACCAGTTCAGTTTAAAGACACCACAGGGCTTCCCTGGTGGTCCAGTGGGTAAGGACACTGCCTTGCAGGGCAAGGGGCGCCGGTTCGATCCCTGGCCTGGGAAGATCCCGCATGCCGCGGAACGGCTGGACCGATGTGTCCAATTACCGAGCTGGAGCTCTGGAGTGCATGCGCCCAGAGCCGGTGCTCTGCGACAACAGAGGCCACCACGATGGGAGACCCACATGAGCCAAAGAACAAAGATGGATGAAAATGGACAAATGAAAGACCAACAGAAGTGGCCTGCCTGCTCCCCTCCCTCCCCACCCCACCCCCACTGAAATAAATAAATAAATAAATCTTTAAAAAAAAAAAAAAAGACACCACAGACATCTCCCTGGTGGTCCAGTGGTTAAGATCCTGCGCTTCCAATGCAAGGGCCACGGGTTTGATCGCTGGTTGGGGAACTAAGATCCCACATGACACATAGTGCAGTCAAATAATAAAATGAAAGGAACAGTTAAAATAAAAAAATAAAATAAAAAAAGATACCGTATGTGCTAATAATACTCACATATTCCCAAATCTTATATAATACATTCTCCTTTGATATTGTTTTCTAACACAATTCCACAGTATTAAGATTCTGTGTGATTTCAATACATTTGGACTATGGAATTTCTGCATCCTAATTTACATCCCTGGATATATGTTCCAGTGTCTCCTGGCTTATAGTCTACGGGAACTTGAATAGAATTTGTACCCTGCTGCTGTTTGAAAACTGTATAAGTCTTAAATATGTTGAACTGGGTCATAGTGCTTTTCAGGTCTATTATATCCTTCTCCATTCTATTACTTTTTGAGAATGTGATACTGAAACCCCAACTAAATATCTTAATTAATCTAATCAAAATAATCGTAATATATAGTGGAACTATATGTAACTTTGCTTTGTATTTTCCAAGTAGCCTGTGAATATGTTACTATACTTTCTTAATTCTTAATTCTTAACATTCTCTTACCACATATAGAGATCTTGTTTTTTCTTAGCTTCAAAATAGATACATTTATTGCAGTTTTTCATTTCACAAACCTAAATGGAGCAAAATATAGAAAAATGAAGTGGATAATAAAAATAAGATCTAAATAAATTCAATATAATAAATATTGAGATTCCTCCTAAAATACTTAAGCAGGTTAACAGGTTACAAAGATCTAAGTCAAGGTAAATTTATTCACAGAAATGTTTGATTCTGCCCACCTCTTCGGTGGAAACAGCTACTCTTTTTGGCCTAGCATTTTAATTGGCCTCTCTTGGGGAACCTTTTCTTCTGACCAGAGTCCTGTGTACAAACTACAAAAGATTAAAAACAATTTCCCCGCCTCTCCGACAAAATACAAAATGGCCCAGGGATAATGCACATTACAGTCAGCCTCACCAACCGTAGAAAAATACAGTCCTTACAGAACCAAAAATATCCTTCATAACAGTTACTTTGATTTTTAACTCTTAAGTTTTTCTACATAAGCTCAAGAAGTTTGTTTTTTCTTCCTCATCTGTGCTACTATTTCTGTGATTTGGTTCTGTAAAATCACTATGGAGTTGGTGAAAGAAGTATAAAAACCTACTTCAAATTGAATTAAACTTAATGTCTTAAAAATTTACCAAGCCACAAGTGAGAGATACACAAAACAATAAAGGAATTAAGTCCTTGATTATTGTAGTATTTATAAACTAACACATATACACTACCTGACGGTTAAGAATTCTTCAACTCAACACTTTTGTTCCTAACTATCTCAAAATAAACAGAATTTCCATGCTCAGTTGTGAGCTTTAGATGCTGGCAATCCATAATTTCTCCTATCTTCACTTGCTAACGAGAAATATCTTAAAACAATTCTTCTAAGTTTTAAAACATTTGCTTTAGAAGCGGAAGCTTAGTCTTCAACAGTACCTGAAAATTTAACCTATTACTAATCTGTAATACCTTAAGAGCAAGTATCACATGCATTACTTTCAATACTGCCAAAATACATTCCATCAATATGCTTGTTGTGAGAAGACAAATAGAATAACCCAAAAATAATATATACTAGTGCACTAAACAGTGTGAAGCAGACTGAGCACTGTAAAAACTCAGAAGGTAGATAAAGTTCATAAAATTTGTGTATCTTACACAAAGCAACTTAAAAGTTGCTTATTTTTTAAATTCCTATTTCTAGTGTTCTTAAATATTTTGTTCCTAATTAGTGTTGCTAGGACATATAACTTTAATTACTTTATTAAATTACCTCATTAATCACAAATAACTTATCTTTACGATCCATTTTAGTGTCAAGTGGATAATAAAAATAAGATCTAAATAAATTCAATATAATAAATATTGAGATTCCTCCTAAAATACTTAAGCAGGTTAACAGGTTACAAAGATCTAAGTCAAGGTAAATTTATTCACAGAAATGTTTGATTCTGCCCACCTCTTCGGTGGAAACAGCTACTCTTTTTGGCCTAGCATTTTAATTGGCCTCTCTTGGGGAACCTTTTCTTCTGACCAGAGTCCTGTGTACAAACTACAAAAGATTAAAAACAATTTCCCCGCCTCTCCGACAAAATACAAAATGGCCCAGGGATAATGCACATTACAGTCAGCCTCACCAACCGTAGAAAAATACAGTCCTTACAGAACCAAAAATATCCTTCATAACAGTTACTTTGATTTTTAACTCTTAAGTTTTTCTACATAAGCTCAAGAAGTTTGTTTTTTCTTCCTCATCTGTGCTACTATTTCTGTGATTTGGTTCTGTAAAATCACTATGGAGTTGGTGAAAGAAGTATAAAAACCTACTTCAAATTGAATTAAACTTAATGTCTTAAAAATTTACCAAGCCACAAGTGAGAGATACACAAAACAATAAAGGAATTAAGTCCTTGATTATTGTAGTATTTATAAACTAACACATATACACTACCTGACGGTTAAGAATTCTTCAACTCAACACTTTTGTTCCTAACTATCTCAAAATAAACAGAATTTCCATGCTCAGTTGTGAGCTTTAGATGCTGGCAATCCATAATTTCTCCTATCTTCACTTGCTAACGAGAAATATCTTAAAACAATTCTTCTAAGTTTTAAAACATTTGCTTTAGAAGCGGAAGCTTAGTCTTCAACAGTACCTGAAAATTTAACCTATTACTAATCTGTAATACCTTAAGAGCAAGTATCACATGCATTACTTTCAATACTGCCAAAATACATTCCATCAATATGCTTGTTGTGAGAAGACAAATAGAATAACCCAAAAATAATATATACTAGTGCACTAAACAGTGTGAAGCAGACTGAGCACTGTAAAAACTCAGAAGGTAGATAAAGTTCATAAAATTTGTGTATCTTACACAAAGCAACTTAAAAGTTGCTTATTTTTTAAATTCCTATTTCTAGTGTTCTTAAATATTTTGTTCCTAATTAGTGTTGCTAGGACATATAACTTTAATTACTTTATTAAATTACCTCATTAATCACAAATAACTTATCTTTACGATCCATTTTAGTGTCTGTAAAAAGAAAAAAATAACAAGTAAACAAAAATTTCAAAGTTAATCCAATCAAATCACACATACTTTCTATAAAATTAAATATTAAGTACTTTTATAATCTTCAGTTTAAATGAATTTATTGATCTTCAAAATGATTAGGCATGAAAACACATGAACTCTTTAAAAACCTTGTTTCTCTGAAATGCAAAAATAAGTGATTAAAAATAGTCCTCAAGAATTAAAAAGATCTAAGCAGTTTCTCTTTGTGCAAGCACATCACAGAGACATTTGTCAGTTCAGTTACAGACGGCAACAAAGAAAATATCGCAAGAAAGCAAGTCACATAAATTTGTTTTCCTAGTGGTTTGTTCCTTGGGGAAAAAAAAGAAAAAGGAAAAAAAAATCTATGACAAATCTAGACAGAAACGCCACTTTGTCAACAAAGGTCCATATAGATGAAGTTATGATTTTTCCATTAGTCAGTACAGATATGAGAGTTGGACCACAGAGAAAGCCAAGTGCCAAAGAATTGATGCTTTTGAACTCCTGTGCCAGAGAAAACGCTAGAGAGACCAAACCAGTCAATTTTAAAGGAAATCAACCCTGAATATTCTCTGGAAGGAGTGATGTGAAGCTGAAACTCCAATACTCTGGCCACCTGATGCGAAGAGACAACTCACTGGAAAAGAGCCTGATGTTTGGAAAAATAGAAGGCAAAAGGAGAAGGGGACGACAGAGCACTAGATGGCTGGATGACATCACTGAGTCAACAGACATGAATTTGAACACACTCAGGGAGACAGTGAAGGACAGGGAAGGCTGGTGTCCTGCAGTCTATGGGGTCACAAAGAATTAGACATAACTTAATTTCAGAGACCTGAAGATGTCAGACTCCAGTCTGAGAAACACTGTTCTAATGCACTATGTTATTACCAAGAGTTAAAACCAAAAGCACCTCCCAACACAGGCACAAAAACAGCTGCGTGAGGGCACTGTCACAGTCCTAAATCCAATTATTAAATGTTCTCCACTTGTCTGTAAGATACCCCGTTACAGAGGAAAAGCTTGGCATTTAGGAGTAGACTGAGTCCCAACTTATAGGTGTTTGAAATCCTACTTCTGGTCCATTAAGTTTTTCATAAGGACAGTTTTTTTTTTTTTTTAATGCAGAATGTAATATGTGGCAGTCCTGAATTATTTAGAAGGACAAACCAGCTCATGACCTCTGAGAACATTACAATGAAGGCATTTGTGGACTTTCAAGAAATGTTTTAGAGAAGACAATGCTTCATGAATTTGGTAAAGAATTCCTAACAAAATATTAATTGGAAAAATCTTGGCACTAGGGCTTGCCCTGGTGGTCCAGTGGATAAGGACACCGCCTTGCAGTGCAAGGGGCGCTGGTTTGATCCCTGGACTGGGAAGATCCCACGTGCCGCGGAGCGGCTGGACTGATGTGTCCAATCACTGAGCCGGAGCTCTGGAGCACATGCGCCCAGAGCTGGCGCTCTGCGACAACAGACACCACCGCGATGGGAGGCCCGCAGGAGCCAAAGAACAAAGACGGATGAAAATAGAGAAATGAAAGACCAATAGAAGTGGCCCGCCCACTCCCCTCCCTCCCCAACCCGATCCCCGCCCAAAATAAATAAATAAATAAATCTTTAAAAAAAAAAAAAATCTTGGCACTGAACAGGAAAACTTCTGAGAAGTCATGGTCTTTTATCTGACATGCTGAATGAATGAAGTATGACTCAAAGTGAAAATATATGAAGAGGCAAGTTTACAAATACAAAATCTTAAAGTATATGATATAAAAGCACCTGCTTTAGAATGAGGCATCAACATTCTCAAGTCTTGCATTAAATGTCTCGTTCTGAAATTTATTCCTCTAGAAGAAAAGATGAGAATGCGTTCCTTGTTTTTCCACTTGCCCTAGAGAAAAAAATCGTAAGAATTTTAACATTTCATAGTGAACCCAACATGTCTGCTTAAAGATAAAGATTCCAAGTAGCAGGCCAAAAAATCCTGACCATAACCTTTATTTCTGTCTCTCAGTAGCATTCACTGCCCCCAGCTGCCACCCAGCAACCTCCTTGGGGTCCCTTCATTTTGCTTGTTTTCTTCCATCTCTCCAATTCCTCCTCCTGGCGCTAAAGACAATAGAGTCTGCATAATCACTCCCACAGCTTTCACTGTCAACTAACTCTACAGAAAGGTGAGGAACTCTTTCTAGCTCGAATGATCCAAGTATCTGATACCAAACCTTAAAATCCAGTCAATTTCCTTACTGTTTATTTTTCTATGATGTCACCATCCTTTCAGCCCCCACGCTTTGAATCTTCCATTTGCCCTTATCCTCTCATATCATAAGCACCAGTAAACGCTGTCAATTTCTCTTTGCAACAACTCTTAGTTCTCTGCCTGTCTTCAAGGTTCAGATTCTTACAATCTTTTATCAATTGCAAATCTTCTAAATGCTAGTCCTCCCAGCCAGGAGCTCCTTCCTCCAATGGATGAGGCAGACTACCACCTGCTTGTTCCAATCGTATCGTTACTTTCCAGGCTTTTCTAAACTAAGTCCAAAATGACAGTTTTTAACAGTAGGTTACTTCTACCTCTACTTTAATCATTTGTCTGTATTTTTTTAAATGTCTTATTTCATCCACTTAACACCCCTGATGAGTTTTTCTCTCCCTCTCCACATATATTGTTCCTTCTCATTTTTTAATGTCGAAATTCTGCCCTTACCTTGGAGCCAATTCAAAGGCTAAATCCTTGATGATCCCTTACCTAGTTATTCCAATCTTTATCTCTCTCACTGAAATAAAAATTTCCATATCATGCTCAGTTCATAGATATTATCACATTTCCTTCTAGTTCCTAAAGGGAAGAGTGAGAACACTAACGTTTACAGAAAATCTACAAGTCCAGCTTATTCTTCACAGAAAGTAAATCACGTTTTCTTACTCTCAGTTTGCAGGTGAGAAAAAGAGTTCAAAATATTCCTGTTAATTAGTCTCTGGGCTAGAATTCAAGCTTATCTTTCATGGCTCAAAGCTAACTCCTTTCCCAGTGCTTGTCACCAACGCCATTTATCTATCACTCACAACGAGGTATACAGAGGTCTATGCTAATCTTGGAGGGGACGATAAATCAAAAGTAATTCTTGTCTTGTATTTGATCCAGCTCAAGGAACTCTCAGTTGAATGAAAGGTCCAACTAGTGTTCACCTTCTGAATAAAAACTATCAACGTACGTATCATGATGTTTTTAGTTTCCTTCTAAACGCCAACATTTTAGGAGGTTTCGCGTTCTAATTTTGCAATTCCCAAAACTAACTTCTTACAGTGCCTGGCACATTCTGACGAATATATGTAAAGCTCATAGTTTCTTGTTTTCATTATCCCTTAAGAGTTAAAGACCAAGTAAGTCAAGAGGGATTTGGAGGGAAGTTCAACAGGGAAGGGATATATGTATACTTATGGCTGATTCACGTTGTTGCGCAGCAGAAAATTCTACAACACACCATTGTAAAACAATTGTATTTTAATTTTAAAATAAAATTAAAAAAAAAAATCAGGTCCCAGTCAATGTCCCAAAGGACAGCAACTTTAAAAAAAATCTCATAAAAAGCTTCAGGATCCCAACCGTCCGAGGCTAAGTAAAACATGTAAATATTCATCATTGGAAGGGTGAGAGCAAGCAACAACTTTAGAGGGAAAGTACTTCCTCCAACAATAACAAAAACCGGAGGAACTGGAAGACCAAATAGTGGAACTGAGCCCTCGAAAGTCTCTTCCCCGAGAGCCGGGTAAGAACTTTGAAGTCGGCCAAGCTGTTCGGGCGACAGCCCCCAAAAATGCGCCCACGTGCACTACGGTTAGATATAATCGCGGTAGCTGGTCCCGCCGGGAGGCCGCGTCCCGGTAACACCCCAGCCAGTCTGAAACCCCCAGAGCGGTAGTCAGGTAGGCAGCCCCGAGAAGGCGCGTGGAGCCGCGACCGCAACAATAAAACGTTTACAGAAAATCTACAAGTCCAGCTTATTCTTCACAGAAAGTAAATCACGTTTTCTTACTCTCAGTTTGCAGGTGAGAAAAAGAGTTCAAAATATTCCTGTTAATTAGTCTCTGGGCTAGAATTCAAGCTTATCTTTCATGGCTCAAAGCTAACTCCTTTCCCAGTGCTTGTCACCAACGCCATTTATCTATCACTCACAACGAGGTATACAGAGGTCTATGCTAATCTTGGAGGGGACGATAAATCAAAAGTAATTCTTGTCTTGTATTTGATCCAGCTCAAGGAACTCTCAGTTGAATGAAAGGTCCAACTAGTGTTCACCTTCTGAATAAAAACTATCAACGTACGTATCATGATGTTTTTAGTTTCCTTCTAAACGCCAACATTTTAGGAGGTTTCGCGTTCTAATTTTGCAATTCCCAAAACTAACTTCTTACAGTGCCTGGCACATTCTGACGAATATATGTAAAGCTCATAGTTTCTTGTTTTCATTATCCCTTAAGAGTTAAAGACCAAGTAAGTCAAGAGGGATTTGGAGGGAAGTTCAACAGGGAAGGGATATATGTATACTTATGGCTGATTCACGTTGTTGCGCAGCAGAAAATTCTACAACACACCATTGTAAAACAATTGTATTTTAATTTTAAAATAAAATTAAAAAAAAAAAATCAGGTCCCAGTCAATGTCCCAAAGGACAGCAACTTTAAAAAAAATCTCATAAAAAGCTTCAGGATCCCAACCGTCCGAGGCTAAGTAAAACATGTAAATATTCATCATTGGAAGGGTGAGAGCAAGCAACAACTTTAGAGGGAAAGTACTTCCTCCAACAATAACAAAAACCGGAGGAACTGGAAGACCAAATAGTGGAACTGAGCCCTCGAAAGTCTCTTCCCCGAGAGCCGGGTAAGAACTTTGAAGTCGGCCAAGCTGTTCGGGCGACAGCCCCCAAAAATGCGCCCACGTGCACTACGGTTAGATATAATCGCGGTAGCTGGTCCCGCCGGGAGGCCGCGTCCCGGTAACACCCCAGCCAGTCTGAAACCCCCAGAGCGGTAGTCAGGTAGGCAGCCCCGAGAAGGCGCGTGGAGCCGCGACCGCAGAGACACCTTTACCTTGCAAACCGGGCCTGGAATACGATCTTTATCTTCCTCCTCTGCCTCGTCGTTCGGCTTAGCAGGCCGTTTGGCATCTTTTTTGTTTCTTTTTAGCTTCTTCGCCTGAATTTCCGGACCTCCACGCCGTTTCCTCTTGGTCGCCGCCATCTTGCTCCGCGCCTTCGCTCTGGTCTTTCCTTCCGGTTCTACCGCTCGCTCCGCTTTCCCATCTCTATGGTCCCGGCCCTCGGCTCGTCCAACTCTATGGTGCTTCCTTCCGGTCTCTATGGTACCCACCCCCACCCCGACTCTCTAGGCTTCGTTTATCTCTGTGGTGATGGTAGCCGAGGAGGCCGTTCTATCTGAAAAGAGTGGCGGGAGCGGCTCCACTTCTTCGCAGTTTCCGAGGAGCTGCGTCCGGGGGCTCCCCAAAGGTAGGGTTTGGGCGCTGGGGATTCCAAGACTACTTATTAAGCGGGTGAGGTGGGCTGGTGAGCCGCCTTGTCTGGAGCGCTCGGAAGACTTTCCAAAGATTCGAGCCCGGCCCGCTATCGCATATTGGAGCCGGATTGGAGGCGCGTAGCCCGTTTCGCTTGGCGAATCTGGCGCCGACGACCGTGTTAGTTGCGTGCTTTTAGCCTTCGTAACTGTGCATGTGTTACTGTCCCCTTACTAAAGACGACGAAACTGTGGCTTCCAGAGTCATTTCCCCCAAACTTAGAATTAAGCGGCCAGCCCTGCCCCCGAGTTCGGCTAAGTAAAACATGTAAATATTCATCATTGGAAGGGTGAGAGCAAGCAACAACTTTAGAGGGAAAGTACTTCCTCCAACAATAACAAAAACCGGAGGAACTGGAAGACCAAATAGTGGAACTGAGCCCTCGAAAGTCTCTTCCCCGAGAGCCGGGTAAGAACTTTGAAGTCGGCCAAGCTGTTCGGGCGACAGCCCCCAAAAATGCGCCCACGTGCACTACGGTTAGATATAATCGCGGTAGCTGGTCCCGCCGGGAGGCCGCGTCCCGGTAACACCCCAGCCAGTCTGAAACCCCCAGAGCGGTAGTCAGGTAGGCAGCCCCGAGAAGGCGCGTGGAGCCGCGACCGCAGAGACACCTTTACCTTGCAAACCGGGCCTGGAATACGATCTTTATCTTCCTCCTCTGCCTCGTCGTTCGGCTTAGCAGGCCGTTTGGCATCTTTTTTGTTTCTTTTTAGCTTCTTCGCCTGAATTTCCGGACCTCCACGCCGTTTCCTCTTGGTCGCCGCCATCTTGCTCCGCGCCTTCGCTCTGGTCTTTCCTTCCGGTTCTACCGCTCGCTCCGCTTTCCCATCTCTATGGTCCCGGCCCTCGGCTCGTCCAACTCTATGGTGCTTCCTTCCGGTCTCTATGGTACCCACCCCCCACCCCGACTCTCTAGGCTTCGTTTATCTCTGTGGTGACGGTAGCCGAGGAGGCCGTTCTATCTGAAAAGAGTGGCGGGAGCGGCTCCACTTCTTCGCAGTTTCCGAGGAGCTGCGTCCGGGGGCTCCCCAAAGGTAGGGTTTGGGCGCTGGGGATTCCAAGACTACTTATTAAGCGGGTGAGGTGGGCTGGTGAGCCGCCTTGTCTGGAGCGCTCGGAAGACTTTCCAAAGATTCGAGCCCGGCCCGCTATCGCATATTGGAGCCGGATTGGAGGCGCGTAGCCCGTTTCGCTTGGCGAATCTGGCGCCGACGACCGTGTTAGTTGCGTGCTTTTAGCCTTCGTAACTGTGCATGTGTTACTGTCCCCTTACTAAAGACGACGAAACTGTGGCTTCCAGAGTCATTTCCCCCAAACTTAGAATTAAGCGGCCGACGTGGGGTTCAGCCCCTGCCCCCCGAGTTCTTTCCAGCCCTCTTCCGCTCGGCTCGGCGCAGGTCCGCCTCGACGGGCAGCTCTGTTGTCGCCTGTCCTCGGGAGCACCGCTCGGGGCCGAGGGCGCCGGGCACCATGCCGCTGCTCACCCAGCGGATCCCAGACGAGACCGATTACAGCCTGGTGGCCAGCCTGGACAACGTCAGGAATCTCTCCACTATCTTGAAGGCGATTCACTTCCGAGAACATGCCACCTGTTTTGCTACTAAAAATGGAATCAAGGTTACGGTGGAAAACGCAAAATGTGTACAAGCCAATGCTTTTATTCAGGTATGGATGTCGGCCCCTTTAAGCGATGTTCTTCACCCAGCTTGATGAGTTCCAGGGGTCTCGGTAGACGTCATTTCAGTTCGAGCACAAAATGATCATTATTTGAATTCTTTTCCTCTCCTGGTAACAAATCCTTGTCCTATGTGTTTTACAGAGGTAAAGGTTAATAATAACAATGTCTAACATAGGTTAAACTATAGGCGGGCACTTTTTCTGCGTGTTCGTTTATGTTTAATTCATTGAATCCGCACACTAGTCCTACGAGGCAGGTCCTGTTATTATCCCCATTTTACATACGTGGAAACTGAGACACTGTTTAAGTGGTCTGCCAGCACATCTATAGCTGGCAAGCGGCTTAGCTGGATGAGATCCCACAACACTCGTTTCC
This sequence comes from Tragulus kanchil, assembly GCA_022376925.1. Taxonomy (NCBI): domain Eukaryota; kingdom Metazoa; phylum Chordata; class Mammalia; order Artiodactyla; family Tragulidae; genus Tragulus; species Tragulus kanchil. The sequence continues at coordinate 132,311,319 of JAIOJX010000004.1, forward strand.
ACAGTAGAAGCTCTTTTGCACCACTTCCCTATTATTCTTTTTTTTTTTTTTTTGCCCATTTATTGGTTATAATCTGTTCTCACAAAGTAATATTTGGTTCAGATAGGATTTCAGATTTCATTCAGCATTGTTTTGGGACACCCAAGTGCACAGTCTGACGTCAGGTATAGAGGGATTCATCAAACACGGTTTGCTTCCTCAAAAGAAATAGAGATCCAGTATCACTCATGCATTGTCTGCTGCGTTTCGCCGTCTTCCAAATGACCTTCGCAAAACTGATGAGCACAAAAAGGAGCTAAGAGAGAGTCGTGTAGGGGATAGTTTAGCTCCAAGAAGCTAGATGAAGGACCTTTCATAAAGTTTGCATCAGATGGAAATCTGTTACACCTGAAACTATTGAGCAGTAGTAGTCTTATGGATCACAGTTGAAAAAGTTTAAGATGGGTTGATTGATAATCAGAAGTTATTTTCATGGAATTAGCACAATATTGTTGTTTTTAAAACATAATGTGAAACCTAGAACCTTATGTGTGAGATTTCACTCTTTAATATGGCTATATTTTCACATTTACTTTTTTTTTCATAGGCTGGAATATTTCAAGAGTTTAGAGTTCAAGAAGAGTCTGTAACTTTTCGAATTAATTTAACTGTCCTTTTAGACTGTTTATCTATTTTTGGATCAAGCCCTATGCCAGGTGAACTATTTTATTGTCATTTTAACAGCATAAAAGCATTATACAGAATGGTCAGGAAAATACAGGAAAAATTATTAGTACATGAATAATATAAACATTTGTCTAGAAAATTGCTAGTTTATTTTTTGTTTGCCACAATCATGACTTCTGATTTTTTCACAATATTAGTACAATGTCTAACATAGGTTAAACTATAGGCGGGCACTTTTTCTGCGTGTTCGTTTATGTTTAATTCATTGAATCCGCACACTAGTCCTACGAGGCAGGTCCTGTTATTATCCCCATTTTACATACGTGGAAACTGAGACACTGTTTAAGTGGTCTGCCAGCACATCTATAGCTGGCAAGCGGCTTAGCTGGATGAGATCCCACAACACTCGTTTCCACAGTAGAAGCTCTTTTGCACCACTTCCCTATTATTCTTTTTTTTTTTTTTTTGCCCATTTATTGGTTATAATCTGTTCTCACAAAGTAATATTTGGTTCAGATAGGATTTCAGATTTCATTCAGCATTGTTTTGGGACACCCAAGTGCACAGTCTGACGTCAGGTATAGAGGGATTCATCAAACACGGTTTGCTTCCTCAAAAGAAATAGAGATCCAGTATCACTCATGCATTGTCTGCTGCGTTTCGCTGTCTTCCAAATGACCTTCGCAAAACTGATGAGCACAAAAAGGAGCTAAGAGAGAGTCGTGTAGGGGATAGTTTAGCTCCAAGAAGCTAGATGAAGGACCTTTCATAAAGTTTGCATCAGATGGAAATCTGTTACACCTGAAACTATTGAGCAGTAGTAGTCTTATGGATCACAGTTGAAAAAGTTTAAGATGGGTTGATTGATAATCAGAAGTTATTGGAATGGAATTAGCACAATATTGTTGTTTTTAAAACATAATGTGAAACCTAGAACCTTATGTGTGAGATTTCACTCTTTAATATGGCTATATTTTCACATTTACTTTTTTTTTCATAGGCTGGAATATTTCAAGAGTTTAGAGTTCAAGAAGAGTCTGTAACTTTTCGAATTAATTTAACTGTCCTTTTAGACTGTTTATCTATTTTTGGATCAAGCCCTATGCCAGGTGAACTATTTTATTGTCATTTTAACAGCATAAAAGCATTATACAGAATGGTCAGGAAAATACAGGAAAAATTATTAGTACATGAATAATATAAACATTTGTCTAGAAAATTGCTAGTTTATTTTTTGTTTGCCACAATCATGACTTCTGATTTTTTCACAATATTAGTAGAATGTGTGCTTATGGTTCTTTTCATATTTGCAAAAGTATTTACATTCACATTTTAATTTACAAAGTTCTTAGGATTTTATTTTATTTTTTTAGGCTTTTAAATTTAAACTAGTCAAAAAAAGACTTTGAACATATCTTAAATATCTTTAACATTGAGAAATACAGCTTAATTGCTTCTTTTTCCTAACTTGCCCAAAATTACAGTTGAAAGTGAAAGTGTTAGTCGCTAAGTCGTGTTGGACTCTTTGCGACCCTGTGCATTGTAGCCCACCAGGCTCCTCTGTCTGTGGGATTCTCCAGGCAAGCATACTGCAGGGGATTGCCATGCCTTCCTGCAGGGAATCTTCCTGACTCAGGGAGGGAACCCATTGCAAGCAGATTCTTTACCATCTCAGCCACCAGGAATCCCAGAATTATAGGTAGTGGCAGAGAAAAACTAGTTGTCCTGATTCCCACTGTTTGACATTTTTTCCCTTTTGTTCCTTTAAGCCTTATTTATAAATTGTTTATTTTCTTAAACGCTTTTCTTTAAAATATTTATATACTTTTAGGAATAGTGAATTTGGTTGCTGTAGATATAAAACTACAAGGAAACCCCAGAAGGATGGTTTTTTTTTCATAGGAAAGGGTCAGTTATGGTCCTCTTGAAAATATATTTTGATTTTGTACTGACAAGTCCATTATTATTGGAATTGGTTAAAATAATACATTTTCTAATGCTGTGTTCCCCCGCTGGTTTTCCGTAAAAGCACCTGCCTTTTCTGTTCCTCTGTGTGGTTCTCCACCCAGTAAGAAAGAGGAATTAGAGTGTCCTGTCATATTGCTCCTTCTCTCCAGTGCTTTGCAGAGCTGAAACCCTAACCTTCATTAACTATCCATTTTCTCCCAATTAGACATTAAAATTTGGTGAAATGCAAATACTACCTCCCAATAGAAAAGGTTAGAAGGGTCCTTATCATAGGGAATACACTGATGTTATAGTAAGATATGAAAGCAATCCATTGTTATACAAATTGAACCTTCAAGAATAGCCTTACCCTACGATTATTATTAATAATACAATATGAACCATATAGATTCTCCATCCTGAAGCTGTATATATGTATCACCTAGTGGTCTCTGAGGGGTTTTTTTGAGGGAGGGGGGCAACCTGGAAAATGATTTCCAAGAGTTACATTTTATTTCCAGTTTTTTGTAGTTATTTTTGGAATTGTCTACACACAACTATCATCAGGGAGATGCGATCCCTTTTCATAAGGATGCACATACATATATGCTAGAAATGGACACGTAAAGTATTCTTGAGGAGTTTTAGGCATCATTTGAGGAGAAGCTGAGCACACAGCTATAAAGCTAAGCCCAGAGTATGATATCTTTCCATTGCAGGGACTTTTACTGCACTTCGGATGTGTTACCAAGGCTACGGTTACCCTTTGATGCTGTTTCTAGAAGAAGGAGGAGTGGTAACAGTCTGTAAAATCAACACACAGGAGCCGGAGGAGACCCTGGACTTTGATTTCTGCAGCACCAATGTCATCAATAAAATTATTCTGCAGTCAGAAGGGCTCCGGGAAGCATTTTCCGAATTGGATATGACAAGTGAGGTCCTGCAGATCACCATGTCTCCAGACAAACCTTATTTCAGGTACTTGAAAGCCCCCCAGGCCTGGTTAATGTAGTCTACTCCATCTCCCTACTTACACATTTGCTTAGGATGCAGAATTTTTATTATTAGGCTTCTCAAATTTTCAGAACTTCAGAGAGCTTCTGCTCCATACTTTTATAGGTCAGGACACTAGAAGACCCAGGAAGATGAACTCACACTTTGCAGCTTCATGGGTAGTGTTAGTTTCTGGAAGAGTAGCCCTGCCCCTGAGTTCATAAACTAGTGGTCCTCATGTCAGTGAACTCTCCCAGCGTGAGTAACTAGATGGATCATGGGATCTTTCCTCTCCTGTACAGGAAATTACTTGGTGGTGGGGAACTGGAAGTTGAAGTATTTTCTCTGGATATCTTAAACTTTTCAGGAGCCTGTGACACTAACGGGCAATTGGATATATAGCTGTAGACCTCGGGAGATCAGTCCAGACTGGGAGTTGAGGTTTGGGAGCCATCTGAGGCATGGACAACAAGCCTCAGAGAAAGAGGTGATGTCAGAAATAAGATGGATCCCTGGGAAAGCCAGCATCTAGGTCTTTGCACTGTGCTGGTATGGTGCTCACATACAGTGCTCAGGTATGGTAGCCCCAGGTGGCTTAGATGGCAGAGAATCTGCCTGCCAGATTCAGGTGTGATGTGCAGCAGTAAACAGCAAAACTCTGTAAAAAATAAAGAAGCTGCCTGCAGTGTAGGAGACCCGGGTTTGATCCCTGGGTTGGGAAGATTCCCTGGAGAAGGGAATGGCAACCCACTCCAGTATTCTTGCCTGGAGAATCCCATGGACAGAGGAGCCTGGTGGGCTACAGTGCATGGGGTCGCAAAGAGTTGGACACGACTAAGTGACTTAATGCTTTCAGTTTCCAAAGCAAAGGATCAGTAAGTTGATCCAGATTAAGTAAATATAAACATTCACAAGTTGTCTGCAAACTACTGATATTCCCAAGCAAAGAAAACCGTAAGACAGCCTGGAGAGCGTCTGAGATACAGGAAAGCCCTAACTGCCTGGAGAGGCCGTAGAGATAGGCAACGGGCCCTGGGCGTGCCGTTCGTGTAGACCACGGTCTTCGTCCCTCCTCCCCTCTCTCCTCTTACATGGTTCTGACTTGAGGAAGAGGGAAGGACAATATCAGGGTAGAATTAAGGTAATGAAATTGAGGCAGCCCCCTCTAGATTCCTGCTGTGACTGGCTTTTGCAGAGCCTTTTGTAGCTGCTGGCTCTGCGCCCGCAGCAGCCTGCGGGAATCTTTATGATGTCACTGTCACAGCACCTTGTCGACCGCTGTTAACATACCTGTCTCACTTGCCAGAATGAGCTGCTTAAGAAGTGTTTGCTTATTTGGATCCTAACATGGCTTACTGTTGAACCAATAAACCAATGAACTGTTCATTTCCTATGACAGGTTATCTACTTTTGGGAATGCAGGAAGCTCCCACCTCGACTATCCCAAAGACTCGGATCTGATGGAGTCGTTTCACTGCAGTCAGACCCAGGTCAACAGGTTAGTTCTTAGTACAGAGGTTGCCATTGGTAATGAAGGTGAAGCTAAAAATGACATTTCTGTTGAGTACATTTTTTTCAAGACTTGTATAGATAAGAGTATAGCAAAAAATAAATAGGTTTCTGGGTTTACTTGGGAATTTTGGATTGTAACAGTGAATGAAATTTTTAAAATGAAGAAGAAATTAGAAAATCAGACAATTTGGTTTTATGGTTATATTTGCTACTCAGTAGTTCTTGACTAACTTTTGTCCTTTCCTTGGAATTATGAGCACTGCTTTGTGTCCAAATAACTGCTTTTTATTTATTTTTTCTGCAGATACAAGATTTCTTTGCTGAAACCCTCTACAAAGGCGCTGGTCCTGTCCTGTAAGGTATCTATTCGAACAGATAACCGAGGGTTCCTCTCGTTACAGTATATGATTAGGAATGAAGATGGACAGATATGCTTTGTGGAATATTACTGCTGTCCTGATGAAGATGTTCCTGAATCTTAGTCTGAAGTGTGGGGATCCACGCGCTGTTCACGTACACGTTCATGACGGGTCATGTTCTCACGCTAAGTGCAGTGCCCTTCGGGATTTCCTAGTAGATTTTCTAAGAGGAAGAAGCAGGGAGGAGATAGGAGCACAGTGCCTGTCCCCTGATAGTTGCAGTAGGTTTTTGCAGTAATGTTTTCACATAGTCATGGATTATCCAGTACTAGACTAGCGTATGGGCCTATCTTTTGAACTCACGGGAACTGTCATGAGCCAAGGTGAATATGTTGTATGTGTTATAATACTTAAGTAGGACATTCCAAGAATGTAAAAATTTGAAGTTTGATGAAGCCGTATCAGAAATGTTCTTCTATTTATTTACTATTAGAAAAAGCAATGGCATATGGGCATCGCTCCCTAAAGGATACTTTATAAAAACAGCATTTTCATTGCATGGGAGTGATTGCTTTCACAGGTGATTTTCTTTGCAAGTGTTCTGAAGTTTAGGTATCACCAAACAGATCTGAATATATGATTTATTTTTAAATGTACATTTTGAAAGCATCTATGAACATGATATAAAACAGTCTTCAGAATTACAGAGTTTCATCTTGTTCTGAAAACCATTCATTGTAGTAAGTATGTATTAGATACCTTCTATTTGCCTTTAAGACTGCCTCAACCAGGGTTTCCCTGATGGCTTAGTGGGAAAGAATCCTCCGGCCATACAGGAGCCAGGTTTGATCCCTGATCCAGAAAGATCTGACATGTTGTTGAGCAGCCAATCCTGGGTGCCACAACTACGGAGCCTGTGCTCTAGAGCTCAGAAGCCGTAGCTACTGAGCCCATGTGCCCTGGAGCCCATGCTCCACAACTAGAGAAAAGCTCATGCAGCAACTAACACCTAATGCAGCCAAAAATAAATAAAAATATTTTAAAAAAAAGTTTCTCAGCCAAACCAAGGCATACAAAACCAGTTATTAAGTGCTTTGTACACTTTCTTGGGTAATTTTCAGTGAAATAATTTTTGTGTAATGCAACTTGTTTTCTAGTAGAAAAAATATGTAAATAAAATGTAGTTTCTGTAGCACATTGACGATGGCTCCGCATGTCTCAGTGGGCAGGGACTGCTGCCGCTGACAGTGTTTCAGCAAAGGCGCTCAGGGAGAAGCTCCTCCAGTGCACTGACCTCGCCGGCACCTGGACGGTCCATGCAGTGCCTGGTGTCTTGCCCGGCTACCCACAGAGTGCCTGACCACTGACAAGTCTCCCAGGCCATCTCAGGACACCCAGCTGGTACAAAAAGAGTCGGAGTTTTGTAAAGTTACAGTATGTGTTCAAGAAGGAAGTGACTGAATCTCCCAAAGGTCCAGATATTTTTTATATCGATAAGTACTAAGAAAAAAACACGTCCAAAACATAATTATGAAAATACTTAATCAGTAAACATTTCAAGGACTACAGTTTTCCTTTATAATTGGGCAGGTACCTGTCTTCTTTCTCTTGGCATGTCTAGTATCTAGAATTGGGCCAGGATGTAGTCAATATTTGTCCGATGAAAGGACCTCCGCTTTCAGACTGTTAGTAGCTATTTAACTTCATTATTTACTTCTGAATTTATTTTGATCTAATGTATCTTTTTAAAGTTGAACCTATAAAGAATTTTAAATATATCAATAAGACTGACATTTTTGCACATTTAAGACTACTGTTTCAGCTACACATATCTTGAGTTACTTACAATTCAGAAGCTAATGAACTTAATCCTCTCTCAGTCACCCTGACGTCAAGATATGTTTTAATAAAGAATTTTCTGGGCTTCCCCTGGTGGTCCAGCGGGTAAGGTCACCGCCTTGCAGTGCAAGGGGCGCCGGTTCGATCCCTGGCCTGGGAAGATCCCACGGGCTGCGGAGAGGCTGGACCTACCGAGTCGGAGCTCTGGGGCGCATGCGCCCAGAGCCGGTGCTCTGCAGCGACAGAGGCCACTGAGACAGGAGGCCCATACGGGTCAAAGAACAAAGATGGATGAAAATAGATACTAACGAAAGACCCATTGAAGTGGCCCGCCCATCCCCCTCCCTCCCCACCTCCCCCCCCCAAAAAAAAAGTAAAAAAAGAATTTTCTGTTTGTGTGTTGTTTGACCTACGAAATTTTCTAGTTTAACTTTGTTCAAGTTCCTCTGAAAGGGCACTAGGGGGCGCGCGTCCTCGGGCACGGCAGATACTCTGGGGACTGTAAGTTCAGTTCACGTGTCACTCAAGGACAACTAGTCTTATTTAAGATTTAGCTTTGCCTTTTGAGGTTTCCCTCTATTCTTTCCAATGAAATTGTACTTACGAGGAATAGGGTGCTGTTTTTTTCTATTTTTAATTTAGTTTATTTCCTACTCGACAATGTATGTGCTTCCACCTAGAACTGATTAAATAATTCAAAATAAAAATGTTAAGTTTTACTTTTCTAATAAAAATAAGTCTTGTAAAACAATGATGTGTTTTTCATAGGCAGCCACGGGATTTCCGTGCTCTCAAGGCCTGCTGAGCATCAGGCACCACTGCTGAAAGGGCGCCTGTGGCAGCCCTACCATGGGGGTTCAGAACAGCATAGAAACACCTGAAACAAAGTCTGGCATGTCTAGTATCTAGAATTGGGCCAGGATGTAGTCAATATTTGTCCGATGAAAGGACCTCCGCTTTCAGACTGTTAGTAGCTATTTAACTTCATTATTTACTTCTGAATTTATTTTGATCTAATGTATCTTTTTAAAGTTGAACCTATAAAGAATTTTAAATATATCAATAAGACTGACATTTTTGCACATTTAAGACTACTGTTTCAGCTACACATATCTTGAGTTACTTACAATTCAGAAGCTAATGAACTTAATCCTCTCTCAGTCACCCTGACGTCAAGATATGTTTTAATAAAGAATTTTCTGGGCTTCCCCTGGTGGTCCAGCGGGTAAGGACACCGCCTTGCAGTGCAAGGGGCGCCGGTTCGATCCCTGGCCTGGGAAGATCCCACGGGCTGCGGAGAGGCTGGACCTACCGAGCCGGAGCTCTGGGGCGCATGCGCCCAGAGCCGGTGCTCTGCAGCGACAGAGGCCACTGAGACAGGAGGCCCATACGGGTCAAAGAACAAAGATGGATGAAAATAGATACTAACGAAAGACCCATTGAAGTGGCCCGCCCACCCCCCCCCCCCCCCCCCCCCCCCCCCCCCCAAAAAAAAGTAAAAAAAGAATTTTCTGTTTGTGTGTTGTTTGACCTACGAAATTTTCTAGTTTAACTTTGTTCAAGTTCCTCTGAAAGGGCACTAGGGGGCGCGCGTCCTCGGGCACGGCAGATACTCTGGGGACTGTAAGTTCAGTTCACGTGTCACTCAAGGACAACTAGTCTTATTTAAGATTTAGCTTTGCCTTTTTGAGGTTTCCCTCTATTCTTTCCAATGAAATTGTACTTACGAGGAATAGGGTGCTGTTTTTTTCTATTTTTAATTTAGTTTATTTCCTACTCGACAATGTATGTGCTTCCACCTAGAACTGATTAAATAATTCAAAATAAAAATGTTAAGTTTTACTTTTCTAATAAAAATAAGTCTTGTAAAACAATGATGTGTTTTTCATAGGCAGCCACGGGATTTCCGTGCTCTCAAGGCCTGCTGAGCATCAGGCACCACTGCTGAAAGGGCGCCTGTGGCAGCCCCTACCGCATGGGGGGTTCAGAACAGCATAGACTTCCCTCCCTTCTTCACACTGCTGGCCCTCGCCCCCACCTGAAACAAAGTCTGTTGGGTTCTGAGGAATTGGGAAATTGTGTTTTCTCTTTTCCCGAGTTTGTGTGAGCGTTTCTATGCGTGAGTCAGGTCACACGCTTCCCGGCAGCAGCTGGCAGCGGTCCTGGGGTTTCCCGCCCCAGCAGTGGGCAGTTTGTGCTGTGGCCAGAAAGGCCTGAGGCAGCTGGTTCAGGTGTTTCCGGCGTCCATATCTCAGTCATCTCAGAAGTCTCGATAATTAGCAGTGTTTGAAGTAGGTTTTCTTTCTGAAATTAGCTCATTTGTTCATATAACTAATAGTTTAGTAGCTCTCATTGGTAAAACTAGAGTTACTCAGGATGCATGAACTAAATTATTTCAGAGTACTTCCCCATCCTTGTATGGAAAGGCTATAAGAATCTAGTGAGGTCTGTCGTCCATACCCTTAGGACTGGTGCCTGAGACTTGGCTGACTTCCTGCCATTTGGCCCGGATTTCTGGTTTCTTGTTCCGGACTGGGTTAGGACAGTCTCATCTCTGGAACACTGGTTTGCCTTAAGTGGACCTTTCGTGCAAAGTGATGGGTGAACTGCCAAAACAGGAAAGGACTGAGCTCACAGAGCAGGCTGCATAAGTTCTTGGCAGGTTTGCTGATGAACAGTTACTGAAATTTATATGTGGGACAGTTTACAGGGACTGGAAGAAAATAGCTAACCCTCATCTACCTCAAAAATTTCAGTGGCCAATAGCTAATTTAAAAGAATGTGTAAGGTGTGTGCGACCCTGCTGACGAAGTTGGCTCGGAACTTCAGGTGTCTGGCTGGCTGGTGGTCCAGATGCTGCTTTCCACTGGATGAGTTTAGAACGGAGCTCAGGCCTCAGCTCCAGTTTTCTGAGAGTGAAACTTTATATTACGTTGCATTGTGCTAAATATTTCCAATGTGGTTTCTTAAAACTTGGAGATTTCACAAAATAGCAAAAACTGTTAAACTTTTAGGACCCCATGGTGGCAGCCTTCTATTTTGTCAGATATCAGGATATTAAAACTATATGATCCATTATTACTACCACTTCATAAACCATTTTAAAATTGAAATCTCAGACCATGGACAGGTAGCAATTTTACACTGTCAATAAAAAAGTCTGGGAATATTAAGAATAATTTCAAATGAGACAACAGGGCTATGTTTTATTTTACAATGGAATACTTGATGCTATTGTTTTATTGATAGAGGTTTGTCGGTTTGGAAATGTTAAGACTTTGGGGACTCACAAAATAGTAAAATTCTTTAAAGTTTAGTGCCACCCAGAATGGAGTCTGAGTGGCCACTTCTTTCTAATACTTGATCTTTATCATAGTCATTTGTTCATATAACTAATAGTTTAGTAGCTCTCATTGGTAAAACTAGAGTTACTCAGGATGCATGAACTAAATTATTTCAGAGTACTTCCCCATCCTTGTATGGAAAGGCTATAAGAATCTAGTGAGGTCTGTCGTCCATACCCTTAGGACTGGTGCCTGAGACTTGGCTGACTTCCTGCCATTTGGCCCGGATTTCTGGTTTCTTGTTCCGGACTGGGTTAGGACAGTCTCATCTCTGGAACACTGGTTTGCCTTAAGTGGACCTTTCGTGCAAAGTGATGGGTGAACTGCCAAAACAGGAAAGGACTGAGCTCACAGAGCAGGCTGCATAAGTTCTTGGCAGGTTTGCTGATGAACAGTTACTGAAATTTATATGTGGGACAGTTTACAGGGACTGGAAGAAAATAGCTAACCCTCATCTACCTCAAAAATTTCAGTGGCCAATAGCTAATTTAAAAGAATGTGTAAGGTGTGTGCGACCCTGCTGACGAAGTTGGCTCGGAACTTCAGGTGTCTGGCTGGCTGGTGGTCCAGATGCTGCTTTCCACTGGATGAGTTTAGAACGGAGCTCAGGCCTCAGCTCCAGTTTTCTGAGAGTGAAACTTTATATTACGTTGCATTGTGCTAAATATTTCCAATGTGGTTTCTTAAAACTTGGAGATTTCACAAAATAGCAAAAACTGTTAAACTTTTAGGACCCCATGGTGGCAGCCTTCTATTTTGTCAGATATCAGGATATTAAAACTATATGATCCATTATTACTACCACTTCATAAACCATTTTAAAATTGAAATCTCAGACCATGGACAGGTAGCAATTTTACACTGTCAATAAAAAAGTCTGGGAATATTAAGAATAATTTCAAATGAGACAACAGGGCTATGTTTTATTTTACAATGGAATACTTGATGCTATTGTTTTATTGATAGAGGTTTGTCGGTTTGGAAATGTTAAGACTTTGGGGACTCACAAAATAGTAAAATTCTTTAAAGTTTAGTGCCACCCAGAATGGAGTCTGAGTGGCCACTTCTTTCTAATACTTGATCTTTATCATAGTCATTGTTGAAAACCCGTTTTCAATGGCATCTGTGAAAATGGAAGCTGCTCTTCTGAAGCTGCTTTAGTCAATTCAGAATATTCTGGGCACGAACAGCAGTCCCATCTTCAGACGGGCTCAAATCTGCAGTGACAGGCTGACTAAATCCTGAGCACTTGCAGAGAAAGTCAGTGGGACATAGCTGCCCTTGGCAGAGCTGCAACCTGAGACCCTGGGCCTGGGTGCCAACATTAAGTTCTTGGAGTCAGCTGAGGGAGACAGTCTGTGGCCAGGTCACTGGATTAACTGGCTTATGTACTCCTGCTGAAGCAGAACACTGCTCACTACTGATGCCTTGGGTACTGGCTGACTATTAGGTTTTACAGACTGAACAGAATGAAATGAAAAAAAAAAAATCTCAAATGAAGAACCAAGATGTGGTTCTAAAGCACTGATGAGGGCTTCCCTGGTGGTCCAGTGGGTAAGGACACCACCGCCTTGCAGTGCAAGGGGCGCCGGTTCGATCCCTGGCCTAGGAAGATCCTACGTGCCGCGGAGCGGCTGGACTGATGTGTCCAATCACCGAGCCGGAGCTCTGGAGCGCATGTGCCCAGAGCCAGTGCTCTGCGACAACAGAGGTCACTGCAATGGGAGGCCCACAGGAGTCAAAGAACAAAGACAGATGAAAACAGAAATGAAAGACCAATAGAAGTGGCCCACCCATCCCCCTCCCTCCCCACCCCACCCCCAAAAGATAAATAAAATTTTAAAAATTAAAAATAAAAAGCACTGATGAGTGACAGGAATGGTCTTGGAGACACATGTGGACCCCAAAGACACAGGTGTTTGAGCTCCACTAAATCATCTCAAGTAACTGAGGAGCCATGGAAAAAGGGAAAAAGAAAAGCTACAGTATAAACTGATTCTGTCTTTGAACTCATGAAGGAATAATTTACTCAAGATTGCTGATTCCATAATGGATGGAAGTAATCACCTCTGATAGAGTTTGTCGGTTTGGAAATGTTAAGACTTTGGGGACTCACAAAATAGTAAAATTCTTTAAAGTTTAGTGCCACCCAGAATGGAGTCTGAGTGGCCACTTCTTTCTAATACTTGATCTTTATCATAGTCATTGTTGAAAACCCGTTTTCAATGGCATCTGTGAAAATGGAAGCTGCTCTTCTGAAGCTGCTTTAGTCAATTCAGAATATTCTGGGCACGAACAGCAGTCCCATCTTCAGACGGGCTCAAATCTGCAGTGACAGGCTGACTAAATCCTGAGCACTTGCAGAGAAAGTCAGTGGGACATAGCTGCCCTTGGCAGAGCTGCAACCTGAGACCCTGGGCCTGGGTGCCAACATTAAGTTCTTGGAGTCAGCTGAGGGAGACAGTCTGTGGCCAGGTCACTGGATTAACTGGCTTATGTACTCCTGCTGAAGCAGAACACTGCTCACTACTGATGCCTTGGGTACTGGCTGACTATTAGGTTTTACAGACTGAACAGAATGAAATGAAAAAAAAAAAATCTCAAATGAAGAACCAAGATGTGGTTCTAAAGCACTGATGAGGGCTTCCCTGGTGGTCCAGTGGGTAAGGACACCACCGCCTTGCAGTGCAAGGGGCGCCGGTTCGATCCCTGGCCTAGGAAGATCCTACGTGCCGCGGAGCGGCTGGAGTGATGTGTTCAATTGCCGAGCCGGAGCTCTGGCGCGCATGTGCCCAGAGCCAGTGCTCTGCGACAACAGAGGTCACTGCAATGGGAGGCCCACAGGAGTCAAAGAACAAAGACAGATGAAAACAGAAATGAAAGACCAATAGAAGTGGCCCACCCATCCCCCTCCCTCCCCACCCCACCCCCAAAAGATAAATAAAATTTTAAAAATTAAAAAAAAAAAGCACTGATGAGTGACAGGAATGGTCTTGGAGACACATGTGGACCCCAAAGACACAGGTGTTTGAGCTCCACTAAATCATCTCAAGTAACTGAGGAGCCATGGAAAAAGGGAAAAAGAAAAGCTACAGTATAAACTGATTCTGTCTTTGAACTCATGAAGGAATATGACTCAAGATTGCTGATTCCCTAGATACACACTTGCTCCAGGCATAACTGTGAATTCCTTTCCTAAAACAAGCCTTTTTAATCCAGTCTAATGGGGGCCGCATAATGGGATGGAAAGGGTAATCACCTCTGATTCAGGAAGTCAGCTTTGTAGTCACCAGACTGACCCTGAATGAATAAACCCCTCTTGTCCCTGGTTTCTTCACTGACGACAATCAAAAAAGCCTGATGACTCTAACATGGTATGACTTCACTAAACCAGATCAGGCCAGTGTTCCAGGTCAAACATTTCCTCACAAAGCAGTTTTAGGGACCCCAAACGGGTTATGGTTGAAGATACAAGAATTGTATTGAAATGTTCACCTATAAACTACTTAGGCACTGCAGATTTTAAAAAAAAAAGTCAGAACTGAAATGAATGAAATTAAGAGTTTAGAAAAGGGGAAATGGGAGGTAATGGGAGTCCCAGTGACATGCGGAACTAACTGAAAGCATGTGTCTAAAAAGGATTGCTTCCTCTCAGGTAACAGGATCCTGGTTTCTAATGGCTATTGGGTATTTTACCTGTAATGCCTCTGTTAAGTGGACCCTTTATTCCAGAATCCTTGGTTCTGTTTTGGATGTGCCACTGCTATATCAGGGTTGGTAAACACATTTTGTGGTCCAGAATGTTTGTTATCAACAGGTAGGCTTTATTGTTGACTATCCTGTATAGAAGTTTTCTCTTTATTGATAACAGAGGACCTAGAGGAAAGGAGAACACCATTTGTGCATTTTTCTTGACTTCTGACATCTCGCCCTCCTCCTAGCACCAATCACATGCCTTACTGAGCTAGAAGGCCCAGCCCACGGCAGCTGTTTTCACCGTGTGACTCTCCCCTAAAATGCTGACTCTGCCAAAAGGCCTCCAAAGTGGCCCTAGGCTCTCAGGTTTTCTCCCTAGAGGGCAGGGGGCACTTCCCCGGATTTAGACAGCAGGCCATGGCTATCCAAGATACATGGGTTGCTTTTAATCACAGCTGATAAAAAAGTATCCAATTTAGGGCCTTTTATATATTTTCAGGTGATTTCTCCTCACGAGCACAGAGACTGAGAGCCCGGAGGCACTGTCATCCCCAGGCCCAGCCATTCAGGCTTCCATACGCAGGCTTCTCAGTCCTGGAGGAGTTGGTCTGGAGTTAGGAGCAATCTAGTCCGTCCAAGAGACTGATCCGGAAACCCGGTTTCTATTAAAGTGTTCTTCAGTTACCTCCTATTTAGACCTCAAGCCTGCAACAAGTGTGGTTTTCACAGCCCCTGTTTGCCTGAAAAAAAAAAAATTGTTACACAGAAATATGAGATACAAAATTTTATGGGAGATCTGAGTTGTTTTTTTTTTTAATGCAAGTACCAGTAAAGACTGATTACTTCTGCCTATTGCTGAACCATATAAAATACAGAAAGCTATCTGGCATTTTAAGTTCCTTGTCAGTTAACCAAGAGATAATGTGATTCCGAATTTGAAGAAAAAATAGGCACCAATTAAGTCAGTTGCCTGGGGGTCACATAAAATCTGGGATGGGGAAGATCTGAGAGAGATGCCTGCTAGGGACAGCAACTAGAAACCAGCCTTGGGCCTGGCACTCTCCCACCACAAGGTGGCAGGATTCCCCTTGTGGAAAATCTTCAGGCGGCTGAAAGGCCTCAGACTAACACAGGGGATGTGTATCTGTATTTACGCCACTGTGTTAAGACTGTCTTGTCTGGGATCCTGTTTCCAGAGGATACGCTCCACCTCACTTTTGAGCTGTAACCAGCTGTCAGCCCAGCCTCACAAGAGCTCTTCAGTCATGAGCCCCGCCTTACCGTCCTTCATCACCAGTGGTGAAGCTGGAAGGTGATCCAGTCAAAGCCCAGGTTTTCGTCAATACGAGAATAACTGTTGCTTATTTCATGATAACCACTTTACACACATCTCATTTTTGCAGCAACACCAAGAAACAGATACTATCCTCATCCCCATCCTATGGTTAAGAAAGCCAGAATTACACGTGGCCGAAAAGTGGCGGTGCTGGGTTTGAACAGGCTTGTCTGTCTCCATACCTAGTGCTTTTACCACCATGAATCACACAGAAAAATCCTTTCTTAGGGCATTTTATATATTTTCAGGTGATTTCTCCTCACGAGCACAGAGACTGAGAGCCCGGAGGCACTGTCATCCCCAGGCCCAGCCATTCAGGCTTCCATACGCAGGCTTCTCAGTCCTGGAGGAGTTGGTCTGGAGTTAGGAGCAATCTAGTCCGTCCAAGAGACTGATCCGGAAACCCGGTTTCTATTAAAGTGTTCTTCAGTTACCTCCTATTTAGACCTCAAGCCTGCAACAAGTGTGGTTTTCACAGCCCCTGTTTGCCTGAAAAAAAAAAAATTGTTACACAGAAATATGAGATACAAAATTTTATGGGAGATCTGAGTTGTTTTTTTTTTTAATGCAAGTACCAGTAAAGACTGATTACTTCTGCCTATTGCTGAACCATATAAAATACAGAAAGCTATCTGGCATTTTAAGTTCCTTGTCAGTTAACCAAGAGATAATGTGATTCCGAATTTGAAGAAAAAATAGGCACCAATTAAGTCAGTTGCCTGGGGGTCACATAAAATCTGGGATGGGGAAGATCTGAGAGAGATGCCTGCTAGGGACAGCAACTAGAAACCAGCCTTGGGCCTGGCACTCTCCCACCACAAGGTGGCAGGATTCCCCTTGTGGAAAATCTTCAGGCGGCTGAAAGGCCTCAGACTAACACAGGGGATGTGTATCTGTATTTACGCCACTGTGTTAAGACTGTCTTGTCTGGGATCCTGTTTCCAGAGGATACGCTCCACCTCACTTTTGAGCTGTAACCAGCTGTCAGCCCAGCCTCACAAGAGCTCTTCAGTCATGAGCCCCGCCTTACCGTCCTTCATCACCAGTGGTGAAGCTGGAAGGTGATCCAGTCAAAGCCCAGGTTTTCGTCAATACGAGAATAACTGTTGCTTATTTCATGATAACCACTTTACACACATCTCATTTTTGCAGCAACACCAAGAAACAGATACTATCCTCATCCCCATCCTATGGTTAAGAAAGCCAGAATTACACGTGGCCCGAAAAGTGGCGGTGCTGGGTTTGAACAGGCTTGTCTGTCTCCATACCTAGTGCTTTTTACCACCATGAATCACACAGAAAAATCTCATAGGGATATGCTGAAGTCATGTTTCTAGGATCAGATGAAGTAGTTCCTTGACAAGATAGTCATTGTTCATAAAGAATCTATTAGGTCCTAAGAGGGGCCCAGATTTGCTACCAAACTGCAGAAGTATTCTTGTACCCTCAGTTCAAACATGTGCAATATATACCTTTTGCTTTAAATAAAACCAGACCTAAGATATTATCTCTGTGATTCTAAATAAGGCCTTATTTGCCAAAATTTAAATCACTGACCAGTTTTCAAAGAAGTTGGGTAAACGTGTAAAACAGATAACCAATGGGAATTTGCTGTAAGGCTCCGGGAACTCAAACGGGGCTCTGTAACAAGCTGGAGCAGTGGGGTGGAGAGGGAAAGGGCTGGACTGATATCTAGCTATGGCTGATTCACGCTGATGTTTGCCAGTAAACAACAAAACTCTGTAAAGCTTTTATCCTTCACGAAAATTCGTGAAGCATTCCATAGTTTTAAAATAATAAAATTTTAAAAAGAAGTCAGATAAATATAAATACAGTGACTTTTAAAGAATTAGTTTCTTCCTAACACGTTAGTGGGGAAGTTAAGCATGTAAAAAGTTATAAGTCCTTCAGGAAATAAACCTATGTCATTTGTGTAATTCCATTTGGCTTCTTCCTAAACTGATTTCTGCCGCGGAGCCGGTCTTCCTCCTCCCTCCCTGGAATCCGCTTTGCTTAGGATGCCCTTGAGGAACGCTGCCCGGAAGAGCAGCCGTGAAGAGCCATTCCTTCCAGACTCTGCCCTCTGTCAGGCCTCTGTGACTCCGCACACAGAGTGCCTTTCTCCTGGAACGTTTCCTTCTCTCCATCTGGATGAACTGCTACTCAGCCTTCAAGAAACAGCTTGAATGAACCCTTCTAAAAGTCTTCTCCTGACTTCTTAAGATTGTCTCTCTCTGCTGCTCTTAGGGCACTGAGACTTCTACTGCAGAATCTGTGTTCCACATCTCCGTCCTTTTCATCTCTGTCTCTTGCACTAGGCAGCTGTCTCCTGAAGAGACACGGCTGTGTTTTATTGTCTTATTACCACCTTCAGCTCTAACTGTGCCCTGCATTTAGGAGGTGCTCACCAGGCCCATTTGCTGAAGGAAAGCTGAAGACAAGGAGAGGGAAGCTCAGAATGTTACAGCTACTTCAGGTCACATAGCTGTTTCATAGCAGAGTTGGGACTCACGCACAAGACGCCTGAACTCAAGGTACGCCACTCTTTTCTCTGTGAGTAAATAGCAAATCCGTGGCAGAAGTCTAGCTCTCCCCCATCCATGTCCCGTGGCAGACAATACTAGTACATCAAGCTCCTCCAGACCTAGCCCTTTCTCTGGAACCTCAAGCATCACTCCGGGAAACCACTACCAGAGTGAACCCAGGAGGTGAAACACACTTGCTCTCCTTGCACTATTCTAGGCTCCACCTCCTATCATCCCATTTTTGTGGGCATGGCAGGGCTGAGTAAGTTCCCCAGTTCAACTAAAGACCAGGTACACTGAGCTGGCTCTTTGTGACTGAGCAGCCTCTGTTCTCCTTCACGGAGGCCCTCAGGTGGAAGCTAAATGCTCCTAAATATTTACTGCTCTATCTTTCCAGAGCTGCCAGCGATTCCTAGAACTCCTGATTTGGAAAAGCCACTGCTCCTTGGCACCCGAATGTCAAAGCAGACTTTGCTCCCCACCCACTCGTACACCAAGGTCTGGCAGAATATGTTCTTCTTTAATTTTGTAGAGGCAGCGTTAGAGTATTTACAAATGATAGGAAAAGAGTATGAATGCAGTAGCCTGGAAACAATCTAGCTTCTGGAGCATACATGTCATCACGAAGGTCCTGCCATAGGCTGGTTTGGTTGACACAAAATTTACTAAGAGTGTCCCGTATTCTACTTAGTGCAATTTTCCCTGGAAATCATCACCCCCAAATCCTCCTTTTCCATCCTGCGTTTGTTTGGCTTTCTCTCCCCAGTCCCTCAGTCCAGAAACGGCTATTTTTGTTCACATGACCAAAAAAGACAGTAGATCACTAACAGGTAAACGGGCATTGAGGGACTTTCCCTCTTTCCCCTCCTATCACAAGAAAAGGATGGTTTTCCTTGCTTCTTTTATTCTCTTTTACAGCTTAAAAACCACTGAATGTTTTTCAAAAATAACTTTGGAGCCTGCAGCTGTCCCAGAGATGGCTAACAAGGACAAAGATGAAGTTCATGTTCCATGCCTTTGACTTCCAATAAGTTTGGATGACCATCTAGAGCTGCAAACATAGCTAATATTTATTGAGCACTTACTATATATGAGGTGCTTAAGTGCTTTATGTGAATAATCTCATTTACTCTTTATTATCTTTCCATATTAGAGATGCTCTTCTAATCCTCATTAGAGAAAACTGAGGCTCAAGATAACTTGCCTTATGGCACACAGAAAGTGGAGGAGCCTGGATTCAAACCAAGGTCAGACGACTCTCAAGATCATGACCTTGTATTATATCAATTAGAACTGTCTGTTAATGGAGAGGGCCACCTGGACAGGTAAGGAGTGAGTTTCTGATTTGGAAGGTGTTTAAACAGGTAGTGGACAAACAGTCATCTTAAATATCTGTTCTCCCCTCTAATGTCTGTGATGATTTTGTTTGCCTGGATGGATTCTTACGAATCATCATTATCATCACCACCTCTAAGTAACATATACCAGGTGTCAGGCATTTTTCAGAGGAGTTTTGCTTATTAATTCATTTATGAAGGAGGTATTATTATTCCCATTTAATCAGTGAGGAAACTGAGAAATAAAAGGACTTGTGACAAAGTCTCCCAGCTAATAAATAAACTGAGATTGTAACTCAGGCATCTGGCTCTAGGCCATTCTCTGAGCACTACACATTATATCTTCTCCATATTTGGCAAATAACTGATCCTCTTTTTAGAATTTTATTCTTTTTTTAATCATCAGAGAGATAATACTCATTTGTTGTTAAAAAAAGTCAAATATAACAATTTGAAAGTCCCCATAATTCCATGTCTCAGAGACTAATATCACCCTCATAATTACACATTTACATATGTTATGGGTTATACGATATTTAATACTTATATCTAATTTTTGTGTTTTTACCTCTAACAATATATCTGGAATATTTTTCCATGACTCTTCAAAACTCTGTGCTTTAGAATGACCATGTTATATGGACTATTAACATGTATCCATTTTCTACTGGTAGAAACATTTGAGCTTTTCCTGCAATAGACAAATCTACAAGGAAGCCTTGGTGGCTCAGTGGTAAAGAATGTTTTTCAAAATAACTTTGGAGCCTGCAGCTGTCCCAGAGATGGCTAACAAGGACAAAGATGAAGTTCATGTTCCATGCCTTTGACTTCCAATAAGTTTGGATGACCATCTAGAGCTGCAAACATAGCTAATATTTATTGAGCACTTACTATATATGAGGTGCTTAAGTGCTTTATGTGAATAATCTCATTTACTCTTTATTATCTTTCCATATTAGAGATGCTCTTCTAATCCTCATTAGAGAAAACTGAGGCTCAAGATAACTTGCCTTATGGCACACAGAAAGTGGAGGAGCCTGGATTCAAACCAAGGTCAGACGACTCTCAAGATCATGACCTTGTATTATATCAATTAGAACTGTCTGTTAATGGAGAGGCCACCTGGACAGGTAAGGAGTGAGTTTCTGATTTGGAAGGTGTTTAAACAGGTAGTGGACAAACAGTCATCTTAAATATCTGTTCTCCCCTCTAATGTCTGTGATGATTTTGTTTGCCTGGATGGATTCTTACGAATCATCATTATCATCACCACCTCTAAGTAACATATACCAGGTGTCAGGCATTTTTCAGAGGAGTTTTGCTTATTAATTCATTTATGAAGGAGGTATTATTATTCCCATTTAATCAGTGAGGAAACTGAGAAATAAAAGGACTTGTGACAAAGTCTCCCAGCTAATAAATAAACTGAGATTGTAACTCAGGCATCTGGCTCTAGGCCATTCTCTGAGCACTACACATTATATCTTCTCCATATTTGGCAAATAACTGATCCTCTTTTTAGAATTTTATTCTTTTTTTAATCATCAGAGAGATAATACTCATTTGTTGTTAAAAAAAGTCAAATATAACAATTTGAAAGTCCCCATAATTCCATGTCTCAGAGACTAATATCACCCTCATAATTACACATTTACATATGTTATGGGTTATACGATATTTAATACTTATATCTAATTTTTGTGTTTTTACCTCTAACAATATATCTGGAATATTTTTCCATGACTCTTCAAAACTCTGTGCTTTAGAATGACCATGTTATATGGACTATTAACATGTATCCATTTTCTACTGGTAGAAACATTTGAGCTTTTCCTGCAATAGACAAATCTACAAGGAAGCCTTGGTGGCTCAGTGGTAAAGAATCCACCTGCCAATGCAGGAAATGAAGTTCATTCTCTGGGTTGGGAAGATTTCCTGGAGAAGGAAATGGCAACCCACTGTAAATGTTCTTGCCTGGGAAATCTCATGGACAGAGAAGCGTAGCAGGCTACAGTCTTCACAAAAGAATTCACAAAAGAATTGGGCACAACTTAGTGACTAAACAACACATATATGTGTATAGAGAGACAAAACTCTGTTTTATATACGTTTGTATGCATGTGTGCTCAGTTGTGCAGTTGTGTCCAACTTTGTGACCCCATGGGCTGCAGCCCACCAGGCTTCTCAGTCCATGGGATTCTCCAGGCAAGAACACCAGAGTGGGCAGATCTCCAGGGGATCTTCCCAACCTAGGGATCAAACTCACATCTGCATCTCCTGCATTGGCAGGTAGATTCCTTACCACTACACCACCTGGGAAGCCCCCACCACACAATACGGTAGGTTGAAAATGCATTTCATTTGAATTAATAAATTCTGTATGAGACTGGAAATCCTATTTATTGGAGATTTGCATTCCCTCTTCTTTGAACTGCTTCTCCATGTCTTTTGTGACATGGCTAATGACCACTCCCTTCTCTGAAACTTCCTCCTCCTGTGAGTTCCTTTCTATTTTTTCCATACTCTTCTAATTCTCTAAGGACTCCTTCTGAGTCCCCTTCCCAGTTCCTCCTTCTGAATGACCCTTGGATAATATAATAATAATAATAATTAACATTTCACAGAAGCTTACTATGTGTCATACATTAAATAAAACCCTTAAAATAGAGTTCTCAGGCTTCCCTGGTGGTCCAGTGGGTAAAGAGTCCGCCTTGCAGTGCAAGGGTCGCTGGTTCAATCCCTGGCCCAGGAAGATCCCATGTGCCACAGAGTGGCTGGACCAGTGTGTCTAATTAGGAGTCAGCGCTCTGAAGCACACATGCCCAGAGCCAGTGCTCTGCAACAGGAGAGGCCACTGCAATGGGAGGCCCACACAGGCCAAAGAATAAAGACGGATGAAAATAAATAAATTTAAAAAAATAAAATAGAGTTCTCTTATTTGCATTTCTTTAGATGAAGAAAGGAAGATACAGGAAATCTCATCATAAGTGGTAGTAAGCTCACTACTGAGCCCTCTCTATTTTGATTCAAAAATACCACGTATGTTCTCTCCAAAGCAAGTGTAAATGTTGCCCAAATGTGTGTGTCTTGTTTGACATATACATAATCCATGGATTTCTTTTTGTCCCATTCCTTTAATTTCTAAAATATTTCGAGTGTCTAGTCCATACAGCCTACCAGACATTGCCAAGTAGATGTATTATGGGAACCTCAAATTTAACACATCCAAAATGGAAATGATCTTCCTCAGATCCCCTTAGACATCCTCCAAGACAACCTCCTCTTGCCAGTACACCTTCTCTTAAAAGCACAGCCATTGTATGACGGTCTGGAGGGGTGGGATGTGGGGGTTATACATATGACTAATCTGAGAACATACATATCTGTAAATATCAAAACTCTGTAAAAGTTAAAAGTAAAGTAAAAGTTAAAAAAAAAGAAAACAATGAAAGAGGCCAAAATTTAAAAAAAGAAAACACAGCCATTCACCAAGTGGCTCAAGCTAGAAACTTCAAAGCCACCTTTGAATGGGCCCCTGCCTCCATTACTGCTCACATTTGATTGGTTCCAAGGTCATGCCAATTTGAGGCTCCATATTGTTCTCAGTTCATCCACTCCATGTTCCTTCTGCTGTGGTTTTAGATAATTAAGGCTCTCAACATCTCTCCCTTGCTGTATTGCATCCACCTCCTAACTGGTCTCCCTACTTCTGAGGTCTACCCAGGTCCCATGTTCCTTCCTAGGACTCACAGTTACTGTTCTTTTTATTTTTATTTTTGGCTATTCTGGATGTTCACTGCTGCTACAGGTTCTTCTCTAGTTTCAGGGAGTGGGGGCTACTCTTTAGTTGAGGTGAACAGGCTTCTTGTTGAGGTGACTTCTGTTGTTGTGGAACTTGGGCTCTAGGGCACAAAGGCTTCCGTAGTTGCAGCGCATGGGCTCAATAGTTACAGCCTTGAGGCTCTAGAGCACAGGCTCATCAGCTGTGGCTCACGGGCTTAGTCGCTCCACAGCATGTGGGATCTTCCCAGATCAAGCCCGTGTCTCCTGCATTGGCAGGTGAGCTCTTCACCACTGAGCTACCAGAGAAGCCCTGACAGTTAATGTTCTAAAGCCAGTAATTGATCACAGCACATCCTAGTCAAAACTTTTCTGATAGTTTTCTTCTGCTTACTGAATAAACTCTAAACTCATCAGCATGGCACATAAAACCTTCCATAATCAAATTCCAATATATCTTTCCAAGCATCTC
Source organism: Tragulus kanchil (assembly GCA_022376925.1). Taxonomy (NCBI): domain Eukaryota; kingdom Metazoa; phylum Chordata; class Mammalia; order Artiodactyla; family Tragulidae; genus Tragulus; species Tragulus kanchil. The sequence continues at coordinate 132,335,125 of JAIOJX010000004.1, forward strand.
TAGCACGTTCTTGTGGTTCAGTCACTAAGTCGTGTCTGACTCTGTGACACCATGGACTGCAGCACGCCAGGCTTCCTTGTCCTTCACTATCTCCCAGAGTTTGCTCAAATTCATGTCTATTGAGTCAGTGATCTCAGGCAACCATCTCATCCTGTCACCCCCTTCTCCTCTTACCCTCAATCTTTCCCAGCATCAGTGTCTTTTCCAATGAGTCTTACTCGTGTATCTCCAACTTCAGCAACTCAAGGCCACCTGCTTTTCCTCAAAAGTATCAAGGTCCTCTAGGCCACTATGCTGTTGGTGGTGCTACCTGAAACACCCACCTCTGGCTTTCCTTACCTGTTGATATTTTACTTTTCTTTGAAGACCTAGCCCCATGCCCACAGTGGACACACAAATCACCCAGCATTTCCAGGCTCACAATACATTACTTGTCCTCTGTTTACATTTCTCTTAAAGCTTTACTGCAGACTAACTTGAAATCTGCTCCTGTGTGTCTGTTTTCTTGAAAGGAAAACATCTTAAACATCTTATTATTTCTAGACCTTAGAGGGAGCTTGATATGTAAATGATTAAAACTGGAGTCCATTTGTGATTTAGGTAAAAGTCAGACTAAACAAGCTCAATGTTTACTTCCAAATCAGACCTTCTGTGCCTTTTCTATAAGCTGAAGTCTTACTCGAGGCCCTTGCAACTAACATTTAACCTTGGAATTAGCTCCTAATTCATGCGGCCAGTTCTGCTTTCACTTCTTTGCAGAGGCTTCAGAAGCCAAGAATTGGGGCTCCTGGCAATGAAAGTCCAGTGAGGGCTGTCACTGGGTTTCCGGAGGAGGTGGGGTAGAAAGCACAAGAGACGGTCGGAAAACTAGCAGAGTTCCAGGACATCTGGGACTGATTATTCCGGCAAGATGCTCAAGGGAAGAGAACCATTCTGTACTGGGGTTGTTTTTTCTTTTTTCCTTTTTTTTTTTTTTTTTGACATCTGGGCTTTGGCAGCCACTCCTATGGCTGTGCTCAGCAGTTCTTGAGGAAGGAGATGTGGGCTTGGTTCAGGGAAAGAAACCTTTGCTGACGGACTTCTGCTGCAGCCCAGTCCCTAAGACCCTTCCCCTTCAACGTGCTTGCCTGGTAGGCCTAGGTTTCACTCTCATTTACAGGGAGGAGATCATCTCCCAAGAACCAAAGACATTCATACCACCTGGGATCCAAACTGGGTTATTCCAGTGCCTCTTAATTTCTCCCCTCCTGTGACTCTTTGCAGATCATGGACAAGGGCAAGGAACAGTGAGACTCGGTGGTAGAATGCAACCTCAGGCTCCTGAGGCAACGGATTCACTCCAGCTGTTCTGAAGGTTCTCATTTTAAATACAAGCTGAGTGAAACTTTTGGTTTGGTTTTGAGGAGACATGCATTTCTTGTCTGAAACTCCATGTTTTATTCTTTTAGTTTCATTATCATTACCTCAAAAGTAAAAAAATGTACTTCAGTATGTTCAGATTCAGATTCTCAATCTAATCCACAAACCTACAAACATATTGTAATAACTGATTAACCATTAATCACAATTAATGATTTCAGATATTCTGACCTGTTTCTCTAGAAGCAAAAGGCTGTGGACTATAGAATAACCAGGAGGCAAGGATGCTTGGCCAACATTTACTGAGCATATACTCTGCCAAATACTAGCCTATGCATGATATATACATTGTTTTATTTAAAACGCAGGATAATATTATCTGCATTTTAGTGGTGGAGAAAGCAAGGCTCAGACCTTAAGTGATTTCCCCGCGGGCGTATACTTAGTACGTGGCAGAGACAGAGTAAGATGACAGGGTTGAGTCCAGACATCTCTACTCTTTACCCATCACTCTGCGTGCTCAGTCGCTCAGGCGTGTCCAACTCTGTGTGCCCCCACGGACTGTAGCCCGCCAGGCTCCTCTGTCCATCGGACTCTCCAGGCAAGAGTACTGGAGTGGGTTGCCATGCCTTGCTCCAGGGGATCTTCCCAACCCAGGGATCAAGCCCACATCTCTTACGTCTCCTGAATTGGCAGGTGGGTTCTTTACCATTAGTGCCACCTGGGAAGTAAGATGGGGATATCTCATCTATTATCTCCAGCATCTCAGAAAGATAATTCTTCTTATTATAACTGTATTCTTATGCCAACATTCATTGGGTACTCAAGACCTGCTCTAAGTGCTGTAGTATATGTGATCTTATTGAGCCTCAGAAAGCTCACTTTTTGAAGAAGGTACTGTTATTTTGTGCGTGTGTGTGTATGCTAAGTTGCTTCAGTCATGTCCGACTCTTTGCGACCCTATGGACTGTAGCCACTCAGGCCCCAATTATTTTACGATGAATAAATAGAGACTGAGAGAGGTTAAGTAACTTCGCCTAGGTCGGAGAGCTGAGTGATAGAGCCTGATTTAAAATCCAGTGAGTCGGCCTTCACAGAGTAAGTTACCAGGCCTACAGAGGGCACATTCTGAAGTTAGAGACACGCAGGTTCACATCCCAGCCCGGCCTCCTCCTGGGTCATTTAACTTGAACGCCATCTGTCCTCAGGTCTACTAGATGTAAAACGGGGCTCTGGGGACATGCCTGCTGGCCAGGTGTCCCTGTATGTGTTCTCAGATGCCTCAAAGTCAGAATCCCTGTTACGGAGTAAAAGGCAAGGCGGTACATTTTTGAAATACAACAGAACTGGGTTCAGATCTTAGCACACTGACCAACTAGACAATTTTAAACAAAATACTCAAACTTTCTGAGTCTCAGTTTCATCACCTGAACATGAAAGATAAAAATACCTACTGAATAGGGTTATTTACGAATCAGAAATAGTATACGTATTTCAAAACACCAGGAGATTGGAAGAAGTTCTGCACCACAGTTGTATTAATATCCTTACGGTCACTGACTAAGAAGACATACTTTCACAGACACCAGCAGGCAGGGGGCCTGGTTCCCCATACCTCCTCCTGCCATGAGCAGCCTGAGAGAGGCTGGGGCGGGACGAGACAGGAGGCAGGCTCCTGCTGGGCCTCCTTTAGGTGTGGCTCTGACTGAGGCAGGTGAGGACAAGAGCGGCTGTAAGCATCCCCTGTGCCTGGCCTGTCCCCACCTGGCCAGCCTGGTGAGTATTAACTGCCTTTCTAGGAAAGGCAGAGTCCGGCTCTCACCCCACAATGGCACCCTTCTTCATTAGCAGGCTTGAAGGGGAAAGCACCTGGCCTCTAGAATCACACTTGCTTGGGTCTAAACATCTAAGACTTACATGAATTTAGGCACGTTCCTCTACAGAACATGAGGTTCCCTTCTGGCAAATAAGAGCTTCGTTGGGTACTCAAGACCTGCTCTAAGTGCTGTAGTATATGTGATCTTATTGAGCCTCAGAAAGCTCACTTTTTGAAGAAGGTACTGTTATTTTGTGCGTGTGTGTATGCTAAGTTGCTTCAGTCATGTCCGACTCTTTGCGACCCTATGGACTGTAGCCACTCAGGCCCCAATTATTTTACGATGAATAAATAGAGACTGAGAGAGGTTAAGTAACTTCGCCTAGGTCGGAGAGCTGAGTGATAGAGCCTGATTTAAAATCCAGTGAGTCGGCCTTCACAGAGTAAGTTACCAGGCCTACAGAGGGCACATTCTGAAGTTAGAGACACGCAGGTTCACATCCCAGCCCGGCCTCCTCCTGGGTCATTTAACTTGAACGCCATCTGTCCTCAGGTCTACTAGATGTAAAACGGGGCTCTGGGGACATGCCTGCTGGCCAGGTGTCCCTGTATGTGTTCTCAGATGCCTCAAAGTCAGAATCCCTGTTACGGAGTAAAAGGCAAGGCGGTACATTTTTGAAATACAACAGAACTGGGTTCAGATCTTAGCACACTGACCAACTAGACAATTTTAAACAAAATACTCAAACTTTCTGAGTCTCAGTTTCATCACCTGAACATGAAAGATAAAAATACCTACTGAATAGGGTTATTTACGAATCAGAAATAGTATACGTATTTCAAAACACCAGGAGATTGGAAGAAGTTCTGCACCACAGTTGTATTAATATCCTTACGGTCACTGACTAAGAAGACATACTTTCACAGACACCAGCAGGCAGGGGGCCTGGTTCCCCATACCTCCTCCTGCCATGAGCAGCCTGAGAGAGGCTGGGGCGGGACGAGACAGGAGGCAGGCTCCTGCTGGGCCTCCTTTAGGTGTGGCTCTGACTGAGGCAGGTGAGGACAAGAGCGGCTGTAAGCATCCCCTGTGCCTGGCCTGTCCCCACCTGGCCAGCCTGGTGAAAGTATTAACTGCCTTTCTAGGGAAAGGCAGAGTCCCGGCTCTCACCCCACAATGGCACCCTTCTTCATTAGCAGGCTTGAAGGGGAAAGCACCTGGCCTCTAGAATCACACTTGCTTGGGTCTAAACATCTAAGACTTACATGAATTTAGGCACGTTCCTCTACAGAACATGAGGTTCCCTTCTGGCAAATAAGAGTTACTGTGTGGGGTGTTGGTGATGCTTACATACTTTGTGGGTAGGACCTAGCTCAGTTTTAGGGGTTTAACATACGTGTAACAAAAGAGAACCATTCAGGGTCAACATCATTCTGAAATGATGTTGTTTGTTTTAAGTCAACAAACAAACAATGATATGTCAAGGACAAAGAAAGGGGCAGGTTGGCACAAAACACTGTCTTCAGTTGAAATTTTAAACATTTCTTTTTAAAGAAGAACCTGAAGAGGCTCTTTTATTTTACCTTTGGAGACAACTATTAATATTTTCTCCTAAAACTTGCCTTATGTTCAGAAACTTAGATTTTGTATATTCAGCCTAAGTTTAATAGATTCACTTGCTTTGTCACAGTCTTGTGTAATTTGGTTATAATGCTCAACATGGAAAGAGATATAAATACTAAATAATACTACAGCAGACCCCTAAAACATTGGGTTCTGGGAGACCACTAGAAAATGACACGGTGTTTCCAGTTTGGACTTTGGCCACATCCATAGCACAGGTTGGCATTTTGCCTTACTAATAAGAACAGACGTGAATCACCCCTACCTGAATGAATCTGGGAGAGGCCATGCTCTCAATATATCCATGTTGAAGATCTGGTTGGTGATTAGCGACAGAACTCACCTCTGCATTATGGCCAGGAGGTTTTTTGTGTCTTTGCTTTTGCTGTGCTCATTTCCATATAAGAGGATTTGAATCATCAGACACTGTAGACAAGTTGAGAAGCAACATAGGTTAGAGAATCAGACAGCAAGCACCTTAACTATAAGCCAAACTCAGGAGAACACCAGTGGACCTGAGCAGTCACAGGCTTACATGTGAAATTCCTGAGCTGCTTTCTCCCCTGGTTCCCTACCTAGGAGAAAGGAGTCTGAATCGAAGGTTCTGACCAACGCCCCCCCTGCCCCGCCGCCCCGTTGCTGCTCCCCTTTAGCTTCACTGAAGTTTCCACTGCCACGTGCATGGCTATGGCTAACCAAAGAGGCCTGAAAATCGACAGCATGCCTATCTGAAAACCCAGAGTAATTTCCATCAGGATTACAGCAGTGGTTTCCATCGGGACTTTCCACATAACTGTAACCAAATGGATGGATATAAATGAAATCAGTGTATGAGTCCCAGATTTGCATTGCTTTCTTATGCCACATAACTTTACTCTAAGCAGTTTTCCATTGTAAACATTTTCCTGACCTCTCTATCCAATCAAGATGGAATTGTAGGCAGATTTACCCTTCCACCTGAAGCAACCAAAAGAGAAGAAAGGGCAGGTTGGCACAAAACACTGTCTTCAGTTGAAATTTTAAACATTTCTTTTTAAAGAAGAACCTGAAGAGGCTCTTTTATTTTACCTTTGGAGACAACTATTAATATTTTCTCCTAAAACTTGCCTTATGTTCAGAAACTTAGATTTTGTATATTCAGCCTAAGTTTAATAGATTCACTTGCTTTGTCACAGTCTTGTGTAATTTGGTTATAATGCTCAACATGGAAAGAGATATAAATACTAAATAATACTACAGCAGACCCCTAAAACATTGGGTTCTGGGAGACCACTAGAAAATGACACGGTGTTTCCAGTTTGGACTTTGGCCACATCCATAGCACAGGTTGGCATTTTGCCTTACTAATAAGAACAGACGTGAATCACCCCTACCTGAATGAATCTGGGAGAGGCCATGCTCTCAATATATCCATGTTGAAGATCTGGTTGGTGATTAGCGACAGAACTCACCTCTGCATTATGACCAGGAGGTTTTTTGTGTCTTTGCTTTTGCTGTGCTCATTTCCATATAAGAGGATTTGAATCATCAGACACTGTAGACAAGTTGAGAAGCAACATAGGTTAGAGAATCAGACAGCAAGCACCTTAACTATAAGCCAAACTCAGGAGAACACCAGTGGACCTGAGCAGTCACAGGCTTACATGTGAAATTCCTGAGCTGCTTTCTCCCCTGGTTCCCTACCTAGGAGAAAGGAGTCTGAATCGAAGGTTCTGACCAACGCCCCCCCTGCCCCGCCGCCCCCGTTGCTGCTCCCTTCAGCTTCACTGAAGTTTCCACTGCCACGTGCATGGCTATGGCTAACCAAAGAGGCCTGAAAATCGACAGCATGCCTATCTGAAAACCCAGAGTAATTTCCATCAGGATTACAGCAGTGGTTTCCATCGGGACTTTCCACATAACTGTAACCAAATGGATGGATATAAATGAAATCAGTGTATGAGTCCCAGATTTGCATTGCTTTCTTATGCCACATAACTTTACTCTAAGCAGTTTTCCATTGTAAACATTTTTCCTGACCTCTCTATCCAATCAAGATGGAATTGTAGGCACAGATTTACCCTTCCACCTGAAGCAACCAAAAGAGAAGAAGGAGACAAAATATATTTGAAACGATCTTGAAGACAGTGAACATCAGGCAACAAAAGACAGTATTCCCTGAGAGAGGGAAAACAAGTGAAGGTTTAAACCTATGACTGCCCCAGGTTACTGCTTTGAGAGCATCTCCAGGCTTTCATGCAGGGAAGTGGAGCTCAGCAGACACCCTGAACTGAGGATAAGGAGGCAAGAGCCTCAGAGGACCCTCAGGACAGAGTAACAGAGGAGAGACAACTCAATAGAAAAAGACTATCTGTATCTGCGGTACCTCCCCTTCAGGTACCGCTGACCCACAGTTTGGGAACCTGAAGATAGAGGGTCATCTGAACTACACCATTTTATACTTGAGCATCTGCAGACTTTGGTGCTGGTGAGAGAGGTGGGTGGGGAGCCCTAGAACCAATCCCCCACAGACACGGAAGGACAACTGTATTCAGCAGAGTACTGATTAACACAGACATGCAAAAGGCTTGATGAAAGGATCACCTGAAGGCACTGGAGTCAACAGTGCAGTGTTTATGCACAGCCAGGCACAGTGCCTGTTCCCACCAGCCAAACAGGAAAGCCACCTTGTCCTGGAGCATCGGGGGAGCCACAAAGAGGCACTGAGGCTTTGGCTCTAGTAATGGGGGACAAATAGCCCTTGACTAAACACAGCCTTCATCCCATCTAATAAGTCTTAAAAGCAAGACTTAAAAGGACCAAATGGCAATTTAACCGAATTTCACAACAAAGTCATTTAACTGAGTTCCAGAACAAAGTTCAAGAATACTTACAGGAATAAAAAATACCCAACACCCAAAAATGTAAAATACAGGGCTTCCCCTGGTTGTCCAGTGGGTAAGGACAGTGCCTTGCAGTGCAAGAGGCGCCGGTTTGATTCTTGGCCTGGGAAGATCCCACGTGCCCCGGAGCGGCTGGACCAATGTGTCCAATTACCAGCCGGAGCTCTGGAGCACATGCACCCAGAGCCGGTGTTCTGCAACAACAGACGCCACCACAATGGGAGGCCCACAGGAGCAAAAAAACATTTTCCTGACCTCTCTATCCAATCAAGATGGAATTGTAGGCACAGATTTACCCTTCCACCTGAAGCAACCAAAAGAGAAGAAGGAGACAAAATATATTTGAAACGATCTTGAAGACAGTGAACATCAGGCAACAAAAGACAGTATTCCCTGAGAGAGGGAAAACAAGTGAAGGTTTAAACCTATGACTGCCCCAGGTTACTGCTTTGAGAGCATCTCCAGGCTTTCATGCAGGGAAGTGGAGCTCAGCAGACACCCTGAACTGAGGATAAGGAGGCAAGAGCCTCAGAGGACCCTCAGGACAGAGTAACAGAGGAGAGACAACTCAATAGAAAAAGACTATCTGTATCTGCGGTACCTCCCCTTCAGGTACCGCTGACCCACAGTTTGGGAACCTGAAGATAGAGGGTCATCTGAACTACACCATTTTATACTTGAGCATCTGCAGACTTTGGTGCTGGTGAGAGAGGTGGGTGGGGAGCCCTAGAACCAATCCCCCACAGACACGGAAGGACAACTGTATTCAGCAGAGTACTGATTAACACAGACATGCAAAAGGCTTGATGAAAGGATCACCTGAAGGCACTGGAGTCAACAGTGCAGTGTTTATGCACAGCCAGGCACAGTGCCTGTTCCCACCAGCCAAACAGGAAAGCCACCTTGTCCTGGAGCATCGGGGGAGCCACAAAGAGGCACTGAGGCTTTGGCTCTAGTAATGGGGGACAAATAGCCCTTGACTAAACACAGCCCTCATCCCATCTAATAAGTCTTAAAAGCAAGACTTAAAAGGACCAAATGGCAATTTAACCGAATTTCACAACAAAGTCATTTAACTGAGTTCCAGAACAAAGTTCAAGAATACTTACAGGAATAAAAAATACCCAACACCCAAAAATGTAAAATACAGGGCTTCCCCTGGTTGTCCAGTGGGTAAGGACAGTGCCTTGCAGTGCAAGAGGCGCCGGTTTGATTCTTGGCCTGGGAAGATCCCACGTGCCCCGGAGCGGCTGGACCAATGTGTCCAATTACCCAGCCGGAGCTCTGGAGCACATGCACCCAGAGCCGGTGTTCTGCAACAACAGACGCCACCACAATGGGAGGCCCACAGGAGCCAAAGAACAAAGATGGATGAAAATAGAGAAATGAAAGACCAATAGAAGTGGCCTGCCCGCTCCCCTCCCTCCCCAACCCGACTCCCGCCCAAAATAAATAAATAAATAAATCTTTTAAAAAAAAAATGTAAAATACACAATGTCTGGCAATCAAAGATTCACTGAATCCCTATTCCAAATGGAGGACATAGGTATGCCATCAAACCCTCATTGCTAGATAAAATCTAAATGGGGCTCTCATTCATTGGTTTTGTGTAGAAACCTTTAAAGTTTTTACAATGTATATAGTGTAGTCTTTTGCATTTCAGAAAAGTTATCTTCAATGATTTTTTTGATTACTGTTTCTATTCGAAGTACTGATATTACAGTTCCTCTTCCGAAATACATAGACTTCTTTGGCTGAGTCTACTTTGTCCTCCACATCAGCTACTTTCTCATTATATCCATCTCTCCTTTTCCTCTTCATTACAGAAAAGTTTTTCAAGTTTGTCCTATAATTCACCGATTCTTAAAATGGACAGCAGATTACACCTATAGAAGTATTAAAAATATAGATTCTGAACACCTCTCTTAGAATATCTGATTTGATAGTCTGGGGTGGGACTCAGGAATTTGTCTTTTGCTTTATTTTGGTCTGCGAATTTATTTTGTTCTGTTACAATTTTAGATTTGTGAAATACTGTTCAACATCACTATAGCATGTTAAGACTCTCTTCACATGGAAGCAACCGAGATGTCCATCAACAAATGAATGGATAAAAAAGCTCTGGTACATATATACAATGGAATACTACTCAGCTATAAACAGAAATGCAGAAGAATCAGTCCTAGTGAGGTGGATGGATCTAGAACCTATCATAAAAAGTGAATTAAGTCAAAAAGAGAAAGACAAGTACAATATACTAACACATATATATGGAATCTAATATAATGGTAATGATAACACATGCAGTGAAGCAATGGAAAAACAGACATGGAGAACAGACATATGGACATTGTGGGAAATGAACAGTGGGTGGGAGGCGTAAAGGAAGTAGTATGAAAACCTACAGTATATATGTGAAAAAACTAGCTATTGTCATTGCGCTGTGGGAAAAGGGGATCCTGCGGGGGTGCTGTGCGACGGCCTGGAGGGGTGGGATGAGATACATATGAGATCATACATATCTGTAAACAACAAAACTCTGTAAAAGTAAAAAGTAAAATAAAAATTTTTAAAAAAAGACTCTCTTCACCACTTTCAATCTAGATTGAATTGTTTAAAATTTCTTGTTTCCCTGAAATTCCTTCTTAATTTTATCCTTAAAATTTTAATCTCATCTCATCTTTTGGCCTCAAACTGTCGTCCTTTTGTTTTCAAGTGTTCTCTCCTCACAGGCTTATGATCCCATGACACTACCACCATGCATGTGTTTATACTTCCCTTGAAGAAGTTGTTCTGACTTTATGTTTTCATAGCGTTTTCATTTTCTCTTAACCTTCAGAATTAAGGCCCCTTTCTTCTGTTACTAACTATTTTCATACATATTTTCTGATTATATTTAGTTAACCTGAAAGAAGACTGAATGTCTCCAGACCTTTGGCAATGTACATGTGTAGAATGCTCTTGGCTCTGCCCTCATGAATATTCATTTATTAATATTAGTAAATACTAACAAAAGTTAGTTTATACTAACTTTGAACACCTCTCTTAGAATATCTGATTTGATAGTCTGGGGTGGGACTCAGGAATTTGTCTTTTGCTTTATTTTGGTCTGCGAATTTATTTTGTTCTGTTACAATTTTAGATTTGTGAAATACTGTTCAACATCACTATAGCATGTTAAGACTCTCTTCACATGGAAGCAACCGAGATGTCCATCAACAAATGAATGGATAAAAAAGCTCTGGTACATATATACAATGGAATACTACTCAGCTATAAACAGAAATGCAGAAGAATCAGTCCTAGTGAGGTGGATGGATCTAGAACCTATCATAAAAAGTGAATTAAGTCAAAAAGAGAAAGACAAGTACAATATACTAACACATATATATGGAATCTAATATAATGGTAATGATAACACATGCAGTGAAGCAATGGAAAAACAGACATGGAGAACAGACATATGGACATTGTGGGAAATGAACAGTGGGTGGGAGGCGTAAAGGAAGTAGTATGAAAACCTACAGTATATATGTGAAAAAACTAGCTATTGTCATTGCGCTGTGGGAAAAGGGGATCCTGCGGGGGTGCTGTGCGACGGCCTGGAGGGGTGGGATGAGATACATATGAGATCATACATATCTGTAAACAACAAAACTCTGTAAAAGTAAAAAGTAAAATAAAAATTTTTAAAAAAAGACTCTCTTCACCACTTTCAATCTAGATTGAATTGTTTAAAATTTCTTGTTTCCCTGAAATTCCTTCTTAATTTTATCCTTAAAATTTTAATCTCATCTCATCTTTTGGCCTCAAACTGTCGTCCTTTTGTTTTCAAGTGTTCTCTCCTCACAGGCTTATGATCCCATGACACTACCACCATGCATGTGTTTATACTTCCCTTGAAGAAGTTGTTCTGACTTTATGTTTTCATAGCGTTTTCATTTTCTCTTAACCTTCAGAATTAAGGCCCCTTTCTTCTGTTACTAACTATTTTCATACATATTTTCTGATTATATTTAGTTAACCTGAAAGAAGACTGAATGTCTCCAGACCTTTGGCAATGTACATGTGTAGAATGCTCTTGGCTCTGCCCTCATGAATATTCATTTATTAATATTAGTAAATACTAACAAAAGTTAGTTTATACTAACTTTTCCTCTGACATTGAACAAATTTGGGTTTCAAGGAGACACATCACTACCAACTAAGTCTTTAGCTTGGTCTGCTGGTATGCTGACTGACTGAACAACTGTTAGTGACACCTCTTGGCACATCCTACTACTAGAGATTGAACTTCTAGGATGGTCTGAGCTCCCTGGAATGGGAATCAGTACTCGGGTAAGGATGCTACAGGGTATTCCTTATTCTAACACAACGTTGTGGGTTTCCACAAGATTCTGCTACTGACATACTAGGATTTCAGGATTAGAGTGTTTCTCTTTTAAGACTCTGGTCCAGACATGGACATAATAAAAGCTTCTGTAGTCATATTCTCCCTTAGAACATCTAACAATGTGAAGAGTTTTCAAAAGAGAACACTTTGCTTTAGAAAAAGAAGAGAAGAAAAAGAAAAAGGGAGGAAGGAGAGAGAAAGGGAAGTGAAGGGACACACACTCACACACACACACACTCACACACACATCTCCCCTCACATTGTGCCTTACAGGCTTGGGAGCAAATGTAAAAAAACCAGCCAGTATTCACCTTCCTTAGCAGGTGAACTGCCTTTCCGAGCTCTCCTTTGGCAAAGTAGATCTTACCCATGTTATAAAAAGTGTCAGCCTCCTTTTCACTATAGTCACTGTAGTTGATGACCTGAGATCTCAGTGAAGCCTTTAGCAGTCTGTAAGCCTCCTAAGGGATAAAAAATAGATACATATTTTTAATTTGCCTGACAATTTTGAAGGGGCATGCTGGTTATATTCCTCTCTATGGGAGGCATCCTACGCCACAATGGCACAACCCATCAGGATTAGTCAGTTGGGCAATGTGTCCATGAAGAGTTAAACTTCCGAGCTTATAATCAATAACAGTAGTTAATTTGTAAGACTGAAAAGATGAACACGCATGAGCATCCCACAGAAAACATGTTATGAAATTCAGCAAAATAATTCAATAGGTATTGAGCACCTAATACGTACCAGCTACTATATACCAGATACTGCAGTGAACAAGAGAGACAAAAAAACCCTTGTCCTCATAGAGCCTGGGTGCATGCTAAGTCATTTCAGTCATGTCTGACTCTTGGCAACCTGAAGCACTGTAACCCACCAGGCTCCTCTGTCCATGGGATTCTCTAGGCAAGAATACTGGAGTGGGTTGCCATGCCCTCCTCCAGGGGATCTTCCTGACCCAGGGATCAAACCTGGGTCTCCTGCAGCTCCTGCACTGCAAGCAAATTCTTTACTGGTGAGCCACTGGGGAAGCTCACAGTAAAGGTGACCCGTCCACAGTCCCAGCTGTGGTTTAGATTCAGAGCCTCCTGGCACCCAGATGCTTCTGCTCTCTTTCTAGGAGCGTGGAACACTTGCTTAGAAGCTGACAGGCATTGATACTGGGGTCTTACCACACAGTCATGACGTTCACTGTATCAGAACCTGACCAGGTGCTTGCACACCTTGGAAACTGAATTAGTATTAGGTCAATCTATAGCTTTGCTAGCTCATATAATCTTCCAAACCAACATAAAATGCTGAGGCCACTGTAAAATAAAAACCACGAAATCACTACCAGGTATATTTGCTTCTGTAAGTGTCAATTACTAGAACTAAAGAAAATGTCATCATTTATAAAAATGTTCAAATGTGGAATAAAAGAAGCTTCCTTTTCATTCCTCAAAAAAAATTCTTATGTGCCTAGAACCCTATTTTTAAACTGGGTTGTCACAAAACCAACAAGACCATGTCAGATCCATTCTGTTTCTCACATGCCTGAGGAAGAATACAGTTGACTTGGTTAGATCAAAGTCCCGTGGGGTCTCATGGCAAAGGTATACATGGCTTTCATGCTGAATCAAAAGCTTCTTTTGATTGCTGCAACTTTTTTTTTAATGTGAAAACAAAAGTTTGGTTAATGAAGAGTGGAAGACAGAAACTGAAAAGGAAATAATATATCAAAAGCAAAAGAAACTTAGCTATATCTAAAGATGAAAGCCAATTTTGACTTAATATATTAAGTTTACAGGACTAGAGATTATATGCATCCTGGGTTTGAAGGACTTTACATTTCAAGATATAAGAAAACATAATTTTTATTATACTAATATCACAAGCTACATCAGCTCTATTTTTATTTCTGGCTCTTCCAGGGCCTCCTCTGAGCCCATTTCTGAGTTATGAGATGAAAAAGGCTGTCCCAATCTAATAAGCAATCCAGCAATTACATTTAAGCATTGACAGTATTTACCTGCTTTTCCCCATTTTGAACAAGCCAAAATTTCATTGCAAATTTGCCCTCCTCCAGGGGATCTTCCTGACCCAGGGCTCAAACCTGGGTCTCCTGCAGCTCCTGCACTGCAAGCAAATTCTTTACTGGTGAGCCACTGGGGAAGCTCCCAGTAAAGGTGACCCGTCCACAGTCCCAGCTGTGGTTTAGATTCAGAGCCTCCTGGCACCCAGATGCTTCTGCTCTCTTTCTAGGAGCGTGGAACACTTGCTTAGAAGCTGACAGGCATTGATACTGGGGTCTTACCACACAGTCATGACGTTCACTGTATCAGAACCTGACCAGGTGCTTGCACACCTTGGAAACTGAATTAGTATTAGGTCAATCTATAGCTTTGCTAGCTCATATAATCTTCCAAACCAACATAAAATGCTGAGGCCACTGTAAAATAAAAACCACGAAATCACTACCAGGTATATTTGCTTCTGTAAGTGTCAATTACTAGAACTAAAGAAAATGTCATCATTTATAAAAATGTTCAAATGTGGAATAAAAGAAGCTTCCTTTTCATTCCTCAAAAAAAATTCTTATGTGCCTAGAACCCTATTTTTAAACTGGGTTGTCACAAAACCAACAAGACCATGTCAGATCCATTCTGTTTCTCACATGCCTGAGGAAGAATACAGTTGACTTGGTTAGATCAAAGTCCCGTGGGGTCTCATGGCAAAGGTATACATGGCTTTCATGCTGAATCAAAAGCTTCTTTTGATTGCTGCAACTTTTTTTTTAATGTGAAAACAAAAGTTTGGTTAATGAAGAGTGGAAGACAGAAACTGAAAAGGAAATAATATATCAAAAGCAAAAGAAACTTAGCTATATCTAAAGATGAAAGCCAATTTTGACTTAATATATTAAGTTTACAGGACTAGAGATTATATGCATCCTGGGTTTGAAGGACTTTACATTTCAAGATATAAGAAAACATAATTTTTATTATACTAATATCACAAGCTACATCAGCTCTATTTTTATTTCTGGCTCTTCCAGGGCCTCCTCTGAGCCCATTTCTGAGTTATGAGATGAAAAAGGCTGTCCCAATCTAATAAGCAATCCAGCAATTACATTTAAGCATTGACAGTATTTACCTGCTTTTCCCCATTTTGAACAAGCCATTTGCAAAATTCTTCAATAATCGTCAGTGTTTCATAATCCTGTGAGCACAGTGTTGTCTGATATGCAGTGATGCTTTTCATAAAATACAGCTCAACAGCATCTGCAAAAAAGGGAAACAGTCATTGAAGGCAATATGCTAGCCTTTACAAGTGTCTAATTTCAATTTTGGCTCAACTAATTAGACATTTCTGTGCTTAAAGTCCACAGCTATCCTCTTTCCAGGACTCATAAAACCTTCAAAAAATCTGAGTTTTATGGCATCAGATGATATCCTATTTTTTTTTTTTTTTTGATGAAATCTATAGGGAAAGAAAGCTTATGTCTGAACAGTCTCATCCTGAGACCTAAAATAACCATCATATTAAACTCTCAAATGCAATGCAAGACTATATTTTTAGTTAGAGTCTTATAGAGATGGCCGTGTATTGGGGATCCTGTTCAGTGTATGTGTATGGAGAGTTTTGATTTGATTTGACTTTAAAAGAATTTAAATATACAGTTTTTTATTATTTAAACTTTTACTTCTAATGATGTCTTTTATTCCAAACACAATAGATTTTTTTTGTAACCAATCTAGAAAATGCAGAGAAGTATAAAGATCTCCATATACATCATTCAGGAACAGGCACTAACATTTTAAGCCATTGTATTAAAGTGTTTCTGTATACCACACATTCATCCACTGTAATTCTATAATCTGTTAAACTGTTAGTAAATTTATATAGTTATGTAATCATGATACATGGTGTGATCACACAACATATAGCCTGTTTTGGCTGGATTCTTTCATGTCGAATTCTGTTTTGATGTTCATCCATGCTGTTGCATGAATTAGTACTTCACTCCTTTTTCTCAATGAGTTAGTGGCACTACTTTGCAAGACTAAGTCAACTTTCTCAAGAAGGCCGTACATACTTTGAACCGGCATCCAGTATGCGATAGTGTTTCTCCAATAACCAGGATTCAGGGGTCTAGAAACCGAGGGGTGGAAATGTGAGCAGCACCGTGCATCATTTTCCCTCATGACCCACTGGCAGAGTTTTGCTTCCTGTTCCTGTAACTTTGTGCTGCCAGCCTAGAGGCATTAGTTCTAGAGGGAAGAATTCTTCCATTAGGAGATACAACAATGATTCCATTGAACTGGAAGCTGAGACCACCCCCTGGCCATTTCAGTTCCTCAGGACTTTGAATCAACAAACCCGAAAAGGAATACTGTGCTGACTGGGGTGATTGATCCTGACTCCTCGGGAACGGGAGTACTGCTCCACAGTGGAGGTCTGGAAGAGTCTATCTGGAACACAGGCAATCCCTTAGGGTTTCTCTTAGCCATACTGTGCCCTGTGATAAGGTCAATGAAAAATTACATTTCAATCTAGGCCAGATTCGTACTGACCTAGAACCTTCAGGAATAAAGAATCAGTGGTAAATATTCACCTGCAATTAAGGAGATGAAAGAGATGTGGGTTCACACCCGGGGTTAGGAAGCGCCACTGAGGAAGGAAATGGCAACCCACTCCAGTATTCTTGCATACGAAATTCCATGGAGAGAGGAGCCTGGCAGGCCACAATCCACGGGGTCACAGGAGTCAGAATAGTCTTAGCCACTAAACCACTAACACAATTTCACATCAGTCACACTATTGCTCCCGCCAGCTATGACTGAGCAGATATGTTTACCCATTATCTGGCAAATGCTAGATATTTTCAGGTTTTTAAAATGTTCACACAGTGTATGTGAAAACTTGACTGCATTACAGCTTAAAATATATATACATCTGTAAGGTATGTAACATCCTGCCACATCGCCCTTCAGAAAGTCTGTAATCAAACTGCTCTCTTCAGTCCTATTATCTTTTTTAAAATCCTGATGATTTGATAGAAGAAAATTGGTATCTTAGGTATTTTCTATTCTTTCTTGATTATTGGAAAGTAAACATAAATTGTAGCTCTTATATTCAGAACAATGATTCATTTTGAGTTAATGTTTATGTACACTGTAAGCGTGTTTGGGTTTTGGGGGTGTATGTGGGTACCAACTGTTGCAATACCAAATTTTTCTTATCTGAAGAATTCCCAGTTAGGAGGGGAAATGTGAGCAGCACCGTGCATCATTTTCCCTCATGACCCACTGGCAGAGTTTTGCTTCCTGTTCCTGTAACTTTGTGCTGCCAGCCTAGAGGCATTAGTTCTAGAGGGAAGAATTCTTCCATTAGGAGATACAACAATGATTCCATTGAACTGGAAGCTGAGACCACCCCCTGGCCATTTCAGTTCCTCAGGACTTTGAATCAACAAACCCGAAAAGGAATACTGTGCTGACTGGGGTGATTGATCCTGACTCCTCGGGGGAAACGGGAGTACTGCTCCACAGTGGAGGTCTGGAAGAGTCTATCTGGAACACAGGCAATCCCTTAGGGTTTCTCTTAGCCATACTGTGCCCTGTGATAAGGTCAATGAAAAATTACATTTCAATCTAGGCCAGATTCGTACTGACCTAGAACCTTCAGGAATAAAGAATCAGTGGTAAATATTCACCTGCAATTAAGGAGATGAAAGAGATGTGGGTTCACACCCGGGGTTAGGAAGCGCCACTGAGGAAGGAAATGGCAACCCACTCCAGTATTCTTGCATACGAAATTCCATGGAGAGAGGAGCCTGGCAGGCCACAATCCACGGGGTCACAGGAGTCAGAATAGTCTTAGCCACTAAACCACTAACACAATTTCACATCAGTCACACTATTGCTCCCGCCAGCTATGACTGAGCAGATATGTTTACCCATTATCTGGCAAATGCTAGATATTTTCAGGTTTTTAAAATGTTCACACAGTGTATGTGAAAACTTGACTGCATTACAGCTTAAAATATATATACATCTGTAAGGTATGTAACATCCTGCCACATCGCCCTTCAGAAAGTCTGTAATCAAACTGCTCTCTTCAGTCCTATTATCTTTTTTAAAATCCTGATGATTTGATAGAAGAAAATTGGTATCTTAGGTATTTTCTATTCTTTCTTGATTATTGGAAAGTAAACATAAATTGTAGCTCTTATATTCAGAACAATGATTCATTTTGAGTTAATGTTTATGTACACTGTAAGCGTGTTTGGGTTTTGGGGGTGTATGTGGGTACCAACTGTTGCAATACCATCTACTGAAGAGATTATCAAATTGTTTTTGCACCTTCATCAAAAATGAATTGGCTGTTAACTATTTCAGTCTATTTCTGGGTTCTCCTTGTGTCCCAGTGATTCTGATTTCTGTCTGTCCCTTCACCAATACCATTCTCCTGATAACTGTGGCTTTAGAGTACATCTTAAAGTCAAGTGGTATGATTCTTCCAACTGTACCATTAAAAAAATTTTTTTGGCTTTTTAGTTTCTTTGCTTTTCCATATAAATTGTATAGTCAGCTTGTTTATATTTACAAAAGCTCCTGGGACTTCCCTGGTGGTCTAGTGGTTAGGACTTAGTGCTTTCATTGCCGTGAGCCCAAGTTCAATCCTTGGTCAGGGCACTAAGATCTCACAAATTGCTCAGCTCAGCCAAAAAAAAAAAAACCCTACTGGAATTTTGATTGGAACTCCATGGAGTCTTCCAATCCAAGAACACAGTGTGTCTCTATTGACTTAGGTCATCAGTGAAGTCTTTGATCAGGATTTTGTAGTTTGCAGAACACAGGTCCTGCATATATTTTGTTGGGTTTATACCTAAATGTTTCATTTGGGAAGCAGGGGCTCTTGTAACTGCTATTTTTAAAAATGATGGTTTCCAGTTGTATATTACTAATATAGAAATGTGTGTTGATCTTATATGCTATAACCTTGCTAAGCTTAAACTCACTCTCTTGTTCTAGGAGATTTGTAGAGTCCTTGGAATTGGAGATGCCTTTACCAGTCATGTTGTCTATGAGTAGAGACCACTTTATTTCTTATAAGCTGGTTTTTTTTTTCTTTGCCTACTGCATTGGTTAAGAGTTCCAGTACTATGTTGAGTAAGAGTAGTGAGTGAACATCTTGCCCTTGTTCTTGATCTTAGAGGAAAGCATTCAGTTTTTACCAATAAATGTGATAGCTGTAGGTCTTTTGCATAGGCCTTTTATCAAACTGAAGAAGTTCCCCTTCTGTCGTGCAAGGATGCTGAAATTTGTCACATGCTTTTTCTGCACCAACTGATAAGATTATATGCTTTCTGTCTTTGGACTGTTAATACAGTCGAGTACATTGATTCAAGTTTGAATACTGAACCAGCCTGGCATTCTCAAGGGAAAAAGCTCACTTGATCATGGTGTATTTTTTTTTTATATATAATGCTATACATTTTTTGAGGGTTTTGGCATCTATGCACATGAAAGGTATGGTCTATAGTTGTTTTGTTGTTTTGTTTTTTCTTCCAACGTCTTTGCCTGATTTTGGTATCAGGGTGATGCTGGCCTCACAGAATGAATTAGGTAGTATTCCTTCTTCTTTAACTTTATGGAAAAGATTATATAGAATGGGTGCTACTTCTTTGTTAAATGTTAAGTAGAATTACTCAGTGAAATCATCTGGGCTTGCAGATTTCTTTCTCAGAAAGTTAACTACAAATTCTTTTAAAATAATTAACTAGGACCTATGTGGATTAGTGCTTTCATTGCCGTGAGCCCAAGTTCAATCCTTGGTCAGGGCACTAAGATCTCACAAATTGCTCAGCTCAGCCAAAAAAAAACCCTACTGGAATTTTGATTGGAACTCCATGGAGTCTTCCAATCCAAGAACACAGTGTGTCTCTATTGACTTAGGTCATCAGTGAAGTCTTTGATCAGGATTTTGTAGTTTGCAGAACACAGGTCCTGCATATATTTTGTTGGGTTTATACCTAAATGTTTCATTTGGGAAGCAGGGGCTCTTGTAACTGCTATTTTTAAAAATGATGGTTTCCAGTTGTATATTACTAATATAGAAATGTGTGTTGATCTTATATGCTATAACCTTGCTAAGCTTAAACTCACTCTCTTGTTCTAGGAGATTTGTAGAGTCCTTGGAATTGGAGATGCCTTTACCAGTCATGTTGTCTATGAGTAGAGACCACTTTATTTCTTATAAGCTGGTTTTTTTTTTCTTTGCCTACTGCATTGGTTAAGAGTTCCAGTACTATGTTGAGTAAGAGTAGTGAGTGAACATCTTGCCCTTGTTCTTGATCTTAGAGGAAAGCATTCAGTTTTTACCAATAAATGTGATAGCTGTAGGTCTTTTGCATAGGCCTTTTATCAAACTGAAGAAGTTCCCCTTCTGTCGTGCAAGGATGCTGAAATTTGTCACATGCTTTTTCTGCACCAACTGATAAGATTATATGCTTTCTGTCTTTGGACTGTTAATACAGTCGAGTACATTGATTCAAGTTTGAATACTGAACCAGCCTGGCATTCTCAAGGGAAAAAAGCTCACTTGATCATGGTGTATTTTTTTTTTATATATAATGCTATACATTTTTTGAGGGTTTTGGCATCTATGCACATGAAAGGTATGGTCTATAGTTGTTTTGTTGTTTTGTTTTTTCTTCCAACGTCTTTGCCTGATTTTGGTATCAGGGTGATGCTGGCCTCACAGAATGAATTAGGTAGTATTCCTTCTTCTTTAACTTTATGGAAAAGATTATATAGAATGGGTGCTACTTCTTTGTTAAATGTTAAGTAGAATTACTCAGTGAAATCATCTGGGCTTGCAGATTTCTTTCTCAGAAAGTTAACTACAAATTCTTTTAAAATAATTAACTAGGACCTATGTGGATTATCTATTCATATTGGTTGAGTTTGTTTTTATTTTATTCATGGTATTAAATGACAGGTATAAATATTCGATCTTTTTATAATTTACTTATCAATCTCTTCTTTTCTGGCATATGCTTGTATGCTCAGAGGATTCTTCTCTCCTCCAATTCTTAATTTTGGTACATTTTATTCTAGTATCATAGTTTCTTCTTGTTATACTTTTTAGTTCTGATGTAAAAAAAATTGATCCATCTGGAATTTACTGGATGCTAGGAAGTTATGATTCAGATTTTCTTTACAGTTGAAAACTAGTATGCAAGAAAAGAATAAAAGAATAAAGTGGCCTTGGAATCTCTCAATTCTATAAACTTTTTTTTTTTGGTCACTTCTATTGGTCTTTCATTTATTTCCATCTTTGTTCTTTGGCCTGTGTGGGCCTCCC
Source organism: Tragulus kanchil (assembly GCA_022376925.1). Lineage (NCBI taxonomy): Eukaryota > Metazoa > Chordata > Mammalia > Artiodactyla > Tragulidae > Tragulus > Tragulus kanchil. The sequence continues at coordinate 132,356,554 of JAIOJX010000004.1, forward strand.
ATTGCAGTGGCCTCTCTCGTCGAAGAGCACTGGCTCTGGGCACATGCGCTCCAGAGCTCCGGCTCGGTAGTTGGACACATCGGTCCGGCTGCTCCGCGGCACATGAGATTTTCCCAGGCCAGGGCTCGAACTGACGCTCCTTGCACTGCAAGGCAGTGTCCTTACCCAGTGGACCACCAGGAAAGCCCTCAACTCTATAAACTTTTTCTCACTAAAAACAAATTTTACACATTCACAAATAGATAAAATTTCTTAATAACCACCAGGAAGACTAGTGTGTTTTTGTTGTTGTTTTGTGTGTGTGTGTGTGTGCTGAAACCCGAGAATGAAAAGACCTTTTATTTTTAATATATAAATGGAGCACAAATACTGTGAGCATACACAAGGAAATTGTTTAAATGAGCAAGATGATTAGCTAGAAAACACAAGATAAGAATCTTCAATGAACATTCCATACCTAGTCAGGGAACTAAGAGCCCACATGCCTCTGAGCAACTAAGCCAGAGCATTACAACTAGAGAGTCCATGCTTGCAACAGAAAGATCCTTCAAGATGCAACAAAGATCCTGTGTGCTGTAATTAAGACCCGAAACAGCCAAATACATAAATAAAAATAAAATAAATTGGTAAACATTAAAAAAAAGGATCTTCAATGAACATTCATGCTAAAGAAAACAATGTTCAAAATATCCAAATAACTTCGGAAGACTAGAAGAAATTTCATTTAATAACACAGGGAAATACAAGGGTGGAAAATAATATCGCCCCT